>OX335668.1:47617500-50117500 GCA_946894065.1 Acleris literana
TTTGTGCCTGGAATAGCTTATGTTTTTTTTTAAACAAGAATTGCGTTTCTGCTTGTCATAAACAAAAAGGCGGTAAGAAGTGATGGTTTTTTTACATGAAGTTTCTGTTTGTATGCAATTCAAAAAATGAGTTCAAGCGATGAAGATTTGACTCCAACACAATTTTTTTCTTGCGATTTTTGAGAAAAGCACTATATTTGCCTCGGCAGGAACAGCAATTGCGGGCTTCGTATTTTTAAACGGACTCGCAAGCTCGTCCGTTTAATCCAATACTTACCCCGCAATTGCCTACTTCCATGCCTAGGCAATAATGTACTATTTAAGTGAAGAAATTTTTAAAAGCTCCCTGTAGCCTTTTGCACAGTTATAATTATGTGATACACGGTGATATAGGAAGTAAAGTTCTACTAATATAATACCACTTGTGTACGCTTTGCTATCAGGTTAGAAAAAGCGTATTTATATGAAACCTTATTTAATTTGATAAAATTAAGAATGCCACACTAAAAACAACAAAAATACAAAACTGATGACGAAGAGGCTCCCGTAAAAGCTGTTTCAAATGCTTTCCCAGAACCTGTTCTTAATGGTTGTTACTATCATTATAATAAGTCAACTTGGAAAAAAGGCAGAGAAGTGAGTCTTACGACCGAATAAAATACGTTACTATCCTTCAATAAAATACATCAAGGTTGGGACTACATAAAACAAGATTCTGTTGAACTGCAAGATACAGAGCTAATGCCAAAATTCTTTAAATATTTTGATAATTTTTGGCTTCGGAGTGCTGAATTCATAAAAATATGGTCTTCCGATTCACAAACTTTGTGGAAGGGTGAAACTTTAAATTGAACATTAATGTGTCAAAAAAAGACTAGGCATCATTCAATTGCTGAATGTCTTGCTTAAAGACTCGGCATATTATGCTAAACAAATATTGAACAACAAACTAACGGCAAAACGGAACGTATCCCAAATTAAAAATGATACGTATCTATTCAAAAGACGCGTTGGTAGTGTAGTGACCCTGCTTACGATGCTAGCGGTTCTGGGTTCAAATCCCGGTAAGGGCAGATATTTCGTCGCCTCGCGAAAACAGGGTTCTATCTGACCATTTTTAGGAAACTTTTGTTTTTGTGTACTTCCTTCAAAATACGGGTATTTTGCTATATTTAAATTTCGAAAATCCGTAATGGGTCATGATTAATCTAAATGTATACTAAGTTCTATCTGCAAATGTTGAACTTACAGACCGTGAAACAAGGTTCTATCCAGAATTGGTGAGATACTTATTACCTACAGGATGCTTCAACTTCAACACGAGAATCAACAATTCGTCACCCACAATCAAAACTTTTGATAATATGATAATGGTAATTTAAATATTAAAATGATTATTCAGACATTATGATTAAAATGTTGTAAATGTTTTTTAGACAAACTATTTCATATTTACAGTAGGTACAATAACCAGTCATTTTTTTCTCTTGAAAGATAATTTGGAGTCAGTCTATACACTGGTAACAGTGGTAACGCATCATAATATTCATAATATTAACAGATCTTTTTTCTAGTTGATAGATAACCTAATGCAATGAGGTTAATCGCTAAAGATAAACTGGCCACTTCCTGCATAGAAAAGTAAAACATGACAGTAACATTGATTGTTATAAATGCATAAAATAATTGTACTCAAAATTAAGTACGTTATTTTAATTAATATAAATAATGTCAGAAGAATTACCTCCAGTGAAATAGAATGTGAATTGTGGTAAGTTATGTACTAATTTGTAGTAAACTTAATGAATTATGTACTTAACCCAAAAAATCTACATATTTGGTTTGCATTTGGTTGCTAAATTAAGTTTCATTTTATTTGCAGGCAACTCAAATATCGAAACAGACAGACAAACTAAATATATGTTTCAAAATATACTTGATGACGAAACAAGACTATTCAAAACTATTCAAGTACCCATACAACCCGAAATTCAAAATGCTAAAATAAAACGAACCAATACACGAAAAAGGATATCAAAACCTCGGTCTTGGAAACGTAACATTCGCAAAGAGTGGCATCAGCAAGGCAAATAATATTTATCAAGTCGTGCGTGGCAAACATGTATCCGCTAAAACTGTAAAAACTAAAAAAGACTGCATGAGTACCTGCAAATTTAAATGTTCTAAAATGATTTCACCGGAATTAAGGCAAGCGATTCATAAGAATTATTATGAAATTAACCAAAATCTAAAGTACGCTTTTATTTTGGATACAACTGAAAAGGCTACCATAAAGCGCATAACAAATAATTCGGATCGCTAAAAATTCTCGTACTAAATATTTTTACTTCAATGTGAAAGATAATATGTTAAAAGTATGTAAAACGTTTTATTAATCAACACTTGCCATTTCACAAAAGACTGTGTATGGTATGCATTCTAGAAAGGATGAATTGACCAGACATGCTACAACTGATAACAGAGGGAAACACAAAAGTCACAGAAAAATTACTGAAGTTAGAAAAGACCTGGTCCGAAAACATATAGAATCATTCCCTACAGTTGATTCTCATTACTGTCGAGCTTTTTCACAGAAAAAATATTGATATCCACTTTTAAGCGTAAAAAAATGCACGAGATTTATTTAGAATACTGCAGAGGTATTACAGAGCCTGTCAAATTAACAGCATACACGAAAATGTTCAATGAAAAATATAATTTGGGGTTTCACGTCTCGAAGAAAGATCGTTGTGACAGATGTGAAGAATGGAAAGTTATTAACAATGAGTGTACGACAAACGAAGAATCAAAAGAAAAAAAATGAAATCGTCGTGGCAGAAAAAATGCAATGAGATGTGAAAGGAATAAAGATAGAGATGGAAACGAGTTCGTGTTTTGTTTTGATCTGCAAAATATCATCACCTGCCCTAGAGCAGAAGTAAGATGTTTTTTTTACCACAGCAAATTAAGCGTGTATAATCTGACAGCCCATTTTTCCGGAGATAAAAACATTTATTGTGCTATATGGAACGAAACATTTGCAGGAAAATCTGGATGTGATGTAGCAAGTGGATTAATTACAATATTGTTTTGAAAATGTCATAAACACAGATTCTACTCAGCATGATGATCATTTCGATTATGAGCAAGAAATCATTAATGTTCAAGCAGCTGACAGTGACAACGCGAAGTATCATGAAATCTCGAACACGTACCTCTTGACAGCGACAATACAGCTGAAATTGAACAAGAACCTGAACCGAATAGTTACAATTTTAGAGCAAGATCAGCAATACAACCGACACAACGGTATGATGACTTTGTACTGGCAGCTGTCGCTGAAGTTGTAAATTTGCAAGAAGATCCAATGACTTATAAACAAGCTTTAGACTCACATAACAAAGAAAAATGACTCATAGCCATGCTAAGCGAGATAAACTCACTGAAAGAAAATAGAACCTGGGACTTACTGGAATTACCTAAAGGACGAAGAGCGCTACCATGTAAATGGATTTACAAATTAAAAACGAATCCAGATGGCTCTATCGACAAATTTAATGCCAGGGTCAGTGGTAGTCAAAGGATATTCACAACAAGAAGGCGTCGATTACGATAAGATGTTTAGTCCTGTGGCTCGACTTAGTACTACTCGAGCAATCATAGCGATCGCTAGCAAAGAAAATCTAAACCTACGTCAATTTGATGTATCAACAGCTTTCCTTAATGGCACAGTTGAAGAAGAAATTTATGTTAAACAGCCCGAAGGCTTCCAAGATAAAACAAAGCGGGTATTAAATTAAATCGTAGCCTATATGGACTCAAGCAAGCATCACGATGCTGGAGTACGTGCATTGCTGAATTTCTGTTAAAAAGTGACTTCAATCAAAGTGAAGCCGATCCTCCACACCAGAATCAAAGGACAGTCCAAAGTATTAATCGAACTTTATGTTGATGACGGACTTTAAGCGTCTAACACAAATGCTGCAAGAGATGAGTTCATCAAGGAACTTAAAACTCGTTTCAAGATAACGACTAAACCCGCCTCTTACTTTCTGGGCATGGAAATTAAATCAAAAAAGGGAGAATAATTGTATGCCAACAAGCCTATACACTAAGAACCTTTTCTTAAGAAGTTTTGTATGATGAACAGCAAGTCAACGCCGACTCCAATAGTTAAAGAAAGTGTCAACGACACAGAACCTAGTGGAAACAGACCAGAATTTCCATATAGACAGGCTGTTGGAGCACTTACCTACTTAGCAGTGGGCACAAGGCCAGATATAGCTTACGCTGTGAGCAAAGCATCCAGAACTCTACAGGCACCTAGTACAACTGATGTCCTATTAGTGAAACAGATCTTTCGCTACCTGAAAGGAACTATTGACAAAGGCCTAGTATATAGACACACTGCAGAGTCCCCAAATAATTTAGTGTGTTACTCTGACGCTGACCTTGCAGGAGATCAAACAACAGGGAGATCTACAAACGGAATGGTTTGTCTACTCTCAGGAGCAGCTATTAGCTGGAAAAACCAACGACAAACTGTCGTATCTCTCTCTTCGACTGGAGCGGAGATTATCGCAGCTAGTTAGACTGCACAGGAAATTTTGTGGCTGAACAGCCTATTGAAAGACTTGGTCGACTTGGAAAAACCTATGCTCTACTTAGATAACGAATCAGCTGTAAAGCTTTCTCACAACCCTAAATATGAGCAAAATAAGCGTGATTTTATGTATGTATGTATAAGCGGATTAAACACGTTGAAGCACTTGTTTGTACGGGAATGTTTTACTAACAAGGAATTTGAAGTCAAACGTACCTTCCGTGCGACAGCTGGCTGACATGTGTACCAATCCACTCTTTGGTCCAAGATTAGAAGAATTAAGTGGAAAAATTGGCTTAAGTAAAGAGAATCTCAATAAATTCTTAAAAGTTCAGAGGGTGTAAAGAGGCTATAATATGTCATAGCTCCTTAGCCTACAATCTACATCTATGGTAGTGGTTACCAAGGTGATTATACTTTGTTGATGTCCTTCAACTATTTTTTTTATTTTTGACTAAAGTGTAATCTTTAGCATATTATTATATACGTTTGCTTCTCAATTTGTTAATAGCTTATTAAACTATAATAAAACAACAATTTCATATGTCATAAAGATGTTTATTAATGCCTTATCGTTTACAAAGTGATTCATAACTTTAAAAGTTACAAGACTCTAAAATATATATACCGGAATACGGTAGTATATATGGTCACGATAATGAAAAATTTACCAAGTAACAATAGTACTATACTACATCGTCAGATATTAAAATTATCCTTGGCCGCTCATAGACCAGGTTCCATACAAATTTGCCCATTCTTTTGTAGGACATTTCAAGCTCGCTGCAAGCAACGCGGCGGGAAAGTAACCAATTAAATTAAATGTGATTCGTCAAAGTCGCTAAAAATCGATTTACGATAGTAAATCTGTGGTTTTCATTATCAGTTCCGCTTCAATATGAAAGAGTAATGTGAAGGTGAGTCTGGCGTAATGGAATGGTGGACTTGTTATTGAAAAAAAAATCGCTATTGTATGCCTAAAATATTTGAGGAGTTCTTTCAATTCCTTACGTATCAATTTGGAGACAATGGGACCGCCACGCATTCATAATACCTTATATAAATATTTTTGGGTGGTGAAATTAAAAACCAAAAATCATATTACCTCAATAAACCAGTGTGCAAAGGTTTTGCGGAACGGGGAAAAAAAACTGATTTTGTAACAACCTAAATATTGCTTACCGGTGACATTTGTCGCCGACTAGCTGGACCAACCAACCCAGCCCAGGAGTTATATTTGCGCCAAACCTTAAACAAAAATAAAACGTTAATTCCTAATTCGTACCGGTACGAAATAGGCTCATGCGTTGAGTAAGAATAAGGCGCAACGACCAAAACCAATTCAAATTTACCGCGCAAAAAAATCTTTGCCAGGTTGGCGACAGTACCTACTAAAAATAAGGTCGTAAATAAGTTAAGAATTAAAAAAAAAACAAATTGAATCGTTCACACTAACTTAACACCAACCCTTAGGGAATAACCAAATTTTTTAGTCAAAATTAGTGAATTTACTTACTTTTTTAATAATTTTAAGCAGAGCAGCAGCAGTGCGGTGTTGTCACTTATGTCAGGTTGCATGGCGGGCTAGTGGTTTCATTTTATGACACAAGTGTTGCTACTGTTGCATTCCGTGCGGAAATAATGCTAGGGTACGATTTAGGCACAAGTACGAATAAGACAAGTTTCTCCTCAGTTTATTTACAATTAGTTGCCAGGCGTGAATCATTTCATCATAAAGTTTTATGCTTTTAATTGGTTACCTTGTAAATATAGCCGACGGAATTGGGATACACCAAAAAAATTAAACTGGTTGCTTTTACATTTTTATTCGAAAGAATAGCCTTTTCTAAGGATCTAGATAATTAGAAGCATTTCATGCTTAAGAGTGTTATTGTTATTTAAAATAATTTATTAAATAAAATTAACCTCACCTGTGAAAAAAATGATGGAGTTGTTAAGAGACGTTTTTGGTTATCTGTGATCTGTTTTTAAAGTTATAATAGACGAACGTCATTCAAACATAATGTAACAAATAATCGCAATACAAAATATTTATTATTTTAGAGTATTATTAGCATTCGGCCTTTGTTTATGACCTAAACTTTAAATGAACTGAAGCACTTCCTGCATGACCCTTGTATCTACAGTAAATTCACTGAACACAATCACATAAAATTTATTGATAAGAGATTCCATACTTCCAATCGTGAGTTTCTAAAATAAATGTTGGTGCGCTCGTGTTGAACCTCTTGGAAAACCTCATCACATAAATTATTTACATCTATCACACACAACTTAAAAGAGAAATGGTTTTATTAATATATTAATATAGTCAATGTGTAAACAAAAAAAAATACATCACAACAGCTGTCTTCTCTAATCTAAATTGTACTAGGTAATAAGGTAAAATATTGGAGAGGTTTTATATGTTTTATTTAAAACCACAGACAAGGTTGACATAGCGCAATTCGGACCGTTTGTTGGGGTTAAATGAAGGTAATTTCTTTATTGTATTATAATTATTTCACTGCAACATATATTTTGAATTTAACTACAGAGAAGCCTATTCCTCGAAATGGTTTTGAAATTTTCATGCATTGTTAAAGATAGGTGTATCCCGACTGCTTTCTAAACAAGCATGGAGCAGTTTTAAATTACAATTCGAGTAAGCGGAAAAGAAATCTGTTTATCATTATATGATAAGAATGATGTAGATCTATCACTGGTCATTCCGGCTAGATAGGAATTTATTTACTGCATTAAAACAGATAGACTGATGAATGTGTGGTTTGCACAAAACAACTGTGCAGTGGAGACTATTTAGCTAATACTGATATTAATGCTAAACCTACTACTTCATTTCTATTGGTTCGAGATTAGTTTAAATTACATTTTTAAAAAAAATGTATTTGTCTGATAGGTTTAGTCTGTGTATCTTTTAGCAAAAATACACCTAATATTTTACGACACAAAATGGTGTGTTCTGATTGGTCGATTTCATTTTTTCATTTTAAGGAGCTATGACACAAAAATTGATTGATTGGTTTTCATTGGTTCTTAAAGTTGGACAATAATGTTCTCGACCAATCAGCAAACACGCCGACAAAAACATTATTGGTTTGTCCTTATAAATGACGTTTTGTGACCCCAAACAAGACCGTCTATGGCCATATTTCCGAGCAGTGTTGTGAAAAACGTTTTTTTTTTAAATTTTAGTGAAAACATGGCGGCTGTGTTTATGAACAGACTAGATACCTTTTTTTTAATATACTAAGCCGTGCATCCAATCAACGCGTTTGCATATTTATCTAAAGTACTAGGAGAACAAAGGTTATCAGGGGTGCGTACCGCAACTTAGATCGCAGGCGGTGCGCTGCACCGGCCGTGTGGTAGATAAAGTAGTGTATGCAACTGAACATAATTAGGTCTTAAAACACTCGTGTGATCCTATTATGAAACTCGCTAGCGCTCGTTTCATAAAACCAGACTCGTATTTTAAGGCCTCTCATTATGTATCAAATGCATAAACTACTATTATTGATTTTTTTAATACGCATAGTGGCAGAATGTCATGATGCCTGTGTCACAAATTTAAGTGGAATGGAAATTAAAAAAGAGGACTTTGCCGGCCTAGGCCTGCAAGATTTGTATGAAATTCCATAAACGACCTCTTGTCCTAGCCGCACCTGAAACGTCATACTTGGCGGCTTATTATAAGGAACATAACATCAATATTTCATGGCATGTTTGAGAAATAGTACATTACAACAGAGGCCAGGAAGTAGGGGGTTGCCGGCCGAGGTCATATAGACGGCCGAGCGAAGCGAGGCTGGATTGTTACGAGGCTGGCAACCCCACTTCACGCCGAGGTTTGTATAGTGCTTTTCTGAAATATATAAATAATTCATTAAAAAAATTAAACAAAAATTACAACGTCAAATACGTTCTAGTGCATAAACATTAAAAGTAACCTACAGTGCTCAGTCATCCGCGCTGTGTCGGGTGCGCCCCGCGGCGCGCCGCCCCGTGCTACACCGCCTGCGATCTAAGTTGCGCAACGCACCCCTAATAACTTCTACCCTCCTGGTACCTGGTGCCTTTATGCAAACGCTTTCGTTGGATGCACGGCTTAGTATATTTAAAAAAAAACAGCTATTTAGCCTGTTCATAAACACAGCCGCCATGTTTACATTAAAATAAAAAAAAAACTATTTCCAGGCCTAGGCCTTCAATTTTGTATGAAATTCCTTTACAGTTCTCTCGAGGTGTTCCGCCCGCAACGTGATACTTTGAGGCCTAAAATAACTAACATAACGCCAACATTTCATTGCTTGTTTGAAAAAAAAAAATAACTGCAATTAAATGCATGTGTGCCAAATTTTCCGATGTTTAATGACTACCTAACGTTAAATTAACAAATACAAATATTTACAAGCAAACAAACAATATAGGGTGTCCGGCCTTTTCGCCGAACTTTTATTGTCCGAATTTCACTTGCCAACCAACTTTTCGCCGATTATTCACATTGACAACTAACTATTGGCAACTTTTTGTGGGACAACTTTTATTTGGTCGAATTATTTTAAAGTCGATTATTATAATGACTTGAAACTTTTGGGCTATCTATTATTTGTCAAACCTTTGACTAGGCTAAATAACTATTAAACGAATAATATTTCGTCAGTGCAACAGTCCCCTTCCCTTTTCTCCGAATATAATCGCTGAACTGATTTATTTCCCAACCATCTTATAGGTTATGTCTGGTTAGTTAGTTTTATAAAAATCCTGAAATGTTTACTGTTTGGGGGAAAAAAGCGGTATGCCAAATGCTACGGCAGGGTCCGGTTAGGTGCGACGACGAGCGAAGCGAGGAGGAGCGTGTTAGGTTAACAGTGACCAAACAGAATCGACTTTTTTATTATTTGTAATCTTTTTTGCTATCGCCGCGATCGTATTGATTTTTTGACCCTTTTCAAAATTATTAATAATCATATTGATGGCTATTATATTACAGTCACTTACTTTTAGAGTACCCCAACGTTGTGAGCAAGTTTGCAGAAAAAAACCTTTTATATCCCCCGTAGTCGCACTTCTTATGCGGGTAATGGTTTCATTAAAAGGGCATTTATGTTGTATAATGATAAGTTTGTACATTTAGATATTTTAGGCAGTAAGTTGAGTAAACTCAAAAAACTATCCATGCAAAGTACTGCGGAATCAATTTAGGCTGTTTTATATTTAATTAAATGTATGTTTAATATGTGTATGCACACCTACTTACATGTATACCTACTTTCATGTACGAGTAGTTTTGTTAGTTTAATGTAGGTTTTCAGTCTTGTATCCCCGTTTTTGTTTCGTAATATCAAAAAATAAATTTATTAAGTTGTCATGCACAAAAGCAATTCTGTCTTTTTTTTTAATGTAAAGAATTTGTTTTGCAATATTTGTTAGGAACCTGTAAGTTTACTTAATAAGCAAATGTTAATGTATTACTTATGTTAACTATGCGAGACTGTTTTTTTCTTTAATAAATAAATAAAATAAAATAATATGTATCGTCGTATATTTGGTCTCAGCTTTATAAAACCGGCCCTTACTAAACTAATGTAGGTTTTTTCAGTTCGCCCTATCCTTTATCTGCCAGTCACAATTTATCCATTATTCCTTGAATTACCCAACACCTTTTATATTAATCAGTTTCATTTGATGTGCCCTCATTAAATGACGGATAATAAAACTCATAATTTAAGAAGAATAAAGCTCACGATCAGACAAATACGGTAAATATTCGAACGGTTTGAATCACAGCAGATTTCCCAGTCATCAGTACGCGTTGCCTGCAATTAATTAAATGGGCTAATGTGTCGGAATGTGCTTGATGTATGAGCAAATGACTTTTGTTTAAGGCAGGTTGTAAAGAGAACTGGCGGCGGAAAGCGGGAACTGAAAAACGCTTTTATTACAAGACACCATAATTTTATGACTGGAGGTCAATCTTCGAACTCTGACTGTCCTCTTTTTCGGCCTACGACACCTCGAGAATATTTGGCTTCTTAGTTCTAGTTTAGTATGTAGTTATGTGAAATTTTCTGTTACAAGTGACCTGCTGATTAGAAGTAATTGGAAATTGTGAATGGAAATGTAACTTCCTATTATTATCACACTTATTTTAACAGCCTGTAAAAGTATTCCAAAGATGAGTTGAGTAAAAGGGCAGTCATTTTATGATTCGTCACTTGGATAATTAGTGTGACGTAAAAGATTAAAAGAAAATTGGTCGATTGTTTTAATCTAAGATGTCAGTTCAAAAAAAACTCAAGCAATGTTATTAATAATAAACAGGCAGTTACGGAAACAGTTCGGCACTTTGATCGAAAAACGCGGCAAACGGAAAAAAGAGGCCAGGGATTGTTAGGTTAAAAATGGTTAAAAACGCCATAAAATACGGAGGTTAGGTTGGGCCCGCGAACAAAGGCCGGCTCAGTGGCAGTCGTAGGTAAGGTCAAAACGATTAGCCTTTGTTCATATTTTGTTAAAGTTTGATTTCACAAACGTTGACCTTAATCATACATCATCATACAAGCGAACTTAATATTTTTCCTTTTAAAACCGACTTCAAAAAAAGGAAGTTCTCAGTTTGAAATGTATGTATGTTTATTCGCGATTATCTCGCGTTTGGCCGCACCGATTTTGATGCAGTTTTCAGAAAAGTATTTGTTACACTTAGGAGAAGGTTTTAATATTTTAACCGACTTAAAAAAGAAGGTTCTGAGTTTGATCACCGATTTCTCCTTCAATTATGGTCCGATTTCAAAACTTCTTTTTTTGTTTGATAGAGTATACTTGCAAGGTGGTCCCATTGTCACCAAATTGTAATCTGATGAGGGGATCCATGAGGAATTGAGGGAACTCCTCAAATATTATAGGCATACATATAGCGATTTCAGTATTTTTAGTAACAAGTCCAGCATTCGCATTCAGAAAGTATCATTTGGTGAAGTGGAACTGATTATGAAGACCACACATGGCCAACGGAACTCTTCAACGGTACCTATTTCAAGGGTGGCGATAAGATATCTCGATTTAGATAGTTGAGCGACTGTAACGTAGAACATTCAATTGTTTAAAAAAGACTATGTCTTTCCTGCGGCATTACTTGCTGTGAACTTGAATTATCTTAAAGTTTTATCTCAACTAAGAAGTGGGATTACAAAACAGCTTATTATGATCACTAAAAAGTATAAAATAAAATAAAATATTTTAAAAACAAAAAAAGGCTTCAAAAACGAAAAAATAACTTCTTTTTAAATGTTAGGAACCTATAGGTCAGTCAAACTAAAGTCGGCGACTCACAATATTTTTAAACAATTGAATGTTCTACGTTACTGTTACTAAAAATACTTTTTGCGTTTTTGAAGGCTGTTTTTTGTTTCATAAACATTTATTTTATTTAATGTAACATACTGAATCATAAACATCGTATATACAAGGGTACATATTCACCGTTTAATTATTTTAACCAACTTTAAAGAAACTAGAAGATTTCTCAATTTTTTTTCCAAATATTTTAATGTCAGATTTATTAACAGGCCACACGCAACTGCCCAGTTTATTCATTTTATCTCTCAAATTATTTATACAACTGGGTGAATATTTCAGAGGGCCAAAATGTATGTCTCGCTATAAAACTCATAAATGCTGAACGATTTCAAAGCCAAACATTACCCTTTTTATTCGGGTTAGTATCATAACGACTATATTGTGAAAACAACCGAATCATCATTAAATCCCGAATGTAATAAAGAAATCAACTGAAAAGCGAAAAACAAGCTCTATAATCTATAAAAAATTGTAAGAGCAATGTACTTATTGATATTTATAACAATTTAAATTTAACTTGAATATTGTTAATTTTTTCAAGGAATAGGTTTTGTAAATCATTGCTTGTCCCCCGCCTGCACTTACTGAAGTACATTGCTCTTACAATGTTCTATAGATTATAACTGGTGGCCACATAATTAGGAACGCTTGCGTTCTTCCCATACAATTGCCTACAAATATGACTTAGCAATTTTGACAACCGATCAACAAATTCAGTACCAATTTTATTTTTAGTTAAACTTATTGTTAACTAATAAACTAAGGTTTAAATGTATGTACAATTTATGGCTGTTGAAAACGAATATTTTATTTTATAATGTTTTTTAAATATACTTTTATGGCGTTTTATTGGCGTTTACATAACTTTGTATGAACATTATGGCACCTAAAATCCGCCATGTTGTTTTTTTTTACGTCCGTACCCTAGGACACTTGGGTAGCCGAGACTAATCCAACGATACCTTAATTTTAGAAATCCGTCCAGCCGTTTGGATGACACGAGGTAGTAAAGAATATTACATACATAGATACGCGCGAAAAACATTACCCTTCTTGGCAAACTGGTAATACATAAGGAAGATGCTATCGGAGCCATTTTGAGCTTCAATCACACATAATTACGTTACACCGGAATTACTGTGAAATTTGTCAATATTTAGCGTGTCGCCCGGGCATGGTTTCCAACATTTCGTGAAATAATAAACGTTGTTCCAAGTAAGTTCGTATAAGTTCGAAGAAAAAACCAAGCGATACCTGCAGTGTGCATATTTACACTAACCCATTCAGCCCTTTTTCCAGCCCTCGTAACTTTTTTCCCAGTACAGCCAGGAACCTGATTTTTTTACAGATTACTAAAGTTAATGATATCTCAGCCTAGTATAAAAATGAATATTCCATCATTACCCTTTAAAGAGTTATTCATTTCTAAAAACGGCTTGTTTTGTACTGATTGACTGACTCATCAAAACCTAAAGGGTACTTCTCGATGACCTAGAGGTTTAAAAAATGGTAATGGAGCTTACAACACAAATAAAGAAAAAATCCGAAAACTACAATTTTTTTATACTTGTTCAGAACATAGTAAAACGATCGTCCCTTACTAAACTGTATGCAAAATGTATTAAGTAGGTAGCTGCTAGTTAGTATTGTGACATGTCATGTTTTATTTAAAACAGAAATTATATTTCGAAGGTTCATTTAAACATTATATCGACTACCTACCAAAAAGCACTGATATTCCAACTAAAACATAAATGTAAAAATAGGCCAAGTTCTCATGGGCCACCAAAAGTAGCGTAGCGATGTATAAAAAGGTACCAAGTTTGGTACTAGATGTTTAACGGTCGCTCAGACTAATTTTTACTGCCACTAATTGCATTTTGAGCTGTAACTTGGCAGTTTTCTATACAGCGGGGCTAGACAAGTTGCCATTGCATACAAACGCTAGCGTTAGGTGGTCACCTGTCGCTCTGAAAAATGTATGGAATTGACGTAGAATAGGAACGTGATATATCACTCGTTACAACTGACACGCTGTAAAGTGAACTCCATCACTCAAGCTAATCAAATAGTGATAGTTTTGACAACTACGGTCGTTACGCGGTACTATATTGACAGGTCGAATTCAACACAAGCACCATCACAATATAAACGTCGGTATTCAAGGGGGGTAACTATGTGAAGAAACTATCAACTGAGTCAGTGTCATCACAGGTGATCACCTAACGCTAGCGTTCGTATTCGATGGCAACTTGTCTAGCCCCACAGTATAGTAGAGGTTCAGTACAGTGCCCGTCTGCCAACTGCTGGCAACTCTGGCCAAGTAAACATTAACGTACCAGCTACACGCTAATTTAATTGACTAAAATTGGAAAAATACAGTAATAGTTATCAACTGTGCTTGGATATAAAAGCTGCAAACCTGTGTTAGGTTATCCTCCACTTGAACTGTGAAGAAAAGCGCAAGAAAACCATCTGGCACCTCGATAAGAAACTCCTTTTAACCGTTAAACACTGAAAGTAATTTGAAATTTGCAAACTAACGGGATTAATTGAATATTTTCGAATAACATAACTTTTTTTTTTTAATTATTAAACTTTCACTCCTTGTGTTTAACAAGCCTGATTCTAATAATTCAATTAGGAAAAGCCAGGAAAATAAAGACAACATTGTAATGCATCAATTACCCCTTGGGTAATTGTCTACCTCTGTATCAACTGAATTAATCCATCCACCAAACATTGAAATGCCTGACCAGCAGGCGAACATAACAATGCGAAAACCTGCACCGAACAAAAAAACATAGAGTGCCGGACATACTATCAGATCCAGAGTCTGAAGTTGAATTGCAGGGAGATACTGACTTGGATATCAGCACACATAGCCTTCCCAATATTACATCGTCTGAAACTTTACAAGTACACGATTTGAAGACCCAAGTTAACACTTTAACTATGCAACTGGCAAGTGCAAATCAAGAGATAGATGGCCTTATCACACAAATAGTTAAACTACAAAAGGTATAGATGATGTAGTAGAAGATGAAGTAGATAGAGATGATGATACGCCACAACTGCTCTCGCTAGCATGTTCTGTAAATGATGAACCAATGCTCCCTTTACAAGAACAGCCTATTTCCATCCCTATCCCAATTACAGAAAAAAAACTCACCGAATACCACTAATGGGGTCAATAAATATGAGGGGATTAAGAACAAAGCTGTTAGCAATGTCTCGGTGCGTAAAAGAAGAAAAATGTGCATTATCAGCAGCAACAACACCAACAAAATTCTTCAAACAGCAGAAAACACGTTTAAATCAAAAGCAATCTGCCACTGCATTAAGACAAACGCCGGGATCTATAATTTGTTAACTGATATTGAATTGAAAAGTCATGGATTTACATTGTATTATACTGTTGAGTGCAGCGGATTTTAAAGACACTAAAAACTTTTAATCTAGTTAGGTTTATAAGATCCGAGTTAGAAAAAATAAAGCACACAAACGTAATTTAGTGTTTGCCAAATTTTAAACTTCAAAAATTTGGAGCATTATTTAATAAACGCATTGAGTTTTTTAACAGAATCTTATATTCTGATGTTTGTAAATATCAATATGCTTACATGTTACATAGCAATAAAAACTTGCAATACTCTAGTAAAATGTTCAACAAAGAGACAGGGCTAATAAATGATATTGCTTTGCAAACGGTACTCAAAGATTTAAAAGATTACATAGCTGAAATTGACCGCTTTGATGGTGTTGTCTTTGACGATGATAAGTTACGTAGTAGTTCACCTTCATTCGATGTGTCAGTTCAGTTTGATCATCTCATTTCTGCTAGTACTCAAACAGAAAGTATTTTTTTTCGTGAACAATGATTTAATTTGTAAGGCTTCTGATGACAAACGCCATGCATTGTTACTGCTCCACCAAAATATAGCAGGTTTAATAAGTAAAAGGGACTTACTTGAAATTACGTTAAATGATCTAGAGATTAAGGAAGGTAAATATATAGATGTAATGTGTATATCTGAAACTTTTGTTAAAATAGGAGATGAAGCAAATATTCATATTAATGGTTTCAAACTAGCAGCTTGTTTCTCGAGGTCCAAAAAACGAGGAGGAACCTGCATATTATGTAGAGATTATATGGAAACGAAACCATTAAACTTTTTAAATGATTTGATAACTGAGTTTATTTTTGAAATTTGTGGTGTAGCAATTCCGAAAGTAAAGTGTATAATTATTTGTATTTATAGAATCCCCAATGGTAATACCAATTTGTTTTTGTCTAAACTTTAAAATTTGTTGAAAATAATCGCGAAAAAACTATAGAAGAAGAATGTAATTATAGCAGGAGATTTCAACATTGATTTAGGAAAAACAACGATAATACTCAGTGAATTCTACAGGATCATTCAAAACCACAACTTTTAAATACATATAAAAACACCAACAAGGCTAAATTCGTGTATTGACCAAATTTTATCCAATGTTCCACACGCTACAGGGGAAGTTCTTCCCTTGGGTCTCTCGGATCATAATACTGGGCAACTACTTCGAATACCAGTACAAGAAAAATACATTCCTCCCCCATTCAAATCTATAAAAAGAACAGATTTTAGTCTTGATAATGTACGAAAGTTTCTGATTAGCCTTAAGAGCTTATCTTGGAGTGAAGTATACTCAGAAACGGATACTAACATGACATTCGATAAATTTCATGAAATGTATACCTTACTATTCAAATTGTGGTTTTCTATTTACTGAGTAAAGGTTAAAAGCTCACTGTAGCTGATAGATGCTGGACTGGTGGGAGGCGAAGTAAAACATCAAGGATCGTAAGTAAAGTGTTAAAGAACTTGTACGTGTGAGCTCTGTGTGGCGCTCGAGAGACGACTCACGTGCGGCGCACCCGCTGCTATGCCCACACACGCACACATGCACAAGACCTCGCGCACGTTTATTAACACATATGCAAACAGCAAAGGTAAGTACCTTCATTTCTAATATTAAAACTAATAATTATTTTACTAACACTTTTAGGTTTTTTTATGTTTCAGGTGCAGAGCTTCGCGTCGTCTACATCCTCCCCCCATTGCCAATCAAGGGCAATCATCAGCTGTGGGGAGAAGAGCCACACGTGACACCGGTCTGGTAAGAATTCCAGTTCTTGTTTTAATGTCAACAATTCGGACACGTCCATCGGTACCAGGATGCACGTTTTCTATTATTCCTTTAGGCCAGGTGTTTCTAGGCAAAGTGGGATCAACAATGACGACCACATCTCCTTGTTTCAGTTGGTTTCCTTCTTGAAACCACTTTTGTCGTGGCAGAAGAGTTGGCAGGACTTCACGAACCCAGCGTCGCCAGAAAGCGTCGGTAAGTCGCTGTGCGTGCCTCCATAACTTTTTGCGATACAAGTCCGTATCGTCGAATTCGCCAGGTACGGGTAGATTGGATGACGAGCCGATAAGAAAATGGTTTGGTGTCAGGCTCTCTGGGTACTCGTGGTCTACAGAGACATGGCACAGGGGACGACTATTTACCATGTTTTCGATTTCGGCCAGCAATGTGATTAAGACTTCTTCTCGTGGTGCTCTTTCTTTCAGTACCACTTTCAGCGCTGTTTTTACACTTCTGACTAGGCGTTCCCATGCTCCGCCCATGTGAGGACTGGCGGGTGAAATAAAGTGCCATTCGATGCCACGATTAGTCAACTCATCATACACGCTGGCTTGATTAATTTCTTCAAATGATTTATTTAGCTCGGTGTTAGTGGCTCTGAAATTAGTGGCGTTGTCTGAATACATTCGGTATGGCCATCCGCGTCGTGCAGCCATTCGTCTTAAGGCCATTATAAATGAATCTGCTGAGAGCGACGGCACCAGTTCTATGTGGATCGCTCGCACGGTAAGACAGGTGAATAGGACGCCGTATCTT
This sequence comes from Acleris literana, assembly GCA_946894065.1. NCBI lineage: Eukaryota > Metazoa > Arthropoda > Insecta > Lepidoptera > Tortricidae > Acleris > Acleris literana. Next base: position 47,635,433 of record OX335668.1, read on the forward strand.
TTTTCATGACGGCGCCCTATGGTGACCTCCATATGGCCAAATAGATCTACACCACAATGCGTAAAAGGTTTGCTATGGTGAGCGAGTCTAGCTTCCGGCAGGTCTCCCATACGAGGGTTTGAGGGCTTCGCCTTTCTTATACGGCAATACAAGCACCTCGCAGCAACAGTTCGTACAGTAGGGCGTAAGTTTATTAGCCAATATTTTTGTCGAATTTCATTAACTACGGTCTCATTATTTCCGTGTGCTGCCCTCTCGTGGTAGTGTTTGGTAATCAACCTTGCGACCGTGTCACGACCGTCCAATATTACAGGCCGTTTCAGACAAGGGGCAACACCAGACGCTGCTTGAATTCTCCCGCCAACGCGGAGTAATCCGTGTTCGTCTAAAAACGGTGTTAATTTGCGCAATCGGCTGCTGGAATCTATATATTTATTATTTTTCAGCAGCGCAACTTCTTCAGCAAACGAGTTCATCTGTGAGTATCGTAATAGCTCCATTTCAGCACGCTGTGTTAATTCTGAATTAAGTTGTACTTCGCGGGATGTTCTACACTTTTTTATAAATAGTAAAACATTTGCCATGCATCTCCACAAGCGGACCCATGAAGAAAACTTATTTGGATCGGGCGTAGATGCGTGATTGCCTTTTAATTCGTATGTTATCGTATTAGCTTGTAAAATCTCTTGATTGTTTAGTGTTATTCCAATTTCAGGTTTCCATTTAGGCCATTCTTCTTGTGGTCCGTATAGGAAGCAAGGACCCCGCAGCCATTCACAATCATTTGTTAATTGGTAAGTGTTTATTTTGGTCGCTTTGTCAGCTATGTTCATTTTTGTAGGTATGTAATTCCATTCCAGTGACTGTGATAATTCGTCAATCTCTCCGAGTCTGTTTGCGACAAACACGTTATAGTTTCGTGTGTTATTTTTTATTTGGTGCAAAACTATTGACGAATCTGTCCAATAATATCTTCTATAGGCCGTAAACCGGTTTTCGCGCGCTATTGTGTTAGCGAGCCGGCAAGCGATAACAGCTGCTTGTAATTCCAGCTTAGGTATAGTTATATTTTTATTAACTGGTGCCGCGCGACACTTGCAGGCTATGAATGATATGCGCACATCTTTGTTTTTGTTTACTTTTCGCCAATAAGCCACCGCGGCCATTGCGGTCGGTGCAGCGTCACAAAACACATGCAACTCCATAGTCATCTCATTCTGGCCCGGAGCGTTAGAATGCGCTTGGGCAACGGTGTCTCGCTCGCTCTCACTTAGTATAGGGTAAAAGTACCATCTTGGTATACGTAAATGTTGTAACGATTGCAATTCTATTATCCAGCTTCGAAAAATATCATTTTCTTTTTCTTGTATTTGGTCATCCCATTTAATTTCGGTTTTCCAAGTATTTTGTAAGATAATTTTCGCCTTTATTGTAAATGGGGCTAGAAAACCGAAAATGTCATATATCGACATAAAAATGCTCAAAAGTTCTCTTTTTGTAGGCTTTCTTTTCAAGTTTATGAGTTCAGTAGGAATTCGCTTCAGTGAAAGGTCGAAACCAAACGTGTCGCTGGATGGGAACCAAAGTAAACCAAGTGTCCTCTCTGGTAAGTCATCGCACCCGGATTTGATCCTTATTGCTATATCACTTAAGGTTTCTTTTGGCGTGCATTCCAATACTATGTGTTTATTAGAAATCCAATTCCTAATTTCAAATCCGCCTTGTCTATGAATCTCCGAGACTTCTTGTATCATTTTCATGGCTGAATTTTCATTGTCGACGCTTTCTATGTAATCATCCATATAATGGGATTTCAGGATGGCTTCAGTAGCTTCAGGCATCTCGTTTTCGAATCGTATTGCGTTTTTGTTTTTAATATGCTGTGCAATAAAAGGCGAGCAGTTCGCCCCGAATATTAAGGATGTCATAACATAGGTTTTGATGTCTTGGTTTTTGTCATCTCGCCATAGAAATCGTAAGGCGTGCTGGTCTTCATTATTTATCTTAACGCGTAGGAAATAATCTTTGATGTCGGCCACTATTGCTACGGGCTTCTCACGAAAGCGCAGCATGATGCCCAGCAGTGATTGCAGCAAGTCGGGTCCTTGTAGCAGACAATCGTTCAAGGAGCGTCCAGCGGCGGCGGCGGCGGCATCGAAAACTAGCCTTAACTTTCTTTTGTTAGGATTGTCAACGCCGAAGTGAGGTAAATACCATACCCGGCCTTTGTGGGAAGAAAGTTCACTGCCGGATAGCATCCGAGCATAGTCGTTATTTAGTAAGTGGTTAATTCTGTCTATGTATCTCGTCGCATAATCTTTATCTGAAGACATCTTTCGTTCGACGGCGAGAAATCTTCTATAAGCACTCGAAAAGGAATCGGGCATTGAAATATTATTTTTCCAAGGTAGACTTACAGTCCATCTTCCATTTTTAAATTCTGCCGATTTGTCAATAATGTCCACTGCACGAACTTCGTCCTTATTTACTCGCGGATTAGAGTTCACACCGATGGATTCAATGGCGAACGCCCGTCGAACTAACTCATGTAGTTGTTTATCCCCTTTACTTTCAATGTGTGCATCACTAGGGCTTTGTTTCGTCGCGTACATTGCTACGTCCTTACATGTGTGCGTCTCCAGCTGTGCAGGGCAGGGCCCCGCGGGGGTGGCGGCGGAGAGCGGAGAGGAGGCGGCGGCCGGTGAGGCGCGCTCGCGCAATGTTGTAAACAGCGCCGTATGCTCAGCGGTTATAGGTGGGCCGCTGCGAGCGAATGCAGGTGCGGGTACGATGCCGTGCAGGCACCATCCGAGCGGTGTAAGGGTTGCGCACGGTTCGTTTATACCACGGTAAACAGTTCTAAGTGTCATTATTAAATGGAAATTGTCCTGTCCGATTAACATTTTAGGTTTCACATTCACATTTGTACAAATAAGATGGTCTTTTAAATCACGCAAATGTTCATAGTTCTCAAGTTTCACTTCCGATAGCTTCTGAATAGGCAAGTCCAATTCGTTTATTTTTCGTGCGCGCACTTCATACATTTGTCCGTTCGCAGTCGAAAGGTTAAAGTTCACACTTTCACTTTGGCAAACGATGCTAGTGTTCCACGCACCCCTAATGCGTAAAGTTTCAGGCTGACCTTGGAGATTTACACAGTTTGCAAGATCAGCTGACACCAGGGACACTGTAGCACCATCGTCCAGCAAGGCATGCGTACTGATAACGCCGTTTGGACCGTGTACGTTTACGCGGACTATTTTTAACATTACACTTGCACTAGGCGTCGTAGCCACGGTAGTGTTCGTCACTGTCTCTGATTTGGAGTTACTCAAGTCACTATCACTTTGGGTCGCTATAACTGCCGGCCGCGACGCCACGTCTGCGGCGCTGACGTCATCGCTGCGCGAGGGCTGCTGCCCCTTAGCTGGCCAGTGGAGTAGTCTATGGTGGGCCAGGCCACAAGCCTCGACGTCGCACGACGCAGCCGGGCAAGTTTCTTTCCCGTGGCCTGGCAACAGGCATTTGTGACACAGCTTATTTATTTTAACGAAATGCCACTTGCTTTTCCGTAACGCGCGCTTAAACTTTGTGCATGTTGATATGGAGTGTGCTTCAGTTTTGCAAAATTTACACATCGCATTATCACGAATATTGTTTAGCACGGAGTGAGTCGTGATTTTGCGGTCATCTGTTTTCCTGAGGGTCTTATATTCTGTTTGCGCATTAATGTGGCTTATCTCAGCTGCGGCAACTTTTGTAGCTTCTTTTTGTAGGAAATCGGAGAATAATTGTAACTTCGCTTTACTGTCGTCTTGATTCTCATAAATGTAGTCCGCCCACTTGTTAATAAGGATGCTTGGGCACTTCGATAAAACAGCGTTTAGTAGCTCTGGGCTTCTTAAATAATCTGTTTCGTTAAGAGATTGAGCGACGGCGACATAATTTTTAATCTTGACTGCAAAAATCACTAGTTCAGTGTGATAATTAAACGGCAACGGTTGCAGTTTTTTTACTTGTAATGTAATCTTGTGAATGATTAGCTCGGATCTTCCAAAACGTAGTTGCAGCGCTTCCAAAATTGTAGTTGGCGAGCTGTCTCCGATGAGAAGTGATGACACGGCTTCTCTAGCGTCTCCGCGCAGGCATTTGCCGAGTCTCGCTATATTCTCGCTATCACTGTATTTACACAACGCGGTACTTTCCTTATACGCTTTTTTGAATTGAAGCCACTCGAATGGGTCCCCAGTAAATAACGGCAAATCCTTTGGAGTCGCTAGGCGAGATAAAAAATGTGTGTTAGCACTTTGTGAGGCGACAGCCAGGTTCTGGATAGCTTGAGTTAGGTTTTGCAGATCAAACGGAGCCGGCGGCGGAGGTGCTGGCGGCAGTGGAGCCGGGGGCGCAGCCGTGAATAACTCATGATGAGATTCTTGGAGACTGTTTCGTAACCATTGCTCCACCTTCGTAGATGTTCCAGCCAAGGATTGTTCCCGGCTGCTATGGCACTTCTGCGAAGCCTCGTCATCCAGCGCGGCAAGGTCTGCCGCGAGTTTTTTATCGATTAAATCTTTTTCGATCTGAGCCTTTGCTTCGGCGGCTTCTAGTTCTAATTGTTTTTTACGTGCCACAATAGAAGATCTTGAGCTTTTCTTCGAAGAAACGGATTTAATTGCGACAATAGGTTCTATTTTCAAGCTACCCCCTGGATGAGGCATCTTGACGGGTTTTTCGAGTCCTTTCTCTATATTTGCAGGACAAGTCTTATTTGAGCGCACTTCACTTAAATTATCTGCATTTTGTTCCAGCTTCTCTCGTATGAGAGCACCACGCGTTTTAACCATTGTGCGCGGCGGCGGTGTGCTGAACATTCCAGAATATTCTGAGATCCCTCACTGTCTTCGGTTTCGTGCTTCCACGATCCGGTTCGATTGGACCAATTGTAGCTGATAGATGCTGGACTGGTGGGAGGCGAAGTAAAACATCAAGGATCGTAAGTAAAGTGTTAAAGAACTTGTACGTGTGAGCTCTGTGTGGCGCTCGAGAGACGACTCACGTGCGGCGCACCCGCTGCTATGCCCACACACGCACACATGCACAAGACCTCGCGCACGTTTATTAACACATATGCAAACAGCAAAGGTAAGTACCTTCATTTCTAATATTAAAACTAATAATTATTTTACTAACACTTTTAGGTTTTTTTATGTTTCAGGTGCAGAGCTTCGCGTCGTCTACACTCACGTAAAAATGTGAAATGGATAACCAAGGGATTGAGAAATGCCTTAAAAACTAAACGACGTCTAAGATAATATATTACCAAAACAGAACACCTGACAGTAGACTTAATTATATCGGGTATAGTAAAGTACTCAAGAAGTGCATAGTTACTTCTAGAAGAATAGAAAATAAAGCGTCCATATATAATACAAAAAAAAAATCCAAGAATAGCTGGGAAATCATAAAAAGGGACATAGATATACTAAAAAATAAACATAAAACCATAAAATCAATTTTTTACAACAACTCCAGCGTGGATAAACCAGTTGACATAGCCAATGCATTTAATATTTTTTTCATCAATAATACTAATTATAATAAATCAAATCTCCACTTAAAACAATATGACTACTCTTTAAAATATAACAGTAACAGTATGTTTCTCTTGCCTACAGCCCCTAGTGAGGTCTCACAAATAATAAAAAAACTTAATAACACTCGTTCCGTAGGTTACGATGATATCCCAAAAAATATAGTAAAATTAACTTGTGACATTATCGCACCCGTGTTATCGCATTTGATTAATTTGACCTATCTACAAGGCACATTTTCAAACAAACTAAAGGTGTCTATTACCAAACCAATTTTTAAAGCAGGCGACAAACTGCAACCAGGTAATTATAGACCTATTACACTTGTGCCAGTCTTAGCCAAAGTACTGGAAAAAAACATGCATATTAGAATAACGAGTTTTATTAATAAGTATGGAATACTATGCACTGAACAGCATGGATTTCAGAAAAATTAATCTACTACTTTAGCTGCCTCTAACCTCATAAATAAAATACTCAGTAATGTAGATCAAGGAAATAAAACAATGGCCATTTTCTTTGACATGAGCAAGGCTTTTGATCATGTTTCTCATGGACTTTTGCTCAAAAAATGCGAAACTTATGGTATGAGAGGCTTGGTTTATGCTTGGCTAGAAACGACGCCAAATGGTAGAAATCCCAGGTACTAACTCCGAAAATGTTGCACAAAATTACAGGTCAGATTTAAAATTCAATAGAGTAGGGGTACCTCAAGGGACTATTCTAGGTCCCCTCCTATTCTTACTCTACATCAATGACCTACCCTCAATTACCAAAAATGATTGTACATTATTTGCAGATGATATATCGATTGTAATTTCTCATACTAGTAAGGAAGAGTATAGGGATAACATTGATAACACTATAAGTGTCATATTAAAATGACTTAAAGACCTGCAAGTAAATTTAGACAAAACGAAATATGTGCAATTTATTAATCAAAGAGGAAAAAAGATTTGCATATGTCTTATGGCGGCTATCAAGAATTACCGATAAAAAAACCGCTTTAAAAGCATATCACGGTTTTGTGGCATCAAACCTACGATATGGAATATTGATCTGGGGAAACTCTGTACACATTAATCGCACTTTTGTGGCCCAGAAACAATGCATTAGATCAATTACCAATATCGGCTCACGAACATCTTGTAGAAGCTATTTTGTAGGATTAAGACTGTTGACGGTACACTCAATCTACATTCATGAAGTCTGTATATTTGTGAAACAGCACGCTGATGTTTTTAAAAGGAGAAGTCATACAGCAAATTTCAATACTCGATATCCGGACAGACTCGTACTTCCTAAAATGCACACGGTATTAAAGAGTAGAAATTGTTATGCCATGTGTATTAAAATATTTAACCATCTTCCAGAGGAATTAAAGCAATTACCTCTCAATCAATTTAAAATTAAACTGTTTACTTGGCTGGTAGAAATATGCTTCTACAAGATTTTCTTAGATATACCACACAGAGGTTTATAAATGATAATGTTGTATAGTTTAGTATAGCTAGTTTATTGATTTCAGTATAAATAACAATTTCATATTAAATATTTGCATGACTTATTTAAGTCTAGATGTATGGTTCTAATTCTTAGTTTTAAGATCAACATAATATGTATACTATGTCTAACGCAAATAAATATATTTCATTTCATTTCATTTCTCCTAGCGGTCGGAGTGTGGGAATCGGGTTTGTGGCTACAGACGCTTCTATCGCCGAACACAGGAACTTTATTAGATTCTTCAACATTTTGAATTGCAACTACACTGCGCTTGGGTGCACAATGTTTTGTTCCTCACCGCAACCAGTGTGGGGCTAGCGTCGATCGGCTTGGTCACCACGGTTTATGCTGTACGTGAATTGCTGGTAGATTTTCCCGTCACTCCAGCCTTAATGATGTCATCCGTCGGGCTTTTACCAGTGCCAATTGTACGGCTATTTTGGAACCAAATGGTCTCATGCGCGACGATGGTAAAAGACCTGATGGGATGACTGTTGTTCCGTTGGGCCGGCCGTTGGTTTGGGATGCCACTTGTGTGGACTCCCTTGCGCCGTCACACCTTCCCGGAACAAGTACTAGGGCTGGTTTCGGCGCGGTGGAGACCCTCAAATGGCGCAAATACTGTCAAGTTGATAGAAGTTACATATTTGAGCCTTTTGGGGTCGCAACTTTACGACAGTGGGGACCAGGAGCACACCGTATTTTTAAAGATGTATCAAAGCGCCTGGTCGAAGCAACCCGTAACCAAAATGCTAGCCTGTACTTGGCACAAATATTAAACATTGCCATTCAACGTGGCAATGCTGATAGCATTTTGAGAACAATCCCCTGGCGGCGGTTTGAAAGTTCGTTCGTTTTTTTACGGTGTAAAAAATGCATTTAGTGACAAATTGATCTGACTGTTAACAATCTAGTGCCAAAAATTGCACCTTTTTAGTAATCGCTACTTTTGGTGGCACATGAGAACTTGACTTGGCTTTTTCACATAAATGATTACTCTTTTATAAAAAACAAGCAACTTCGATACGTAATCTTATATAAAAATGAATGATTCTAGATAAAATTTAATAAAAATAAACTGATTTCTACATGAATGCATTTTATTTTCCTCATTGTCGGCAACATTGTGTCATTATTTTCTGCTATAACGTCATTGTTCTCATAAAACTACATTATCAGCAACATAATTTTTTTATAATTTTCTATTATATCCGAAATTAAGGTACTCATTTTGGTGCGTTCATCGCGACTTAACATATATACGTAAAACTGGCCTTAAATATAATCTCTGCTACGAGTTTTACAAAATCTTAATTTTTTTCGTCAAGAATTTTGTTTTGAGGAGATTTGAAGTACAATTTACGACAGGCGCTTAAATCAGTGTGGAACATAATAATATTTAAAAGAAGTTTTGCAATAAATTCAAAATGCTATAAGTTAATTATTATTTTTTAACTGATGCGGCCGTAAATGTATTCGGATCATTGAGGAATTTAATATAAGCCAATCGTATTTCCGTTGAAAAAAAATTACTAACCCATAATATTAAATTAAAAATAATACGAGTACTTACATGAAGCATTAACATCAGCATAATGTAAAATTATTTTTTGTTAGACTCGCGGTGCACCTTTAGCTAGTATCTGAGCATACAGTCGAAAGAACATGATATTACTCATTTACAATGAATCGCTGTACGCCCGTCGCTTAGTTCGCAGATTTACTGTGATTTGTAACCGGACACGCCGCGTGACCGCCTGATTCACTAACGCCTGTTAATTACGAAAAGCAATGACTACACAATCGCCTTAATACTGAATATTTGCCTGTTATTCCATTGATTTCTTAATTAGTTTAAGGTGTCAGGGGGATGAATATAGCTTTAATGAATTATTAGCTGAACCGCTTGTCTATTTAACTAAACTTATAACATTAAGTGTCCTATATAGTCTTACGAGAATAATTAGAGATCGGATAATAGAAAGCTAATAGTCGTTATGTTAAATACGTAAACGTGATTTAATGCACATTATGGGAGTTTACGCGCATAACATGAAAGCGATACGATCACGCACAAATAAGGAGAGTCATCTTCTGTCACCACCGGATATAAAAATTCTTCAGATAATTAAGGTAATTTTTCCATCCGCGTCTGTCTCCAGGCGACCTTCTCCGATTTGCAGAAGCTTTCTTTCTAATTGGAAACGTACCTATGTTGCAAGTTTGATGAAGTTTTTCTACCATAGCTATAGGCCACAGAGTAAGATTTCATATTTTTAAATTTGTTACGCGTCCGTCTTCATACAAAGTGGCGCCACCTTGTGAGCAAATTCAGACCTTTTGAGATGTTGTGAGATGTTTTCTGGGATAAAAACTATCCTAACCTAACCTAACCTATATATGTGTGCCAAGTTTCATCCCGATCCGTTCAGCGGTTGAATCGTAATTGAGTAACAAACATCCCGACATCCAAACATCCAAACCTTCTCATTTATAATATTAGTAATATTTTTATCACCTTAGTAACGCGCATATCAGTGACCGTGTTTGAAACTGACATCTGATTTTTTATATTATACTTGTCAAAAACTTATCACAGAGAATTATTAAGGGTAAATACTATGCAGCAATTCAACCTGACATCCCAACTAAACCCTGGTTCTTTAAACATCGTACTGCCAGTAAACGTGTTACTTCTATCATTATCCGGTTGTGACTGGGTCACGGCTGTTCTCCACATTTCCTAGCCAAGATCCCGGTAAGGGATCACTCCTTGTGTGAGTGCGGTTTAGATGAAAGAACGGTGGACCATATTTTCTTTAACTGCAGTAAAAATCCTGTTTCCCTCTACGATCTTCTCCCAAAATATATTCCCCGCCCCTCCAATCTCGCATTCCTTCTTTCACTGATTTATACTCCCTTCACTAATATCCTATCTGAGTACATTGAAAAATATAGAATCAAACTTTAGACAGTCAATTCCTACTCCAGCAAACTCTCTTTTCCCAACCCTCGTCCAGCTTTTTGTAAATAGCTCCATAAAGTTTTTGTGTACTTCTGTGTTGTGATCGTTGTGCTTATTTGTTTAAAATTATCATATTTTTATTTGTTGTCCTAGGTAATTCAACCTATAATCTGTTGGTGAAAAATGTTTTGGCCTCATACCGTAAATCGTGCCCTGACTCACTTGACATTGGCAAAATTGTCTCCGCGACGGATGCCAAAAATTTGAAAAAGATTGATTGATTGTTAAAAACTGTTTTTACAACAAGTTAAATGTGTAAAAATAAGAATACCTATTTTTTTATTTATTACCATAATCGGAGCTTTATGTAGAGATAATAATAATAATATGGAAAGATCAACAAAATTAATTGGTGCCGCTGTTTTGCAATATGGCAATATGGCGGCACCAGAAATGGCGTTTGGTGAATAAAGTTGAAAGCATTAAAAAAAATGTGTCAAAATCCCCAAAATAAAAATTAATAAGTATATAAGTAACTATATTATATAGTATGTAAACTTACTAAAACCACTTATTTAAATCCGGGTATTTCTAGGCGATAAATATATACCACAACCTTATTTATAAGGTTGTGGTATATAAATTATTGAAATCCTGACGCTTTTTAGAATTTATAATTGAAGTACAAAAAATAAAATTTAATTATGTCACGATTCTATAGCATTCTGTACTATTTGTTTAGTGAAATTGCATGTCTGGAATTTGACCTCGAATTGATTGGTCAATTAATGTGCATTGGTCAAGTTCAACACATGCAATGTCAGTTTAAGCGAAGCTAAGTGCACACAGCCTGAATCCCAATCTGAATTCAGATTAGTAAACCAGAACGCACGGTATTGCATACAATTCAACTGTTCCCCACACACATTCGGATTTTTTCAGATTATAAATTTCTCAGATTGATCTGTCAGAATGATCTTGACGTGCGTTCTGAATTCAGAGTATGAAAATTCAGATTATGAATTCCGGACGCACCTGTTTCTATACAATTAGTACGGACGAGCACACGCATACTGGATTCAGATTATGAATCTCAGTTGCTAACGCAGAGTTCTAGCGTATTGACGCGTTACGACTTGTTTGATCGGCCATAATGACTGATACAGAAACTTTAATTTTGTGTGTACAAAGTTTCCCGTGTATATGGGACAGGGGCATTGAAGAATACCATGACCGTACTTATCTATGTGACGTTCGCTAGACAACTGACCGGTCTGAATTTTTAAGACATGTGTGAGGCAAGGCACCGGATTCAGACTATGAAATCAGATTATGAATTCAGATTGGGATTCAGACTGTGTAAGGCCAGCCTTACGATTAAATACGACGTAGCTCAATGTGGCGTCCGCCGTTAGCCGTTATTTGAACCAAGCATCAACTCTGGATTTTGGCAGGCACGTCGCTTGATTATGTTGAAAGCTTGTACAATCCGCAGCCTCATTTCTTCCTCCGCTCTCGACTCTGTTTTTAAATACTAACTGCTTCACCCAACCCAAAAAAAAAATACTTAGTCCAGAGGTGTGGGGTCCGGCAAACGTATGTACCGGCCATGGAATATCCGAAGCGAAACGGCCATCCACTGACGTTCGAAGATTTGGTTCAACCTATGCCTCACTTGAATAGCAACATGGGGCGGTGCTCCATCATGCTGGTACCATGTTTCTCAGAATTGGGCCAGTGGTAAGTTGTCTACATAGCAGCTTACTGATTGGTTTAGTACTTTCAGGTATTTTCGCCCGTTATTCGGCCCGTTAATAAACACGGGTCGACCCGCCGTAATATATCATCTTGTTGCAACTTTGACCACGGAAAATGGATGCTGTTGGTACCGTTTTAAAATTTTGTGGACGGCTGTATGACTAATAGCATACAACCCTCCTGCTTTTCAAGTCAGAAGCTTGAATTAAATATATGTTATAGCTCATTAAAAAGCCTATTATAAGAAGAAAAATTGGAGGTTGTACAAGTTATTTTTTTTTATTTCAATATGTTGACTCATGTATTTTTATTTTTTTATATGGAAAGTGTACTATATGTGTAAAGCACGAAATAATTCGTTCCATTAAAACGGAACTATTTAAGAAAAATCATATTTCTTTATTTTTTGTTCAAAAATAAGATGAATGATGGCAAAAAAAGGGGCTTTAATTGTTTTAATAATTGAAAGGGCTCAATCTACACATCTCAAAAAGTGCGCCGGCGCCGACGCCGACCGCCGCGCGCCGGCGCCGAACGCCGCGCGCCGCTCGCCAGTCCTGTAATGAACGCGACGCGGAGCGCATGTCCGTTCGGCTCCCGATTTGCTTACGCAACGCATATAAATTTCGTGTTTTAACTTTCTTCCTTTCTCTGTGTTGGAACTCTTTCTCTTTCCCTTGTGCTTCTGACTCTTGTGCTTGTGCTTCTACTCTTTGTGAACTTGTATTAAATAGGTGTTTATAATTTACTACGGACTTAGTTATTTATCGCCCGGTAAGACACCTATATTGGTGACCCCGAACACTGGACATTATTCGCGAGTGCAAGTTACTAGTTTACCGTTACAATGCCTCAGGGCTCGGGTGAAAATGCGCAATCGGACGCGAACGTTAACGAAGATTCTGGAACGCTATTTAAAGTTGGAGTGCGCGTGCCTCCATTTTAGCCGGAAGAACCCGCTTTATGGTTTGCGCAGATGGAAAGCCAGTTCGCGTTGTCTGGAGTTAAGGGAGATCATACGAAATTTCATTACGTAATTGGTCAGCTGGAACATCAATATGTGGTTACTGTTAAAGATGTCATACAATCGCCGCCCGCTGAGAATAAATATTTAAAATTAAAAACCGAATTGATTACTCGGCTGTCAACGTTGCAAGAACAGAAAACCTTGCAGTTATTAAAGCATGAAGAACTCGGAGACAGAAAGCCTTCAGTTCTTAAGGCACCTTCGTACATTAGCAGGTTCGTCAGTAACAGAGGATTTTTCATAAACTGTATGGACGTCCCCCGTTTGCCTGCAAATTTGCAAGCCGTGATAGCTTCTCAAGCAAAGTTAAGCTTAGAGGAGCTAGCTGAATTAGCTGACAAGGTGCACGACATAGTGCCCCAGGTGCCGCAAGTGTGTGCCTTAGGTGAAAGAGATTGTGTGTCGGAGATCGCAAAGCAGATGGCTGAATTAACCAAAGAAATTGCGGCGTTAAAAACGCAGGTAAACTCACAAGCACACACGTCACTTTCGCGTTCTCGGTTTAACAATAAAGAGAAAATTGGACATCGATCAGGCAGTCGTAAACGTTCTTCGTCAAGGGCGCACGATCCAGCAATGTGCTGGTATCATAATAGATTCGGTGACAAAGCTACGAGATGTACTTTACCATGCAGCCAATCGGAAAACTTCATCGGCAGCCGAAGGTAGCGGCTAACGACTGCCATGCGATATCAGGCCGCTTGTTTGTGACTGACCGATATACAAAAATAAATTTTCTTATTGATACTGGGTCCGACTTGTGCGTATATCCACGCTCTGCGTTAAGGGAGCAACGCACGAAGACGAGTTATCAGTTGTACGCAGCTAATGGTACTGCCATTTCGACGTATGATCTCGTGCAATTACAGCTGAACCTGGGATTACGTCGTAATTTAATATGGAAATTTGTTGTGGCAGATGTGTCAAAACCCATTATTGGCGTAGATTTCCTTTCGTTCTACAACTTGATGGTAGATTGTAGGAACCATCGCCTCATAGATGGCCTGACTAACATGAGCGTGCAAGTACCAGTGAAAAAGTCGGCGGAAGACATTACCTCCTTAAAAGCAATGAATGGTGATACATGTTATCATAGTATATTACGGGAATACCCCGACATTACTCGTCCTGCTGGCAACCCTAAGCCGCCGAAACACAATACGGTACATCATATACTGTTACTAGGCGGCCCCGGTGTTATACGTATGTGATGTATGTAATCCAAACTTGGCCCCGAATCTCGAAGTGGTTCGAGATTAGGGGCCAAGTTTGAAATACATTTAAAAAAAAAACACTGACTTAGTTTTTAGTCTGTGTATCTTTTAGCAAAAATACACCTAATATTTTACGACACAAAATGGTGTGTTCTGATTGGTCGATTTAAATTTTTCATTTTAAGGAGCTATGACAAAAAATTAATTGATTGACTTGTTCTTAAAGTGCTCAAACTGAAACAATGTTCTCGACCAATCAGCAAACACGCCGACAAAAACATTCTTGGGCTGTCCTTATAAGTGAAGTTTTGTGACCCCAAACAAGACTATCTATGGCCATATTACCGAGCAGTGTTGTTAAAAAGAATATTTAAGTACAACGCACCAAACCAAGCAAGTAATAACTCGTAAATAGAAAGCGCAAAATTTTACAAATCGCAATACGTCCGACTAGATCGTCTGCCCTCACGTGTCTGCCCGTTCGGGTAAGCATAGTTGGCCATCTACACTCCCCGCGTGAAGAGGTAACAGACAGACAGACACACTTTCGCATTTATAATATTATATATTGTAGCATTACCGCTACAAATCGCGTTGGTTCGCGTTATTTATTGTTTATTTATTTCGCCTTTTTCGTTTCTCAGCCTTTTTGGTATTGCGGACTTGTTCATTGACCGGTTAGAGTTTGTAATTTCTACTGACAGTTTTGAATTTTGAATTCGTTTTTGTTAGATCCGTTCCTTGTTATGGGAATGTCATTCATTCTCGTACTCTTGCCTTGATACACCAGAAAAATTGGATAATCTCTAGTCATCCCAAGTTTCTCTATAACTGAAGCCAGCTTCGAGTGCCGCGTCCGGTCGTAAGGTTACGTGAAGACCTTAGCTATTACGCCGTAGTCTCAATTGTGGGCCGAACGTTTTAGTGCTGTTGTCTTCTGTGTGTCCGGATAGCGGGTGAGTTGGTTTTTGTTGCTGAACAAGTCTTCACAGCCCTCCGTCCTAAGGAAGCCTTTCTTCCGTCCTTTTCGTTCAATTTTGTGAGTAAAGGTGTCCTTTGCAGCACCTCCGCTTACCCCATATCTTCCGACTCATCGCCCCGACTGAAGATTTGGACGACTGGATTCAGCGTGTGGTTCGCCATCGAGTTCGCTGGCAACGGGTTGACGTCTGCGGCAGCGCCCGCAGGTTTTTCCCGTTGCAACAGTTGCGACGAACGCTGCGTGGTTACATCTTCACACGGCGGCAAGCGACGACGGATGTTCACAGGACAGTTACTATTTCGTTGATTTTTTTTTTTTTTAATTCTAATCCGAGTCCGCGAACTCACCCCTAACCTACCTAAGGTTATTCATTCGGTTTCATTTTGGCTATAAATGTTATTAGATCCCTAGACCTTTTTTACCGATCAAAACCATAATTTGTTATCCCTGTTTCATAATACTTCGAACATATCAGTTTTAATCATGAAGCGCTTCTTGCATTTTAACAGATTCTTGTTGTTTTAGTTCGAATCAGAATTACCTTTAAATTGAATACAAGTTTTGGCCTGACCGTGTTCTAAGGTGGTCTTTCGCCCTTTATTAGGCAATGTGTTTTAAACTAGAAAAACTTTATTAATGTGACAATCCGCAGACCGTTTCGTGTTAAATTGTTTTGATACTTAAGCTAAGTTCCGTATCGGCCTTGTGATCTTGTTTTTATAGTTACATTGTAAGTAGTTTGTTTTAATTTTATCATTGTGTGTTCTCCTTATTATATAACCTTGTTGAATTTCGTTCGGTTTTATTTTATTTATACAGGTCCAAATTTACGTGCTGATGGTTTTATCGCAACCATCCCGTGTAGTGTTCCGTACCTTTTATTTTTATGGAGCGCTACAATATATACTAGCTTTTCCCCGCGACTTCGTCTGCGTAGAATTAGTAATTTGGGTAGGTAGCTTATTTTTAATCCAAGCTCATTTTTTATCATTGCTTACTTCTAAATAACAAAAGAAAATGATGGTTTTGATTTGTTATCATCAATAATGCGTACAACCAGAATTTAATGAACAGATAAATAAATTATCAGTAACTGCGACATATTATTTACTTTAACACGTTTCTGTAAACTACGTTTTTTTGTTCTCCCGTCCTTTGCTAGCACGTGAAGATTTTGTGATCTTGAGACTCGTGAGCACGCCACATATAGTTGTCCATGGGAAAAATAGTTTTTAACTAAATGTACACCTGCAACTTTCAGTGTTTTTTCCTTGTGCCAGCACATTAACGAAAGTATAGGGTAAAAAAACATAAGTAAAAATCCTCTTCTGTGTAGTAGTAACCAGCTTGAATAAATATTACCCTCGTAGGTTTGATGGATATTTATGAATAAGGGGGTACATATGTATTTAAAATGTTGATTCCATCTTAAAAACTTCCTATAAGTGCGAAAACGGCATAACGGATTCGAAATATCTCTAGACCTTATTTTATTTGAATTTTATAGGGAATGATGATTTCCCGGATAAAGACTGCCCTATCATCTTCCATGGGCCACAAACTATCTCTATACCAAATTTCATGAAAGTATATCGGAAAAAATAGACCATAAAAAAAATATTTATCCCCCCCCCCACCCATCACTCACCAGTAAGGGGATGATATTCGGGATAAAAATTATTGTACCCCCCCCCCCTCCTCGGAACTACATATAAATATCCCTATATCAAATTTCATCTAAATCGGCTCAACGGTTTTAATAGCTCCATGCAAATTTTAACCCTCCATTTCAACCCCTTAGGGTATTAATATCGAAAAAAAAACTATCCTTTATCCTTTCCCGGGATTCAAACTATCTTTGCACCAAATTTCATCTAAATCGGTTCAGCGGTTTAAGTAGCTCCATACTAATTTTAACCCCCCATTTCACCCCTTAGGGGATGAATTTCGGGAAAAAACTATCCTATGTCCTTTCCCAGGATTCAAACTATCTTTGCACCAAATTTCACCTAAATCGGTTCAGTGGTTTAAGCGTGAAGAGGTAACAGACAGACAGACAGACAGACACACTTTCGCAATTATAATATTAAGTATGGATATATATATACATATATTATATGTATGTATGTATGTATGTAAATACTTTATTGTACAAACGGGAAAATAACAAACAACAAAATAGACAGAAACACAAAAGGTATGTACAAAGGCGAACTTATCACTTTAAGGGATCTCTTCCAGTTAACCTTTGAGCGATTAGGAAAGGTTTGAAAAAATAAATAGCCAAACGTACAACAATGAAAGGGACTAGATGCTTTATAATTACGTTAATATTAAATAACCAATTTAAAGTACTAAGAATAAATAATATATATATATATATATATATATATATTATATATATAATATATATACATATAATATATAGTATATAGTATATATAGTATAGTATGGATAAACAAAGATACTAGGAAAATACTTCCCTAGAGAAGATTTTGTGAAAAAACTGAAACAAGTGCCAAAAATTCGAGCACCTTGGGGGTAGCACAGGGTTTTTGGGGTTGCAAACTTGGATGTTAAATACTCGCAACGGACCTAAAAACATATAAGCAAATCGTAGTTACATGCGGGTTTGCGATGTTTGCCTTTTTTGTGTTGTCATAGACTTGGCTAATAAGAACTCTTCGATGGCTAATTAAGGAAGGAGTCTTGAAACGGGTAAATTGGCGATTTATATGGCAACCTTCAAAGCACGCACACACGTAAATGGACGGCCATTTTGCTTGCTTCACTGATGATTAGACGAAGGTACTTTTTTTTAAGGTCCGTGGCTCATGAAGCTACGAGGGCTGCCTTTTAAGTTCTGTCGTTTGCAAAACTCCCGTGATTATTAAAAAAAAAACTAGTATCATCTTAAAATATTTGAATTTAGAATTCAAAAACAAAAGAATGTCTCGAGATCGGCCGATTCGTTTTAGTACAGCGTCGGTTCAAAGTTGACAAGTCGGTTGTGAAAATGGAAATATCGAAGGAAAATTTACGTGCGATAATATTTTACAACTTTAAAAGGGGTTTAACGCGTCTTCAGTGCTTTGAAGAGCTGACTACGGTTTTTAAAAATGAAGCACCATGCATCCGGACTGTGGAACGTTGGTATTTGGAATTTCAACGTGGTTGCTCTAGTCTTAGTGATAGGCATCGTGAAGGCCGACCAAAAACAGCTGTAACCCAGGAAAACATTGATGCTGTACGGCAACTGATCGTCGAAGATCGCCATGCGACATACCGCGAGATAGAAGCTTCATTAAGCATTTCAGGGACCAGTGTTCAAAATATATTGCATGATCACTTAGGTGTAAAAAAATTGATCTCACGCTGGATACCACATTTACTTAGTGAAGACTATACCTTAGTGGTAGCGAATTCATGAATACGTAAGTTTTTAGATGTAAGTAGGTTCCTAGCGTAAAAAGGATGTTAATTTTTTGACTCATATGTTTGTACTCGTATGTAACAACTACTGCGCCGATTTGCAAAATTCTTTCGGAAATATAATCCTTGTACTTCTGGGATGGTTCTTAGTTATAATAACTATGGAGCGGCTGTTATTATAGTAACAGTTTTTCCTATAATAATGTATTTATATTCATATTTTCATTGTGTTGACAACCCTACCGGTCGAGCGTGCAAACGTAGTTATTATTATACGTTCGCAGGAAACTACGAAAAATGAACTTTCAATAGGACGTAATAAGGTTTATTTAGGCGCGATCGGGCAGCATTATACATATGTTTTATATGCCTACAATTATTTGTAGGTATTAATCGGACGTACTTTGTCGTTTTGTATAAAAGAAAAATATGCCTGGCACAACACCGTTTGGAGCACAATACTTTTTGGAGCACTCCATGGATGGGGTTGCACAGCACGGTTAGGAGCACAGGTTTTTCGCGGCCTTCACTTTTAATTTGCCGGCGCGGCCTTTAACTTCAGGAACCATGATCGTCGACTGGGAATCGGTGCTACACGCCGTGTGCTGCCCCCGACGCCAGGATCCTGTCATCGCACACCTTCGGGCTGCTGACGGTTTTGCTCCGCGCCACTAAACTGCGTGGGAAGTGCTCTGACGCTTCACGGATACAGACCACACCCTACGAACCTACCTACCCTGTTCTGTTCACACTAACGGAGTTCTTTAAATAAATTATTTTCACCCACATGCTCGGAAATATTAACCTTAGTGTTGTAAAATCACCCCGCGAAGTTCTGAGTTCCAGCCCCTGACAAAATTTAAAAAAAAGCCACTACCAACGGCAGCGGAAAATGTATGAAGTTTCATTACGTACGCGGTGTTTTACTTTTTTTAAAACCCGTTTGGACTAGGATAACTAACTCCAAACAGCCAAACACTCGTACAGTCATCATCATAAATAAGTGATCATTTATGTACATTTTCACTTTAACGCCGTGTTTGAAATGTCATACAAAATTGTAAAACGATTGAAAACGACAAGTTACATAAATGATCACTTATTTATGCTGTTGACTGTACAATCAAAAGTCTTCCACGTTTATTTTACTTTTTAAATGTCATAGACTAAAAAGGTAAACTGTTTCTAACAGCGTTTACAGCGTATTTAAAAGTGTTGAAGGTGACTTTTTTAAAGAAATTGCATCTATAAACAAATTAAATTACCGAAATACCTGACATAATCGCGTAATAAATGTTATATTTTATTCAAATTGAATTTATTACGATTAAATTTGTGATTTTATTTAATGCTTTATTTATTAGTTTTATAATAAATCGTACCTGTTTCGGATGTAAATAAAATTATGAGTAACGTTGAAGATGATGGCGACAATGTTCTTTTTTTGCAAGGAAATTTTGAGACTGTGTTTAATATTATTAACAATTGTGTTAAATTTTCTCGCATTGTTGGACAAAAGCACTATACAAGCCTCAGCCGGGAAGGGCGGTTGCTTGACTCGTATATAGCGCGGCCTCGACTGCGTCTCAGCCACGCTAACTCTACTCGTCCCGCAACAGCCATTTTCCCGGTCTCTGCAGTAATGTACAATTAAACTTCTCTGAGTTTGTACTTGCCACCCGGTAGGAAGTGACAACCTTTTATTTCTTAAATTTTACCCACTACATTATTTCTGAATTCTTTTGCATACCATTTTATTTCTGGTAGGGCTTTTTCATACGCATTAGACCTTGATTTCTCATTCCAGAACCAGTACTCAGACATTTTGTAAAATTAAGAAAATAAAATATCAAAATCGCTATAGGTATGCCTATAAATTTTGAAGAGTTCCGTCGATTCCTCATGGATTCCACCATCAGATCTTCATTTTGATACAAATGGGACCAATCGGGAAGCACCAGCTTTCAAATAAAAAAAGAATCTTCAAAATCGGTTCACCCAGTCGAAAGTTCTGAGGTAACAAACATTTAAAAAAAAAACAGGCGAATTGAGAACCTCCTCCTTTTTTTGAAGTCGGTTAAAAACTAAAAGAAACTAAAGCTGAAAGTTGTGAAGTAATTTAATCAATAGCCTGACTAATTTAAGCGATATTAAGCAGACTTTAAAGCCTAAAACAATTATAAAGCCGCAAGTTCATAAAGAACAATCATAAAATTCCTACAGTCAGATTAACGTAACATTTGAGTTGAACGACTTCGCCGAAGCAACTTTTAATGAAGTCTGGGGTTAGCGGTGTTTGCACAGAGAATTTTGCACGCGGATTTTCCTCTTTTGAACGTGCTAAGTGAAAACGAAGATTTTAGATCCAACTAAAGCGCTTACATCGTTAGCCTCCGATCAAGCTGATATTCGAATGAATATTTCACGTTTTGTACGTATAAATTTATGATTTTTATCCCGCATTAAGAAAACACTAATACACATACACACACAACATATTTTTACAAAACATATTTTTTTAAGAACTTAATAAACTGACTGATTTAATACATTAACGAGTACCTTCTTATGACACGTACATCTTACATTGTAATATATTGGGTAAATTAAAAAAGCTCATGACCTTTCAATGTCTTTCCTTACTAATTAAAATACTTCCATTTATGAGGGAATAGATTTGTCCCACCCATTAAATCGATCAAAAGTGCTCTATTTTTCTTTTTAGAGCCTCCGACCGATCAAGTACTATATAGGCCACACACTGATAAAGTTCCAAATATAATATTTTTAGGGCCGGTTTTATAACAATCCGGTTGTTTATTTTCGTATCTTTGTCGTAAATTTGGTCTAATTACCAAATGGTAAATTGAAATTAAATTTGGTATTTTTGGTTTGGTTTGGTTTGGTATAATTTGCATTTTATAACGGTCCGTTAGTAATTTTTCAGTAACATTTTACTGCTGAGGGTTACCGAGACCGGTGTCATGGATTAAACTTACTAACCGTGGCGTTGGTTTTAACCGGATACGTCTGATACAAGTGATATTGATCATGTTGATGGCCGACGAAGAACATTTAAGCCGAGGCTCGATTATTGTAGTATATTGAATGCCGTAGAGTTCAAATGCCTACTAATTATTATTTTTTGAACTTCTTACTTATCACGACCATTTATTTTAAATTTTTATTGAAGTTTGAAGAGGTCAACGGAATTTCAATATAACAGACCGAATAAAAAATCTAAAGCTTGTCCCAGAAAAAAGTTTCGTTTATGTTTCATTTTAATTGTAGATGAAGATGTAATCTCTAAATATTTTTTAATGTTGCTTAGTAAGATCCAGACTGTTTATAAAACCATTTGAAAAACCTGAAGCTGTCACTTTAGAGCGTGAAAATTGTCGTAGACACAAGAGAAACTGCACGAAAACGTTTTTTACAAATATGTTCAATATCGAGGCATTTCTACGGAAAAAGTAGCATTGGAGCTGAAAACTTCTTTAAGAACCGTTCAAAGGGTACTCAAATGGTTTGCGGAAACCGGCAGCATACGACGATAGCGTGGAAGTGGACGTAAAGCCAGGTTTGTTAGTAAAAACATTGAAAAAAAGATAATTGCAGCTTTACAGAAGAATCCAACCCTTTCTCTGCGAGATTTGGCTTAAAAGATTAAAACATCAAAATCAGCGGTGCAGAGAATAAAAAAAAGTAATTCTATAAGAACCTATAAGCAGACTAAGGTACTAACAGAAACGCTAAACAACAAACTGCGGCTTAATCTCGGTCTGGAAAACTTTATTCAAAAATTACCAAAGCACAGTAATGTATAGTTATCGATGACGAAACATACTGGAAACTCGACTTCAAGTCACTGCCTTTTCATCATTATTGTTCCGGAACAGATAGAAAAACAGTCCAATGAAGAGTTTAAGGTGATTAAAATAGACAAATTTGTCAAGTAGGTTCTCGTGTGACAAGCAATCTGTTCCTGTGGCAATCGTAGTACCTACACCTTATTCTACTAACGGAACTATAAATGGCAAAATATACGTACATGAGTATCTTAAAAAAATATTGTTGCCATTTATAAAACGTCATAATAAGCCAGTCTTATTTTAGCCTGATTTGGGAACATGCTTTTACACGAAAATACCAATAGATTCGTATAATTCAAATTTTAACGAGTTTGTCGGAAAAAACAGAAATCCCCAACTGCCGTGAGCTACTACCTATTGAAAAATATTGGGCTCGTATAAAGCAAAAACTCTTTAAACACAACAATAATACCGTTTCAGTTAATAAAGTCAATCGAAAGTGGGAAGAAGCTCCTAAATTAATTGCTAATGATGATGTACACAATCTGATGGCAGGTGTTAAGAAAAAAATACGATATTTCTGGATGCACGCAAAAATTAGACTAAACTTAATTACCTATATATTATTTGTAAACATTTAGAGTCATGTAATAAAATAAAATTAAAAAATAATAAGATTCTTCATTGTTTTAGTTTAATTTTATTAACTGTACGCGACATTTTTTTCTGGGACATGCTTTTGTGCTCTAAGTCTATGGACAATTTTATTTAGGCTAGGCGCTGGAGTCAAAAGTTACTATTGATCGTTTTATCAATACCTACTACTGTTTATATTTATGTTCAAGCTAAGTCTTGCTACAACTGTAATATATTTCTATTTTAACGTTTTATCATATAAATAAGTTCACAACTAAGACAGTATATTATTTGGTGAATGTAACGCACCTACCTACACACGCAAATATTAATCATAGACACACAGGGATTATTATAGTGATATAAACACCCGATCACTAGAACGCTATGCGCTGCGTACACTCTCACACCTCCAACGGACGCCGGGGCACACAACGACAACACTAACAAGGTCAACATAATCAAAACTACGACAATAACTATTAACTTTGACAATAACTATTAACTTTGATTACAACCGCACTATGAATATCATACCTGTCATGTCAACTAATTTCAAAACATTGTTTATTGGAATGCTGCTGAATCCTTCGCCCTTTTTCTGCCGCAACCATTTGAATGTATTTAAATATATATTTTTTGCATCGGGGTGAAATGTTTTGGGCATTTTGATTGCAAAATCGATTTGTTTAGTTCGGTGACATTCAATGACTTCCAACGTCTATTGTCAAAAAAACATTGCCATTAAAACAAATTAGTTCCACCGAAAATTCGCAACATAGCGAGGGCTAAATAAGTAAATAGGAACTTGTCAGGCTATACAATGAAATACTGAGAAGAGTAAAACACATTTTTTTGTTCATAAAATGTATCAGAAAGAGATCCTGTGGTTTACCTGCTGAAAGGAAACGATATCCCAGTGTATGCTACATTGTAGTGTTCTTTCAGTTCTCATGTCGTCTGCGGGCACTTCGACTGAAGACAAGGACTGCTGAATCACATCGTTTACTTATTGTGGCGCGACCGCGGCGCTGCGGGAGAAGCAGTAAAGAGGCAGTGGTCCAGGAGCTATCCAAATCTCACGTTTTGTATTGTATCAACGTTCATAATTTTGGTAACAAAAGGACGTTGTAACGGATTCCAACAACAGCTATCAGATATATTTTTTCCCTCGGGGTGTATTGGCCCAAGTGTCAGATGCCACAAAGACCACTGGTCCATTAGGCCCGAGTGTAGAATTGTCCAGGAGGTCATAATTTCCAGACGCCATAACGTCCACTAGTCAATTAGGCCCGAGTGTAGAATTGTCCGGAAGGTCATAATGTCCAGATGCCACAAAGACCACTGGTCAAATTGGCCCGAGAGTTAAAATGTCCAATGCATCCTAGAGTCCAGCCAGATGCCATTACGGACGCTAGTCATTAGCATTAGATACAAGTGTTAAAATCTCATAGAAATCATAATGTCCAAACCAGAAAGAATAGAAAAAAAAGTTTAGTAAGACGTCTGAACGTTTTTTAAGCGTTGTTTGAGCGTTAAGTTTAGCGATAGTGATTTTCGGATTTGCGGTAGAACTAAACAACACCCTTACGTGTCCATTATGATCTTTATAGGTATTTTATCTTTTTTATTATGGCCATTGCCCTTATTTATGTTTCCCTCTTTCTCGGTGATGTTTCGGTAAGCCAGTACCTGCACATGAGTGTTTATTTGAAATTAGTACTCGAACCTCTTAAGCTCGATTTCTGCTCCGATAATAACATTGGCTGAAGTGTCTACTTATGATTAAAAACAGGTAAATAAATCTAAAGTTGACATTATTTTCCTACCAAGTCAGGACGTTCATATCATTCAGGACGTTTTGATTTGCAAATCTCCAATTTACATGGCGAAATATGGATTTCAACGATGCAACGAGTCAATCCCTTACTTTTAGTATAAATCAGAAGGGTAAAGACACCGTCTTAAAGGGATTTCATAGGTACAACGGTAAAAATAAAGACGGTTCATCGTTATGAAGGTGTGTAAACCGTGAAGAATATTCGGCGTCAATTACTATTAATAGCGAGATGACTAAAGTAACCAGAGAAAGTACGCATTTTTGCGAGGCAACTAGATCTGAAAATATAATTCATTTAGCGAAACAAGAATTCAAAAAAAATGTGTGCACCAGCTACTCACCAATACGGAAATTATATGAAAAGTCTTTTAGTGGGTTAGATATTGAGGACGGTGACGATTCAGATGTTTGTGCTTCAGACATACCTGCATTCAGTTCCTTGAAACGGTCAATGTACAGAGCAAGGAGAAATATACTAGGTGTGTCGTCTACGAAATTTAATAATTGATAGAAATGCGAATAAAATTCTCATGTTCAGCACAGAACTATCATTGAAGACCATGAAAAATATTTCACATAAAACAGTTTTCTTCGGTGATGGTACATTTGATGTGGTACCTTCACCTTTTTACCAATTGTATAGCATTCACGTTGATGTAGAAAGTTCAAATTAATATACTTGCGTAATTCCCATAGTATACATATTGCTGCCAAACAAAACAACAGAAACATATATGCGTGTTTTCTCCATACTTCGAGATAAATTTAATATTGCAATAAACAAATTTAAATGTGACTACGAAAAGGACCAAATAAACGCCGTGAAAGCTATTTTTCCTCAATACGATATTTCGGGTTGCTTTTTCCACTTTCAGACGGCTTTATGGAGGAAGGCGGAGAAACTTAATCTTCGCGATACAAGGGAAGGAAAGAAACTACTCAAATTTACTTCAAATTTACCCCTATTGCCACAAAATTTGATTTGTGATGGCTGGAATTCAATAGTCAATCGGAATTTAGTAAAAACCACAGCAATCGCAAATTTTGAAAATTATTTTGCAGAAGAATGGCTGTCTAGGTCTGCACAAGCCGATATAAGTTGTGCAAATGACAGGCACAGAACCAACAACACAGTTGAAGCATGGCACAGCCGCATTAAGAAGAGGACGGACGGTACGAAACAAAATTTCTTTAAATTTATCGAGTTACTACGCAAACAGGCAAAAACCCAGGACTGCAAAATAAAAACAAGTTTGTTTGACCGGAACCGCAGAAAAAGAAATTATTATGTTTGACAGAAGATACAAAGAAAAACTGCAAGAAGTGATAAAACGGGACATAACGCTAATTGAGTTTATCCAAAGTTGCCTCGAGCTGAGGAAGCAATGTACTACATTTTAAGTAATAGTTTCATGTACAATTAATTTCTAAAATAAGTCGTATTTATGTTTTTAAAATAAGTAACTTTCTTAATTTAAGTATTTCAACATTTATTTTAAAACGACAGGAGGTACGTATACTTTGTGGCGGGGATAAGTCACTTTTTTAAATGGACTTTAATAATACATCTTTTTATTTAATCTTTGCCGTTTTTCTTATAACCTGTTAGGCATATACTGTCACGGACTTCAGTGACACTGATGAGCCATTTAGGACAAATATGATAATGTTTTGATTTATATTACTCCAGTTTTTATAGTACCTAGGATCTAGTGTTGCACCGCTCGCTGGCCATTTCCTATAGTTTCTGAACGCATTATAGTAGATTTACTATGTGTGTATACCGAGTTTCTTCATATTTGACCAAAAATGTAAACAAACACGGGTAAAGAGAGCCCTCTTGTGCGTTTTCAATGCAAGCGTCGCCGTCGTCTACATTTTTGAACAAGAACACATACCTAACCATACATATTCACACGTATTTACACACACTAAATGATCCCGGACACTTTCGTCACTTTTAAGCTTTGTTCGCAAATACGTAATTATATATGTATGTTTAAATCTTGTAACGTATGTAACAACCTTTTGACACTAGGAAATTTTGACTACTGGGGGTTTTCGCCATTCGGCATTTTGGTGACCGTACGTACCGACCATTAAACTTCTTGGAAATTGGACGATTCGGCAATTGGACGTTTTGGCAACCGGACATGATATTCGCTAGACATTGTGACAATTAGGCGATTCGGCAATTGGGAATTTTGACAACTGAGGTTATGTTCACTGGACTTTTGGCAGTTGGACATTTCGGTAATCGGGCGTTTTTTCATTTGGTTGTTTTGACCAACAGAAATTTTGGCAACCGGGTATTGTGTTCTTGGACTTTTTGACATCCGAACGTTCTAACTTTTGGACATTTTGACATTTGGGCCAATACACCCCGGAGGGCTTTTTTGCGAGCTGTCACAACAATGATGTGACTTTGTTGCTTCACTTTGTCGTTAAACTGTACACGGAAAATGACCCGATTTCGTCACAATATAATAATTAAATTAGGAATAATTGTATATATTATCATGATCGATTAAGTTTAAATTATTTGTTGATTTAATTTTTAGCAACTTTATTATTATTTATTTATTTTAATGGCGTCTACAAGTTATGTAATTTTGCCAATGTCAAGTATATATAAGCAATTGTACGGTGAATCGTCGTTGTCGTCGGCGTCTTCCAGTCGCAGTCGGCACACCATTGAAGATGGCGGGCATCCACTTCAATGGCTTATTGGCTTGGAGTGTTCTTGACCGCTTGCTCATTCAGAATCAACTTTTCACTGATATTTTATTTGATGCATATTCTTCGTCAGTGTTGGAGGTTACTTCACAAAGTTGCCCTGGATTTGCGAACCAAAATCAACGATAAAGTAATTTACAAAAAATGAAATAAATAGACAGATGTTTTCAAAATGACAGCTAGACAAGAACCTTTTAGCAACTTCCATTGACTTATAATATAATATGATGTCATGTCAACCAATCAATGTGACTTTATGACAGCCATATATTACTTTTTTCTAGCCAGTATTTTAATGTGTCAAACAGGTTGTGGCTTATGAGTAAATAATGAGGCACGTTTTGATCGCGGTCAGACATACAGTATCGGGCGCAACTAATGAAACCTACGTGGGAAATTTAGAGAATTATAATTGGACGTAGTTACGCAAAAAGGATCCAAGCCACGAGGACTTGCGTGAAAGTTATGAAGGTTTTAAGATTAGAAGTGATTTCTTCAGCGATACTTATGTTTAAATACGTTTTTTATATGTCAAAACACCAAAAAAACAGCTGTTGTTTATAAAGTTATCAAATAAATTGTGTATACTATATGAATTTGCAAGATATTGAGGAAAATGAAGGGTTGGATCCATTTTGAGTAATACGTTTTTCCACGACGCTGTTTTAAATTTGATTTCGCAATAACGATATAGGGCAGATGATATTGTAGTTTTTAATGGAACAATGTTATTTTAAAATAAAACTACGTACAATACCTTATATTGTTACCTAATTTATTTAGTATCTGCGGTCGTACTTTCAATGCCAATATTTTTTTTACACAGGGTCACATATTATATACAAGTTACAAGTACAAACAGAATGCTGCGTCAACTCATATCGCAGGGCATGTGCACATTAGTCGTTGTCTGGGGCTCAAGTAGTCAAGTCGTAAATTAACTTATTTATCAATAATGATCATTAAGGATTGAATCCTTTATTTTTTCTTCTTCAAACCTATTTCCCTAGCAAAACGGTATTGTCTTGGGTCGTCCCATTCGTTTTTTGTCAAGTTCTTATCTCGTCTCATTCCTTTCGTCATCCATTCTTCATTTGTCATTTTCTTTGGTAGTCTTTGTCATCTTTGGACATATTTGTAGTTTATCTGTTTCTTATTCAGGCACTTTCGGTATTCGTCTTCATCTTCTTTGGGCATGTTCGATGTTAGTCTCATTTTTTTGCGACACTTTCGTTGTTGATCCCATTATCAATATGTCACTTTCGTTTTTAGCTCGACTCACTATGGTCCTTGTTCGTTTTTCGTCTCAATTGCCATTTTACTTTATCCTATTAGATCATCATTTTAGGATTTTTATGTCAAATAAAAAAAAAGGAGGGATTGTTTACTAAAAGAATTTAAATATATTATATAGGGTAGGGGCACCAAAAGATGAACGCCACCCAAAAGCTGAACACTCGATCGAAATAATCACATAATTAAATCGCGACTTGTGTTACAAAGTTCGGTTTTTTTTTCTTAAACAGCTACTCTTTACCTACGCCTCCATTTAAACTAACTGAAACTTACGTCACAGCCACGGCCGTGATCGGTCATCGTTCTGAAGCTTCCCGCTGAAAACGTCGCTAGTATGGGAAAATAGATAACAACAGTGCAATCCAAATTTAAGCTTTTAATTACGTATCAAATTAATTAATTGACATAATTAGAAGGATTTGCTTTGCTGGGTATGTATTCTTGATTAATCTCTCTTTTATTGTATTTATTCGATATATCGTTTTTTTTGTTAGTTAACGAGTAATATGCCATTCAAGTAATGGTTTCAAAAATGTATACCTAAGCCAATACTTGAACGGTGTTCAGTTACTAGGCAAGGCGTACTTTTTTTAAAGCGTCTTAATAAATGGCCCTGAAATTACAGATGGAAACTTTATAACTTAAAGTGATCGTTAAATGCTCTTGTATTTTTAAACCAAAAGATGAACACAACTTTTGATGTCTAATCAGATGATTTTGGAGTTTTAATTCGTATGAAACTATCACTGTTCAAATAATAAAATGTGTGCCTAATACTTGAACGAATTTAATTTACTAGTTCATGTTTTGGATTCTAGTCCAATAGGTGAACTCTAATTGTTTTTGTTCGTTCATTTCATAAATTCTGTGTCCTAAAGTTGAACCAAGTAAATTGAGTCGTTCAACTTTAAGGCCTAGTTTTGTAATATGAACTCTACTAGTGTTTATGGAAACGTAGCAAACGTTTCCATAATGTTTATAGAAACGTTTGCTAATATTATAAATGTAAAAGTAACTGCGTTTGTCTGTTTGTCAGTTAGTTACGTTTTTACTGCTAAACAGCTAGACACAAAACCCTTTATATGTATGTAAACGGAACTCATGTATACATGTTTATTTGTCTCATTGTAAGATATAATTTTACCAATTATTAACCTTAAAGTGCTTTTGGTTTTTGAGAAAGTTAATTGGACAGTTTCTGAAGGAGCAGCGATAGCAGGTAAATGAATCTAACAGTAGATATTTAATTTATAATAAATGCAAGCGATCTCACCGTACCTACTGATTGTGATACGAAAGACTAGGTAATTTAATTTTATAATTATAATTGACTTAAGAAAAAAATTAGGTATGTTACTAATCATTTTTTTTTTGTTTTATCAAAAGATAAGTAGGTAAGTAATTTTTGTAATGATAATTGATAAAAAGTACTAATTATTATTTTAAAAACACAAAAAAACATGAAAAATAGGGACCTTATGTAGGTTAGTAATATTATATAAACGTAAACAAGTTCCTTAAAATTACAATGATTTAGGTTTTTTATTATGTTAGTTCAACTTTTGGGTCCTAACTGTTCAGAATTAGGGCACGCTGTTCATCTTTTGGGCAAATCGGTACATTTTTGGTATCAACGATTTTTAGAAAAATGCTGTGTTATAATAACAGGTTTTATAATAGTCAACTTCAATATAGACCATACACTGTGCCGTATAAAAAAAGTAAATAGGGTGAAATTTGTTAATTTCACTGAGAATAAACTGTCTAAAGTTGGTGTATTCGCTTAATCGTTCGTCTTTTGGTGCCCCTACCCTATTGACCGATAAGATGATATACTTATTATAGACCATATAGACCAAACATCTAAAATTCTTTCGTTCGTATGATTGGGTTGTTAAAATTTCTAGTATAAACTAACTCGCACTAACATGCACTTGGTTACTTTGTGTGTGTCAGCTTATATTGGATGTTGAAATGAACCAAAACGAAACCAACTATAATTATGTCATAAATTTTCCTGTAATCTACAAGTAAATAACTATAAAAAACCAAGACGAATAGCGAATGAAACGAATATCGAATGGGATAAATAGTGAATGTGGCCAATAAAAAATGAGATCAATTTCAAAAGAGGCCAGATAAGAAAAATACGAACTAAGACAAGATGAAAGACGATAGGACGAATAACGAATAAGACAAAGATACTAAACCAAATATGTCCAAAGAAGATGATGACGAATACCGGAATGAGCCGGAATAAGAAAAAGACAAACAACAGATTATGACCATAGACAACAGAGACTACCAACGAAAGTGACGAATGAAAAATGGATAACGAAAGCAGAAGAAGAAGAGTTAAGAACTTGACAAAAAACGAATCGGACGACCCAAGACGATACTAGCAAAACATTAAATTATAAGGAGCCAAAAAAATAATCATAACCAAAACACCAAAAAAACCTGTTATTAGGCGTGATATTGTTTCAATATTTCCGAATAATTAACATTTATTAAAAATTAACAGGTAGTTAATATAAAACAACAGTAAATATCCTGATAATACTTTTTTTAATACTTTTATTAAGTTTATTCAATCATGTCATCATTAAACATATCCAAGTCGTTTGGATCGTTTCTGTTATTATTACACATGGATAATAGCAGCGATCTATGTGACCTGGATCCTTACTGGGTTTTTGATTCTTTCTAAATAGTATTTCGCAAAAAGGATCCACATGTTCTGGATCATTTTTGTTTTTTGTAGATATATCCAAAAAACAAAAAAGTTATTTCCTAAAAACAATCCAAGCAGATTGAATTCTTTTTATTTAATGTGATTGTATACTGGTTTCTTTGAAGAGCCAATAAAACGATTACGATTCAAGAGGGTTGAATTCTTACTGATGATTTTAAATGCAGACCCCCCATACTTGTTGGGATGCTATCCCATGTGGTTTTGACACATTAAACAGCCATATTTCCGTAGTCTCTTTCTGTGGATCGAAAGTATTGGTCTTAAGGACCACTTTGGCATACTTAACTCCACTTCCGATTGTTTCGTGGGTTGGATCCTTTTTGCGTAACTACGTCCAATTATGACTTGCAAAAACGAATTTATTCAATTAGGCTTCTATAAATATGGTAATGAGCAGGGAGCGAAACTTTGGTGCCGATGACAGGCGTATGACGTCAAGCTAATACAGAGTGTTTTTATCTAGATTTTACATCATCACTAATAACAACTTATTGGCCTCTTTAGTTTACCGATGTTGACACTTGAGTTGATATGGCAAACGGTACTTATAAATAAGGTAATTGACTGTCATTGTCATATTAAAAAGAAAATTATTGGAGACAATAACAAATTTATATTTAATTAATTATTTATTTGTAAATTGCAAATATTATCGAAAGGTCTATACAGCCGTATTTGCAGAAGTTTCCTTTTCTCATTGTAATAATGAAAAAATGTTTTAACAGCAAAAGTAAGGATTTTAGAAAAATATTTTATAACAACCAAGCACATGGGATGTTATGTTTGAATTTTAAGCGTTCTGCATACTTTGAAATCCAACGAAATTTCATTTTAAGTAAGTAATGTTAATGTTTTGGGGGAGGCCTATGTCCAGCAGTGGACGTCTTTTGGCTGTCATGATGATGATGATGATGAAGTAATGTTTTTCATTTACTTATGGAAAGAATATTTTTCGTTTGGATTACATGGCCCAACAAAATATTTTATGTATATCGTCTTTGCCATTATTTTAATATTTAAATTATCATTATAGCATTATTGAGAATCAGTGGGGTGTCGCAATATTGTTTATAAAGATAACTAATTTTGCTACAATTTGAGCTCACTATGTCTATTGGTTGCGGAGATACAGCAAGTCGAAGAGTCTTACTAAGAGTACCCCGTCATCTGAGTACGCTTGCATATGTATAACCCCTCTGTTTGTTTCTCTAATGAGCGAGTCTAGTTGGAGACACCACAGGAGTGGTGACAGACAGCCCCCTTGCGGGAAGTCCCTGCTCGTCTTTATCCTTATCGAGTCTCCCCTTAGTTGTGCCGTGATCGCTCTACCTGTTAACATGGCCATTATCCACTTTCTAACTGCTGGGTCTATGTCGTCCCTCCCTAAGCATTTCTCTATTGCAGCAAAGGTAGCTCTATCGAAGGCGCCCTCCACATCGAAGAAGCAGCCTAAGCAGCTCTTTATCTTCTATTGCTCTTTCTATTCTGGTGGTCAGGTTGTGAAGGGCTGTTTCTGTTGATTTCCCTTCTATGTAAGCATGCTGATGCCCGTGCAGGAGCAATCTGCCTACTTGCATGCTTGTCCTTATCTGTACATATATGATCTTTTTTTCTTTTATTTCTCCCGTAAAGGTCCTCCATCCTTGTGCTCTTAGGCTCTCCCTTGTATTAGTATATTTGTTCTTAATAACTCTATATTCGTTGCAGCCTTGATCATTGCCCTTTTTTAGAGCTAGTCTTAACGCCGTACGAGTTCTTTTCCGTAGTTTCTGTATCTCTTTATTCCACCATGGCTGTCCTTTATCTCCGTTGCACGTTCTCTCTGGCCACGCCGTCTGGTAGGCTCTCGATATAGCTCTGTTCAGATCCTCAGCAGCCTATATTTTTTGAGAAAACCATGAAAGCTAGAGGCACCACTTTGGTATTAAATTGGAGCTAATTAAATTGTACACTAATTCTTAACTCAACTTTTATTCTAGGACTATTAGTTTAGATAATATGTAACTTGCAAAATGACCATAACACGAATTTTCATTTGGTTGGAAAAAAAAAACAGTCTTTGACTAGCTGTATCTCCGCAAATAATAGTCTTACGGTACTCAAATTAAGCTTATATTGTACTTAATTTAGTACGCTTCATTAAAGTGAAGCACAAAGATACTCGAAAAACGCTTCCTTTATATAATTATTTCGAAAAAACTGAAACAAGTTCCTTAAATGTTCGCAGTTAACGAAACAAGGTGGAAGTATGTTCATTTCTTTAGTGTATGTTTATTTGAAGCCATTTGGGGTCCTAGTGAAAAAGGGTATAAGTCTCATGAAGATCAACTGAAAAAGGGTTTAAGTCTAGTATACTCCGTTCATGTATTATACCCTTTTTTATTACGAGTTAAGTCGACTTGTACCCTTTATCACTAGGACCCTATTTACATCTAAAATGGTAAATTCACATTTTTGCACATTTTTATTAAAGAAAATCGTCCCAAAATTATTCAGTAGAATGTTTTTATTATTTAGACAAAATCTGATATTTTACATTATTTTATTTTGGATAAAAACTATGAGGCCTAGACGCACCATTTTGGTATTAAATTGAGGCTAATTCAAATTTCTACAAATTCTTCTTGAAATAACTTTTACCTAGGAGCATTATTTCAGCCGGTATGTATCTTCGAAATAACCCTACCAACACATTTTCACTTTTTGAAGAAATTGCCCATCTTTGACTTGCTGCTTCTCCGCAACCAATAAACATAATGTGCTCAAATTACGCTCAAATTGTAGCAAATTTAATTACCTTTATTAAAATATAAACCGAGATACTTGGGAAATACTTCCTTAGATAAGTTTTTTCGAAAAAACTGAAACAAGTGCCAAAAATTCTAAGTTTTTCGAGCACCATGGGGGTAGCACAGAATTTTCGGGGTTGCAAACTTCGATGTTAAATACTCACAACGGACCTAAAAACATATAAGCAAATCGTAGTTACATGCGGGGTTGCGATGTTTGTAGCTTTTTCTATCTCTTGGATAACCCACGAATATACCTTGCACACTGCGTGGAGCGAATTTATCCTTTCCTTCGTCCTTGTTCAACAGGGTGTTCTAATGATCTTGGATCCAAAGCTTTGTAAATAATGGAATTGTGCAAGCCGTCCTTACCATTTTTCGTACGGCGTCTCGGCGACTCCCCTAGTAAAATATGTTTAGGAATAAGTTAACAGACTGGCTTTTTGATAAGTGCTATTACAGTGTTAAGGATTTTCTCGAGCGTAATATTGATGTTAATTTGTAATTTTATTTTAATTTTGTTGACATTTGATTATAACTGAATTTTATTTTTATTATTTTACTATTTTATATTTATATCTTTGAATTTAACTTGACAATTTATTATTAATATGTGACAAACATCCCGAAGCTTCTCCTTTTAATGCTTTGCTCAATGCAATCATTAACGGTGCTCCGCTAAGAGGATTTTCAGCCGTGCACATATCGGCAGTGGATAACCAAGCACGTGCGTCAACACTTCCTTTGTCTTCATATCCTGAATTAAGGCACGAAAGTTTCGATTCTGTTGCTCCAGCAACATTCTCCACTTTTCTTCGGCGTTGGCGAGGCCCAGCCCAACTTCTGATGACGGGGGAGGCTCAGGAGAAACATTTGTGAAGCGATCGTCTTCCATAATTATAGCAGAATAAGTTTAAACAAGAACGTTTTTAATGCTTTCACAATAAATTTATTCGATGCACTTTGCAGTTCACAAAAATATGATGTAGTTGGATAGATACTAACGGATGGAACGTTACTTAGCGCAAACTATTCAAATAGGTCTCAGCTCAATCCTGATCAAAACCAGAGTGCCTTCCCGGCGGCCATTCTGCCCGCTTCAAAACTCGTCAGTTGGCTAACCTGTCATGCAGTATACCAACATTGCAACATCCGGTGTTGCCGTTTAATAATTACTCAGCAGCGCCCTCTTTAATAATGAAATAATCTAATACAAAAGGCTATTGTAACGTTCCATGTTAAATCAAACAAGTGTCAAAATGAGGGTATAATCTAAAGGCGACTTTCAAAGTCATCGTGAGTATCGTGACAATGTTTTTGCGACATATATATATATATGTGTGTGTATGTTTATACGTTGTCTAGTTCCCATAGTAGAGTTCTTTAATATGTGTACACTTTAGTACCTTGTTACTTTAATCGCTATGACAATTCATACATGGCAGTTTAAACATGACATTAAATAGACTAGGTACTAAAGTATACACATATTTATGAACTCGATTGTACAAGCTTTGCTTAGCTTGGGAATAGATCGATTCATCAACACAAAAAAAAATAGAAACACTTTCATAATATACTACAATTATTTTATATATTCTTAAGTTATAACATTTATCACGCGTTTATCTTATTTAGGCAATTTATTTTGTTTATGAACACAATTTCTTTTAATTACAAAAATGTTTATTCAATTTACAATTATATTCTAGTATTTAAAGATTTAGGACTATTAAAAATATATACAATAAAATATACCTAAAATTAACTTAAAACTACACTAATCTAATAAACCGCTGCCAGTGGGCATCGTTCCCAAAATGCTGGCAGCATTGCCACGTTGAATGGCAATGCTTAATCTTTGTGCCAAATAAACGCCAGCATTTTGGTCACGAGATGTGTCGACCAGGCGCTTGGAAAGATCTTGAAAAAATTTATGAGCTCCTGGCCCCACGGTCCTAAAGTTTCGACCCCAAAAGGCTCAAATACGTAGCTTCTTCGAGCTGACTGTACTTGCGCCTTTTCAGAGTCTCCGCAGATTCTGCCGCGGATCCAGCCTTAATTCTCGATCCGGGAAGGTGTGACGGCGCAAGGGTGTCCACGCAAGTAGCATCCCACACCAATGGCCGTCCCAACTTCCACTGAATAAGGGTCATCCCATCAGGTCTTTTACCATCGTCACGCATGAGACCATTTGTTTCCCAAATGGCCGCACAGTTGGCGCTGGTAAAAGCCCGGCGGATAATGTCATTAAGGCTGGAGTGACGGGAGAATCTGCCAGTATATTCTTAGACGTTTATTTCTGTTTTCTGACATAATAACGTATTTCAGAATCAAAACACCATCCCGTCGTCGTCCCAACTGCATCTCCTTCCTCCTCTATCTCTGTAGATCAGCCTCTGCCACCACCACCAAAAATAATCATTCGTGGTTCAGGTAAGTTCAAACCATCTAGTTTTTCTACTATAATGCCGAATGATCAGAACTTCGCTCATCCACTCATAATATTTTTTGTTGGATAGATTTATACACAAGCAAAGCGGATGATATTGGCGAACAGAGATAGAGGAGATCGACATGGATATTGCGCTGGAACGGCCACAGATCAGTGGCTAAACCGGGAAGACGCTGACGCAGACAGGACAATTAACCTGTATTGTGTCAGACAGATTTTAATTGCAACATTAAAGTTCGAATTTTTAATCTTTTGTCAGTAAAAATTAAATTCAAAATCTTAATTAGAATGGCTGACGCACTAGTAGGTCAGAGGTAGAGGAGAGGTTAAGTACTTATTACCGATTGACCACCTGAACTTTGACTGGAACAGTGATTCCAAGACTTTTGTCGGCAAACGGGAGGAGTTCCGTGGTACGCCAGGACCGACCTTTACGATTACTGAAGACGTGACTGCACTAGACATATTTTTTAAATTCTTCAACGACGACCTTTTAGCCTTGATAGTAACAGAGACCAACAAACACGCGAAACGTATGATGGACAATGAAACTACCACCCACGCACACATAAACTTTTGGAAAGATAGGGATCGGGGTGAGATAGTTGTTTTCTTTGCCATACTCATTCTCCAAGGTTGTGCTCCATTGAGCGTAGAGATTGATTATTGGAGAGAAAACGGCTATCTCACCTTCAAGTATTTTAAAAACCTGAATACTTACAACAGGTTTGTACTGATCAAAAAGTTTATGCATTTTTCTGACAACGACAGCCTAATGAGGGTCCTGACTGCTGACGAAAAAAAGCTGAGGAAGGTATGGCCCTTGCTGGATCGCCTTAACAGGAAGTTCAGCACGCTTTACCTTCCGGAGCAAAACATCGCAATAGACGAATCACTCCTCAAATGGCACGGATGGTTGAATTTCGCCTAAAAAATTGCAACAAAAGCTGCAAAAGTCGGAATCAAAAGCTGTGCGAATCGTCAACCGGCTATTTGTAGAGTTTTTTCGTTTATAAATAAAAGCCGGAGGTTAGACTACAACATGTCGACGGGCGGTGTTGACAAAAAATACCAACTCCTTTCCACATACAAAATAGAAAGGACAAAAAATATAGCGTGGTAAAAAAAAGTGTTTAGGCGCCTTCTAAACATAACTGTACTTAACGCATGTATAATAGTTAAGACGCATCACTCAACTGTACCACATTGTGAATTCCGACTGGGTCTGGCTGATGAAATGATTACAAAATGTTCACCAGCCAAAATAAATCGGCCGCTGCAAGTGGCAACCAATTCCCTGGTGGCGTTTCCAGGTGGTGTGCAGCGACCAATCCTGAGCGGTAATCATTTCATCGGCCCGACCCAGTCAAAGTATGCTCGATGCATTTGGTGTCGTGGAAGCAGGACAAAATATATCTGCAAGCAGTCCAAAGTAGCGCTCTGCTTGCAGATATGTTTTGAAGAGTTTCACACAGTCAAGTGAACCCCTTCGTACCACGCTATATTTTTAACCGACTTCAAAAAAGGAGGACGTTATACGTTCCACTGTATGTTTTTTTTTTAATGTATGTTCCCCGATTACTCCGTCAATTGTCGACCGATTTCAAAATTTTTTTTTTGGTTTGATAGTGTATACTTTCAAGGTGGTCACATTGTCACCAAATTTGAATCAGATGAGAGGATCCGTGAGGAATTGAGGGAAGTCCTCAAATATTGTAGGCAAACATATAGCGATTTTAGTATTTTTAGTAACAAGTCCAGCATTTGCATTCAAAAAGTATCATTTGGTGAAGTGGAACTGATGATGAAGACCACAGATGGCCACCGGAACTCCTTAACGGTACCGATTTCAAGGGTGGCGATAAGATATCTCGATTAAGATAGTTGAGCGATTACAACGAAGAATATTTACTTGTTAACCGACTTCAAAAAAGGAGGTTATTGGAATATGACTATGACTTTCCCGCGGCGTTGCTTGCGGCGCGCTTGAAATAACTTAAAGTTTCATTTCAACTAAGAAGTGGGACTACGTAACAGCGTATTATCACTAAAAAGTATAAAATAAAATAAATGTTTTAAAAAACATAAAACTGCCTTCAAAAACGCAAAAAATAACTTCTTTAAAATTGTAGGCACCTAATAGGTTAGTCCAACTGATGTCGGCTTTTTGTTGAAAATGTTGTGGTTTTTGTTTTTTATTATCTTCTCAAGTCCAGTGTCGTAAGAGGCGACTAAGGGAATATAGGCTTGTAGTACTTTTAGACGATGGGCTTGCAACATTTCACTAATACGCTGGTAAACATCTTAGCCTATTTGTGCAAAATGTGGTTAGTGAATTATCAACAAGTTTTAAAAGTTTTAGGTAATTCTGTAGCTCTGCCTACCCCACTCTGGGATTACTGGCGTAAAGTTATGTATGTACATTTTATTTTATGTTATTTTTTAGCCTAAATTTTCCCACTAGTGGACAAAGGCCTCCCTCTCGTCGTTCCATTCATTTCTGTCTTGTGCGGTCTCCTGCCAGCCCCTTTTGAAAGCATCAAGTTGATTTTGGCAACTGCGCCTTGGTCTGCCGTGACGCTGAGTGTTGTCGTGTGAGGATCCAGTTTGTGGTTGTTTTTGCAGCAAATACAAAAAATACCTACGGTATGATATAAAGTTTATACCTACTCATTTACCATAACCCTGTAAAAATTGCTTGGTTTTCGTCCACTATGAATACATAAATAAATACATTATTTTACAAGCGTTGATCTACTCACGTACTAGGCTTTGTGTACAGTCAGCATAAAATGTAGGTATCTAATTGAAATGTTCATAAATGGCCGATATCTACTGTATTGTAACGAAGATAGAATCTGTGATTATTTATGAGCAGGGATCGTTACCGGTATTCTGACTACCGTTTTTAAATGAGGTATAACCGGTTATAATTGCACTACGGTATTTATATCGCTAAAGTTTTGATTAGCGGTGTAATCACTTACGCAAAGCTAACTACGTAGCAATGTTTTTTTCTGATAAATATCATCTCACCTTTCAAATATGTATTTTGCACTGTCAATTTAATTCACTGGTCGCAAACGCAATCAATGTATTCTTCGCAACTCTCTCATCTTCAGATGTTCAGAACTTCACTGTCGATCACTTTCAACACTTGAAGCTCATTTAGTAAATTTCTTATTCTAAGTTTCCAAACATTGTATTTGTCCTCAGTATACGGTTTCTGTTTGAGGTAAGATTGACAATTTTCATCAATTATAAAAGATCACTTAGATTAAGCACTAACGCACAAAGTCATTTAAAAATTACACATTTATTTTTTTATCCTAGTTTAAATTTACTTAATTGACTCTTTGTATTATTTTATTTATTGATTAGAGTTATATGTAAAAGATTTGTTACGAAATGAAAATAATAATAATATTTTTTTTTAAATCAAGTCAAAATCAAATCAAATCAAATCAAATCAAAAAAGTTTATTTGCTGAACACAGTTTCTTAAGTGGTAGTAAACATTATTATTTAAACGTCCAGTGTATTCAGCCTGCATGCAGGCGTGCAAATATTAATAAATTGTCAAGTTAAATTCAAAGATATAAATATAAAATAGTAAAATAATAAAAATAAAATTCAGTTATAATCAAATGTCAACAAAATTAAAATAAAATTACAAATTAACATCAATATTACGCTCGAGAAAATCCTTAACACTGTAATAGCACTTATCAAAAAGCCAGTCTGTTAACTTATTCCTAAACATATTTTACTAGGGGAGTCGCCGAGACGCCGTACGAAAAATATGTTTAGGAATAAGTTAACAGACTGGCTTTTTGATAAGTGCTATTACAGTGTTAAGGATTTTCTCGAGCGTAATATTGATGTTAATTTGTAATTTTATTTTAATTTTGTTGACATTTGATTATAACTGAATTTTATTTTTATTATTTTACTATTTTATATTTATATCTTTGAATTTAACTTGACAATTTATTAATATTTGCACGCCTGCATGCAGGCTGAATACACTGGACGTTTAAATAATAATGTTTACTACCACTTAAGAAACTGTGTTCAGCAAATAAACTTTTTTGATTTGATTTGATTTGATTTGATTTTGACTTGATTTAAAAAAAAATATTATTATTATTTTCATTTCGTAACAAATCTTTTACATATAACTCTAATCAATAAATAAAATAATACAAAGAGTCAATTAAGTAAATTTAAACTAGGATAAAAAAATAAATGTGTAATTTTTAAATGACTTTGTGCGTTAGTGCTTAATCTAAGTGATCTTTTATAATTGATGAAAATTGTCAATCTTACCTCAAACAGAAACCGTATACTGAGGACAAATACAATGTTTGGAAACTTAGAATAAGAAATTTACTAAATGAGCTTCAAGTGTTGAAAGTGATCGACAGTGAAGTTCTGAACATCTGAAGATGAGAGAGTTGCGAAGAATACATTGATTGCGTTTGCGACCAGTGAATTAAATTGACAGTGCAAAATACATATTTGAAAGGTGAGATGATATTTATCAGAAAAAAGCATTGCTACGTAGTTAGCTTTGCGTAAGTGATTACACCGCTAATCAAAACTTTAGCGATATAAATACCGTAGTGCAATTATAACCGGTTATACCTCATTTAAAAACGGTAGTCAGAATACCGGTAACGATCCCTGCTCATAAATAATCACAGATTCTATCTTCGTTACAATACAGTAGATATCGGCCATTTATGAACATTTCAATTAGATACCTACATTTTATGCTGACTGTACACAAAGCCTAGTACGTGAGTAGATCAACGCTTGTAAAATAATGTATTTATTTATGTATTCATAGTGGACGAAAACCAAGCAATTTTTACAGGGTTATGGTAAATGAGTAGGTATAAACTTTATATCATACCGTAGGTATTTTTTGTATTTGCTGCAAAAACAACCACAAACTGGATCCTCACACGACAACACTCAGCGTCACGGCAGACCAAGGCGCAGTTGCCAAAATCAACTTGATGCTTTCAAAAGGGGCTGGCAGGAGACCGCACAAGACAGAAATGAATGGAACGACGAGAGGGAGGCCTTTGTCCACTAGTGGGAAAATTTAGGCTAAAAAATAACATAAAATAAAATGTACATACATAACTTTACGCCAGTAATCCCAGAGTGGGGTAGGCAGAGCTACAGAATTACCTAAAACTTTTAAAACTTGTTGATAATTCACTAACCACATTTTGCACAAATAGGCTAAGATGTTTACCAGCGTATTAGTGAAATGTTGCAAGCCCATCGTCTAAAAGTACTACAAGCCTATATTCCCTTAGTCGCCTCTTACGACACTGGACTTGAGAAGATAATAAAAAACAAAAACCACAACATTTTCAACAAAAAGCCGACATCAGTTGGACTAACCTATTAGGTGCCTACAATTTTAAAGAAGTTATTTTTTGCGTTTTTGAAGGCGGTTTTATGTTTTTTAAAACATTTATTTTATTTTATACTTTTTAGTGATAATACGCTGTTACGTAGTCCCACTTCTTAGTTGAAATGAAACTTTAAGTTATTTCAAGCGCGCCGCAAGCAACGCCGCGGGAAAGTCATAGTCATATTCCAATAACCTCCTTTTTTGAAGTCGGTTAACAAGTAAATATTCTTCGTTGTAATCGCTCAACTATCTTAATCGAGATATCTTATCGCCACCCTTGAAATCGGTACCGTTAAGGAGTTCCGGTGGCCATCTGTGGTCTTCATAATCAGTTCCACTTCACCAAATGATACTTTTTGAATGCAAATGCTGGACTTGTTACTAAAAATACTAAAATCGCTATATGTTTGCCTACAATATTTGAGGACTTCCCTCAATTCCTCACGGATCCTCTCATCTGATTCAAATTTGGTGACAATGTGACCACCTTGAAAGTATACACTATCAAACCAAAAAAAAAATTTTGAAGTCGGTCGACAATTGACGGAGTAATCGGGGAACATACATTAAAAAAAAAACATACAGTGGAACGTATAACGTCCTCCTTTTTTGAAGTCGGTTAAAAATATAGCGTGGTACGAAGGGGTTCACTTGACTGTGTGAAACTCTTCAAAACATATCTGCAAGCAGAGCGCTACTTTGGACTGCTTGCAGATATATTTTGTCCTGCTTCCACGACACCAAATGCATCGAGCATACTTTGACTGGGTCGGGCCGATGAAATGATTACCGCTCAGGATTGGTCGCTGCACACCACCTGGAAACGCCACCAGGGAATTGGTTGCCACTTGCAGCGGCCGATTTATTTTGGCTGGTGAACATTTTGTAATCATTTCATCAGCCAGACCCAGTCGGAATTCACAATGTGGTACAGTTGAGTGATGCGTCTTAACTATTATACATGCGTTAAGTACAGTTATGTTTAGAAGGCGCCTAAACACTTTTTTTTACCACGCTATATTTTTTGTCCTTTCTATTTTGTATGTGGAAAGGAGTTGGTATTTTTTGTCAACACCGCCCGTCGACATGTTGTAGTCTAACCTCCGGCTTTTATTTATAAACGAAAAAACTCTACAAATAGCCGGTTGACGATTCGCACAGCTTTTGATTCCGACTTTTGCAGCTTTTGTTGCAATTTTTTAGGCGAAATTCAACCATCCGTGCCATTTGAGGAGTGATTCGTCTATTGCGATGTTTTGCTCCGGAAGGTAAAGCGTGCTGAACTTCCTGTTAAGGCGATCCAGCAAGGGCCATACCTTCCTCAGCTTTTTTTCGTCAGCAGTCAGGACCCTCATTAGGCTGTCGTTGTCAGAAAAATGC
Organism: Acleris literana; assembly: GCA_946894065.1. NCBI lineage: Eukaryota > Metazoa > Arthropoda > Insecta > Lepidoptera > Tortricidae > Acleris > Acleris literana. The sequence goes on from OX335668.1 coordinate 47,679,040, forward strand.
ATAAACTTTTTGATCAGTACAAACCTGTTGTAAGTATTCAGGTTTTTAAAATACTTGAAGGTGAGATAGCCGTTTTCTCTCCAATAATCAATCTCTACGCTCAATGGAGCACAACCTTGGAGAATGAGTATGGCAAAGAAAACAACTATCTCACCCCGATCCCTATCTTTCCAAAAGTTTATGTGTGCGTGGGTGGTAGTTTCATTGTCCATCATACGTTTCGCGTGTTTGTTGGTCTCTGTTACTATCAAGGCTAAAAGGTCGTCGTTGAAGAATTTAAAAAATATGTCTAGTGCAGTCACGTCTTCAGTAATCGTAAAGGTCGGTCCTGGCGTACCACGGAACTCCTCCCGTTTGCCGACAAAAGTCTTGGAATCACTGTTCCAGTCAAAGTTCAGGTGGTCAATCGGTAATAAGTACTTAACCTCTCCTCTACCTCTGACCTACTAGTGCGTCAGCCATTCTAATTAAGATTTTGAATTTAATTTTTACTGACAAAAGATTAAAAATTCGAACTTTAATGTTGCAATTAAAATCTGTCTGACACAATACAGGTTAATTGTCCTGTCTGCGTCAGCGTCTTCCCGGTTTAGCCACTGATCTGTGGCCGTTCCAGCGCAATATCCATGTCGATCTCCTCTATCTCTGTTCGCCGATATCATCCGCTTTGCTTGTGTATAAATCTATCCAACAAAAAATATTATGAGTGGATGAGCGAAGTTCTGATCATTCGGCATTATAGTAGAAAAACTAGATGGTTTGAACTTACCTGAACCACGAATGATTATTTTTGGTGGTGGTGGCAGAGGCTGATCTACAGAGATAGAGGAGGAAGGAGATGCAGTTGGGACGACGACGGGATGGTGTTTTGATTCTGAAATACGTTATTATGTCAGAAAACAGAAATAAACGTCTAAGAATATACTGGCAGATTCTCCCGTCACTCCAGCCTTAATGACATTATCCGCCGGGCTTTTACCAGCGCCAACTGTGCGGCCATTTGGGAAACAAATGGTCTCATGCGTGACGATGGTAAAAGACCTGATGGGATGACCCTTATTCAGTGGAAGTTGGGACGGCCATTGGTGTGGGATGCTACTTGCGTGGACACCCTTGCGCCGTCACACCTTCCCGGATCGAGAATTAAGGCTGGATCCGCGGCAGAATCTGCGGAGACTCTGAAAAGGCGCAAGTACAGTCAGCTCGAAGAAGCTACGTATTTGAGCCTTTTGGGGTCGAAACTTTAGGACCGTGGGGCCAGGAGCTCATAAATTTTTTCAAGATCTTTCCAAGCGCCTGGTCGACACATCTCGTGACCAAAATGCTGGCGTTTATTTGGCACAAAGATTAAGCATTGCCATTCAACGTGGCAATGCTGCCAGCATTTTGGGAACGATGCCCACTGGCAGCGGTTTATTAGATTAGTGTAGTTTTAAGTTAATTTTAGGTATATTTTATTGTATATATTTTTAATAGTCCTAAATCTTTAAATACTAGAATATAATTGTAAATTGAATAAACATTTTTGTAATTAAAAGAAATTGTGTTCATAAACAAAATAAATTGCCTAAATAAGATAAACGCGTGATAAATGTTATAACTTAAGAATATATAAAATAATTGTAGTATATTATGAAAGTGTTTCTATTTTTTTTTGTGTTGATGAATCGATCTATTCCCAAGCTAAGCAAAGCTTGTACAATCGAGTTCATAAATATGTGTATACTTTAGTACCTAGTCTATTTAATGTCATGTTTAAACTGCCATGTATGAATTGTCATAGCGATTAAAGTAACAAGGTACTAAAGTGTACACATATTAAAGAACTCTACTATGGGAACTAGACAACGTATAAACATACACACACATATATATATATATGTCGCAAAAACATTGTCACGATACTCACGATGACTTTGAAAGTCGCCTTTAGATTATACCCTCATTTTGACATTTGTTTGATTTAACATGGAACGTTACAATAGCCTTTTGTATTAGATTATTTCATTATTAAAGAGGGCGCTGCTGAGTAATTATTAAACGGCAACACCGGATGTTGCAATGTTGGTATACTGCATGACAGGTTAGCCAACTGACGAGTTTTGAAGCGGGCAGAATGGCCGCCGGGAAGGCACTCTGGTTTTGATCAGGATTGAGCTGAGACCTATTTGAATAGTTTGCGCTAAGTAACGTTCCATCCGTTAGTATCTATCCAACTACATCATATTTTTGTGAACTGCAAAGTGCATCGAATAAATTTATTGTGAAAGCATTAAAAACGTTCTTGTTTAAACTTATTCTGCTATAATTATGGAAGACGATCGCTTCACAAATGTTTCTCCTGAGCCTCCCCCGTCATCAGAAGTTGGGCTGGGCCTCGCCAACGCCGAAGAAAAGTGGAGAATGTTGCTGGAGCAACAGAATCGAAACTTTCGTGCCTTAATTCAAGATATGAAGACAAAGGAAGTGTTGACGCACGTGCTTGGTTATCCACTGCCGATATGTGCACGGCTGAAAATCCTCTTAGCGGAACACCGTTAATGATTGCATTGAGCAAAGCATTAAAAGGAGAAGCTTCGGGATGTTTGTCACAAATTTCATATGCAGGAATGTTGAGGAAGGATTTTCAAGACGCTTTCACTGCTCGCTTCGATAGTCCTGAGACCCCGGCTGCTACCCTAATCAACCTGTTCAATAGCAAGCCGAAGGATGGTGATTGCCTTGCTAATTACGCCGCTGCTTGAATCAATTTGCTGAAGTCACGTCAAAGTGCATCGAATAAATTTATTGTGGAAGCATTAAAAACGTTCTTGTTTAAATCTATTCTGCTATAATTATGTAAGACGATCTCTTCACAAATGTTTCTCCTGAGCCTCCCCCGTCATATATATATATATATATATGTATATATATATATTCATATGGAATGATTTCTTTTAGTGTCAGCCATGGCATAGAGGCTATTTGACTCACTTATATTCCTTGGTGCCTTTCTTTTTGTGGCTGCTGGAGGTGAGGGCTTGGAAACTTCAATTGGCGACTGGGTCCCTTTAAAAAATAAACACTTTAGCAACAAAAAAAAGGAATATTAAAAGATTCATTATACCTGATACAAAATGAAATGCTTCCTCAGATTGCTAGTCGTCCAGTCTACACGCAGCGGTAAGAAGCTTGCGACTTCTACGCAGCTGTCCAAACTGATTGTGCTAGAAAAAGACAAATTACATTTAGAAATTAAGAACATTTTATAAATGGTAATTGGTAACAACAATTTATTATATTCAGTAAATATTGTTTTAATTGATTAAATTAGGCATTGCTCTGCGGCGGTCCATATTCATGCGCTAGATCTATTTACCTTGCTACTCCGCGACCACAAGCAGCAGTAATAGTCGTGAGAAGCAAGGTAAATAAATATATAGTTCATAAGTAGTAGTCTAAATTTCACACTTCTTCGGATTCAGTGTCCTGGTTCCTGTCAGTCAAAATACGTGTACATTGTTATCTGCGCAACTGTTATGGCCGCCTTCCACTGCTTGCGGAACGGGCTTCGTACAAAGTCCGTTTAACTCGCAATGGGGAACTGCATGATATGTGCTTCCACTGTATAAGAGTGAGCGGAGCGAACTTAACGAGTTCAAAGAGTCACGAAAGAGTCGAGCGGAGTGCGCTCGACTAGCAAAACTGATTTTCATACAAGTACTCCCATCGCGAGCGAGTAAGCGGAACGGACTGAGCGAGTTAAAATGGGTCCGCTGCGTCATGCCGTCGCATGCTAGTTTTGAACGGACTCCGCTCCAGACCCCCACCCCCTCCAACCATCCCTACCGCTTTCGCGTCATGCATCGCTGTTTTGCCGTGACCTTGTGCAAACATGAAGTTATTTATTGAAGCTGTGCGTGCGTATCCTTGTTACGCTTCCCTTGTTTCTTTTTATAGTAGTAAAAAACATTTCATAATTGTATCATTAAAATCATCACTTGAATCGTCTGACATCGTGCACACTGGCTGCCGGGTTACTCCGCAAAGTCCGCTTCTATGGAAGGTCACAAACTCGCTCATCTGACCCATGTCATTTCCAGCCTCGCTCGCTCCGCAAAATCCGCTGGCAGTGGAAGGCAAATCGTGAAACTCTTTCTTAGTGAAAGTGCATAACTACTTTACTCCGGTCCGCTCAGTTCATTACCTCATTTTCCGCTCATTACCCTTTTTCAGTGGAAAGCGGACATTAAGGGCCCTGTTCACGTTATCCAACTTAAAGAGAATACAAAAACTGTTCGATGGTTGTATGGCAACTACAGTTGCCGTAAGCATTTTAAATTATTTTTTTGGCAAATGTGGTTGCCAAAAGCAAGTGAGTGGATAATAGGCATAGAAAAAGCGATTATAGTATTTTTATTAACAAGTTTAGAATTTGCATAACAGCTTATTATGATCACTAAGGGCCGATTTTTCAATCCCCAGATAAACAGGCAAATAGCGTTTAGATAGATAGCAAGATATTGCGTTTTTCAACTGTCTGATAGGATTTATTTGTCGAATAACTGTGCTATTTGACGAATAAAGTTATCTGTCACTTGATCCGCCAAATAACTACCTAACCTTTAGATAGCTTGACATGGCTTGACATGAGAATTTTGTTTGAGGTTATTTTTTGTGTTGTTTATCAGCATTACGAACGCAAATATAATATTAATATTAATTATGGATGTTGATGATGTTTTCGAAAGTCTTGATGACCTGGCAATCGATGAAGACGCCATATTCAATGAATATATAAATCCATCTGAGAGAAAAGAAAGAATTACCAGAATGAGGCCTGATCACTATAGTATGTGGGATTCGAATGAGTTTCATCGCCGATTTAGACTTTTAAAAGAATCTGTACAATATTTACTTTCACTTATAGAAGTTAAAATCAAGCATGAAACAAAAAGGTAAGTTTTACATGGTTATCTTGACTTGCCATATACGCTGTAAAATTATCAACAGCTACACAGTCACACATCCAGTTACAGTTTTAACAGTATTAAAGGGTGGTCCAGACATAGAGGCCGCTTGTTGCAACTGTTTCTATGGCAACAAGCATAAACAATTGAATCAAATGTCAAAAGTATCTTAAATATAATTTATCCTAGTTTGCATTTCGGTATTGAAATCATAAAAAATCGCTCATAATGAAACGTATCGAGCACGAATGTCGAGCTAGGTCAATCATAGAATTTTACGAAAGCCATTGTCAAAATCGTCTTGACACTTTGTACCACTTCCGCCAGCAAAAAGTACCTGACCGGACTATCCGAAATGTGTTAAAGCGATACATAGAAGATGGGCAAGTAGGATTCAAGCAGCTTCCTGGGCAGCAACCGTCTGTAAATACGCCTCGATTACAGAAAAAGGTGTTGAAGAAGGCGAGACAAGATCGCAGCAAATCTGACCGTGTCTCGTCACGCGAGCTCGGATTGACACTTTCTACTTATCGGCGAGTAAAGAAAGCAGCCGGGATTCGAAGCAGAAAGAAGAGACGTAGTCCTAAATATAATCCAGGTCAAATAGATCGGTGCATTAAAGGTGCAGCTAAGCTGTACAAGGACAGTATTCCCAGCGGGCGTAACTTTTTCTTTGTTCTGGATGACGAAACGTACGTGCCGTTAGATCCGACTCAAGTAGCGGGAGACAAATACTACTTATCGGATGATGAACAAGAAACACCAGTCGAAGACACTTTACTCCCGACTGGGAAATTTGAGAGCCGCTATATGATCTGGCAGGCCATCTCCGAAGGTGGGAACATATCCGAGCCGTTCGTTACTAACCGCACAGTAAACGGCGAAATATACTTGAAAGAGTGTATTAAGAAACGGCTGGTGCCTTTTATTCGGAAGATAAATGTACAAAGACCCGTTTTGTTTTGGCCAGACCTCGCTACGTCACATTACGTTGGACCTGTGCTTGATGAACTTAAGAAGGCAGGTATCTCTATTGTACCAAAACGAGACAACCTACCGAATGTGCCCCAGCTTCGGCCGATTGAAAGATTTTGGGCTCTTTGTAAGCAACGATATTGCGAGTTAAATAAGCCGGCGACCAACATTGCAAGTATGAAGCGAATATGGACGCGGATTTCCAAGCAGATCGCAGCCAAATCTGGAAAATCGCTGTTCAAAAGCTTCCGTTCCAAACTATTAAAATGTGCAAAACAAGGTCCCGTTGGAATATAATTTTTTGATATTTTTAATGTAAATAAATGTTGATCTCAAAACAAAACTCGGATTTTGTATAACTATATTAGTTTTTTTTTAATTTGTGTTTTTACAGGCGGCCTCTATGTCTGGACCACCCTTTACACATAACTTGTGTAGTTATTATAAAGTTACCTATTTGTTTTAGGAACCAGTGTATCCCACCTATGTTGCAGTTATTAGTTACACTGCGGTTTTATGCCACTGGGAGCTTCTATATTACTGTTGGTGATTTCGGAAGCATTCATAACTCCACTATATGTTGCATTATAAAAAAAGTAACAGAAGCAATAGCATCTTTAAGAACAAAGTTCATAAAGTTACCCAAAAGCAATGAAGATATAAGTAAGTCTCAGGAAGAATTTTATAAAATAGCCAGATTCCCCAGAGTGGTATCAGCTATAGACTGCACACACATAAGAATTCAGTCACCCGGTGGAAACACAGCAGAGGAATTCAGAAACAGAAAAGGCTTTTTTTCATTCAATGTGCAGGCAATGTGTTCAGCACAATTATTTTTTCAAGATATAGTTGCACGTTAGCCGGGATCCTCTCATGATAGTATATTTGGTAATTCGTCAGCAAAATTCCATTTTGAAAATGGTGTATTTCGTAATGGAATTGTGCTTGGAGATGGTGGCTATGAGCAAAACAATTACTTATTAACTCCATTTCAAGAACCAAATTCACGAGCTCAAAGTCTATACAATGAGTCACAAATTCGAACAAGAAATGTTATAGAGAGATGTTTTGGTGTGTGGAAGAGACGTTTCCCAGTTTTGAGCATAGGTTTGAGGTGTAAACTACCGCTTGCCCAAGATGTAATTGTAGCGTGTGCTGTTTTACACAATTTGGCTAGGATGAAAAACGAACAAGAACCACCCGAAGATCCTGATGTACACGTTCCACCTCAACCAGTGTTCCCTCCAACTATTGCTAACCCCACTGGTGAGGAAAGGCACTTGACTAGGGACATTATATTGCAATACTTTCATTCATTAATTTTAGAATAAGTTTAATTGTTAAAAAATAATAAACAGTACACAACATAACAAAATATGTTTTATCTATTATTCAAATTTATAGAATGCTATACTGCCCTGCTAAGCCGAATAACGGTATCTCCTATATCAATCATAATCTGAGCACTAATATGAATAATAATAATTAACTTTAGCTATTAAATTTGAAATACCGCCAATTAGCTTAGGAAGGCAGTATATGTATTCAAGAAAAGAGTAATTGGCCATAATTAAACAGAAATAAATAAAATAGTATGTTTATTGGTATTTAAAAAATACAAATCTTTATATAGCATATTATTTGCTACAGAGGCACAATTCAACTTTTTTAAAAGCAATTCATGCACTTCTTGTTTTCTGTTTTCATCTTTAGCAAGGTGTGCCATTTTCAATAAGTGTTCTTCTTCTTTGAATTGCTGTTCTCTTCTCGCAGTCTCAATCTGAAGCTGTACAAGTTCCAAACGGAAGGAGCTTAATTTATCTAGCTTGGCAGTGACACTGGCTTTATTTACCACACATGGTTTTAAAACATTTGACACCCTTGTTTTCAAATCTTTTGGACGCCATTTGTCCCATTGGTTTTCTGAAAACATTAAAAAACATTAAATATAAAACCAATGAGAAAGGTATACAAATTCATTCATGATAAACTCTTCTATTTGGTTTTTAGAAAATCTGCATAACAATTACCTTTTTGCGATTCATTATTATTAAATTGCTTTAACATGAAGGATTCATCCAAATCTGAAACAATAAATTCATCAGTCATTGTATAGTCATATATGTATAACTGTAAAAGTGAACAGAATATACATATGGCTTGTGGCTGAACCTACCAGGTATATTGATACTGATGTCTGGTGTCAAAGCCTCGGTATCATTAGTTTTCTCAGCATTCAGCAATCCTGAGTCCTCGACGTCCATCGAAACCACGTTGCCAGCAGATATTGGTACTGAAAATTGTTGAAAAACGTGAGAATTTATAGTGGCATCACAGATTTATTACTCAGTATTATTTTTTACTATGACTAGTGTACGTAAGTACACGGAATGAAATCACTGTCATGACGAGCTTCGAGCCCTTTTATGTTAGAGCATATGCTGATCACCCTTTCTTCGACGTCAGTGAAATCAGGAGCATTTGAGGGACCGCCCCCTGTTCTGTACATCTCCTGTCTTTGTACAGAGGATTTCTTTTTAGTGGCCTTTTTTATTCCCTCATATTTTAACTTTAATGTTTTCCAGCACCGCTCAGTTGTTAAGATCCCACATGAGTTAGAGGAATTTTCCATTTTTTTCCATGCCGATTCTTTGTCCTTGTTTGTAACGGCATCTGTCTTTTTGTTCTCTAATATTTGCTTGTACTTCTCAACTAAACTTACAAGCAATTGAACCTCAGCATTAGTGAAATTCGCTGAACGTTGTCTTTTTTTGTTTTCCATAGCAATCACACACAGTACGGACAGTAATACGAAAAATCACAATTCAATTCAATATTTTGACATTAAATTAAAAACCAACACAGATAGCCCGTCCTCTTCTAATATTGGTTAATTCTATATTTTTGTTTCACTGAACTGAAGTTACCTTTTTCACAGATAAGATAATCGGTCAGACATATATTCATTGAATAAATTGTATTTGAAAAATTGACAATCATTTATGAGACAAATAAAGAGTCAAATAATTTTACTCCTTTGGTAGTTATTGGTACTTTTAACCGAGGATTGAAAAATCGGCCCTAAAAAGTATAAAACAAAATAAATGTTATAAAAAACAAAAAGTCGGCTTTTAGGTAAAAATATTGTGAGTCGCCGACTTCAATTGGACTGACCTATGCCTACCTACCATTTTAAAAGAAGTTATTTCTTGCGTTTTTGAAGGCGGTTTATGTTTTTAAATTAATTTTAGCTTTGAAGCAGTGATCAGGCGTTGTACAGACAGCGTTACTACATGTAATGGTCATCGCACACGTCAATGCCCGGCACCAGATAAATCAGCACCGCCTTAGCTCAAATTGAAACGTTGAAAAGTGAGCTTTGACTTGTGTCAATACGATACATTTTTCAAGTTAAAGTAAAAACAATTCCGGGGCGCGGGCCCCTAAAATGTCTCGGACAAGAAGTATAATGTATATAAAATTCTCCAAAAACAGGTCATTTTCAGTTTATTTTGTGAACCCACATCTTTCGTTTCCTTTTGTTTTTGTTCTCTGGTGATAATAAACAACCAATGACAATAATATCCTCGTCACTATTCTCCTTCAAAACGTGCAAATGTGATTCTCGATTGCTTTAAACATACCGATATTGTCGATGCGAAATCCGAAACGGTCTCGACGCACCCTATCGGCATTTGGTAAATACCGACGCCTCGTACGCTCCGATTCCGACCCAGTGGACGCGCAAGTTAAAAACTTGTAAAACCGGTTTGTACATGCATTCAAACAAATACTTGTTCAATGCTTTTAAACTCATCACAACATCTTGTCTTAGTTACGTAAAACTAATCTAGTTTTTCAGAAAGCTTTTCGCGAGTAATAAACTGAACTTGTAAGTTTGTAAAAACGGAAAATGTGGTTTTAGTTATCATTATGAGTATCGCAATTTTTTCTCTTCATAAATGAAATACTTTCAGGTAACCCACAACGAAAACATTTCAACCCTCGGTTCGTATTACGAAGAAAATTAATTGACGCTTAATTGCAATTAAAATCTTTGGTGGGGTAGAAGTCAAGGGAATAATAACAAACTAAGCTATCAGGTGAATGTTAGTGCGACTCCCAAGAGAACCCAAAGGAATCCAATTATACAGGCATAACCCTTTCGGCCGGAGGTTCGTCACCAGTTGCGATAAATAACTTTTTTGTACTTGTACGACACCAGTTGCGATTAAAGACTTTTTTGTACTCTTACGAAACCGCGGTGATCCTTTCGTAACTGGTGATGAGCAAAGAATTTGTATGCCTTGTACGACACTAGATTCAAACAAGGGATTATTTTATAAAGTGATAGCAATATCCCTAATATGTTTTACTTTAGAATATAAGTAAGTAATTTCAAACTGCTTATTATTAAATAAAATACCTCAAAATGTCCATAACTGCTGTATATTTTCTATTCTTTCATATCAGTTTAAGGATATGAAACCAAAGATGAGGCGATACCATTAACTTTTAGTATCGTTTGCCGCATAAGGCGAACAATAATAATATCTTGAGTATGCACTCTATTAAAGTCTTCAAAAGCGTCTGGTGCTTCAATCAACACCTCCCATTCACCTCTTTCTGAATACTGATGGCACACACGAGTCTGCTGAGGAATATAGAAATCAAAATTACATAGTAATTTGATTCTTATTTCGTCAGGTACTTCCAGTAGCAATTTGACGGAGCATCCGTTGAAAATGCATTTTTCAATGTTTCTGCCGCTCTGGTTAGTGTCAAGTGTTAGGGTCAGGGACTGGGTTGATTTCGAAGTTCATTTTAATTTTTTTATCAGGTTTCTGTTAAAACTAAATAACATATTCTATTTACATCCAACTAAGTACAGAATTCAACATTAATACAATTAAAAATTAAAACTAAACGTATTGAAATTAAAATTAAACTAAGGTACTCAAATATTAAAGATATCACCACTATAAAAAGAACACCCCTCTAGCAGGTCCGCTCGCGACATGGTCCCCATGACACTGGCTGCATGACCTCTCTGGATAGCTAGCCCAATCCTTTGGGAGAGGTAAGCACCAGCTCTAGGATCTACGGAGGATTCTATGAGCCGAGAGGACAGGGCCTCAATAAAGCTTTTCATATCAGCTGACCAAGGTCCCATGGTTTCCACTGCAAGCGCCATAAATTCGTAATTATTTAATAATGACGAATATTTGCGGCGCCTGAGTGTTTGGGTCTGATCAGCTGCTGCACCGGCCCGATTATGGGTTGACTGGACGTGGGAAAGGGCGAATGTGTCAACGCACGTCGCGTCCCACACCAGTGCCCTACCTAGTTTCCACGGCACCAATGTAGCTCCGTCTGGTCGCTTGCCATCGTCTCTATGCAATCCTGCTGGTTCCAGGACAGCTGGTACAGAGGCAGTGGCAAGCAAACGACGGATCAGATCATTAATTGTGCCGTGATGGTACAAACGGCCGGCACTTCTGAAGCATGAAAGGCCATGTCGTCCCAGCTCACTCACTTCCTTCCCGCACGCGCAAATCTAGCCCCAAACCGCAAGTTTATTGCTATGCGCAAGCTGCTTGGGTCCAAGACTGTGCCCATATTGCGGGAAGGAAGAGCGTGGAGCCAGTGACCTGATTCGCCTGCTGAGACAGCGAGGAGACGGGCGCGATCTGAATCGTCCGGACTATTTTCTATGAGAGATGCATGAATTGATGAGGCGAGGTGTATCCCATGCTCTCTGGATATGCCTCTTGACTGGCATATCCTCTCCCGGACACGACTCACACCAAGCATCCCTAGCCTCCACCAGGTTCGCAATCTCAACGTCAAGTATCTGTGGGTGATTTAAGATAATACTGACGAGAGGCAACGAACCATAGGCGGAGGACAGGAAAGCCGGTAGTGCCACGCTAGAAGAGCATCGAATACCAAGTCCACCGAAACGAATTGGGAGAACCGCTTGAGTCCAAGGCCTTAAACTAAAATTAATGTTTAATAATTTTGACAGAGTTGATTGAAGGGTAATATGTATAGAAGCCAAAATGTCTGGAAATTTCCAAATTTGACAACTCCGTAGCAAATAAATGAACGTAGGAGTGAAAAGACAAAACCGAATAATAAAAAGGGCCATGTGGGGGTTTATTTCGTACAAAAGATTAGAAGTATTTTGAACAGATTTAATTTACAATTTATAATGGGATTGATTGCTTCGTCAAAAATCGGTGAACCTAAAAGTGTTAAAGATGAATTTGAATGGACCGAAATGTTGGGTGAAGCTGCATTAAAATTAGTGACGATATCAATTTTTTTTTCTATAGGAATGTGATCAGGTATATAAATTTCGCACTTAGTAAAGTTTAATGAGAGGCCAATATTAGAAATTTTTGTGATGATCGTTTCCAGATCTTGTAGTACAGTTGAGGCGTCCCCGCCAAGGGAACCGTCATCAAGGTACCACAGATTAAATTAAGAATTTAGATCTGAAATAATTGGATGACTGACTAAGCTAAAAATGACAGGCCCGAGCGGGTCTCCTTGTTGGCAAACCATGCATGAAGATATGATTTTGTCACCGAAAAGTAATATTGATGGTGCCCCATAGCATTGCCACAAATAGCTGTATAATTCTGGAACTTCTTTTTTGACAGCAACTAGAAGGGCACCACTTTCGACCGAATTAAAAGCATTAATGACGTAAATTTTTAGAAATACCTCATATTCCGGACGACTCAGAAAAGACCGCGCAGCGTGGACAGCTGCCTCACAACCTCCCTTGATTCCGAAACCCAGCTGCAGGGGTTTGAAAATGTTGGACAGTCTATTACAAAATTTTCGGCAGCAAAGTTTCGATGCCACACGCCTGAAGGTGCAACCAACGGCAATAGGGCGGATACCACCATCTTTTTTTGCTAGAGCCACAAGATTGGCGCCATAGAGGAGCGGGACAATCTCGATATTCACGCGACCTGACAACATAAGATTAATCAGAGCAGTGATGTTCTGTATCAAAGCCTGTCCCGCATCCCCTAAAGACGAGGTGGTTAAATCTTTGAGATGCTGTGGTGAAAGTCCGTCTAAGCCGCCGGCTGAACCATTAGAGAATGACAATATAGCCTGCTGGACGGCATCTTCATTTACAGATAATACAATGTCATCTGACACGGGAGGGTTAGGGAGCAGGGAGGAGGCGGGGGGAATTGGGTGTTTCTCTCTGAGAGCAGCAAAAGTCTCAGCGGAGTGTGTGGCCAAGTCGTCATTTGAAAACAAGAGTCGGGCAGCACCGCTAACATTCCCTTCTGAAAGTTTATTTTCTATTTGTTTCACTTTGGAACATTGAAAATAATTTTTACTATTGTTTAAATTTTGACGCATTTGTGGAGGAATCAAAACCTCTATTCCCACTAGTTCAGTTGTTTAGTTCAGTTGACTGAACAAGTGAGATTTTTTTTCTCACCAGTTCAGTTAACTGACCTACTGAGAATATATTTTCTCATTTTTTCAGTTAACTGGACTAATGGGAATGTTTTTTTCTTGTTTGTTCAGTTGATTTAATTAGTGAGAATTATTTTCTCACTAGTTTAGTTGCCTACAACTGCTGTGTATATAACTATATTTTGCTTAGTATGCAGCAACGAGTATATTCTTAGTTATCAAACTCTTTATTTATCTTAGCCTGAATAATCCTGGCCACTTAAAACGGAATCTCTTAAAAACAATTGAATGGTATGTCAACATAGATATTTCTTACGCATTATCAAATGTGGTGTGAATATTAAATAACTTTTTAATGTTGAAACTATGAGTGATTTCAATATAATTCGAAGAGGGCGAGGCAGAGTTCTTGTTTGTGAAGGTTATGAATATCAGCGAGTGTGCGTATATGATAAAACCCAAAAGAGTTTATGGCGGTGTGCGTGCTATAAGAAATCAAAATGTAACGGCACAATAACTTTAACATCGGTACGTTCTTTAATTTGTGTTATAAATTACAGTTTTGGTAAACTATATAATACGTATTGCTAGGTAACGGTAGCAGAATGATTCGTGAACGATAACTTCACCACCATTATATTTCCGTAGCATTATTATATCGGAGTACCTTGATATAGTAACCATGTTGCATGACCGATCCGTAGTCACACCAATTAGCCACACTGGTGTGACTATGGTTCATTTTATTTATCCGTAGTCACACTGGTGATTACCGTTCATTAATATATGGCTCCTGGTATTTCGACCGTTTTGACGGAGCCCCGCGGGCTCCTATTTCTGGTCTGTTTGCCCTTCAGGCATCTGAAGATACCTAACGAACCTAACCTACCTAACTAGATTCAGTAAAGTGTGATCTTTTTTAAAGTGGTGTGACCACGAGTAAAAGTAATTACTCGTCGTCACACTGGTGTGACAAAATGGTGTGACCACGAGTCTGACGCTCCATGTCGGGCTTTGCTTTTAAATGGTACTTATCAAGGGAGAAAAATGGTTTGTAGCCTGTAGCAATGTTCGTTAGACTCATATTTTAGACCCGTAATTTGCCTGCCGTGTACTGCGGATTGTTTATATGCTGGAAAAACATGTAACATGTTATAACCATTATAGGATGAGCAGAGCATTGAGAAAGGAGCTGAACACATAAGCGTATGTTTGCCTAATCATAATAAAGCTACGATGTCGGTAATTATGCATAACAGCATTCAAGAAGTCGTTGAAGGTAGTGACACAGCACCTGCTATATACAAAAGAACAGTAGCAGGTTTAAAAGATTCAGGAATTGATCTGATAAATGAAATCCCGGCTTTTGAAACAATCAAGTCGTCTATCTGTAGGCGAAGAAACAAAGAAAATCAGGTAAAAAAGATGTGTTACGTTAATGAAAGTGCTAATGCAGTAGAAGTCCCACCAAAATATGCAGATTTTTTATTAGCAGATTTTAACGACGAGGATGTACGAATGCTTGTGTTTTGTTCGAAAGAGGCAAGGAGCCATTTGCGTGGCCTAAAAATTTATCTTGCCGATAATACCTTTAAAATCAGCCCAGAGCCATTTAAAGGAGGTTTGTACACCATACATGCGGATTTCAAGAGCACAGAAAGTTATACTGCTATAATACCATTGATATACGTTCTTCTAAGCAATCGAACCAAAGAAACGTACCTAAAAATGTTTCAAATTATAAAATCTCAAATTCCTGAATGGGAGCCGAGTTTATTCATCACTGATTTTGAGGAAGCCGCTATTCAAGCAATTCAAAAGTGTTTTCCGAACGTAAAACACCAAGGATGCTACTTCCACTTTACGAATTCGCTTTGGAAGAGAGGTAAGAAGTTAAAGTTGACAAGAAAACGCAAAAACCGAATTGTTGGCCTGTGTTGTGGTCTACCTTTATTGCCGATGGATCGCATTGACGAGGGATTCGTCCACATTAAGTCTCAAATAAATGATTTTGAAGACACGTCCGCCCTAAGCAAGTTCATTAAATACATGCAGTTCTGGATGAAACGCAAAGATTCATGGAATGTTTTCGGCAGTCTCCACAGAACTACTAACTGTGCTGAAGGGTGGCACCGGGCTATCAATGGAATGTATAAAACGAGACCAGCAACAATCCTCCAATTTCTGGAAAATTTAAAAATAGATGCTGCTTTTTTTGCTGTTCGAACGATCCAGGTCAAAAACATTAGATCAGCGAAAAAAAGAACTAAAATTCAAATTGAAAATGACTGCTTTATTCGACAAGTTCAAATGCAACTAATACAAGGTGAAATTGACGTCCCAATGTTTTTAGAAAAATTGCGTGTTAATTAAAAATAAAGTACACTTTAAAAATTATACAAAATATTAATTTTATTCAGCTGAACAAACGAGAAAAAAATTCTGACTAGTTCAGTTGTAACTTGTTTTATTTTCAACTGAACAAACGAGTAAAAAAATCTCACTTGTTCAGTCAACTGAACTAAACAACTGAACTAGTGGGAATAGAGGAATCAAAAGGCCTGTCGGAAGAGATAAGGTGTTGTTTTTAATTTGATTTGTGAGAGAGTCTTTATTACTTTTGTCCGCATGAAGAATTGAATAAGAGAATGTGAGCAGACGCTATCAGGCTTGAGGGGAGTTTTCCGTGACAACCTTGGCGACGCACTCAGAGAGGCAGTTGGCCACAGAAGTGCGCGCTCCACGAGGAATTCTTTTTATAATTGGGACATTATGGGTCAATTTCCCAAGCTATAAATTAAGCTGGCGGTGCTGAAAACGGGGGTGAACCATGTTTAAATATTAAACTGTTATTTTTTTCTGAATACTTCACGCAGTTGCCTATTTCGGGCAATAAGTAGAATTAAAATATTAAGAGAAATAATAGTTAAAAAAAAATTAAGACCTCATTTCTCATCACAGTGGGCTCTGCCCGCAACCCAGTTTTGATTACAAAACGTGGAATAAATAACGTTTTTCATAATTATGAATACTATTAATAATTATGAAAAACGTTTACCTTTTTTTAAATACTATGTAGTTAGAGGCCCTTACATTTTTTTAACTATCACGCATACCGTCTGGTACGAAGAAATACGTTTGTCCGGAGAAAGGTTATCATTACCACCGTCAAATATTCTGTGCCTTATATCTGCTAAGCTAAAATATGTACGCCCCCCACCTCCCGCGCACTTGTAGAGTTAGTCACGCGCGAGAGTTTGGTGCTAGCTGTTGTGCTGTGCGCTTTTCTGGCGATCCAATATAAAGGTAAGTTCTTGCTTCCGGTGGGGTGGGGACAAAAAATCCTCATTCCGACGGTTGATTTATTTTTTGTAGTTTTTGTTTGTTTGGTTTAAGATTTATGTATAATACGTACGTCATATTTCTTACTTATGGAGTAACGTTAGTTTAAAGAAACAAGGCTCCGTATTTTTTTAATAATATTTTTGTACAGGTTTTATCATTCCGAGGTTCTCATTCCGATGTTTCCGGTGTATGAAACACCCACAGGAATGATAATCAACACCGGCGTGATGCAAAAGTATCTTTACTTAATTATCCAAATAATTATCAATTTTAATTATTCAATTTTATGAAGTCAAAGCAAATGTATAAATATAAGTGTTTATACGTAAATCATTTTTATTTTTATGTTAATAACAAATTAACGGTTCTTTTGGTTTATAACTAAATGATAATGATGCTAACCAAATGTCAGTTATTTTGTGCATAATTTTATTGATATAAAAGTCAGAAATTCATGCCCTTTCTTTTTTATATTTGTATTTAGTAATTGTATTTTTTTCTAAATTTTATTCTTATGTAGGTATTATATTAAAATGCAGACTGATAATTATTTTAATCCGACAAGTTGCATAACGACCCTCACTTATGCTTTTTCGATTCGAGAACATGGATCTCAGATCCCACTTACTATCAGATGGCCTGAGTGCTCGCGTGCCTTCTCCTTGCCATAAAAAAAAGTTTCGTGTAACTAAAACTAAAATAAATATGTGTAAATATCGACGAATTTGAAGCGACAGAATCGAAGGGTGGTGCCGCGTAAAAAATACTTAATTGACAACTTTTCTTTAAGAATAATTATAACTATTTTTTATGCAGTTATATGTACAATGGAATACCGAGTAAACAGGGTAAATAGAGATACGAGGGGTGAATAGAAGTACAGCCTAAAATAAAGCATATTGTACATATTATGAGATTTTAATGTAATTTTTCCGTAGACTTGTCAATTTAATACTTGTTATTATTAGCAACAATTTAAAACTTATTTTAGATTGTATTTGCAATTCGAATATTCGAATTTTCATCACACAAATTAAATTCGATTCGAGTCATCGCTGTCACCTACTACCACAGGTAATACTGGTCATTGCCTACGGGTTTTGAACGCATAATAGAGGACTTATGATATGTGTGTAGATAAATTTACTTACCTATTTAGGTTAACTTATACTTACTTTAACATCTAATAAGATGTTTAACGATTCCTATTTTCAAAATTGGTAAACCTATAAAAATATTCAAGATGATAACTCATTTCTAAAATGTAAAAGAAGAAGCAGAGTGCAATTTAGTAATAAGGTTGGTCTTAAAATAGAAGATTATAAAAGTAGGATAGAAAATAATATAAATAATAATCTAAGTGTAAACAATCGATGGGAAAATATTAGGGATATCTTAAGGTCTTCAGCCGAAGAATGTTTAGATAGAGAGAAAATAACACCACGGAAAAACTGGCTAACTAAAGAAATTATTGATTTAATGATAGAAAGAAGACAATTTAGAAACAAAAGTGATGAAAAAAGTATACAAATATATAAAAAACTAACGAATAAAATAACAACTAAATGCAGAGAATGTAAAGAGAAGGATACAATACAAATTTGTGAAGAAATAGATAAATGCATTCAGAAGGGTCATATGAATAAAGCATATAACATAATAAGAAATTTTGAGAAGAAACACAATGCAAAAAGTACAACTATTCTAGATGAACAGGGTAATATACTTATAAATAATAGGGATATATTGGAAAGATGGACGAGATACATAGAACAACTTTACAAAGGACAAGGATTGGATGATGATGATATAGAGGAAGAACAAATAGTGGAAGAGGACGAGAAAGGGCCAGACATCTTAAAAGAAGAGTTTTTGAAAGCCTTGATGAGTATACACAATAACAAAGCAGCAGGGTGTGACCAAATATTTATTGAAATGATAAAATATGCAGTATGTGAACCCATGGTACAGGAAGTTTTTGAGTTAATGAGAGATATATACATAACAGGACAAATACCGGTAGATTTCCAAATAAGCAGAACAGTGGCATTGCCAAAAAAACTTAATTCTTTAAAATGTGAAGAACACCGAACCTTAAGCCTTATTTCGCAAGCATCTAAAATTTTATTAAAAATAATTCAAAACAGATTGAGACCAATTGCTGAAAACCATTTAAGTTCCGATCAGTATGGTTTTCGACAGAATAAAGGAACTAGAGAAGCTATTTTAGCTCTTAGATTAATAGTTGACAGGCGGTTAGATTTAAATATGGATACACACATAGCATTTGTTGACCTGGAGAAGGCTTTTGATAAAATAGACTGGAAGAAGATGATGTATAGCCTGCGTGGTGTTGGTGTTTGCTACAGGGACCGAAAGATTATTTGCGAACTTTATAAGAACCAGGAGACCATTATAGAAGTTGGAGAGGAAAAAGCAAAAGCAAAGATAAGGCAAGGTGTCAGACAGGGTTGTCCACTCTCACCGCTCATATTTAACATTTTTATAGAAGATGCCATAAAAAAGGTAATAGATTCAGATTTGGGGGGAATTAAATTTAATGGACAAAAAATTCACTTCATTAGGTTTGCGGATGATATTGCAGCATTTGCTGAAACCAACAGTCAACTACAAGACCTAGTTGTAAAAATGGAGGAAATTTTCAATCAGTTTGGACTTAAAATTAATAGCAGTAAAACTAAAACTCTTATAACATCTAAACATGCAAAAAAACATAACCCAATCATTCTTAACAATAGTACAATAGAACAAGTAAACAAATTTAAATATTTAGGAAGTTTAATTACCAATGACTCCAGATGCACCGCAGACATCATTCAAAGGATAGCCATGGCTAAAAAAGCCTTCAATAACAAGAAGCACCTATTAAGAACTAAAATATCAAAAAAGGCTAAAAAACGCTTAATTAAAATCTACATCTGGAGCATTGCGTTGTACGGTAGCGAGACTTGGACACTAACACAGAGAGATAGAGAAAGGTTGGAAGCGTTTGAGATGTGGTGTTGGCGAAGGATGGAAAAAATTAGCTGGACGGAAAAGAAAACCAACGAAGAAGTTTTGAAGATGGTGAACGAGAAAAGACATATTTTAAAAACTATAGAATGTAGAAGAGGAAAGATGATGGGCCACTTGATGCGGCACGATAGTTTCTTTTTGAACATTTTGGAGGGTAAAGTCGAAGGAAAAAGAGGAAGAGGAAGACCTAGGCTCACATACTTTAACCAAATAAGACGGAAGGCGAATGTCGTGTCGTATCAGGAGGTGAAAAGGCTGGCACAGGATAGAGAAAAGTGGCAATTACTCCACCGACAAGAGCCTGGCTCTTAAATTTAATGATGAAAAGAAGAAATTGGGTCCGGCCGTAAGCAAAAGGAGCAATGTTTACATGAAATTCTAAACTCTACGAGTAAGTCCCTAAAAAATTCTTGATATTTTATTACTACATTCTGTGTTATTTTATATTGATACCATGTACTAACATTCTATTATGAAAAAATAACATATTAACTTAATGGTTAGGCTAAGATGATGTAATTTTATTATAATACTGACTTCTGCCCGCGACTTCGTCCGCGTAGGAATTTTTAAAAATTCCGGGATTAAAAGTAGCCTATGTGTTAATCCAAGGTATAAGCTATCTCCATTTCAAATTTCATCCAAATTTGTCCAGCCGTTGCAGCGTGAAGGAGTAACAAACTAACACACACACACACGCAAACATTCGCATTTATAATAATATAGTAGGATTGTATTTTAACTTGTTTATTCATTTCTTTAAGGTGAATTACCTGAAGCTGTTCATACTACAACATGGACTTCATTTGCAAATTCTGTACAAAGCATAATAGAACTAGACAAATTAACCTAACGTACGTTATAAATGTGCAAAGTGATGATGAGAGTTGAAAAAGGAAGGGTTTTGAGAAGTTGAAGTTCAGGAAGAAAAGTACAGTTAGAGTGGAATTTTTAGACCCAGACACCTATTTCATAGTGATTACATACATACATAATCTCACGCCTTCATTCCCAGAGTGGGGTAGGCAGAGCTACAGAATTACAAACATCTCTAAAAACTTGTTGATAATTTAGTGATTAAACATGTCAAAAATTGTTTTTTGTTTTATTAAGTAAAAACAAGGAATTTGATTCCTGGACCGCTTTGAACTATGTCAAAGTGGCACTGTAAATAAAAGCTTATGAAGTCTCTTACGTTTTGATTGATTAGGAACGTCATGACACAGTCCAAAGTGGCCTGCGAACCAAATTCTTTGACTGTACCTTATGCATGTAAGACCTCAACTTATAATTATCATACTTATGCGACATACATTTTTGCCTGCGACCTTGTTTGTGTAGAATTGGAACATCGCGTTTCATCGGGAACTGATGAATTTTTGACATGTTTAATCACTAAATGAGATAGGTATGTATCTGAGTCTAAAAATTCCACTCTAACTGTACTTTTCTTCCTGAACTTCAACTTCTCCGAACCCTTCCTTTTTCAACTCTTATCATCACTTTGCACATTTACATGGTTTTGGTTTCATTTTTATAGCTGTTTTTTTTTTCTCTGCACCATTTTGATTTCAAATCTGTAACAAGTGATTAAAAACAAAAATATTTTTCAGTAAATGACAAAATTCTCACAATTATTTAAAGAAAATGTTCAATACCACTTTTTTTTAAACTCTCGTGTTCATAACTAGTAAAAAACGATATGAAGATTTTATTTTATAAAAACTTTTACGATTTATAATTTAAACAGCGAATGATCTTAGCTTTTTTCGATTGTTGATCATGTAGGAACCAATATATGAAATATTATGAAGAGAATGCACCTTAAAATACACAATAAAGTTAATAAAAGCTCACTAAAGCAATTAATTTCAAACACTTATGCAGAATTTTAAACCATATCCTAATTTCTTTGGCACTCAATACCAAATAAATTAGCACCTATATTATTATTTTTGTCAGTGAGTATGTAACGAATTGTTTTATCTTACAATTACGGAAGCGAGCAATCACAGCATGCATTCATTAAAAATTTATTAAAAAAAAAACGCGTATTGAAGTATAAAATAGACTACCGAAGAAATTAGGTACTCAAAGGAAAAAAACGCGCGCACACTAATAAATTAAATTATTCTTTCGCAACACATTGAACTTTGCATAGGTCTGCATTTGTTAAGCGTTAGATCTCAACGAAACGGAGCGGGGGGGCGGGAGGTAGGAATTGTCCACGTGACATGATGTCATTTTGCGAGACTGCACAAATACGCCAAAGAAGTTAGGTTTTTTTGGGGTGGACCAAATTGAATTAACAACAACTTAACATTAGATGATCAAAAAAAAAAGTTGTTAAAGCTACATAGAGAGTTCAATATTCCTAAATATAGGAAACCCTGTTCAATAGGCGAATTTTGAAAAAACATATATAAAATTAGGAGTTTCAAAAACAGAACACAGTGAAGGAAGCGCAAAAGAGCTGATATTTTTGACCTTTGATATTTCTTTATAAATATCTTATATTCGAAAACTGTCATTTTTATTAATGGCAATACTGGTGTTTAGAATGATATCCATCCAAAATAAAAATTGACCGAAATAGTTTATTATATAGTTAACATGGATGGACAAGTGCAAAACACGAAATCTGATATTCACCCTACTACCACGGGACGCGAGGGAACGGAGCGTCTCCCCAAAATGGTGGCTCGTGACTTAACCCCACGCGCGCTTCAGATGTTTACTACGCCTAACACTGCGAATGCACTCGTATAGCGCTCGCGCCACAGTATTATTATACAGGTTTGGACAGATTAAGTATCCTAGTTTAAAATAGCCATAAAATTAAAAGAAAACTTCTAATTTCAATATTGAACAGTCATGTTTTTATTTTAAGCATACTCTATATTTACAAAATTAATTCATTATCTCAAAGTATAACTTTACGCATTCTATTATAAAATGAATTGCACGCGGCACGCACTACCTTATCGGGTATGTCATCCCATATCTTGACCAACCGATCCTATAATGAATTTAAATTCATACCCAGTGCTTCCAATATTGCTAAGCATATATCACCATATCGAAAAGTCCAATTCATTCAAGTCTGGTGAAAATGCCAGCCAATCTTGCCAAGGTATATGGGGCACTGTCTTGTTGAAAGCAATAATACCTAATATAAAACTTATTCAGTAAATTTCTTGTGCAAATATTATAAATACAAAACAACTCAAATTACACGTCAAACAATTACACCTAAAAGTATTTCACACAAAAATAAATTAATAAATGAACAATAAGGGTTACCTAATAAATAAGTTATTTAACCTAGTCAAACAGCCCGCCCTGCGCCACTCCCGGCGGAAAGGTGCCCATCACGCTCGCCGCGTTGCCGCGCTGAATCGCGATGGACAGACGTTGCATCAGGAATGACCCGGACCGGGGGTCATCATCCCTCTCCGTCAGACGGCGCCCAATCTCCTTGACAATTTTTCTGGCCTCCGAACCCCAACAACCGGTCGTTTCTACCGCGAGCGGGACAAATAAATAATTCTCCAGTGCAGAATATTTATCTCGCTTCCTAAGAGCCGCCGTCTCAGCAGCCGCTCCAGCCGTGCACGTGGTGCGACTGAGGTGCGAAGCCGCGAAAGTGCTGACGCACGTAGCGTCCCAGAGAAGGCATCTCCCTCTATGCCAAGGCACCAGAGTCAAACCATTAGGTCTTTTACCGTCCGTGCGACGAAGGCCCGAAGGCTCCAGTACGCACGGAACATTTGCCGATACTAGCGCTCTCCGGACAATATCATTGAGAGCGTGTTGACGCGGAAAACGGCCGGCACATCGACCACAACTCAAGGCATGATGACCATTGCTCTCCACCATGGTGCCGCATATGCATAAATGACGTTCACAAACATCGCAACCAAGGCGGAGAGCCCCAGCCACCCGCATCGAATCATCGTCGACAAGAGTGTCCAGGTGCGGAGAGGGTAGCGCCCGTAACCACGCACCGGCTTCTAGTCCCGATGCCGCCAACAGCCTAGCCCTGTCCACCCCCACCGCCTCCCCCCACCAGGCCCTCAAACACCCTCTTAATTCCCACATCATCCCACACACGCTGACGGTCCGGTCTCTCAGGCAACTGCACACCCGGGTTGAGGGCCAACCAGGCCGCCACGGCATCAGACGCGTAGGGGCTAGTTGCCCTATCACCATTGTTAGAGAGAATGTCAGTAAGAAGGCCCAAGACTCCCCCCGCCGACGCCAGGAATGCCGGAAGTCCCACGTCCCGTGCGCATCGCAAACCCAAGCCCCCACTCCGAATAGGTAAAGACGCCAGAGTCCATTCATCCAAGCTAAACAAGACATTCAACAAACACTCAACGTACTCCCTCAGCCCGAGGTCAAACGAGTCGATGTGATCGGGATACAGCCACGTGGGAACGGTGCGCATAAAATATGTAATTTTGGGGACCACAAAACAGATCCGCAGCAAAACCAGAGCGACCTGAGCCGGAAGGCTTTTAAGCCTGTCCCTAGCAGCCAGGAGAAGCTGCCTTCTCATTTCAAAAGCCTCCGGAATAGCGGCAGGAAAAATAGGCGACCCCAATAGATTAAAGGAATGGGGAGACAACTCTCTGAGACCAGGGAGCAGATTACTGAAAGAGGGAAAGAAAGCCTGGGATTCGGCGCTGCAGGGGAAAAATTCGCACTTACTGGTATTGACCTCCAGTCCCAGATCCTTAAAACGTGGAAGGAGAGTACGCAAGTCTTGCTCCACTATCTCCGGGTTTCCCCCAAGGGTACCGTCATCCAGGTACCAAACATTAAGTGGGGAGAGAAGCCCTGCAATAGTTTTATGTATGGCCAGACTGAACGCCAGAGGTCCAAGTGGATCCCCCTGCTGCGCACCAACTTGGGAAAGGATAAGGGATCCATTGAAAAAGAGGTTAGAGGGGGACGAGTAAACTTGATAAAGAAAGGGAAAAAGGGAAGGCACCCCCTCCTTGACTTCACTCAACAAAATATCCCGCTCAATGGAATTAGATGCGTTCTTTATGTCAAGCTTAATTATAACGCAGTCCGCCTTTCCCGGATCCTGAACGAATGCGTGAGCTGCATGAATCGCCGCCTCACACCCTAATCTTGTGCCAAACCTAGTGTTGTTAAAAGACTAGTCTTGAAGACTTTTGAACCTTAAAGACTTCCAAACCTTGAAGGTTCAAGCTTTGAAGACTCGAGCGTTAAAGGTTTGAGCTCAGAAACGGTTCAGAACCTTAACGACTCAAGCTTTTTATGAGTTCTTAAGAGCAAGTCTTTAAGACTCGGGGTTCATAGACAGCTCAGGCTTTAAAAACTCGGGCTTATTGAAAGCTCAAGGCCCGGAACCTCGAAGGCCTGAGTTAAGCGTTAAGAGCTCAAACAATGAGCGTTATAGGAAGAAAGTATTATTGTACGGTCAAGTGCAAAAATATGTATCGATTTCATCCTCTCATAATTATGTATCGAGGCCTTATTTCGCTGACGTTAAGGTACTATGGGACATATTTTTGATTGGTTATGTGCACCTATATTTTTACACTTGACTGTACCTATATTTATTTTTAACCTTTAATTTGACGGTGTCCGGTGTGGCGGTCTCGGTCTACCTAGTTTTTAGGGTTCCGTATCCAAAGGGTAAAAACGGGACTCTATTACTAAGACTCCGCTGTCCGTCCGTCCGTCCGTCATGTCACCAGGCTGTATCTCATGAACCGAAATAAATTTAAATTTAATATTTTAATATTTCTGCCCTCCTTATGAAAAGTGCAGTATCTCGATCAAAGCAGTTTTCGAGTAAAAGCGGTAAAATGATTGAGTTTTTATTTTACGCGTATCTCATAAACTATTTTAGTTACAGATATGAAACTTATATCAAAATAATCGTGAGCATGTACAGAATGGATATTTATTCATAAAATCTAAAAATATATTAGTATGAAGTAAAATAACTTATAAATGCATTAATCGCTAGGTATACCTTTTATTTGAATGTATCAATCCCTAACCATAACTGCAGTAAGTACTCGATTTGCTGCACTTATGATTAGGAAAAAGGTTTACTGCAGTGATTTCTACAGAATGATGAAAGGCGTTCCTAAACATAAACGCAGTATCTTCTATTTACACGCATTTCAAATGGTAAAAAAGCTGGTTTGAAGAGGTTTTGTCCGTTCCTGGATTCGAAATGTATAAATTTAAAATAAACTTAGTCGCCAGACTTCATGGCTAAGACAGGGACGCGTTTTTTTGTGACATCGTTTTCAAACACCATAGCCAAAATTTAATCTTTCCGGGACATTTTACCTGAAATTTTGATGTATTATATTGAATTGCATTAGATTAATTAATTTGAATTACTTATAAACAAAACATATATTTTCATAAACAATTATTTTCAATTAAAATAAAATAAATAAATATCAGGGGACAACCTCACACAAATTAACCTCGTCTGACACTAAGCTTTAGGCTTGTACTATGGGGACTAGATAACGATAAACATACTTGTATAGAGAAATATAGACTTAAATACGTAGAAAACATCCAAGACTCAGAAATGAATAATCGCGTTTATCACACAAATATCTGGGGTGTGTAAAGATTGGTATAAAAATAAATAATATAATTTCATTTGATATAATAATAATTGATATATATACATACATACATTAAATCACGCCTGTTTCCCAGAGGGGTAGGCTGAGACCACTTCTTTCCACCTGCTACGATCCTGACAAATAATATAATAATTGATATAATTTTAAAGGATATCATCACTCATTTTATATAAACATCATTTGGTATAAACATCATTTGATATAAAAATCGTATTGTATTATTTACCTAACCTAAACTATTTTTCCGGTAGCACTTTGTTATGTGCAGGAGTCGCAATTCTAACCTAACCTAACCTACATTTCTGGTAGCACTTAGTTTTGAGCACGGGCAAGGGGTTCAAGGGCCAGTGTGTCCAGGCCCTAACGAACCTACCCAAGTGGCTGTACGAGTTACGCCACCTCGTCCCCCATTTATCCTTTAGCCTGAGTATATTTTGTGGGGTACCTAGTAAATTTATGATTATATCTCGTACAAAAATGGTTATTCCAACTGTACTTTAGATGAAATTATTTTATATCATAAGTTAATTATAGTAAATATGCATTATACTTTAAGTATTTTATACAAAATATTATTAGATCAAATGATCATTATATAAAATAATAATTAAATCATATTTAAATATATTAATTGATGTTATATGATTCAATAATTATATCAAATGAGCGTTATAGCGACTGATATTATATGAAATATTTTTATATCTATCGTTACGCACCCAAATATCTGTCATCACAGGGATAAACAAGTTAGGGATTCAAAGATGACGTTTTTTGTAAGAGACTATAACACGGTTGTACAAATTCAGGTGTTTGTTTATACAGAACCAAAGGGAAAAATGTATGGATGACTTAGTTTTGTCCTAAATATAAATGCAGTAGGTAACTCTGATATACTACACAAATTCTTAATAATGTTTACAAAATTATGATTATATTTCCTTAGCATAACCGCAGTAAAAGCCATTTTACTGCATTAATAACTATAGAACAACAACATTTAGCATCGTTCCTCCTAATCAAAAGCGCAGTAACTATACTACCTGCACTTATGACTAGGTGTACTCCATAATATTAAAGGACGCTTTTCCTAATGATAAGTGAAGTAACTATAGATACTGCTCTTATGTTAAGCAATTACTAGAGTTGATATGAAACTAATTAAAAAATCTGTGCAGTATCTAAAGTTACTGCACTTATGTCTAGGAAACTATTCTTAGAATTCACAGTTACTGCACTCTTCGTTACCGAAAACTCATGATCCCGATTTTTCCGAGAAACATGTCAAAGAAGAAATTGTAGAGCTCGTTTTGCTGATTACGAATATGTATTCAACTCAATTCTGACAAAAATACGAGTTACTGCACTTTTCGTAAGGAGGGCAGATTTGGAATGTTCACAGATGATGTATTCCTGATGCCGCTATAACATCGACTACTAAAACAAAATAAAACAGATAAATAGACTGTCATACTATCAGCCACTTTACCCTAATTTTCTATAAACTCTAGCAGTTCTTATGGCTTGATTATTACTCGTATTACTCTGTGTGTGACTCATAAAAAATAAAAATAAAAGTATATTTAAAAAATAATACTGGTTGATTACTAGAGCGTTTTAACTTTTAACTACCTCCGCTAGAACAGAGGAGACCATAATAGTAACTATTTCATTAACGCAAACTAAAAGGTCCTCTAAACAATAAAAAGACAAACAAAAACTAAACGGTTTCAGCAGAACTATAAAAATGCCGCGGCATACAATGATAACCAAAATTACCACCACACTCTTTGTGGAGTTCATCAATATTACGGCCAAAAGAATTAAGACGGTTATAACGCTCAAATAATGACCTTAGTGCTCGTCGTAACGTAGCCATGATGATAAACACATCGACGCTTGAATAGTTTTATTTCCCAATCGGTTTCTGCGTTTTGTGATTGCGATTGCGACTGCGCTCTAGAAAACGCTTGCTCACTAGGAACGCTTGTTGCAGGTATACATAATATATCAAAGGCCATTTGTGACAATGTTGATAAGGTGCTTTGTTTGTTAACCCACCTTAACAACACATCCGTGTCTTCGTTCTCGATGGGCATTTTATTATATAACTCAATTTCATTTGTTACTTCAAGTGAAGTATCAACATGGTTATATATTGAGTGAAATAGACTGCGATTGGTCAGATTTGTTTGCTCATGTTGTTCTTGCACTAGCCTAGCATTAGCCTCGAGTTGTTCCGTATCTTTTTTATATTTCATCTCATATAGAGTTTTACAGTGCAATAGTGGTTATAGATCACCCTGTTTAACAAAGTACTCATTTTTTAAACAAGGATCTAAAATCACATATCTGAGCAAGCGGTGAGTTGAGAAGGGAATAGTATTCATTAAATTTGTCCATCATGGCGTTTGAACAATCTCTGAGTATAATTTCGGGAATGCGACGAAATGTGTTGTGATAATATGTCTGCTATTGGCCTGACGTAAAATAAACTGGGGTAGTCTTGTTTTGACATCATTATAGTAGCATTATTGAAAGGTTTAAAAAAATCTATTAAACATTGCACCTCGCCCCAATCTCTAATGGTACATTCAATGAAATCTGCATTATTAACCGCAAGATAATCTAACACGGATTTTATTTTTAAAGCCCTTTCCAGCATAGCGTAAGTAGAGTTCCATCTTACAGGCATATATTTTATGAGATTGAGAAATGGTATTTCAAGGGCCATGCATGTTTCTTGGAAGAGTTACTTCTTCTTTGGAGATGTTAAAATTAAATTAACAATTTTGTGAACTGGGGAGACGAGATCCTTTATTTTTTGTACAGTGAGGCCTTTCTGTACTATTAAATTAAGTACGTGTGCCATACATCTTAAATGTTTCAAGTTCTTTAATTCTTTTTGGAATAAGGATACATATTTCATGCACTTGATATTAGTTCTGTCATTGTCGTTTGTGATGCTTATTAATTTATCTTTTAGCCCGAAGTCTAATATTATTTGTAATATCTTGTTACTGAGCTGTTCAGCTTTGTGTGGATATGGTATAATGTCGAAGTCTAGGGTGATACGAGCCAATTTAGTTGCATTAGACATGAAATGTGCTGTGACGACGACATAGGGCTTGTTTGTTACCGAGGTCCATAAATCAAATGTCAGAGCAACGTTATGTTTTGTTAATATTCCTGAATACATGGCAGATTCTTTTTTTCTGTTCCTTGAATATGTTCATGACCATTGTAGTCAGCTGGAATCGAGTTGGAATCACAAACGTTGCATTTAATGCATGCAGAAGTTGTGCAAAAGACTCTTCCTCCACTATCCTAAAGGTATGATTTCCAAGTATGATAAAGTCAATTAGCAACTCAACGAGGTTTCCGGGAGACTTCTTTGCTTTATCCGTCGGTCGTTGGGTTTCATGAAATGTATAATGTTTCTTTAAAACACTTTGTGATGTTTTCATCGAAAACCTTTTAGAGCAATGTTTACACATTACCTTTGAATCTACTAGTGTAAAGTGTCTCCATTTGTAACAATTTCGCGTTTTATTTGTTAATATATTGCTAGCCACGCTTACGCGGCTTGTTCCAGGTGACGATGGAGTCGATGAACTAGTATTGGTAGCATTTGGGGAATCCATAACCTCTATATCCATATTCAGATCCAGAAACAGTAAATTATTGTAGAATCAATCAATTGATGCGTATTACTTCAATAAATTATCTGAGTGACATTATGCACAATGACAGTACGATTTTATCTCAAGTAGGTGTGATGTTGGATAGATAGTAAGAAGAGGTTTTACTAAGATTAGAAATACAAGTTAATACACCAACTTAACCAGTTTTTTCCCGGCTAACTCATATAACCGTAAGTTCATATTATTAAATTACAATAAATTGTTTTAGCATTATATTTATGCAATATTATTTTTTTGCATTGAGATCTGGGATCATTATCGTTCCTGTAGGATTTCGGAGTAGCCTTTATATTAAGGAATTAAAGCAATCTTGGCAAAATAACTCAAAAAAATTTACTTCATTTTTAGAGTGATTTTCATTAGAGAGCCCACAGTCTTCGCAAATAGCTTTGGGTATTACTCCTAGGTGAACAGGTGGTATAAACCAACAGCACATTGCATCGTAGTAAAGTTTTCTTTTCAATATTTTTGGTAAGTTTAATGACGAAAACTTATTATGGATGATTATTATCTGGAACAATAATATAAAGAATAAAATGAAATGTAATTTTATTTTCATATTAATAAATTACAGTGGGATATACTCACTCGTTGACTGCCTGGTATACTATTATTAATACTGAATAACTGAAATATGTATTTCTTCTTCGCCTTTAGGATACATTTATAAGTTAATTCATAAAGACTGCACATTTTATTTGAAGGCATTTTCACGACCGCTGCTTTGCTATAAATTTTATGACAACTTTCCAAGCCATCATTAAATATTCTTTTTTAATATCTTGAGGATATTCAGCCAGTATTAAAAGAGTATTCCTGGCCATTTTTAGGGTTCTGTAGCTAAAATGGCAAAAAAGGAAACCTTATAGTTCGTTATGTCCGTCTGTTTGTCTGTCCGTATGTCACAGGCATTTTACTCAAAAACTATGAGGTGTACATAAACGAAATTTGTAATATAGGTGTATTTTGTATGCCGCTATACAGGGTGCTCGCGAGGAATCCGCCTAACTTTGCCAGCGTATTCCTGAGGCCAAAAGAAACTTAAAATGTTATATGACTTTAGGTGTTTTATAAAAGAAAAAAAAACATGTTGTTTTTTTTTAAATTTTTTTTAATGTTTTATCACGTAAATAGTAACTTTCATTCGCAAAACACTTAAAATGAAAAATGTAAGTTTTATTTTCTGTATTTTTTTTTACAAATACCTGATAATGTCACGTTGGTGATTGTCAAATAGACTGTGTAGACTAAAATCACACAGTAGCATTTTTTTCAGAAAAACGTATTTTCCACTAAGTTACGACGGAAAAATGATCCCCAAAAAATTTAAATAATCTTTGAAACTAACCCAAATCCAGGGAAATTCATATGACATTTTAAGTTTCTTTTGGCCTCAGAAATACGCTGGCAAAATTATGCGGATTCCTCGCGAGCACCCTGTATAGCTGTGTAGTCACATGACCGAAAACATTTGTTTTAAGGGGGCACTCCATACATGTAACTGAAAATCAAAAAGCAAAATATTGATGTAGCTCAACATGTGTGACATCAATCAATAGGTGTTTGAAAATACATATGAGTTTTCTCATGTTTTTTTTTGCTGAAATGATTATATTCGAAGATAATCCTTCCGAAAGTCACCAAAATTGTGCCCCCCGCTCTAACTTTTGAACCGTGCAATCGAAAAATATGAAATAAATCATGGACAGTGCTTATAAAATACTTTAAAAAATACTGTTTTGAAGAAGATAGGTCTAACGGTTATGGAGTTATCACCTTTTTATTCAAAAGGACGTAAGTGCCTTGAGTTTTTCACGAAGATACGACCTTTTTGATGTAACATATGTTTAGAGTACTAAGTAGGTACGAAACCCAATCAATTCAATGTGCGTGGTCCGACATGCACTTGGCCGGTTTTAAAAATTAAAATGTCCGTCTGTCACCAGGCTGTATCTCATGAACCTAGGCTAGCTAGGCTAGACAGCTGAAATTTCCATAGATGATGTATTGCTGTTGCCGCTACAACAACAACAAGTACGGAACCCTCAGTGGGCGAGTCCGACCCGCACTTGCATGGTTTTTTTACTTCTAACGACCTCAGGATTATGCTGTTAAAATCTCTCGGGTTCCTCACGCGCATCCTGTATAATTATCAAATATGGCATACATAACATAAATTAATCTACTTTGTTAAAAGCTTTTAAGACTTAAATGCTACAAAACTTATAGACTTAAACCTTCAAAGCTTAGGAGGCTTTAAAGCTTGAGGCTTAAAGACTCTGAGGTTTCAGTGCTCGTAAGCAACAACGCGAACTTATTAAGTTGAGGCTTTAAGGTTCGAGGCTTCTAGACTCAGAAGTCGGGTTTCAAGTCTTGTAGTTTACGCCTCGAAGCTTAAATTCACAACACTAGCCAAACCCCATTTGGCAAGGGCGAAGGCAAGCGGCCATTTCCTCCCTCACCGCTGCACACCCAAGTTTGGCGGTCAGGCGACGAAACGTGCTGCCCACCGCAATGGGCCTCAAACCTCCATCCTTTTTCGAGAGCACACACAAAGAAGCGCCAAAAACTTACGGACGAACCCCGGCATTCAGACGACCTTCGAGTAAAAAAATGCAGAATTTAGTCAGGCCCCCCAATAACCGACGACCGTTATCCCCCGCCGAGCCAGATGTGAGCTCTTTTAGATGTACCGGGCGGATACCATCCAAGCCTGCGGCAGAACCGTTATTAAACGAGTTAAGGGCCGGTGTGACGCTCTCCTCATTTACCTTATACGCGGGAGCGGATCCATCCGGCTCAGGCGGGAACAACAGAGGCCGAGACGGGGCCGGGTGCTTTGTCTGCAGATTAGAAAAAACTTCAGGGCTTGACTGTGCAACTGCGTCATCTGACATAAGCACCCTGACCGCCCCTCTCAGATCACCCTCGTATACCTTCGACTCAACTGTCTTAAGAACCGAGGGCGACCTTGAGGACCCCCCACCCCCGATGTCACTGGAAGGACATTCAACGTAAGCCGAGTCGATGTTCCGCTTCACCTTTGTCGTAAGGTTGCCCGAACCAGTTGCATCCGGTGCCCTAAGACCAGAGTATGTAAAAGTTAAAAACTCACACCACTCTGCAGTACCATTAGTGTCAATACACTTATCGATAAGATCGCACATTTTACCGGCCGCAAGGTTTCGTGCAACCTTGGGGATATGCCTCAGCACCCGCACTGACCGCTTAAGATTGGCTAGACTTTCCAAGCTTAAGGCCCCCCGGAAGCCCGGAAGTCAAAGCAATAATAGTCGTTTCCATACAATTTTAGGATATTTTCTAGCATATGAAACTGCAACACGATCTGAAGTAATTGTTCCGGACGCGTCTTCAAAAGGACGCGGGGCTCGGGCGGAGCCGGCTACCTGAACCAGTCCGACCGCTCCCCTTCACCCGCCGCCGGGCTCGCCGGATCTCTCGGACAAGCCAACCACTTCGCCATACACGAGCCAAGCCGATGCTTGTTTCTCCTTTTTTTTTGGTAATTTTTTACTTCACTAAAACCATTGTGGAACTTGAATTAAATTTATATTAGTACATTTGAATTTTACTACAACTCAAGAACCCAATATTATTCATGGTGACCCCGAAGTTTCGAGAAGGACACTCAAAGGTCACGGAACGACGTTCACGTATCGCAACCACTGTTACTGATGATCGAGGTTCGAGACAATAAGGAATCTCATCGCCCGACTATCAGCTACGAACTGCTGAATACGAATAATGCAAAGATTGCGCTTATTTTTGCTGCGCAACCTATGTTGACAACCTTTGGACCCCATACTTCAGCTTCCAGCCAGCCCCTGCTTCAAGCCAGCCGGTCATCCTATTACGCCGCAGCCAAGGCTAAGCCAGGAAAGTGCACCATTCCTTACTTTTCCCAATTTTTCCATTTTTTCCCATTAAAAAAATCCCCTTTTACTTGGTTATTAAGTTTTGCCACTTTCCATACATCTTCTAGCTCTAACGCAAGCCCATTTTGCCTATTATTTCGCTTAGCCTATTTTTTCTTAGAAAGTGACTTGCAATTTTGAGGCTTAACATTCTTTTCATGCTAGTAAGCTAGCATGAAAAGAAGCTAAGCTATTTTCTAGTTGCGTCTTTGCCGCTTCAGCATAAGTGTTCGTTTCTAGCATTAAAATTATTTATTGAGACCTAAATGACTTAAATTAATTGCACCATTTCATTAATCGAGTATGTTATTGCGTACATGTTGTCACATCCATGGTAAAGTTCCGAATCTGCATTCGATTCAAATTTAAATTGGCAGATTCGCTACTTTACCATGAGGCGTTTCCGTTATTGTCTTTTGAAATAAAATTGCAGATTCGCAACTTTGCCATGGATGTGACGATGTAATTGCAGTCTACCCCTTTTCTTTATTTTAATAGGAAAAGAAAGCTAAATCGCAGTTTAATCATTTTATTGCTTAATTTTAATATTACTATATTTGTGCATAATATAACGGTGGGCGCGGCGCTCGGTCGCTAGCCGCCAGCGCAGATGCAGCGGTGATCGACCCGCCTATTGTTCAATCAGCTGACGCTGAGTAAATCCTGCTCGCCGCTACGTCGGGCTGTCGCCACGCTGTCTGGGAGCATAAGGGTCTCCCCAGATCTGTCGACGCGGAATCGGCATGAGCCGATAAGAAAAAGATTTAAGTCCAAGCAAAAAGAGCGAAAACGAGGTCGCTCGGCTCGACTCGGCTCGATTCGGCGTTGCGAACGGAACGACGTCGTTTTCGCTCTTATTGCATGGACATAAAACTTTTTCTTACCGGCTCAAGCCGATTCCGCGTCGATAGGTCTGGGGAGACCCTAAGCCGAACGCATTTACGTATTCCGTTTTTTTTTTTATGTGTGTTCCCCGATTACTCAAAGACCACTGGACCGATTTGAAATTTTTTTTCGTTGTTTGAATGGGTATACTTTTTAGGTGGTCCCATTGTCAACACGTCAGGATCTGATGAAGGGATCTTGGAGAAATAAAGAGAGCTCCTCAAATATTATAGGCACACCTATAGCGATTTTGGTATTTTTCACAGTAACTCGTACATTTGCTTTTGAAATGTACTATATGGTGAAGTGGAACTGATGATGAAGACCACAGATGGCCACCGGAACTCCTTAACGGTACCTATTTCAAGGGTTGCGATAAGATATTTCGATTAAGGTAGTTGCGCGACTATGACGAAGCACATTTAGGTTTAAATATGACTATGACATTCCCGCGGCATTGTCTGCGGCGAGGTTGAAATGTTCTATAGTTTCTCATGAATATTTAGAAGTGGAGCTACGTAACAGCATAAATAGGATCACTAAAAAGTATAAAATAAAATAAATGTTTAAAAAACCAAAAACCCGCCTTCAAAAATGCAAAAAATAACTTCTTTTAAAATGGTAGGTCAGTCCAACTGAAGTCGGCGTCCCACAATATTTTAAACCAAAAGCCGAATGCAGTTGGACTGACCTACCATTTTAAAAGAAGATATTTTTGCATTTTTGAACGCGGGTTTTTGTTTTTTTAAACATTTATCTTGCTTTAATTTAAATTTAATTGTTGTTCCATTTGCGTTAGCTTGTTTTACATTTTACTTTTAAAGATGACCGATAAATCTATACTTTTCTATTGACGAGAAGCTCGATTAGAGGTCGTGTAACTAAGTTCAGAAACTATGTTGATAAATTGAAAGCCTCTGACAACCTCGCTTCTGATCGAATGGATGAACTTGCATTGAAGTTGGAGCATTTTCGTGATCTTTTTACCCATTTTGATGAAATTCAATCTCAAATTGAGATTTTGTGCCCGACTACATTGCAAGCCGAAATCGATGTGCGGGAGGAGATGGAACCAGATTTTATCACATTGATTTCTGTCAGTCAACGGTTAACTGAAAAGTCAAATGATAAATTTTCTAGCTTAAAATCAGAAGCGCCCTCTGGTTGTGCTCATAACGAGTATAACTTTAAACTACCTTTGATAAAGGTCGCTAATTTTGACGGATCGTATTTCAAGTGGCTCGAATTTCGAGATACTTTCAAGTCCCTCATTCATTCTAATGATCGAATCCAGGCGATCCATAAATTTCATTACTTGAATTCATACCTAGAGGAAGAAGGATCTCAAGTGATAAGTCAGTGAGTCTAATTATAACGTAGCTTGGAAACTCCTCTGCGAGAGATACGACAGTAAGAAGCAGTTGATAAGCAATCACATAAATTATTTGTTTAACATCCAATAGGTAGGCCGTGAGTCGGCCAAGGGTTTGCGATATTTAGTAGACCACGTGTCTAAGAACTTACGGGCTCTAGCAACATTAGGCCAACCAACGGATTAGTGGGATACCTTAATAGTCCATATGGTCTCAGCCAAACTAGATAGTAACTCTAATTTGAAATGGGAGGAGTTTAAGAACACTTGTGATGATATGCCTTCTCTAAATGATTTAATAGCAGATTGTTCAACAAGGGACTAAAACAAGCCATAATGACAAGAGATATTTAGCCACGCGAGCGAGCGAGCGAGCAAGAGTGGCTATAGTTCGAGTGTTATTATGGTTGTTTAGTCTCGTGTTAAACACTCTACTTTTCACTTTGAATGCGAGGAAAAAAAAACGACGTTCACTGCCGGATTAGCCACGTAGCAAGAGTAGCAAATGCTACGGGCCCCGCGCATTGCGTGGCGCGCACCCACGTCTAACCTCTAAAAAAGCGGCCTGTACACGTAGAGTTCGGACCGCGGAAAACGCCACGCGCCATTCTAATCTTCTTGCCGAACCGTACGTGGAAATGCAACTGTAATAGTAAAATGGTAAAAATGTACGGTTCGGAGCGAAGATTGGAATGGCGCGTGGCGTTTCCCGCGGTCCGATCTTTACGTGTAAAGGCCGCTATTCTCCTGTTTACTGTTAGTATGCGTGTACATACTCATATCCATCAGGGTTGACGATAGGATGAATAATCCAGTTGATATTCTCCAGCAGAATAACCTAAAACAAACCCCCACACAAAATAGGAGCATATTGAAGTCGCCCAGTTGCAGAAAAGAGCCCGCCACAACCTGTAACCTAAAGCGAACCGGGCACTCTTTATATAATTTGCTACGGACCCCGTGCTTGCTCAATCCAGCACTGACGACGTTCTTTACAAAACTAAAATATTGATTATAAGAAAGTTTCTTACTTATTCGTTCCGCGGGTTTTTTCTTTTCTTTTATTATTTTTTTGTACAGTGCCGCTTTAAATGCTTGCATATTTAGCCAACAGGTTCAAACTTGAATTGCACCATACATAATAAAATGAATTCATCCTTAATATAATTAAATATATTCATATTCGTAATTATTATTCGTGTTTCACGAAATTAAATCGTTTTTTTTAATATTTTTGCACAGTTGTCATTTTGAGGTTATTTCCATGGCCTAAAAATGGCCCATACACAATCACTGAAAATGGCAATAAACCCAATAATCCTCCATTCACAAACACTGTGATTGGCTGTTTAGGGGTTTCCAAAGTAAATTAAAAGAAAATTACTTTAATCCCTAGAGATTAATAAGAAGCTTTAGTCCCGATGTGCAGAGACTAAAGTAATATTTTAAGAGCATGAGAAGTGAAAATAAGTTTTTAAAGGGTCGCGCCGACGTCTTAGAGTCGTTCGAGCGCAATAGGTCAGAGAAGGTCATTCATAGCCCAAAACGTGACTTCTCAAACTCCCCGAACGTACCCATGAAATCTTTCCGAATTTCAGCCGCTCCTGGTGCTTCTTCTGTTGGCACTTCACCTGCCGCTCCTGCTTCATGTGTCGCCTGCAACGGCGGTCATCGCATTTACGACTGCACGTTTTTCAAATCTAAGTCCTCAATGGACTGGATAGACAGGATTTCCGAGGCGGTGAAGTTGAACCTTTGTTTAAATTGTTTGCGTAAGGGCCATTCCTCGCATAGCTGCAGGTTGAGTCCATGTTTAATATGCAGGAAGCGTCACAGCACCATGCTATTACCCCCGTAGATGCACCACCGCAGCCGGAGACACAGATCACGGCCGGCCTGGCGACTCTTAACACAAATCATGTTTTATTATATACGGCTCTTATTGACGTTTTTAATCCTATAACTAATGCTAGTTTAACTGTGCGTTGCTTGTTAGACAGCGGGTCTCAAACTAGTCTAATAACGTCCAGTTTAAAAAAACAACTAAGTTGACTCCTCAGCTCAATAACACTAGCGTAGTTGGTGTAGGTAATGTACCTTTATCGGGCACGCCAGAGCGCTGCACTATTCAAATACGATCAAGGCACGATAATAATCTTGATCTTAATTTATCATGTTTGGTTCTGCCAACAATTTCTGGAAACATGCCGCATAAATATATCGATGTTTCACAATTTAAATTCCCTCGTCACATAAAACTCGCAGATTCCAACTTTAATCAGCCCGCTCCTATCGACCTACCTACCTACGCTCCTACGACCTACTTGGATACGAGCAGATTACGTTAGGCGATAACTTGCCCTTTATGCGCAATACTAAGTTAGGCTGGGTACTAGCTGGGCCCATGCACGACAAGTACAAGCCACAGCAAGCTTCCTTTAACTCTTTTATTCAATGCAATCATTTGTCCACTAGTAATAATTTAGACGAAGAGTTAACTAAGTTTTGGGAACTCGAGCAGATTCCCCAGCCTACTAGACAGCACACGGACATCGAAACCGAATGTGAACAACATTTTGTTACTCACACTTACCGCGACCAAGATGGCCGTTTTTGTGTGCGCCTTCCATTAATTACCGAGCCTGACTGTTTAAGAAACTCGTTCTATTTGGCTAAAAAACGTTTTTTAGGCTTAGAAAGGACATTTAAAAATAATCCTGAGCTTAAAACTCTTTATCAACAGTTTATTTCTGAGTACTTAGACTTAGGTCATCTCTCTGAATCTGACACTAAATTTCCTGATACCTCTTTTTTGTACCTCACCACGCTGTACTCAAGCCTTCGAGCGAATCCACTAAGATGCGCGTGGTTTTTAATTTCAGCGCCACCGCCACGTCTGGGTACTCGGTCAACGACCTCCAGATGGTTGGGCCATGCATGAGATTTCTGTGGTAGCACTGACAGCCTCTAGACGTCAAATTTTATCCTCCGAGTTTTCTTATTAAGAAACATTTTAAATTGAAGTAATTTATGTTTATATCCTTATAGTTAACGTTGTTTTACTCTATGAAGTAATTGTTAATAAGTTTTAAGCCCATAAAACTTCAAGAACACTAAAAACAGGCCGCTCGCAGCAGCTCCGTCAACAGTCAACGGACATTTTCAAATTCATAAAGGATACCTAGAGAGTATTTCTTTTAATTTATTTTTACACTGTTTTTAACACTGTGTTTACATCCATACTTTTCACTGCTCATTGTTGAAGCCGTGAGCGACGTCAAAATACAAACATTGGCACCGTGCGATCTCTCTTTACTTGACATACAGTGGAAGTATAGTTGAGACAAGCCACATTCACACACATTCTTGCATAAAATAACCTGAGTATCAAACTTCTTCTCCACTTACTCACTAGTTTAATATCTTTCAGTGTGATTGTGGAGTAGCTGTGAAACCATGGCCGCATCGAACATCAAATCGCGCAAAGCCACTACACGCCAGCTTGAGATACAACTTAAGGCTACCTTGAAAGAGCTGCAAGCTGCCAACAGCTTAAATGACCAGCTACTAAGGGAAAGGGAAGATTGCGAAGAAGAGCAAAAAAAAATGTTGGCTAAAAACACAGTGTTAAGGAACGACCTGGTAGAGTATGACTATAAACTAATAGATGCACAAGATAGGGTGGAGCAGTTGCAGACCCTCGTAGATAATTTTAACCAGTGCGCTTCTACCCATGAAGTTGCATTGAATCGTATAATTAACCTTGAAGAAGAACTCGGTGCTGCTAATGAAGAGTTAAATTATCTACGGAGAGAACGTGAGTGTTATGAGAGTTCAATTACACAAAATTTGTATCAGGAGATGGTAGGTGATAAGAATAATAAGGACAGTAATATTAAGAACTTAATCTTTTTCAATAGTAACAATAAATTAAAAAAATATGTTAACATAAACAAATACATAAGGCGTACTCAGAAGCTAATAAAAAGTCAGAGGTGTCTCAAAAACTATTCTAAAATGAAATTAGAGTTATCGGTTATGAAAAATAGGGTGCAAAAATGCAATAAAAAATTCGATTTTTATAGGACTGAACATGATTTAAATGTTCACAAATTAAATGCAGACATTAGTAGATTAAGAAATAAACTTGAGGACATGTCAATAAAATACTTAACGGCTCAAAGTGGAATCAAGGAGCACATGCTGGCATTCACACAATTGCTGGAGAGTAGTAAATATAATGAGGACCGTTTTAAATCTTTAATTAATAATGGCATAGGTGATTGTAATTGTATAGGAACTTTACCAACAGCTGTGGTTCAGCCAGATGTGGCTCTTGATTCTTCTAAGCTAAGTGCCCCAAAAATAGTTTTAGATGAGTCCCCAAGACAAATTAGCAATAATAAAACTATTATTTATTCGGATCAGATAGGGTCTGGAATGGGTTCCATGTTAAGAAACAAATTGACACAAAATGTAACAAATTTTTGTTATCATAATGCAAATCTTATGCAATTATGTCATTTAATATCAAAGGGAAGTTATGACAGTTCTACTACTCTAGTGATTCTAGTAGGAAACAGTCTTGGTATAGATAAGTCTAGTGTAGGTAGATTAATGTCAACATTAAACCTTATTGAAGAGGCAGGCATAGGTAAAATTATACTTTGTGCATTACCATATTCACAAAATATGCCATACAATTATAATAATAAAATAGCATACTTAAATTCTTTAACGTATAATGCTATATGTCATAATAGTTAATATCATTTCTTCGACTTAAATAAATTTATCAAGCGCCTCACGCTAACATCTGAAAAAATTCATTTGCCAAAGAAATATATTTTGACTTTGGTAGAACTTTTGGCTTTTAATATACAACCAAATAGATATAACAGTGGTACAAATTCCATTCCTAATCATTTAAACTAAAGTATAGGACAGCGGAAACACCTTTGAGTATAAATATAGTTCATCAAAATATTCAAGGGTTTTCCAGCAAAGAATTAGAAGTAGGATTATTTTTAGATACTGAGAATGTACACATTATGTGTATTACTGAACATTGGCTTAGACCAGATCAATTAATTTTTGATTTCGTTAATTTTAAATTAGTTAGTTTTTTTGCCAGAAAATCCGCCATTCATGGTGGTTCGTTAATAATTGTTAAAAGTACCGTTAAATCCAAAGAAAGGAAAGGTATTGTTAGTTTATCCATAGAGAGGCTTGTAGAAATCTCATGCATAGAATTAGAAAATTACATAATTATCTGTGTTTACAGACCACCGTCGGCTGATTTTAGCACATTTGAATCCAGTATGAAAAATGTGTTAAAATTATTATGTAAAACCCAAAAGCATGTTATTTTCTGTGGAGATTTTAATGTTAATTTACTGGAATCTTCAAATAATACTATTAAGATCTTAAGTTTATTTAAATCTTTTAACTTAGGTAAATATTTTAGATGTGGTTCCTACCTACTAATATTTTTTACTTATGTTATGCAGTAGTGAGAATCCTTTAAGTAATAGCTGAAATAAAATTTAAAAACTCAGCATATTTATTAACTACGGGCTTATTCAATCGCCACTCTAAAAGAATAACCCAAAACAAATAAATAACCGACAAACATTAACTCGGTAACGTGAAAGAAGCATACAACTTTTTGATCTAATTTAATGAGTGGGACCTTTATAGGTACGTAAAAATTTAAAACAACGAAGGAAAAAGAAGTAAAATCTTTTAGATGGTTGCTACATAATAATATTTTTTACTTATGTTATGCAGCAGTGAGAATCCTTTAAGTAATAGCTGAATTTATATTAAAAAAACAGAGCAAATTTATTAAATACGGGCTGATTCAATCGCCACTCTAAAATAATAACCCAAAACAAATAAATAACCGACAAACATTAACTCGGTAACGTGAAAGAAGCATACAATTTTTGAAGGCCAATTACAGCCTTATAGGTAAGTTTTCGACGCAACCGTACAGCATCGGGGCGCTCGCGCGTATGCGCGCGGCTGTCGATTGCTTTGAGGCCCCACCTTCTGTGACTAGAGTGACGCGGGGTGGTGGGAGGGGCCGGCGCGCACCTCGCCGCGCCCGGCGCCGCGCTCCCGCGCATCCATCCGCTATCCATCCGGCCGGCCGCCAAGACGTGGTGAGAGCGCGGCGCGGGAGGCGATAAGTGCGCTCCCTTTTCATTTCATTCATTTATCATGTATCTTAAAAATGATGTTTTGGGATAGTCGAGTTTAACGCGAATTTAAATATAGCTAATAGGTACAGGTGATACGGAGACCAGTTTTTTGTTTTATGAGGTCAAGAAAAACGGAGGATGATTGAAATATTAAGAGTCCGCAGGAAGCTCGGTTGAATTTCACCTTCACATCCAAACGTAGTTAGGTATGTTCTCAGTTTAAAACTACGTGTTGGGTTGTTATGAAACTTTGTATTGTATAAGTATCTGAGTGAATCAACTTTCAAGGTACCTACACCTTTTCTTTTGCGGTATTAAA
The DNA here is from genome assembly GCA_946894065.1 of Acleris literana. Classification (NCBI taxonomy): domain Eukaryota; kingdom Metazoa; phylum Arthropoda; class Insecta; order Lepidoptera; family Tortricidae; genus Acleris; species Acleris literana. The sequence goes on from OX335668.1 coordinate 47,721,874, forward strand.
ACTTTCCTGGTCACTTATGATTAATAATAATTTATGAATAAGATAATATTTGAGGTGTTAACGAGTAAGGTCTATATTTATATTTTTTAATCTTCGAAAAAACCTGGTAACTCGGGGGAAAATACATTTTCCATACACAACCTAGGCACAGATTATATAAAAGTTACTACCTAGGGACAACAACGTCCCCTGCGTTACCAACTATATTATTAGGTATTTAAAACTGTACTATTTTAAATCAAATCATTTCAAATGTTAACCTAATTTGTCCGATTTATTAAGCGTGTAACCCACGTCGTTAGCAAATATATAGTTTTTCTTATAACATATAATTTGTGAAACATGTCGAAAAATGGGGAGTAAGTACCTTAAAAGTTGATTCACCCATTTATGCTATGTCTGCTTAAATACCAATCTAGCAGGTCGTTTTATAATTTAAAATGAGAGCGAAACTACAGTTCAACCATTATCTTAATAGCGATCGGCAATCTTCGTTGTTCTATGTCACACCAGTGACAAATATACTGTCAGTTGCGAGTGCAAGCATGACAGCGATAGCCAGCCGAAAGCTATTAAGAAGTTGGGAATACTGTACGTTTGTATGGACAACAGAGCTTCCTGCGGACTCTTATTAAACCATATACATACATTTTATTCGAATAAAAGAAGTTGTACATGGTCTCTCTTTCATAATTAGGTACTAATAATTAATTAAAGTAGGTAATCGAATAATCGAATCGCAACCCATGAAATACTAATAATTATTGAATAGTTCCGGTGAATCTGTGACCTTCATTCATCATCATCAGTTTCCTTCTTCACCAAATGGTGCTTTCAAGAGCAAATGCATGAGTTACCACCTATATGGTAATAACAAAATAACCAAATCGCTATAGGTGTACCTAAAATATTTGAAGAGTTCTCTCAATTTCTCCAGGATCCCATCATCAGATTCTGCATAAATAATAATAATAATAATAAAACTTAAAAAACCACTGTTTTCTGATTTTTTTATTTGTATACATACAATTACCCATCTTGATTCCAAATTTCATCTTTCTAGGTCACCTGAAAGTGGGTTCGGTTTTTGATGATTAATCAGTCAGTCAGTGGTAAAAATGCCGATTTTTAGACGTTAATATCTCAATAACCGTGTAGCTTGTAGGTGGGCACAACGTGAATACAAAAGGCAGGATACTAGGACAAAGGATTTATTTTAAAATTTATACAAGTTAAGCCGTGCGGATTGGCTCGCGGTTAGCAACATAAAAAAAAGCGGCCAAGTGCGAGTCGGACTCGCCCATGAAGGGTTCCGTGAAAGGTAAATTGCGGTTTACGATTTATGACGTATTAAAAAAAAACTAATTATTAGATCTCGTTCAAACCAATTTTCGGTGGAAGTTTGCATGGTAATGTACATCATATATTATTTTTACATTTATCATTCCCTTATTTTAGAAGTTACGGGGGGGGGGACACACATTTTTCCACTTTGGAAGCGTCTCTCGCGCAAACTATTCAGTTTAGAAAAAAATTATAATAGAAACCTCAATATCATTTTTGAATACCTATCCATAGATACCCCACACGTATGAGTTTGATGAAAAAAAATTTTTTGAGATTCAGTTCTAAGTATGGGGAACCCCAAAAATTTATTGTTTTTTTTCTATTTTTGTATGAAAATCTTAATGCGGTTCACCGAATACATCTACTTACCAAGTTTCCACAGTATAGCTCTTATAGTTACGGAATAAAGTGGCTGTGACATACGGACGGACAGACGGACAGACATGACGAATCTATAAGGGTTCCGTTTTTTGCCATTTGGCTACGGAACCCTAAAAAGATGTAAGTCTACCTTATTTTCTAAAACTATTAAATCTACTTATAGAGACATTATTTTAAAGGGAGCGCGTCGCTAACATTCCCCACCCTAGTGCTGGTTCAGCACTCATCCACCAGAGAGATAGGCGCGACGCGTGCCGCTGACCGCCGCCACGTCCCGGTCCCGGTCCTCACCTCGACCAACCGAGTGCGGCCGTCCTTGCCGGGGAATACCTGTGTGATCAAGCCCTTTGGCCACACATTGCGAGGAGAGTTCGGGTCCACTACGAGGACAAGGTCACCCACTTGAAGCGGCTTACGTTCTTCATGCCACTTCCTTCTCGGTATGAGATCAGGTAAAATTTCTTTTACCCACCTCTGCCAGTACATATCCGTCAACCTCTGAGCCGTACGCCAATGTTTTCGTAGGTACATGTCAGAGTCGTCGAACGCGCCGACAGTAGGCAGGTTAGACGATGTAGTGAGAAGGAAGTGGTTAGGGGTAAGAGACTCGACATCTCTATTCTCGACCGAGACGTGCATCAGGGGACGGCTGTTCACTATGTTTTCTACTTCAGCCATGAGCGTGTTTAAGACCTCGTCTCGTGGTACACGTTCGTTCAGAATGACTTTCAGTGTCGTTTTAACTAAGGATGAGCCTTTCCCATGCCCCACCCCAATGGGGAGTGGCCGGGGGGATGAAAACCCACTCCACCCCTTTGTTGACACCTTGACATTTCAAGTTTTCAGTGTCCAGTTCCTGAATCGATCGTTGCAGCTCTGCGTGGGCGCCTCTCAGGTTAGTACCATTATCTGAAAAGAGTTGGCGTGGCCAACCGCGCCTCGCTGCCATCCGCCGCAGCGCCATGATGAGTGAGTCCGACGTTAAGGAGGAGACCAGCTCGATGTGGACCGCGCGCACCATTAGGCAAGTAAACAAAACTCCATACCTTTTTTCCCGACTTCGGCCTACAACGACTTCCATCGGGTCGAAAAGATCCAGCCCGCAGTACGAGAAGGGCCGCTGATGGTGTGCCATCCGCGCCTTAGGCAAATCACCCATTCGTGGTACTTGGGGTTTGCATTTGCGGATCCTGCACAGCATGCACCTCGACGCTACGAACTTAACGGTAGGTCTTAGTCGTAGTAACCAATACCGCTGTCTCAGCTCGTTGACCACAGTCTCCTGGTAGCCGTGGGCCGCCTGGACGTGGTAGTGTCGGACGATCAGCCGAGCCACAGAATGCCGACCGTCAAGTATCACTGGCCTTTTCACTTCCAGGTCTACATCCGTCGCAGCGTTGATACGGCCGCCTACCCGCAACAGACCGTGTTCGTCCAAGAATGGTGACAAAGGTAGCAGTCTACTGTCGCGGTTTAATGGCTTACCGTTTTGAATTGCAGTCAGTTCACAACCAAAGGACTTCGACTGCGCGTGCCGTAGCAGTAATCTTTCGGCACGTTCCATTGTGTTGCAGTCAACTTGACCCGCTAGACCCTTACACTTTATGTCGATAAACTTCAGCACCGTAGCCGCGGCATGCATTAGCCGACTTTAAACCTTACAGCAGCAGTACCCAAGGTCTCCTTTGGCATGCTGTCCAAAACTGCAAGGCTGTTACTCGTCCAGTTTCTTATCAAAAAACCGCCCGCCCTGTGGATATCACTGACATTCCTTACCATTTCGATTGCTGTTGCCTCGTCGGGCAGACTGTGAATGTAGTCGTCCATATAATGCGAGTTGCAGACGGCGTCGACGGCAGCGGGGAACGATGACTCATACCGCCTTGCGTTCTTATTTTTGATGAACTGCGCGACAAACGGCGAACAGCTGGCACCAAAAATAACTGACATCATCACGTACGTCTTCATATTTTCTGTGGAGCTTCTCCTCCACAAGAACCTTAGCGCGTGCTGGTCTTCCTCTCGGATCTTGACCCTTAGGAACATATCCTGGATGTCACCCGTTACTGCGACCTCGTGTTCCCTCAAGCGCAGCATTATACCTAAAAGTGATGACAATAGGTCAGGCCCCGTGAGTAAATAATCATTTAAACATGAACCATTTACCTTACTAGCCGCGTCAAAAACCAGCCGGAGTTTCTTCTTATTGGGGTTGTCGACACCAAAGTGGGGTAAATACCACGTATTTGGCGTGACCCCAATCTCCCCTTCTCCAAGCTCCCTCGCGTAATCATTTTCTAACAAATGATTGACTCGGTCATGGTACCTTTCGGCGAAACCCTGATCCTTACTCATTTTGCGCTCGATACCCTTCATCCTGGTGAGTGCGCCCGGGCGAGCGTCGGGCATGGCGGGCGCGCCCCGCCACGGCAGGCCGACGTGCCAGCGCCCGTCGCGCAGCTCCGCGGATCGCTCCAGCAGCGCAGCAGCGCGCACGTCCTCCGCGTTCTGCCGCGGCGCGCTCGTCACGCCCATAGCGTCTATCACGAACGAGCGTCGAACCACCTCGTGGATCTGCCGCAGCAAGTCCTCGTTCTCCGTTATGACCGCTCCCTCCTCGCACTCTGTAATAAAGAGGTTAGACTCGGCCTCGGTCGGCGGACGGACGACCCGCGGCACGTAAACTTTTCCATGAACACACCATCCTAGGGGGGTAAGGGTAGTGCACGGCTCATTACATTTACCTAACTTAATTTGTGAAGGCAACAATAGGTGATAATTATCTTGCCCGATTAACATTTCGGGCTTAGAATCAGTAGTACAAAGCTTATCTTTTATTTCCATTAAGAATGAAGAGTTAATACAATTCAAAATAGATAAGCTTTGCAACGGTAAATTTAACTCATCTACACATCGCATCCTTATACTATGCACCTTATTGTCCATACCCGTAAGGTTCACATTCACGACAGTAGATTGGCAAACTAGTTCGTTATCGGCGAATGCCCCGCGCACGCGCAGTGTGCCGGTGCGGCCGCGCAACCCGGCGCGCCGAGCGAGCCCCGCGCTCAGCAACGACACCGACGGGCCGTCGTCGAGCAGGGCGGTGCTCGAGAATATACCGTTAGGTCCGTGTACGCGGATAGGCACTACTTTTAACAACACTTTATTATCACTCGCGTCGATATGCGTTAATGTCTCCAAAACCGGTTTGACTATGGGGTCCCGCGGCACTCCTACGTTTGTGGCGGAGCTATTACTCGGTGCGCTTGCACTCGATAACAGTGCAGGCGGCGTGACGTCACGCGCGCAGCTGTTGTTTACTACATAATGTAGCAGGGGGTGGTGCGGAGCACCGCAGCCTTCCTTGTCGCATACGGGGGCTTTACATGTTTCTCGCTCGTGTTTGGAGTTAATACATTTGTAACACAAGCTATTTTTCTTGACATGTTGCCATCGCACCTTGCGTAAAGCTTATTTAAACCTATTGCAATCTGTTAACTTATGAACAGCTGTATGGCAAAATAGACATTTTAAACCGCCTTCTTCGGCTTGCAGTAAGACAGTCTGTGTGCGTGAGGATGGGTAATCGTTAGATTTGTTTTTATAGTAATCGCTGCGTATAGTAGTCAGAAAACTAGCAGTTGTAGAAATCTTTATTGCCTCGTCATTAAGAAAGTCTGATAGAATGACTAACCTTGATTTCTGCGCATCCGTAATTAGTTTGAAACTGTAGTCTGACCACTTTGATATGAGCACAGTGGGCAGCTTTGACAGGATGATGGAGACAATATTCATGCCTTGCAGGTACTCCTCTCGACCAACCGCTCGCACTGCTTCCACAAAGTTTTGAACTTTCACTGCGAACGTAATAATATCCTTATGGTAGTCAAGTTGCAACGGCTGCAGTTTTTTTATGTCGTGTAGAATTCGGGCTATAATGCCATCTGGATTTCCAAAACGTAGCTCTAACGTCGACATTACTCTGCCGGGCGACGTGGCGCTGATAAATAAAGCTGTAACAGCATCCCTCGCAGGTCCACGAAGACATTTTCGCAGCCTCCATAAATTCTCCTTATCCGTAAATTTACAGACCTCAGTAGACTCGTCGTATGCCTGTTTAAATTGAAGCCACTCCATCTGGTCGCCTGAGAATTCAGGTAAGTCCTTAGGTGTGCTGATGCGGCTGAGCAAACTGGCGTTAGGCACATGATTGTTGTCAGTGGAGAGGTCCTTTAGGGCGCCGGCTAGCAACTGCACCGTGTAGTTGAGCGCTGTGACGGTGCCATCGAGCGCGTGTGGCGCGCGGCCGGCGGCGTGCGGTGCCGCGGCGGGCGCGGCGGGCTCGGCGGGCGCGGCGGGCTCGGCGAGCACGGGCGTCAATGCTGGGACCGGAATGTGCAGCTCGCCCGATAGGACTCCATTGTCGGGGGCTTGATGCTCCTCAGGTGGTTCCCTATGGTTGCTCTGGTGCTCGACCCACTGCTGCACTTCGCTGCAAGGAGATTTATTGCCATCGAATTGTGAACTGTATTCCTCTTGGTCCTCCTCGTCGTCCAGTGCTGCTAGTTGCGCGTCTAAGGTTTTATCTATAAGGTCAATTTTAATCGCAGCCTTCTGCTTCGCGGCTTCCAAAAGCAACTGTCTTCGTTTCGCTTCTTTAGATGCTGACGATGTTCGTGAGCCCTTGCTGCTTGAAGCTGCGCCGACGCAAGAAGTGGTAGGTTTTACCCCGTAAGCGGGTATATGTGGCGGCACAGGTTCCGATTTAATGCTACCGCATACACTCTTTGTGTTTAATAAAACCCTAGGCACTTGTTTCACTATTGGAGCGTCGGTGTTAAAACTGGGAAGTTGATCATTTGGCGGCTTAACCTCACTTTGCGAATTCCTTTGTTCGCGCTCGTGCACCGCGTGCTCGGCTTGTACCCGGCGTGCTTTCGCATTGCGCGTTTCCATCTTTTGCGGCGTATGATACATAATCAGGTTCGAAGACCACTTTGTAGCTTGTAGGTGGGCACAACGCGAATACAAAAGGCAGGATACTAGGACAAAGGATTTATTTTAAAATTTATACAAGTGTAGCCGTGCGGATTGGCTCGCGGTTAGCAGCAGACTGCCTGGCCGCCATTAACGGAAAGTTAACATAAAAAAAAGATGTAAGTCTACCTTATTTTCTAAAACTATTAAATCTACTTATAGAGACATTATTTTTATGAAGTTTAGGATTCTAGTTGATCTAATGGGTTTTAATACATAAACCAAATTTCATGTTTTTATGTTTAATAGATTTGGAGTTATTGAGGCGTCAAAAGTGGCTCCAAACGGTTCGTGTAAATAACACGCTGCCGCGTGTCTAGATAAGTGTGCCGTGACAAAATAAACCCTTTGATATACCTACCCAGATACCCAGTATAGTTACGTTTACCATCAGGCAGGAATAAAAACACATTGAGTTGACGTCGACTAACGTACTGTAATGATAAATCGATAACTATACGAGTATCGTCATTTTGGTTATTTTTTTTTATAAATGCGATTTTTTGAGGCCAGGCCCTACGAGCTCCAGTTTTGTTCGGCACAGATTTTAGACACATAACCTTGTGTTAAAGATAAACACTGCTTAAACTATAAAGAGGTATTTTTTCGTATTCGAGGACTTATCTTATTCGTCGGTCTAAGGAAGGATTCGAACCTACATGAAAAAGCAAGCGATTACTAATTTCGTGGATATTAAGTAGGGTCTTGGTGGCATAATTGGTAATGCGCCTGCATCGGCCCGGAGAGCCAGAGGAGATGTAGGTTCGAATCCTTCCTAAGACCGACGAAATTTTTTCGCATTAATATTGTTTAGAATTTCGTAACAGACGTTTCTGTTAAATTTAAAAATCTTTATCTTATCTTATCTTAATAGTGAGGTCTTTACAGATACACTTCGACCCTATGGGATCTTTTGTGTAATTACCGTAAAATGGGGTGACTTTGGAAACGCAAGGCGACTTTGATAATTTTTTGAATTATCGATTTTGTGCAATGTCTGAGTTATTATTAAGCTCTTTCGTGACATTACTTTCATATGTTTCATATGCGAGCGCAAAATATTAGTACTTCAAGTATTTTCAGACATATTGGATTTAAAACCTTCGAAACCAGAAATCACTATTTTTGACATGCTTCGGGGGTGACTTTGATATTGTGATGTAAACGCAGGGATAATCAAAGTAGCCCCGTTTTAAGAATCGAGATTTTCAGCTGCATAATTATTTTTCCTACTAAGCCGTTGTCTGCTTTTAGCTGCTTTAAGTTACTCCAAATGAGTAGTCGCCAATACAATATTGTTAATAATTTATTTTACGACTAAATGCGGGAGTTACTGAAGATTTATTTTTAAAATTAATCAGACTAACCCCATATTACGGTACCTCTCTTTTAGCGCTTAATCCAATTCAAATTCAAAATTCAAAATTCAAAATATTTATTCAATAAATTGGCCACATGAGGGCTCTTTTACACGTCGGTAACATGGAGTGAATCTACTAGCGCTTCGGACAAGACCATCATTGCGGAGAAGAAGCGCCGCAAGAAACTCCAGCAGAAGGTCATTTTTTCCAATCATAAAATACAATAATACTCGCACTTAAAAGTAACATTACAAGGTAATACAGTAATAAATAATTATTTTAAAACTAACAGAAATAAAAGCATTACAAATGTAAGCTAAAATAACTTAAATTAAAAATAGTGACTAGGAGAACAACATGACGAGGTCTCTACGTCAGGAACGATAATTAAAATAACTAACTGGAAAACAGGTCCTTGCAAGCGTGAACAGACCGGACCCCACAGACAGCACCCATTCACGATTATGACACGTATCTCAGCCATCGCCTCCCTCAACCATGTGTTCGGGAAGGTGGCGACCCGATCAACGACGCCGCCGTAAGCAAAAACCTTAAAGTGAGCATGACATGCTCATGCTGCCGGACAAAATATATCAATAAAAATGTAGTTGTCCTGCGAGAAACATCACAATGTTCTCACTTCTAAAGTGACTTGTGCACAAGAACCAATACAATTAAAAAAGTTAAAAACATTAGGTATACTTGAATTTAAAGTGTCTACATTATTGGCTCAAAGGTATTTTGCAATAAGCGCTGCTCAGCGCTCAGCTATTATAACTATTCAAAAAAAAATGTTTTTTTAAATGAACCACAATATCAGTAATAGTTCACACTACGTAAAAACGTCTTTATCATCTAGGAAGTCATTTACAGTATGTATTTGTAGTATAAGATGCCTTACCCAGCAAGCAGCACCATGCAGCACAATGCAGCCTACACCCCTTCCAGAAAGCGGATAGTGGAGTGCAATGGAAGTGCTTTGAAATCACTTGGTTTTGGGTAGCCACAACCGAGGATTTTCATTCTTACTCGGCATGTAGTAAGTGTTTCATTGTTTCCACCTCTTCGCCGCACATTCTACAATCTGTATTGTCATAAAGGCTCATCTTTGCTAGGAGATGTTTAACCCCAGAGTGCCCGGTAAACACTCTGATAACTAATCTAATTAATCTAATCTTACATATCATAATCTATCATATATTATGTGGTCGTCTCGCACCATCTTATATACACATAAGTATGTTTTTTTTTTCTCTATCTCTCCCGTAAGATTCTTAATTGGCATGTTCCAGCTGAACTACGCATGTTAATTGATACTATATTTAATTTAATATTTATAGCTTTATATAATGCTAGACTAAGTACTACCATTGTAATAAGAAATATGTTTAAAAAATGACTGACTGCTGAGTTTCTTGCGGCGTTTCTTCTCGGCAGTGGTCTTCTCTTGGGAAGCGCTGGTAGATTCTTGACGTGTAAAAGTGCCCGTGCGGCCTACTTACTGAATAAATTTCTTTTATCTTTTTTTTATCTTTTATCGGAGTTGACTTCTTCTGAGGTTCCAAAGTTTTTTGGTCCAGCTCTGGTCAACTCTTTCTATAAAGAGCCTCGCATGCCCTAAGCCTACCGTAATTCTAGGACTTAGCACCGTTATAATTGTAGCTATTTATGAGATTAGTTAACAAGCCATTGAGGCAATCTTGGTATTGGCGGGCTGCCAAGGTTGGGTTGTAGTATCGTAATTGTTTATCATAAATGTAAATTTGTAGTTTTGACATCTCTAGATAGAGCGTGGCCCTGTAATCGCTACGACAAAAAGAGGCCAGTTTTTTAATGCTAGTGTGCGTGACTGCTTTGTCTGACACTCGCAAACGTCATTCTATTTATCTCTGTGGGCATACGTAGGGATTTTAGCTAAAGACATATTTCCCATTATACTGGGAAAACTGATCATGTCAAGGTTTAGTTGTTGTGAAGAGTTTGAAAAACTAAAAAAGATATCAATTCGAATTGGAATGGTTGACTTCCATTGGCAAAATACACTCACCGGCAAATTTTGCGGGACAAAATAAAAGTAAAACATTTTGAAATAGTAAATTGTATAACTAGGGTTTAAAATAAGGCATAGTACCCCGAGATGGTTATTAAAATTAAATAATATAAAATTGTTCGAGGGGTACCTAATATGGCCTTTAGACCCGAGTTATATACTCTACTTTTCGAATGTGAGAAAATAAAAAAAATATACATAGGTAAAAAAAAATATTTTAAGAAAAATTAAAAGTACAATTTGTACAATTTTTTATATTTATTGACGAAGCTTTTCCAGGCAAATTGAACGTCTGCTGAGTGAACCTCGGACACAGCTGACGTGGACCCTTTTCTTGTAAATCGATCGTATTTTGTGTTGTCTGCTGAGTGAAATTCGGAGACAACTGCGGTGAACTCGGTAGGTTTTCTAGGTGCTCATCCAATTTAGGTGTCGTACTCGTAGATGGCTGGGGCTGGCGGCCGGACAACTACATTTTTATTGATATATTTTGTCCGACAGCATGAGCATGTCATGCTCACTTTAAGGTTTTTGCTTACGGCGGCATCGTTGATCGGGTCGCCACCTTCCCGAACACATGGTTGAGGGAGGCGATGGCTGAGATACGTGTCATAATCGTGAATGGGTGCTGTCTGTGGGGTCCGGTCTGTTCACGCTTGCAAGGACCTGTTTTCCAGTTAGTTATTTTAATTATCGTTCCTGACGTAGAGACCTCGTCATGTTGTTCTCCTAGTCACTATTTTTAATTTAAGTTATTTTAGCTTACATTTGTAATGATTTTATTTCTGTTAGTTTTAAAATAATTATTTATTACTGTATTACCTTGTAATGTATACTTTTAAGTGCGAGTATTATTGTATTTTATGATTGGAAAAAATGACCTTCTGCTGGAGTTTCTTGCGGCGTTTCTTCTCCGCAATGATGGTCTTCTCCGTAGCGCTAGTAGATTCACTCCATGTTACCGACGTGTAAAAGAGCCCTCATGTGGCCAATTTATTGAATAAATATATTGAATTTTGAATTTTGAATTTGAATTGGATTAAGCGCTAAAAGAGAGGTACCGTAATATGGGGTTAGTTTGATTAATTTTAAAAATAAATCTTCAGTAACTCCCGCATTTAATCGTAAAATAAATTATTAAAAATATTGTATTGGCGACTACTCATTTGGAGTAACTTAAAGCAGCTAAAGGCAGACAACGGCTTAGTAGGAAAAATAATTATGCAGCTGAAAATCTTGATTCTTAAAACGGGGCTACTTTGATTATCCCTGCGTTTACATCACAATATTAATAACTATCGGCTGGTTTTCGTTTTTGCACTTGCACTCGCATTCGACAGTATATTTGCCACCCTTGTAAAATAGAAATATAAAGATCTCCAATAGCTGTTATGGAACTGGTAGTACTGTACGTAAAATCTTCTAAAAATAATAAACCCGTCTTAAAAACGCACCTAACAGCGATTAACAATAACTGGTTTCTTTGGAATTGCCTATTTAGTGCCTGTATTTAATATTTTCTATACTGAATAATAATAATAATTCATGAAATATAAAGCCGGCGCCAACGTACACAATAGCAATGCAACCTGAGGGTATCATAACATGACCTTCGGATAAATTTGGTTTAACCATACCGTTGTTTTTCATAGTCGTTGCTCATCATGTTGTCTTTGATCATTATTTCAATAGTCATAATTTTCTTTCACCCCCATTTCATTAGTCATAACTATTGAATTTCACACCGTTTTTGATCATAAAATTCCATGTGGTGATTGTATTGAAAGGTAGAAATTCAAAAGGAATATTATTGAGGACAACGCGTTAGCGTAATTGGTAGTGACCCTGCCTACGAAGCCAGCGGTCCTGGGTTCAAATCCCGGAAAGGGCAGATATTTGTGTGATGAGCGCGAACATTTTTTCTTGAGTCATGGATGTTTTCTATGTAGTTAAGTATATAGTTCTCTATGTAAGTATGTATTATAGTTGTCTAGTACCCATAATACAAGCCTAGAGCTTAGTTTGGGACTAGGTCAATTTGTGTGACATTGTCCCCTGTTTTTTTTAAATTATTATATTAAATAACGCTTACAAGAAAAAAAAAAAAATCAGAAAATTTTAGTACATCATGATTTTGCCTATCCTATCGTGATTGATCATAAAATTAAACACCTAGAGTAATTTCATAAGGAATATAACCTAACCTCTACTTTTCTTTCTGTTGGTCTTTTTTGTAAGGGGTCACAGTTATAACTTAACCTAACCTACTTTTCTGTCAGGTAGTACTTTTTCTAAGGGGTCGCAGTGCAAACCCAACTTCACCTATTTTTCTGACAGCCGGTCGTTTTTGTAAGGGGTTTGAGCTCTAACCTAACCCAACCTACTTTTTTTTCACCTGATCCTTTTTGAAAGGAGTCGGAGTTGTAACCTAATCAATTTTTTTGTAAGTCTGTGTTTTTTTTGGGTATGACATTTATTATTTCTTTATTTTAAAAGTACATATTTAAGTACGTATTTAAGGCCCTTAAAACATTAGAGAATAAAATGATATTAATAAAAAATAGTAAACATAAAAATATGACATATAAACGGTATACGGTACGGTACGGTTTTGATATTAAGCTGATCCGTTTTATGACTTTTGTCTTGTATGATAATAATAATAAATATGTAATATAATAATATTATATTATTGTACTTAATCATTAGGTATATTTATTATAAGATCAAGTTAAAATTTAAAACTTATTTTTTTTCTATTATTTCTAGATCGATGATTGGGATATGACTATGCATGTTTTATTTCATATGTGATGAGCTATCAAAAACAGGTTTTAGTAAACCTCTACCTCGTTTAGTATACCTAGACGGTATGACTTAGCGGCTAAAATAAGAACAGCTTAAAATTTAAAACTTATTTTTTTTATATTCTTTCTAGATCGATGATCGGGATTTGAAACTAACTTTACCCTATTAAATGTCGTGACATTCTGTTTTATTACTGTTTGGGAATATTATATGATGAACATTAGAATTAACGTTTTTTCGCTCTCCTGTAAAGTTGTCGAAAATCAGATACTTGAAATTAGCTTAGGGCAGCCGAACTGGTACATAGTGAAACTTCTTAAGATACGAGTGCCATTTAAGAGCTAATTCAACGACGCGCTGGCCTATTTGGTAGTGATCCTGCCTACGAAGCTAGCGGTCCTGGGTTCAAATCCCGGTAAGGGCAGATATTTGTGTGATGACCGCGAATATTTGTTCCTGAGTCATGGATGTTTTCTATGTATTTAAGTATATCTTCTCTAATAAAATTCTCGTGTCACAGTGTTTGTAACCAAAATCCTCTGAAACGGCTTAACCGATTTTTATTAAATTTATGTGTACATTCAGTATTGGTCTGAGAATAGGTCGTAAAGTACATTTCATAAGGTTTGTATTTAAAAAAATTATATCTCAGCAGCGCCGGGCGCAGACAGCTAGTTTCTCTGTATATGTATTTATATCGTTGTCTATTACTCATAGTACAAGCCTAGAGCTTAGTTTGGGACTAGTTCAATTGGTGTGCTATTGTAAAAAAAAGTACCGTGGCATACATAACTTGTCGTAATTAGTTACTACATAATGGCGGTTTCTAAATTGACAGAGACCAGACAGAAAATGTATGGCGTTATACGTCATATATATAAGATTTATATTATTTATCGTTTATTTGTAATTATTAAATATAATGCTCTAAGTTAACCTTATTAATTGAATATTTTAGACATTTTGACAAAAAATACAATACTTCAAACTAAACTGGCTAAGGCTGTTTTGCAATGTGGTAATAATGGCGGCACCAGGAATGGCGTTTGGTGAATATAATTATGCCAATTATATTCGCCATTTCTGGTGCCGCCATATTACCACATTGCACAACAGCCGATGCTCCTGTTATGGTAATTCATTAAATATTTTTCGTATTTTTACACATTTAAATTGTTTTGGTTGTTGTTGTTTTTGAGAAGAATAATATAATAAAATTGAGATGTCCGTTGACCACCAAACACCATCACCCGACATTGTTTTTGCAAAGAACTGTAAAAAATTACCGTGGCAAGGCTCATTATAAAACTGTTTTCTATAGGTCTATACCTACGTGGTATTCTGATACCGTTAACGATATCAATATAAGCGGTTTATAATACACGAGAAGAAACAATACATGCGGGTCAAACAAATGCGACCAATATTAAAAATTAATTTAAAAAACTCGGGCTTTGGACTAAGCTCAGTGCAGGGTTCCGTCGCTGTTTCTACAAACACGAATGCCTATGAAATAAAATAAAATCAATTATTTAGAAATTTAGTCACACGTCGGTAATATTAAGTGGAAGTAGTATAGAAGAAGCACCGTAATAAACCCTTGTAGAAGATCATCTATCTCCAAAAACCACGAGTATTAGAATATTTTCATTTAGAGTTATTTGGTGCTTTCTTAGGGATTTCCAGTATATAAATAAATAAATAAATATCAGGTGACAATGTCACACCAATTGACCTAGTCACAAACTAAGCTCTAGGCTTGTACTATGGGTACTAGGCTTGTACTATGGGTATGGGTAAATACTTATATAGAGAAATAAATACTTAAATACATAGAAAACATCCATGACTCAGGAAATATTCGAGCTCATCACACAAATATCTGCCCTTACCGGGATTTGAACCCAGGACCGCCAGCTTCGTAGGCAGGGTCATTACCAACTAGGCCAGCGTGCAGCGCGTCGTCAATATCCAAGTACAGATAAAAAATGACAAGTATATAAAATATTCTCACATTAAATATTTTGATATTCTAAAATATATAGCAACGCAGAACGTACATTGTAAATCATCAATATAAATACTATAAAATGAAGTCGCCCTCCGCGTCTGTCTGTATTTCCACTAACTCCTTCTAAACCACGCAACGGATTTTTATAAGGTTTTCACTGGCATTTAGAGAATTTATTCCGGATGGTTTATATGTATATTTCAATTTAATTAAGTTTTAATATAATTGAGAAAACTCAATGTTTTCTTACCAAGTCGTCAAAAAATAGATTTTCGGGCGCTTACGCTGGCTAAACCTTAAGAGATATATCAAAAAAATGTACTGAAGAATTGTAGTTCTTCAAAAAAACTAAAGAAAAGTCCGCGATGGCATATGTCTATCTCCTAAGGTTGGCTCACAGTAACCATTTTTATCTTTAACATTTTATTAAAAAGTATTAGGTTATTTGCGAAGCTATTTTCTCCAATTCAGTATCTATTCTTATCAAAATAAATACATTAGCTACCTTGGGCATTTAATGTAGATTAAAATTGTACTGTACACTATATTATTTAAATAAATACTTAAGAAGATATGGGAGATTCAAAATTACGCGCAACCTAAATCTGTATTATCGAAACGCTTGGCCGGGCCTATGGCCGCGCTTCGCCCTTTAGTACTTACGTCCTACAGCATCCTATGGTAACAAAAAAATGGAATTATCAGACGTACACCGGAGCTTTCCTGTTACTTACTTATATTTATATTAATAGGTTTTAATTAAAAGTTATTTTTATGTTGTTTTTCATATTTTTGAATACAAAGTAATATTAGGATATCAGCGAGAGGATTTATGGGATAATACTCATTTTTTCTTATTTTAAGATCGTGTTGTAAATATTCAGAATATGTAAGTACCTACATATTTCCTTCCCATTTGGTTATCAATGAGAAAGTGTGTTGATAAGTTAATATTATTTTTTTCTTATTTTAAGGTTGTTTGTGTTGTAAATATTTCGAATAAAGGTACTTACGTTTTTCCTGTTGTAAATTTAAAAACAAATGTTAACTTTTATGCTTTTAGCATATTACCTTAGCCTGGCTGGTGTTAGTTTAGTATTTTGTCCCATCAATGAAGCAGGTAGTTAATTTTGTGCATTTGGGTTAATAGGTATTGGTTTTTTTTAACCCTTTTCTTGGCAAAAAAAAACAAAAAAATTGTAAATTAATTTATATATTTTGATAAATAATGGAAACTATGACAAGAAAAAAATAGAAAAAAATATGGCTTTTGGTTTTATGGAAATATGATATGTATCTTATAGGATACGTTGCTAGGAAGAAGGTAATTTTTGTTCGGGATTCAATGTATCTCATAAAATATATTGCCAATAATGTGGAAAAAAAACACGAAAAAAAGTTTTTTTTTTTATAATTAAGAAACGCTTATGAGACGCATTAAATTTGGCTTTTCAACACCTACTTACTTGGTGTGAAAAATAACAAAACAATTACGCTTCGGCGTAAGGCATAAGTTTAACATACATTTGGAGCAATGTATAGTTGTTTGCCCTTTCTTACATAACTTACATCTCCCTTTTGTACGAAAGATTGGGAAATGTCCATACTGATCTAGCCTTACATCTTCAGCGGGTCTGGGAGCTACCGGTGCTTTTATTACTTTTGAAGGGGTGGGGCCCGCAACGTCGTTTGTGGATGTCGACACTTGTCGATCGCATTTTAAAAGGCCTTGCACAAAACTGTAACGAAACTGTTTTAATGATAATGTCTGGATATTTTTATCAATGCTCTGCCTGCGATACAAAATCCTGCTGTTGATTAAACACATATCCAGTATTTGAGATACTAAAGGCAAGTACCAGCGATGCCCTTTGATTTCTGTCCTGTTAAGTGCCATGAACATGTCGGCGAGGTCAACACCACCCATATGCGCATTATACTGCTTAATAATTTCGGGATACGGCACTGCAGTTTTTTGCTTCGCTTGCTTATTATATCGCAGTATCGTTCCTAATAAAGCTACTGGCAGTAGTCACACATTTATTGTCAAGCCACTTGACGACGCCCACCTTGTTTGAGTTGCAGACTACTTGTGAGTGTGAACCTCTTGTCTTTTTTTTAAATGCCTTATCCGTTGGTAATTATTTTTCTGCACCACGCAATCTATTTGACCGAATGGTCCCTAGAGAAAATATTCCCATTTCCTCCCGCAAATGACATATAAGTTCCAGACTTGTGAAAAAGTTGTCAAAATAAACAACTGAGCAGGCTGGGTCTGGAATACTTTTGCAGAGAGCAATTACGACCTTGGCATCTAATCCCAAACTTGACTCTACTGGTGACAGCTCATTGTAACGGAATGTATCATCACCAGCGTATACGATAAAGTCACAAACAAATCCAGTTATGCCAGCACGTACAAATATCTTGAAGCCCCACTTTTTCGGTTTATTCTTCACGTATTGTTTAAGATTTCCCGCTTTCTTTCCTTTATACGGGACCATCATTTCGTCTATGCTAAACCGCGTTTCATGGGGAATTTTGAGAAAGTTTTGTCGTTCCATCTCAATCAACGGTCTTATTTTAAAGTATCGGTCTCCATCATCAAGTAGGTTGTTGTTGAAGTGAATGAAACGGCGGATCGACTGTTTTTTTTTTAGTGGCATGACATTGGCGATGGGTGCGTATCGGTATTCGTGCGACCAATAGTCGGTATATATGCTGGTAATTTTACAATGCCCATTAGTAAATTTATAGCGATGAAATCTTTTATATCACCTGTAGTAACATTTAAGGACTTGCCGGTCATCTGAGTGGAATATAAATTTGATTCATTCACTATCAAATTTACGATGTCATCGGACCAAAACATTCTAAAACATTGTAAAGGAGTTTGCATGGAGTCGGCGACAGGTAATATTTTATCTTCAATTATGGCACGGGGCAAAAATTTTTTGTTGGCCCATTTTTAATTTAACTCTTTTCTCTGAATACCTCTAGGTCTTCGTTTTAATCTTTTAGGAAGCACTCTAGTCTGCCTGGATCGTGTAGAGAGAGGCTGTGGAGATGGTATTCCCGCTGAAAACGTTTCTCTAGGAGTAAGCAGTGATGGCATCGGTGCAATTGGTGTAAGCGGTGATGACGGTATTAGTGCAAGTGGAGTAAGCGGAGAATACGGTGGTGCAACTGTAGTTAGTGGATACGGCAGTGGTGCAATGGGGGAAGCAGTAGCAATTTCTTGAAATTCTGGCACCTCATTATCTGATAAAATGTGTAAGTTTTCAAATGAAGATGGCAATGAAGGTGCTGAAGAACTGTCATCGTTAATGTCGTCGTGCAAATCTAATCGCGACAAAAACTGTGTTATTTCTGGCTCACAATCACTTGATTATTCATTGTCTGATTTAATGCCAGATTTTGGCACCAAAGCCAGTATTTTTTTGGCTCGATAAAAAGTTGGCCGTGCACCTCCGCATAAAAAAAATAAAAAACACACATAACATGCAAACCAGCAAGCAAACCCATGAATAAAATTAGATTATTTTGAAGTTCCTTTTAGGCAATGTGCATCATAAGATATATAAATCTGATTAGCCATAAACTCCATGAACCGTGTAATGTAAACTGCAAGATACATTAAAAGAAAACCAGAAGTCACCATGAAGCAAGCAATGTATACCACAGGATACACAGTATAAAAACGACAATGCAACACGAACTAGGCAATGTGCATTTTGAGATACATACAATTGAATGGGTTGTTAATCAAGTAAATTATCTTCTTTATAATTTACTCGCGCATAACAAACACATTCTTATGCTAATAGAAACATCCACATTTTGTCAAGTTTTTATCGCAAACAAAGAAAAAATCCAATTTTCTTACCTTCTTGCGCGTGATCATGTCGGAACCGGTAAATGTATCTGTTTTGACGTCTCAACAGTGTTGCCTACTTCACGCAAATTACAGTCAACACGTTCAGAAATATGTACAAAATAGAAATGTATGGAAGCGTTCCGTTTTAATATAAACAATTTCATAAAAAAAAATTGTAAGATAACTGTATCTTACAAGATACGTTGTCAAGAAAAGGGTTAAGGAGAAAACTCAAAATATGACGCGAAGAAGTCCTTCTAATATAGATCGTAGAAATAGGGATAATAGTTAATAGAAACAATTTACGTCTTTATGATGAAATCAAAGAAGAAAGGGAAATCAGGCTGTGTAATAAAAGAGAAAGTAATTCTTTGCGAAGAAATAGGGAATCGTCTATTGAACGTGACGTTCGTCTTAGGGTTGATAGGGATAGACATAGATCTTATTGAGCCAGGGAATCTTCTAGTGAACGTGACGTTCGGCTTATAGACGACAGGGATAGATATAGATCTCGGAGAGCCAGCGAATATTCTACTGAACATGAACGTAGGTCCACAAGTACTTCTAATTTATGGCCAAATAAAGTGAATTCTGCATTCCTCTGCAAACCTCTTCTGCAAACCGCTATGCAAATGCACCTATCTAAAAAATATTTCACCATTTGAGAAGTATATTATTCCAGATGAACTGAACTATTAATCGAAGCGGAGTAAAATATAAAAATTATTTAAGAACTAAGAATTATACATATTTTAGTCACTTGTATCATAAGAACCAATAAGGTCAACGTGTAGTCGTGATGCTTTTATATAAAATATTTCCTGGATTGTTTGTATTTATGTAGTTTTGGCTGTAGGGTGGGGTCACCAGGTTTTTATTCAAATGCTTACTACAAAACACCCATTTGAGCCCGATAAATCTTCGGTGCTCTAAACTCGGCCAAACTTGGCTTACAGAGGCGAAAATCCTAAACTCTTAAAAGCGCGGTCGCAAAAATAACACTTAAGCTGATCCCACCGCCTGCTGAAACTATTTACGTTGTCAAGAGTAAAGTTTTCGCAACTTCTCTTGAGTTTTGCCTTGCCTCGGGCTACTGCGATTACGAGTATGTATCAAATTTCTGACAATCTCTTCGGTGAAAGGATTGATTACGAGAAGACTTTTAGTTAATTATTTACCAAATTGAAATATTAAAATATACACACAACAGTTTAACTGACTTTTTCGACGCCTGCACAGGTGAATTTAGACAATAATCTTTTTGATTTGTGGATTTTAACGGTGTAAGCAAGCTGGTAATGGTACATTTATATCTTTTTACATGCCCTTATATGCCAGTCACAATAAAGTCTATGCATACATACCTATATTTGACGCGATAGCCGTAAAGATATTTACGAGTATAAATGATTTTGACTGTACCTACCTGTACACAGGAATCAGTTGCCTATTATTGCTAAGGGGAGGGAAGTGCGGTAGGCTAACAGGTAAAACATGATGCAAATCAAAAAAAGGGTCAAGCGTGAGTCGGACTCGCGCACAGAGCTTTCTTTATTTAAGAAATCTATTTAGAAGGTATTGCCTATTAACTAAGAGATGGGTAACTAAAAGTATTAAGAAAGATCCGATTTTATGATAAGTAAGTAGAAAATATTTATTTTGTTATGAACTTTATTTAATGTAAATAATTATCTTTAAGTCAGGAATTTTTCAGTTTTTATGGGCCATAAACTTCGGAGATAAGGGAGGGGATGTCATGTTTGGTTATAAGTCAAAATGTACGTCACAGAAAATTATAAAAAAAAAGTTTTGAAATATACCGATTGAGCCCTTTTATAAATCACTTTCATTTTTAAGACCCCTCTTTCTAGACCCCTTTTCATCACGGATCGAGTTTCCAATATATTGTTATTTATGATTATAGTAGGGGAGCCCAAGAGGGGATTTCCGGATTTACTTGAGCGCGGCAGATTAACATAAGGGGGCATCCTTGTACCCTGTTGAGTACCTCCAGCATATATGAGCACTTTATCCTGGATCGCGCGTCCAGGATAGCTTGATATAGTAGAGCGCGTCAGATTAAGGTAAGGTAGGTTAATTAACTACGTGCAAAAAAGCATATTTCAATAATCTGATGATTTAAGCGTAACGCAAGGGGGTGGAAGGGTCACAAATTTGCAAAAAAAAAAACGTTACCTTGACTTTGTCGAGCGCGGTCGTTTTTTATTTTATTTTGAAGGAAATAGTTCAAGAATGATAGAAAAAATATATTCTGGCAATTTCCATAAGCCGAAGTATCAAAAAATATTATTCAAATTTAGCGGTCATATTAGCTTTTATGCAACCTAAATTATAAGAATAGAGGCTGTGATAGCTAAAATCTCTTATAAACAACTCTTATAAGGGGAATTCTTATTGTGGTCATATTAGGTACTCGGCCACAGATTATATACAAGTTATGACTCGGCCATATTAGCCTTTATTCAACCTAAATTATAAGAATAAAAGCTGTATTACCCAAAATCTCTTATAATGAGCTATTATACCTAAAGACATTGTGGAACAACTTATGCTTTTATAAAACAATTACAAGGGTTTTGGAAATATAAGCTTGATGTTATAAGGTTATTTTGCTAGTTGGGTTATCAATGCTACAAGCCTTCTACGGGAAGACATGAAGTGGTAAGCCGGTAACCACACAGCTAAAAAATAAATATTAGTAACAGTTTGCAATTTTTTAGAAAATATATATGAAAATTAAAAGAATTTATTTGCATGCTATTCTCCGTGCATTTTTTTTATACATTCATTGATTTATAAAAAAAATCTTTTTCAAACCGTCAGATTAAGAAAACCCCTCCAAGTAATCATCAGGTTATCGGTCAGCACATCTTAGACATCAAACTGAACCATCTGTATAAAAATCCGATGCGCTCGAGTTTTTCAATATTTCGTTTTTTTTTGCATTTTCGAAAAGCCGCCAAGAGCTTGCGTCACGTCATAATCGTCAATCTTTGCAATGGGCGATTCTTTCGGGTTCACTTAACATCACCTGTGAAAATCTGACGCGCTCGTATATATTTTTTTCCCATTTTCAACCCTTCCGTACGGCCACCCCCGGCAGATTAACATTCCTCCGTTATCAGAGAAACGTGGGAGTTATACACTATCAATATCTGACGCGCTCGAGTATTTCCGTTTGACTGTTTTTTTTTACATTTTAAAAAACCAAACACATTAACACATATATGTGTATGTGGATACACATTATTTAACGTTTTTTCCTTTCTACCATCTAATCTTCAAAAACTAATAGGTCCCCACGGCGCACGAGTAAATCCCAAATTAGCACCTTGGGCTCCCCTACTATTATGACTTATGACAAATGACCGTGATGGTGTAATATCTCTCTTTGGCCTTCGACGCTCTTACAGTGAACATGTGTTTACATTCGTTTAAAGTTTTTATTTTATGTATAGTGCAATTTTGCACCAGAAGTGAAAAAGTGGTTAAAGAATTTCATAATTGTTTTCGTCAGTTAAAAATGTACGGGGTAAAAGAAGTGAGGTGTAAATTTCTGCGAGAACTCATGTTCAGCATTGAAGTCGTGTTAAGATAACTCCTTATGTGACTACTCGGAGGAATAACTAGGATAGCAAAATCGGCAACAAGCATTTTGGTCACACTTTATCAGACGACGAGTCTCTGACTGTAGCCGGGGCCTGTGTAAACAAAATCCCCATAATTTAATCTATAAAGAATTAATGATTCGCAAAGTGTAATGCGCACTTTTTCACTAAGTACAGAAATAATTACACAAACATGGGGATGTTGCTCTAATGAAATATTAGAGTACGAGCAGTACGTAAACTGTGTTGGTTGTAAATTTTCTTATCATTATAGCATGTTTATAAACCTCAGGATACGATAAGAACCTAAAACTGCCGGCTATCTGGGAATGTCCTGCGTGCGTAAATAGTGCGCCTAATACCTCTAAGCAATACTTTACTCTTTTTCGTAATGTTTATAACACGAGACAACCAAAGCGGCCCTGAACTCGCCTCCAGAGCTCACCGCTGTTATCTCAGAATATGGCAAAAACTGAGCTTAGCTCATTGGTAGAGAAGATGAATACTAATATGATTAGCTCTGTGGACTGACATCCAGGCCCATTAAAGCAAGCAATGCAAGATATTCACGACTCGATGACATACATGAACTCCAGATTTAAAGACATCGAGGTTGAGCAAGCTGATCATGCAAAGAGAGCGGCAAGTGACCTTCAGGAAAAAAACCGAAAAATGAGAACCGAATTTGTGGAATTGAACTAACGCCTTAATTATTTGGAGCAGCAGGCCCGATCGAATAATTTAGAATTGCAGTGTGTTCCAAAACATAAACAGGAAAATCTGTTTGCTATCGTGAACAACTTAGCAACCACAGTTGGCTGCACATTGACTGAGAATGCAATAATGGATTGTAACCATATACCTAAAATCCATACTGAGAGTACACGCCTGAGATCTATTGTACTACAATTATCTTCCCCGAAAGTACGCACCGAGTTGTTAGCTAAAACCTATAGTTTTTAACCGAATGAACCCGCAAGATAAGCTTTATAGCCTGTACCTGGGAGTAGTTGGCGCCAAAGCACCGGTGTATCTAGTGGAGCACTTATCCCAAGCGAACAAGATCCTCCATGCAGCCGCCAGAAAACAGGCTAAGGAGCGTGGATACAAGTACGTCTGGGTGCGCGATGGCAGAATCTACGCAAGGAAAACCGACGACTCAGATTACCTATACATAAGAAACAGAGACCGTGTAAATAAAATAAAATAGTTACATTTATATATAACTAGCTACCCGCCCTCTCTTCGCTTCGGTTAATACCTATAAGTTAAAATAACCCAAGTTCATCTGGAATAATATACTTTTCAAATAGTTAAAAATTGTATAGATATGTGCTTTTACATAGAGGTTTTATTTTAGGACGATTTTCAAACACACTCTCTCTGACACTTATTGCGAAATTGAGTTTTTCATGCCTTTAGTTTTAAAATTCAATTCAACTCATTACTGCCAGTTATAACAGAATCTGTCTGTGATGTCCAATGTGATGACTTTTCATTGCACAGTACTAACATTTCTTTCCTGGAAGTGTCGCTCGAAAGGGCTACATACAGCTGTCCATGGGAAAAAACATTCAACGCTCTAAAGGTCTAAGCCCGAAACTTTGAATGTTTGACCGTGTGACTTGTTAATTGTCATTGAAAACGATAATTCTGGGGTCCTAGTGAGTAAGTCTTCTGAAGATCAAGTGAAAAATGGTTTAAATCTAGTATTCTCAGTCTACGTATAGACCCTTTTTGAGTACGAGTTAAGTCGACTTATAACCTTTTTCACAAGGTCTCCAAAATTTTAGGGGAAATTGCAGTCGTTTAAACTGGAAAGGTAGATCCGTTGGTATTCATGGAATCCGGGGAATTAAAACGACTTCTCCAGCCGCACATCCGGTCAGTATTGTGCAAACTATTATGAACGTTTTTAAAGATGTTACTTGCAAACGTGTACCATACCATTGCACAAATTGGGTGGATTAAGGTTCCGTAGCAAAATAATAGGACACCCTACTTTCAAAACCAATGTATGTAGGGGCAATCTTGAAGGTTGCAAGGATTTGAGAAATTCCGTTGGGAAATGGACAACCTCTTCCAGGTCGAGGTTCGAGTCCAGATGTCTACAGTCCGATTATTTTTTTCCCTTTTTTTCAAATTCCTTCTTTTGAGAAAATCTATTATTGGGAGCCCTTTATCAACGCATCTAATTCGTATATAAGTAGGTATATTTTCTAATAACTGAAAAATATGACTCTTTCTCACATCTATTGGCTTTAACCGCTTTGAAATCCGGTGAACTGTATAGACTACAGGTTTTTCGTACATATATGCCTACATACATACGCTCGGAAAACAACCCTGCTTCGTGCAGTCGGGTAAAAAATATTAACGCCACAAACATCTTTGGTTTACAGTATATTTTTTTTAATAATTGGCGTTCGCCTGCCGTAAACGTCGTTCACCTGTTTTTTTAGTCAGGTGAACGACACACAGGTGATGGACAAAATGACAGTTATATCATGAATACAAGTTAAGTACTTGGTTAATGAACTGCATATTTATACACATAAAAATAAACAATGTTTTACATGCTATAAATTAATATCAATACAATAAGTCACACAATTATCAAAATATGGAAGACATAATAGCGACTACGTACCTATTACAAACTCTCGCTCGCGTTTTTTGTTTATAATTTTTGAGAACGGCGCACTGGCGACGTGTTACTTCTAACAGCGTTAGCTCGGGGGACTGTAGGTCTCGAACTATGTGGGTTAATGCAGGTTAGACGAGATAGTATAACCACAGAGGTAGCGTTTATCTCATGACAGGTGAGCGACAAAAACTGCCGTGGACCTAAATAAATTTCAAATAATTCGGAATATAAGTATAGTATTCTTATTCGACACTACAGTTTTAAATCTTGAGTATATGTGTAAGTTAAAAATAGTTACGTTGGTGAATTTTACGTTTTAATTATCTCGAAACATAAGTGCCTCGCGTTGGGACCACTGCAGGTAAGCGACAAAACGTAGTTACAAATTGATTTTATGGTTATAAATATAATTTAAATTTATATTAAAGCATTTGACCTCTATTCAAAAAGTGTGTTTTAATATGAATTGATAAATCAATAATATGGATGACGCTTTGTTAAAAAATAGTTCTAAGAGAGACCTATTGACAGGTGGCGGTTCAAATTTATTGAGAAAGACCCTAATATGCCACCGACATGAAAATTAATACGAAAGGACAATGCATTTTACAACGAATTAAAGGAGTTTTTGACAAGTTACAGTTATTACATTTTAAGTTACTTTTTGGAATAAAAGGGATAAGTTAAGTAATGGTGTAATTTAGTAATTGAGTAGGTATCTAACATAAAATATTTTAAGGACTATTCGAGAACACAAATATAAATATTTTAAAAGCAAAAACCCGCCTTCAAAAAGCAAAAAATAACTTCCATTAAAATGGTAAGTAATAGTTTAGTCCAACTGAAGTCTGCTTTTGGATAAAAATATTGTAGGACGCCGACTTCAATTGGACTGACCTATAATACCTACCATTTCAAAAGAAGTTTTTTTTTGCTTTTTGAAGGCGGGTTTTTGTTATTTTAAACATTTATTTTATTTTATACTTTTTAGTGATCATAATTATGCTGTTATGTAGCCCCACTTCTAAACTAATAAGAAACTATTGAACGTTTCAATCTCGCCGCAAGCAACGTCGTGGGAAAGTCACAGTCATATTTTTAAACCTAAATATGCTTCGTCATAGTCGCTCAACTAACTTAATCAAAATATTTTGGCGCCACCCTGGAAATATATACCGTTTAGTAGTTGCGGTGGCCATCTGTGGTCTTCATCATCAGTTCCAGTTCAACAAATAGTGCTTTCCATGAGCAAATACATAAGGTACAATGAAAAATACCAAAATCGCTACAGGTATGCCTATAAATTGTGAAGAGTTCCGTCGATTCCTCATGGACTCCATCATCAGATCTTCATTTTGATAAAAATGGGACCGATTTGAAAGTTAAAGCATTCGAATGAAAAATGTTTTCGAATCGGTTAAAAAAAAAACAATCGAATTGAGATCCTCCTCCTTTTTTTGAATTCGGTTGATAATGCAATAAATCAGCGGATGGCAACCTTTTGGCAGGCAAGGGCCACATAGGGGCAAAAAACCTAAAGGCGGGGGGCCGCACTTGTGATATTGACCCTAGTATTTGGATATTTGAAACTTATTTAAAAAACATTCACGGACCGCAAGTAAGACGTCCGCGGGTCGCATGCGGCCCGCGGGCCGCGTGTTGCCGACCGCTGCAATAAATGATATAACTATGAATTAATTCTAATATAATTAACTTATTGCAGCATATTATGCTATACTAGCTTCTGCCCGCGACTTCGACCGCGTAGAATTAGTAATTTTGCCATCCCACGGGAACAGGGATTTATTTCGGGATTCCGGGTAGCTTTTGTGTTAATCCAGTGTATGTGTTTGTTCATCCGTTTTAGCGAAGAAGTAACAAACTTACACACAAATTACCTTTCGCGTTGATAATACATGTAGGATAGGATGAAAGTAGGTACATCCAGTGAACGGTTCACCATGTTGTGGCATAATTTTGTAAGTACGAGTAGGTAATAATTCTTTGTGGCATAATCTATTTAGCAATATTAGGCTTTGCGCATAACTGATATCGCAGAATTGCGTTGAATAGTCCGAATATTTTTATTACAGTAATATCTACGCATAAATTAAATGAGCATTAAATGGTTCTGCCCAAAACTATCATTGCAGAAACATGTTTTGTCATAATATTATTTCACTGAATTATCGAAGAAAGTAAAAAGCGAATGAAGCAGTTTTGATAAGGACACAATTCTAACCTAACCTAACCTACTTTTCTGGTAGCAGTCCGTTTTTGTAATGGTCGAAGTTCTAACCTAACCTACTTTTATGGTAGCAGTAAGTATGTCTAGTAAGTTTCGGTCAATCGATAAACCTATCCTACTTTTCTGGTATCAGGTCGTTTTTGTTATGGTCGCAATACTAACCTAACCTAACCTACATTTCTGGTAGCATTTAAGTTTGTAGGTATGCCAAGTTAGGCCCTGTTGTTTGATCAGTAGTTAAACTAATTGTTAAAATTCGAAAAAGGAATGGAAAATTTGACACATTTCCTTGACATTTTGACCATTAGTAACGTTTTTTGACCATTCGTTAGTTTAACTACCCATCAAACAACAGGCCATTTGCTTCGGACCATCGATAATATGCCGAATAAAATTATGATGCGTGAAAGTAATTATGCGTAAGCAAAACGTCTAAATTTTTCGGGATGAAAAGTAGCCTATGTGGTAATCCAGGTTATAAGCTATCTCCATTCCAAATTTCATCCACACCCGTCCAGCCGTTGCAGCGTGAAGAAGTAACAAACACACACACACACACACACACACACACACAAACTTTCGCATTTATAATATACTAGCGACCCGCCCTCGCTTCACTTCGGTTAATATAAGTAGAGAAATAACCCAAGTTCATCTGGAATAATATACTTTTCAAACGGTGAAATAATTTATAGATAGGTGCATTTGCATAGAGGTTTGCAGAAGAATGCAGAATTCACTTTGTTTGGCCATAAATTAGAAGTACTGGTGGACTTACGTTCATGTTCAGTAGAAGATTCACTGGCCCTCTGAGATCTATATTTATCCCTGTCGCCTATAAGCCGAACGTCACGTTCAGTGGAAGATTCCCTGGCTCGCTAAGATCTATGTCTATCCCTATCAACTGTAAGACGAACGTCACGTTCAATAGACGATTCCCTATTTATTCGCAAAGAATAACTTTCTCTTCTATTACACAGCCTGATTTCCCTTTCTTCTTTGATTTCATCATAAAGACGTAAATTGTTTCTATTAACTATTATCCCTAATTCTACGATCTATATTAGAAGGACTTCTTCGCGTCATATTTTGAGTTTTCTCCTTAAAAAAAAACCAATACCTATTAACCCAAATCCACAAAATTAACTACCTGCTTCGTTGATGGCACAAATACTAAACTAACACCAGCCAGGCTAAGGTAATATGCTAAAAGCATAAAAGTTAACATTTATTTTTAAACTTACGACAGGGAATACGTAAGTATCTGTATTCGAATTATTTACAACACAGACAACCTTAAAATAAGTTTTTTTTTTATTAACTAGCTAATCAACAGACTCTCTTTGATAACTAAATAGGAAGGAAATATGTAGGTACCTACTTACATATTCTGAATATTTACAACACAATCTTAAAATAAGAAAAATGGAGTTTTATTGCTTAAATCCACAAAATTAAATAATAGGAAACTACCTCTCGTTGATAACCTAATATTTAAAAAAAAAACACTTACTTTATTTACCAATATTAATTTATTTACCTATTACCTTTATTAGTTTATTTACCTATATATACTTTGTGTTCAAAAATATGAAAAACAACATAAAAAAAAACTCAATGTAACTACAGGACCTACCAATTTCCCTAATTTAATAATTTTAAAAGCTTGTATTTCTTTATTAGTATAAATATAAGTAAGTAACAGGAGAGCTTCGGTGCACGTTTGATAATTCAATTTCTTCTGTTACTATTGTATGCTGTAGGTAGGCTGTCGGCTGTAAAGGGCGAAGCGTGGCTATAGGCGGGTCATTATTCGAGCGTTTCAACCGCCTCACTTTCGTGGACATATTTTTGATGAATTGGACGTATATTTTGATGCTATTTTCGGATATTTGTTAGATGTCCAGTAAACTTAAATACCTAACCAGAAACGAAATCGAAATCTGCAGCCACTTCTACAAGAATGTGACCACGAAAGTGATTCGGAACAAACGCCCGAATAATGACCCAGGCCACAGATCACCCCCAATAGGTACCGCATTATGCTACTTTTGTTAAACGTCTAAATCACAAAACATGGAGGTAGGCACGGGATGCGGGGAAAGAGGAAGCGATGACGTGATTGGTTATTTAAAGATCGTCCGATCTTTCACCGACCGAGTAGGAATGGGACATACTTATTGTGATGATATTTCATATCGATAAAAATTCACCCTCTTATTATTATTAAGTACCTATATATCAGTCATGGTATATTTTGGCATTGTGAAACATCTGGATCGGAATGTAAAAAAAGAAAATCACGACCGATATCCTTAGTTATAAGTTTTATGTAACTAACCCAGAATCATTAAAAACTCTTAATGAAACGTGCCTAAGGCGTGAAATACACAGAAGCGGCGCGGCGCAGGCGCGGTGCAAGCGCGGCGTAGGCGCGTCGTACGCGCGGTCAGGCAAGGCGCGTTAAGGCGTGGAAAAGTCGCAGGCGCGATGCTAAATTATACAAAAGAGGCGAGCGAGCGCAATCGCGCTTGAAATCGTTTGGGTCTGGGTAGCCACGACCGAGGATTTTTATTCTTACTCCGGCGAGGGCATCACATTCACACAATAAGTATTTGTTTCATTGTTTCCACCTCTATGCCGCACATTCTACAATCTGTGTTGTCATAAGGGCGGATCTTTGCTAGGAAATGTTTTACCCCAAAGTGCCCAGTAACAACTCCGATAATGTATCGGTGTTGGCTTCTGCTGAGTTTCCAAAGCTTTTTGGTTCAGCTCCTGTCAACTCTTTCTATGAAGAGCGTTGCATACCCTAAGCCTGCCGTGGTTTTCTTTATTTCGCATTATTTCTTTAAATATCGATATCTGGAGATATGTGATTCCCAGTTTCTGTTTCCGTATTCGGTGTCGGAAACCACTAAACACAACCAGTCTATGTTGAAAGAATTCAGCCCAGCTCGATCACAGCAAAACAGTGAAACTTCTTACCTAAAATAAATATCAACATAGCGACTGTTGTTTAAACTTTACTATGGTAACCAATAAAATATTACTATCAATAATATACTTCACGAATATCTTCGAAATCGGAAAAATTATTGTCCAAATATTGTATTTAGAAACAACGCCGGACATCACCACGAAATCAGAAAATGACAATATATTGGGATTGCCCTAATGAGTAAAACAGACGTTACGAAAAAGGCCATTATAACTTGATTGTTGGTCAAATATAAAATGTGCTTATCGGTGAATGTAATACCATATTTTTTTAAGTTTTATGTTCTTGATGACTTTCCACACCATTTCACGGAACATGAAGTCATTTTGAGTAATTTCTCGAATACTGTATATTTTTTCTGACATGTTTCCAACTCAAACGGGAGGCGTACGCATAGGTCTCAAACATGGGTGACACTGACAGCGGTCATCGGCGCTATACCGTACATATACTAAATTTCGCATATGAGTGGTGAACATCGGCTGCCTTGTAAGCGGTATGTATTGGGGGTAATTTTGAATCTGCCATATCTTCTAAAGTATTTATTTACATAATATAGTGTAAAGGACAGTTTTAATCTACATTAAATTCCCAAGGTAACTAACGTATTTATCTGGATAAAAATAAATACTGAATTGGAGAAAATAGCTTCGCAAATAACCTATTATTTTTTAATAAAATTTTAAAGATAACAAGGTTACTGTGTGTCAATCTTATGAGATAAACATATGCCATCGCGGAATTTTCTTTAGTTTTTTTGAAGAACTACATTTCTTCAGTACATTATTTTGATATATCTCTTAAGGTTTAGCCAGCGTTTGCAATGTAATCGCAAAAAAAAGTGTTTATTTTTGACGTCACATTAGAAACCTCTAAAATTATCAGTGTAACTCTACTATATTATGCATGTATTATACATATAAACCTTCCTCTTGAATCACTCTATCTATTTAAAAATTCGCATCAAAATCCGTTGCGTAGTTTTAAAGATCTAAGCATACATACGTACAGAAAGACAGCGGGAAGCGACTTTGTTTTATACCTAGTCGGGCCATAAGTTCTGTTACTAAGATTTATTACAATTTAAAAAATAAATTAAAGGTTTTTTTATAAATCTATATATTAATCAAAACATTGATTTATGTAGAATAAAAATAAAAATAATAATAATTATTTGATGTACGAGCTTGAAGTATTCCCATTTCGGACAAGAAAATCATAGTTTAATTTACGCACGACGATTATACTGATAATGGCCACAATTTTTGTAAGAGTTCTTGTAGAGAGTTCAAATTTGCGTGAAATATTGATCGGACTTTTAGCTTTAAATTCTGATACAAATGTATTTCAAGCAACTTTTAAGAGCCGCTTGTACATCAGTCAATCTTGATGTCTCATTAAATCGACTTTATGATTTCACATGAATACGCAGCAATACGAAAACACACCAAATCTCTTGCTTCATAAGTTGGAATTGAGTCGCGTTGAAAAATATAATTTTGGTCTCTAAACATACACAAAGATAGAAAGTTTTATAATATAAATCACAAAAGTTCCTTGGTAAATAAAAATTAACCCTTAAGCATTTTTAAAAAGTGACATTTACAGAAAAGTCATGCGTAATTTAAAAATGTACATTAGTTGAGCTTTTAATTTTTGTATGTATTGAAATAAACAAAATAACATTACTTAGTTTTATTTGACTCAACCTTAGTAAAAGAACTTATTGCCGGACTAAGTAATATGTAGTGATTAGTAGGATTAGTGGATAATAGCTTCTGAACGCGTCTTCGTCCGCTTAGATTTTTATTATAGTTATACCATCGGGAAATTTTAAATTTTCTGGGATGAAGAGTAGCTTATGTATTAATCCAGGGTATAAGCTATCACCATTCCGAATTTCATTCAAATCCGTTCAGCCGTTGCAGCGTGAAGAAGTAACAAACACACACACACAAACTTTCGCATTTTTAATATTAGTAGGATAAACATTTTTGCGGATTTAAATTTTAAAAAATTTAAACCTTTCTAACATTTTACGTTTACCTAAGTACAAGTCAGACAAGTAACGCACTAGAGTGTTACATTTGTTGTCATGCAAATCTTATTGGTTTACATAACAACTTCTCATGAGTCAATGCTTTAATTAGATTCTAACAAAATGTTATTCTATAATAATAACTATAAGAGCAGCTTTTACGGTATATCCCAATTGATTCCAACAATGTTAAAACACCTCTTCATGCAAATCATTGCACTTCTCCTTGCTTAATGCGGCTCCCAAAATGAGCGTCATTTCATTATCCATAGTCCCTGAGTAATCAGGATTGCCAAAAATATAAAAAAAACAAGCAAACTCAGTACCGTCAACTGCTGCAACATTGCACGGAAATTCATGCTTTTTTTAAATAACTCTAAAAATGTACGTTATCTGTGCTCTTTTTTGCATTGCTAAGCTATTTTAAATCATAAGGCATATGAAATTCAGTACGAAATGCTTCAAATCATTATAAATTGGCTTGTAGAAACTGTCAAAGTTGCAGGTAAAGTTGTAGCCAAAAACGTTAACTTTGCCTGGCGGATTATCAGAGATATTACATGCAGTATCTAAAAAAGGGGCCAATTCTTAAATTCATTACTGTTATGTCTATGCCGGGATGTCATTGGAAATCACCAAACTACCATATATATTTTTTTCTAGCTGGTAGGCAATGTTGTAGCGTATCCAATAGCATTCCCGTTTTTCTCCATACAAATTTTTAAGCATAGTTAGGGTCGTGCCAAACAGAAAAACAGAATAGGTAGTTCAGAGTACCTAGGTACTTTACTGGCATTTAAATTTACGAATGAATAAGAGTCGAATGATGAAAAAAAACAATTTGTATTTTTATGAAATTTTAATGAAAATGAAATTATGTGTATTGATGAAATGTAGTTTTTTTTATTTTTTTATTTAGGAAACAAACAGTCACATAAAACTAGATATAACTTTATAAACATAAAAGGAGCTACAGTTCTATTTATATGTAAGAAACAAGTTTTCTTTTAAACAGGATAAGAAAGAAACTACCTACACGGGTACATATTATTATGTACCAGCATCTTAGCTCACTCGCACTTTTTTTTTTAACAAAATAGACGACAGTTGAATGTACTTAGTTAACAGACTTAATTTGCTTAAACTACTTAACTTTAATATAGCTTACATGCCAAAATGTACCTATATCGAGAACGACTGTCAAGATAAAATAAGACTCCTTAAAGGGCTACTATATTTACTCAATGATAGCGAAAATATATCTAGATCTATAAAATTTATATTTTAATCACGACAGGCTCGTCTAAAGAATGCGTTCTTAGCATAATTTGACCTACAGAAGCTGATATGGAAAGTTAAAGGGTGGCGTATAGGGACACGGCGCGGTAATTTAAGGGATACTTTTTGAAGAAGAGTGGGAGAATCAATATAGTTATTTACTAATTTGTACAGAAATATTTGGTCTAAATAAACACGGCGTTTTGCAAGAGGAGCTAGACTATGACGTTTTATATCACTAGCTAGAGAGTTAAAACCTTGGCGGAAGTTGAGCGACTTCAAAAGTTTATTTTGTATTTTTTCTATACGCATTTTGTGAACAGCATATTGAGGAGTCCAAACAATGCAACCAAATTCAAGGATACTGCGTACATACGCGAAATACAGTATTTTTAGGGTATGTGGGTTTTTGAAGGGTTTAGATAGCCTGAGTATCAATCCCAATTTCTTATAGGCCCTTGAAGAGATGTTGTCAATATGAGGAATGAAACTAAGCTTTGTATAGTTAGTAGCAATAAAAGAAATAAAGTACTAATTGCTGCACAAGATACACTCGCAAGCCAGTTTCAGATGTGCCACTTCTTATCGCCAAATTCTGGTATCAGTGAATTGTTCTACAACATCCACACTAAGGTACAAGACTACACGTTAAATGATTATTGTATAATTCTTATAGAGGAAGAAGATTTTAAAGAAACTAAAGACTATTCTACCTTGGTCACAATGGTTAGAGAAATATTGCTGAACTCAAACCATACAAATTTTATTATATGCTTACCAACGTATAGGTGTAATGTAGGTACGATGTATAACTGGAGGATTGAAAGGTTTAACAACCTGCTTTATCTCGATAACCTAAAGTACGAATATTCCTTCTTACTAGATTCAAACCTTGACTTGTCTTATGATTACGATATGTTTCACAGATCATCTGGCGTAATAAATAACCATGGTATTAGAACTATATTTCAGGGCATTGCTAAGACCATCGCATGCATAAGCGATGATAACGATATGCGCTATTATACGGAACAAGCTACTCGAACCGATGAGCAGCCCAGGGAGGATCACATGCTAAACAATTATTCCTTTCGTGAATAATGTCACATTGCTGCACCAAAATATTGCTGGGCTTTTGAATAAAAGGGATATTTTAGAAGTATGTCTGCTAGAATTTAGTAATAGAAATGTTGATATTGATGTACTTTGCTTATCAGAAACTTTTATTAAATCGGGACACGAAAATAACATATTCATTAAAGGTTTCGAACTAGCTTCATATTACTCACGGAAGTCTCAAAAGCGCGGAGGGGTTGCAATTCTTTGCAAGACGCATATTGAGTATAAGCGGTTATTATGCCTTGAAAACGTAGCGACTGAACAAAGTTTTGAATGTTGTGGCATTGAAATACCAGAATACAAAACAATAATAATTTGTCTTTATAGAATACCTAAACCTAATACAACAAGTATATTCTTGGCAAACTTGGAAAATGTGATTCACAAACTGCATAAGCGTAAATCTTTTAAAATCATTCTCACAGGAGATTTTAATATAAACACAATGGAAGATTCACGAGATAGCCGAGAATTACAAAGAATTGTACAAAATTATAACTTCCACTTTCATATAGACAAACCAACCCGATTAAACTCTTGTATCGACCACATAATTAGTAACGGACCACATGGTACCGCTACCATACACGATTTAGGCCTCTCCGATCACACAGGGCAAACACTAAATTTCTATACTGAACATAAAAAGCCTTCAATTGAAAATTGGTATATATCAAAAAGAGATTTGGGTCAGGATAATGTTCAAAAATTTTGTGAGTGTTTGAAAAGCCTTACTTGGAGTAATGTTTTTAAACAATCGTACTTGAATACCGCTTTTGAGGAATTCCATGACACTTTTGTACTATTTTTTGAATTGTGTTTTCCGAAGAATGTCATCAAATTGTCTAATAAAGAAAAGAAAACTAGATGGATTACTAAAGGGATAAAAAAATCACGTTCTACTAAAAGAAAGCTACGGTTCAATTACTACACAGTCAAATCCACGGCAGCGAAAATGGAATACTATAACTACACGAAAATACTCAAGCAATGTATTCGCAACTCGCAGAAAAAGGAAAATACCACTTATATTAACATATCCAAAAATAAATGCAAGGCTTCATGGGACCTTATTCAAAATAAAGTGTACAAAAATTATAAACCCCGACATTTACAAAAGATTAAAACGGGCGATAAAATACTTACAAACCCAAAAGAAATCGCCACTGTTATTAATGCATATTATGTAAATCTAACTAAAAATAAGTATAATCACAGGGATCACCCATTAATACATATGAATACTTGTTATTCAACAATGTTTTTATATCCATGTGACGAACTTGAAATTACTAAAATAATAAAATCTCTGAAAAATACTAACGCCGTGGGATATGACGATTTACCAACATCAATCGTAAAGTCATGTGCCTCTCTAATAGCACCTGTGATGAGCTTTTTAGTAAATTTATCATTCAAACAAGGCACATTTCCCGAAAAATTAAAGTTTTCCGTCATAAAGCCGGTGCATAAAAAAGGAAGTAAGGAGGATTTAGACAATTATCGTCCAATAACCTTGATACCTATTATGTCTAAAATTTTCGAGAAAGCAATGCACGCTAGGATTACAGGATTCTGTAATAAATACAATTTAATTAAAAATGAGCAAAACGGATTCCAGAAAGGTAAATCTACCTCATTAGCGACTTTTATGTTGGTTGGTAATATAATTGAGCACGTCGATAAGAATAACCCTGTGTCAGCCATATTTTTCGACATGAGTAAAGCATTTGATTTTGTTTCACATGAACGCCTTCTTCTTAAGTGTGAAATGTATGGCATAAGAGGTGTAGCTCTAAATTGGCTGAGGAGCTACTTGAGTAATAGAACTCAGTGTGTTCAAATTG
The DNA here is from genome assembly GCA_946894065.1 of Acleris literana. Classification (NCBI taxonomy): domain Eukaryota; kingdom Metazoa; phylum Arthropoda; class Insecta; order Lepidoptera; family Tortricidae; genus Acleris; species Acleris literana. The sequence goes on from OX335668.1 coordinate 47,758,556, forward strand.
ATAGCTTTGAGGATAAACTATCTAGCTTAAATAGGTCTAACTACGAACAAAACAACGTTGGAGTGCCACAGGGTAGTGTTTTGGGCCCGTTGCTGTTTTTGTTGTACATCAATGACCTACCTAATGTAACTGATTATAAATGTGTTTTATTTGCTGACGACATTGCAATAGTAATCCCATGTAAAAAATTAAATACCTACAACAATGACATTAATAATTTAATAAAAAATGTAATAATATGGTTAAAATCGAATAATTTAAATGTTAATTTGGATAAAACAAAATATATACAATTTTATAATAGAAAAGGAGGTGTTGACATTCATGCCAAATATGAGAATACTATTATATCCGAAACTGACGTGCACAAATTCTTAGGTATTATACTAGATAATAAATTTTCTTGGAAGCCTCAAATAGACAAGAAATGTAAAGCAATTAATAGTTTTGTCTATCCAATTCGAAGGCTTGCAGCAGTTGCCAATAAAGAAGCGGCTCTCCAAGCATACCACGGCTACGTGGTGTCAGTGCTCAGGTACGGACTGCTGCTGTGGGGAAACTCCTATGATATTAGCAGGCTATTCATCAGTCAGAAAAAGTGCATTAGGGCCCTCTGTAATAAACCACCACTAACCTCTTGCAAACCGTTATTTGATGAGTTGAAGCTACTTACTCTTCCATCACTTTATATATTGGAAATGAGCAAATTTGTAAAATTTAATTTAAATCTATTCACTCAACTCAAAAATGTTTGTAGCTTCAACACCAGGTATCCCAGAAAACTAGTACAGCAGAAAACAGTATCAATATTACGGAAAAGAAATTGTTACTGCATGGCTGTAAACATCTTTAATAACATTCCGAAAGACATAATAAATTTGCCATACAATAGATTTGTTAGTACTCTGTGTAAATGGTTACTAGAAAAAAGATTTTACTCTGTCAGGGATTTTTTATCTGTAAGAAATAATTAATGGAATGGAATGTCATGTAATATTAATAATTAAGGGTATATAATTTAAGTTCACAATCACATTTGCATGCTGGTGTCGCCGGCGAGAGCGCTGACCAAATGTATATTATTTATCAACCACTGTAACCGCATCTCAAGTGAATAAATTTTGATTTTGATTTGATTGATTTGATTTGATTTGGAATCCAGAATAATTCCCAAGTCACGGACCTGGGAAACCCTTTTTATAGTCTGACCGAAGAAACTGTAATTGAAAAAGAGTGGATCTCGCTTGCGTGAAAATGTTATACAGTTGCATTTAACAGGATTAAGTAGCAACTGATTAGAGACACAATAGGTAGAAAAGCTCTCAAGATCCCTTTGCAGATCACTAGTATTATAAAAAAAAAAAATTGCAAGTGCAAACTTAATTGCCTACGAACCTTTGGTAATACGTTATGTAGAACTTTAATTTGAGAATTACGTAGGTACCTATGACTAATAAAAACCATTACTCAACATATAGCATATTAAGATCCGCACGCGTCATCAATATTTTTTTTTCGTAATCGAGTAAATAGTGACAACCCTAACCCTAGGCAAACTTGTAGCATGTATGTTCTAAGAAACACTTTGCAACATTACCCATCCTCGTAATTAGCTGTAAATCATTACATTTACGAGTACAAGTAAAAGTACGTGAAATAACAAAAAGACCATTATTACTTACCATATGAACACTCACCAAGTAGCTCTCTTATGTATTTTCTGAGTAATGACAAAAGTTTTGGAGACACCTAAAAAACACATGTCCGTTTTACAAGCTTTGACAGCGACTGAGTTCAAAACTATCAGTGTTGCCATATTATTATTTTTTGAAATGGGTTGCCAGGTAAATGATAGTATTTCTCCCATTAATATTAGTAAAAAATAGATAACGCTTTGGTAGAAAATCAAATTTTTACAAAACGGGTAATGTTGTAGCTAGTTGGCAAAGTTGCAGCAGTTGACGGTACGTAACTTTTTCAAGCAAAGGAGGATGGGACTTTTATCAACTTGGTTTGTAGTAGATGTTATCTTACTAATATTATTAATGCGAAAGTTTGGATGTTTATTACTGAATCACACCAGAACGACTAAAAAAATCTGGATGAAATTTGGCACAGAGATAACTGCAGTCTGGAATAGCCACATTTTTAACCCGAAAAATTGGACAGTTCCTGGGCGAATAGTGCTAAACGACTTTAACGCGAGCGAAGTCGTGCGCAAAAGCTAGTGTTTATGTTTAATAAATATTTATAATGTAGTACTTTGGTGTGGTATTCATTTAAGTGTACCTAGCTGTAATCATAATTTGTTGTTTAAAAGAATTAAATAATAAATACATCTCTGTCGCAAACTAAGCTCGCTTTTACTAAGCACTTTTCATTGTTTGCAGCTCACAAAAGTCACAAAAAAAACATAATTTGGAAATTACACTTCAAAAACTTGATTTATTACCGTTTGGTATCACGAATAATAACCACTCATGCACAGTTGATTCAAAAACCGTTATTTTGATTGTTTACTTGAACGTTTTACTTCAAGTATTCGGCATTCGAATAATTTTCTATGTTGTACTGCAGAATACAGAAAAGAATTCATGTCAAAAGTGCCACTTGGCTAGCCATTTGTATAGATTTTGATATTGTGACAGCTCTGAGCGTTTTCTGTTCGTTTCGATATATTCAAGACGATCGAAAATAAGGAGGTTGGCTAGCACTTAGCTATTCATTTAGATAAACCACGTGATCAAGTCACTCACGTATATGGAAGTTGTCCCCATAAAAATTAATGATCTTTAAGCTTAAGAAAATTCCACTTTGCCTTTACCCTACTAAAATGTATGGAAAAAGTTTTCTCTGATTTGTGGGTGTTCTAGTACTCTAACCTCAGTTGGTCTCAAAGAGTGTTTTAATCCTTCATGGGAATGGGATCGATTGGCATTAAAAAAAACTCAATTCTGTCGATTTTCTCGCTGAATGTACATTTTATCAAAAATCTATGAATGTCGATTATCATCACTCAAAAAGTTGGGAAAGGTCTCCTAAGATCATTTTCGCGTGGCAGCAAGGGATCTGGTAGCTGCCCTTAATGCCCCATCTCAACTTTCCACCCTGTATAGAGGTAAAACCGAATAAAACAAGAGACCTGCGAGCGCGGAATAACGTCTTTTTCATGGAATTCTATTACTTTTTTGACACTAATTATAATCCATAAATAAATGATTTAAAAAAGAAAAAACCGCCTTCAAAAACGCAACGTGTTTTGTTTTTTAAAATATTTATTTTATTTTATACTTTTTAGTGACCATAATACGCTGTTACGTAGTCCCACTTCTTAGTTGAAATGAAACTTTAACTTATATCAAGCGCGCCGCAAGCAACGCCGCGGGAAAGTCATAGTCATATTTCAACAAGTAAATATTATTCGTTGTAGGTAGTCGCTCAACTATCTTAATCGAGATATCTTATCGCCACCCTTGAAATCGGTACCATTGAGGAGTTCCGGTGGCCATCTGTGGTCTTCATCATCAGTTCCACTTCACTAAATGATACTTTCTGAATGCAAATGCTGGACTTGTTACTAAAAATACTAAAATCGCTATATGGGTCGCCACCTGCCCGATCATATGGTTGAGGGAGGCGATGGCTGAGATACGCATCATACTCGTGAACGGGTGCTGTTTGTGGGGTCCGGTCGCGTCCGCAAGGACTTGTTGTTCAGTTAATTATTCCAGTTATGGCTTTTTCGAAGAGACCTCGTCGTGTTTTTCTCCTAGTCATTATTCTTAGTTTAATGTATTTGACCTTACATTTGTAATGTTTTTATTTGTGCTAGTTCTGATAATTAATGTTTGTTACTTTGTTACCTTATAATGTAACTTAATTTTAAGTATTATTGTATTTTATATTTGGAAAAATGACCTTCTGCTGGAGTTTCTTGCGGCGATTCTTCTCCGCAATTATGGTCTTATCCGAAGCGCTAGTAGATTCACTATATTACCGACGTGTAGAAGACCCCGTACGTGGCCAATTTACTGAATAAACATTTTTATTTTGAAATGTGTAAGTAATAAAATACTGAATTTAAATTTCATACAAAACGGATTATATCAACATCCTTCGTATCCGCGAGCTTTTTTTTAAAGTGTTATAACCGAACTCTGGCATTTTCCTTTCTATACAAATAATTAACCCACTTAGCAGAAGATTGTCGAAAATCACCAAAGCTGGATATTTTCTTTATGTTACAGTATTTAGTCGCAATACCCGTTTTCATATCATGTAAGTTTTTTTTCCATACAAACTTTACAGTCAGTATCAGTAGTCTAAGATCCCAAGTTCTTTTTTTCCCTTTAGTTTTTTTATTGATGATGGGTTTGTTCTTACCTATTTGTTTCGTTAAGGGGCAAGTGTTTTAAAAACACTGAAGCTTGCACTTTTTTGCATGCTAACATTCATGTACCTGGAAAAAGAAACTCAAATACAAACTTTCACCCCGCTTTTCACACTTGTTTTTTTATTTAATTATTAATGGTATTGATAACGAGTTTCAAGTATCTAACATGCCCAGTCAAAATTTTTATTTATAGGTAAACAGTAACCTTAATACCAATAATGTCCACATTTCTCACATCAAAAATGATCAAATTCCCACACAAACTTCTTCCCCCATTTTTCCCCATTTTCCGAAATTGCCGTATTTTTTTTACTTTCACTATTCTTATTTAATAAATGGCCTAACGCTCTTTAATTTTACCACCTTTGGGGTACTTTTTCAAAATAACCTTTTTTGGGTTCCGTAACAAAAATGTCAAAATCTTTTAAAGTTTCGTCCTGTCCTTCCGTCCGTCGTAATGTCACACGCATTTTACTCGAAAACTACAGAGGTACATTGATTAAATTTGGAGTAGGAATAGGTGTCTTGTAGAAGCCGCTACTTAGTTTGGTAGTGAAATAACAAAAATAAATATTCTTAGGTTGGGCACTCCCTACAACACGTGAAAGTAGATGAAAAAAAAATTCGCCATAAATCATCGTGCGGATCATATTTCGACAGGTCATTTAAAACACAACTTCAACTTCTACCGCCAATTTACCACCGCCATTTACAGGGATAGTTTTTCCAAAATCTTCCAAAGCAATTGACAACTATTTAGTTACACGTTTCTCACTTCAAAAATAACCGATCTCGCTTATTTACTAACTTCGCTAGACGCGAAAATCGCAAGCAGTTGTATTTTTTATTAATAGACAGTAGCCTAAATACTAATTTTCACATTTCTCACTTCAAAAATGAGTCATTGTAATGAACACAGTCTGAAACTCCTACCCCCTATTTCACCACCTTTGGGGTAGTTTTTCCTAAATCGCCGAAAGTTTTTTTTTTAAATAACAGTAGTCTCACCACATTTCTCCCTTCAAAAATGTCCAAAATCCCAAACAAACTTCTTCCACCAATTTATCCCTAAGTTTTGCCATAATCGCTGAAAGCAATATAATATTTTAATTTATATAACCCTTCGTGTGGCGGCCGCCATTAGCACATTTCTGCGCATGTGGTAAATTCTCGCTGCTGCCAGAAAATAAAAACACCGCATCTGGCAGTCTCCCGCTGCGGGACAATGCTTAGGTACTGTGGGGGTGGTGGGGTGCTAATAAATTAAACCTTGAAACATACGTTCATACATTTATTTAAAATATTATAGTGGTTGTTTATTTATAATGTTTTTATATCAAAATCTTGAGAGGTTCTGACGTACAAGACCATGACAACTATATGTTATTCTCTGTAGTTCTTATTTTAAAATATCGGCCATAGAGGTGACGTGAAGGTCTCCAACCTTCACACCTCCCCCTCGCTTACCGAAAATGAACAACCATAAAACAAAATTTATATTAAAACCTAGCTATTCCTGCCTACGTAGGAAATAAAACCATCCTTTACGATAGGATAGCAACGATTGCATCCAACAACGTTAATGAACATCGAAATACTCAAAAGTTGGAATCAATTGTTGCTTCAGCATGCCAAAACCCACGGAAAATGCATGACATGGCCTTTGTCACACCTAGCTACGGTAAAGCCAAATAATTTCGAAAGCAAGCCGTCAATATTTGTTTCAATAAAGACCACAAACTTTTGAAAATATTCCTACTCATACCCCCAATGGTCACAAGGTTGGCAGATAATAACACTATGTTATCCCCCGAGTATACATATGTACCCATGAGTGGGGTCCACCAAACCTGCGCCATAAAACCCCCTTTCTACAACATGTAATTGCGACCGGTGAAGAGGTGTCTTCCTCCTCCGCTCGCACGATGTAGCTCAGCCATCTGCGATGCCTGATGCTGCGGCACCATAGTGGTCATCTTTTCATATACAGCTTGCGTCCGTTGTAGCGGCACATGAAAAATTAAAACCATTTGAGACAAGTTAATGTGTCAGTTCTCTACTTTTAGATATATTTAGTTTCCTCATTCATCATAACTAATCCATCTTAACTTTTCAACATTCCTATAGCCTAACTTGCTAACGACCGATGACCGCTATCAATAAAAAGCTTAATTCATTAATGCCCCCTGAAATCACCATAACTATAAGTGATCGATGGCATCGAACCATCGTTACCATACCATTCATTCTGTGATGCCAACCTTCTACAGAGTTTGTCGTCCGGACATTTTCATCAAAACATGTGAATATGTCACCAGTTATTTTTTGTAATCATGAAATTTTTGAAAATTTTCTTCACTTGGCATTTTTTCTTGAACTGACAAATATGCCTCGGGTATTAAATGAGGGGGCAAGTGAGCCGACATACAACATAATTTGGTAATCATGTACCCTTCTTCAAATGTCAGTAGCTGCAGTTCTTTTGATTTGGCCCATATAGCTTTATGGTAATGATAATAACAACCGGTTATTTTTGCCTCCGGAAATACGTCTCTGATCGCATTTAAAGTTGCGATCTCGAAATCACACTTAAAATTTGAAATCTTCATGCCAATTTTTTCCTTCAAAAGGGTAAATAGACTTATGTACGTTTTCGCAGTTTTATTTGGGAGTAATTCAACCCAAAATTTCAAATGTCTAGGCTAGCTATCACGGTTCATGAGATACAGCCTCGTGACAGACAGACAGATAGACAGACGGAAAGTGGAGTCTTAGTTATAGGGTCCCGTTTTTACCCTTTGGGTACGGAACCCTAAAAATATCTTAACAAGTACAATATCAAATTTGCCCCGAAGTACAATCTATAAAGTAATGACAAAAACATGTTCCATAATTTTCCAAAAAGTGCAACATGAACTGGGCGTCTATAATGCTTCAAAAAGCTTAATGTAAGTTTGCACCAACTGACTCTAATATCCTGGAGCCACAATCTAAGGAAATACAAATAACTTAAGTTCTAATTTAATCTTTTTTATCAAGATACGTTATGTACCAAAGGGGTCTTTACTCGTGGCTAAACTTGCGCTAGATTATTTTTAACATACAAAATTACGGGACTTTAAAGTTTATAAGTACCTAACTCTTCAAGGCCTCCCGTACATAATAGAAACGGTGCAAATCTAGATGGGCCCTCTGATGATTCCTAAAAAACCAACGACTACACGACTTACTTCCATACTTTTTCCTAATTTGACTATACATATCTATACTGTTAATAAAGAGAAAACCGGAATGCGCGTCACGCATCAACGCCCAGCCGAAACTACTGAAGCTAGAAACATGAAACTTTAACAGTACGTATATTTTTTGACGTAAACAAGTAATAAGAAGGGATTTTTCGAAATTCAACCCCTAAATGGGTGAAATAGGGGATAAACCATTGTATGGAAGTTCGTCATTTTTAAAGCTACGAACATGATATTTAGTATTAAGGCTTATAAATATAAGGCTATAGATGTACCATATTCATTTTTTTTAATTTCATCTCTAAAGGGTCGAAATAGTGGATTAAAGTTTGTATGGGAGATACGTAATTTGAGAAGTAAATTACATCAAATTTAAAATTTAGGCTGCTGGTACGAATTAAAGAAACATAATTTTACCGTTTATGGAAATTCAACCCTAAAGGGTCAAAATAGTGCATTAAAGTTTGTATGGGAGATACGTCATTTTTGAAGTAAATTACATCAAATTTAACACGTGGGCTGCTGGTACGAATTAAAGAAATGTAATTTTACCGCTTATGGAAATTCAACCCTTAAGGGAATAAAAAAGGGGTTGAAAATTTGTACGGGATTCCCGTTGTTTCAAAGCAATCAATTTATTTATCCGTTTTTCACGACTGCAGCTAAAGAGAAGCGAGTGTTATGTTCAAACATTTATTCCATAACAAAGCATTAACATTTCCATTCAAATCCAATTATCTCAGAAAGGAAAAACTAAAATCTACACTTCGTATTAGATCGTTTTCAGTCTTCACCGTGCGTACTTAAACAATAAGTTTTTGTTAAACATTTCACTTTTCTGACAAACTTTTTTTCTAGCTATACTTATTATTGCATTGTCAGCAATGATATTTTATATTATTATATAAAATATCATTGATTGTCAGTGGGTTTATATCGTGTACCAAATTTCAGCCAAATCCTATAACGGGAACGGATGAAAAATAAATTTCCAAAATTAGACTCCCACATTATAACGTACCTACATGCTACATACTAACAAAACAAGTTGAATAAAATAAATGTTTTAAAAAACAATAAACCGCCTTCAAAAACGCAAAAAATAACTTCTATTAAAATGATAGGTAAATAGGTTAGTCCAACAGAAGTCAGCTTTTGGTTGAAAATATTGTGAGTCACCGACTTCAGTTGGACTCACCTATTTATTACCTATCATTTTAATTGAAGTTATTTTTTGCGTTTTTGAAGGCGATTTTGTTTTTTTTAATTTTTTTTACTCTCTTTGTACCTAATCATAATAAGCCTATGTAGTCCCACTTCTTTGTTGATATATCAAACTTTAAGACATTTCAAGCTCGCCGCAAGCAACGCCGCGTGAAAATCATAGTAATTTTTAAACAATAATTCAATGTTCTTCGTTGTAGTCGCTCAACTATCTTAATATAAAATTAACAAACCTACTAAACCACACCCGAGCGAAGCCGGGGCGGGCCGCTATTAATTAATAAAGAAATACAAGATTTTCCGATTATTAAATTCGGGAAATGGGTAGGTTAGTTAGATTGAGTTAAGGTTTTGATTACAAGTGATTGTACTTATTTCATATTTTTTTAATACATTGTACAGTAGGTAAATAAATTAATTTGCGTAATAGGTAAATAAATTAATATAGGTAAATAAATTAAGTTTTATGCATTTGGCATAGCCTGGCTGGCGTTAGTTATAATCCCAGTGTTTTTTTTAATATACATATTAGGTTATAAACGAGAGGTAGTGTTTATTATTTAATTTTGTGGATTTAAGGGATAAAACTCCATTTTTCTTGTATTGTAAATATTTCCAATATAGGTACACTTACATATTGTCTGATGTAAATTTAAAAATAAATGTTAACTTATATGCTTTTAGCATGTTACCATAGCCTGGCGGGTGTTAGTTTAGTAGTAATTTGTTTTTGTTTGTGTAATTTTGTGGATTTCGGTCAATAGATTTTTTGAAGTGATAACTTCTTATGGGAAGGTAAACCGCTTCGTTACGTAACGCGTTACGGCGCCAGTCTATCTGGCCCCTATTTCACCAAGTTACAATTGTCAATGACATATATCGCGGACATATGACAAGTGACAGGTGACAAGTAGACAAATTCTCATTTTTATTTCTATGGACATACATAATTGTCTGCAATTGCAGTGTGCAACGCGTGACAATTGTCCATAATTAAATTTAAGGACAATTATGTTGTGAAACAGTTGTAAATTTTACCAAGTCGACATATTTGCAAATTTGTCGGTAATTATTGACATGAGATTAGAGCTGTGTCAGGCTTGCGTTACAATTGTAGTGTTTGCATTGTTAGTTACAAAATGGCTCTCCGCGAAAGTAGTAGTAGTGACAGTGAAAGCGATTTAGATGAGTTTGCATATGTCGCGGACATATGACAAGTGACAGGTGACAAGTAGACAAATTCTCATTTTTATTTCTATGGACATACATAATTGTCTGCGATTGCAGTGTGCAACGCGTGACAATTGTCCATAATTAAATTTAAGGACAATTATGTTGTGAAACAGTTGTAAATTTTACCAAGTCGACATATTTGCAAATTTGTCGGTAATTATTGACATGAGATTAGAGCTGTGTCAGGCTTGCGTTACAATTGTAGTGTTTGCATTGTTAGTTACAAAATGGCTCTCCGCGAAAGTAGTAGTAGTGACAGTGAAAGCGATTTAGATGAGTTTGCATATAGGAGAATATATAAGGAACGAATAAATTTCTCCTTTGACATCACTGCCTTTGCGTTCAAGGAAAAATTTCGCATCAGTAAAACCAGTGTCGAATATTTAATAAATAAAATCGGTGCAATTATAGATCACCCAACTTTAAAAAATAAAGCTTTGACGCCTTGTCAACAAATTCTTTGCACACTGCATTGGATGGGTTCAGGGTCACAATACCACGTCAGTGGGGATAACCACGGAGTGTCGAAAGCAACCGTTCATCGTTGTGTAAAACGTGTTACTACTGCAGTAGTAAATGAGCTATTCGGGAGTGAAGTACGGTGGCCGGACAACTCGAGTACTATCTCGCAATTATTTATGGATATTGGGAACATTCCAAGAATTGGTGGAATAGTTGACGGGTCATTAATTCCAATTGATTCGCCGCGACAGAACGAGTATATGTACGTAGACCGTAAAGGTGAGCATTCTGTGAACACTATGGTTGTTTGTGGGCCCAATTTGGAATTTTTTTACGCTAGTGCCCGATGGCCGGGCTCTGTCCACGACGCAAGAGTGCTGCGTTGCTCAACCCTGGCTCGGCAGTGGGAAAATGGGTGGAGGCCATTCCCAAACGCTATCATTTTGGGGGACAGCGGGTATGGGATGAAAAAATGGTTAGTTACACCGAACATCCCTGTCCAAATACCGAGAACGGATGCAGTCACGAGATTTTTGCGTGCTTTCAAGTGTACAAGAAGGGTTGTTGAAAATGCTTTAGGGATTTTAAAAGAGAAATTTCCCTGTCTCAATCATCTTCGTTTGCAACCATTGACAGCATGTAATGTTTTTTTAGCTTGTGTTACCATTCACAACGTAGAAAAACGGTTTGGAACTCAACATTACATTCCATACGATTATTTAAGTGACCAATTGGATGATAACGAAGATAATGACGAAGATAATGAAGAGGAAAACAACAGTGCAATTGACCCAGAAGCGATTGAAGTGTTGAGGGAATTAATACAAAATTTTAGTTAAAGATAAATTTAATAAAAATTCAAGTAGGTAGGTATAATTATTATTTCAAAATAAATTAGGCAGTTAACTGCAAGAAGATAAATTTTGTAGTTTAGGTAACTGTGTACAGTCAAATTCAAAAGTAGGTTTAGATTTTAGTACGTTGTCGCAGTAATTGATATACCTAATTCAAACCACTTTAACTTTAATACGTTACTGCGATAAGGTACTAAAATGTACATGTTCGACTGTACACCCAAGAGCAAGGAAATTGTGTACTTATTCATAAATGCACTACGACTAAAGTAAGCTTTAAGTATGCTTTGGCCTTTTCTGTCATTGAACTATTCGAGTTTGACAGAAAGGGACAAAGCATAACTACTAGATATAACTAAAATAGGTTTATTGTACGTTAATGAATAAGTGGGTCACTCTTCAATGGAGATAACATTTTTTACAGAAAATGAACACGAAAATCTCAAGATTTCTCATGGGCAAATATGTTTTAAAATGCAATAATAATAGTAAGTAAGTATTCGTTTATATTTGTCGCAAATTTTATGCAAACTAAGTGATTTAGTTATTTTAAATTGTATTTACCCTTGAAAGATGAACATTTTCATGTTCATTTCTTGTTACTTCAACTAAATTAATCTCAATAACATTTTGAGTATAGTACGGTTCAGTAAAACAAGAAATTTTACTTATATTTAATTCCTTCTCTAACTTAAACAAATCTAAATCTAATTTATAATTTTCCCGTTTTACCATTTCAGTTTTTTCTTTAATTAGCAATATTTCAGCCTCCAATTTCTCCTTTTTCAAACGCATAATAGATTTGCATTGTGCATTTGCTGAACTTGTACTATTCTGCGAAATTTGTGGTAAAGGTTCACTATGTGTATCTTGTGGCGGTGGTTGAGTATTTTGTATTTGAATGGTCGCCTGAGTTCCTGAGGACTGTGGAACATCCAAACCTTCTAAAACTGGAGTGTTCTTTCCTATTATATTCAGTATCATATCGTCAGCTTCATCAAACTTCATCTTTTTCCCTCCCGCAGATCCCGTTTGCTGACGGTTATCCTTTTTTTCCTAGAATAAAAATAAATAAATTAATACCATACATAAATGTAAAAACTATTTTTTTCCTGAGATTGCGACTGCTTAGAATCCATTTTTTAGGTACCACATTTCTACGGGAATAGTGCATTTTTTAAGGTAGATAGTTGCTTATGTCCCCGGGACTCAACATAATTATTATCTTCATGCTAAGAGCTTGCTTACACTGGGTCTACTGCTGAATTCGACAGTTAACAACTAAAAAAAAAGGAGGGCGTCTTAAACTGTCGTGAAACACGACATAAATTTCGTTAAATTCGGTGAAAGTTAGTGTTTGGAACAATTAAACATTACTTTTATATCAATCACTAGTAATAATATTATTATGGATTTATAATTTAATATGGCTTAATTAGGCAATTACGTGAAAGCGTGATTTTAAGTTTGTTTAATATTGTCAGAGTTAAAAGCACTTAAACAAAAAATATTACTTTACAATGTACTATCCCATTTTTACTTGACTTAAGTCACTGACATAATATATGTAATTATGTATATACCATTTTAGTTTTGTTTGGTACTAGCCCTGTTTTTATATGCAATGAAGTGTTTACTTACGTACTATACGTAAATACATACTTTTTATAGTAGTTTATTAATTCCTACCTTTTCACTTAGTTCTTACGTGTAATGCATAATAATTTGAACTTTCAGCATAAGTGATCCGAAAATGGTAATCGGAATTTACTTACAAAAACCATTTTTTTTATTTTGAAAGTAACTTCAATTTATTTAAGTACGTGTACCTACTTGTAAATTATTAAGAATGTACATATGTAATTAAATGTCTAACCTTCAATCGAAATTTATTTCTGTCATTCTTGTGATGTGAATATAAATAGGTACAGTCGCGGAATGTAAAGGTTCGTCGCCACTTCTCATTGTTAAGGTTCAACAGTGGCGAACCTTTCAATTCACGACTATACATTATTTAATCACAAACATCGAAAATAATCACTAAATAACCCATCAAAGTAGCTCAAGGCCCTCAAATTAAATTTCAACCACATTTTGCTAAAATATACCTCTGCCCGAATATAACAACACAAGTTTAGAGTGGATATTGTAATATTGTTTGAATATTGCAACATACGGAAAAAAAACGCAGTAATAAATTGGTCATACATTTTCCAATTACAGAATAACTCTCCATTTACAATCGGGTATGAAATTCAAACTTATTTATTACTTACAATAGTTCTCTTCCTCCAATTTTGCCACGTCGTATCTCTTAAATATTTCCAGTCCTTGTCATATATTCCCATTTCTTTCAACTTTTCAGCTATTTCTTTCCATTTCTTGATTTTCATGTCGAATGTTAAATTGTTATCAAATTTACCGAATAGTACTGTTTTATTGTCGGAGATCAATTTTAACACTGTAATTTTTTTTGTAATATCCATATTGCAATGGTCTTAATCAAGGCACTTTAAAAAATGGTGCACGAAAGGAATTTCAAATTGCAAATGATTTACTTTATTGTGGCTAAAATCGCGGGAAATAGTTTAATAGTTTTAAATAAGTTTCATGCAAAGTGATCAAAGATATTCGTATTCAGCCAGTGTCAATTTATCTACAACTATATATTTAAAATTTAAGCGGTTCTTCAGCGTACGTTCAAAAATACAAAGCCAATTTATAATAAACAATCAGTGTACTTAATTAAGTATCAAGTTTTGTAATTGGTAAATTATATTTACTCGGACAAACTCGAAAACGCTCGCTTCCAAAACACACGTACTTTGAAATTAAAAAATAAACACTGGCTAGTATCAATAAAAATACATTTTCTCAAAAATGACTGGAAATGTTGACATTACTATCTACATATTGAGACGCGAAGGACATAGTTTACTGACAGATCTCAAATTAAAAAAAAAACACATTGCGTGCTCGCTAAACAAGCCCGCAATGTTGCATACAAATTCCATTACTATCTAGCTTGTAACTTTTTTAAAAGTGAAACAGCCCATAATAAAATGAGGGCACAAGTCTTAAACATCCAAATTTTATTCGAAACATAACTTTTTTATCTGTGTCTGGAATAGCTTATGTTTTTTTAAAAGACAAAGCTTGCGGTTCTCCTTGTCATAAACAAAAAGGCGGTGAAGAGTGATAGTTTTTTCACATGAAGTTTGTTTGTATGCAATTAGAAAAATAAGTTCGAGCGATGAAGATTTTACTCCAACACAAAAAAAAACTTGCGATTTTTGAGAAAATCACTATATTTGCCTCGGCAGGAACAGCAATTGCGGGCTTCGTATTTTTAAACGGACTCGCAAGCTCGTCCGTTTAAAACAATACTCGGCCCGCAATTGCCTACTTCCATGCCTAGGCAATAATGTACTATTTCTCAAACATGATCGGAAAACTTAGTTTTAAAAAAAGAACACGGGTATCTCGTATTCAACCATCAAAATTAAAAAAATAGTACCTAACCTTGTTTCTTGCCACAGTTTTTTTAAAGTGAGAATAATTGCATACAGTCCACAAGACTGAGGAAACTAACCATACAGCCAAGCTAACCGCTCTCGTTTATTGAAAAAAATTGTGTATAGTCATAGTGTGTTTCATTTGTTGAGCGATTGATTAAAAGAAATAAAAATTAGTTTGGACACTCCAAACTAATATAATAATTGTTGTTGCATAATTGTGGACTAACTACGCGGAAATGATGGACGCCTGTCAACAATCAACATACGGTTGATTTAAACATTTAAATTATAAAGATTATCGGTTGTCATGACAACGTGACAATGGTGTCAGGATTTTCACAACTGCCATTTCACGACATAAAAATGTCTTTTTTTTTAAATTATTGTCTCACCTGTCAGCGTGTTTTAATAATGTAGAGATTTGTGAAACAACACTTATCGTGACTACTCGACAATTGTCACCTGATTATTACAATTGCAGCTACATAAAATACAATTGTCACGTAATTTAGACAATTGTCGCACTTGTCAAGCTTGGTGAAATAGGGGCCTGGCTTCCCTTTTTCTCACGCATTACGGCAGCGGGCGGGGCGGGGCGGGGCGGTATAGTTCAACTTAGATTAGTTGAAGTTATCACTTCTGTCGGGCGTCCCGAGATGCACACGTTTTTAAAAAAGTAGAAAACTCAAAATGAATTATCCCTCTAAGAAGTCGTTCTAATGTAGATTGTCGAACTAGGGATAATAATAGAAACAATTGACGTCTTAATTACGAAATCGAAGAAGAAAGGGAAATCAGGCTTTGAAATAGAAGAGAAAGTAATTCTTTGCGAAGAAATAGAGAATCATCTAATGAAATGAAATGAAATGAAATGAACGTGACGTTCGTCTGAGAGTTGATAGGGATAGACAGATCTCAGCGAGCCAGATAATCTTCTACTGAGCGTGACGTTCGGCTAACAGGCGACAGGGATAAACAGATCTCAGAGAGCCAAAGAATCTTCTACTGAACATCCAAGTAGGCCGAACGTAAGTCCACAAGAACTTCTAATTTGTGGCCAAATAAAGTGAATTCTGCATCCCTTTGCAAACCTCTATGCAAATGCACCTATCTAAAAATTCTTTTTATTATTCCAGATGAACTTGGGTCATTTTTACTTATATTAACCGAAGCGAAGCGAGGGCGGGTCGCTAGTATACTAATATAACTTTTAATTCACAACACGACGTTCAACTCTGCGCGAACGCACGATCAATAATAGTTGGACATTACCTCTCGAAGCTCACCGCGATACTGTCCGTCCGTCCGGGTATCCACTCGGGTGGCGGCGGCTTGCCTTTACGTCGCGAGCGACACGAGAATATAGCGCCATCCCACTCAATTTGTTACTTACCGAGCGGCAAAATGGCGTATATTTAGAAACGATTTAAAACGTTCCATAACTTATTTTGTATGTATAGTTATGTAATTGTTATTACACAACCAATACACATCAAAATGACGTCTGAGTATGTACTTATTTGAAATAAATTCATATTTGAGTAAAACAAAAACTTATGCGAATTTACGACACATAAGTCTTCTAAGTCCCGCGCAGAAAAAATATGTAAGTTAACTTATGCCAATTTGTAATTGCGCAATTGAAGATAAGAATTTTAAGTGAGAAAATGTCTCGAGGATTAAGCGCGTAACTTGACTAACACAAAAATATAAGAAATTATCTTCCGAGTAGAACTACTTATTTCCACATACTTCCAAAGTTAAAGACGCGCTGGCGTGGAATAAATATGCAAGTCTATTTACACTTTTTATTCATATTTCACGTTTCTTAACTATAAGTTACATCGTTTTTGCCAACGAAGATTTTTATGAAAAATTGGCGTACTCATGGTTTATTTTTGCGATAACTTTCTTAATTTTGTTTCTAAAAATCTGAAATTTTCTGAGGTTATGTATTTTTTAATCCTTTATCAGGAGTGAAATAATGGCAAAAACGAGTAACTACAATTTACGTATTTCTTCCACGAATGGTGCGAATAGTTAGATTGTAAACAGTCCGTACATTGTAATGATGTAACTTTTGTTCCGAGTAACTGGAAAAACTATTTAATTTAGATTAACGAATGGGAGCGGGTTACTGATGCGGCTCTCTGTAAATATGGATAAGACGTTTGGATTTACTTTTTTAATCTTCTATTTTGGGGCATGTACATATTTCTGCCCTAACTTGCATTAATAGTAACTAAAAACTGTATAGTTGTTTTAATATTTTTATTTTCGCACCTTGCACTAACATATTTTTGTTTTTTTTTTATACGAAAAAACAAGTATAAAATCATTTTAAATTTTCTTTAACTGTTTTCGCCACCCTGCTTACTGCTTGTTTTTTCAGTTCAAAAATTTTAATGTATTTTTAGTAACTAAAAACTGTATAGTTTTTTATTTTTTTGTTTGCACTGGTAGTTCTGTAGCTCTGCCTACCCCACTCTGGGAATGAAGGCGTGAGTTTATGTATGCGCCACTCCCCCAAAAAAACACTCAATTTGATCACGAGCTAAATGGATTATGATGAACACCATAATGGAATAAACCGATACTTTAGTAACTCAAACACAGTAACCCAAATAATGAATTATTTCAACACCGAATATCTCATTTATATAGGAGCGCCAACTGTATCCATAACAATAAGATCAAGTCACTACAAGTCAGAAACCCATCCTTTGTCAAGTACCGGTCAAGCGCTTTTACACAGGTTGGAACAGGAATATTTAGGGTTAAAATATTACTTACGCATCGCGATGAAGTTGGCTTATAAGTTCCCCGATGACAAGTAATTCTTGATCTTCTTCAAGCTCTTCACAGAGTCTGATGAGATGAGGATCATAGATGTCACAGTTCAAACTATCCATTTGGTTTAATCTACACAATAACTTTTTATTGCTGCATCTTATAGTCAATAAAGTATTTAGCACAATTTAATTTCGCAATGAAAAGATAATTGTTTAGACTGGAAAAAGATCTTGAATTCTTAAAAGGTAAGGTTTTTACATCTAATACAATAACAAGCTTTTGGTTAACCTACACAAATACTTTTTATCACTGTTTCTTATTGTCAATAAAATATTTCACACAACTGTATTTAGAAGCTACTTGCTTTGTGATGTTAAATATAACATCACGTGTAGCTTGGAGTTGATCGTCCTCATCAGAAACCGCATAGCATTTCAATCTCACATCAGCGTGTTTCCAGTGCTCAGTGGGCGGAATGTAATTTTTTGCAAGTCATATATCTCGATTTTAATCAAATGAGAAGCGTATGCCCCGTCGTCTTGTCCGCTTGATAAGTATGCGACACCATCGGGAGAACTTTAACATACGTTTGAGGACCGTTTCAGTACTTTAGTGTTCTTCTTAGGACGCTCAAAAAAGCTTTCGATGTTATTTACTGAACGCTTTTTTGCCATGGCCTGCTTAACTTTAAAACCAGGCGTGCCTTCTTTGTCAGTTGAATCATCTTTATTTTCCGGGTAATAATAATCCTTGAAAGTACTTTCAGAGAACTGAAACAATATCAAACAATAAATTACACAACTGTTTACAATACTCTTAACAAAACACGGTGATAAATGCTAAAAAGACACACAATTAAGTTAAAATAGTTGTACATACTCACATCCATTATTAGCGCTTTTTATAAACACTTCACTTCACTTCACGAAACAACACTATTATAACTATTTACTGCTAAAGTTACAGGGAGCTCCGGTAACGAGCACTGTTGCAATCTCAATACTTGAGCATACGCAATACCCCACCGCTTTTATACCCTCCGTAAGTAACACAGACGTTGAGTTATTCACCAACACCCAAAATAATAAAATGCACAAGTAACAATCGGAATCCTTTGTGACCATAAAACATAATAGGCGGCTACCAATAAAACACTTAAACCGTTACAACAATGCACTCAGGTACGCAAAACTTGTCGATACAGGCATTTTTGATTGATATGCTCCATAGTACTTTGAATCAAGTCAGAACCAGTTTACATACCTTGTTTTAGTTTTACATACTACCGTGTTACAGTAAAATTCAGTCTTCTACGATGAGCCGTAGTGATCGGACGTGTTCTTTCGCGTTGATCAAGCCATAACCAAAATCATTAGACCCCCGTGATACTACACTCATGTGCTTTAATCGTGTCTTATAGAAGTGGTCATTATCTATATCGGTTCCTCCTTATCTCACCTAAAGAACAGGACCATAAGGTGCTCCCCTAGCGGGGTTGCGGTGTGAGACGGCTATATCGGCTACGATCCGCTACGATTGCTACGCGAAAACGTAGCACTCATTGCGTCCGTTGCGACTAGCCTTCATTATACAATGGAGTGTCAAAAATGTAAGAAAGTGTTGGCGAAAAGGGGATCGCACTTTGTATGCCAGGGCCCGTGTCAAGGCACCTTCCATAGAAATTGTGTTAAAGGACTGGCGGATGATATGAAGGCAGGCCGGAACCGGAGTTGCTGCAATAATTGTGAAGATAACGAATCTGATGATGAGGTAGAAGACGAGGAGGACCAGGACATGGATAAAGTGCTAAAAGTCATTCTAAAAAAGGTCAGCGTCCTCCCGGGATTGGAAAAACAATTAAGTGCTATAAAACTAAGCATTAGTGTCCTCTCGGACAAGTACGACACACTGCTGGCGGAACATGAGCAGTCGAAGGAGAAAATTTATAAGCTAGAAAAAATGGCCGTCAGCACCAATAACAAGTGTGTATATCTAGAGAAACAGAACATGGCGCTTGAACAAAAAATACAGGAATTTGAGCAAGCAACCCGAAAACACAATATCGAAATTGTGGGCATCAAGCAATTACCAGGCGAAAATATAATGGAGATTGTAGCCACGATAGGAAAGAAGATCGACGTCACCTGCGAGGAGATAGAGGCGGCAAGGCGCACATATCCACTAAGACCCGGATCTAACTCTAAGCCGGCGCCTATTATCGTTGGGTTCAAGACCTCGGGGACGGCGGCCCGCGACCAGTGGCTCTCGCAGCGGCGCCGGCTGACCGACCTGACGAGCGCCGCCGTCACGGGCGGGACGGTGACGAACAGGATCTACGTCAACGAGGACTTGAATAAGTCCACCAGGGTATTGCTATGGAACGTGAAGAAACAGCTACACGGTGTATATAAGTATATCTGGGTGGCAAACGGTAAGATCCTGGTGAAGAAGTCTGATGGCGGCAGTTCTACATGGGTGAGGTCTGAGAATGATTTAAACGAATTAAAAAAGGCTTAGTGATTGTCTCATTATAATGCCACGACTACGATGATTATTCCTTTTATATAAAATTCACAGCTTTAAATAGTATTGATTGTATTGAAAATCAGTCTATAGTAAATTTTGTTAGTGTAGACAGTTTAAAAGATTTTAAAAACTCATTTAGTGGAACTAAAGACTTAAATCTACTTCATGTCAACATCCGTTCAATTAAAAAACACTTCAACGAACTATTAGTAGCGTTAGACGGTCATTTAAACGATTTAGATGTTTTAGTAATTACAGAAGCAAATATAAATCACTCAGTTTTGCCATTTTATAATATAAAAGGATTTAATGTAGATGTGGTGACTCGCGAGGGGCGCAGGGGCGGCGGCGTGCTGGTGTACTCGCGCGCCGGGCTCGCGGCCGCGCCCGCGCCCGCGCCTGCGCGCTGCCTCACCTCGGCCGAGTGCGTTTCCATTACAATTGATTACAACCACGAAACTATATATATTATATCTATTTATAGACCGCCAAAAATTGAGAGACAAGACAAAAAAAATACAATTTATTCATGAGTTACATTCGCTATTACACAGCATACCTAAAAGTTCAAAAGTAGTTTTGTGTGGTGACATTAATATTAATACCTTAGATGTCAAAGATAATCATGTAAATGCATACGAAAGTGTGTTATCGGAATTTGGATTTGTAGATTGTATTAATGGCGTTACACGAAGAGAAATATTAAATGGGACTATTGTAGAATCTTGTTTGGATCACATATACATTAGAGGCCTTAGTAATAGTATCCATTCAGCTGTAATCAAACATAAAATTTCTGATCACTACTTCATTTCGGTAACAATTGCATGGGAACGTACTCCGCCAAGGGCGCCGTGTTCAACGCCATCTGTTGGGCGAAGGACGCGCGGCGGCGGCGGCGGGCCGGCCGCGCCCGTACGCGCGCCTGCCAATGCCAATGTGCGCCGCGTCCTTGACAACCGATTAGTGAGGGAAAAGTTACTCGCTACTAATTTTGAGGAATTGTTAACTATTGAAAGCCCTGAAGAATTATATAAAGAGTTCTGTAAGCTATTTGTTGATATATATAATGAATGTTATAAGACAGTAATTGTGAGCAATAAAAGAGATAGTAAATGTTGGATTAATTCCAAACTAAAATTAATGGTTAAGGAGAGAGATAGACTATTTGAAATATGGAGCAATGAACCAAATAATATGTTAAAGCGTCTTACATATACAAAATATAGAAATAAATGTTTTAAAATAATATCTAAGGCAAAGAGTGAATATGATAAGAAAAGTATATTAGATTGTAATAATAATATTAAGAAAATATGGGACAAAGTCAATAATATGTTAGGAACCGAGAAAAAGTCGTTAGATACAGTGATACTTAATAATATGAGGACTCAAGGTAGTACTATTGATATATGTAATGAGTTTGCGGAAAGTTTTTCTAGTTCACTAGAAGTTGATCTCATTAAACATAGTTGTAATATCAAATGGTTGGACAGGAAAGAATATGCAAAAGAGTCAGACGTGTGCATGCGATGGCAACCGGTGAGTAGTATAAGCATGATGCGAATCATTAATAGTATGAGCTCTAAAAAGTCTCCCGGCTGTGATCTCATACGCATGAGCGATTTAAAAGTGGTATCTGATAGAGTAAGCCCTGTTTTAGCTAAGTTAGTTAATCTATCCGTTAGCAAGGCTCGTTTTCCTGAAGGACTTAAACAAGCAATAATCCGTCCAATTTATAAGAAAGGCGACCGTAAATCATTTTCAAACTACAGACCCATAGCGATACTTTCTAGCGTAGACAAAGTAATTGAAAAGTGCATTGTTAACCAATTAGGATCCTATCTACAAAATAATAGCATATTAAACAGGTGTCAACATGGTTTCCAAAAAGGCAAAAGTACAAGTACATTACTATCGAACTTTACAAATGAGATTAATCGTTATTTGGCAGATAAGAAAATTGTTGTAGCTGTATTTTTCGATTTTAGGAAAGCGTTTGACACTATCGACACGAATACACTTATCGACGCCATGAGAGAGTGCGGGGTGGGCGAGCCATTGAACCGGTGGTTCGGTGACTACCTCACCGCGCGCTCCTATCGGGTGAAGGTGGGATCGACCCTGAGCGACGAGCGGAGGGTGCGGTGCGGGGTGCCGCAGGGCTCGGGCTGCGGCCCGGTGTGCTATTTGCTGCATGTGAACAGCCTGTGCGGCGTGCTGCAGCACTGCTCCCCGCACATGTTCGCCGACGACCTGTGCGTGCTGCGCGCGGGCGCCGCCGCCGACCTCGCCCGCACCTGCCGCTCGGTGCAGCGGGACGTCGACGCCGTAGTCAAGTGGTCGCACGATAATGGTATTGTTTTAAACACGGAAAAAACTAAATTATTAATAATACGTTCACCCTATTTATGTCCTCCTGATTCACCACAGCCCATAATAGTAACCCACGATTTTACTTGTTTCCATAATAATCTAGTTTCATGCCAATGTAAGCCAATTGAGCGCGTCAAATGTATGACTTACCTTGGCATGAAAATAGATGAAAACTTTTCATGGTCATCTCACATTGATTTTATTTGTAGTAAATTAAGAGTTTTATTGGGAAGGTTTTACCACTTAAGCTATAGAGTCCCAAATAGCACATTAAAATGTTTATATAAGTCTCTAGCTGAATCAATTATTTGTTACTCTCTTGATTGCTATGGTCTTACCTTTAAAACAAATTTGGATAAAGTAGAAAAGTTGCAAATTAAATTCCTCAAGCTACTAGTGAACAATAAAACTAAAAATAAATGTAAACAAGACTATTATAAATTATTTAAGATATGCAAAATCCTACCGGCAACCCTTAGACACAAGTACTTACTGGCAGTTAATCAACATGGTAATCAAGAGATTAACTTATCCCAATTGAGCCAAAAACATGGCACCAGGTCAGTAGCCGCTGGTAAATATGCTGTACCCAGAGTGAGCAATTACTATGGGGACAGGCTTATTGAGAAGCGCTTGCCTTACATCCTCAACAGCCTACCTGCGGCTCTGAGACTGGAGCCTAACAAAAATAGGTTTAGGAGAGCATTGTTTAAGCACTACCTTAATATTATTTAAATTTTTAAAATTACTGTTTGTTTATTCATTATTAATGTAGATTCTGCTCTGTGATATATACTTATGTAAACTAAGACTCGCGGATCCCACAGTCCAACTGTGAAAACAGTTTTGCGGGACGTTGTAAT
Source organism: Acleris literana (assembly GCA_946894065.1). Classification (NCBI taxonomy): domain Eukaryota; kingdom Metazoa; phylum Arthropoda; class Insecta; order Lepidoptera; family Tortricidae; genus Acleris; species Acleris literana. Next base: position 47,782,043 of record OX335668.1, read on the forward strand.
AGAACTAAGTTTGTAAACATGTTATAATAAATAAATAAATAATAAAATAAATAATAAAAATTAAAATATATGTAAAGTTGAAACCCATATATGTAGTGTAGGTAGGTAGGCATTTATTTCATATTGAAAATTACATTATTCTATGTCACATAATCATAATGAATTCACAATAAGATCGTCAAAATGTAAAAAAGATAAAGTAAAAATAATAATGAAATAAAATAAACAAACGCAGTCAAAATGTAAAAATAATAATTAAAATAATAAATTAATATGTACTAGATAGATAATGTTATAGCTAATGTCAGTCGTAGATAAAATACTCGTACGTAGGTTACATTGCATTTAACCACTATATTTTTAACAATATAAGTCCACAGCGTAAGATAACACTACACTTAGCTAAATTTACTAATATTAACTTAGGTAAATTGAATTAAGTTAAGCTTAGGTCTTAAGCTAGAATTAAATTAGATCTTAGCTTAGGTTAAGCTCATGTAAAGTTTGGCGATTCTTAATAATAGTTGAGCATGGGCTGTTTAAATTTAAAACCAATCGTAGCTTCTTCATTGGTTGATTCATCTTTATTTATTGAAAGTTTAAAAAACAGTAGATACGTATGTTACGTTAGATTAGGGTGTATGATGTTAGGTTAGCAAGGTAGGTTAGGTTGGGTTAGAACTATGACCCTTAAAAAACAGTAGGTATGTTAAAACTAGGTTAGGTTGTATTAATGTTAGGTTTACTTCAGCAAGGTAGGTTAGTACGTAATTGCGAACCTATTACATTACGGTAAGTATCTTTATGGAACTTGCTTGGGGTATTATGTTAATAGACATAATAAAATGTTACTGTTTGATTCAATTAGGAAGTGAAGAAGAGAGTGACAGCGATGAGGATGACGACCTTGAAGCTCCTGTACTCATTCCGAGAGCGGTTCGGATATTATGGAAGACACCTGAAGATCAAGATGAAGAAGAGATTCCGAATGCTGCTCCATCTATTATTTCGACTGCAACATCAGCAGTTGGGTTGTCTAATATCACGACTGCCACGCAAGATTCTGCTAGCGTACCAGATGTCACTCTAGCGGCCATCCCAACTGCTGCTTCTTGTTCCGCCATTGCTACTCCATCTGTTGTTGCTACCTCGCGGGATGCCAATACTGCCTCGGCTGTCATCTCAGCGGCCATTTTAACTGACGGTCCAGTTAATTTTCCAGATGGTTTTTTAGACTTTGAATGGAAAGACTCTCCCAATCCTCCTATATCACCAACAACGAGAAGAGAACCGTTCTTCCATAAAAACTGTGGTTCCACTGTCACTCTAAGTGACCCATATGAGATATTCACTGCCATATGGGACTGGGAGTTCATGAAAACTATTAATTGCCAATGAAACAAATAGGTACGCCCATTAAATGGCCGCGGAGATGATGCTCAAAGATGAGTTATGCGTTAAGAGTAGAATTGTGGAATCGAAAGACACGTTAGCCGACGATTTATTTGTTTTATTTGCGATAATTCTGACGATGGGAGTTGTCATAAAATCTAAAGTTGATGAATACTGGAACACAGATCAAGAAATCTTCTGTACACCAGGCTTTCGTGTGCAAATGCCTTTGAGAAGGTTCCAGCTCCTTAACTGATGTCTCCATTTTAATAATTGTGAGGGTATACGTACAGGCAAAACCTTGATGCGTCAGAAGCAAAATTGTTCAAAGTGCAGCTTGTAATCAGTCACTTAAATTCCAAGTTCTCGACGATGTATAAAATGCAACAGAATATAGCTATTGATGAGTCACTGCATCAATTGAAAGGGTGGTTAGAAATAAATCAATTTATCCCTAATAAAGCCGCAGCACTGGGAATTAAGAGTTATGAAATTTGCAAGTCACAATCGGGATATTTGTGGCGATTTATAATCCACGCGCACAAGCCAGCACCTCAAGCTGCACCTTAACCCAATCCATTCGCAGCGAGTACACCGGCGCTTGATTTAAACCTAATCAAAGGTTTAGAATACGATGGGTGATCCATAAGTTTTATAATCGGTATTGAAAATGGGTGATATGTAAATCGTTTTATTTTAATTGGAATAAGCACACTTTCTATATATCCAAACACTTATTAAAGTCATTCAATTGTTTTACTTTACAACTGTATAAATAATTTTACTTTTGGAGTTCAAAATTGTCAAATTTTGTACCTTCACTAAGTCATCACCAGCTCGTGATTTTTATGTAGTTGTTTTTGAACATTCGTGAATGAGCAGTAGTAGTGGAAAGCTAGGGCTAAATAAGGTGAGAGCGGTTATCAGTTCTGATCTTCGGTCGAAGAGCAGCACGCTTGTCAATTAGAAGGCTCTGAAGCACAATTCCTGTCACAAATTCGTAATTTGAACTCGATTGCTAAAATTTGTAGGGCTCAATAATCCCTACATTTTGCAAACAGAGCTGGAGATAAAAAAAATCCTTCAATGATAACTTATTTATCCTTTAAATCATAATGATAAATCAAGGTTTCATTTTCAATAACAATATTTCTTATTAGTGTACCAGAACTTTCTCCACACCGGTCCAAATTATTACAAAACTAACTCTTATTTTTGCCGTCTTGTGTAATTGTACGTACAGATGTTTTTTGTTTAGCTATCACGGAAAAACAAATTAAGAATAATAATGTATAATATTTTTTCTCTAATTTAAGTTTGATTAGTGCCATGGTATATTCCACATTAAAAGAATATTATTATGTGAATGGTTCATACTGATTCTCAAAACTTATGGATCACCTCTCGTATACCGGGAACACGCTGTAGATGGATAACTTCTATAATTCCCCCGCTCTTGCCCGTAAATTAAAATCTTTAGGGATCGATTGTGTTGGCACCTTGCGAACAAATCGAAAACTTGTTACAAGGGAGCTAACTGAGATGACAAAAGCCAGAATGAGGCCAGCAGGCCTTTCGCGTAACATACTCGCAATCACAATCTTTTTCATTTTGAAAATCGAAGGCTTTTCTGCATAAAAAATGAAACCAATTGTTTTGTTTTGAAGCCAATCACGATTGCGAGTGAGTTACGCGAAAGGCCTGCAGGACAAATTGTAGGCTTTACCAGTTGTGACGTTGATGTCATGATCTAGAGAGATCAAAACCGCGTGGCAACGATTTCTATTTACCACGGCAATGCCGTCTCCACTGCATTAATAAGAGACTGTAACATTTGCATGGGTGGCGTTGATAAAAAGGACCAGATGCTGGCAACCTACCCAATTGAAGGCAAACGTACCCGCATTTGGTATAATAAAATATTTCGCCGCTTACTTAACGTATCAGTCTTAAATTATTTCATTATTCATAGAAAAACAGCTACTAAAAAACTTTTACAACGAAATTTCCGAAAAGCACAAATTTTATCACTTTTGCAAAAATATGCCCAATCTAATAAACCTTATCAGTTAAGTACCTGGTAATGGTTCAAGATTATTTCAAGCGAAACATCATTACCCTGCTGAGTATCCGTTTTTAACCACACTTAACAGTAAAAACCGTCATCGACATCCATGCAATGTTTACCACAAACGCACATTCACTTATTGCGTGGGGTGCAACAAAGCAGTTCAGCATTCAAATGCTTTAACTGCACTACACAAGTAATATAGCGTAACACTTTTGTACATTACAATAATAAATAAATAAAAATAAATGTCTTAAAAAACAAAAAAACGCCTTCAAAAACGCAAAAGATAACTTCTTTTAAAATGGTAGGTATAGGACAGTCTAACTGAAGTCGGCTTTTTAGTAAAAATATAGAGAGTCATTTATTTTATGCTATACTTTTTAGTGATCATAATAAGCTGTTATTAGTTCCACTTCTTAGTTGATATGAAACTTTAAGACATTTTAAGCTCGCCGCAAGCAACGCCGCGGGAAAGTCATAGTCATATTTAACAATAAAATTTTCTTCGTTACAATTGCCCAACTATCTTAATCGAGATATCTTATCGCCACCCTTGAAATAGGTACCGTTGAGGAGTTCCGTTAGCCGCTTGTGGTCTTCATCATGTTCCACTCCACCAAATGATACTTTTGAATACAAATGCTGGACTTGTTACTAAAAATACTAAAATCGCTGTATGTATACAAATGTATTTTTTTTAATAAATTTTTATATCCTATTATTTTACTTTAAATTATGAATTATTATACAATAATGAATTATTATTATATTACATATATTTTATTAATTAACACTTTAAATCAATTATACCTAATTATACGAGGGGTGCCTTTTAAGTTCTGTCGTTTGAAAAAACTAAAGACAATTTAAGTGTTAAATGGTATTTATTGTTTTTCAAAGTAATCACCGTGATATGTAATACACTTTTTCATTCGATCGAACCAGTTTTCGAAACACTTATTCCATTCCGAAGTCGGGGTCTCCAAAATGGCCGTTTTGTATGCCTCAACCGCTTCTTCAGGCGTCCGGTACCGTTGACCACGAAGTCGTTGCTTGATTTTTGGAAAAGTGAAGAAGTCATTAGGGCTTAAGTCTGGACTGTACGACGGGTGATCCAAATTTTCGACGTATTGTTCTTTTAAAAACGCAATTGTCTGCCGGGCGGTGTGCGAGCTAGCATTATCGTGGTGCAGTACTATACGACGTCTTGGGTTTTTTTTTTGGAACTCGCCTATAACTTCTGGTAAACAAACAGTGGTATACCAGTCAGCATTAACTGTTTTACGATCTTCGAGTACGATGGTCGCAACGTGGCCACTTTTCGCTACAAACGTGGCGACCATTTTTTTCGAAGTGCTCCGTGAGCGTATTACTTTGGTCGGTTTTGGCTCATCTTGAAACACCCAAACAGTCGACTGCTGTTTAGAATCCGGATCGTAGGCATATATATATCCAAGATTCGTCACCACTGATAATGTCATAAACGTGTTTAGAGTCTCCTCGGTTGAATTGCCGCAGAGTTTTGCGGCACCATCTAACGCGAGCCGTTTTTGTAAATGTGGTATCCAGCGTGAGATCAATTTTTTTACACCTAAGTCATCATGCAATATATTTTGAACACTGGTCCCTGAAATGCTTAATGAAGCTTCTATCTCGCGGTATGTCGCATGGCGATCTTCGACGATCAGTTGCCGTACAGCATCAATGTTTTCCTGGGTTACAGCTGTTTTTGGTCGGCCTTCACGATGCCTATCACTAAGACTAGAGCAACCACGTTGAAATTCCAAATACCAACGTTCCACAGTCCGGATGCATGGTGCTTCATTTTTAAACCCGTAGTCAGCTCTTCACAGCACTGAAGACGCGTTAAACCCCTTTTAAAGTTGTAAAATATTATCGCACGTAAATTTTCCTTCGAAATTTCCATTTTCACAACCGACTTGTCAACTTTGAACCGACGCTGTACTAAAACGAATCGGCCGATCTCGAGACATTCTTTTGTTTTTGAATTCTAAATTCAAATATTTTAAGATGATACTAGTTTTTTTTTAATAATCACGGGAGTTTTGCAAACGACAGAACTTAAAAGGCAGCCCTCGTATTAACCAAACAAATCTTATTATTTTAATACAATTAACAATTGTAAAACTAATCATTTATAATCTATTAAATAACTAAACGATCTATTTTAATAACAAATACAATAAAATAAATAAAATAATTTATTACAAATGCTTAACACTTGATCGGCGCGACTATACGATGCGCGCGCAGCTCGGCGCGACCGCTCGAGAACCTTCGATGCTCCCTGCGCCGGCGCTGACACCTCACCGCGACGTCTCACAAGGCGGAACTACGTTTGTTGTGCGTTCACTAGTGCTACTACGTGTCATCTTACGCGCTAACGAACGATTGAGGTCTAATATCGGTGATTTAATATCGGTGGCAGTGCACACGCTATTTTCTGACGTTATCAGGAACATATCTTAGTGTTATTTCGAGACCCAATAGGGTAAGTGTTGAACAATTTAATTTAAAATATAAGTGAGCCCTTTGTGTTAGATTTTATAGTGTAAAATCTTATACGCAACGCTAGCCTTTACTAATATTTTCTTAACGTAATTTAATCATGCCAAGTTATTATTTAATTTTAATTGTTGTTAACTTTGCTTGAGCGTTATTATTAACTGCCTAATTGCATAGCCTCTTGCCCCGCTTGTAGATCCGTTCTGATTGAAACACTTACACCAACAGAACTATTAGCCGTTACTTTCATCTTACGCTTTTGGCTTCTTCGGAGTGTTCTCAATCGATAAGCGACGTGGCCAGCTAGTGACACCGTGCGTTATTCACAGGGCGCTACATTTGTAGCTAAAGACAACGGCTGCCGGCAATTTGTCTGTCAACTCATTGACGTCACGCTACGCTCCCGTGACGTCACCGCCTCCAGGAGCACACTAAATCATTTCATTCATCTTCACCCGCCTATACCACCTTGCGAACAGGGAAGTACCGGACCGCGGAGGCAAAATTTTAGACGGGAATCGAACCCACGACCATTTTCTTTTAATTAATATTTTTTTATAATCTTGCTGATCTAATTGTTGTTTATTTATTTAATCCACCAACCGAGAAGGTCACACTAGGTTTAGTGTCGTGGGCTCTTAGAATACTATAGGTACCTACAGTAGTTTTGCTCCAAATCATACGATTTTACCCGGGATACAATCTCTAAACTTGCACCCACTTAAGTTTCGTGTAGTATTTACTTTGAAAATGGATTCGAAGATGAAAATATAATCGGACCGCAGAAACTTTTAAACCCGAGTTGTTACGTCGATCCGTACGATTATTTCTCAGGGGGCGGATGAAGTTAGAGTTTCTTTCAAGAACTTTTTAACGACAAGCAATCTTTGTAGTTTTCTTTTTTTACTGCGCTCTGTATTTGTAAAATTAGAAATATTTATGTTTAAAATGTCAATCGACGATAATAAGTGCGAAAGTAGCATTATAATAACGATAAGTTACTTTTAAAAATAAGTGAGACATTCGCTACTACACCTATACTTGGCCGGTGCGGCCTTTACCCTCGGTGACCAGGGTCGTCGTGTGAGAACCGGTGCTTCACACCGGGTGCTGACCGACGCCAGGATCCTGTCACTGCACCCTGTCGGGCTGTCGACGGTTTCCTAACCGCTGCTCCGCGCCTGTAAACTGCGAACACTACGAACCTACCATCTTATGCTCACACTACCAGTTACCAGAGATCTTTCAATAAATTCTTTAAACTTCTTTGAGTTTTTACTTGCGGTACTTTACGGTAGGACGTGACAGTTTTTACGAGCTAATATGTGATACTCATGTGTCTCGCCAGAGAGCTAGTAACGGATTTACCAAATTCGAAACTACTTTTTTGTAAGAAATAAACATTTATTTCGGCTTAACTTTAAATAAACTGAGAGAATGCAATATTTAAATTAGATCTTTATTTAATTTTCTGTAAATTAGGTTTTTTATAACAAATATTCAAATATAAAAGTAATAAAACAATACTAATACAAAAATAAACATTATAAAAAAACCTAACCTACGAGTGCCGCCTGCACCGGGACAGGGTTCAAGCTACCGGTGGTTAGGGCTGCAGAAACAGGAACCTCCTTACAATACGTGCCGTGTTGAGGAGTACTGCCTTCTGTATCTGGCCCTTGATCCAGCCATCTAGCGAGAGTCTCTTGAGGTGTTGGTCGAGACTCTTCGCTATTTTTGAGAACTGACGCCGGTGTGTACTTATAGTACGGCACTTCAGCCTCGACAAGACCATATTGAAGAGCAAGTTGCTGATGGATGATCCTGGCTACGAGGCTATATACTCGCAAGTACTCGCCGTTGGCCAAATGTGAACAACCGGAAATTATATGTAGACATATATAAATTATTATTATCGTACTTTATTTTTGTTCTCTCCCACTCCTGTCGTAACTTTTGGCGAATACCCTCCATTAAACGGGCGACAGTAGTATATGTCACCTTCTTGCAGGCTGAATTCCACTTCGCAAAGGAATCCTTCTTGTCACGTGCTGACTTACCTGTTTTACGCAGGACTCCCTTGACCAGAGCTCAGTACCGCTCAATAGGGCGACATTATGGCACATTAGGGGGATTCATGTCTTTAGGCATTGTTTGGATGGGAATACGTTCAAAGAAGCTGAGGATATCTTTGGCATAGTGGGATGTCGCAAGGTTGGGCCAGAATAGTGTTAAAAGTTATTTCTTTAAGCACTCGTTGTTATAGATTTCCTTGTTGACAGTGCCTGTTGTGACAAAGGACCGGCTGCGATCACTGCATTGACAAATGACTTGCCACACAAGATATTTGGAGCCAAACTTTTCCATTCCGATCGTCGTTTGTGAATCTGGAAGTCTCTCCTTCTGCGATCGTATAATACTGATAACCTGGCAGTGTTGAGAAGTCAGCCTTGACATAGGTTTACGCTTGACGAATTGGTCTATATCGTCTGACATTAAGAACTACGAAACTTCTCATCGTAGAAACATGAATTTAGTGACATTATTTAGCAAATATAGTCAGCGCACTGCTAAGACCTTGAGTTTGCATTGGGCCGGGCGGGGCGGCGGGGGCACTGCGGGGACACTGCGTAGAATAACGGAAACTGGCGCTCTCGCTGGTTTCTATTCAGTATAACTCACGACTCACACGTGATAGCGCAGTTACTCTTTCGTGTATTTACGGATATCATTTAGACCAATCAATTTAAATAATTATAAATGTGACTTGGACGATATTTGTACTTAAAAATAAACAATAAGTGTCAAAAAATAAATAAAAATGTCGGCCTCAGCTGCAGCAGCAGTGCAAGGGCCAGCAAGAAATATAAAGCACGGGTATCGTCGGAAAGACGGGGTTATGGGCCACGCACAGGTACTCCAAGTCCGGTGCCGAGCGAGCGAGGCGGTTTCGGGAGCGTAGCAAAGCTGCGCTACGCTCCGTAAACGACGGCGATTCCGCGAACACTTCTACCTCTGCCGCCGACCCCGCAAGCACCTCTGCCACTGCTGTACGTGTTCGGAATTCTTTCAATATTTAACACTCAAAACGACTCGCTGATATAGACGTTTCACGTTAAAACCAATGGCCCTGTGCACCGACACAGCCCCACCCGATCAAGGTCTCCAAGTAGCGTTTTATAACTTTATCAACAGTTCTGCGATGGATTTTTAATTCATTTGCGATGAAATGATTGGGACGGTTAGTATTTGACAGCCATTTGGCAACGATTTGTTCACGCCGTTGGATTTGCAAAAAATATTTGGGGCCACAATATTTTAATGACCGTGACCATATCATTGTTAAAAGTTTTCCAAAATAGGTTGAATAAAGAAAATGGATGTCTGTAAAGTCGGTTTACGTACGATAATTTTACGTGATGACGTCATAAGAAAACACACAAGCCGATCGTGCCTCTCTATCGCTCTCGCTCGCTCTATCGCTTGTAGGCGGAACGTGACAATGAGGCGGAACGTGACACTTTTTCGTGCGTGCAGCCGGCGTTTTATAAGACTTTGTCACGTCATGTCGTCGTCGTCCAGATTGCTTGGTTCCACGCTCAGTATTTCATCAGTTCAGTCCGTCGGTCTTTTTCAATATGCAAACGTGTCACAACCAATCAAAAGCATGCCGAGTCCTCACATGAGTTATTTGTTATTTGAGTTATTTGGAGAGAAAGCATTAAGTTACGCTTTCGCAAAATATCCCACTCCTTTCGCAAAATGTCCCTTAGGTAAAGTTCCCTTCGCGAAATGTCTCGTCTGCAAATTGGCCAATGCTGAAAGAGACACACACGATCTTATTGGTAAAGCTAGTTTCGGTATTTAATAGAATGAAGTAAATACTCTATTTTATTTCATGGAATAAAAAAGCGGCCAAGTGCGAGTCGGACTCGCCCATGAAGGGTTCCGTGAAAGGTAAATTGCGGTTTACGATTTATGACGTTTTAAAAAAAACTACTTACTAGATCTCGTTCAAACCAATTTTCGGTGGAAGTTTGCATGGTAATGTACATCATATATTATTTTTACATTTATCATTCCCTTATTTTAGAAGTTACGGGGGGGGGGACACACATTTTTCCACTTTGGAAGCGTCTCTCGCGCAAACTATTCAGTTTAGAAAAAAATTATAATAGAAACCTCAATATCATTTTTGAATACCTATCCATAGATACCCCACACGTATGAGTTTGATGAAAAAAAAATTTTTGAGTTTCAGTTCTAAGTATGGGGAACCCCAAAAATTTATTGTTTTTTTTCTATTTTTGTATGAAAATCTTAATGCGGTTCACCGAATACATCTACTTACCAAGTTTCCACAGTATAGCTCTTATAGTTACGGAATAAAGTGGCTGTGACATACGGACGGACAGACGGACAGACATGACGAATCTATAAGGGTTCCGTTTTTTGCCATTTGGCTACGGAACCCTAAAAAGGGCCTTTTATCCAATGGGAGGTTTTGCAAAACAGATAATTTGCAAATGGGAAGTGGGCCTATTCACTCTTGCCTTGAAAACTATTTGCCAGCATCAGATTTTTTTGTTAGTATTTTTATTGAATTTTAGATAATAATTATGAGTATTTTTCAAAAAACCCTTTCTACAAACATAATATTATTATCATTACGCAGAATATTACTTTTATTAAGAAGCATTATCACCTCATTAGTTAATTTCAGGTGTAACGTTACAATGAGGCGGAACGTGACAATGAGTCATGTTTTTTCGTGCGTGCAGTCGGTGTTCATCGATTTATAAGACGTTATCACGTTAAAAAACCCAGAAATTTCATATTAAATTTGGTAAATCTTTACTTACTTTTGTTTTATTTGGCAGTACAACACGAGCATGTCATGGTCACTCAAAGGTCTTTGCTTACGGCGGTTTCGTTAATCGGGCCACTGCCTTCCCTAACACCACTAACCTTAACATGTGAAAAGAAAATACCATTATTTTATAAATTATGCATTTGTCAGAGTGTGGCGATGATTTTCCGAAAATCGAATAATAAAAACATAGCAGCAGAGGGGCAGCAGTTCCAGAGGTTGTGAGGTGCTTCTGAACTTTATACGATCATAAAGTGCCCACTCGCCACTTATGCAACACATCCGCCCTTCGAGCATATAGCTCTTGCGACTCTTCGCTGACCGGTCAATAAAGGCAAGCCAGAGGTGAGGGTCTGTTCCTCGTCGTTGTACACCGCAGCCGGCCGGTAAAAGCAAGCGTGGGGTGAGGAACAGGACCTACCCTCGGGAGCACTCAGGTCTGTGGTGTCGCCACTCACCAACATCTCGCCACTAGCTGCCCTGCGGCCTTATTCTTATTATTATTCCTTAAGAATTTATTTCTCAATATAACTGGTAAATAAATTAATGCCACCTACGGGACAAATCCTATTATTATTATCATGAAAGCGATTACCAATACACCTAAACATTCATCAGCGATAGCTTCATAATCCATCCTATCCATACTAATATCCTAAATGCGAAAGTATTCTGTCTATCTCTTACCTTTTCACGCTTAACCTTTTAACCGCCGTAGTCTGATATATAAGACACAACACACCCGGCTCATTTCGCCGCAGTCTGATAAATAAGACTAAGTTCAAAGGTTTGGTTTTTACAAGTTATATATACCAGTCTCGGAAAATGTATTTAGATTAATTTATGCATAAAAGATTAGGCTATTAAATAAATAATAATAAAACTGGTTCTTTCCTTTAATTTTAAGGTGTAAACGAAATATGTATTTCCAAATTCCATTAATTTTCTACAACACTTCATAAGAAGCAGTCAGCCAATGTCTGATTTATAAGACGCTAGTAATGTGATGAAATCATTCGTATGATTGATTCCTTTACGAGTAGGTACTTATGGATTATACTCGTAGGTATTACTATCGATTATAGTATTAACCTAATTATGACCTACCTACTTTATCTCAATGCTATCTTGCGCGTATTTATATTTGTAGGACTAACGGCAAAACAGGCGCTCTATTCCCGACGGTTATAACAATATCGTAATTTATCTGTTACCGCTTTGTCACCGTTTTGATAGCTCTTATTTTCTTGACAGTAATAACGGCTGACGTCATAACAATACTAACCGCCTGTTTCACAATCGACAAGTAAAGCTTATTTGACAGATAAATTTAGCCCTTTCTCTTTCTGACACTTGAAAATAGACAAGGAGAGAGACATCTTTATGTGACAGATAAATTTACTTGTCGATTGTGAGACAGGCCCTAAAACTGATTAACTACGATATGCTTTTTATCTTCGGGAATAGAGCCACAGCTGGACGTATACTGTAAAATGTTTTTTTCAAACTGTATACGAGTATACCTGTGTTTGACAAATAAATAATTTGAATTTGAAAGAAAGCAATTTCTTCTATGTCAAATATAAATCATTAGCTGTCCATCATCATTTTAAATTATTAACAATGTCGACTGCGGAAGAACTAATACAAATTTTAGAAGGGGCCGATGATACTGGCGAAGAATTTGAGTCAGATGAAGAAATTTTAACCAACGAACAGGTATAGTACCTACTAAACATTGTAGCATGCCTCGTCCTAAAATTTCCCAACTTTCTTATTACGTCTCAGTCCCTATTCGTTCTCTATTTTTATGACCATAATTATTTTAGGTAAAAGTGCTCCATGCTACAGACCTAAAATGGACATCAGAAGCTTGTACTTCAGTACCAGAAAATTTCGAAGATTTAAATGCAGGTATCCGACCAGATGTAAACCTGTCCAGTAACTGTACAGAACTTGATTTTTTCAATCATTTCTTCAACGATAGTCAAGTTGAGGAAATTGTGCGTTGTACGAATTTGTATCATCAATAATTTATACGGCATATAGACATTCGGATATATTCGCGACTTAAATGTTGGACGACGAAAACCTGAAATATATTTGTTTTTGGCTATCACGATGCTATTTACAAGGAATCAAAGATTGTCAATAGAGGAGCATTGGTCAAAAGATGATCTTTTAAATTCACCAATTTTTGGTAAATTGATGAGTAGAAATCGTTACTGCTCTATCATGGCTATGATACATTTTACAGACTGCTTTACGCAAAATTTAACGTCAAGATTGCATAAAGTGCAATTTTTAATAGATAGTTGTCGTAAAGTGTTTAAAGAGACTTTTGTTCCTCACGCAAAACTGTGTATTGATGAGAGCATTGTTCCTTTTAAAGGACGAGTATCACTTAAGCAATATTTGCCGAACAAACGACATAGATTCGGAATTAAACTATTTGTACTATGTGATGTTGAAACCGGTTATATAGTTGATTTTGTAATCTACTGCGGTAAAGAGACTAACATTACACTTTTGCCCAATTTAGGCATCACTGGTTCAGTAGTTACCACTCTTGTGGCCGATTACTTTGATTGTAATAGACAGCTATACGTTGACAATTGGTATACATCGCCACAGCTGTTCTTACAATTAAAACAGAGGGACATATCTGCTTGCGGTACTGTTCGCACAAATAGAAAAGGGATGCCAAAATTTAAAAAACTTAAAAAAGGTGAAATACAAGCTTTCTATGCCTCCCCTCTGATGGCACTGAAATGGCAGGACAAAAAAAGTGTACATATATTGACAACAATGCATGATGCAGAAATGGTACCAACAATAAAGGAGGACAGAAATACTGGACTCCCTAAAATGAACGCAAAATATATTTTGACTTTGGTAGAACTTTTGGCTTTTAATATAGAACCAAATAGATATAACAGTGGTACAAATTCCATTCCTAATCATTTAAACTAAAGTATAGGACAGCGGAAACACCTTTGAGTATAAATATAGTTCATCAAAATATTCAAGGGTTTTCCAGCAAAGAATTAGAAGTAGGATTATTTTTAGATACTGAGAATGTACACATTATGTGTATTACTGAACATTGGCTTAGACCAGATCAATTAATTTTTGATTTCGTTAATTTTAAATTAGTTTTTTTGCCAGAAAATCCGCCATTCATGGTGGTTCGTTAATAATTGTTAAAAGTACCATTAAATCCAAAGAAAGGAAAGATATTGTTAGGCTATCCATAGAGAGGCTTGTAGAAATCTCATGCATAGAATTAGAAAATTACATAATTATCTGTGTTTACAGACCACCGTCAGCTGATTTTAGCACATTTGAATCCAGTATGGAAAATGTGTTAAAATTAGTATGTAAAACCCAAAAGCATGTTATTGTCTGTGGAGATTTTAATGTTAATTTACTGGAATCTTCAAATAATACTATTAGGATCTTAAGTTTATTTAAATCTTTTAACTTAGGTAATTTGTTCTTTGAACCTACACGGATAGGAGTTTCAAGTGCTACCTGTTTAGACAATATTTATTGTAATTGCGAGTGTTTGGATAAGGAAATATTTAATTGCTTTAATTCTGATCATAGTGGCCAGAAGGCTTCTTTTTTAAATGATTTTCATCAAGAACCACAGGCAATAACATACAGACCCATAACTAGCAATCGTTTAGAATTATTCAAAAATAAAGTTGAGAGCAATCTCTGTGGGTTATCCTTTTCAAATAATGATTCAAATAGTATTTATAAAGATTTGTTTGATGTAATTCTTCATCAATTTAACAACAATTTTAAGATGAAAACTGTTTCTGGGTCAAAAACTAAGTTTAGTGAATGGGCTACTGTAGGCATCCATAGAAGTAGAAATAGGCTTTATGAACTATATAGAGAGAGGGAGGAGAACAAGAATGCTGACTTCTTAGTTTACGTTAAGAATTATTCGAGGACCTTCAAGCGAGTTTGCTTAACTGCTAAGTCAAACTTTTTAAGTCTTAAACTCAAAGCTTCTGATAATAAGGTAAAAACGGTGTGGAAAATTATAAATAGAGAAACGGGTAAATCTAAAACTCGTGATAATCAAGTCACCCTAAACAAGGGTGACAAACAAATCACGTCAAACAAAGACGTGGCCTTAGCGTTCGAAGATTATTTCTCCACTATAGCTATTAATACAACGAAATGTCTTCAATCATCTGCGATTGTAGCTCAAAAACTACTTTGTGCTAATGTTACTAAATGTAATGTAACCTTTGATTTTAGCCATGTAGATTCAATTTCTATTGTTAAGGTATTTAAATCGCTCAGTTTAAAAAAAACTGAGGATTTATGGGGAGCGTCAGTTAAAGTGATCCATCATGTCATAGATATAATTGCACCTCACTTAGCTTTAATCTACAATAATTGCATTTCAGAGGGGGTTTTTCCAAATCTTATGAAATATAGTAAAGTCATACCACTTTTTAAATCGGGCGACATGTGTGATTTAACGAATTTCCGTCCCATTTCTATTCTACCGGTTTTAAGTAAAGTTTTTGAGAAGTTAATGTTAAAAGATATGTTAGGTCACTTCAATAGAAATAAACTGCTTAACAGTAATCAGTTCGGCTTCACCAGAGGACGATCCACAACTGATGCAGCATCTGTACTCATTAAATATATATACAATATTTGGGAGAAATCCTGTGATGCAATAGGAATTTTTTGTGACCTTTCCAAAGCTTTCGATTGCGTAGATCATGCGACTCTTATATTAAAATTAGAACATTATGGTCTGTCAAATAATTCTCTAAATCTTATGTCTTCATATCTTAGCGATAGAACACAAACGGTTGTTGTAAACCAAACACAGTCCATTGGAGCAACTGTTAAATTAGGTGTGCCTCAGGGCTCTATATTAGGTCCTTTCTTATTTCTGGTCTATATAAATGACTTACCACCCACGGTAGATAACCTTTGTGATATTGTGCTATTTGCTGATGATACTTCATTAATTTTCAAGGTGGACCGAAAATCCGTCGATTACAGTAGGATAAACGCCACGCTGGTTAAAGTACTTAATTGGTTTACTATTAACAATTTGCTACTTAACGCTAAGAAAACTAAATGTGTTAGGTTCGTTTTGCCTAATGTTAGACCGGTAAAATCTAGTATATTTCTAAATGATGAGTGTTTGGAGATGGTGGACAAGGCGCTTTTCTTAGGGATAACTATAGACAAAAACTTGCAATGGAGTCCCCATATAGCAGTACTAGCAGGTAAATTAAGTTCGGCAGCTTATGCTGTTAGGAAAATCAGGCAACTTACCAATGTTGAGACAGCTCGCTTAGTTTATTATAGTTATTTTCATAGTGTTATGTCGTACGGTATTCTGGTTTGGGGAAAAGCTGCTGACATACAGACTATATTCGTGTTACAAAAAAGAGCCATTCGTTCCATATATAACCTAAACTCCCGTGATTCCTTAAGATTACTATTTAAAGAAATTAGTATTTTGACAGTAGCGTCACAATTTATTTATGAGAATATTATTTATGTCATTAAAAATCAAGACTCTTTTGTTAAGAATTGTGATATACATAATTTGAATACAAGAAATAAAAATAAAATTGCTATAAAAAAATTTCGTGTCCGTAAGGTATATAAATCATTTGTTGGTCAATGCATTCATTTCTATAATAAATTACCTGACGAAGTTTTAAAGTTATCATTTCCAGCACTTAAAAATTACTTGAAAAAGTCGTTGATGTCGAAAGCTTATTATAGGGTCGAGGACTATCTAACAGATAAAAATGCTTGGCCTAAATTAAACACCTAAATAACTTAGTAATAGCTTAGTCAGGAAAATATCTAAACATTGTAGGTATAATTATTGTCTAGGGGACACGGTTTCTGTAGGAGAATGTATCAAAACTATGTGGTTGTTTTGCACCGTCATGGGTAAGTATATGTATACTATTATTATTACAATTTAAGAGTTCATCTGAACATACTGAGTTTTGACACATTTTCCTGCTCAACTACGCATGATATATATATTTTAATGTTAAATTCATAGTTTTATATAATGCTAGGTTAAGTTCTATAATTGTATAAGTAATTTTTAAAAAAAACGACTGACTGTTGAGTTTCTTGCGGCGTTTCTTCTCAGCAGTGGTCTCTTGCGAAGCGCTGGTAGATTTTTGACGTGTAAAAGTGCCCGTGCGGCCTACTTACTGAATAAACATCTTTTATCTTTTATCTTTGAAACCACGATGTGTTGAAGAATATTCAAAAAATATGGGCTCGGTTGACACAGCTGACATGATGATGAGTTCATTAACATGCATCCGAAAAACCAAAAAATGGTTCAAAAAGTTAGCATTCCGTATATTTGATATGGAACTACTGAATGCATTTTTTTTGTTTAAATCCTTAAAAAATGGTTCGCGGATGCAGTTAGCGGAATTTCAGCTGAATGTTATCAGACACCTTATTACCAAGTACAAAACTATATCTACATCATCGACGGCACTATGCAGCGTACTCCCTTCTGACGTGACTAAGCACTTTCCTGTTATAATACCAAATCGCAGAAGTCAAAGGTGTAAAATGTGTGCTGCAACCCAAATAAGAAAACAGACCAGGTTTATGTGCAAAGAATGTAATGTTTATTTATGTGTTGACCCTTGTAGTCGGCTTTATCACGAAACTAAGTTAGATACGGTAAATTAAAAAGAGTTCTTACCAAAAAGTATGTCTAGGCTCCGATAGCAATAATAAAGACTGTTTAAACAGTAGTCACACACTGGCATTCATACAATTATTTAAAATGATAATGTAGAAGTAAATAAATATTGACTGTCACTGAAACTGTCAGAAGCAGCACAAATTATTAACCAGAAAAATAAATTTTCTAAGTGAATATCTAAATAGTTACCAAGTGCAAATTATTTTTTAGTGATGGAAAATGATTATAGCCAATCAATCCTACTTGGGATTATGGAGGAAGCTTACCAAGCTGAAACTCAAGAGTTTTTTAGGTTGAGATCAACTGATTCTACACCTGACCTGTACGTACATCGTGGCACACAAACACCTCAGCCACATTTTGCAGAAAACTTTTCACAAACCCCGAATTCATCTGCCCAGGATGTTTTTACTCAGACGGACAAATCTGCTAAGCATATTTCCACGCAGACGGATGACAATTTTGGTCTCACAAAACGGCACGAGTTTATGGCGGACATTTTGGCCGAAGAGTATTTTGAACGTAATCAAACGTTAAAAGAAATATTTAAAAGGGCTTTTCTGGCCGTTACCGTTCGCATAGCGAATGACGTATCGAAAAGGTATGGTAACGCAATACCTTAAGTTGTAAACGCTGAGTACCTAGTAGTCTTTCCAACCATTTTTTTTTATTCAAGAAGATTCTATTTTATTTCAAATACATTTTTAAAACCATATCGATTGTTTATTTGTCGCTATCGACGTAGTGAAGTCTTCGATGATCAATTCGATTTTATCGATGAAACTTGGAGCCCGACTCTACACTATGATGTCTTACCTCAATAAGGGACCGTAGTTTGTCCGCCGCCGTCTTATTTATCAGACTGCATGTTACGTCAGAGATATGAAAGTCATACTCGTAGTGATGCGACAATGTCGATAATACGACAGTCCACTATTCACTTTCTATAAGTAATTATATATGCTATAGTTGTAATACCTAGGTACCCTTACGGTACACATTTTTTATTCTATACAAATATTGTTTAAATAAAGTAAAATGCAATACTACTTACAATATCAACAATAAAATTATTTAAATTCGATATTTTCCAAATATATTTAATCGCTTCCCTAGTAATGTCAACAATGACAACTAATAAAGTGAATGAATAATGTTTTCTACGCCAATGTCTTATTTAGTAGACCGCTTCTGACGTCAGAGATGTAAAATTTCAAATATAGTGATGCGACCATGATAAAAATGTTAATGTCTGTGACTATATATAAACATAGATAATTCATTTAATTCTTGGATAAATTAATAAGATAACGTTCTGAATTATAATAATAATATGTAGTGTCATTATGTGATAGGGTAGGTAGTAAAATATTTTTTTTTTACCGAAGATAATAGTTTATTTTAAAATAAATCCATTATATCGTAACATGGATTATTCAAGCCCTACTCTGCGTGGTGCATCTTCGTATCGGCGGCGACACGAGCATACTCGATGAAAAATTGTAGGCGGTTAAAGGGTTAAATCGCTAATCCGATTGATGAAAGTTAGAAGCCCCGAAAAGGACGTAGGATACTTTTTTATCTCGGCAATTATTCCTTAGGGGTTTTAAAGTTTGTATGGGAGTTTTGTAATTTTTTAAGCTATATTCTATCCTTAAGAGGTGAAATAGGGAATTAAACTTCGTGTGGGAGTTTTTGTTATTTTTACTTTTGATACGAAGCGCTGCTCTGTGTATTTTGGCATAAACCTGAAAAAAGCTTACAATCTAAAGTGTATTGTTTAAATCAATACAGTTAACAAGTTTCCTGTTAAAAAAATATACTTACTTTAGAACACATCAATAAATGTTATACGTAGTTAAATGAAAATACTTGTGTTAATCTTTTTTGGCCACAGAAACTGACAATGTTCCTTCCATATTATACGTTTAACGTCTAATAGTATTATTAGATGTAGTAAAAGTATCTGTAAACTTATTTGTTTCTAATCAAGATACGTATTTCGATCAATTAAGCTAATTTCACGTACCATAAATAATAATTTAACGATTTTTGTTTGTTTTGTCGGTTTTTCATTGACGTACAGATAAAATCAAAGAAATAATTATAATAACATTATAATATTAGGTACATTCATAATGAAAGTGATTGTTACTTAATAGTTCATTAATATAATCAACGTTTTATAACTATAATCCTTTGTTTTATTCTGATGATCCCGCATAGAATATTTTTTACAGAATTTTTATACTTATTTCAGTGATAATGTCACTGAGTAAATATAGCAGTAACATAAAAATACCAAGACGATAACTAGTCAAAAGTGCCCGAATAAGGACGCAAAGATGTGAAATGCTGCATGATTATGGCACCAATGATGCTTAATAACGTAAGTATATCATTGTTACAAAAATGTTTTACCAGCATATTTAGGCGAATAAAGACGTATAAACGGTTAAAAAATTAACTCGGTATATATGCATGCGAATATAAATGTAATATATATTTTGTTTGATTTATAGACTGATGAAATGTTGTTTTAATCGGTCAAATCCATATAACAGCTAATTTATTTCTGCGTGGTTTTTAATAAAAACAATAAACATTTCATCAAAAATAAAATAAATGTTTAAAAAATCAAAAACCCGCCTTCAAAAAGCAAAAAATAACTTCTTTAAAAGGGTAGGTAAATAGGTCAGTCCAACTGAAGTCTGCTTTTGGTTAAAATATTGTTGGACGCCGACTTCAGTTGGACTGACCTATTTACCTACCATTTTAAAGAAGTTATTTTTTGCTTTTTGAAGGCGGGTTTTTGTTTTTTTAAACATTTATTTTATTTTATACTTTTTAGTGATCCTATTTATACTGTTACGTAGCTCCACTTCTAAATATTAATGAGAAACTATAGAACATTTCAATCTCGCCGCAGACAACGCCGCGGGAATGTCATAGTCATATTTAAACCTAAATGTGCTTCGGCATAGTCGCTCAACTACCTTAATCGAAATATCTTATCGCCACCCTTGAAATAGGTACCGTTTAGGAGTTCCGGTGGCCATCTGTGGTCTTCATCATCAGTTCCACTTCACCATATAGTACTTTTCAAAAGCAAATGCACGAGTTACAGTGAAAAATACCGAAATCGCTATAGGTGTGCCTATAATATTTGAGGAGTTCTCTTGATTTCTCCAAGATCCCATCATCAGATCCTGACGTCTTGACAATGGGATCAACTAGAAAGTATACCCATTCAAACAACGAAAAAATTTTTCAAATCGGTCCAGTGGTCTTCGAGTAATCGGGGAACATACATAAAAAAAAAAAAACCCGACGAATTGAGAACCTCCTCCTTTTTTTGAAGTCGGTTAAAAACATAAGCAATACGAGTGTTTTTCCTTATTTTATTTTTGCTGTAAAGTAAGGGTTTTGATATAACCGCTTTATTCGGTCGGGGGTGCGCTGTGTCTAGATCTTCTATACCTACTCAACTTATAAATGATCTTACATATTTTAGTACTCGTAAACACTTTAACTCAGTACTTTTATTTCATGTATGTAATACATAGTATTAAAACATGTGATTTATTTATTTACTAGCTTTCCGCCCGCGACTTCGTCTGCGGAGATTCAGAACTTATGTTAAAAGTACAGACACAGTTTATGTCACCTTCAAAGAGTTTTTTTGTGAATTTTAAGTAAGCGGTTTACAAACACCTTTCATTTTATGACTCTAAAATAACAAAATTGCCATACAAAAGAAATTCACTCATCACGTCATCTCATCTATTTACTAAATTTCTATACAAATAATTAACCCACTAAGCAGAAGATTTTCGAAGAATACCAAAGCTGGATATTTTCTGTTACTGTATTTAGTCGCTATAATACCCGTTTTCATATCTTGTAGGTATATACGTTTGAAAGTAATTTTATTTCCATACAAACTTTACAGTCAGTATCAGTAGTCTAAGATCCCAAGTTTTTCCCTTTAGCTTTTTTTTTATTGATGATAGGTTTGTTCTTGACTATTTGTTTCTTTAAGAGGCAAGTGTTTAAAAAACACTGAAGCTTGCACTTTTTTAGATGCTAACATTCATGTAACTGGAAAAAAAACAACTCAAATACCTACAAACTTTCACCGCGCTTTTCACACTGTTAAGGGCTTATTTTAAAACCCGATTTTTTATATTTAATTTATTTAATGGTGTTGATACGGAGTTTCATGTATCTAACTTGCCCAGTCATAATTCTTACGTTTAGGTAAACGGTAACCTTAATACCAATAATGTTCACATTTGTCACATCAAAAATGACCAAATTCCCATAAAAACTTCTACCGCCATATAACCCCCTTTTCTGAAATTGGCATTTTTTTTTCATTTATGTCGTAAACTACGACGTTCACTATTTTCATTTTAAAAATGGCCAATCTCTCTTTAATTTTACCACCTTTGGGGAAGTTTTTCGAAATCGCCCAACGCCTTTTTACGGTTCCGTGGTGTTAAAGGGTAGATAGTTTAAATGACACTCAATAATGTTTCAATCAGTTTAAATATATATTTGGGCAGCATAACAATTATTTATGTTGTTGTAAATCAAAATCAGTCCTCAATGAGGCAGGCACGGGCTTATATAGACTCGTCATGCCATCCCCTGGCTTGCGGCCGTCGCGCGGTGGGAGCTGGCTGGCGGGGATGATGACGTGACAGGGCTGGCTGTGGCAGGGCTGGCGGTGCAAGGTTGCCACTTCAATTGGCGGCAAATGAGGCATTACAGTCGGCCATCCTGTAACAATTGCTCCCGCAATGGGAACGGAAAAGTGCATTGGCTCTCAAGTAGATCAATTAAATCCTCAGTCTCTAACCGCTCATCAGAACTACTTCCACTATTAGAGTCAGCCACTACGCTAGTATATGGCCGCAAAGCATCTGCGGATACTAACCCAGTAAAGCTCTTGTAACCACGCATGCCTTTGATGCTTCGTTTGTATCTATCTTTCCCTAGTACATCTGTTACTATGTACGGCCCCGAAAAGAGGTCGTCTAGTTTGGAGTTAACTTTACGAGCACTGCTAGTTGGAGCTTGTTTCCACAAGACTAAGTCACCTTTCCTGTATACACGACTGTTTTTCCTTTTTTTGTCGAAACATTTTTTCATTTTGATGCTAGCTTTTTTAATTCGCTCACTGGCCCGGGCGCGCCTTGCGTCCACGGGCTCGACGACTCCTCCTGGCATGCTAACATCACACACACAGACCGATTCGTATGTGAAAACATTAAATCATACGGTTTGTACGTGGTTGTAGCGTTGATGGTGTTATTTATCCCCCAAATTACATCCGGCAAAAGGTTATCCCAATTGTTCGCGGTCTCACTAGGGTCCATGGCTCGAAGCGCATCTAATAAAGTCCTGTTAGTGCGTTCAACTTGACCGTTAGCCCGGGGGCAAGTTTGAATTGTTTATTTATCGCGAATTCCTTAAAGTACCTACTCGTGAACGCTTTACCGTGATCAGAGACCACACGTTCAGGATATCCAAACAAACAAAATATCCTTTTAGGAGCTTTAACTGTTTCTATGGAGTTTACTGTCCGGGTAGGTTCAGCAAACACAAATTTTGAAAAAGAATCGGTGCCAACTAGCATTTATTGGTACCCTTCTTTAGTACTACAGAATGGCCCTAAATGATCTATGTGAATCATTTTCATCAGTTGAGTGGGTTTCTCGATGGGATGTAATTTACCCTCTTTTTTCCATGCTCACCCTCCCCGAATGCACAATGTAGGCATGACGTCACATACTTTCTGATGAAGCGAGACATCTTAGGAAACCAGAAATCTGCCTTTATTAGTTCAGTGCATCGTTTCAAGCCTACGTGGCCTACGTCGTCGTGATGCATTAGTAATATCTTCCACCTAGCTAAAGCGGGAACTACTAAACGATTGCCACCGAGCGTTTTACGGTACAGACGGTCGGCAATTAACACATAATTATTAATGATATCACTGTTTATTTTGGCCAATTGATCGTCAATGTTAGGTAACGGATACCGATCGCGGACTGTAACTGCATTAAGGGCACGATAATCGACGCAAAGCCTACGGTCACCATTTTGTTTTTTAACTAAAATAACCGGGGCGGCGTAATCGGACTCCGATTCTTTAAATACACCTGCATCTAGTAATTCTGCAACTTTAGAATTAACAGTCGTTTGTTCGTGTGGCGATAGTCTATACGGCCTACGATGGATAGGTTGGTCATTAGTGAGCTTTATCTTCATCCGCATTAAGTCAGTACACCCTAGTTCTTTAGTGCTACTCGCAAAACAGTGTTTAAAACTTGACAATAAGTTAATGAAATCGCTACGATCCTGATCAGTTAATGCACCTATTTTTATGTTTTCTAGCTTTACACCCCCAATACATAAGTTGTCTAAGGCATTGTCTAAGGTAAGGCTCGAGCATAAAACACTTTTGGCTAATGAGGCAGATAAGTTATAGGCAGTTGAACTGACCTGGGTTTGGCATGGCGTTGGCTCGCAGGACTCCGCTCGCACCAGGGTCTGTCCTTCTTCCAACGTGATGTCAGCTTGGCCGGTATTGATGATCTTCATGATGCCTTCGCTGCCTCGCAGTATCGTAGCTGGTATAGAGTAGAAGACACTGTCGAGCTAATGGTGTCGCGCAGGCGTTACCACATTATTATCTTTGTTATAACCCAATACGGAGACCTTGATGACGGACGTACCGACTGGCAATAACTCTTTAGCAGTCGTGATGACTCTGTATGAACTGGGCTCTTCGGTTACATCAAATTGCGACAAGAAATTGCAATCTTTGCGTATGGTCACAGTGCCATCACATACAATAAGAGTAACACCTTCAGCATTATTTACTGGTTGGCCAATTAATAAATTTATTCCATCCATGTGAACGTCACTGAGGTAGGCTTGGCAGCGCGTCTTGACGCCATCTATCTCGAGTTCGAACTCGACTTCGCCTCGGCTGGTGATAATGCCCCCCGAAAATCCTTTTAGCACAACGCTAACGGGTCTTACTTTTAGGTCCAACAGAGAAGATAGGCACTGGTCCCACCGCGAGCGAGTAAGCTATGAGCTATCGGCTATTTTCTAGCTCAAGAAACGAACAAAACATAATCGCTTTCGTGTAAATAAAAGAGAGAGATATATATTTATAGTTTATAGCTGGCTGTTCACACCGCCGGCGAGGACACTCTCCCACCGCCCGGCGAGTAAGCGAGAATTCCATATAATGTTTACTAGCCGCCCGCTGATTGTCAACTGTTTCTAGTACATAATTTTACTAGTTGATAGCCGAGCTCGCTGATAGTTGGCGGTGGGACCACTGTTTACTAGTTGTCCGCCGCGATAAAAGCTATCGACTATAAAACTAGCTCAGCGGTACTCGCCGATGCCTGCTTGGCGATCAGACCGATCATTCTACCTTACGACTTGGATGCGAGTGCACGTATTTACAATGAATTTAAAACAATCATATGAACTATCTTTGTTGTCCAGTTCTGATGACGATGATGATGTATTTTATAAAAGCGTGTATGTAGTGGCAGTGGCAATTTTGAAGAGACGGAAGAAAAAAAGGGATATTTTAAAAAGAATGACGAGAAAAATTTGGATGCAAAAAATTAATTATTTCAGAAAAGAATGCAGTGAGTTCAAACTGTTCTACGAGTTGACAAACGATAAATTTCGTTCACATTTTAGGATGAAAAGAGATGAGTTTGAGTATATACATACATTAATAGAAAATTATATTAAAAAAAATAACACAAATTATAGAGAAGCTATTAGTACAAGAGAGCGTCTCGCGATTACATTAAGGTAAGGGCAATAAGGGTAGGTTTTTTAAACCAAACGTCATAGTGGAGAAATAAAAATAAAATAAAAAATAAAAATCATTTATTTACCAAAAGAGTTAACATTTACAATTAAACGGTGGCTCCCACACTAGGCTGGGCCTGGTCTGGTCTGCTTTTGGTTAAAATATTGTTGGACGCCGACTTCAGTTGGACTGACCTATTTACCTACCATTTTAAAGAAGTTATTTTTTGCTTTTTGAAGGCGGGTTTTTGTTTTTTTAAACATTTATTTTATTTTATACTTTTTAGTGATCCTATTTATACTGTTACGTAGCTCCACTTCTAAATATTAATGAGAAACTATAGAACATTTCAATCTCGCCGCAGACAACG
The DNA here is from genome assembly GCA_946894065.1 of Acleris literana. Classification (NCBI taxonomy): domain Eukaryota; kingdom Metazoa; phylum Arthropoda; class Insecta; order Lepidoptera; family Tortricidae; genus Acleris; species Acleris literana. The sequence goes on from OX335668.1 coordinate 47,807,875, forward strand.
CCGCGGGAATGTCATAGTCATATTTAAACCTAAATGTGCTTCGGCATAGTCGCTCAACTACCTTAATCGAAATATCTTATCGCCACCCTTGAAATAGGTACCGTTTAGGAGTTCCGGTGGCCATCTGTGGTCTTCATCATCAGTTCCACTTCACCATATAGTACTTTTCAAAAGCAAATGCACGAGTTACAGTGAAAAATACCGAAATCGCTATAGGTGTGCCTATAATATTTGAGGAGTTCTCTTGATTTCTCCAAGATCCCATCATCAGATCCTGACGTCTTGACAATGGGATCAACTAGAAAGTATACCCATTCAAACAACGAAAAAATTTTTCAAATCGGTCCAGTGGTCTTCGAGTAATCGGGGAACATACATAAAAAAAAAAAAACCCGACGAATTGAGAACCTCCTCCTTTTTTTGAAGTCGGTTAAAAACATAAGCAATACGAGTGTTTTTCCTTATTTTATTTTTGCTGTAAAGTAAGGGTTTTGATATAACCGCTTTATTCGGTCGGGGGTGCGCTGTGTCTAGATCTTCTATACCTACTCAACTTATAAATGATCTTACATATTTTAGTACTCGTAAACACTTTAACTCAGTACTTTTATTTCATGTATGTAATACATAGTATTAAAACATGTGATTTATTTATTTACTAGCTTTCCGCCCGCGACTTCGTCTGCGGAGATTCAGAACTTATGTTAAAAGTACAGACACAGTTTATGTCACCTTCAAAGAGTTTTTTTGTGAATTTTAAGTAAGCGGTTTACAAACACCTTTCATTTTATGACTCTAAAATAACAAAATTGCCATACAAAAGAAATTCACTCATCACGTCATCTCATCTATTTACTAAATTTCTATACAAATAATTAACCCACTAAGCAGAAGATTTTCGAAGAATACCAAAGCTGGATATTTTCTGTTACTGTATTTAGTCGCAATAATACCCGTTTTCATATCTTGTAGGTATATACGTTTGAAAGTAATTTTATTTCCATACAAACTTTACAGTCAGTATCAGTAGTCTAAGATCCCAAGTTTTTCCCTTTAGCTTTTTTTTTATTGATGATAGGTTTGTTCTTGACTATTTGTTTCTTTAAGAGGCAAGTGTTTAAAAAACACTGAAGCTTGCACTTTTTTAGATGCTAACATTCATGTAACTGGAAAAAAAACAACTCAAATACCTACAAACTTTCACCGCGCTTTTCACACTGTTAAGGGCTTATTTTAAAACCCGATTTTTTATATTTAATTTATTTAATGGTGTTGATACGGAGTTTCATGTATCTAACTTGCCCAGTCATAATTCTTACGTTTAGGTAAACGGTAACCTTAATACCAATAATGTTCACATTTGTCACATCAAAAATGACCAAATTCCCATAAAAACTTCTACCGCCATATAACCCCCTTTTCTGAAATTGGCATTTTTTTTTCATTTATGTCGTAAACTACGACGTTCACTATTTTCATTTTAAAAATGGCCAATCTCTCTTTAATTTTACCACCTTTGGGGAAGTTTTTCGAAATCGCCCAACGCCTTTTTACGGTTCCGTGGTGTTAAAGGGTAGATAGTTTAAATGACACTCAATAATGTTTCAATCAGTTTAAATATATATTTGGGCAGCATAACAATTATTTATGTTGTTGTAAATCAAAATCAGTCCTCAATGAGGCAGGCACGGGCTTATATAGACTCGTCATGCCATCCCCTGGCTTGCGGCCGTCGCGCGGTGGGAGCTGGCTGGCGGGGATGATGACGTGACAGGGCTGGCTGTGGCAGGGCTGGCGGTGCAAGGTTGCCACTTCAATTGGCGGCAAATGAGGCATTACAGTCGGCCATCCTGTAACAATTGCTCCCGCAATGGGAACGGAAAAGTGCATTGGCTCTCAAGTAGATCAATTAAATCCTCAGTCTCTAACCGCTCATCAGAACTACTTCCACTATTAGAGTCAGCCACTACGCTAGTATATGGCCGCAAAGCATCTGCGGATACTAACCCAGTAAAGCTCTTGTAACCACGCATGCCTTTGATGCTTCGTTTGTATCTATCTTTCCCTAGTACATCTGTTACTATGTACGGCCCCGAAAAGAGGTCGTCTAGTTTGGAGTTAACTTTACGAGCACTGCTAGTTGGAGCTTGTTTCCACAAGACTAAGTCACCTTTCCTGTATACACGACTGTTTTTCCTTTTTTTGTCGAAACATTTTTTCATTTTGATGCTAGCTTTTTTAATTCGCTCACTGGCCCGGGCGCGCCTTGCGTCCACGGGCTCGACGACTCCTCCTGGCATGCTAACATCACACACACAGACCGATTCGTATGTGAAAACATTAAATCATACGGTTTGTACGTGGTTGTAGCGTTGATGGTGTTATTTATCCCCCAAATTACATCCGGCAAAAGGTTATCCCAATTGTTCGCGGTCTCACTAGGGTCCATGGCTCGAAGCGCATCTAATAAAGTCCTGTTAGTGCGTTCAACTTGACCGTTAGCCCGGGGGCAAGTTTGAATTGTTTATTTATCGCGAATTCCTTAAAGTACCTACTCGTGAACGCTTTACCGTGATCAGAGACCACACGTTCAGGATATCCAAACAAACAAAATATCCTTTTAGGAGCTTTAACTGTTTCTATGGAGTTTACTGTCCGGGTAGGTTCAGCAAACACAAATTTTGAAAAAGAATCGGTGCCAACTAGCATTTATTGGTACCCTTCTTTAGTACTACAGAATGGCCCTAAATGATCTATGTGAATCATTTTCATCAGTTGAGTGGGTTTCTCGATGGGATGTAATTTACCCTCTTTTTTCCATGCTCACCCTCCCCGAATGCACAATGTAGGCATGACGTCACATACTTTCTGATGAAGCGAGACATCTTAGGAAACCAGAAATCTGCCTTTATTAGTTCAGTGCATCGTTTCAAGCCTACGTGGCCTACGTCGTCGTGATGCATTAGTAATATCTTCCACCTAGCTAAAGCGGGAACTACTAAACGATTGCCACCGAGCGTTTTACGGTACAGACGGTCGGCAATTAACACATAATTATTAATGATATCACTGTTTATTTTGGCCAATTGATCGTCAATGTTAGGTAACGGATACCGATCGCGGACTGTAACTGCATTAAGGGCACGATAATCGACGCAAAGCCTACGGTCACCATTTTGTTTTTTAACTAAAATAACCGGGGCGGCGTAATCGGACTCCGATTCTTTAAATACACCTGCATCTAGTAATTCTGCAACTTTAGAATTAACAGTCGTTTGTTCGTGTGGCGATAGTCTATACGGCCTACGATGGATAGGTTGGTCATTAGTGAGCTTTATCTTCATCCGCATTAAGTCAGTACACCCTAGTTCTTTAGTGCTACTCGCAAAACAGTGTTTAAAACTTGACAATAAGTTAATGAAATCGCTACGATCCTGATCAGTTAATGCACCTATTTTTATGTTTTCTAGCTTTACACCCCCAATACATAAGTTGTCTAAGGCATTGTCTAAGGTAAGGCTCGAGCATAAAACACTTTTGGCTAATGAGGCAGATAAGTTATAGGCAGTTGAACTGACCTGGGTTTGGCATGGCGTTGGCTCGCAGGACTCCGCTCGCACCAGGGTCTGTCCTTCTTCCAACGTGATGTCAGCTTGGCCGGTATTGATGATCTTCATGATGCCTTCGCTGCCTCGCAGTATCGTAGCTGGTATAGAGTAGAAGACACTGTCGAGCTAATGGTGTCGCGCAGGCGTTACCACATTATTATCTTTGTTATAACCCAATACGGAGACCTTGATGACGGACGTACCGACTGGCAATAACTCTTTAGCAGTCGTGATGACTCTGTATGAACTGGGCTCTTCGGTTACATCAAATTGCGACAAGAAATTGCAATCTTTGCGTATGGTCACAGTGCCATCACATACAATAAGAGTAACACCTTCAGCATTATTTACTGGTTGGCCAATTAATAAATTTATTCCATCCATGTGAACGTCACTGAGGTAGGCTTGGCAGCGCGTCTTGACGCCATCTATCTCGAGTTCGAACTCGACTTCGCCTCGGCTGGTGATAATGCCCCCCGAAAATCCTTTTAGCACAACGCTAACGGGTCTTACTTTTAGGTCCAACAGAGAAGATAGGCACTGGTCCCACCGCGAGCGAGTAAGCTATGAGCTATCGGCTATTTTCTAGCTCAAGAAACGAACAAAACATAATCGCTTTCGTGTAAATAAAAGAGAGAGATATATATTTATAGTTTATAGCTGGCTGTTCACACCGCCGGCGAGGACACTCTCCCACCGCCCGGCGAGTAAGCGAGAATTCCATATAATGTTTACTAGCCGCCCGCTGATTGTCAACTGTTTCTAGTACATAATTTTACTAGTTGATAGCCGAGCTCGCTGATAGTTGGCGGTGGGACCACTGTTTACTAGTTGTCCGCCGCGATAAAAGCTATCGACTATAAAACTAGCTCAGCGGTACTCGCCGATGCCTGCTTGGCGATCAGACCGATCATTCTACCTTACGACTTGGATGCGAGTGCACGTATTTACAATGAATTTAAAACAATCATATGAACTATCTTTGTTGTCCAGTTCTGATGACGATGATGATGTATTTTATAAAAGCGTGTATGTAGTGGCAGTGGCAATTTTGAAGAGACGGAAGAAAAAAAGGGATATTTTAAAAAGAATGACGAGAAAAATTTGGATGCAAAAAATTAATTATTTCAGAAAAGAATGCAGTGAGTTCAAACTGTTCTACGAGTTGACAAACGATAAATTTCGTTCACATTTTAGGATGAAAAGAGATGAGTTTGAGTATATACATACATTAATAGAAAATTATATTAAAAAAAATAACACAAATTATAGAGAAGCTATTAGTACAAGAGAGCGTCTCGCGATTACATTAAGGTAAGGGCAATAAGGGTAGGTTTTTTAAACCAAACGTCATAGTGGAGAAATAAAAATAAAATAAAAAATAAAAATCATTTATTTACCAAAAGAGTTAACATTTACAATTAAACGGTGGCTCCCACACTAGGCTGGGCCTGTATCGTGGGAGACGGAACACACGAGAAGTAACTGTAATGTATGCGGCTAAAGAAAACCAGGAATGGAAATAGCAGTAACAGGTGATACTTATTTTAAAATAAAGATGAAGATAAAAAATATAGTAATATTAGGTGTCAAGTAGTGTGTAATGTTGTAGGAGTGTGTAGGGATGTGGTGTGTGTTTGTGTATGGCGAGGAAAAAGGGGTATTGAACATGAGGAGTGCAACAGCTCTTGGGATCGGTCGGTAACCGTGGCTACCGACCACTAAACTTAGATAAGCATTTTCTCAGACTCATCGTAAGACATAGACAGTAAAGCTGTCTAATATCTTTTTTGACCTCAGATATCCGGCAGAGCTTCAAGTCACATTTCTTTTTCAGTACAGAATTGTAGACGAACGGAAAGATAAACGATTTAAACCGCCTAGCGAACCCAGACCTAACTTTAGGTATAGGGACCCTAAAGACACGTCTCTTTAGCAAGTCAGGGTAGCATGCCGAACTTGTAGTTTGTTTATGCATATAAACTATCACACGCATTAAAAACAGTTTACGGACGCTAAAAACACCCGCTTCCCGAAACAGGTCCACTTTAGAGTAGCGCCTAGGTCTTCGTAAGGACACCTTTAGTACAGCTCTTTGAGCCCTCTTCAGCACTATCAAAGTGGACTTGGCGCACCCTCCCCAAGCAAAGATACAATAGTCAAGTATAGGTTGGCAGAGTGCTACATACACTAGTCTCAATAGATGTTCATCAGCAGCATCTCTCAGGAACCTCATAGTGTAAATGAATTTGCGAACTCTGGCTGTTGCCACTGCAATGTGCTTCTTAAAATTAAGGTTTTCATCCAGCGTCACGCCAAGGTACCTCACAGAATCGTCTTTTTTGATACTGTCGCAGGTACAACCCGAGTTTGAGTAAGAGGGCTGCACCTTATGGCTGACACAGTCAGATGCGTGAATTTTAAGGCTGCTCATAACGACAGGAGGGCAAGATGCGGCAGTTTTGTGAAAACAAAGAAATTTTGTTTTAGATGCATTAAGCGTCAAGAGATTTTGTTCCAACCAAGAAGCAACCCTTTGCAAACCCTTTTCTGCAGTAGCCTGCGCATCTTGCCAAGAGTGCCCGTGAAACACTATAGCAGTGTCATCGGCGTAACACAAGATGTTGCTATGTTCGATTTCCAGATCCATAATGTCATTCGGAAGCAAAGACGTTAGTCAAATTCTTGATTCGTCATATCCTTGTTTCGTCATTATCTTGTTTCGTCATTAGCTTGTTTCGTCATTAGCTTGTTTCGTCATATTCTTGTTTCGTCATATGCTTGTTTTGTCAAATTATTGTTTTGTCATATTCTTGTTTTGTCAAATTCTTGTTTCGTCAATATCTTGTTTTGTCAAATTCTTGCTTCGTCAAATTCTTGCTTCGTCAAATTCTTATTTCGTCATATTCTTGTTTTGTCAAACGCTTGTTTCGTCATATCCTTATTTCGTCAAATTCTTGCTTCGTCAAATCGATATTCATTTGTTTCGTCTGTCTATGGACAGTTAATAACAAAAATGAAAAAGGGACATTGTTATTTTTATTACTTTTACTTAATTATTTCTTACCAAGTATTAACTACAAATTAGAAATATGGAAACAAAATTATAGTGTAACATAACTTCTGTCACAAACGGTAGGATTTTTTTTCCCAGTTTATCAACGAAAAAACCTAAATATTACTGTAACTTAAATATACATATTTATTTATTAACTTAGGTGTATACTTTGTTCGGCATCAAAAAACAATGACCATGGTAATTAATCGCATTTTTTTGTTGGTACTCCCATAAACATGCTTTTTTTATTTTATCCAAGATAATTTTATCATACATCTTTCTACTGTTATTTTTCCCGTTTCTAAGTCATTAATATGTTTTTCAATAATAGCGTCTTTCATCATTTCTTTTGTTCTCCTTTTCTTAGGATGACTGGTACCAACTTCTTCCTTTCTGTATTTTCTTTCAAAGTGTATTGCTTCTTTTTTTAGTGTACTGATATAGAAAAATAAATTTCCTTTATCTCCACAAACTTTACTTTTAAGCCTTCTATGCCATCGTTCAAGAGCGTTGGTGGTGCGGTGCCGTTCTTTGGCACAGCACCACATGTCAGCGTTTATTTTTCTTTGCCACTGCTCAGTGAAGTATTTCACAAAATTTTGACTTTCATTGCAGTGCGGCATTTTCTCCATTAATGACAACCACGCTTCCGGAATGTAAGATATTGGCAAAAGTGCGAGGTTTGCAGTTGAATAAACCGTTTTTGACAAAGCTTTTTTCTTGAGAGTTACTTCTATGCAGTCATTTTCTTTCACTTCTTCGAGCATTCCTAATTCCGAACCTTTTTTAATTATAGCTTTCTTCAGATGAAAATAACAACCTTTTATTTGGATATTTTGAAATACTATTTTGGCAGCATTAATCACAGCGACTTCGTAATCGCATTTCATATATTTGACGCTGAGATTAAATTTATTTTTCAAGATAGTAAATAACTTCTCATAAGTTTCCTGTTGTTTATTTTTAAGCATACAGAATATTACAGGAATTATGGAAGTAATTTCTCTAGTGCTTCCTGTGTCTATATGAAGCGTGAAAAGTTGGTAAAAGGGATCTGGTACTGTATTAAAAGTTCCATCTACAAATACTAGATCTGTGTCCTGAATCATCCGTAAGCCATGTTTTGTAGCAAAAATAAAGAAATTATTTTCCTCATTTCTTTCATAAATTAGAAAGTTTTCAGTTAAAATCGCAGGAAACTTCACAGTTTCTACAGATTCAAAAGTGCATTTGGTTTTTAAATGTTTTTTTCGCATGTTATATAAAGCATCACTTTTGGATTGAAAGTCTGGTATTTCTGTATTATCTGAATCCGAAGTATTGTTTAATTCCTCAAAACATTCGTCGAAAATTTTTGGTATCGATTTAAAATCTGTGCACACTCTTTTTTTACATTTGTCCAAACAAAGTGCAACTTTATTTTGTATTAAATCCGGTTCACATAAGTGCCTACTTTCTCGAAGAATCTTATCTGAATTAGAATTTAATGTAATGGAGCCTGAAAATTAAATAACAAATATAATATAGTTACTGTGAATTTATGCTCTTAACTTAAGGTTCAGATAGACGGGCGAGTAAGGTTGCCGAGCCATAAGTACGGCGTACTTACTTACCCGTCTATCTGGGACTTTAGTTTATCTATGTGCTTTTTTCCTCATTATCCACACCAGCGTCGAGATCAATTTAATTATTGAAGAAATTGTTTACAACTTCTAATATTGATAGTACAGTCGAATTCATAAATATGTGTACACATTAGTACCTTGTCTTGCTGTGACAATTTATATATGGCAGTGTAAACATAACATTAAATAGACAAGATACTAAAGTGTACAGATATTTATGAACTCAACTGTATTTACTCGACATGAGTGTGTAAATGTAAGTACTTAATAATATCGATATTGAGATAAATATCAAATAAATAAATATCACGGGACAACCTCACACAAATTGACCTAGGCCCAAACTAAGCTCTAGGCTTGTACTATGGGTACCTACTAGGCAACCATAAACTTACTTATATAGATAAATACAATACTTAAATAGATAGAAAACACCCAAGACTCCGAAACAAATACTCGCGCTCATTACACAAATATTTGCCCGTACCGGGGATCGAACCTGGGACTGCTAGCTTCGTAGGCAGGGTCACTACCAACTAGGCTACCGCGTCGTCATAAGAATTTCTCAAAATAAAAGGAAGAAATAGTAGGCATTCATGCTAAGAATTGTGGCAATAAGCCAACCACGTAATTATAGCTGACGCCTATGGATAATAGAGTAATGAAGAACATCAAACGAAATAATTATACAAAGAAACGAACAATCATAAGTATTAACGCATTTTTAATTATAATTCGGACACTTACCATTACATAAATCTCTTTTTACGCATCTCCAAATACATGAACCATCTTTGTTTTTTAAGTTCAAATTATATTGGTATCCCGCCCTCAATAACTTCCGTTTTCCCCTTTTGGTATCAATGAAAGTTAAATCCCCGCATCCGCTCGAACTTGAAGCCATTTTAAAACGTTTTGATCACTTTGATGCTTGTGTTTAATTATTATGAAAATATCAATTATTATTTTACACCATACTGTTTGACATTGAAATGACAAGTACCTATACATATTGCATTATCAAGACTGCACAGAGGTAAGTATCATTCCTATCGAAGATCTATTATTGAAGTAGGTTGAATCTCTATAACGTCTTAAATCAACTACAGCGTCAGTCAATGAATAAAATACTACTAAATGGGTTTTTGATCTTTTTCAGGGTTCAAGACTAACGGGACCCTATTACTAGCCTAAACTGTCCGTCCCTCCTAAATCTTATTAAATTAAATTAAATTTTAATTTTAGTATTTTTTAATCGTAAAAGATAGCGGATTGTTTTTTTTCAGTATATATGTTATTACGGCGTATTTTTTAACAAATAATAGGTACAAAATTATGAAAATTCAAAAATAAAGGGGTCCCAATACAAGAAATCTTTTTTTTTTCAGTGTATTATTTATGGAATTGGTTATATCATTGACCGCGTAATAAATATTTCATTTTAGTCACGCAACATGAATTCTCACAATGAAATGTGTACCTTTTCGTGTAGTAAATAAAGTATAATTTTGAGTCACATAATCGCAGCGCCGCGTCGCGTCGCGTCTCGGTGTGAATTGACCTTTAGATGATGTAGATAATGCGACGTTTCGGGTTATTTTTTTCGGATTTCAGCTATCGTTGCTGGCAAACTAACCATATAGCGGTAACCGTTCTGCGTTTCTGTAAAGGAATTGTAGCAACATGACCCTTTTTCGAGACAAACGTAGCGACAATTTTCTTTGACATGCTGCGGGAGCGAACCACTTCGTTGGTTTGACCTCGTCTTCGAAGAACTGCTGACTGATATTTTCTTTCAGGTTTGTATGATTAAATCCAAGAATCGTCAACTGGATGATATTATAAACGGCATTTGACTTCCCTCCGTTGAAGCGTTGCAAAGTATCACGGCACCAATCAACACGAGCAGCCTTTTGTTCTTCGGACAAATGGTGGGGAACCCTGCGGCAAACTAGCTTTCATACACAGAGCTCATTATGAAATATCGACTGAATTGCAGTCATTCCAATAGTGATAACAGCCCAAATGTGCTGGTATGTCACATGACGGTCATCTAATATAAGTTCGCCTGTAGCTGTCTGCGGTGTTTTCAGGCGAGACTGCTGCTGTTCTTGTTCAACCTGCAGAAGGAACAGTGCTAAGCGACACACGACAGCAGCAGTATATTTTCATTTGACTCGGTGCTTCAACATCTTAAATCGAAACAAGTTTGTAGAGACATTTATCTTGAGATAAATCGCGATGAAAATTGTGATAAATTATGGCACGGAACTGAATCCGAAATATTCTATTCTCGGTCATTTCAGTGTGCCCCTCGTATGTATGATGTATTTTTTGGATGTCACTTTTTCTATTAACTGTACTTGGCACTGACAAACTAGGTATCGACTTTGACGAAAGAGGTATTTTACAAAACAAGAATATGACGAAACAATTTAATGACAAAACAAGAATATGACGAAACAAGAATTTGACAAAACAATAATATAACAAAAGAAGAATATGACGAAACAAGAATTTGGCAAAACAAGAATTTGACAAAACAAGAATATGACAAAACAATAATATGACGAAACAAGAATATGACGAAACAATAATTTGACAAAACAAGCATATGACGAAACAAGAATATGACGAAACAAGCTAATGACGAAACAAGAATATGACGAAACAAGCTAATGACGAAACAAGAAAATGACAAAACAAGAATATGACGAATCAAGAATTTGACTAACGTCTTTGCTATCTGTCATTCATATATGCGATGAAGAGCGTAGGACCTAAAATACTACCCTGAGGTACGCCAAAGGACACAGGTTTCAAGCCACTATAACCGTTTCCGATTCGAACACATTGGCTTCTTTTTTCAAGATAACTAAACTCAACTAAATATCATCTTCAGCTTCCGTGGCCATTTGAAACAGCTTTTTTTTAATAGACCTTTGATAAAACTCTGGCATCTGCTTTGTACTTAGGTAGTTACATCGAATCAAAAAAACCTTTTAACGGATCGCCAGTAGTAAGTAGTTCTTTGCGTAACTCCTCCCTCTGTGCAGTTCTCTTTTCGCGATTATCATCCATGTCTTTTAATAATTTTAACAATGCTTCTTCATCGTCGTCATTCATTATAATATCATCCTTCTTTTTTTTGGGGGCCGGCATCGAATCTGAGTTTATACTAACTTCTGACTGTATAATCTGCACTATAGATTGCATCCTCCAAATTTGTCGACAATTCACGCGGTAGTGAAACATTTGTTTCTCTCTCTTTATTTGTCATATATGGAAGTAAAAATTCCATGTGATTCATGTATTTCCATGGCTTTACGTTTTTCGATGCCTGTCCACTTTTTGTTCTATTAATTTTCTTAAGTTTTTCACGGTGCGTGTCTCGCAAACCCTTCCATTTTGTCTTTGCTTGTGTAACTGTAAATTAGAGAAAAAAATTATAACATAATCTCATAAACAAATTTTCAGGCAATCAACTAATCATTATTTCAGATTTCTGATAACCGGAACATCATATGCTGCTCTGTCAAAAAGCTATAGAATAGGCCGGTCGACGCTTTCTAAAATAATACCAGAAGTATGTGAAAGTATATGAGCAAATTGCAGCCTTTAATAATGAAACTACCAACTGAATCCGAGTGGAAATATATAGCAAATCAATTCGATGAACTGTGGAATTTCAAAAACTGTCTTGGTGTCATTGATGGAAAGCACATAGTAATTTTTGCACCCGATAAATCAGGATCACAGTATTTTAACTACAAACACACATTTTCAATTGTACTAGCTGTTGCTGATGCTCATGGAAGATTTATTATGATCGATGATGGTTCCATGGGCAGGTTTAGTGACGGAGGAATATTCACGGATTGTCATTTCTATAATAAGTTGCAAAACAATGAATTGAGATTGCCTGCAGATGAACCACTATATGAAAGAGGTTTGCCGCAGCGTTATGTTTTTATTGGTGACTGTGCATTTCCTTTGATGACACACTTATTGAAACCTTATCCTGATCATGAAAGGTTGGATAACGAACAGTTAATATTCAATTATAGACTGAGCCGGGCACGTCGAATGGTAGAAAGTGCGTTTGGAAAATTGGTACATAAATTTCGTATATTTTTAAGACCCATGGATCTCCAAATAAGTTCAGTCAAAAAAGTTTTGAAGGCTGCGTGTGTTCTACATAATTATGTAATAACCAATAACATTGAACAAGGCCCGTTACAGTTAATTACTTCTGATCATGTGTCAAGTAATAACGTTCAGATATTAGAAGAAAATTCAGCTGATTTCGAAAATGCTTTTTTCGTGAGAGAATACTTTAAGGAATATTTCAATACAATTGGAAGTGTTGTATGGCAGAAAAATCGAGTGAAAAATGTATTGGATTCGGACAGAAGAACACACAACCTGGTATAGATACGGCACAATTAACCTTTGTTCTCCGTCTGCCAAAAACGTTTCAAAGGACAATTCATATTATATTGCTAGCCTGCGTGTGTTTGTTGTGTTAGATAGTATATAAAAAAAACTCACCATTCTGTATTTTTGTTTTCTTCAAAATATCTTTCCAAGCAGCATCTTTTTCGTCTAAGCGTTTGTAAGAAGGCAGTTTTGTATCCCAAAGACACACACCCCTACAACACCCCTTCCTCATACCTAGTGTAATCCCGACCCTTGCCAGGATCATAGAAGATGTTTAGTCATACACATTATGAAAAAAAAGCTGCACTTTTAGATGGAAGCAAGCTGCTTTGCTCGGTGATAGTATAAACATAAGTAAGTGATTTTTTCCGAGGATATCAAGATTTCATTCCTTAGAAGGCCGAGCATAAGCAAGTGCTTATACGAAAATGAAAAAAATCTATACTTTTTTTAGATCGTCCGATCTTGACAAAACATGTGCCAATTGAAAGAGATTGATTTATTTAACAAACATTTTGATTCGGTTTTTTTTTTAACATCTTCGCTGCGGCAGTTAAATATAACTGTAGTTAACCATACTTTGCAAGTGGTCGATCGACCTAATACCGCAGCGAACGTGTTTATGTGTGTCTATGTAATTTTATATATTTTTTTATTAGTAGGGAAAGGAAAAAATTGTGGGGTATTCGCATCTACCTGTCTCTGCCGCACTAATAAGGTATTTTTGTAACACTCAATTGTAAATGTATTTTTGATCTCGACTGTACATCGTATAGGTCATTGGCGAATAGGGCCTTCTTAAGTTTTTCACCTTATGCTGGGCCACCCGGCTGAGCTAGTGGAGCGAGTAATCGCCCGTCGCACGCAAACACTCGCTTATAGCTCAGCGTCTAAACTAGTAAAACTATACTCGCTTCTCGCCGCTCGCCCACTAGTTTGTAGTTTATAGTTTCACTCGCTTATAGTTTGTAGCCGGCGGTGGGACCAGTGCCATACTTGCGTTGACAAAACATTGACTTGACTGCCAGTATCGATGTAAGACTTCACGTAGATACCATTTATCTTCGCAGTCTTCTTATAAATCTCGTTCAAATTCTGTATCAGTCTGATTTCCTTAATTGCACTGGTTGAATTTAAGGTAGAAGACTTGATATTGCTAGGGCAGCGCGGTGATATGTGACCTGATTTTCCGCACTTAAAGCAACTTCGTTGGTCCGGCACTGGACAGAAGCGAACCAGATGTACAGTATTTTTGCACCGAGGACAAGGATCTGTCTCAATATTTACCGTCGTTAGCCTTTTCTCGCTGGATCAATCCCTTAATCTATCTTTATTAGTGAAGCGGGTATCGATATAAGTGGTTTTGTAGTCGTCGAAAGCGTATAAAAAGCCCTCATATAGCTGATCGGGACGGTCGCATTGAAACGCCCTTGCATTAGATTGTAACGACTGTGGGAGACCTCGAATGATAGAGTCTGTCTAATGAAAGCTGAACCTGGATTTTTCTTGGCTGACGAGTCTGGCAACACTATTTAATATGTCGTTTGGACTTTGTTGTTGTTAGAAACTTGTCAATTCGAGATCTAAATTGATAAAAATACGGAGTAATCATGCCGTCGACGATAAGAGGCGGTGTCCGGGAGATTCTGTATACTATTATACAGAAGTACAAAGAAAAACAAGAAGAAAGAAAAGCATTATTGATGCAAAAAATTAATTGTTTAGTTACGGTGACCAAATTTATAGGTTAGTACGGCTTTAGTACGGCATGTTCATTTTGATACATCTTATTTCTCTATGTGCAATCCTAAGTTTAATTTACCTTTTTCTGTCTATTATACGATGAGATTAAGAAATTAAACGAAATTAAATTCGTTTCAGAAAACCTGGACGTGCACGTTGACAAAAGTGTGCTGGAAAACGTAAAGCAGCTGAAAGAGGTTGAGGAAACTGAGTTAGCCTGCCAGACTCAGACGAAATATTTGGAAGAAGTATCTTCAATGACCGGTAATTACTAAAATTATCATTGTCTTTCCCTATATAATAGGTGTAGGTACCTATTGTCTGTCCCTATATCATGTTGAATGTCTTAGCATTCACAATTTTATTAAATTAATTTAATAGACAGATGATTAATGTAACTGACACTCATAGTTTCAATAAAACAACAAGGAGGTGTTTAGTTAAAAGATATCATAAACATATTATTTGATATGTATTTTCTGTGTGCGGAGCAAACAGCATTTTGTTGTTTATGAACCAAATGTACACTGTACAGTCGATTTCATAAATATGTGTACACTTTAGTACCTTATCTATTTATTTAATGTCATTTTTGATCGGCCAGATATAAAAGATGTTCGGGTTATATGAGTCTTCCTTGTTCTTAAACCGTTGCGATTAGAACCTCACCGATGCAATTTCATTTCACCTAAACCCAAATGTTTTTAGGGCTGTCGGACTGTACAATGGGGCTGTACTGCGCAACCACACAATGTATTTCTAAATGGTGTTCTGTTTATTTAACACTTTCTTTCTTCTTACAGATATCAGTGTTTCATCTTTAAAAAGAATAAGTAATGAGGGAAAATTAAACAACGGTGTCTTTAGTACTCCCGGAAAAAAGCGACCTCACAAGGCCACGGTGTCTAATTTGGATAGCTTTGACATCCAAGCTATCCGAAATAAAATAAATGAATTTTATATTGTAAAAAAACAAGTGCCTACACTCAGATGCTTATTGGCAGAGTTGAGAGAAAGCATCGGTTTTACCGGATGCCTTGAGACTTTACGCCGAATACTAATGGCAAATGGATACGAATTTAAACAAAATACTGAACAACGTTCGATACTTATTGAGCGTTTTGACATAGCAGCTTGGCGACACCGCTACCTAAGGACTATTGCATCAAAACGTGCTGAAGGTAAAAAAATAATATACCTGGATGAGACTTACGTTCACCAGAACTACAAAACAAAAAAGTCGTGGCAGGGGCCTTCCACCCAAGGTGTAGTTGGCAATATCTCAGCTGGAAAACGATTTATTATTGTTCACGCTGGATCAGAAGATGGTTTTGTGCCTAATGCTTTATTAACGTTTAGCACAAAATCAATCAAAGCAGACTATCACCATGACATGAACGCCACAAATTTCAATAAGTGGTTACGTGAGAAGCTTATTCCCAACTTGAGTGAACCAAGTGTCATTGTCATGGACAATGCTAGCTATCACACGGTGCAAATTAATAAGGTACCAAATACCAACACCCGCAAAGCCGAAATAAAAGAGTGGCTGCGTTCTAAACAAATTGATTTTGAAGAATATTATACTGTACCAGAACTTCTTGTCTTGGCACATAAACACAAAGCAGGCCCAATCTATGAAGCCCATGAAATTCTAAGGGAGCACGGTCATGAGGTTTTAAGACTTCCGCCCTACCATTGCGACCTTAACCCCATTGAGCTAATCTGGAGTTCGGCGAAGAAAAAAGTCGCGAGTAGAAATGTTGGCGTATCAGCAGCTGAAATTGAAAAAATTATTAAAGAGTCTTTTGACAGCATAACACCGGAGCATTGGAAGAAAATGACTAATCATGTGCTTAATATTGAAGCTCAGTACAAAACCAGGGATGGAATAACTAAAGAACTAGAATCATTCATTATAAGTGTCCGTGATGATGACAGCACTAGTTCAGATGAATCATTAGAAATAGACTATTTATATTATTTATTTTATTTTTTGCTACCCACTTTTCGTTTTACAGTATTCCAAATGAGCTTGATCTGGTTTAGATCGCATTGGTAAGGTGAGAGTGTGAGCACTTCATGTCATGACCACTAGCTTTAGGAATTTTATCTGCCTCATAAATTGGCTTTGTTTTGTGCTGATTCACTAAAACAAAAAGTTCTTCTCTGTATAAACTTTCATCAAAATTCACAGACTTAGCACGGAGCCAGGCTTGTATTTCAGCTTCGCGTGTGTTTGTGCTTAGGGGCTTATTAATTTGTACCGCATGATAACCTGCATTGTCAAACACAATCACACTGGGTTCAAATAAATTTGGTATCGATTTCTCTCGTAAATACCTGTTAAAATTTGTAGTATTCATGTAATGGTGTTAATCTGCCTTTGTAGACTTAGTGCTAAATGTCAACATTGCATGTGCACAAATCCATTTACGGAACCAGCATGAATGATGATAAGTCTTTTTGCGGAGGAAATATTTTCTATTAAACCAGATGTCGACGGTCCACGGCCATGATCTTTTTGGCTTGTAATTTTGATGAAGATAGGTTTCATCAAGATATATAATTGGCTTATTTTTGGCACGTTTCGTGGCTTTGGTTCTCAAGATCATTGTCGCAAGACTGCAATGTCATATCGTTCTATGAGCACTGAACGTTTTTTTTATTATTTTTTTTATTCAAAACCATTGCTCATCAGTATTTTACGTAGAGTCTATCTGGAGCCTGTAAAACCCATATTTTCTTTCAAATTTGCCAGAAGTGTTCTGAGTCGGAATTTGCTTTTTTACAACATAAAACTCATAGACTTTATTACGGATAGTTTTAAAATCAAAGTTATCCAAGTTAGAAACCGTGGCTGGATGAGGTCGCTTCATACCAGGAGTGCTAAAGATTCCGTTGTTTTATTAGCCCTCATTAATTATTCTTTTCAAACACATGGTTGAGGAGGCGATGGCTGAGATCAGCGTCATACTCGTGAACGGGTGTTGTCAGTGGGGTCCTGTCTGTTCACGCTTGCAAGAACCTGTTTTCCAGTTAGTTATTTTAGTTATCGTTCCTGACGTAGAGACCTCGTCATGTTGTTCTCCTAGTCACTATTTTTAATTTACTCAATGTTATTGAGCGTACATTTGTAACGACTAAGTTTGTGTTGTTAGAAATAATTATTAATTACTTTACTACCTTGTAATGTTACTTTTAAGAATAATTGTATTTTATGATTGGAAAAAATGATCTGCTGGAGTTTCTTGCGGCGCTTCTTCTCCAAGATATAATTGTCGTTAGATAGAGGTGTAAGGGTGATGAGAATAATGTTACCTCTAATTACTTTATTAAAAAGGTTGAATATAATATTCCTCATCATCATTGTTTTATTATGCTGTGTGCGACACAGACGAAAACCTCTCGTATCAATGAAATCTATCAACAGCACGACTAGCACAAGTTGCTCGTGACTTGTTTGTCGCTCGGATCTCCCTTACTATCTAGTCTGTTACGATAGAGACGCACAGAGCGACAAGCGAGAAAATACAACTTGTGCTACACGTGCAGATCACTATATTTTCATGTCAAATATATTTCGAAAAACCAAATGTGCTCCAGTCACTGTCATCGTATTTTACCTAAAGTGCTTTTCATCAAAATATAGCGCTCGTAATAATATATATGAAAATATAGTACGCGTTTCCTCTTCCTTTGTGCCCACCAAAATAAATAAAATAATAAAAGTATCAATATCGTTTATTCCTTCATTGATCGGTAATACCATATCAAGATTTTTTGAATTTGCCGCTTTTTCCCAGGTTCAGCTTTCATTAGACAGACTCTACATGAGACACTTGCGCTATCCGATAACTTACATCGGAAGCACATGGCGACCTTATCTTGGTAGTACTTCGTCATTTTTTCAGCAGGTGATTGTTTTCGACTTAACAACTCTTGAAGCATTCTGGAATAATCACGATGCTTGGGAAAAGCACGCAGTTACATGTTTTTCCAGTCCTCCCATGAATGATCGTATTCTTCAAGCCTATTATACCATTTCCTGGCTTGTCCTTTAAGCTTATCTTGCAAATGAAACGATTTTGTTTTATCGTCCCATCCATGTATTTCTCCTAACTGGTCGATTTTCTTCAGCCATGAGGTTACCGTACACTTTTCGCTTTCGGGGTCAAATTCTGGTATTAATGACGAGGCACGGTGTGCTTTTGTTCGCACCTGTGTAGGTAGATCTTCACTTAAATCCTTGATGGCTTTGTGGACTTCGTTGACGAGCAGTGATTTCAACAGTTTCCTTGCTGGTGGACCGGTGTCTTCGTCTCTCTGCTGGTTATTCGGATCTTCATCGGATGAGTCATTAAAATCTTCCAGGTGCCATCTTCGTTTAGCCATTTCGTACCACTTCTGAATTTGTTAAAGGGTAGATAGTTTAAATGATACTCAATAATGTTTCAATCAGTTTAAATATATATTTGGGCAGCATAACAATTATTTATGTTGTCGCAAATCAAAATCAGTCCTCAATGAGGCAGGCACGGGCTTATATAGGCGTAGGCTCGTCATCCCATCCCCTGGCTTGCGGCCGTCGCGCGGTGGGAGCTGGCTGGCAGGGATGATGACGTGGCAGGGATGATGACGTAGCAGGACTGGCTGTGGCAGGGCTGGCGGTGCAAGGTTGCCACTTCGATTGGCGGCAAATGAGGTATTACAGTAGGAGCAATGGCAAAAACTCTTATAGTTTCGTCATGTCCGTCCGTCCGTCCGTATGTCACACGCATTGATCGTTCATTGATGAAAGTTGGAGTAGGAATAGGTGTCTTGTAGAAGCCGCTACTTAGTTTGGTAGTGAAATAACAAAAATAAATATTTCTAGGTTGGGCACTGTAGATGAAAAATAATAATCGCCGTAAATCATCGTGCGGAACATAATTATTTCGACAGGTCTTTTAAAACACAACTTCAACTTCTACCCCAATTTACAACTGCCATTTACAGAGATAGTTTTTCCAAAATCTCCGAAAGCAATTTAGTAGCCCTAACAGGCTGAGACCTATTTACACGTTTCCCACCTAAATAATAACTGAAGTCGCTTGTTTACTAACTTCGCAAGACGTTAACATCGTATTTCCTATGAATAAGTAGTAGGGTGATGCAACCAGTAATGAACAAGGATCAATAATGGACACTTGATTCTTAAGGTACAAAAGATAAGGGTTATTCATTCATTTTGAGACAATCTATTTATTACCTTATGATCTTTTAATTGAGAGTTAAGTGTCCATTATTGGTGGCTTCAGCTATAAGTGTACAACATTGGTGCTGTCACCCTAGCCTGAATATAAATTTTCACATTTGTCACGTTATCGCCGAAAGTAACATTTTGTTTATAATAACAGTAGTCTCACCAAATTGCTCCCTTCAAACATGTCCAAAATACGATACAAACTTCTACCGTAAATTTAACCATAAGTTTTTCCAAAATCGCTAAAAGCAATATATTTAATTCATATTCATTAGCCACCTTTCTCATTTCAAAAATATTATATCTTCCATACAATTTTCTACCCCTCATTTTACCACCTAAGAGGTAGGTAGTATTTTCTGAATCACCGAAAGTAATGTTTTTTATATGTATATTGCCTTTGTAGGTAGATTACATATATTTGCATTGAAGAGCATTTCTACCAAATTTTATGAAAAATTTACCCTAAAAGTACCTAATCCCCACAAAATGTTGCAACTACTTTCCATCCCTCTAGGGGTTGAATTTTAGTTATCGCTGAAAGACGTGTCTCGTTATTTTCATTGAAGAGCATTTCTACTAAGTTTCAAGTACCTAAATTTGACCATGAAAATATTTTTTGCCACACAAACTTTGCAACCCCCTTTCCTCCCTCTAGGGGTTAAATTTTAGTAATCGCTGAAATATGTGTCTTATTATTTGCATTGAAGAGGATTTTTACCAAGTTTCAAGTTAATTGGACCATAAAAATATTTTTTCCCATACAAACTTTACAACCCCCTTTCATCCCTTTAGGGGTTGAATTTCTAAAAATCCCTTCTAAATGGATCTCTACATCACAAAAAGAAAATACTGTCCAAGTTTCATATTTCTAGCATTAGTAGTTTTGGCTGGGCGATGATGAGTCACCCGGGACATTGCCTTTTTAACCGACTTCAAAAAAAGGAGGAGGTTCTCAATTCGTCTGTATTTTTTTTTATTTTTAATGTTTGTTACCTCAGAACTTTCGACTGGGTTAACCGATTTTGAAGATTCTTTTTTTATTCGAAAGCTGGTGCTTCCCGATTGGTCCCTTTTTTTCAAAATGAAGATCTGATGGTGGAATCCATGAGGAATCGACGGAACTCTTCAAAATTTATAGACACACCTATAGCGATTTTGGTATTTTTCATTGTAACTCGTGTATTTGGTCTTGGAAAGCACTATTTGGTGAAGTGGAACTGATAATGAACACCACAGATGGCCACCGGAACTCCTAAACGGTATATATTTCGAGGGTGGCGACAAGATATTTCGATTAAGATAGTTGAGTGACTATGACGAAGCATATTTAGGTTTAAATATATGACTATGACTTTCCCACGGCGTTGCTTGCGGCGAGATTGAAATGTTCTATTGTTTCTTGAGAAGTGGGAAAATAACAAACATAATTATGATTACTAAAAAGTATAAAATAAAAAAAAAGTTTAAACAAACAAAACCCGCCTTCAAAAAGCAAAAAATAAAATCTTTATAAAATGGTAGGTAAATAGGTCAGTCCAACTGAAGTCGGCGTCCAACAATATTTTAACCAAAAGCAGACTTTTAAACTTTTTTTAATATATATATATATATATATATATATATATGTATATAAAAATATATAATATACTAGATGACCCGGTGTACTTCATATCACCTATCCCAACGACATTAAAACTCTTCCTTCGCTAAAATGGCTCAAAATTTTGATCAGTAATGTCATGCATTGTCATTTTTATAGGTTATTATACTCTAAGTCGGGCAATATAAAGTAGAAAATAATTGAGGGAACCAATGATTTTTAGCGGGCAACACTAATTATACTTCTTAAAGACTGATACTTTTTTTTCGGTCTGTACCGGTTGCGCCACATTACTATTTCTCAGATCTAAAAAACTGGCAACACAAAATGTGACGAACAAAATTAAATGTCATCAGATCAAATGTCTTTGAAAAGATACCGTTAGACTAAAAGTTATTTAAAAAACAAATCAAAACAGTTTTAAGATTATTAAATACAATATGCATTGCCCGTTTTGTAAAAAGTGGATCGAGCGGCAGGACAACGAAAGTTCCTGTCCTAGTTGTTTTAACAATCTGTTACGTTGTGCTGATTGCAAATCAATAACCGCAGATTGCTTCAATTTTTGTATAAAATGCGGTCAATGCTTAAGCCGAACAAAACGCATTTATAGGGCTAAAATTTAGAGAAAAGAATTGAAGCAAAAATTAGCATCCAACAAAAAATTCGTCACATTATTAAAGTCATCAATCTCGGCTGGAGATTTTCCGGATTTAAATATAACGCCCGAAGAATTCAAAGAAGTCGAAATCATCGAACACAGCCAGGAGCATACGAGTAAAACGACCGATGTTCTGGTGAAACACCCAGACTTATCGGTGTCACCGGGGCCTACCGCCACGCCACTGTCGCATCCCGCCGAGCCAAGTCCTAACAGCACGCCGCCTGGTTTATCTTCGCCGTCACATTGATTAAGATGTCGCCAATCAATCAAAATTTATCAAAATTTTCAGATCTTAGTTTAGTGTAGTTTTAATTTTAATTTAGTTAGTAAGTTCTTTAGTTTGTTTTTATTGTTTCTTTTCCACTTGTAGTTACCAATAATGTGTAATAATATGTCGCCAAACAACCAAAATTAACGAAACAAAATATTCAGAACTTCGAAGAATGCCTACTGGTATCAATTTGTTAGTTTAGTATAGTTTTAATTTAGTTAGTAAGTTCTTTCGTTTGTTTTTATTGTTTCTTTTCCACTTGTAAATAGTTACCAATAATGTGTAGATTAAAGTACCTTTAAATTGTATTGAGTTGAAGTTATTCCGGTCGGATATGTATTAGTAACAACACATATACATTTTACATAAACCCACACGCAAACACACACATTTAGCATACTTATTAGGGTGGTCACTGAATGTACAAATAAATTTTTTTTGCTTCAATCCTTTTCGGCTACTATGAATAAGTTGTTACACCTATCGTAAAGTCATAATGTAAAATATAAAAGAGATAATTCATATTAGCCGAAAAGAATTGAAGCAAAAAAAACGTTTTTCATACATTCAGTGATCCACCCTAATACTTATCTCACACCATTTTAATTTCGTTCAGTTATTAAACGAAACTTGCTACCAATTAAAATGAATACAATTTTTTTATATACATTTAATAAAAACAGAGTTATACACTTAATCAATTTAAAGCTTTCTGGTAAACTATATTTTTGGTCTTTTTTTGCGGTGCGTAAATATATAAAGATGACGGTTTTCCGACGCGCGAACACGCGACGTATAATTGTCCATGCGCAAAACAGGGAAACTTCCGCCGATCTTCTTCCGCAGGGAAAAGTTGATTCCGCAAACTTGCAACGACTAACCTTGCGATTTATTTATGGTTATCGCAAAAGCCAGGCGCACGGGAAACTGTAGCCGCTTAAAATCGAATGGTAAATCCGTTGGAATCATCGGTATAAGCGGGATCAAGACATCTTCTCCTTTGTATTTTCCCTTGATGATCTTGGCCTCGATGACTTTATTCATTAGCTTTTTCACAGCCAGTCTCGTTCCATTGCACAGTCGAGGCTGATTGATATTACGCAACATGATCACAACTGAACCTACTTTTAATTTTAAATTGTGAAGTGGTAGTCCGGGCAATTCCAGTGAATTCAAAAACTCTGTGGGATAGTTGACTACGTCATCCTGGTTTATAACTGTGTCAACAGATTTGTAAGAAAACAACTCTCCTGGAAAATATTTTTTCTCAAAAATGTCCGGAAATGTTGACATTCCTATCTACATATTGAGACGCGAAGTACATAGTTTACTGAAAAGTCTCAAATTAAAAAAAAAAACATTGCGTGCTCGCTACACAAGCCCGCAATGTTGCATACAAATTCCATTACTATCTAGCTTGTAACTTTTTAAAAAGTGAAAAGGGCCGTAATAAAATGACGGCACAAGTCTTATACATCCAAATTTTATTCGAAACATAACTTTTTTATTTGTGCCTGGAATAGCTTATGTCTTTTTTAAAACAAAAATTGCGTTTCTCCTTGTCATAAACAAAAAGGCGGTAAGGAGTGATGGTTTTTTCACATGAAGTTTCTGTTTGTATGCAATTCAAAAAATGAGTTCAAGCGATGAAGATTTGACTCCAACACAATATTTTTCTTGCGATTTTTGAGAAAAGCACTATATTTGCCTCGGCAGGAACAGCAATTGCGGGCTTCGTATTTTTAAACGGACTCGCAAGCTCGTCCGTTTAATCCAATGCTCGGCCCGCAATTGCCTACTTCCATGCCTAGGCAATAATGTACTATTGAATCGTCGCATTGAGATCATCGACGTCTTTATTTTTGGGTGCCAATATTGCTCTTTCGCTAAGCCAATTATGGTCATTGAAGTATTGTTCTATGTCCTGAAAAACACGCTGAATAAGCTCCTGTTTTGTGTCAGTGAAGTGACAGAAATCCGTGGCTAGTGTAATTAAACTGGTCGAGGTATCAACTGCGACCTTACCATTTCCAATATCTAATAACTGCTTCGCAAACACAGTCGCTGTTTCATCTTGTTGCAAAAACACTCGCATGTTAGTTGTTAATTGGAGTGTCCTTACGTGCCGCCATAAATTAGATGATTTTAGGCACGCGTTTAATTCGTCAGCAACAGTTGATCGGGGAATAACTGGAAGGGTCTGACGAAAATCACCTGATAACAGAATAATGGCTCCACCAAAAATGTTTTGGTTGTCACGAAGATCTTTTAACGTTCTGTCAAGTGCCTCCAGTGACCTCTTGTGGGCCATCGTGCATTCATCCCAAATGATCAATTTGCATATTTGTAGAATCTTCGCCATTGCGCTGTTTTTAGCGATGTTGCAAACTGGTGCTTCGTTAATTTGCATGTTTAGTGGTGATTTCAAGGCCGAATGTGCAGTTCGTCCACCTTCTAATAATGTTGCAGCTATTCCAGATGAAGCCAACGCTAGGGCTATTTCATTTTGCGATCTGATCTTTGCCAATAGCAATGAAATTAGGAACGTTTTTCCGGTCCCTCCGGGAGCATCAAGGAAGTAAATTCCACCAGATCCACTGTTTACAGCTTCTATCAAAGTATCATACGCAATCCTTTATTATTCATTCAATTGCGGAACAGTTGAACGAACTGTTTCGATCAATACTTCAGTATCGTACTGTTGTTCTCTTTGTAACTCGTGGTTAAATGCATCGCGCAGGGGACGATTTGGTGCTGTCAAGCCCAAACACGACAATACTTTATTGGCCATCAATAAACACATATCTTCTATCATTATCAATGTCTCATTGTAAATTTCTGCAGTAATTTGTAGTGTAGGATTCAAAGTTTGACAACGCACACGATGTAACACATCCTCAGACATGTCATCCCTATATTTCATCCACAAATCTTCCGGATTCGAGGGGAAACATGTTGATATTATAATTGCGAACAATGTGCGAATTTGATGTGGCGATTAAGATATGACGGAATCCTTGAAGGTATTATCCCAATGCGAATCGTTCTCGAGCAATTGTAGTAGTTGACACGCCTCACGGTAAGTCGCACACAGATGTCCATCAACTGTTCTCAGTTGTTGAAACGATGTCGGACCATGCACATTCACCAACAACAATCGAAGATAATAACATTCATCGTTATTTGGATGTACTGTGTAGATGCGACCTAGAGCGTCTGAGGCAAATACATTCGATTGTCCTTCAACTGGTGTTCCTTGTTTCCGAGGCTGAAACGATTTCGATGATGCGTTCCACGTGTAATAGCGTGGCATATCAGCATACAGCAAAGTGCGACCAAAGCATCTGTTTGACAAACTGAAAATAAACTTGTTAATGTGGTCGATGGTGGACGTGCCGCTCTATCCGCCGCGTTCTCTTGATTGAAATACACTCGTTGCCCATTTTCTAGATGAACTGCCAAATGGACTACTGTAGGGTGTTTTTCGTGAATCGCAAATGAAAATATGCGCCAAATAGCTTCGTTGCTGCTTACATAGCGACCCATCTGATACTGAGATACTTCATCATTTGCATTTGTTACAGTGAAGATAGCCATATCGCTACCTTTGTTGACATATTTACATATGTACTTTATTGATTTGACAGAGTTACAATATTCCACATTGATGTGAGCTTCATAAGCTTTAGACAATATTGGCGAGTACGGCACAATCCAACAATTGTCTATTTCAAAATCTTGTCCTTTTACCTTCACAACTACCGATTGCCCACCGTCCGCAACTGATCGCCAACGATACGTTGGGTAAACGTCATTTCCCGTGACGGTTTCAGCAATCAGGTCTCTCGGGTATCGCTTGGAGCACTTTCCGTCGACCATACAGGGTGAGCTGTTGTTGAAAACTCCGCAAGGTCCATGTATCATGTTTTTAGTCACTACTGCATGCAACTTTGGGTCAACTGTTTCATCGGGAATCTCAGCTGAAATTATGGAATTAATTTCATCTGGCCTTATTTTTTCAATTAACCATAGTAATATGTGCGCATGTGGCAGACCACGCTTTTGCCACTCAACAGAGTACATCCAACAACGGAATTGGCCATACACACGATGCTGTATAAAGAAATTCATTATTGATTTCAATTTTTGTTTAAAAACTCTGGCAGTGATGTCATGTCTATCAACTGGTGTTTAGCTGTGTAGCAATTCCTTCTTTACTTCTATCCATTGTGGGTTACAGGTGAATGTAATGAATAAGTCTGGGCGGCCATATTGTCTAACATACGACATCGCATCTTGCGCGTACTCGTACATGTGGCGCGGGCTTCCAATGTGGCCGGCAAAATTGTCATCCTTCCCACATTATTTGCATTGCCATCAACATTAATAGCATCACGGAGATGAATATATTCTTCAGATCGAAGCTGCCGTTGGTTTAGACGGATGTACGTCAATCGTTCATTCTCAATTTTGACATACATGTCAACTGCAAACAGATGAAGAAGCCGTTGACACATCAAAATGTGATTTACTTCACCTTCACGGATCATGAGTCTGTATGAATAAAAATTCATAGCACTAACTTTTTTGTTAGTTTCAGCACCTGGAATCATAAATGATAAACAATTACCTATATATACTGATTTATTTTTGATTGAATGCGGGATTTCCGAGATATTTTTAATAATACATAAATGTGGAAATTGATACTAAAACTCAATATCACATGTTAAAAATATTTTCTATGTATAAGTATAATATTTTCTATGGATATTAAATGTAAAAAGAAACTGTCTCAAAGTCGAAAACATTGAAGAACTTATGGTTATTTATTTTAACTTTTTATACTATGATGTTGATAATAGTAGTAATTATGATTGTAATTATGATATTGATGATTCAGATTGTAAGATGTTTTTGTTATTGATGATCATGTAAAATTGTATACAATAAATGTTTTTAACATGTGATATTGATTTTTAGAATCAATTTCTACATTTATGTATTATTAAAAAAGCAACCTCTGACCTCTGGTCATATTAACCAAAAAAAAATCCCATCGAAGTGGGAACGGAAACAGTTAGTATAGGATATATTGATATTTGCAAAAATACTCAAAGATATTCAGAAGAAAGTGGGGGTCATTCCTGGATTAAAGAAGGACCTCGAGTCGATAACCCAAAGCCTTAGTCTACTTTCGGAAAAATATGACACATTAATTGCGGAGCACAACCAGTCTAAACAAAAAATACGCAAGCTTGAAAATACTTTGGAGAGCGTCAGCAATAAGTGTGTTTATCTAGATAAATGTAATGCCGCCATTGAGCAAAGAGTTAATGACTTAGAGCAGGCTTCGCGAAAACACAACATTGAGATAGTGGGTGTTCAGCAACTCCCGGGAGAGAATGTGAGAGAGATTGTGGCGAAAATTGGAACGATGATAAACGTGACTAGTGAGGACATCGAGTGGGTGAGGCGAACGAGACCGATTAGAGCAGGCAGCAAGCCTGCGCCTATCATTGTGGGATTTAAATCATCAGGCACCCATGCTCGTGACGGCTGGCTGGCTCAACGTCGCAAGATATCAGATTCAACAAGCGACATGGTGACTGGTGGATCGGAGAAGAGCAGGATATTCGTAAATGAGGACCTCACGAAAGCGGCGCGGGCACTGCTGTGGACCACGAAAAACCAACTGCGCGGAATGTACAAGTACATCTGGGTGAATAATGGAAGGATCATGGTTAAAAAGTCTGACGGCGCTAAATCCATATGTGTGCGAGCTGAGAGTGATATTTCTGATCTACTCAATAATTAGGTTACGTGTAGTTTATCAACCAGTTTTAAGTGTTTATCTTTATAACAATTTTCGCAGAGTTATATAAGATGGATTCAATCCCTAATCTGTCCGTCGACTATGTTTGTTCCGAAAGTCTAAGCAGCTGGGTTAATCAAATTACTTGCAGCAAGGATTTATGTATATTGCATGTCAATATTCGTTCATTAAGAAAGCATTTCAGTGAACTTCTTGTAACGTTAAATAGTCACTTGGATTTTTTAGACGTACTAGTTTTAACTGAGCCAAATGTTAATTTTTCTTTGATTTCTCTTTATCATATTGATGGGTTTGATGTCAATTTTTATACCCGTAAGGGACGTAGTGGGGGAGGAGTAATTGTTTACACGCGGAAGGAGTTACGGGCTCGCATGAGTGAGGTGGCTGCGTCCGCGAGTGTGATGCACTCGGCGGAGTGTGTCTCCGTTGTTCTTCAACAAGGCGGTGAGCAAATTTACATAGTTTCAATGTATAGGCCTCCACGATTTAACAACCAAGATAGAATACAAGAATTCTTTGTTGAATTATCAAGTGTTATAGATTCATTACCCATAAAATCTAAAGTGATATTTTGCGGTGACATAAATTTAAATCTTATGAATAGTAATGACAGATGTGTTGCAAAGTATGAAAATATATTAGCTGAGTATGGATTCACCAAATGCATACATGACATAACACGAAGAGAGGTGGTTATGGGAAGTGTGGTGGAGTCATGTTTGGATCATATTTATGTCCGAGCGCCCGCGGTTCACATTGATTCTGCAGTTATTAAACATAAAGTATCAGACCATTACTATGTTTCGGCCTCAATACATTGGAATGACACTCCGCCGGGGGGCTCAAGACCGCAGCCGCCTCTGTCTCAGCTGCTGACCTCACGTAGGGTGCTGGATAATCGTTTGGTAAGGGAAAAGTTATTAGAAACCAATTTCGATGAGTTATTGAATATTCAATGCCCTATTGAGATGTACAAAGCTTTCACTAATGTTTTTACAAACATTTATACCACATGTTATAAAATTCAAAAAGTTTCAGGGAATTTCAGTGACAGACACAATAAAAGTTGGATAAATAATAATTTAAAGAAAATGATTTTACAAAGAGATAAACTGTATATGAGGTGGTGTAATGACCCTAGAAATATGATAAAGAGACTTGATTACACTAAATATAGAAATAGGTGTAGTAAAGCTATCACCAAATGTAACAATGAATATGACAAGCAAAGTATTTTAGATTGTAATGGAAACATTAAAAAAATTTGGGATAAGATTAATAATTTGTTAGGAAATAAGAAGCAGCCAATAGATAGCATTATACTTAATAATATGGAAAAACATGGTAGCTCAAAGGAAATTTGTGATAAGTTTGCATATAATTTTTCAAATGAGATATGCCAACTTAAACACATCTGTCCCGAGAAATGGTTAGAAAGAGATACCTATGTTAAGAGATCGGACGTGAGTATGAGGTGGCAGCCGGTTGATACTAAAACTGTGGTGAAAATAATTAATGACATGAGTATGAAAAAGGCTCCTGGCAGCGATCTCGTTCGCATGTCCGATCTTAAACTAATAGTGGACAAGGTGAGCCCAGTTATAGCTAGCTTAATAAATTTATCTGTAAATAATCATAGTTTTCCGGAAAAATTAAAAGAGGCCCTTATTCGTCCTATACATAAAGGGGGTGACCGCAAAGTTTTTAGTAATTATAGACCAATAGCGATTTTGTCCAGTATAGATAAAATTATGGAAAAATGCATTGTTAACCAAATTGGATCTTACCTACAACGTAATAATATAATACATAGATGTCAACATGGGTTTCAAAAGGGTAAGGGAACGCATACTCTTTTAGCAAAATTTACAAATGAAATTAATACACATTTAGAGAATAAGAGAATAGTAATGGCGATTTTTTATGATTATAAAAAAGCATTCGATACGCTTGAAACAGAAACTCTTTTACACGGAATGGGTGAATGTGGTGTTGGGCAGCCGCTGAACGAATGGTTCGGCGACTACCTAACATCACGCGCGTATCGTGTTCAAGTTAATGGGGCACTCAGTGAGGAGACTGCGGTTCATTGCGGTGTTCCGCAAGGTTCTGGATGCGGGCCTATTAGCTTTCTGATGCATGTTAACAGCTTAGGTGGAGTTATACGTCACAGCACACCCTACATGTTCGCAGACGACCTGTGCACCGTGAGTGCCGGAACCAACCTCGCCGATATGTGTCGCACGATTCAATTAGATATAGATTCAATAGTTAAATGGTCTCATGATAACGGTATACTTTTAAATTCTAAAAAAACTAAACTTCTTATAATACATTCACCATATTTGAGAGTAGACGATCAGGTTCCCTCGTTATTTACACACAGCTATCAATGCTTTCATGATTCCCTCGTCAACTGTCAGTGTATACCAATTGAAAAAGTAAATTGTGTAACTTATTTAGGTGTCAAAATTGATGTTAGTTTTTCATGGGCTCATCATATAGACTATATTTGTGCTAAGTTAAGAACGTTATTGGGAAAATTTTATCATTTAAGTTACAGAGTTCCTATTAGTACCTTAAAGTGTTTATATTTCTCGTTAGTAGATTCCATATTGGGATATGCTCTTGATAGTTATGGTCTCACGTTTAAAACCCATTTAGATAAATTAGAATCATTGCAAATAAGGTTTTTAAAATTACTTGTTAATAATAAGACTAGAGAAAGCTGTAATAAAGATTATCGGAAATTGTTTAAAATTTGTAAAATCCTTCCAGTTAGTGTAAAACATAAATACCTTCTAGCAATAAATAATCGTGATAGTCAAGAGCATAACCTATCTCAGGTAAGTCACAATTATGGCACAAGGTCGGTATCTGCGGGTAAATTTGAGGTACCTAGAGTGAATAATTACTTTGGTGATAGAACATTAAGGAAACGTGTGCCATATGTGTTGAATAGTTTGCCCGATGATATCCGGCATGAGCCAAATATACGTAGATTTAAGAGGTTAGTCAATAAATTTTTATTAGAGTCACTTCCATACTAGACACACTGTAAGACATAGCTAAGTATATTTATATTAAAAAAAAAAAAAACAGATTTATTCACGGACACATTCCTGCAGTCAAACTGTTGTAACAGTTTTGCAGGGCCTTTAATATTATTGTATCATGTTGTTTGTTTTTAATAAATAAATAAATAAATAAATAAATAAAAATTTAATTTCAAAAATATTATTTAATATTGTTACCTGTTACTTGATTAACCATTTTTATATTAAAATGGTATCCATCTTCTCCCTGCCAGAAGATTAATAGATATTGTAACGCGTCATAAGACCTATGCGTTTCAGACACACGTTTCAATTCATTGTTCCGACAATGAAGCACGATATCTCTAGACTGCAAATTTTCCCCAACAACAACAATAGCCACTTCGTTGATTGTCGGTGAATTAAACCTCCTTGCATGCTCACCAGCAGGTGTTTTGTCAGCTCTAATGACAATATTATGGCTGTCCGATGGCATACGATCTAATGCCATTTTGAACATTTTGACTAAATCATTGTTCTGATGAAGAAACGTTTGCAGTTCTTGGACAATGGTTCGTTTCACTGTTGGATTATGAGCACAGCGCCTTTCAAATTCCGCATCTTGATTGCCCATGAAATAAATTTGCAGAAATTGATGGTCCGCATCTGGCAGTATTAGCAGCGCTCCCAGTAGGTGATAAATTTGTCCTTGTATCTGCAATTATATTAATAAATTATTATTTGTGATACAAAACAAATTTAAATTTTATCAAAAATAATTATGGTATAGTACCTTGAATGTGGGCATGAAATTGTTCTGTACAATATGCGTTGCGCCAAACGACGTCATTTGAAAGCAATTGTTATATTTTTGGATGTTGTCCAAGAAGTGCTTAGAGTCATTTCCCACCCCTGAAACTAATGAGCGTAATGGATCTGGTGGTAGGACCAATTGTGGCAATTTAACTTTACCACCAGCACAACATAATCCAGGAGATTCGCCGTTGTATTTTAAAGCTTTACAATATTGACAAATGATTGTCATTTCCCCAATTGTCACGGATGTGTCGGCACCATAATCTACTTCCGGATCGTAGTGGAATGCTACTCGTTCCAGGTCCACAGGAGCACTGCTTCTACGGTGTCGTTCGATCTCATTGCGTCTTGCTCGCTGTTGTTGTGTTTGGTTTGCCCGAACTCGTTCCATTCTAAGTCTGTCTACTCCATTGTTATTCACTGTAGAACGCAATTCTGCCATACCAATACGAATGTTATCGTTGTCCGTCTCTCGCTGGTCATCAGTGCGGTTTGCACGTGAGGTAGCTCGTCGCACATTTGATTGTTTTTGACGACCTATGTCAGGTCGTCTTTTCCTTGGCATTTTAAAACAATAACTGTAAGAAAAGTTCTCACGCATTGACAATTATTATTTATTTATTTAATGGACTGGACTGACAAACTGATGCTAGAAGATTTTTATAACGGTATAATGGTGACAGAATGACATGACAGATAACTTAACTTTATAAACTTTTTTTCAAATGTTTATGGCCTGGATGCTGAGTCCTTTAAGCCATTTCGTCAGACGTTCGGCAGACGACTGAAATACAAACATTCGACAACCAACTGGCAATCAGAAAAATATTTGTTTGCAATCCAACAAAACAGATATTGTGTGTGTGTGTGTGTGTGTGTGTGAAATAGCACAATAAAGACTTTTTTTTATTTGCATTCTAATGCTGGCTGTTTGCCACAAACACCGAACACGTGCCGAACACCGACTACAAATAGCCAACACAAGCACGCATCCCCATGCTTGACGAACATGGTAGTAAATTCCGGATTGGCAAACTCATTCCTTTGATTTGTGCAAAAAACCGACAACAACGCCGAACGAATCAATGGCGAACACAAACACAAACAGGCAAACACCTATCCACATGTTGGCTGTTTGGTGTTCGCTGTTTGCCATTGTTTGCCAAGCGTGTGGAAGGCGCATAAACAATGACAACCATCAAAATATTTCAATACAATGACAAACCTTTCTGAACGGACCAACAATGACAACCATCAATCAAAATATTAAAATTTAAATACGCGATAATCCGAGTAATAATGTGGTTAAATATAAATGTTGTCGATTCAAAACCCTTAATTTAATACGTGCTTCACTGGAACCGAGAGAACATACCGAAGGAATTAACGTCAAACGTTTGACAGGAAAGTATCAGTTTATATGGGAAAATTAAATTGTTGTTTTTACTATCTTCCTCGCAACTTTTCCATATTTTCTCACCGTTTAAACCTTCCCTGGACTACGACGAACATTTTAAAACCAAAATCAGCTGAATCGGCCCAGCCGTTCTCGAGTTTTAGCGAGACAAACGAACAGCAATTGATTTTTATATGTATAAAATAATAATAATAATAATAATAATAATAATATAGCCATTTATTCCAAGTTATGCATTAAATTTACATTAAATTATTACTAATCTTACTTTTGGTTCCATTAACTTACATTATTGATTCATTAATTTTGTTAAAAAAATATATTATTTAGACAGTTAATTAGACAATTAATATTGTAATTGTATTATTTTGCATATCATTAGGTATATATACTACATCAAAGTGTCGGTAAGTATCATATTTTATCAGATTCGTGTTATGAGTTTAACTTGGCTACCCATCTGCGGGTATAGGACTCCTCCATCAGTTTCCATTGTGCCTGATTGTTTGCCGTGCGGGTCCGGACGGCGCCGGCGCAGGCCTCGATGTCGTCGCGCCAGCGCCGGCGCGGGCGGCCGCGGGCGCGGCGCTGCTCGCGCGGTCACCAGTGTAGCACGCGTTCGCTCCAGCGCCCGTCGGCCGCGCGAGACACGTGCCCCGCCCATCGCCATTTCAGCCTGCAGGCCTCCTCGGCTGCGTCTATCACTTTCGTTCGTTTCCTAATGTCGAAGTTTCGGTGTCGATCTCGAAGACGGATTCCCAGTAGGCTCCTTTCGACGGCCCTTTGGAAGACTTGCAGCTTACATATGATGTTTCTTGTAAGTGCCCATGTTTGGCATCCGTAGAGCAGAGTGGGCAAGATTATAGAGTCCATGGCTTTCTTTTTTAAAGGTATCGGAAGTTTTGATTTAAAAATATGTTTCATGGACCAGTATTTTCCCCATGCCATTTTTATACGTCTTTAGACTTCATTCTTTGTGTTGTCTTTAAATGATATGTTCTGGCCTAGATAAATGTATTTATCCACATAGTTTATCTTGTGAGATTGAAGCACTGTTTCTATTTCATCACTGTTAGTCATTAGGCATGTCTTGCTGGCATTCATTTCTAAACCGCACCTTCGACTCTCCTCATCGAGCGTTCGCAACATGAGGTAGAGTTCGTCATAATTATTGCTCAAGATGACTATGTCATCAGCGAATCGTAAGTGGCTGAGGTACTCTCCATTTATTTTTATACCTAGACCATCCAAATTCAATTTTGAGAATACATGCTCCAGCAGCGCTGTGAAGAGGTTAGGTGAGATGGGATCCCCTTGTCTCACGCCTCGCTGTACATTAAATGACTCTCCTAATTGTTCTAGTCTTATTTTAGCTCTACTTCTGCTATAAATTTCTTTTAAGATTTTGATGTATCCATCTGCTACGTTTCCAAATTTGAGAGCTTCCCATAATGCCTCCTGAGATATTGAATCGAACGCTTTTGAGTAATCTATGAAAGCGATGTATAGAGTCATTTTGTATTCATTTACACGTTCGATGATTTGAGTTAGAGTGAAGTGATGTGGTCGGTGGTGCTGTAATACTTTCTGAATCCGGCTTGTTCTCTCGGTTGTTGGGAGTCTAGAGTTGCTTTAATTCTTCGTAATATTATGTTGGTGAAGAGTTTATATAAGCTTTGCAAGAGACTTATCGCTCTATAATTTCCAATATGAAGAGGATCTCCTTTTTTATACAATATTGTGATTATAGAGCACTCCCATTCTTCTGGTATAGTATGCTGTTCTATAATCTCATTGAACAACCCTGTAAGTATTGAGGTTATCGGTTCCGCAACAGCTCTAAGTACGTCGTTGGTAATCCCATCCGGTCCGGGACTTTTTGATAGTTTCAGTGACTCTATGCCAGTTCTTATTTCACTTTGACAGGACGGTGGGACACTTTCTATATTATCAGAATTATTCTCGTCTTCCTGTTGTACTACGATGCTGTCACGGTTTTTGTACAGATCCTCATAATATTTAGTTGCTTCTTTCAGGAGACCCTTTCTATTTGTTATTTTATCACCGTTGGCTCCTCTCAAGGAGATGATCCACTCTTTATGTTTGGTTAAGCGTTTTTCAGATTTCTTAACAGAGCCTGTAAGTTTAAGTTCTTCTTCGATTATATCATATTTAA
The DNA here is from genome assembly GCA_946894065.1 of Acleris literana. NCBI lineage: Eukaryota > Metazoa > Arthropoda > Insecta > Lepidoptera > Tortricidae > Acleris > Acleris literana. Next base: position 47,843,412 of record OX335668.1, read on the forward strand.
GTCGACTCTTGTTATTTTTAATAGTCTTTTTTATTTTATGGTATGACATCGTCAGTCTCTTTCTATCTTTTTGTGATCTATTTTTCTTTGATTTTAAGAGTGTTCTTTCCAGAATCAATTCTTTCAAGTTTTCATTGAAAATTATTTCATTTTCCGTTTTTTCCTTGAGTTTTGGTAGATGTTTTAAACTTTCTTTTATGCTCTTTGTAAGCTCTGAGTATTTTTGTTGAGTACTTTTAGTTTCAGTATTGTGTTTTTGATGTATTTCCGAAAAACAGTTTTTTATGCTTTCTTTCTCTATAGGGTTTAGCTGGGATTTCTTAAGGCCGAATGATTTTCTATCTTTTTTCCAGTTTTGTTTCAGATTGTACTCTATTCTTAACAGCCTGTGGTCGGTGATGAATATTGTGTCAATAGCCTGTATGTTTCTTATTTTTCTAATATTGTTAGTCAAGATATAATCGATCTCGTTGCGAGTCTGGCCGTCTGGCGATATCCATGTCCATCTTTTCTTTGTCTTTTTCTTGAAAAATGTGTTGACTATGTAGAGTTGATTTTCTAGGCAGTATTGTATTAGGATTTCACCGCGTTCGTTTCTATTTCCAAATCCCCGTTTTCCTACGGCTTTGTCATCATCTAGAGTCACTTGTCCAACTTTAGCGTTAAAATCTACCAGTATAAGAACATTCTTACTTGATTTCTGTAACGCCATATTTAAATCATTGTAGAATTTTTGAAGTTCTTCATCGGATGCTTTTTCTGTAGGTGAGTAAGCTTGTATTAACGATATACGTTCGTTCTCGAATTTCAAATCTAGTTTTACGACTCTATCTGAAAAAGGCATGAACTCTTCTATGTTAGATTTCAAGTGATTTTTTATCATAAAACCAACGCCGTTTGTACCAGGATTTATTCCTTTGAACATCAATACGTAATCTTCATATTGCAAAATTTTTGTTCCTTGTTTCTTTATTTCTGACAAACCTAATATGTCCCACTTTATATTTAGTAGTGCATACTCGAGTTGTTTTTTTCTACCTTCAGAGACAAGAGAGCGTATGTTGAAAGTTCCTATGTATAACTGTGTATTCGTTTCTTTGTCCTTCCTGATGGAGGGTTGCGGTTTAATGCTCCCACGGCGACCACCCGGACTGGGAGATGTATTTGTGTTTATATATGTTTGGTTGTGTATGGAGGGGCCTGCCGTAACTCATATTGTAGATGTTCTCGTATTCGCATTGCTTTGGGTTGTACTCTTTTCGATCTGATGCATGTATTCTAAAAGTGTACCGCTTCCTTTGAGTTTCTTGGTGGGATAGGCTCTAGCTGTGTTACTATTTTTGTCTTCTGCGGCAGGAGGAGAAGAGGATGGTGCACGTTTTATATTTTTCTCGGTTATTATGATTTTATCATAGCGGATAAAAGCCTTGTGTCCTTGCTCGAGTTGTTGTTTTAGTTGAGGCTTGAGTTCTTCTCTTATTTTGAGTATCTTTGGTGGGAATTCTTGCTGTACATAGAGATCTGTACCGGACAACATCTTCTTATTTTGAAGAATTTTTATTTTTGTGCCCAGAGTGGTGAAGGTTACTGCAATTGGTCTAGGTTTGCTGCCTTTTTTCCCTATTCTCCTTACGGCTTCTACTTCACTGTCTTTTACATTTATTTTCAAATTGTTGTTTATTGTTTGTAAAAGCTTAGCTTGCAGCTGCGGGTATGGTACTTCCTCGTCTTTAAATCCAAAAAATACCAAATTTCTCTGGACTGCTCTTTTTTCCAATTCATCTATCCTTTTTTCTTGATTTTCTGATTTCTCGCGAAGATCGTTAAGCTCTAGTCCTAATTGTTCAAATTTTTTGTCCATATTTCTATTAATTTTTCTGTAATTTTATCTTCTGATTGATCTATGTGTTGTTATATTTTTGTGAATCTAGCGTCTAAGTCCTTTCTCGTATCCATAAATAATTGTTCCAGCTCCGCCATTTTTTATATCTTTAAGTGAGTTTCTTGAGGTCTTCGATAGATGGCGTTTAAATCAGAATCCCTTGTTAGTACACACTCACTAGTGCCAGAAGCGGCGAGTAGCGGAACTAAGTGTACAAGAATCGGTGATAAGTCGTAGTATTGTCGCTCCCCGGTAGATGGCGCTGTTCTGTGGTGTGTTGTAGTGACAGTGAATGACTATCGTTTTTTCGAGGTTATCACATATGAGTTTACACTTTAATTTTCTTTCAGTACCTTAAACGCTTCGAAATTTTTTCCTTGTCGTAGTTATGATGACAAATGTGCTATTTTTAACCGACTTCAAAAAAGGAGGAGGTTATACGTTCCACTGTATGTATTTTTTTTTTTTTTTATGTATGTTCACCGATTACTCCGTCAATTGTCGACCGATTTCAAAAAAAAATTTTTGGTTTGATAGAGTATACTTTCGAGGTGGTCCCATTGTCACCAAATCTCTATCTGATGAGGGGATCAGTGAGGAATTGAGGGAACTCCTCAAATATTGTAGGCAAACATATAGCGATTTTAGTATTTTTAGTAACAAGTTCAGCATTTGCATTCAGAAAGTATCATTTGGTGTAGTGGAACTGATGATGAAGACCACAGATGGCCACCGGAACTCCTCAATGGTACCGATTTCAAGGGTGGCGATAAGATATCTCGATTAAGATAGTTGAGCGACTACCTACAACGAATAATATTTACTTATTGAAATATGACTATGACTTTCCCGCGGCGTTGCTTGCGGCGCGCTTGATATAAGTTAAAGTTTCATTTTAACTAAGAAGTGGGACTACGTAACAGCGTATTATGATCACTAAAAAGTATAAAATAAAATAAATGTTTTAAAAAACAAAAAACCGCCTTCAAAAACGCAAAAAATAACTTCTTTAAAATTGTAGGCACCTAATAGGTTAGTCCAACTGAAGTCGGCAACCAAAACATTTTCAACAAAAAGCCGACATCAGTTGGACTAACCTATTAGGTGCCTACAATTTTAAAGAAGTTATTTTTTTCTGGTACACTGTTACTCCATTTATCTTGATTCCACTTTAATTAGCACTTTATTCCGGTAACGGTTTTTCCACAATTTCATTTTCTAGGCTGCGAGTTCGAGATTTCATTTAAGCACGGTAATTATCATATAATCCACTGATTTTAGTTGCTGTTATTTGAAACTTCGCAATATCCCAATTTTTAAAAGTAATTTATATACGGACTAGATATAAACAATGGCACAGTGGCGCCCTATATATATATCGTAGATTATAGAATTGTAATTAACAGATAAACCAACACATTACAATCTTAAATAATTAAAACTATACTTAATAATATTGCATAAAATTAAAATTAAAATAGTTGCTTAAATAGTCACTGTATAATAGGTTCATGCATTCATTAGATATTTATAGATAATCAGAAATAAAATCAGATCTATATTAAAAACTATTATAATAATCAGCTAAATTTCATAGAGATTCAAAAATAAATAAATTTTATTCATAAGAGCAGCCCAGCCATCCGCATTTATGTCAGCATCTTGGACCTCACAACCGGTTGACCAGAGCTATGGCTCTGGAGGTGGTGGTGCTTTCGCGGCGTGACGCGTGCGCACGACTTTCGCGAGCGAGAAGGGAGGGCGCGCGCGGCGGCCGGCACCGCGCGAGCTCTTTTGGGGGGCGAAAAGGTGCAGTCTGGTAAGAGTTGACGGGTTGTCCACTACGTTGCGCAGGAGTAGACAGTAATGCATCAAAAGATTCATATCCCGCCTTCGCTGCAGAGTCTCGATCCCGATCATACCGGAGACGAACAATGATGGATAGAGAAATGGGTAGTACCCATACATGCGTTTGTAGATGTGTCTAGCGAATTTACGCTGTATTTTTTTCAACATGGATGCGTACTTTTGTTCCACCGTACTCCAGACAACGTCGTTGTACTCCAGTTTATAGTAATACATTGTTAGGAATAATCTAAGGAAACCCTATCTGACTATGTCTTATCTCATATAATTGATCTGTTATCATATTGTCAAAGTTTCGATACGAGTAGTTCTTATTTTCTTGACAGTAAAAGCGACTGACGTCATAACAATACCATAACAGGCAAACTACGATATCGTTTTTACCGCCTAGAATAGAGGCGCAGTACATTATTTTGATATATTTATCATTGGTTGAGTAGATACAGCAAGTCAAAGATGAAGAATGTGCGCAGAGCCCGCTCCTCAGACCCTGCTTAAAATGGTGGCTTCCAAATGCAAAAAGAGGTTGCTTAGGGTCATGCACTTGCAGAAAGGCTGGGCTCAGGTGCTCTATACTATGTTCCTTTTGCCACGGGTGACACTCAACAACGCCATCCCTATCGTCCTGGACGAGGAGGACGAGGATGTGGACGATCCAACACATGAGCCGGCCCGCCTCCATTCCAGAAAACATTATCCCTCTTCCCCCACTCCTCCCCATTGATCTAGTCTGGATGAGACCTAATCCTTCCAAAAGGACGAAAGTCTAAACTGTTTTTGCTAGACTGTGTAAATAGTATTATTTTATAGTTTAAATATATGTGTGCTGTGTTTTTTATGTTTACGTTTATTTGTTTTAAAACCATAATGTTACATTTAAAATGTCAAATTTATACTTTTGTTTTTTTAAAGAAATACATTAATTCATTATTCAGAACAATGTTTTAATCATTTAACCAAAATCAGATATTTAAATATTTTTTATATTTTTGAGGAAACTATGAAAGCTAGAGATACTTGGTATTAAATGGAAGCTAGTTAGATAATATATTAATTTTTATCTCAACTTTTTCTCTAAGAGCATTAGTTTAGCCAGTACGTACCTAATTTGGAAAATAACCCTAACACAAAATTTTCATATTGTTGAAAAAAAATGACAGTTTTTGAGGAGCTGTATCTCCGCAACTAATGGTCTTAAAGTGCTCAAGTTAGGCTGAAATTGTAGCCAATTTAGTTAACTTTATTAAAGTATAGAACAAAGACACTCAAAAAAACGCTTCCTTTATATAATTATTTCGAAAAAACTGAAACAAGTGCCTTAGATTTTCGCAGTTTTCGAAACAACGTGGAAGTATGTTCATTTCTTTAGAGTATGTTTATTTGAAGCCATAAGTAAATATACATTTAAAATGGTAAATTCACATTTTTGCGCATTTTTTTAAAAGAAAATCGTCCCAACATTATTCAGTATTTTTTTTAAATTAATATAGAGAAATACAAATATATACAATATATATACTATACAATTATAATTAGAATAATTAACAACTAATGTAACCTATTATCTACTTAAAATTAGAATTATTGAATATATTTATGTATACAACTACAAAAAGAATACCCTCTCTAATAAATCCGTTCGCGGCATTGTACCCATGATGCTGGCTGCGTTACCTCTCTGGATAGTTAAACCTATCCTTTGGGAGAGGTAAGCGCCAGCTCTGGAATCCCCGGAGACCTGTTGTCTCCACTGCAAGCGCCGCAAACTTTATTTGACTACGGATTAATGCATTGTACATTAGTATTTGACAATACGGATGACAGCTTCTCCAGACACCGGACAGGCTACGAGGAACATTAATACTTCTGTCACATTTACTAATTACATAATTGAAATGTTGGACACCGCTCATTTTAGAGTCAAGTATAACGCCTAAAAAATTGACTGACTCAAGGTTAGGTATTAATTCTTCCTCGCAGGAAACAATCACTGTTGGTATAGGTAACCCTTTTACGTGTAAAGGTTCAACTTTTGGACGGGGAGAGTGACAGACCGTGTTCATCTATCCAGTCTTTCAAGTAGCTAAGAGCTCCGTTAACAAGTGAAGAGGCAGAGGAGTCGGATTCGGTTGTGACATATAAAACTAAGTCGTCGGCATACTGGAGAATCTGATAAAATGTAAGTACCGACTGATCAAGATCTGAAGTGTAGATGTTGTATAAGAGGGGGCTGAGGACTTAACCCTGAGGGATCCCCTGCCATAGAGTTCCATGAATACTATTCGAGCCGTTAATTCTAATTTTGATTGTCCTACCCATGAACAGTTTGCAGATGGCATGAACAATCCTAACGAGGATGCTCAGCTGAAGCAGTTTGGCTCTGAGCAGCGGAAGTTGGACATAGTCATATGCAGCATTCACGTCAAGGAAGCACGCAAAAGACGTTGTTTTTTTGATAAAGCAAGATGAATGTCAGAGGTCAATATCCCTAAGCTATCCATCCACCAACCATTCGAGCCGACTCTTAACTAAGTGCTCAAGTACTTTACCAACGGTCGTAGAGAGGGCTGAGGGTCTATAGGATTTTGCCTCTGAGGCCTTTTTGTTTGCTTTAGGAATAAGAACTATTACCTAGCTCTTCCAAGAATTAGGGATCTGACCAGAAGTAAAGTTGTTATAAAGCAAGTCGAGCAGGTACTTGCGACCGAAAGAGCCGAGTTTACCGAGGAAAATGTAGGGCACCCCGTCTTCACCAGGTGAACTGTTACGGATGCCGCCAAGCACTATTTTAAGCTCCGATAGTGAAAATGGTTGATCAAAGGGATCGTTAGAGAAGACGGAGGAGTGAGACAGAGCTGTTACTTCTCTGGGACATAAGGAGGGGCCAACTTATCGGCAAAGTCTTTCACCCAGGTTGATGAGTTACCCGAGGATAATGGGTCAGGTTTGAATGAATCTCTATATCTTTTAATGTTCTTCCAAACCACAGTGGAAGGCGTCCTGGGGGGGTAGACCTTCACAGAATATTTTCCATCCATTCTTCTTCTTTTGTGACAAGAACCGTTTTATACGGGTTGAAGCTTTTTGATATTTAATAAAATCATCACTACTCCTAGTATCGTTAAATGACTTTTCGGCCGCATTTTTGATGGCCACTGTGCAATCTTCATCCCACCAGGGGGGGGGGGGGGGGGGGGGAGAGGAAATGTTTGGGTTAGGGGACTTTTTCAAAGGGATATACTTATCAGCTGATTCTAATAGAATTGTAAGAAAATAAGAATACTAAGACTTGAAGGTAATTGGATGACATGGATTATAAGGTAATGGATCTAATTACTTTATCTTTTGATCCGCGTATAAACAGTAATTTGGCCAGTCAGCAGCTTGAATTTTGTATTTTAAGAGTGGTTCTGGTGTAGGAGAGCGGAGAACAGTACTAGGATTAGTGATGATTATTGGGAAGTGATCGCTCACAAACGATTGTTTTAAGACCGCCCATGAGAGTAGGGATGAGAGATTAGGGGAGCAAGCAGTCAGTTCAAGCACCGATCGCGTATTCTGCCCTAGTAAAACTCTGTGTATGGGGGGGATCCATCGTTGATGATACAGACATTGATGTCGTCAAATAAATCTAACAGGAGTGGGGCAAAGGAATCCGTATAGGAAGAGCCCAAGGAGGTATGATGACAGTTAAAATCTCCCAGGATTACCAGGGGAGGGGAAACGGAAAATAATATTGTAGAAAGGTCAGGAATGAGGTTCAGGTTAGGATGGGGAATGCATAATAAAATAAAATTTATGCCCATTACTTGAGCAGCTACGTCATTTATATCAAAAAAGGGAAAAAAAAGGTTCCACGTCTCAACAACGTCTCCGAAATGGCCGCAACAGTAATTTTGTTATTATTAATAAGTTCGATAAGGTCCATTTTTTTAGGAACAACACTCCTGCTGTTCCACTGAAGGATGTGTGTCGGTATGGGGCCTCCGAGCCCATTGGACAGTTTTTCGGCGAGAGTTATCATAAAAGGGGCGACGTCGTACGTTAAAACATCGCTCCATTTGGAGACAATGTTGGTAAGGAGTTTGAATAGTAGCTCTAGGAGGTGCTTATTAGAAGTGACTCTTCCTATCCTTTGCGGGGGGTTAGGATAACCATGCCCATTTGGAAGTTGAGATGAAGGTGACGCAATAATATTTTGGTGAGCATGCCTATCATAGCCCTCAGGGAGGGGGGACCTATGTCGCGGGGACCGTTCTATAGTCTTGCGGTAAGACGTAGACTTATGGGGGGAGGAAGGCGTAGAGTAATGGGACTGTATTGAGGGACACCTTGGGGGCTCAGATACTGAAGCAAACATAACTTTAGCAATGTCAGCATAAGGTCTCCACACCTGAGGGAATCGAGCTGCAGCTTCTGCATAAGAAATGCTTTGTTCTGACATTGCCCTTTTGATAGATTTGTGTCGGGAAAATTCTGGACAATTGTTGTCAGTAGCAAAGTGCCTGCCAGAACAAGACAGGCATGTAGCATTTTCTTGTGACACTTTGCATTGGTCACCCGAGTGTTTCTGTGCACACCGATAACAACGAGCTTCAGAGCGGCATTGGTTTTGCACATGGCCACATAACACATTTTCTACATTGAATCGTTGGAAGCTGATATACTTCCACAATCAATGATGTATAAAAGGCTTACAGTCTTTGGGGTAAATTCTGTCCTTCTGTCAGGACAACTGTCTGAGTTTGAACCCAAGAGGGGCCGTCTGACTTGATTTCTTTGCGATGTTATCGCCGGGCCTTTAAGATTTTACCATATCCTTCGCGAAGATCAGTGGTATTCACAAATTCCTCCATCGACCACTCTACAGGGACACCACGAACAAGTCCCATCCGAGACACGTTGTACAATTGGATTGAAGCTAGCAGTTTGTAGCGGGCTAAGCATGGATTTGCAATAATTTTGTAGGCATCCTCAGCAGTTTTGAATTCAACTGACACCCTATTGCGACCAAGAGACTTAATACTGTCCTTTTTGCCATTCTGGATGTTGTTCTGTACAAAAATGAGGCCTACTTTAATGGGTCGCAAAGTTACGCCCTAAAAGCAAAGCACTAAAAGTAAAGCACTGACGTACCGTTGAGTCACGTTGAGTGGTGCCAACCTGACGACTTGATTACCCCGATTCAAGCGAGATAAATGATGATGCAATCCAATATGGCGTGTCGCACTGAATTTAGTAATTAGTAGCCGATTGACACGGTACTACTTTAAAATCACTCACAACACTCTGAGAATGAACATTTGCGACACTGACTCGTATAATGCAAATAACCACACTTGGTTAATCTTGACGATATATGTGAGACGAGCGGAGCTGTGCCAATGCCAATATTAACCAATAGAAGACGCATGCGGTCACGTCGAGCGCGCCTTGCGTACGTTAGTTTATATTCCATTGGTTAATATTGGCACAGCTCCGCCCCGCTTCGCTCGTCACCGCCTCTGTGGAGCCGCACCCTTACGCTATCATTACGCCGGTGCAATGCAATTTATTTTCTGTTATGAACTATTCGCTCCGCGCTTAGTTGCGAATAAAGATTCTTGACTAACGTGATGACTGTTTCGCTGCATTAAATCCTTTTTGGCAACTTCGACGCGAGTTTGCCGATACTGACCTTGAAGGCAACCACGTGTCCAGTAAACCAGTGTCCCTTACTGGAATTATATATGAATTCCCCTAATGGGCTACCAAAAAATGTACGTAATACTCAACAGCCGTGGTAACGACACGATGGTGGGTGATGATGATGGAGTCTCAAAAATCTCGACGGCGGGTTCGAGGCGACGCTTTTGATCTTTGAGGCGTTAAATGATGAACACGGTTGCTTTATAATTATTATTTAATATATTACTTAAACAGTAAAACAAAAAATCCAGTAGTGATGAAATATGCGACCGCACGCTATCCGTTGAAAGGAGAAAAAGTGAATGTAACCTAAAAGCCAATGACAGCTCTAACGTCTATGAATAACTATGGTTATATGTATGTCTATGGTATTAAGACGTCGACAGACGCCACAACTTATTAACACTATACGATCATACAAAATATAAAGGAAAATATGTTAATTTGCGTTAACAATTAAAATGTGCCAAATAGCTGAAACCTTGGGCATTAGTAAGGAAAGGGTTGGACACATTTACACATATTAGCTCTTGCAATTTACGATGGCGAGTGGGCTTTACTTGTAGTAAACACGTATCTGTATACGTGTCAAAGTATGTGTGAGAGCGAAAGTGGGTAGGTATGGTAAGCATAAAAAAATAAAGAGAAAATTATATTTTTCTTGAAGAAACTGAAAACTTTGGCGACCATTGCTCTGTTTAGCATAATTTTATTGGGCTTATTATCGATTGTCCTAAACTATCTTGGCGTACGCATAAACTTAACTGCTACCAGAAAACTAGGTTAGGTAAGGTTAGAACTGCCACCTGCTTTTCATACAGGTTGCGGATGATCCTGACATCCCTACCATCGAGACCAATATCACATAAAAGGCTAAAAAGTTGTTGATGTTTAACTCGGTCAAATGCCGTATCGTAATCAATGAAGCACAAAAAGACGTCAGTTTGCATGTCTCTGCATTTCTGTACGAGGACACTGAGGGCAAAAAGAGCCTCTCGGGTGCCAACACCAGATCGAAATCCAAATTGGCTATCTCCCAGTTGTTCGTCACATTTTGACCGTATTCTGTTCTGTATGATGTTAAAGAATATTTTAAGGACATGGCTCATCAGACTAATCATACGATATTCTCCACATTTCTTGGCGTTTTGCTTCTTGGGTATCGTAATGAATGTAGATTTAATTATACCAAACTTATATGAAAGAAAAGTTCTTAGGTTACTATTTAATCCTATACTTGGCAAGACATTTTTTTCTGAAATGTTGTTGGTTTTTTTTATGAATCGTGTTTTTTGGGGTCTGAAGATGGCTGAAAAAATAATATAAAAAATCCATCGTTTTTAATTTGTGTTTTATTGAATGTATTTTTAAATGCACACCACCATGTCGTCACAAATTTACATAGAAAAGTATATGTATTCAGGGAGACACACCGTCATAAAATGAGTACTCAAAAAAATATTTTTAATATTACTTAACTAAAATAAATAAATGAAAATAGGCCTATTTAAAAGATAAAAAACTATTATTTGACTTACTCAGGAGTTTATGTAACAAAAATCTGTATTTAATGGGAAATTTAGAATTTTTTCTTTATTTTTATAACCTTATTACAGCCATAAGTAACGTTAGATTAAATATTAATATCAGTAATTCATTTTTTTTTAGGACATTTATCTAAGAAATGAAAAAAATACATAATTACTACTTTAAAGTGCTCCAACTTTATTAGATTATGGCATTTCTTATTTCCGATTCCTAGACCTACTACTAAATAAACCACGTAGGTCACAATAAAAGCATTGAAACGCGAAAAAAAAATTAACACATGTGAATAACTTCTTTAGCAAATTATTCCTAAAAGATAGATCTAAGTATAATTTTCAGTAATTATGAGGGAATATAACTTTTTGGTGCATTTTCCCGCTTTTTGTCTGCTTCGCTGCAGCGTAAGCAAAGACATTTGCGTGGACGATCTATACATAACTTAAAAAATGTTTTTTCTAAAGTGTTAAGCTTTCACCGTTGAAGATTAGATAAAAAACACTCTAGCCTTCTTCGGAAAATATTTTTAGATGGTCTAATTAGTTCAAAAGGTTCAAAGCTAGCCTTGAAGGTGACAAACAGAAGCGGCCGTCGCCCAACTGCAGTCAGCGCAGTAAATGTACGGATGACTGAAATGCTAGCGCGAGCAGATCAACAAACCGCATTCAAGACCATGACAAATCGGGGCAGTTAGTTCGTTGGTGTTTTTTCCACCTCATAGGAACATTTTGACAAGAATAAACATTTATGTCAATGGATGCTACATAGGCTTTCCGAAACGGTAAAAGAAGACCCGTGTGTATATAACCTTACAAATATACTAGGTCAAGATTAGGATAAGTCTAGGGTTAGATGGGCTTTCTAAATTTTAATGGCGATAAAAATAGGCTCTTTTATAACAGTATGCCCCAAAAACGTGAAAGCATTATCGATATGGATGTTTTCAGACACCTGGTTGCAAATTTAACAGTAAATCACTCTGAACATAGGTTGACAATGGTACCAGCTCGGTAGTAAGACACCAAATTTTGAAATATAAAGCATAACTAACAGTGTATACCAACAAAAATAGGATTAAAATTAGTTTTTGTTAATCCGGAAATTGGCTGTGTATCCATAAAGATACATAGCTAAAGTATAGCGTACCTGGTAATGTATCTTTAAAGATACATAGCAGGATGAACATTACTATGGTGTAGCTGGCGGTGTGCATTTATAGATACATATGCATAAATCCTACGTTAGAGGCCATTGTTATGTTGTTTTTAACCGACTTCAAAAAAGGAGGAGGTTATACGTTCCACTGTATGTTTTTTTTTTTTTATGTATGTTCACCGATTGCTCCGTTAATTGTCGACCGATTTCAAATTTTTTTTTTTTGGTTTGATAGAGTATACTTCCGAGGTGGTCCCATTGTCACCAAATCTGTATCTGATGAGAGATGAGTGAGGAATTGAGGGAACTCCTCAAATATTGTAGGCAAACATATAGCGATTTTAGTATTTTTAGTAACAAGTCCAGTATTTGCATTCAGAAAGTATCCTTTGGTGTAGTGGAACTGATGATGAAGACCACAGATGGCCACCGGAACTCCTCAATGGTACCGATTTCAAGGGTGGCGATAAGATATCTCGATTAAGATAGTTGAGCGACTACCTACAACGAATAATATTTACTTGTTGAAATATGACTATGATTTTCCCGCGGCGTTGCTTGCGGCGCGCTTGATATAAGTTAAAGTTTCATTTCAACTAAGAAGTGGGACTACGTAACAGCGTATTATGATCACTAAAAAGTATAAAATAAAATAAATGTTTTAAAAAACAAAAAACCGCCTTCAAAAACGCAAAAAATAACTTCCAACTGAAGTCGGCGACCACAACATTTTCAACAAAAAGCTGACATCAGTTGGACTAACCTATTAGGTGCCTACAATTTTAAAGAAGTTATTTTTTGCGTTTTTGAAGGCGGTTCTTTGTTTTTTAAAACATTTATTTTATGATATACCAAGATTGCTATTGTGGATTGGAAATATACTTACTTATACCGTAATAACGATAAATTAGCATTATTGAAGCAAAAAATTAATAAAATTAATAATTTTTATGAAACGATGCGTAAACGCAGGTTTTCGGTCCGTTATTTTGCGTGCTACTGTCAAAATAGATTAACCGAGCAGTACAAAATAATATTACTCCGACTTATTGGAATATCAGTTAAAATAATGCGCGTTGAAAATAATTGCTAAGTCCTTAATTTCCTCTCTAGATTTTTTAAAAGAGTAATGTGCATAAAAATGCACAATGTCAAGTATAGGGTTAAAGCGGTTCTCAACGTGGGTTCCTTCCTAGATACTAGACGATCATAATTATGGCCATTTCAACAAATTTTTACTCTATACTCGTAGTTATATTTAAGGATAGGAAAATTGATAGGTAACTTAATATAAGCTTTACTTAGGTTAAGCTTAATACCTACATATTTTATTAGTTTTCATTATCAGTGCTTCTATTTCAGTATAGAGCTTTAGGCTAGGCTTTACTTTAGGCTTTAAAGTAGTTTATAGACTTTAAAGTTTTTAGTTACTTAGTAGAGTAGAATAAGCTTTATAGAGTTAAGGTAGGAGTTTATGCGGAAGGGGGGGGGGGGGGTATACAATCTCACAAATATCTGCCCTTACCGGGATTTGAACCCAGGAGCGCTAGCTTTGTAGGCAGGGTCACTACCAAGTAGGCCAACGCGTCGTCGTTTTATTCTTACTTTTTATTAGTTCTTGTGAAAATTTTGAGGTTTAACACATTTTCCTGCTCAACTACGCATGATATACAGGCTGTCCCAAAAACCTTTTGAGAAATTTTAACTGAAGATAGGGTGGATGATTTGGATCATCCCTATATTGGTAACTTTTTTAAGTAAATATTATTTTCTGAGTTACAGACTGATTTATCATCGCCTTTCCTGACGATGCTCTCAGTGTGCCCCATCTTAACTAGTTCATTCATAACATATGTGTCACAACGTAATGTATATAAAGTTATCAACATTTTTCTAATCATGGTCAAAAATGTTGTTTAGAAAACAGACACATTATTCTGTAATGGTAATGAAAAGACGGTCTCCGATTAGGGCTATTATGTGAAATAATTTAAAAATGAAACTTACGATTACGATTTTTTCTCACACTCACTCAGCTATAATAGCAATGGGTGGATTTTTGACGGCATGGTTTTTCGTCATTTCGGTGGCAATTTTTTATTTTTAGATTTTTATTACAATAATCATTTGATAGGTTACATATTTAAATAAGAATATTAAATATATATGAGGCACCGATTTACGAACAATACTTTAGTAGCTATAAATTTTTGAAAAAAAATCACCTCCGAAATGACGTCTGCTTAGAAAATCAATATGAAAATATATATTACGACCTTAATATATTATTATTATTAGATATTTCATACAAAAACCCACAAACTTTCGTTTTTATATAGCATTTATTTATTTATTTATAGTGTCGTGATCATTTTCGAAACAGGGTTATGTCAAGCATTAGACGTGTTTTGGATATCATAGTGAGCATGATAACTTTTTAACAGTGTTAACTTTTTTAACAGCGATTATAATGCATTTTAGTGCATTTAGTACATATTATAACATCAATCGTCATTTCGGTGAACAGAAATGCCACCGAAATGATGCCACCGAGATGGCGACAATTAAGTATTTTAAATATAACTACTAAAAAAATTGCGCAATAAATATACACCCGATTCGCGTAAATGATATCAATGTATACTATTAAATATTAAAAGATGAACTGAAAAAAGACATTGTACATTCTTGTATAATATTCCACGGAAATTACGTTTGAGAACCAAATACGTCGTGTGAAAGACTTACCTCGATAGAGTCGCAATGCTCGATCATCACCAGCTCGTCCACTCCACTGAACAACCGAAGCAGATCTAGTGGTAGGACCGCAAAGTTGGTGGTAGGTACGTCGACTAATTAGATAACAGCAGGTGTTTAAACCTTATAAAATAGTTGCTAACCGTGGAACAAAGACAAAATGGTCAACATACCTTTAAATGAAAAAATATTAGCAATGAGTAATGGTTATTTACACGCGTTGTTTATTCTTCTTTCTAATAATGTATATAACTTATTAATAAGCTGACTAGAAGTAAAGTTATAATAATTTGTTTGGAGGAAACTGCGAGTGGGACAGGCCTCACAGACTTACTGCTCCTAGTAATTTGAAATTTCGTATTTTTTTTCCCAGCTATGGTATAAAGCAGCAGTGTTTATAATGTTATGCCTCGTTGTATTTTATCCTGTTTAATGTATAAAAAATATGTTTCTCGTAGAATGTTCACTGGCTTTTTTTTTAAAGCCTTGGGACATCTAAAAATCTGCTCTAAAAATTCAACCCAATAGTACATTAGACTTCTTTTACGAGATCTTGGTTTGTACTACTATCAAGGAGTATTACGAATAAAAAACAATAATTAAAACGAATCCTTAAGTTGTGATTGTGGCTTGACAGTTTGACATAGTATTTTTTAATCTTTTACCATTGGAAACTCTTTATGAAAAGAGGTTGAGGTTTCTTTTGTAAAAATAAAATCGTCGCGTCATAGACTTTTTGATTTGTAGATTTTTCATCCCATAGCACAGAATAGATAACAAGTACCGAAGGCTCACTCCCTTGATCTTTACAATAGCCGCTTTTTTCTTAGCCAAAACATTATGATTTATGTCCCTCTGACGTCGTCGACTCTAGCGCAACCTAAACGGAACGTTAAGGCTATAAACGGTGAAAATGAATTGGCTCATTCGCCGCGTCGCCGAGAGTGAGGGTTGTCAACGACTAAAAATAAAATAATAATGTGTTGCTCACTTATTTCTTGCATTCAATATAGAGAGCAATATATGCATATTCTTCATACATCATATACTTACATTATTTCATTATTTATCTCTAAAATAATAAATCTATTAGGTACCAATTACAGAAAGTTGCTACGTTACCATATTTCTACAGATAAAGACGGCAATCCGTAGCGAACGCTATATAAGAAAGAGATAAATAGTTGTTTCAAATTGCGTACCGAAATGACGCGGCGTGCCTATCTATCATGGCGGCCAAGTAGCTACCCGTCTTTATCGCACTCATATAAAATTGGTGGCAGCCCCTGAATAGTACCCATCAGATGGGTAACCGGCATGTAATTGTAGCGATGAACGTAAATCGCGGAGTGAGCCGCGCCTGGCCATAGTCGTTTTGCGTTCTAGCCTTTTCTCACCATAGTCTTTTTGCGAGGTAGGTATTGACGTCTGGACCCCCAACTTCCAAGAGATCCATTCTCAGACTGGACTTAAAATTTGACGTTGTGACCATGACATTTGAAGGAGAAAAAACAGCCTTGTTTTTGTTTCATTTCCTCTTAAGAAATACGTACCTAACGTAGAGAAGGAGACTTGGTGCGAAGTTTAACTTATAGTCCGGGTTCTATATTAGTTGGTACTAATTCTATGGGGTATGTACAGTCAAGGGTAAAAATAAATATTCACACAAAGGTGCAAAAATATGTACACATAGACCTTATTGCCATAGTAATAAGGTCTCTTTACATATTTTTGAGACTTTGTGGTGTGTACATATTGGTACCGTTGTCTATAGAGGTACCTACCACCACAGAGTACCTTTTTTATATGCCTATCACGTTGATTTAAGTCTGTCAGAAAAGCAGTGTTTGCACAACACATCAATTTTTTTGTTGAATCTTTTTACACTCTTACACTGCTATTTCTATAGCAAGGCATTTTCTTCAAGCTTCTTATATTGCGAAAACGAGTAAGATAATGTGAGGTTTTTTATTGACTTATGAGGATTTTATTTGTAAACGTGTAAGATAATTTAATTTTGATCTTATACTTCGGCACTGGGGAAAGTTTGTGTAAGGCTTCATACAGATAAGCGGCATTTTGGCCGTGAGGTGGCGACGGCTGCGTAGCCTCCGCCGTTGGCAAAATTCCGCTCGTCTGTAAGAAGCCTAAGGTGATACCAGTAAAGAACTGTTATTAAATGCTCTAAGCCTGGAACATGGAATGAATACGTAAGTACTACGTACGTATATCGATTCCATGGCCTGGGAAAGGCCGGTCTTTTTTTTCTCTATGACAAGTGCGATCATACAAATTATAATCAATTATGCGACGCCCTTTATATCCGGACTGTTAGCTATACCGCGCGACGAATACCACACAGATCAATACGGACAGCAATAACCGGATCGTTTATTTCATGTCCATCCAAACTTTTAGCAGCCTATGACCGTAGCCATTTATCAAAGAATTGAACTTGAACTTGAAGTCTATGAATTTATGGTTGTCATTAGATGTCATTAGTAAATTAAATTTCAGTAAAACAATAAATGGGCTATTTTAGAGCAGAAAAAAAGGTAAGTGTTTAGATCGCGACATTAATATGAAACAAACGATACGATCAGGGCTCGGCAGTGCGTCTTCCAAGACATCTAGTGAACATTACAAAACCCGCTAAAATGTTCAATTGTAAAAACGAAAATACAGTAGTTGCATTAAAATTAATCTTTTTTTTGTAATTTGATTTTTGTTTAAATGGAGCGAACTGTTTACATACCACGTAAACAACGTATGGTCTCAGGTCATTGACCTTGAACTTAGACTTTTGACGTTAGTTATACTACGAACGTTTGGAGTAGTATAGTATCATCAAACATCACATCACCCATCAAAATGTCAAGGTCAAGATATCGGTTGCGATACATCAAGTAACAAAATGAATATAATTGATCTATTTTTTTTTACATTAACGGAAACAAAAATGAACCATACCCCCGTGATCAGAATCGTGTGTACTATTACCCCGCCAAATTTCTCAAAAGGTTTTTGTGACACTCTGTATACATATGTAATATATATTTATTTATTTATATATTTATTGTTTTATATAATTCTAGGTTAAGGTTTATAATTGTATAATATCATAAACAATATTTAATAAAATAAATGTTTAAAAAAACAAAAACCCGCCTTCAAAAATGCAAAAAATAACTTCTTTTAAAATGGTAGGTCAGTCCAACTGAAGTCGGCGTCCAACAATATTTTAACCAAAAGCAGACTTCAGTTGGACTGACCTATTTACCTACCATTTTAAAAGAAGTTATTTTTTGCATTTTTGAAGGCGGGTTTTTGTTTTTTTAAACATTTATTTTATATTTTATATTTTTTATTGATCCTATTTATGCTGTTACGTAGCTCCACTTCTGAATATTAATGAGAAACTATAGATCATTTCAAGCTCGCCGCAGACAACGCCGCGGGAATGTCATAGTCATATTTAAACCTAAATGTGCTTCGTCATAGTCGCTCAACTACCTTTATCGAAATATCTTATCGCCACCCTTGAAATAGGTACCATTAAGGAGTTCCGGTGGCATCTGTGGTCTTCATCATCAGTTCCACTTCACCATATAGTATTTTTCAAAAGCAAATGCATGAGTTACAGTGAAAAATACCAAAATCGCTATAGGTGTGCCTATAATATTTGAGGAGTTCTCTTGATTTCTCCATGATCCCATCATCAGATCCTGACGTGGTGACAATGGGACCAACTAGAAAGTATACCCATTTGAACAACGAAAAATTTTTTCAAATCGGTCCAGTGGTCTTGGAGTAATCGGGGAACATACATAATAAAAAAACCCCGACGAATTGAGAACCTCCTCCTTTTTTTGAAGTCGGTTAAAAAACGACTGACTGTTGAGTTTCTTGTGGCGTTTCTTCTCAGCAGTGGTCTCTTGCGATGCGCTGGTAGATTTTTGACGTTTAAAAGTTCCCGTGCGGCCTACTTAATGAATAAAAATCTTTTATTTTTTTATTCCTAACGAGCAGCAGCAGCAAAACATAATACCTACTTAAAACAAAAAAAAAAACACGGTCATTTGAACACGTTAAAAATTTACCAGTTAAATTAAGATTATCAGAGTAAGGAATGTGGTGAAGCAGCATGCGAAGTATTCGGCCAACACAAGCAGCCTACGACGTACACATGACCGGTCTGCAATTTGCAACCCGATACGATGCGATGCGCCGGCATCCCTATTCAGTAACCACACCATTTGCATTCTGTTTGTAAACTATTGTTTCACTTTAGCCACCATTTAGTCCTTACAAAGCAACATTGCAGTATATTTATAAAAAAATAGGCAAGACCTTGCTCAGTGTAGGATAAAAAAGTATCTAACAACCACGACATGCTCTCGTACGGTTTGTTATAATTTAAAGTAATATTTTTTTTTAACTAATCCGAATAAAAATGTGTCGTTCAATTCATGACTGACACCCTGGGCCTTGTAGTGGACCACGGATGCAAAATAGTCTCGCTTCCAGTATAACAGGGTTAATCTGAAGGACCAATAAAATAGGTATTTGATAGTCATAACTAAATAAAAAGCAAGCTTTAACAAAAACCCGACTTAATTTTTTATTACTGCCGTCGATATAATTATGTTAAAAACATTAAAACACATGAATTCCAATTAAAAAATACTTTTTTAAGAATTTTATGTAACTACCTCCCAGTGACACTCGCGCCATCGAGACGAATCTAATGACGTACGAGGCTAGGATGATTTTTTTTAAGCCTAAGGTATTTAGAGGTGGTAAATGACATATGATATGGTCCCACCGAATAAACGTGTATGTGAAAAAAGCTGATTAAACAGGAAAAAATAAACACGTTATAATTGTAATTACGAGCAACTGGGACAGAATAGGTATATAACATGTATATAAAAGAGATAGTTAATAAAATAATCTTTCTATAATAATTTTAATACGTTAAGTATGAAAGCTCGTTTTCAAGATTTTTTTTAAAAAGGATGTTATTTTTTTATGCTAGTGCAGGTAAGCGCAGGTAGTTTGTGTTTTAAACGTTTATGCGTTTTTTCGTCATACAAGGCCCGTCTACTTTAAATGTAATGCAATGTAATTTTCGTTTTGCGTAGAATCAAGACTATTGCCTCGATGGGTACTAAGCTACTTTAGGTAGAAATGTACGATTGTTTTAAACAGCACCTTACTTTACCAATATTTTGTGATATTGAATGTTGTGCAAACATACTTAACAATAACTTAGGCGTTCTAATTATTGTTTTATAACTAATTTTTTTTTTTTTTGTTACTATTAGAACTTAACAAAAAAAAAATGTGATTTTCAGCGCTTGATGTGAGAGTTAAATGTATTGAACGACGCGGCATATTGACGATACCGATGGTATCTTGTTGTAAAAACGTATATAGCTCCCTTCAAACGAACTGCTTACCTTACGGAGATGGTGACCTGGAAAGGGAGCTTATCCCTATTTCTATTAATTAAATTGTAAATGTCATGGCTATCACCAGGGCTGGATGAGATATTCCTCGCCCTACTAAAGTTGGGTGATCAAAACCTAACACAGGTACTTACAGTACAAACTAGGTAAAGGTGGGCCCCAAATCCTAGACTTATTAGCCTTACTTCATTTTTACTTAAAACTCTGGAGAGTCTATGTGACAAACACCAATACACTAGAATCAACATGCCTACTGTCAAGGAAATCCACATACTGAGCACTATATGCAGTGGTCTCCAGGCATGTGGAAGCCATCAAAAACAAAGCGCCGTGTTAAGGTATTTTCATCGACATAAAGGGAGCCTTCGACAAGACCAACTACAGTAGCATAACAGCAGCACTGGAAAGGCACGGAGTAAATGCCCCAGTTATGACCCAGTGGATAGGTTACATACTTGCTCAGCAAAAGAATTGTCAGGCTTGAAGCGTATAAGACCCAGCAAGCAGTCGTAGTGAAAGGATGCCCCCAAGGAGGCGTTCTCTCGCCGCTGCTATGGAACCTGAGGAGCTGATCACTAAAATAAACGACTGTTACTACTACACGGTAGGTTACGATAAAGTGATCCTCACGAGTGGGAACGTCACTGGTACAGTATTTGACGTCACCCGCTCAGCCCTGCATATTGTGGAACGCTGGTGCATGCAGAACGAACTATACGTTAACTCAATAAAGACGGAGATGGTAATTTTCACAAAACAACGCAACCAAATCAATTACAAACTCCCCAAGATATTCAGAACAGAGCTCATGCTCTCGATTGAGGTAAAGTATCTCGGAGTAATACTGGACAACAAATTGAACTGGAGAAATCACCTGAACAGCAAAATTGACAAAGCCACGATAGTATTCTGGCAATGCCGCAAAATGGTAGGTAAAACCTGGGGACTAAGCCCCCAGATTACTCTATGGCTGTATACGTCAGTTAAAAGACCCATCATAAGCTACGGCGTGGTGGTCTGGTGGCCACATAGAGGTAGTAAAACATACAGAGAGTGTAAAATCGGCTAATAGAATAGTACTCTTCGCACCTGTTACAAATGCCCTTCGTTAAAAAGAGTCGTCTATATATGACCGCTTTCGATTGGATTTCAAAAGCGTACCACTTTTTAGGTGTGTTCGTGTGTGTCACTCTGCATTAGTGTGCGTAAGTTTTCAGTCAGTGATGTGCGGTTTATCGATATATTAGGTTTAACCATAATTAAAAGGCAAAGGATAAGCCTATTTTCAATAATAATTGCGATTGATTACCAATTGAAAAGTGGCCTTATTTCGAAAAAGTAAACTGAGAAATTAGATTTTTTGTTGTGTAATAAAACTAAAGACATTTTTACAGTTTTTATTTAAAAATAAAACGTTTATCTTTAATAATGATGAATAAGCCTTGTAATTGTAAGACAGTAATTGGAAGACAGTTTGTGACCCTTTTTTGATGCCGGATTGCATTGCAACTTCTGAAACAACGACGAACCATTTCTGTCAGAGCATCGCTCCAACCATTCCTGTTTGAGCATCAAGGTTAATTTGTTTGGGTTGCGTATGAATGGATGTGATTACTGAATATATATATATATATTTCTTATTAAAATCCGAGCGATACTGCAAACCTGAAACAATACAATTAATTAATATCACATATAGTAGGCTCTTTTACCGATCGATAGATATGTACGTACAGTCAAGGAAATTGATCCCTTGACCATTTTGGGCTATGTCAAAGTGACACTTTAAATAAAATCATAAGAAGTCTCTTACGTTTCAATTGATTATGTCACTACGACATAGTCCAAAATGGTCTAGGAATCAATTTCCTTTACTGTACGTAAAAATCATATTAAATTAAAATACCGATGTTAAAATAACGAATGATCCAAATATCTACAATAAGTATTTTATGCCTATGTCTATAAAAGGCACACGCCTGTGCCATTAAACGTTGGAAGTTTCGACATTTAAAACATCGGCCTTTTAACTGTTTGGCATCGCTATTTAACCCAAAATTTATTCACTTTTTGATATTTATATATTTACTCATTTACTCTATGAAAATATCGAAAGTTTACTTATCGATATTAATTTTGGAAGCACTATTGTTTACTTCCGAAAGAAAATCTAAAAATGTGTTAAAATTGCACATTTACTGCACATAGTGCCTTTGTATTAATTACAAGACGTAATACCATGATAATGTTTCTAGTTATACTTGCAAAACGGCCGGGTTATGGCCGAAAATCAACAGTTTTATTGTAAAACATCACTCACCTGTGAAAGCTTATATTTTGTGGATCATTTTCTTTATTTCCCATTCGGGATTTACACCCACGAAATACACACGTCATTCCACTGAACCTATACTTAAATATTTCACTGATAACTTGTCGAAGAAATATATTTTCGGAGAATTATTTTAAAATTCCGACGGGTGGGCGCACAGATCGCGAACAACAACAGTAATCCGACTAAATTAAGTGACACTTTTTCTTAGGTCTTTATCCGACTAGCCGCTTATTCTATCCCATTCTTCTTAATTTAGTAGGGTTCACATGTCGGGTATTGACCAATAAAAATTGGCTACAAAACTGTGTTATACAAAGAAGAAAAAGGTGGTACGCTAGACAGTTGGCTACACGGGATCTAGTGTTTTCCTTCATCTTTGGGTCGCCACGCACCAAACTATCGACGGTCGAGATTAAACTACAAAGACTACAGAGGTTGGCCAGCATGGCAGCTAGGCATGTATGAGGACAACACCCACAGCAGAACTGGAAGTCATACTCGACCTGACCTGCCGCCCCTGCACCCAAACAGGAGGCCGCGACAGCTGAACGTCTCAAAAAACTAAACCTCTGGAAAACCACCAAGCTGCTACACACCGAAATCCTATTTGAATTGGTAAGTAACAAACCACTCTCGGACGACTTAAACATATACATCTCAACACCATTAGGGGCCCACAGCACAGTCTTTTAGGCAGAATGCATGGGCATCATAATTGCTACAACAGCAATCGAGGCACGGAAGGTCCAGGTGATCTCCAGATCCAAATACCCTGCGACAACCTATCAGTGCTCCAGGTCCTACAGAGCCACACCGTAACCTGAGGCTTGGTACTCGAGTGCCACAATGCCCTGACGAAGGTAAGCAACAACAACCTCATCACACTGCAGTAGCCCTTTATCCACTCATAAATGATATCCAGTGATGACACAGCAACTCACGTGGTAATGACGCGGCCGGTTAGCTGGCGAGAAAGGGAGAGATGGTAGTAGTGGGTCCTGAGCCTACTTATCTTACGTCTCTCGTTCGGATGGCTGCGTAACAAACTGCGACGAACACCAAAGTAGAACACCAGCCGAACTCGAGAAAACTAAGCACTGAAGCTACTTAGTTACAACAGTTAAAAAGGACCAATATACTCGGGCAATAACTGGTCATGACTTATTTAACTAAAACTTACACACTTTAGGTGTTACAGGCAGCCCCTTGTGCAGAGCCTTCATGACGGCAGAGGTAACTCATGCCCACGTCATCATGGAATATCCAGAGGTGACAACATACCGGGCGCGACACCTTGGACTAGAACCGAGATCGCTACCAGAATTCGTCGGCAACATTAAGGGTTTGCAAGGTTCCTGGTAGAACTGGGGTGGCAGTAGTAGGGCTACCAATCCCCACGCAAATTAGGCGTATATTTAAGTCGTTGAGTTGTGGAAAAGAGCCCGCCACAACCTATAACAATAGTAAACAAGTTCCGCCGTCTCGACGTGAGTAAGTTGTCGGACTCGCTTTACCGCATAAGCCGCCGAACTTAGTTTCCTTCTCCCTCTTCGACTAAGCAGTCATTACTGTTTTAATAACAGTCGGCTGCCCTAGCAAAAAACAGAGTAACTACAATAAATCAAATTTTACAGGAGAGCATAAAAACTAAAAAGTTGATTTTAAAAAGAGTTATAATGAGAAATTTATAGTTTTTAATATTTAATGTAACAAGCATTGTGGTGTCTTTTAATTGTATGCATTTATATAAATAAAAATCTTTAAAGTTTTAGTTTAAAATGACTTTGTGTGTAAGCAAGTATAAAATAAAATTATGTTGCCACCAAGTTTTCAAACAGAAAACAAAGTAAATACATTTACTTTGTTTATTCAAGTCAATTGGTAGTATAAAACTATGATGGAGTGCGATGAAAAATTAAAGTTAGGTAAACATAATCTGTTTAATAAATAACATATTATTTTATTTATTAAATGAAATGTAAAAGTAATTTCCTATTGCAAGTTTATCACATTGTTAGTATCGAATTTCCGACTATTCCTGTGGCTTCCAAAAAAACTTTCATACGAACACAACAAAAACAATAGCGAAATCGGTCGTGCCGTCCTCAAGTGATAATCTGAATTCAGATTATATATATAATATATATATATATATATATATATATATATATATCGATTATTAATTAAACTTCACTTTAACTAACAAACTTACAATATAAGTACAACTGGTTGGATTAATTTAATTTTGCATATCTGCTTATATAATTATAATGATAATACAATATATATTTTCGGCAGTAAAATTATTTCAGGGTGTTTTAAGTAGCTAAATACCTGTTCATAATGTAAACTTTCAGTATTTTAAAGGTATCATGCTTTGGTTGATACCAAGGCCTTCCAGTGTAATTAAATCGTCAGAGCTCTCAATTACATAACTAAAATTTAAATAACAGAATAAATAAGATACGTTTTTTTACGACTGACCATAAATACGTAGCCTCGAATCGTTCACTTTTCGATGTAGATGCCTATGATGAGTGTGATAACAATTCCTTTTATCAACGTCAACTTTTCGCTTGTTTGTTTGAATACTGTACACGCGCGCCTTTCATAAACATTATTCAACAAAATTTATAATTATTCCTATATATTATTTCTTCTAAATCAAATGCATGTTCCTCAATTTCAAGCGGCACTCTCGATTTTAATTATCCAATGCAATATTTTATTTTAATACCTAAAAACGTCTAGTAACATTTTCAATTAATATTACCAAAATGTGAGGGGATTGAGAACAAAAGCTAATGAGTTTTTTCTAAATTTGCGCAGTCTGATTACGATTTTATCTGCCTGACCGAAACTTGATTAAATTCAGATTTCTATGACGGAGAACTTTTCGTTCCTAGTGTTAATGTGTTTCGATGCGACCGGTCGGCGGCGGCGCGGCAGTGGCAGTGCGCGCGCACCGCCAGGCGTTCCGCCGCGACTGGCCCGTGCCTCCGCGTGCTTATTGCGACTATGTCTGGGTGTCTGATCCACTAGACTCATGTGCACGGGACAGATAGCTCGACCAAGCTAAACAAACATTAACCTCCTTTTTTGAAATCGCTAGTCAAATAATTATAGATAGGCCGAATGATTTATTCTTGCTCACTGATGATTTTAATATACCCGAGGCCGAGTGGGTGACACGCTCTTCTCCAGGGATTCAGTTATTGCCAAGTAGCAGTTACTCAACACAAATAATTCATGATTTTTTATCATATACAGTATTAAAACAATTTAATTGGGTTTACAACGTTAATAGGTGAATTCTCGATTTGATAATATGCAGCACCGAGTGTACAGTCGCTGCTTGCGACCAGCCACTCACGCCTGAAGACGTTCACCATAAAGCGGTTGTTAAAGGCATTAACTTGAATTTCAAGCCTACTCTTACTCTTAAGCCGGCCCCCAATTTGATTTTAATTTTTTACTCTGGTGTTTATATTTAAATTAACTTGGAATTATCTACAATGAATTGCTCGTTTTTCGATGATTGCGATTTCATAAGCAGTGTTACAAATTTCTACGATTTCCTTAGTGGGTTAAACTATAAACACATCCCACGCCGTAGGGTGAATGTATCAGCATCTATTTTGCCGGTATGGTACACGAGACCATGACAGGTGCTAAATGAAAATCGTTAATTCCATATGTTATGGAAGAAATACAGTAATCCTATAGACTACGAAACATTTAAAATATTACGGAAACGGGCGGATAAAATGGAATTAAAATGTTTTAATAGTTAAATATGTATGTGCTAATACTTTATTTACATCCAACTAAGTACAGAATTCAACATTAATACAATTAAAAATTAAAACTAAACGTATTTAAATTAATATTAAACTAAGCTACTCGAATATTAAAGATATAAATAATAATCACCACTATAAAAAGAACACCCCCTCTAGCAGGTCCGCTCGCGGCATGGTCCCCATGACACTGGCTGCATTACCTCTCTGGATAGCTAGCCCAATCCTTTGGGAGAGGTAAGCACCAGATCTAGGATTTCCGGAAGATTCTATGAGCCGAGAGGACAGGGCCTCAATACAGCTTTTCATATCAGCTGACCAAGGTCCCATGGTTTCCACTGCAAGCGCCACAAATTCGTTATTATTTAATAATGACGAATATTTGCGGCGCTTGAGTGTTTGGGCCTGATCAGCTGCTGCACCGGCCCGATTATGGGTTGACTGGACGTGGGAAAGGGCGAATGTGTCAACGCACGTCGCGTCCCACACCAGTGCCCTACCTAGTTTCCACGGCACCAATGTAGCTCCGTCTGGTCGCTTGCCATCGTCTCTATGCAATCCTGCTGGTTCCAGGACAGCTGGTACAGAGGCAGTGGCAAGCGAACGACGGATCAGATCATTAATTGTGCCGTGACGGTACAAACGGCCGGCACTTCTGAAGCATGAAAGGCCATGTCGTCCCAGCTCACTCACTTCCTTCCCGCACGCGCAAGTATGAGGTTCACAGAGTCTAGCCCCAAGCCGCAAGTTTATTGCTATGCGCAAGCTGCTTGGGTCCAAGACTGTGCCTATATTGCGGGAAGGAAGAGCGTGGAGCCAGTGACCTGATTGGCCTGCTGAGACAGCGAGGAGACGGGCGCGATCTGAATCGTCCGGACTATTTTCTATGAAAGATGCATGAATTGATATGAGGCGAGGTGTATCCCATGCTCTCTGGATATGCCTCTTGACTGGCATATCCACTCCCGGACACGACTCACACCAAGCATCCCTAGCCTCCACCAGGTTCGCAATCTCAACGTCAAGTATCTGTGGGTGATTTAAGATAATACTGACGAGAGGCAACGAACCAATAGTTATACAACGTGTCCCAAAACTCAACGATAAGCCGGCACCAGAGGATGGAGCTGCTTATGATTAGTCGAGAAAAAATAAAAAAGATAAAAAAGATAAAAGAAATTTATTTAGTAAGTAGGCCGCTCGGGCACTTTTACACGTCAAGATACTACCAATACCAATACCAATAAGGAAAAGATATATTTTTTTCCTTATTTTTTCTCGACTAATCATAAGCAGCTCCATCCTCTGGTGCCGGCTTATCGTTGAGTTTTGGGACACGTGGTATATCTTATACGGAACAAAAAATCAAATCAAATCCAAATTATTTCTGGTCATATATAAAATCTAAATACTCAAAAAAAAAAGAATTATAAAGATCGCACTACTTCTGATGGAGCAGAAATATGTAACCTTTTTAACGATCACGTTCACTCTGTTTTTGAGAAATCTGATAATAATCTGCCTTTTGACTATAACAGTTTAACACCACCTTGAGGACCTTTAATCGATATAAGTAATATAGAAATCGGCGGTGCCACAGTACTTAAGTTATTAAATGCAATTAATGTTAATAAAGGTGCGTGTGCTGATGGTATTCATCCTTATTTTATTAAAAAATGTTCTTCAAATTTAGCGTCCCCACTCACTATACTATTCAAAAAATCCAACCACAATGGCTGCGTTCCGAACATTTGGAAAAAGGCTTTTGACACTATTATCCCCAAGGGTTCAGTTAGTCGGGGCATTGAGCAATACATGCCTATCTCTAAATAGGGTATTTGCCTGATTATTAATTTCATATATTAATTTGGATAATATATCAATATACATAGTATGATAAAATAATTCAAAATCAAATTTGAAATTGGTAATAAAATAAAAAAGAAATAGCCTTTTAAAGTTTTTTGTCTATCTCTTTCTCACGAAACGATGTTTTGCGTGTAATTCATATGACGGTTGAGTAATATGACGTCATATTCCTGTATTTTCCTGTCTGTCTAAAAGCAAGTTTTAAACATTTATATCTTTCTTATTTTGAAAGATATTAAAAGACTACTTATACTAGGCTATTCGGAAGGTAAAAAAGCTTCAATTTAAATACTAATAAAAAATTAGGAAATGATTGTTACGGACCAAATTTCTCAAGTATTTAAAAATCACATTAGCCCTAACCAATATGGCTTCTACAGAGGTCGTTCTGTCGACAATAATTATTGACTTTTAGTAATGAGATCCTAGTCGCGATGAATGAAGGCGCTTCTGTAGAAGCCGTGTACACAGATTTCGCCAAGGCATTCGACAAAATTTGCCACAACACGCTCCTTCTTAAGCTTTGGCGCCTAGGTATACATGGCGATCTGTTCCGCTGGATCAAGTTATATATTGAAAATTGAAGCCAATGAGTAGTTCTATCTGGTTACACCTCACAATTCAAGTCCATTAGTTTCGGAGTACCCCAAGGTTCTCATTTAGGTCCCCTATTGTCTACGCTTTTTATAAATGATATAGACAACTATATTAAAAATGCTAACATGTTGCTCTATGCAGGTGACACGATTTTTTTTAAACCGTAATTTATGTCGAATATTGTTATTTTTTGCAAGAAGATTTAGTAAATTTTGAACTATTCTGTAAAGAAAATAAATTATTATCAGAGGGCGGAATTTTCATGGCAAAATTCAAACGTCAATAGAGCTGGAACGTTGAATTTTATCGACTATCGAAAAGTTATATTAACGAAGCGTATCTTTATTTATTTATTAACAAAAATAGATCTCAAATGATGATGAACAGGAACAACAAATATATTTAAAAAAAAAACGGAATTGTGGATTGTTAATTCTTTTCCATGGGATGTTGCAAGAAACTAGAAATATAATCAAATCTAGATAAAAACTAATAGCGTTCTTTACCGCTTTCATCTCACATGAATCTGTTTTACTCGTTATGTGAGTTTCAACGCAATATTTTTTAAGTTGCTTTAAATGAACCTTACATGTAGAGCAGTATATTGTTGAATTATTTTCGTTGTAAGAAAGGAAAGAATACTTCTTTCTCCATTTGTTTCTTATTTTTTGTTCGTTGTTATTTCGTGAATTAGTTGCAAAAAGACTAGTGGACGAAATGCCAGTTAACTGTCATGTGTCAATCGCTAATCAAAGAGGTTAATGTTAAAAGTCAGCAATATAGAAGGAGATGAAACTTATCGATAACTGGAAAAGTCGATAAAATTTAATATTCCAACTCTATTGACGTTTGATTTTTGCCATGAAAATTCCGCCGTCTGATTATTATTAATTACTTTGCAATTAATTTTTCAAAAAAACATTACTTCAACCTTGAATACACTCTATGTAACAGTCATCTGAGTAGAGTAACACACATTCGTGACGTTGGTATTATTATGGACACCAAACTATCATTTAAACCGCATTTTGATCATATTTTAAACAAGGCATAATAAGCAACTTGGTTTTATCTTGCGAGTAGGAAAACCAATCAAAAATAGTGTCACTTACAAAATTATTTTTATCATTTTTGTTCGCAATAATCTTGAATTTGCCTGCGCTGTTTACCTTATTATGCTATTCATATTGAACGAATTGAAAGTTTACTAAAAAAGTTTGTAAAAGCTCTCGATTTTAGAACTGGACATACTCACACTAGCTGTAAGGATTCACTGACTCATCATAAACTCCAAACGCTCAGTGACAACCGAGACTGTGTGGATTCAGTTTTGCTTTACAAAATGTTAAATAATAAATTAAATGTCCCCTCACTACTTCATCAAATCCATTTTAGAGTCCAAAGTAGACGTCAGCGCCAATGTCGAAACAAAAAATTTTGTTCGCGATTCCCCGTCGGAGAACGCGTTACGAGTAAATGCACAAAATGTGTCCATGAGGCGTACCTGCAAGCTGTTTTACGACTGTAAGAAACTTGAAAACATTGATATATTTAACTGCACTATCATTGCTCATAAAAATGCTTTACGGTAACATTTTTTTTTATTTATGGAAATCATATAACTTCTTTGATTTCTGTACTAATTTGTCTACCATCATCATCATTCTCCTGCCCTTATCCCAACTTATTTAGGGTCGGCACATGTACTTATTTATCAACGAAAATTAAAAATTAAAAATTTCTTTATTTCCTTTTGTGAACCTTCATTGGTCACAGACTGTATTTATTGCACTTTAAGGAAACTCCCGGTCTAATTTTAAGCAATAGTTTTTTAGCCTTTTTGTTAACGACTGTTTATTTCTTAAATAAATAAATTAGTAAATAAATAATGCTTTTATTTTATTATAAGAGTCGCATGATTTAAGTAATCGAAAGCTTTGTACAGGTAACAAAAAAATCCTATTGCATCACAAGATTTTTCCCAAATATCGTATATATATTTAATGAGTACAGATGCTGCATCAGTTGTGGATCGTCCTCTGGTGAAGCCGAACTGATTACTGTTAAGCAGTTTATTTCTATTGAAGTGACCTAACATATCTTTAAACATTAACTTCTCAAAAACTTTACTTAAAAGTAGTGTCAAAATGACCCTGCAACGTTAATTAACCTGTTTTGTTTTTCAACGTATTGTGGGTTGATAATGTAGGTACTTAAAAGTTCCTTTTACTGGTTTTCCACGTCACAAATAAGAATTAGTAAAGAACACACGAACGAACTTAAGCAACGGACGTCAAAAATACCCTTTGAAACTTCTATCCGGAAGGCTTCAGTCACGATGTGAATTTACATATGAAACGTGCCTTCGCTTTACACTGAATAAATCACACTCTCTTAAAGATGTGCAACTTAATGTAAACCTATTTGATTTATTTTTTATAATTATATTGTTTATAAATAAATCTTTATAATCGATATGTAGGCCCCATACATATTTCTGTTACATTATTGAAAAACCAAGCTTACTTTCTTATTTTTTTTATCAACTTTAGCTATTATTATCACGTTTTTGAGTAAAACCTTGTCCCCTCTATGGCTATTACTAAGGCAAAAATATTTATGTGGTAAACGTGTAACTAACAATAACTTTTTATGTATTGACCTACCTATTTAAAATTGAATCAGCGGCATTGCAATAACTTTCACTGCTTTAATTTTATTTGAGACACACCCTAAACTGATTTCCGCGTTGAGATCACACGCATGATTTGCGTCAAACAACAAAGGGAGGGATATTGAGTTGCACTCGGGGCACATTTGCATACGTTTCACGGTATAAACATATTCACACCGCCACGAACTCGGTGCTTTGTACGGTACAGTAAAATAATAGGATTTTCTGGTCCGGAGCATAGAAATAATGCAGTCGGGTGGGTTAGGCACTAATTTCAAAATACACCTTTATTCTATACGCTCTAATATCAAAAAGACCTTATCCCATAATGAACGAAACCCGAAACAATCTATTCCCAGAAAGCCCCAGTCTCAATATGCACTTTTCGCAATAGCACTTAATTTCAAATAACATGAATCTCATAAAACACTTACTTGCAAAATGCACCAATCCCAAAATACCCTAATTTTTAGTATTAAAACACACGAATCTCGTAATGAATGATTTCCAAAATACCCTGGTCCCAAAATACCCTAGTGCCTAAATACCTTATTCCCATAATACCCTAATCCCAAAATACACTTGTTTTTCATCGGCCACGGATAATGTAAATAAACTTTTTCTTTGTTTCTTACTATAACAGATTCCTTGCAAGCCTTATAATCTTTATAATCGGCGTTAAAATATTGGTACACACAACATCACATCTAACTAACCATTAAAGACAGAGCAGAGAGAAAAAGAAAGAGATGTATATATGTGTATAATGTCAATTTCTATGCATTCTAGTGCGACTCTCTTTCATGCAATATTTCAGATTTTTGAAGTGTATAGCTAGATGTGTTGCTGTGTGTACTTAATTTGTTAGCACCATATACCTATATTTTGTAAAGGTGTCGCCTTATGGCCGAACCCTATATTCAAACCGCGGACAGATAGGCTTACTTCGGATAAAAATTGACACATTTTGTATGGGCGAAAGTCAAATTTTAACCCGAAGTAAGCCTTATCTATCAACGGTTTGAATATAGGGTTCGGCCGTTAATAAGTTTCTAAAGACTACAGTAGGAAGAGTTATGTTCCCCGATTTTTCCGGGTTTTCGTGGACCGACTTGTTTTTCGTTTGAATGTAGATAGTTTCCGATTGGTCCCGTATACATCTGGTAAAGGTCTGATGATGGATTAGGTAGGAGCCGCCGGCGCCGGCCCTGTTTTGGTTATCTTGCCCAAATTGTTTTATTACCGATTTTTTCACACCGTACTTATTTTTATTAAGGCTGTTGGTAAGGCTACCTGCGTCGTACATTACACATGTTATCAAAATACTGGCCACTTAAAAATGAAGTGTCAGTACCATGATAAATACAATCTAATCTATGCATAATCAATTGAATGTCATTCTTCATTGCAAAATTGTTTCTCTAGCAATGACGGAACCAACTATTGATAGTAAAATTATTTTGATCGAAAATCAAAAAGGGCACCCAGCTCTGCTCTATTGTGGGCATAAATATAATTACAGCCACACAAACAAAAATTCCATCAATTGGAAATGCGTAAATCGCACATTAGGTTGCTACGCCTCGATAACCTTAAATGAAAATAAAGATTCAGTTCTGAGGCAAAGTGCCCATATCTGCAAGCGACATTCGAACCAAAATATACGAGATGCGGCCATACACGCGTGTAAAAAAGATGCGTGCAAAAGTATGACGCCTGTCAAGAAAGTTTTTGAAAAAAAAGTTGTGGAATTAAACGAAGCCGATCCCGACTTCAGTATGTGTTCCTATGAGGAAGTAAAAAGCTCCTTATACAGGGCCAGGCATAAATATCTGAAGCAAAAACATACGGAGTTCAATCAGTTAGAAGATGTCAAGGTACCAGACATATTAGCCGACGATTTTCTGGTTGTAGAAGATGGAGAGACTGAAAAAATCTTAGTATTTGCAACAAAAATTGGCAAACAGTATTTAAGAAAATGCGCAGTTAATAACAAAATTCAATACTTCAGCGATGGCACATTTCAAACGGCGCCCAAACCATTCGTGCAGTTATACACTGTCCATGTCGATATAAGCACAAACACAAGCAAAACCAATGTTGTACCAATATTGTTTGCCTTGCTGCCAAATAAGACAGAAAAGACTTACTGCAGATTGTTCAAGCTGCTGCGGGACGAGATGGGTGTCGTATTTCACAGAATGAAATTTGATTACGAACTCGCACAACTGAATGCCTGTGAAGCTGTTTTTCCAGACTGCCTCGTAGCAGGATGCTTCTACCACTTTAACCGAGCAGTCTGGAAGAATGCTAGAGCTGCAAAAGTAAGTACTACCGCAGAAGGCCGTAAAATGGCTCAAAGGTGTGCTATTTTGGCATTGCTACCAGCTTCTGAAATCTATGATTGCTGGGTGGAAATTCTCGGCGAGGCTACTCCAATCACGCCACAGATCATGCGTTTCAAAAAGTATATGGAGAACCAGTGGCTAAGATTGGGGCCTGAGCGGCTGAGTTGTTGCCATGAGAAACACCGTACTAACAATCCGGTGGAGGGCTGGCACCGGCGGCGGAATAGCCGTATGCCGAGAAAACCGACTTTGGTTCGTTTTCTCTATAAACTACACAGAGAGGCAAAGTACCACACTACTCGCATAGACAATGCTTTGTTTAGCGGAGCATCGAGGAAACGAAGTGATATTGTGTTCGATAGGCAGTACCGAGAGCAGTTAGAGGAACTCAGCCAGAGAGCTATAACTTCTCTTATTTTTTTAGAAAACGTAATTAAATTAAGGAAACGTATGCGATAAAATTTACTGGCACATACGTTTCCATATTCCTGGACTATCTTTTAGAATTGGTGCGGGAGCTTTGTAGGTACCTCTACTATCAAGATTACTAAATGAATAGTGGATACATGATCACATAAAGTTCACTCTATAAAAAACCCCACACCAATTCTTACATGGGTATAGGCCGGGAATGTACCTACTCGTCTTAATTTAGATAGAATAAGAATTATTTTTGTTTAGAAAGGGTTCTGTATTTTTAGTTCAATATAAGTATAATAAAGACATACATTTTATTACACGTGCACTTATTCACCACAGGTATATAGTTTTAAGTCAATACTAATAAATTATAGATGTAACTGTTGGGCGACACGCTGGCCTAGTTGGTAGTGACCCTGCCTACGAAGCTAGCGGTCCTGGGTTCAAATCCCGGTAAGGGCAGATATTTGTGTGTTGAGCGTGAATATTTGTTTCTGAGTCTTGGATGTTTTCTATGTATTTAAGTATATATTTCTCTATTTAAGTATTTATATCGTTGTCTAGTACCCATAGTACAGTCGCCATCAGATATATGGTAGCATCAAATATATATATATATCACCACAGGTATAATGAATATAAGGAGATTTGACGTGCCGGCCGATTTGTATTGAGTTCGCCTGTCGCAAGTTTGAGTCGTGTCATTGCAGAGCCTAGGCCGGAGCAATATCGATAATAAACACTTGTCGATAAAATAATTAAAATAATGTCATGTATCACATTCAAATATTCCCTGGTAGAAGGCCAATGAAAAACAAGTGTATTTTGGGATTAGGGTATTATGGGAATAAGGTATTTAGGCACTAGGGTATTTTGGGACCAGGGTATTTTGGAAATCATTCATTACGAGATTCGTGTGTTTTAATACTAAAAATTAGGGTATTTTGGGATTGGTGCATTTTGCAAGTAAGTGTTTTATGAGATTCATGTTATTTGAAATTAAGTGCTATTGCGAAAAGTGCATATTGAGACTGGGGCTTTCTGGGAATAGATTGTTTCGGGTTTCGTTCATTATGGGATAAGGTCTTTTTGATATTAGAGCGTATAGAATAAAGGTGTATTTTGAAATTAGTGCCTAACCCACCGGACTGAAATAATGCATCAAAATCGCTTAATTACAATAGTCACATGGTACCAAATTTTACTAAGGCGATTATCCGGTTACTTAACCATGTCTTTTCTTTTTCTCTTGGTAACAGTATCCTTTGTTTATAGTCTTAAAGGGTGTTATTAGCCCAGTCTATAACGACATCATAGATCGCAAACGCGCATGTAAATACGATTTTTTTATATGTTGTTAGGTCCCTTGAGAGTAGTTAACACCCAAGTTTGCAATCCTGAAAACCCTGTGCTCGAAATACTGCGAAATTTTGGCACGTTTCAGTTTTTTGAAAAAAATACCCTAAGGAAGCGTTTTTCAAGAATTTTTGTGTATACTTTAATAAAGATATCTAAATTTGCTACAATCAAGCGTTATCTGAGCTCACTATGTCCAATGGTTGCGGAGATACAGCAAGTCGAAGATGGGCAATGTGCGCAGAGCCCGCTCCTCAGACCGAACTTAAAATGGTGACTTGCAAATCCAAAAAGAGGTTGCTTAGGGTCGTGCACTTGCAGACAGGCTGGGCTCAAGTGCTCTATCCTATGATCCTTTTGCCAGGGGTGAAATTTCAACAACGCCATCCCTATCGTCCTGGACGAGGAGGACGAGGTTGTGGACGACCCAACACCCACCGGCCCGCCTCCACTCCAGAAAACATTATCCCTCTTCCCCCACTCCTCCCCACTGATCTAGACTGGATGAGACCTGGTCCTTCCAAAAGGACGAAAGTCTCAAATGTTTTTGCTTGACCGTGTAAATAATATTATTTTATAGTTTAAATATATGTTTGCTGTGTTTTTTTATGTTTACGTTTATTTGTTTTGAAACCATATGTTACATCTAAAATGTCAAATATACACTTTTTGGTTTTCTTTAAGAAATACATTCATACATTATTCAGAACAAATGTTTTTGTCGTTTAACCAAAATCAGATATTTTAATAGTTTTTTATATTTTTGAGAAAACTATGAAAGCTAGAGGCTCTACTTTGGTAATAAATTGAAAGTAGTTAAATTATACACTAATTCTTATTTCAACTTTTATTCTAGGACCATTCGTTTAGCCAGTACGTAACTTGGAAAATAAACCAAACACGAAATTTACATTTTGTTGAAAAAAAATGTCAGTCTTTGATTTGCGGTATATCCGCAACGAATAGTCTTACAGTACTTAAATTAGGCTGTAATTGTAGCCAATTTAGTACGCTTTAAAGTATGTACAAAAATATTCCAAAAACGCATCCTTTATATAGTTATTTCGATAAAACTGATACAAGTGCCTTAAATTTTCGCAGTTAACGAAACAACGTGGAAGTATGTTTATTTCTTTTGTGTATGTTTATTTGAAGCCATCATTATACATCTGCATCATCATCAATTCACATTTTTTAAAGAAAATCGTCCATATATTATTCAGTACAATGTTTTTATTATTTAGCCAAAATCCGATATTTTACTATATTTTTATTTTGGATGAAAAAATGAGGCCTAGAGGCACCATTCTGGTATTAAATTGAGGATAATTCAATTTTCTACAATTTCTTTTCACATGACTTTTACCTAGGAGCATTATTTCAGCCGGTATGTATCTTCGAAATAACCCTACCAACACATTTTCAATTTTTGAAGAAAATTGCCCATCTTTGACTTGGGGTAATTACGATAGAAATTTTGACGAGTTGAGTAAACGACAGCATTTCTTTCTCAAGTGATTATGATAGCTACAACACTCGAAACTGTTAACAGACAATTAGACACATTTCGGCAGCCTGGGCCGAGTGGGCTACGTGACACAAATAAATTGGACATAAACAAAATTAATACAAAACCCCGAAGTTCATCAAAGACTTGTTTTAGATGTGGAAGTGCCAAACATTTATCTTTTGATTCCGCTTGCCCTGCGAAGGATGAAACATGCTTAAAATGTGGGATTATCGGGCATTTCAGAAGTTTTTGTAGAACTAAAACACAAGAACGGAAGTTTGATTCAAACAGGGACGAGCAATCGAATAAAGCAAAAAGACCTAAGTTTAACAAAATGGAAGACGATGTTAACGAAGTGGACTACGTATTTCAACTTGATGATGAGGCCGTTATAAATTGTAATGTCGATGGTGTTACCATTGAAATGTTGATTGATTCGGGCAGCAGATGTAAAATCATTACTGACAAGATATGGGAATATTTAAAAAACCAGAAAGTAAAAGTTTATCATCAAATTGCAAACCCCGATAAGACATTACTGCCTTATGGTAGTCGAAAACCTTTGGACGTTGCTGGTGCATTCAATGCAAATATAGCAATCAGTAATGGAAAACACCAAACGGCCACTTTCTATGTCATTCGGAATGGAACACGTAATCTTTTTGGAAAGAAAAGCGCTATCCAACTCAACGTCCTTAGAATTGGAATGCCTGTCAATAGCATTAGTAACTTTCCTAAATTTAAGGATGTAAAAATTCAATGACTAAGTAAAACCAGTCATTCAACTGTATAGGAGGATACCAATACCATTGGAAGAGAAGGTTAATTTAAAACTAACAGAAATTAAGGAAGCTGACATCATTGAAGAGGTCAATGGGCCTTCACCATGGGTTTCCCCAATGGTGCCAGTTTTAAAAGAAAACAGCGACATCCGCATTTGATTCGATATGAGAAGGGCAAATGAGGCTATTATAAGAGAAAAACACCCACTTCCAACAATGGATGAACTACTACCCAATTTTGGACAAGCTAAATGTTTCTCGAGACTTGATATAAAAAATGCCTTTCACCAGGTGGAGATCGAAGAGGACAGCAGATACATTAAAATCTTTAGCACCAGCAAAGGTTTGTTCCGTTATAAAAGATTGATGTTCGGTGTCTCGTGTGCACCAGAAATGTTCCAAAAAGTGCTGGAAAAAATGTTGTTAAGTTGCGAAGGGACTGCAAATTTCATCGACGACATCATAGTACACGGTTCCAATGAAAAAGAGCATGATGAACGACTCAGCAAAGTACTTCAGTGCTGAAGGATAAGAATGTTCTGCTGAATGAGGATAAATGTATCTACAAAACAAATAAAATCGATTTTTTGGG
Source organism: Acleris literana (assembly GCA_946894065.1). NCBI lineage: Eukaryota > Metazoa > Arthropoda > Insecta > Lepidoptera > Tortricidae > Acleris > Acleris literana. The sequence continues at coordinate 47,882,059 of OX335668.1, forward strand.
ACATCAACTAACTGAAAAAGGAGAGAGGAGTTAAACCTCTGGAAAAATATGTCCATCCATTCAGCCAGCGAAACGGCCCACCAACGTTGAAGAAGTGCAAAGTTTTCTAGGCCTAGTCAACTATGTCGGAAAATGGATACCCAACTTGTTGTCGCTTACAGAACCGCTTTGGCAGCTTGTGCGACTAAAATTGAATAAAACAACAAATATTCAGAAATATTGGACTACAACTCAAGAAAAAGCTTTTGAAAGGCTTAAGGATAGTCTGTCGAATATAAGAACACTTGGATATTACAACCCTGAAGACAGAACACAAATAATAGCTGACGCGTCTCCAGTCGGTCTTGGTGCACTGCTCATACAGATTAATCGTAATGGCCCCCGCGTAATAGCGTTTGGCAACAAGAGCGTTACTGATTGTGAGAAAAGATACTGCCAGACGGAAAAAGAGGCTTTGGCACTCGTGTGGGCAATGGAAAATTTATCTTTATATATCTTTTTGGTAAAGAATTTGAGCTTATTAGCGACCATAGGCCCTTAGAGACCATTTTCGGGCCCAGATCTAAACCGTGTGCGCGTATTGAGCGCTGGGTATTGCGATTACAAGCTTACATGTACAAGGTCATCTATCGCCCAGGTTAAGATAATATCGCTGACCCCATTTCACGACTATGCAAATCCAATAACCCGGAACCTTTTGATAATGAAAACTATATTAATGCAGTTGCGGAGTATAGTAGTCCGGTTGCAGTTCCATTAAAATAAATCGATACAGCCTGTGCAACTGACGAAGAAATGCTTGCACTAAAGAAAAGAATTTTCGAAAATAGATGGGACGAATCTGCCAACTCTTATAAGGTTTTCCAAACAGAGATCTGTTTCCAAGGAAATATTGCTTTGAGAGGGAGTAAACTTATAATACCCATAAAGCTCCGTGACAGAGTACTTGAGGCGGATCAATTCCATCCTGGTATAGTTGCCATGAAGACTCGACTCAGGACAAAGGTGTGGTGGCCAAAAATCGATAGCGATGCTGAAAAGCATGTAAAAGCTTGTAGGGGATGCACACTTGTTTCAGCACCTAATCCACCAAATCCCAATAAGAGACGAGATCTTCCAGTCAAGCCGTGGGTTGACGTTGCATTGGATTTTTTAGGACCTCTGCCATCTAACGATTATTAATTTGCTAGTTCTAGTCGACTACTACAGTCGCTACAAGGAAATAAAAATTATGAGGAACATCACGGCCACAGAAACAATCAGGGTCCTTAAAGAAATATTTTCCCGAGTGGGGTACCCTGCAACACTGACTTTCGACAACGGTAACCAATTTACCAGTGAGTCTTTCAAGCCATTTTGCAAAGAGTGCGGAATTGACATGTTCAACTCAATTCCCTATTGGCCACAAATGAACGGTGAAGTCGAGCGTCAGAATAGAGATGTGCTTAAGCGTCTGAAAATTAGCCAAATAGAAAAGCAAGATTGGAAAAATGATCTCTTGGAATATCTGGTTATGTACGGTCACGGTCATAATTGCATGGGCACCTATAAGGCGATAATCCTCTGAACACTTGCGTACACGTTCTCAAACATTAAACTAGATGGCGCTGTTGACTAAACCAGTTCATTTGACTATTATTACAACTTCCTAAGTTATTAATACTTAACTCGATATTTCGCCCAGTCGCTTAGACGAGGTAATGGCTCAGTGGTTTTACGTCTGACTAAACTGCTTTGATCTGGTTATACCGAATTTATGGTCGAATCTCTTCGAGTTTAGTCTTTCTTATTTTTGTATTTTTTCAGAACGATGTTATTGCGATAAATAATGTTGAAATGAAATGAAGAAATAAATAAAATAGCAAAAAGTATGCATGCTTTTAAAAACATTTATCAATGAAATAAAACTATTATTATTGTAATTTAAGCATTTATTCCCTCATTGAACTGAAATTAGTTATATTCATTTGATATTATTACGCATCCAAGTAACAATAAAACAAGTAAAACCACTCCTATTTACCCATTTATCATTTTATCGAGGCCAGAAGCTTAAGTTTCGTTTCCAGATTCGGAAAGATGATTGAAGCTTGACCACAATAAGAAACAAATATAAGTAAACTTCTAAAGACCGGGTTATCATAATTACAAAAACGTGTGTTTGTAGCTTTTTAGTTGCGGGGGAGCTAGTTTATAAACAGTGCAAGGATGACTACCTACTTTATACAAATTACCGGGCAATAAGACAATTAGTGAGTTAAGTTATGAAATTAAATTAAGTTCTAATTTGGTTTTGCGCACTAGAAATAAAACAGTTATATTTATAACGTTATGCTTGCGTTCACTTTGTAGTCACTTGTTAAATAGATTTAAATGTATAACCCGGTCTCAACCAAATAATATTATCTATCTACCTACTTAATAGGTATACCTTAATAGCTAGTGTAGCCCCCATTATTTTCGATAACGGCCAGCATACGAGAACGCATTGAATCAATAAGATTCCTGCACAAGCTCGGGCCACGAATGCTTTCCCAGACTTGCAAACAATGAGCCTCTAATGCTTCTGGGGTTCGCTCATTCTGGTTATCCCACCGTTGAACCATCACACCCCATTTCGATGGGATTTAGGTCTGGTGACCTAGCCGGCCAAGGAATTACCGCTATATCATTGTGCTGACCGAACCACTCCCGCACACCACGCGAACGGTGTATAGGGCAATTATCTTGAACGAATGATATAACCGGTAATTCATCTTCCGGATACACATTGCGAACAGTGGGTAGCATGGTGTCTTCCAACACGTCCACATAATTAGCACTGGTCGCTCGGCTGGGCATTCGCACTAGTTCCCCCGGGTCGGCTGCGCTCATCCAGCCCCACATATTCACACTTATCCGACCAGACTCCGTGTTGGGCACAACGTGATTACTATCATAGCGGGTATTATTCCTCCGCCATAAACTAAGTCGTCCGTGTTGGCTGGATTTAAAAGTTTTTTCGTCAGTAAAGACGACATTACTCCAGTCGAAATCTAAATGTTCCAAGGCGAACGCTAACCTTGCTCCTTTGTGGGCTTCAGTAAGCAAGGGTTTGACGGCATGCCGGCGGTGATGCAGGCCCTCGCTGTGCAGAGCACGTCGCACAGTGCGCATGCTGGTGTCGAATAAACCGGCGTAGTGGCTTGTCGGGATAAATCCATTTTCCTCATAATCCCTCACAATGATTTGACCAGTTCTTTGCCGATGTAATAAAGAACCTTCCTCTTCAAATCGTCGGACCCATAAAACAACGGTTTTTCTCTATAACAAAATATCAGATATTTAAATTATGTTTAAAATATATATTTAAATATAATAACTTATTTAAATTAGTAATTTAAATTATATATACAAAAACTACTTACGTTAACACCGGCTTCTCTAGCAATTTCAGATAAAATTTTGCCTTGATTATACAAAGCAATTATTTGCGATCTTTTCACCAAGTCGATATTAGAACGAGAACTCATTATTAAAAATTATCAACAGTAAGTATCAATTAACAACAAAGGCAATCTAACAGTGAGCAACAAACGAACGGGCGTAAGTAAATCTTTATTAAAACCGATCCGGTGCTCAGACATTTACAACTTACCCTCGCAAATTTTAATACTAACCGTATTCATTAGAAGATAATCTGAACGTAAAAATAACATGATACACAACTTCGCCGGACTAAGTAAATCTACTTATGGTCGAATGGCACGTAGGAGCGCTTTCCATCTGTAAAGATACGGGTTCGAATCCATGCACAACTCCAGTGTTTTTGTAAGTTACAATTTTAAATGTTTTGAGAGTTGTATAAGTTTATAACGTTAAGACAATAATAAAGGAACATGCTGTTTGGGCAGAAAAGTAAAGATGTAGAAAAAAGTATTTTTCATTGTATGTGGTGATACAGCGCCATCTAGCATGATCTCATTGAAATAAGAAGCCTCATAGGTAAGTAATAACACAACACGAGCACAAAAATGGCGTCGATTTCACTTCATAGGATTTTGTTTGACAGCTATCCATGCAAATATGGCCTCGACTGTACAATAGCACACCTCACACCACGACCGGGAAAACCCCTGCTGAGCTCTTCTTCCGAAGGCAGTTCCGGGATAAAATTCCAACCGCGTCGTATATTGAACATAAAATATTAGACTCTGACGTCAGAGATAAGGATAAAAAGAAGGAAAAATGAAGATTATATGCGGATAGGAAAAGGAAAGCAGTTGACCATAGCTTAGAAATAGTAGAAAAACTTTATGTGAAAAGCTTTATTAAAGAGAACAAACTAACATCCAACTTTAACCCGGAAGTTCATACGGTAACAGATGTAAATGGGGGAAGATATAAGAGTGAGGAATGATTTGAAGGGGAAGGAATACCGCAGAAATATTATTCACCTTAAAAGGGTAGAAACTGATGAATGAACTGTTATCAATAAAAATGCTGAGAACACAACTCATTCTGACGATAATCAAGATGATGACTGATTTACCTACCTTAAACTCTTCTGTGTTTTATGTGATTTTTATTTTAATGTATGGGCACTGATTGGATAGTAATTAAATTGATTACAAATTAACCTGTTGAATTTTATAAAACAAGGAAGAGATGTAGTATACTCGTACCAGGGTCGAGTGCTAGGGGCATTCATCTGTCAACCGCCGTACCGTGCGGACGACCTTTAGAAGAGACTGATGAGTGTCAGTGCTAGTGCTACTGTTATCGAGTATTTTACACTACTTAAGACATTTTTCAGCATTTATACTTAAATTTGCTTGTTTGTGTTTTTCTAATATTACCCGTTTTTGTTTAAGCATTTTGCGAATATTGACTCCAAAGCTATAATTAGTAAATTTATAGTAGGTAATTTCATTAAACCTGTACCACGCAGTGCTTACTGATGAGCAATTTTAAGTTAAAATCATGCAAATCGGTCTTTCGGAGTTACAGTTCTTACTGACTTGCAAATGTAAATGAGGTAAAACATACGTAATGCAACTGAATAAAGTTTTTTCTACTTAGATAATATTATTTATTTCAACTCTGTCAAGTTTTTAAGCCACGTCGAATCTTTAGCTTAAAAGGCAACCAACCCAAGGTAGGGTAGGAAGGTAGGTTTATACTAAATTCTTGTTAAAAGTGTTTCAAATTTAATCGGTTTTTTCTTATCATTGGTTAAGTTATGACAGAGCTATTGGGTAATTAAAGTATACTCAAATTCCTGACATTATTTCCTTTGTTTCGGCTAATAAGTAGGTAAACTTAGTTTTTAAACGCTTTTACGCTAAAAACAATGAATCGTTAACCTAGACACACAAAAAAAGAGCATACTTATATATGTACATCCAGCGATACATCCGTAGTCGTGATAGTATTGAAAGTAATGGAGTTACACCCAGCCCCGCAATTGTAAAGTTTTAACAAAGGGAGGACAAAACGAACTTACTCAGGAAACTAACGCGTGAATCCCACCAAAAGTTTCACATAATCATAACGTTAGGAACAGCTTGTGGGCCGAACTACTGGATGATTTAGTTAAATATGTTGTCTTACCATAGACTTGTTTGCTGTCTGGTTCTAGAATAAGCTCTAACTATTTATTTTGCGAAATAGCTGTTTAATACTCGTAATTGCAACTTCATGTTTAAATTTCCTCGTGTGGTTGCCGTCCTCGTGTGGTTGCCGAGTTAGAATAGTGCCACTCCATGGCTTCCCGTGGATGTCGTAAGAGACGACTAAGGGAATAAAGGCTTATAGTACTGTTAGGCGATGGGCTTGCAACCTGTCACTATTACATATTATATTATATTATTATTATTATATTGTGCAAATTGTGGTTATAGAATTATCAACAAGTTTTTAGATATGTTTGTAATTCTGTAGCTCTGCCTACCCCACTCTGGGAACGAAGGCGTGAGATTATGTATGTATGTTTAATTTCCTAAATTTTAATTATTTGACTGAGTTCTCCTTGAAGACCAGCAATAGCGTTAAAACTAAGATATATGCCTAGTGTTTAAGCACTATTTTTTATTCTCGAATCCTACCCTTACATGAATGGAATAACTTGACAAAGCTATATTTAAAAAAAAAAAATTTAACTTTATACTGTGTCTTTGTGCCAAAAAATATTTAATTTCTTTCACCATAAAACAATCTGCATAGTAGAAGCCTGGAGCTTAGTATGAGAATAGGTTAATTTGTGTGAGATTGCTACCTGATATTTTTCATCTTTTTGCAAAAGAAACATTTAATAATAACAATGTTAGCTGAATAAATTAAATGTAACTAGGATAGGTATCGTTATAGTTCAGGAAATATGAATTGGCCGTCTGTAATTTTTACTAAGTTCTTTTTGTTAATACGGGTATCAAACAAAAGGTAATCGTACTCTTAAAATAGCCCTCGTTCTTCAAACAGCACAGTGGGTTGAAGGGTTAAGGTTTGGTCCGGTAACTCTTAACACAGAAAAAAAGATCGCAAAGTAGATACTCGTAACAGACGGCCAAATCATATTTCCTGAACTAGAACTTGACGCCGGCATAGTTAGATACATTTCACGTGTGATTCAGTTAACTTATTATAGGGTAGGTACAATTAACCAATTTGATTTCTGGGCCACTATGGACTATGTTAAACTGACGTTGTCAATCAAAACGTCACCGTTTTATCTGACCAATGCGATATCCCCGCTTTGAGGATGCTTGGTGAGAAGCCGAAGAGGGAGCCGATGGTATTGGGTCTGTCAAGGTTAATTTCTTACTTGAGTGAAAATTTACCATCAGATTCAGATTTGGTAACAATGGGACCACCTTATACTTCTATAAAACTAAAAAAGTTTTTTTTTAAATCGGTCCACAATTGACGGAGTAATCGCTGAACATAAAAAGGAGGAGGTTCTCAATTTGTCTGTTTTTTTATGTTTGTTACCTCAGCACTTTCGACTGTGTGAACCGATTTTGATGATGCTTTTTTTGTTTGAAAGCTGATGCTTTGCGTTTGGTCCTATTTTTATCAAAATGAAGATCCTCATCAGATTCAGATTTGGTGACAATGGGACCACCTTATACGTCTATCAAACAAAAAAAGTTTTTTTTTAAATCGGTCCACAATTGACGGACTAATCGCTGAACATACATAAAAAAAATACATACAGTCGAACGTATAACCTCCTCCTTTTTTGAAGTCAGTTAAAAAGGAGGAGGTTCTCAATTCGTCCGTTTTTTTATTTTTGTTACCTCAGGGCTTTCGACTTTGTGAACCGATTTTGATGATTTTTTTTCTATTTGAAAGCTGATGCTTCCCGTTTGGTCCCATTTTTATCAAAATGAAGATCCGATGGTGGAATCCATGAGGAATCGACGGAACTCTTCAAAATTTATAGGCACACCTATAGCGATTTTGGTATTTTTCATTGTAACTTGTGTATTTGCTCTTGGAAAGCACTATTTGGTGCAGTGGAACTGATGATGAAGACCACAGATGGCCACCGGAACTCCTAAACGAATATATTTCAAAGGTGGCGACAAGATATTTCGATTAAGATAGTTGAGCGACTATGACGAAGCATATTTAGGTTTAAATATATGACTATGACTTTCCCACGGCGTTGCTTGCGGTGAGATTGAAATGTTCTATAGTTTCTTATTAAATGAGAAGTGGGAGAATAACAGCATACTTATGATCAGTAAAAAGTAACTATAAACTAAAATTAAAAATTAAAAAAACAAAAACCCGCCCTCAAAAAGCATAAAATAACTTCTTTAAAATGATAGGTAATAGGTCAGACCAACTGAAGTCGGCGTCCTACAATATTTTAACCAAAAGTAGACTGCAGTTGGACTGACCTATTACCTACCATTTTAAAGAATTTAGTGTTTTTTTAAGGCGGGTTTTTATTTTTTTATGCATGTACCCACGTCAATGCGTACCCTCTTGCGTATTGTCTAAATTGATAACACCAATTTCATAATAGTGCGGTTTAGAGGGTAGATTATCGGGCATAAAAACATATCTAAAATAGGGGATTTTCTGTTTCTGTATACACATCTCTATCTGTGAAAGCTTTAACCCTTTGGTAATCCAATTTTTTTTTTACATAGTGTGTTAGCTAGAGTTCCATACCCCGTTTGTAGGATGCTTAATACAATCGTTTGCCCATTAATTAAAAACCACCATTGCTACTGCTGCCGCCGTTTGCATTTTAGTCATTACCATTTCATAAATATTTTTAGCGGCTGTTGTCACACGAGCGAACCGGCTGCACCCAACGCGGCGAGTAGTGGTATGAGGGGTAAAAATAACTCCCTTTTCAGGTACTGGTATAACTCGCGGCGATGATTTTATGACTCTTCCTTGAAAGTAACGCATGGCAGCCTTCACAACCACCTTGAGTAATGCATTGGTAGAAACCGGTTTCATACCCCCTTTTTCCTTATGATGTGCAACCGCTTTACGGCTAGCCTTGATCACTCAAGACGGGGAACTCCCAAACCGCGTTGTTTTTTTTGTACTTCATCACTTTATCACTGAGAAGGCAGTTAATCGTTCATCAAACGAAGTTGATGAATTACGCCAACATTCCTCCGCTGCTTGTGCCAATTGTAAATCAGTTTTAAATATGTCGCTGCTGTAGCTTGGACCGTTTTGTGAATAGGCTATATCGGTTCTCTGCCGTTTCCCCGAATTTCATATGCAGTAATCTCATTGGACCGAATGTCATTTACCATAATTTTATATTCCATATCGATTCATATGCTATAACGGTCATTTGCCATAATTTTAAGTGCCAAAACGATACATTTGCAATAAATTTCATTTTCCCTATTATCAAGTGTACTAAAATCGTATGCCTGAAAATGCAAACGCCATGGTATTTTTTTGCCATAAATCACTCAGAATTGTTTTTATAGTTTCGTAAGTAATAATATAATAATAATAATAACATAAGCCTCATTTATTCCTTAATAATAAAGAATTGTTCTTAAAACTAAGATTACACTTTCTCATTTAATAAATTAATATTTAAGAAAATACTAGTTTTATAATATAAATTGAAAACATTACAATTTAAAATTTAGTAGGTTCGATTAGTATTTGAAGATTAGACAATTTTTTAATTTGGTAGCATAAATTTTAGAATTGATTCAATTATTTAAATTATTATACTAATTATTGGTTACGATTATTTCATATAGTTGCATGCAAATTGGTGTTTCATTTATTAAGGACCTCTTTACTGAGTAAAGGCCTCCTCCATTTTTCTCCACAAGTTTTTGTCTGCCGCCTTTTCTTTCCAGTTATTTCCCGCTGTTTTCAGTATCTGGTCAAGCCATCTCTCCATTGGTCTGCCTCTGTTTCTCTTGGTCCTTTCCAACGGTCCTGTCCATACGTGCGACGTGGCCAGCCCATTTCCAATTTATTTTTTGCAGTGTTGTAAAGCTTCTATAACTTTTGTTGTGTTTCTTATATCTGCACTTGTCCTCTTATGTTTTAATTTAAGTTTCAAGACGCTTCGTTCCATGGCTCTTTGGGTTGTTAAGATCTTATTTTTGGTTTGATTGTTAAATCATCATGTTCGTGATGCATAAGAGAGAGATGGCAGGACATAGTAGTCAAGGACTTTTTTCTTGAATTTCATCGGCATATTTGATTTAAGAACTTCTTTTAAGCTCCAAAATTTGTTCCAAGCCATATTTATTCGTCTAGTTAGTTCGTCTCGGTGCCTAGTTTTTCTGAAGGATAGTTATTTATTCATCGACATACTCTAGTGGAGCGTTGGCGACAGTTATTCTTTTATGGTTTGTCATAATGTTTATTTTTGTCGTGTTTAATTCTAAACCAATTTCATAGCTATTCTCATGTATTTCCTGTACCATGGTTTCTAGGTCTGTTGCCCTTTCTGCTAAGAGTATAATAATTCGTTTATATAAATACCTTTGTTTTTCTAATTGAGAGTCTTCATAATGTTTTGGAGTACGGTTATAAAAATTCTGGGTGATAAAGGGTCGCCTTGCCGGACTCCTTTATATATATTTATTTCCGGTCCTGTTTTGTCCAATATTATTCTGCTTTTACTATTTTTGTACATATTTTTTATAAGTTCTATAGCTTCTGATTGTACTTCGCATTCTTGTAAAGCTCTCCATATACTATCGTGGGAAATAGAGTCTATGAACGCTAGGTAGAGCGAGCGATTCATTTCTTCATACTTTTCTATCACTAGTTCTATAGAGTGAATGTGATCCATAGTCGAGTAGTTCTTTCTGAAACCCGCTTGCTCTACCGGATGGTGTTTCTCGGTATAGTCAGCTAGACGCTTTTCCACGCCTGAGGCAAACAGTTTGTAGAGATTAGGTTGTATGCTAATCGGTCTATAATTTCCGATGTCAGATGGGTTTCCTTTTTTATAGAGAAGAATGATGTTTGATTTCGCCCATTCCTCAGGGATTTTTCTGTCGTCTAATATTTTGTTAAATATAGTGGTCAGGACCGGTGTTAAGACAGGCTCACCAGCTATAATTTCATTATATTTTTGTAGAGATTTCTTGAAGTGAAAATCTTTGTAGGGTGGTACTGTTCTGTTTTTCTGTTTCTGGTTGTATCATTGAGCGCGGAGCTGTCTTGATTGAGTATAGGTCTTTATAAAACTCAGTGGCTATTTTTATTATTCCTGACCTAGAAAAATTATTCTCATTATTTTTGGAGATCTCCTGCAAGCAAGGTATCCATTGTTTAGACGTTCTTAGTTCTTTCAGACCTTTTTTCATATTTCCTGACTTGATTAAATGTTTCTCAATAGTTGATATTCTATGGTTTAGGTATTCTTTTTTTATAATTTTATGGACGTTTTATATAAATATGTTTTTTCTTTTTTTTCTTCCAATGATAACATTTGGCAGGAGCATTTTTGTACTATCTTTAATAATTGGTTGTCTTTTTTGTTTTTCGTTGTTGCAAACTGTTGATTTGAAACTTTCCTTAATCGCTGTTTTGATTTTTTTATAGTAATTTTCTACATTTTCGCCGTCTTCTAGTTTTATATTTGAAGAGTGTAGTTCTAGGTTTTCCTTGAATTTCTGTTACTCTTCCGTGGTGTTTAATGAGTAGTTTTTGTTTTTATATTTGACTCTTGATTTTTTCTTGTTAGTCAGCAATAAAATGCTCCTTACAAGTCTGTGATCGCTGGAGAAGGATAGTTTGTGCAGTACTTCAATGTTGGTAAAATGTTCTTTTATATTCGATAAAATGTAATCTATCTGACTTTTGTTGTTTTTTGGTGAGATCCATGTCCATAGGTTCTTGGTAGGTTTTTTAAATAGGCTGTTGATTACAAACAAGTTATTTTCCCAGCACAATTGTAGTAAAATATCGCCTCTTTTGTTTCTTTTCCCGTAACATGAATTGCCCAATATTCTCACAGTCAACCCTGGCATTCAAATCGCCCATAATTATAACATTGTTTTCTCATTGTTTAAGACATGCTTGAAATTTTTCATAATTTTTATTTCTGGTTCAGTTGCATCTGCGGCAGGGGCGTAAATTTGAATTAAGTATATGTGTTTGTTTCCTATTTTTAGATGTAATTTACATATTCTTTCAGATATTCCAGTGAAACTTTCTATATTTTCTTTAAGGTGTTTTTTTTATAAGGAAACCAACTCCGTGTTGTCCTTTTGTCTCTCCAAAATAACAGAATATGTGGTTTTCATCTTCTTCTATGTTATATCCTGTGCGTCTTTTCTCTGACAGACCAACGATGTATTTAATCACTGATACAGCTTGTTTAAATTCTAATAGTCATTCATGTGAAAGTAGCGATCGGGCATTAAATGTACATATTTATAGTGGGTGGAGTGGAGGGTTGTAGTCTCGTCCCCCGCGGTGACAGGCCGTATTGGGGGACTGAGAGAGGGTTGCTTTAATTGCTATTTTTAATTGGTAATAATAGTACGTATTCCAGGATATACCCACTGAATTCACTGAAACAGTCTAGATCTGCTTTTTCCGTAATTATGGCAAATGTGGCAACAATCTATGAGAAGCTATCAACCTTGCGGTACCGGGTATGGCTAGCGTATCAACGCAAGTGACGTCCACGCCAAGGGACGACTAAGATGCCACGGTAATAAAGTGCATTCGTCGGGTCGGGTAAAAAGATTAAGAAGTTTAGCAGGAAAGTCGAACGCTCTGTTAGCATATCGTGGTCTCGTTGCATCTCTTCTTCGGTATGGCATTATAATTTGGGGGAACTCGACAGATGTTCACAAAGCATTTTTGACTCAAAAGAGGTGTCTTCGTGCAGTATGTGGAGTCGGTCCGAACGTCTCGTGTAGACCACTATTCAAGGAACTAAATATCCTGACTTTGGCTAGCATTTATATAACGGATGATAACAAAAAAATTGAATAATTCTCAGACGTGAAACAAAGAACTCATTTGGTATTAATCAAAGTCTGTTATTATTATGTAATATATACAAGATTATTATTCACAAAACTGTTTATGAACATTTGAATAAGACCCGTGGTCGGCTGTTCGACGAAGTTTTGAGGTAATATTGGAACAACACCGTTGGACCGAATTCACGTCCATTTTCCAAACGTACGTTTTGATCCTTTTTATCAGTTGGGCACAAATTTCAGTTCTCCAATTGTTTTTGTATACTAATCTGCTCAAATAACCGAAAAAATCTTTAATGGGCCGACAGTGTGGAAGATTTGTGGGCTTACGGTTTTTGGTATAAATAGAATATTACTGGAGTCCAGAGATTCTAACTTCTTTTTGGCATAGTGCACCAATGTTTTGTCTGGCCAAAAGACATATATTCCATCAAAATTATGTCTGCCAATGAAAGGCACCAATTTTTTTTCAAACATTCGTTCTCGTACACTTTTTGATTAACCGCTAAACACTCGGTTTAAACCACAGTTTCGAAATACCGTTTTATCTACACACATATCATAAGTCCTCTATTATGCGTTCAAAACCCGTAGGAAATGAACAGCATTACCTGTGGTAGTAGGTGACAGCGTTGACAGCTGTTAATTTTCGAAGATGTTCCAAATTTGTATCTCATTACCTTACAATATTCGATAACGTAATTTCAAAATTACGTTACAGCTGTAACGTTTGAAGTCATCGCTGTCACCTACTACCACAGATGCTGGTCATTTGCCTTTCGGCTTCTGAACCCATCTTAGAGTACTTATAATATGTGTGTAGATAAGGTATTGTACGCGACTCTGCGTAATTAGCATTACGCGACCGTCACGTAAACTACTATTCCGAAATAGCGACATAAAGCATAAATCTTTACCCAAACTTGTGTTTAGATTTGTGTTTTATATCCTCAGGTGTAGTAGAGCTATTGCTAGAATAGCATCGGTCATATCCAGGAATATGGTTTTTGCTAAGAGGAAAATAACTTTCATCCACCAAAATTAATGATTTGTAATTTTGGGTCATCCAGGGACATTGTGGCATAATTAGTCGATTTTTGTTGGTTAGGGTATTCCGGTGCTCTCACCTTCTTTCTGCATTCCAGACCTATCTATTTGTAGTTCGGGAAATGTACGGTTGGGAACACAAACATTTTTTCGCGGCATTAATTTGGCTCATGAAATGTTTATCGTTTAAAGTGCTATGGAGGATGTTCAGGTTTCTCTTGGTCATTTTCTTCGCTGGTCGTCCACTGCCAGTTTTGCGAACGGGTAGTCAAGGATGCCAGAATTGTATAAATAGTAGAAACTAGTACCTTTTTTTACATAAATGCTTCACTCTGTACTTTTTTCCCAACTTTAAGTTTGATTTATAAAAATGGACAAAACGCTTTCTCAGAGTTACCTGATTCGACGCCATTTTCAAAAAATATAAAACGCGTTAAGAAAAAATAAATGAAGTGCGACATTTTGAAAAGAGGTAGCAACAACTTCCCGTACAACGTTTTTTCCTAATGTGAATTAAAAAAAATGAAGAGCTTGACAAATATATTCAAATTTTTTTGTTATCACCCGTTATACGAACATGCAAAATTTGTAAAAAGTAACCCGGAGATGTTTGCTAAACCGGTTCAGAATCCAATTTTACGTGGGAGAGACTTGCTTCGTGGTAAATTGCGTGTCTCAAAATCAGCACGACATAATATAAATTGTTTTAAAATGTTAGGAAAAATTTATAATAACATTCCTTCAGAATTGAGAATCTTACCTTGTATACTATCTATACTAATACTAATATTGTAGAGGAAAGGTTTGTATTTTTGTGTGTGTGTATGTTTGTAACGAATAAACTCAAAAACTAATGGACCGATTTCAAAAATTCTTTCACCATTAGGATGCTACGTTAACCCTGAGTAACATAGGCTATGTCTTACTTTTTTGCGCGTACGGAGTCGCGGGCAACAGCTAGTTTTTAATAAAAATTAAAAAATGGCTCAAAGAAAAATGTTTTTACACTGTCAATGAATTTATGACTTCGTGATAATTATAGCTAATGTAACAAGTCTAGTAACAAGACTATTGAATGATAATATGGCCTAATATATTTCAAACTAATTGTAATAATGTATGAATTGCTTTAAATTTAAATGATGTATTCGTGTATAATGATTAGACCCCGGTATCGGAGGTGCAAAATGGTAGCTGTCAATTTCGAGCCATTACTAGGGAAGGGTAAACATTGTTTTGAAATATTAACTTCATGTCGATAAACATAGTTATATGTCGATATTTTATTATATCATAATGATAGCGTTTATTCTATAAAGTAGGACTATATAATTACAAAACCAACATGTATTGAACATTTTTATTATTTACAAAAAAAAATCTTTCATCATTAAGAAGTTTTAGTTATCTTCTTAGCATAAAGCATTCATAAATAAATTTAAAACAAAATATAAACTCTTTTATATTCACCAAAGGTCATACCATGTTCTTGATGAATGATCAGATTCTTTGCAGTAAACTAGTGTAGTTACAATAAATATACACAACAATTATAATATCTTACAATTAGTCATATTTATCATTAGAGATATATGTCTCGTAATATATTACTAAAATTTGTTCTAAGTTAACGGGTGTTAGACTTCTTCTTCTGTAGTTGAAAATCCACTTTAAGAAAGAAAATGACTTTTCTACTTCGACAGAAGTAATGGGCAAGAAATTACATTTGGCGTAATTCTGTACTGTATTCTTATTTACATCATCAGTAATTTCAACACTTTTGCCATCCAACAAACTTTGTAAAATTTGTATAGTTGTGAACCCAGGATTTTTTTGCAATACATTCCGCATTTTTAAATAAATAAGTTTTCCGATTGGATGCAAACGTAATAAGGAAAGTTTTTTTGTTACCTCGAGTATTACATCTAAGGATTCTTTTAAACAAAGGTTTGGATCTTCTAGCTTTGTTATTGAGATCGATAAAATTCTAAAATTTTTATCGATGAAATTGATTTCGTTTATCAGATTTGCATCAGAGAACAATCTTTGTGCTTTGGCTATAGCAGCAGCTTCAGAGGATTTCAATTTAGAAATAATATTCTTAACCTTATGGAAATGATCTTTATAATAGCTGACAGCTTCTATCCACGTGCCCCATCTCGTGATGATAGGTTCAGGAGGAAGAGGAGTATTAGGATATTCTAGTTTAAACATGTCTATTCTTTTAGGGGCTTTTTTAAAAACTTTTTTAACAAAATTTATTAAACTATTTACCTTCGGATAAGCTTGTCTCACGGCTTCAGCTACCCTGTTTAGGCCATGAGCTACACACATGTCAAATGAGTCATATTTGGGTAGCTTTTCTTTAAATTTTTACCCGATGTTACCATGTATGACCCCGCATCAGTCACGAAAAATAACAATTTATCACAGTTTTGTTCGTAATTATGGCCCCATAACTCGCGAAGCACCTCATTTACTAGATTACTAATCGTGATATTGTTAGTTGAGTCTAATTTTCGTGAAGCAAAGATGTGGGGCTTAGATAAATAATTTGTTAAAGCTCCAACTATCACATTAGCCACTTTTTTACCCATAGAATCTGTAGTCTCATCAATGCTCAAATATATATATTCGTTGGACAGTTCTTCTTTTATAGCATCTTTTTTCTCATTAAATACTATAGGCAAGTAATTTTTGCGTAAAGTTGATTCTCTCGGTAATGTAACATCGCCATATTTTTTATTGAGACAATTGTCCATGAAACTTCTGAATTTTGGGTTTTCCAATTTGGTCCAAGGTATGTTACAACTGATGAAAAACTTTACCAGATCTCGGTTAAAGTTAAATTGATCTTCATTTGTTTTTCTGTGAGTAAAGGTTTTCAAATGCCTCTCAATACAAAATTTTGTTGGAGTCAAAACGGAGTTGCAAGATATACAATATACTTTATCGTCCTGGTTTACAAGTATTGGAATGTCCTTTATTAAATAATCAATGTGACTAGGACACGCGTTGATGATTTTCTCTTGATGGCATTTCGACTCCATGTGCTTTTTAATATTCCAAGATCTGGAAATGATGTGTACACTGCACACTGTGCAGTAAATTTTTTCATTCGTTTTTTGGAGTTCAGGGTGTTCTGCAAGAAGTGACTCCATTTTCTATGGTATAAATGATTTTAGACGAATAAACTCGTAAACAGCTATTTAATCGAAGAAATTGTTGTAAAGTGACAATGATTATCTATTGACGTAAATAATTTATTATCAGTATAAGTGGCCAGTATTAATCTCTATTGAAAAGGTTTATCACAAGAGTGTTTATGCACTGCTCTGCAACTCGAAACATAAGAAAAGTAATAGCAACCATAGATATATATTTTGTTGTACAGTCGAGTTCATAAATATGTGTACACTTTATATTTTTACGATCAATGATTATCATAGATCAAAAAAAAATAACTGTGTACAACCTAATGTATAGAAAAATCGTGTATCGATATCAACATCAAAAATATGATTACCCATCCCTAAGAACTTGACAGCTACCATTTTGCACCTCCGATACCGGGGTCTAATAATGATGTATTCTTGTGTAAAAAAAAATATGTTGCATACCTGCTTAATGGTGAATTGTGCTGTTCTATACTGTACTGTAATATTGTTACCAACCATGTACCACAATTCTGGCAAATAAACTTTTGACTTTGACTTTGACTTTGACAAAAAACGTGATGTCAAAAAAGCTGGTTTGATAGTGCATCCGTTGTATGGGAACCTTGCACTTTTGACTATGCGCTGAAACTTGGCAAAGTTGATCCTTAGGTGGTCTCGAGTGAATTCAGACCAGGAGCCATCGAGAGCCACCGCGCATTTAGTGGGGGAAGGGGGGGGGGAGTTTGATGCTGTCGCGCTTTAATTGAAGTCATATTTCTCTAAAACTACTTGTTATGGCGTCCAATATAGCATTTTCGGATCAATTAAGGATGAGAAGTCTATTTTTGGAATAGAAATAATGAAAGAAAGACAGAAAACAAATTTATTGACACAAAAACTAAACGGTTTACAATAACAAAGAATTAAAACGTAAACATTTTTCATCTGTGCCGTACGTTGCATCAGTACTATGCCGAGGCAAGCAAAAACGCTATAATTCACTTTATAACAAAAAATAATAGTCATTTTCAACTTTTTTCTTTTCTACCTCATATTTTTTAATCACGTGAAATATGTTTAAAATAAAAATATATGTAAAGAGCCACATTTATCTACCTATTAAAAAAGTATAGTTTTGTTTTACGTCTGAGGTGGGCATGGAACTAATTCGCGTAGACAAACATATTTAGTAAGCATCCTTGACATTTCAAGTATTGTGATTACTGTATGTTTTATAATTTTGTAATAAATATTTCGTTCCAAAAATTTCATCGAAAAATACGTCGTAACATTATATGATAGCTCAAATTTTCCGCTTTTTTAAACAGATATAATAGGATCTCAAAGCTTAAACCAGATTATTGCATTTCATCATTATTAATTCAGATCAGCTTAGTGTACCTACTTCAGTAAATGAGTTCCGTAAATATATTTACGAAGAAAGACCAAACAAACACATCCCACCAACTAAAGTTGCTTTATATCAGCATTTTTTAAGAGCCATATATCAATGGGTTCATGTTTGGGGTCAGTTAGCAGTGTTAGCACCACCTCAGAATCTGTTCATCTTGTATTATATAGAATATGAAACTAATAATAATAATATAAAACTTTTATTTTTTGTTCTTAAGTGCTGAGGCTCTCCAGGGCTCCAGGACTGAATTCACTCGAGACCACCTAAGGATCAACTGTGCCATACAATGGATGTACTATCAAACCAGCTATTTTGACTTCACGTTTTTTGTCATACATTTCTCTCCATTAAGTTGAAATCGGAGAATGGCAATCAGTTTGCTTTTATTTTGGCTGTTTTCGATAAAATGTTCCTAATTTAAAAAAAACTGAGGATTTATGGGGAGCGTCAGTTAAAGTGATCCATCATGTCATAGATATAATTGCACCTCACTTAGCTTTAATCTACAATAATTGCATTTCAGAGGGGGTTTTTCCAAATCTTATGAAATATAGTAAAGTCATACCACTTTTTAAATCGGGCGACATGTGTGATTTAACGAATTTCCGTCCCATTTCTATTCTACCGGTTTTAAGTAAAGTTTTTGAGAAGTTAATGTTAAAAGATATGTTAGGTCACTTCAATAGAAATAAACTGCTTAACAGTAATCAGTTCGGCTTCACCAGAGGACGATCCACAACTGATGCAGCATCTGTACTCATTAAATATATATACAATATTTGGGAGAAATCCTGTGATGCAATAGGAATTTTTTGTGACCTTTCCAAAGCTTTCGATTGCGTAGATCATGCGACTCTTATATTAAAATTAGAACATTATGGTCTGTCAAATAATTCTCTAAATCTTATGTCTTCATATCTTAGCGATAGAACACAAACGGTTGTTGTAAACCAAACACAGTCCATTGGAGCAACTGTTAAATTAGGTGTGCCTCAGGGCTCTATATTAGGTCCTTTCTTATTTCTGGTCTATATAAATGACTTACCACCCACGGTAGATAACCTTTGTGATATTGTGCTATTTGCTGATGATACTTCATTAATTTTCAAGGTGGACCGAAAATCCGTCGATTACAGTAGGATAAACGCCACGCTGGTTAAAGTACTTAATTGGTTTACTATTAACAATTTGCTACTTAACGCTAAGAAAACTAAATGTGTTAGGTTCGTTTTGCCTAATGTTAGACCGGTAAAATCTAGTATATTTCTAAATGATGAGTGTTTGGAGATGGTGGACAAGGCGCTTTTCTTAGGGATAACTATAGACAAAAACTTGCAATGGAGTCCCCATATAGCAGTACTAGCAGGTAAATTAAGTTCGGCAGCTTATGCTGTTAGGAAAATCAGGCAACTTACCAATGTTGAGACAGCTCGCTTAGTTTATTATAGTTATTTTCATAGTGTTATGTCGTACGGTATTCTGGTTTGGGGAAAAGCTGCTGACATACAGACTATATTCGTGTTACAAAAAAGAGCCATTCGTTCCATATATAACCTAAACTCCCGTGATTCCTTAAGATTACTATTTAAAGAAATTAGTATTTTGACAGTAGCGTCACAATTTATTTATGAGAATATTATTTATGTCATTAAAAATCAAGACTCTTTTGTTAAGAATTGTGATATACATAATTTGAATACAAGAAATAAAAATAAAATTGCTATTAAAAAATTTCGTGTCCGTAAGGTATATAAATCATTTGTTGGTCAATGCATTCATTTCTATAATAAATTACCTGACGAAGTTTTAAAGTTATCATTTCCAGCACTTAAAAATTACTTGAAAAAGTCGTTGATGTCGAAAGCTTATTATAGGGTCGAGGACTATCTAACAGATAAAAATGCTTGGCCTAAATTAAACACCTAAATAACTTAGTAATAGCTTAGTCAGGAAAATATCTAAACATTGTAGGTATAATTATTGTCTAGGGGACACGGTTTCTGTAGGAGAATGTATCAAAACTATGTGGTTGTTTTGCACCGTCATGGGTAAGTATATGTATACTATTATTATTACAATTTAAGAGTTCATCTGAACATACTGAGTTTTGACACATTTTCCTGCTCAACTACGCATGATATATATATTTTAATGTTAAATTCATTGTTTTATATAATGCTAGGTTAAGTTCTATAATTGTATAAGTAATTTTTTAAAAAAACGACTGACTGTTGAGTTTCTTGCGGCGTTTCTTCTCAGCAGTGGTCTCTTGCGAAGCGCTGGTAGATTTTTGACGTGTAAAAGTGCCCGTGCGGCCTACTTACTGAATAAACATCTTTTATCTTTTTTATCTTTTTATCTTTAATTAACATTGATGATCGATCGTTGTTTCTAAATTGAGGTTTATATCGGCAGACTACTTGAGTCGATACCTACGCTGATGTTCAGCTGTCTTTGTGCTGTTTACATAGTTGGTATATCCATCGAATACACATAATTCTCCCTTGGTAATTTTTAGTATATCCAACTTTTTTTTTTGTTAGAATGTGCATTGTTTTTGTTCGAAAAATAGATTCCTCGTCCTTAATTTATCAAAAAATGATATATTGCATTACCCTAATATGTATAGTTTTAGAGAAATGTTGTTTCAATTAAAACGCGGCAGCGCCGAACTTCCTCCCCCTCCTCCCACTAAATACGCAGTGGCTCTCGATGGCTCCCGGTCTGAATCTACTAAAGACCAGCAAAAAGTCAACTATGGCAAGTTTCAGCGCATAGTCCCAAGTGCAAGGTGCCGTGCAGTAATATCCTAGATAAACACTTTTTTTTGAAAATCGTCCGTTTTCGGAGCTCATATCCAGACAACGATTGAAAATAGGTAAAAAATTTATAGAATCAAAGTTGTAGAGAATGTTATCAGTTTTAATAATGCAATACAACAAAATTTCCTATGACGCATCGTTTTCAAGATAACAAAAAAACGGGACCTTCTTTGTGCCCCCCCCCCTAGGGCTCACCTCCCAGGGGTGGGGACTTTTAGTATGGTTATCTCCTAACTAGTCCAAACAAAGTTCCGAAGTCAAACTTTCTGCTTTCGGCCATTCCATCCACACCCCCGTTAGAGCACTCATTTACCAAGCTATTCTTACTTATACCATATTGTGCGGACAGCGTAACCATAATGGAATTATTTACCTGGACCTAATAACTGTGTATGTGAAAGAATTGAACATTAAACCACACTCAATAAACAACGATTTATCTTATTATAACGAGACCACCATTGATCCTGTTCGTGGCCGGTCGCTCTTTCTACAGCGCTCAACCCTCTAGCGATTGGCCCTCGGGCCAAGTGACCACACGACCCCAGTCTCTTGCCGCGGGCAAAAAAATTAAGTGTTACATTGTCACAAGGTTTGCTTTTTTCATATTATACTTTTCCAGTATTTCTAACTAATAAAGTTCTTCTGAGTTAACTTTATTCCTTCATTAGAAATATTTATTTCCATACCCAGCCCATGAGTAATCCATCATAGACAAATAATCTCATCACTATACTTAAACTTATCTTCATTTAAAAAACCGTATATTTCCGTTTTGATTGCCATTAATCCCAAATCTAACATCGCTCGTGTTTTATTCCAAGTAAATGGAGCTTGTTTCAAACCGTATAAAATTCAAAATTAAAATTCCTAATATCTATTTAGTAAAATTGGCCACCATGAGGACTCTTACGCGTCAGTAATATAAAGTGAATTTACTAGCGCTTCGGATAAGACCATCATTTTCGTAGAAGAATAACCGCAAAAAACTACAACAGAAGGTAATTTTTAGGGTTCCGTACAAATAATGAAAAAAAACGGAACCCTTATAGGATCACTCGTGCGTCTGTCTGTCCGTCCATCTCTCACAGCCAATTTGCTCCGAAACTACTGGACCGATTGAGTTGAAATTTGGTACACATACCTATGTAAATTGATGACCCAAACACAGATGTGCATTTTTTTTTTAAATAAGGTTCATTTTCGGTGTACAAATAAGGAAATTTAAAAAAAAAATTGCAAGCCTTACTGTGTCATATATCAAATGAAAGGGCTCGTTATGAGGATCTCGAATATAGTTTTGTTATTATTGTAAAATAAACAGTTTTGATTTTATTCCCTAAAATTTTGAACAAAATACAAAATGTAGTTCATTGCTTGTAGATTACAGGAAAACCTATAAGAATTCTATAAAAAAAAAACGTATGTACGGAACCTTCTCCACGCGACACTAGTTGTCACTTCGACAGCTAAGACGAATAGAAAATGTTAAAATCCGTCAAGCTCTTTAGGCTGCAGAGCGTGCGACAAGAAATAGTCATATAATTCATGCATATATACATACATACGCTCGAAAAACATAACCCTCTTCTGGACAGTCGGGTAAAAAACCGTTCCGTTTACAAGCGGCCTAGCACGATTACATACATCGACGGTTCTGTGACTCAACCTCGTATATAGAATATTGTGCAGTATAAACTGACACTCACTAAGTACGCGAGTGCATACTTAGTGCGTGTCAGTTTATACTGGAGAAAATTCAATATACGAGGTTGAGTCACAGAACCGTCAACATATGTCTGTTCACCGTATTCCATTGAGTAATCGTATGACGGAGATGTGTAACGCCGACATCAGTTGGCTTGTCGATAATTGATCGGATCCGATGGACTCTGATAAGCAATGTAATTGAGCCAATACTTAGTTCAAAATCCTGTTTCAAAAATTATTTCGTGTTCAATTATTCTAATTTTAATAACGAGATAAAACATTTTATTTCCTATTTGTGAGTTAGCCTAATAGTTTGGTAGTGACCATACTAGCGCTCCCGCGGGTTTATTATTTATTTATTTATTTAATTGATTAATTATATGTATGTTTACAGTATAAAGGCCAAAACACTTACAAATTAAACTACGCGCGAACACCTTGTCACCGCGTCGCACTACGCGCGAACAGCCGCGCGGCGCCGGGGCGCCGCCACCAAGCCACCGCCGTCGCGGCCCGGCACGATCGTGCGCGGCGCCGGCACTGAAAGTGCCAGCCACGCTAGCACCCCTGGATTATTCACATTAACATTTAGGGTTGCTACTAGTGCACTATAGTCAGCAACTTTATTTGAATCTCCAATGTATTCAGGCCTTCCATTCCCGTCACAAATAGCGAAGGATACAGATAGGGCTGGTACCCGTATTGTCTATTGTAGACGAACCTAGCGTATTTACGGTGGATTTTCTCAATTAAGACCCGATATTTTATTTCATGCGCATACCAAACCACAGCTCCAAACTCGGGCTTACTGCGGACAAATGCATTATAAGCCTCCTTGACACTAGAGAATTGGTTGGTCATTCTTATAACAAATCCGAGAATTTTACTAGCCTTAGCACATATGCCAATAGTGTGTAGTCGGTAATCAAGATGTCTGTGAATCTCAGTGACACGGTCCAATGGAACCCCACCCAAAGTGTACGATAGTGAAGGTCATAGTTAAACATTTTGCTACTTTAATAGTACATTATTGCCTAGGCATGGAAGTAGGCAATTGCGGGCCGAGCATTGGATTACACGGACGAGCTTGCGAGTCCGTTTAAAAATACGAAGCCCGCAATTGCTGTTCCTGCCGATGCAAAAATAGTGCTTTTTTCAAAAATCGCAAGAAAAAAATTGTCTTGGAGTCAAATCTTCATCGCTTGAACTCATTTTTAACCGACTTCAAAACAAGGAGGAGGTTCTCAATTCGTCGGGATTTTTTTTTTTTTTTTTTTTTTTTTTTTATGTATGTTCCCCGATTACTCGAAGACCACTGGACCGATTTGAAAAATTTTTTCGTTGTTCGGATGGGTATACTTTCTAGTTGGTCCCATTGTCACCACGTCAGGATCTGATGATGGGATCATGGAGAAATCAAGAGAACTCCTCAAATATTATAGGCACACCTATAGCGATTTTGGTATTTTTCACTGTAACTCATGCATTTGCTTTTGAAAAGTACTATATGGTGAAGTGGAACTGATGATGAAGACCACAGATGGCCACCGGAACTCCTTAACGGTACCTATTTCAAGGGTGGCGATAAGATATTTCGATAAAGGAAGTTGAGTGACTATGACGAAGCACATTTAGGTTTAAATATGACTATGACATTCCCGCGGCGTTGTCTGCGGCGAGCTTGAAATGTTCTATAGTTTCTTATTAATATTTAGAAGTGGAGCTACGTAACAGCATAAATAGGATCACTCAAAAGTATAAAATAAAATAAATGTTTAAAAAAACAAAAAAACCGCCTTCAAAAAGCAAAAAATAACTTCTTTAAAATGGTAGGTAAATAGGTCAGTCCAACTGAAGTCGGCGTCCAACAATATTTTAACCAAAAGCAGACTTCAGTTGGACTGACCTATTTACCTACCATTTTAAAGAAGTTATTTTTTGCTTTTTGAAGGCGGTTTTTTTGTTTTTTTAAACATTTATTTTTTTGAATTGCATACAAAGAGGAACTTCATTTGAAAAAACCATCACTCCTTACCGCCTCTTTGTTTATGACAAGGAGACACGCAATTTTCGTTTTAAAAAAAAACATAAGCTATACCAGGCACAAATAAAAAAGTTATGTTTCGAATAAAATTTGGATGTATAAGACTTGTGCCCTCATTTTATTACGGCCCTTTTCACTTTTTAAAAAGTTGCAAGCTAGGTAGTAATGGAATTTGCATGCAACATTGCGGGCTTGTGTAGCGAGCACGCAATTTATTTTATTTTATTTGAGAACTGTCAGTAAACTATGTACTTTGCGTCTCAATATGTAGATAGGAATGTCAACATTTCCGGACATTTTTGAGAAAAAAACAGTTAAAAGATTCACTCCACTCCGTCAAAGCGTCGATATTACGTTACAGTTCTTCGCAGTCGCTGGCCTTCCCTACGCCAAGAAAGAGTTTGAGGTCATTTGTGAACAACAGGGATTCTGCGGCCCTAACAACCTTAGGCAAATCATAAATCGTGATTAGGAATAGAGAATGTCAGTCAGTTTAGATTTTTGGCTTACCGTATTATTCATTAAAAACTAAACATAGCTGTAAAAAAATCATTTCGATACGTCGAATAGTTTTCGAGATATTAAATTTTAAACTTCGTATGTGGCGCTCGAAACCCAGCGGCTAGCGCTCAAGGATGGTGTCGTCATCGCTTAGCAGCGGTACGCGCCCTTATATGAAAAAGTAAGTTTACAGGGCTATAACTTTTTAACCGTTATAAGTAGCCAGTTGAATTTTTCACAGAGTACGTGTTATTATAAAATCTATCGTTTAAAATTATACAATGAACAATAAATCAAATCCCAAGAGGGGTCCCCATACAAGAAACATGAAAATAAATCATTTTTTTTAGCATTTTTATACGGATTGTATTTTTATAATGGCTTCTTATTTTGATGCTATTTTAAGCTTAAATTGTAGTCTAATTTTCATAGTTTCCGACTAAATAGCAATCTCAAGTAAAACTGTTACAAATATGTGACAAAACTGATTTTATCAACACGATGTTTTAGGCGGTCACCCATCCTGTTATAGACTACGCTTGTACTTGCGATTTTGTAAGTCGTTTTGATGTTACTATGGCAGCTATGTTTATCTATTATTTTGTATTACATAACTAACTGTCTGTCAATGACCGGCTTTTCTATTTGTAATGTTTGTCGAATAAGTTGGTAAAATAAAATTAGAATAATAATCAAGCACTTTAAATTTTGGGATAGTGGCAATAATGCCTAGACCTAGCAAAGCGAGAGTATTGTAGGTGGGTACGTCTATCGACTTGGTAGCGCCCGCGCGCGAAATTTGAAATCGATGAAATGAATACACTAAGTATCAGAACTACTGCTAGGTCAATCAAAAATTCATGTTTTACAGTTTACTCTTTTATACAGTAGCGATATTAATTCTAAATTAACACGAAATTTGTAAAGAAAGGCCTACCACCAAAGTTAAGCAACCACCGCTTACCTAAACATCGATCGTGTTGATTTAAACTAGGCACTTTTTAACATATTTGTAAGAGTTTTACTACAGTTTACTGTTTGGTCGTAAACTATATATATTTGTATGGAGTTTTGATTATTATCTAAACAACCCGTACTTCGCCTTCCAAATTTAAGCACCTACACGCGTCGTCTAAAACAGGATGGGGGACCGCTTAAAATATCGTGTTGATAAAATCAGTTTTGTCACATATTTGTAGCAGTTTTACTTGAGATTGCTATTTAGTCGTAAACTACAAAAATTAGACTACAAAATAGCATCAAAATAAGAAGCCGTTATAAAAATACAATCCTTATAAAAATACTAAAAAAAATGATTTATTTTCATGTTTCTTGTATGGGGACCCCTCTTGGGATTTGATTTATTGTTCATTATACAATTTTAAACGATAGATTTTATAATAACACGTATTCTGTGAAAAATTCAACTGGCTACTTATAACGGTTAAAAAGTTATAGCCCTGTAAACTTACTTTTTCATATAAGAGCGCGTACCGCTGTTAAGCGATGACGTCACCCCAGAAAGATGGCCCCCGCGCGCTTTAATATTATTGATCCAAATTTTAAACGTTCATAGAATCAAAACTACCGAGGCTTTTTGAATAAAATAAAAAGTAGTATGTTTGTTTATTTATAAACTGTACTGATACAAAGTTTCAAGCGATTTGGCGTACCTACTGACATTCTTCATTGCATAGGTCCAAGGTTTTTGCCCTGGTTTACTCCCGAGCGAATATACACACATCAGAAGTGTCTAGGGATCAAAAATATTTTTAGGAATAAAATAATAAGTAATCAATATTTACCAAATCTAGTCTTCCGCGTTGGCTTTTAAATTTATATTTCTTAAGTTTTAGTAACAACATACCCCTATATTCTGTAATAATAAAGAAAAATTGCAGTTTTTGCAAACTGTAGGATATGAACCTAAGTTAACGGCGTCAATAATACAAAATGTGTTCTAAAAAAGTCAATAATCTGTTTTTGCACCACGAATCACACAGCCGCAACGATTTGGCATGCTTAAAATCAGTTCATCCAAATCAATTTGAGGAATGGCCGCCCACGTGTTTCTAAAAACTCAAAAAGTTGTTGTGGAGTATGCACAGCAGCCAAACTCGGCAGAGCCCTTCTTTAGAGCATATCCCATGCGTGATCAATTGGGTTGAGGTCTGGCGATTGAGCAGATCACGGCAGAAAGTTGATATGAGCTGCAAGAGTGCGGGATACGACTCTAGCTGTGTGTGGACGTGCATTGTCGTGCATTAGTTGGAACGAATCACCCAACCGGCATCGCAAAGGGATGATTACGTCTGAGACAACCCTCTCCGCGTAAATCTGAGCATAAAGGTTGGTCCTGATCCAAATGAGATTGGTTCTTCCACCGATCCAAATACCGGCCCGTATCATTATAGTTCCCCCACCATAAGGAAAAACTTCTTGACAAAATCTTAAACGTTCTTGACGTCCAGAGGTCCTCCGAACTCGTGTACGTGTTGTATCCGGCCTCAAACCGAAACGAGATTCATCGGAAAAGCACACACACCGGTTAGGTATCAGAACGCCTAAATATAATTTGCCTAACAAACCTATTGTGTTTATAGCATATATTATTAATTTGAGCCTTCCAGGTACATGATTTATCAAGAATAATGCCAAAGAATTTAACTTCCTCACTGGTATTTATAGTTTGTGCTTTATAATTAACATTTAATGATGAACGTTGTGTTCTGGGATTAGAAAATTGCACCAAGTTGGTTTTTTCTACGTTCAATTTTAAATTATTATTACATATCCATTGACCATTATCACTGATTGCATTATTCACTAAATTTTCTTGTGTTATAGACTTATCACCTTCTGCTATAATGCATTAAAAAAAATGAAACAAGAAAGATGAAAAAAACAAATGACAATCCATTTTTTACATTTTTAAACTTCGAAAAGATCCCCCAAGGCTGCTTCCCTATCCGTTACGTCCAAAGGAAGCATTCCTATACGCATTTATAACTTCTTGGATAAAACTCTGTTGCACCGTGTTGAGCTGTTTCCTAATGCCGATATTAGTTGATGCAGGTACCCAAGCAATTGCTGCGTATATGTTTACCGGCTCCACTTCAGCCTTGTAGATGGCCCTGACTATACTCGTATCTGATCCCAGACCCCAGTAGATTTTTGCGGTTCTTGCTAGCTAGTTGTACAGGTAAATCCGAGGTGGAACACATCGAGTTTAATTACGTAGGGCTCCATAATGCCCAATTGATAAGCCCTTGAAACCCTTTTCACAGCAGCTCCGTGTGTTCTATCTCAGCAGTTCTTAGCCCGCTACTATGTTTTCAGCTAATGTTTAATCTTTGGTGGCTTTTCAGTGTGTCAATGGCTCAATGCTTCGTTTTTCTTTAGAGCTATAAAACCTGGAGTCGCTGACAAACCCTGTGAAATTGTATTTCAAGCCTTCACAGGCTTGCGAGTTTAAATTGTTAACCTTCTCGAGGAGCAACTTTATGGCAGGTGGAATTATCTTTTGTTGTGACAGTCCGTCGGTCACTCAACTAATTAAAACGAACCTGTACCTAAACAGCAGGGGTTAACTAAGAACTAAGCACCCGCTGATGTATTGGGCTTCTCTACTCTACTTTTAGAGTTGGGTAATTCGCACTGATTGGTTTTTTGTTTTTTTTAAAGATTTATTTTATTTTATACTTTTTAGTGATCATAATAAGCTGTTATGTAGTTCCACTTCTTATTTGATATAAAACTTTAATACATTTTATGCTCGCCGTAAGCAATGCCGCGGGAAAGTCATAGTCATATTTAAACGATTAAATGTTCCTCATTACAATTTCTCAACTATCTTAATCGAGATATCTTATCGCCACCCTTGAAATAGGTACCGTTGAGGAGTTCCGGTAGCCATTTCTGGTCTTCATCATCAGTTCCACTTCATCAAATGATACTTTCTGAATGCAAATACTGGACTTGTAACAAAAATACTAAAATCGCTGCAGCCGCTGATTGTATGCCTATAATATTTACGGATCCCCTCATCAGATTCAAATTTGGTGACAATGGGACCACCTCGGAAGTTTACTCTATGAAACCAAAAAAAATATTTTTATAATCGGACATTTGTGTAAAAATTTCAAACTGAGAACCTCCTTTTTTCAACTCGGTTAAAAAGGTGGTTAAATTCTGAGGCAATTGCGTCAAGTACCTGTATATGATTAATAACTTGATGAACCAAAGAGTCAACTCATGGGCTCGTATGTATAAAGCGTTTATCGAACCTAAGACGCATGGGGAAAGTGATGAGGCGCCTTTGTCATCTTTCGAAAATAACGCCGACTCACTCTGACGATTAGAATACAATCACTCAATGGTAATCGTCGTGATTGGCATTCTAGGACCAAGGTAATGCTAACCTCCAACGGGTCATTTACTATATGTATAACAATATTACCTTCGTCATCCTCGCCCCGCGTGCTCATCCTTCTGATAAATTACCTCTCATTTTTCAAGATAAGGCACTTAAATAACACGGCACGGCACGGTCACGTTAACAAACGTAAACAAATTATTCTGAACAGTTTTGAATAGTCAATTCATATTTAGACCACATAACGTGGAATAGTATTGAAATTTAGATGAGGGCAATGAAGAGGTTATTCAAATAATTTGATTATTTTTAGGGACCGTGGCACGCGTATTCAATCAGTGCAAATCGAAAGGCACCGAGTGATTGCTGACAAAACTGAATTGAAACGCCTAATCCAACTGCGCGGAGGACGACCTTTAATCGCTGCAGCAACCACTTTCTCCACTGTTTAGAAAATGCAGCAGTCGTTTTTCTTACACAGAAATTGATGATCGAGTTTTGGTTTTTTGAGGAAGTCGATCATACTAGGTACAGGGCGTCGCCTATCATGCTACTGCCACTGATGAGGCCAATAATGGGAACTTGCAGCACTGCATTATCGTATAGTCCTTCTCCTCCCCTGTTCCGACGAACAAACCAAACTTGGGAGTTTATCATACGGAAAGAAACCGGTTTATTAATTTTCCTTCAGCAAAAAAATTATTCTGTGGCCAGGTTTTTTGCAATGCAGCATCGCCATTTCGTGTTTCCCTATTAATGCGGTGGCTAATTATATACCCATATATCTCATCTGGTAGTCTTATCTTCTTCTTCTTTAAATTAATGGCGGTCCACCAAGTGATTTCGCCAGTGTAAGTGAAGTGAGTATAATCAGTAAATAGAACAGTAAATCAAAATTAACAAAAGTAAAAGCCGGGCATTTTTTAATTGGCCATCTTCCCTCCCTGAAGGTTACCGGAAGCTGTGGTAGTCTTATCGAAATAGGTTTATCGTCGTGGGCTCTTAGAATATAGGGAATTGCCTGACGAGGTGGTTGGCGGGCCGTGCCTTGGCGAGGCCTACTAAAATCCGAGTCAGGCTATACCCGTTTCCGCCGAGGTATACATATATAATTATGTAATGTTTTTCTTAAACAATGCGAGAAAATGATACAAATACATAATTACCTATACGTTTTTAGAGTTCCGTACCCAAAGGGTAAAAACGGGACCCTATTACTAAGACTCCGCTGTCCAGCTGTCTGTAGCCAGGCTGTATCTCATGAACCGTGATAGCTAGACAGTTGAAATTTTCACAAAAGATGTATTTCTGTTGGCCCTAGATATAACAATAAATACCTACTAAAAACAGACTAAAATAAATATTTCAGGGGTGACCCCCATACAACAAACGTGATTTTTTTGCCGTTTTTTTGCTCGATATTTATAACGGTAAGAGATAACGAGTATTAAGATAAGCCGCCGCCCCCCGCCGTCCCCGCCGCGTTTGACACTGTACCCACCCACATAGTCTAGGACCATTTTTTAAGAATTACAATGCAAGTGGCAAATCATGTAACAGTTGGGGTGACAACGTTATCAAAGGGTTTTGACCCTGCAGAATACGGATCTGCCTGTCGTAATTCCGAAATTTGAACCGGAAGTATGCTATAGGGGAACAGGTGCAGCCCATACAAAATGTTTCCTCGTATATTTTGGAAATCGTTGTTCCGGTACCCTAAAAAAGGTTCGATTGTTATGGTTTTTTAATATGTTGCAAAACACAACATAGCGATGATAACCCAATTTTTTTGTCACTCCAGCTCTATTTGTTTGTCAGGCATCTTGCAAAAACTGACACTTTTTTCTTTTTTTTGCCGATACTGTCGTTGAAGTTCATTTTAGTGCTTAACATGGTTCGGCAATATTGTAGAGTATAAAATTTGCTATAACTTTTGGATTCAAAGATTTTTTCCACGACCTCTAGGAACGAAGATATGGAATCGTCTATGGGCAGCTAGCGTTAAAGATTGCTACTTTTTCTAGTTTTCCTTCCATATTTACGTTTTGGTGCATTTTAGGGCAAACTGTTCTTGGGCAATATTGTAGAGTACAAAAGGATAGTGGGCAAAATACAACCCGCTCCGCCAGCCATATATTGAATACGACTCGAAACATCTAACAAAAATATGCATTTTTAATTATGACGCATTAAAAAATATCCCCGGTGTCTCATTACATAAAACTGTGTAGGTATCACTGATAGTGTATTGTATTAAGAGATAGATATCGCACTAGCGTGCAGAAAGTGATGCTATCAAAATCAGTCAATTATTTCATTTAGTCGGATGATAGCCATTTGTCAGTCAGCTGTCAGTGAAAAGAGTTAATATGTTATGCTTGTTTCAATAATGCTCAGTAAGTTAAACCCATTCGACTTAAAATAAATAGAGAACCCATGGACAGAATTTGATGCACATTGGTACGGAAGTACATATCTTTGATACCTTCCAAACAAAAGTAGTCTAAGCTGTGGCGGACTTGGGTGTGCCGTCCAAATATATTTGCCCACTATCCTTTGCTAAAACTTTTGGATTCAAAGATTTTTTCCACGACCCCTAGGAACGAAGATATAGAATCATCTATAGGGAGATAGTGTAAAATCAATTGCTTTTGCGGTACTGAATATTGAATTAATCTTTCAGGTGAATGTATGGGAAAATGCTCAATATACCCGACCGGTGGTGATGGGAAATAAGTCATATGGGTGAAGACTTCATCAAAACCAATATATTCCCATTCTAATGACCCTCGAGCCCGTCCTCAAAGCCTGCACGGATATTGTATTTTTCAATTCGCTGGGTGAGTGCAAAAGTGGCATAAGTCAAAATATCAAAATGTCTAGAAAAGGACTGTCAAAGTTATAAAAATTGGCTGCAGGCGACAATAATGTAAAAAATAACTTAATTAAATAATTATTATTATGCTCTTGATTTTTTTTATCTTCCTTATGATATTATACTTAAAATAAATTATATGTATATTTTATTTATTTTTGGTATTTTAAATTATAAATCCATAAATATAGGTATTTAGAGTTGTACCCCTATTGCACAAAAGGATATTTACGATTTTTGAGTTAAGTCTTATTATTTCGTTGAACATTATAGTGAAACTTAGTTTTAAAATAAGAAAAACATACACGATGTTAATCAGGTTATTAACAAAATAAATACTCTTTCAAATTCTAGATAGTTTATTGTTACTAATAAGTATGTCTACGAACCTTCTATCAAAATAACAAGATTTATAAAAGTACAAACTTAAGAGAATTAAGTACTTATTTTAGTCTTCAAAAACAGTCTCATTAATTAGTCTCACATTATGTCTGTTTGAAAAAAAAAAAACAAAATCTTTAACCTCAAGGTTAGTTTAACAAATTACTTTTAAATTTCGCCATCACCATTATCGACAAACAAAATAAAATGAATATAGCACACTTTTAAATTGTTCTTTAAAAAGTTTGAATTTGAAAAAAAAACTCTTTCTCGTAAAATAACACACCATAAAAAATCTTCAAAAAAATTGTTTCATTGTGTAACTAACAGTAAAAAAATTAACTTTCATGATTAATGAAAAATGATTTTAGTTGATATTAGGTAATCAAATTTTTTGAGTTATTGTATACAAACGACATTATTAATGTCTCAGACTTTTGTAAAAGGCTGCGTAACAATTAGGAACCGCTTTATTTTTAACTAAAGACAAAAAAACAGTTTCATTTTGTAAACTAACAGTAAAAAATTAAACTTCATATTTAATAAATCAACAATTCAGCCTTAAATATTAAGTAATCAAAATTGTAGTTATTGTATTCAAGGAACGTTATTAATGTCTTAGACTTTCGTAAAAGGCTGCATGACAATGAGGAACAGTTTTATTTTTAACTAAAGACATCAAATCTTGGTATTTCCTCTCTGAAATAGATATATCTCTATCTAATTGACTCGGAGTAGGCCTTTTTCAGCTGTACTTCACTGAATAGAGCCAATTGTTTCCTCGTTCTAGAACGAGAAACATTAACGGACTTGAAAGTATTGTCTTTGAACGAAGTCTTATAGAAGTAAGTGCCTGGATGCTCTTTTTCTACTTTAACTACACAAATATCATTAAAGTTAAATTTTTGTCCTTCAGAGTTAATATTAAAGTTAGTAGCAGTAACATCAACCAGGTCTTTCAGATCTAAAAAGAACTCATGATCTAGCTCATGAACTTTGAAGGGTTCCCCAGAATTTCTAGCTGTAGAGATCAATGTCGTGTAATGTGATGGTTCATAGATCGGGCCAGACTTAAGTGCCTTTTTTATATTCTTTTCGATCAGAGAATGAGCAACATCACCTTCGTTTTGAGTATGACCCACAACCAAGAACTTGTGAGTAATGGAATTGATTTTCAGATTTGTAACGGCTTAAAGGTAAGCCCCAATTATCAATTTATTCTTTCCCTGCCCGTCACAATTATCAGAATAGAACACTACATCTACATTCTGTGACTCTTCCGTGGTACTACCAATGTTTGGTGATGTAGCACATAGTTCCAAATAGTTTAATAAACATGATCCTATTTCCGTCGATCCTTTATGGCCTTCGCCCTCATGCCATACATAACAGTTAACTGGTCCTAGTCCTTTGTTATCTAAATCACAAATAGTAAAATCATAAGTCGATAGTTTACTCTTGTAATAGAAAGTTGAAACTTCTCCTTGGAGTAGGTAATGCTGCCTGAAGATCAAAACATGCTACCTTGTAATTTTTACTTATTTTTGATTTATCGAGTGCTTTTTCATCCCTACTTAAATTTTTCTCCTCGTGATGCCTCATGTATTCAATCTCTTTTTCAAATTTTTCGTCATTATTCATATTTTTATACGTTTCGCAAAACTGACATAAATCCTTTTTTGGTTTAAAAAATTCCATATTAAATTCGAAATTAAATATTTGTCTGTACATTGTCAATGCCACAAATATTCCTTTTGTGTATTCTGGCAATCTCGTTTATAGTCTCTGTATAAATCTGTCAGTGTTCGCACTCCTTCAATGTAATTCTTTAAATAATCTGCACGAGTGTAGTGACTCAACTGTAGGTGTGCCGGCAATGTGAGCACGGGCTCCGTCTTTGACTTCTTCAGATACCGTGGCATGGTTGCTATGTTTTCCCCTCTTATCATCGCTCAGAAATCCATCTTTTGTTTTGTTTACAACTGTTCTAATACATCTATTAGTTATACCCAAAGTTGAAATGAAGAAGCTTTTGCAAACTCTCTCTTTGGGTTGCCCTTTATGAAAATAAAATGAATGGTTATGTTGCCTTTGTGTTTCATTTACTTTTTTAACTGGATATCTGTATTTCGGGTCAATAATTTCCATAGCGTTAAGTATAAATTGTTTTTGCTTATTAATATCTTCTAGAGACCAATAACTTTCGAAGTAAGCCTTTCGGTCCTCGTTTGTGAATTTTGTGGAGCACTTCAATCGGCAGCGGTCATGGCACGGAGGGCCCATTTTTCTAGAATTCACAAGATTTCCTTTTTTTATAGTTTTATACGCTTTTCCAGCATTTCTCAAATAGTTTGTTTTATTCCTTTTCCATTTGGCTGGATTAGCTTTCATTTTCCGTGTTTTGGTTGCAACATTTTCTTCACTTTCTGATAACGAATCATCAGACTCAGAACTTTTAGCACTGTTATCGTCAGGTCGAAAAGGATAGTCAGGATCAGCGTCAGAGTCATCGATTTCAGAGCTCAACTCAGAAAGACTTTCAGCCTGAATAGGTTCGTTTTGATGGCAGTGATGTTAGAAATTCGCTCGAAATTTGCTTTAATTCACTGGGTTGTTTTACTGGAATTCCTTCTTCTGAATGAGAAGTTCCAAGATCAGCAGTAGCGATGTTATTTTCAGAAGTGTAGAGACTACAAGATGGAATTGCAAGTGGTGCAGCATTGAGATTTGCAGTGATTTGAATTTCTACTGGTATTTCAGATGCAGATCTATTAATAGATTGTGGTTCCTTAGAAGGGGACTCACAATCGGTTAATATATCAATATCATTTAGTCCGATTGTCAGTTCTGCCATAGAAAATGTTACATGGCTCTGGGATAATATCTAAGGACTTCCGACGCAAAAGTTGGGTTCATTTTCGTCGCGTTGTTCAATTTGCGTTAAATGAGGATCAGGAGTAGTAGTAGATGTTTCTGTTGCACAATCACCACTTTTACGAGAAAGTGCAGTTAGATCCTGGGTTAATGATGTGGCGATATCTATATTGATGCGGTCACTATTGGATACGGGTGTTGCTGGTCTGTGTTCGTGCTCAAGATTTTCTATGGACTGCAATTGGCTTTCGTATAATTCGAATTCACTAATAGTCGGTGGTGATTCGCGAAGAGCCTTAACGGCTTCTAGCATTGCACGTCCACGTCCTTTAAACAGTTGTTTCATCTGATTGTAATCTAAATCAGAAAAACTTCTGTTTTCGGGTGTGTTTTTAACATCCCTTAAAGTTCTCACATTAGATGTTCTTGATGAAGTAGGTGATTCTTCAGAGTTAGGTTTCGGTTTTTTTGATCTGAAAAAAAAAAACAAAGCAATTACAATGAACATCAAATAAATAGTATTAACTAGCGACCCGCCCTCGCTTCGCTCCGGGTAGTATATTATCCTGTAGCCATTGTTAATCTGGAATAATGAAGCATTCAAATGGTGAAAGAATTTTTGAAATCGGCCCAGTAGTTTTTGAGTTAATTCGTTACATATATACACACATACATACAAATCTTTCCTCTTTATAATATATTATATATATATTATACAGGGTGTAACCGTTAAGTGTGACCAGGCGATTATTCCGTAACTATTACAATGTTAATGTTACTGATAAAAAAAAAACAAAAAAAACAAACTGATATAGAGAGTACGTTACCTTATGAGTAAAATGACATTAATAATCATGTCATACGTAATCATAAAATATGATTAACGTAAAATGAGTACTAGACCACTTAAAATAAGGAAACTAAAACCTTTATACTAATCTCATACTAAATGTATGGGAGTGTTTAATAACAAAATTTTGGATACTATAGTCTATTCGCTTAGATAGTGTCGCTACACTCGCACGTACTTGTGGTTATTGTAATAAAATACAAATATAATTCGAAGTAAACCGCCAAATTCACTTGTGGCCTAAAAACCGCAAGTGAATTTGGCAGTTTACATCGAAATATATTCGTATTTTATTACAATAACCGCAAGTAAATGCGAGTTTATCGACACTATCTAAGCAAATGGACTATACTCGTGTGATTTTTTAAAAGTTATTGATGTCATTTTACTCATGAGGTATAGTACTTTCGATATCAGTTTAAAGTTTTTTGATATCTGTAATAGTTACGGAATAATCGCCTAGGGCCTATTGCATACTTAAATACAAGCTAATAGTATTACCCCCTTACTAATGAACGTTAAGTAACGGTGGTATAGCCACAGTATAGAGAACAGTAGATCGTCTTCAAACAAATGATGTATCGCGCGGCTTGAGGCCTGTGGTGGGGCGAACCAATACGAAACGAGATCTCAAGAAATTTCAAGGGAACTTAGTCGGGGCCGCGGCGTCATTGCGTTCGGTTACGTTTTGTTTTAGCGCGCGTACTTAGCTATCGAGCGACAATGTCGAGTGTGAGTGCGAGTAGGTATTTTTTAATTCTGAGTCTTGGGCGTTTTATATGTACCTATGTAGTCATATTAAGTATGTATTTTTCACTACATAAGTATGCTTATCGTTGCCTAGTACCCAAAACACAGGCCTAGAACCAAAGCGAGCGGCCAATGCCCTAAGGAAGCCGCGCGGCGACGGCGCGTGCCGCCAATAATAGGTACCTAAGTAGTCAAAGGAAGCCGCCTTGCGCGAAAGCGGCATTATCAAAAGGAATTTACATATCACGTCACATACCTATAAACATAATTATTATTTAGTGCCAACAGATAAAAAGTATTTAAGTAAAATAATTTAAATTTGGTACTTAGGTACCTAACAATATTAATAGGCTTGTGTAATTTATGAAAATTAACATGATTATAAATCACAGTATGGCAAAGTAGGTGACTAAAATTGAAAAACATGTTTGGACAACCCTGACGCCCGAGCGGCAATAGGTATCAGAATCTCCTAAAGGGCCGAAGTCGAGCTACTTTTCTATTTATACTATGGTATAGCTGTACAATGTTTTGTTCTTATCTGTCATTATCACATTTGAATTTGACAGTTAAGGACTAAACATTGTATAGCTATACCACCGTTACTCAGTTTATTAGTAAGGGGGTAAGTGTTATGTCTCATTTTGTAGTTTTATGTACGAGACAAAACACTAATACTATTCACTTGTACTTTATTATGCAATAGGCCCCTGCTCACACTTAACGATTACACCCTGTAATATATATTATAATAGTATAGATATAGACAAACCAATTATTTTTAGTTTAGAACTAAGTAGCTAAAGTATAGGTAGGTATTTCCTCTAACTAATATTTAGTAAATAAATAAATCGAAAGAATGATTACTTGCTCTATTAGGTATAAAATTCTGTCTACTTAGCTTGATCATATTATAAGAATACGGTTTAAGTCAAGGATAAAGCAAATTTATATTTATAGTGTAGTGTAGGTACTTACCGTTCTGGTATAGCCGAAGAAAGTATTTTTCTTTTAGTTTTTCTTGAGTATATGTTGAACTATTGCACATTAATTATTTTACATAAAGAGGGCACAATTCAAAAAAGCTTTACGTAATAAATACAATATCGGCACAACTCAAAAGTGTCAGTATTGCATAAACACGGGCGTGCGTTCGTCGCGAGGCCTGGCGGCACACTAAAAGGGAGCCAGTGTTGCAGAAAAGGACAGGCTATTTTGTTACTCGGCAGTAGTGGCACGAGAGCCATCTATGGAAAGATTAGCTTAACTTTTGAGTTAGGCCTATAATCTATGGCATAAAATATGCTTTGTAGAACACGTTTTCGAGGTTTAGTAAAAAAAAATATATTTTGAATTGTGCCACTATTGCACCCACCCAGCGAATTGTTCATCCCAGTATCTGACTACCATGTGCTCGTGCATCAAGAACGTATTGGCATGCACCAAGTTATGCCAGCGTATTCATCAATGTTTGAATTTTAACTCCATTTTTTATGATATGAGGGTTTGAAAGTCATAATTTTTACATGGTTTACGAGCTAAGCCTGAGAATTCCATTTTACTATTACTAGGTATCGAAGAAACTTTCAATTTGTAGATAATTTTGTCTTCTAAAAGATTGCAGAACTTCGGTTTGCGCTAACTTGCACTAAAACGTAAATATGGGAAGAAAACTGGAAAAGGAAACAATTTTTTACGGTAACACTCCAAATATGATTCCATATCTTCTTTCCCAGAGGTCGTGGAAAAAATGTTTCAAAGCCAAAAGTTACTACGAATTTTGTGATCTACAATATTGCCGAAGAACAATTTGCACTAAAATACACCAAAACGTAAATATGGAAGGAAAACTAGAAAAACGTAGTAATTTTTAACGCTAGCTCCCCATAGACGATTCCATATCTTCGTTCCAAGGAGTCGTGGAAAAAATCTTTGAACCCGAAAGTTTTAGCAAATTTTGTACTCTACAATATTGCCGAACCATGTTTAGCACTAAAATGTTACTTCAACGACAGTATCGGCAAAAACCGAAAAAAGTGTCAGTTTTTGCAAGATGGCGGAGAAATAAATAGAGCTGGAGGGACGTGGTTTCAAGGCAACGCCTTCGACCTCGAAGACCACAAACACTCACCCACACGGAGGCGGTGCCAAGGGACCGTCGAACACAAACAAAAGGATGCTAAACCCCCAGAGTGGAGCCGGGCCACAGTTTCAGGGTAAACCGCTACATGTTAACGGGGCCCTGACAATGTGGTGCGGTGACCAAGCAGCGGTAGTTTGTGTCAAGCCGTGCTTGGCCACCATGACCCTCTCATCAGGGGATAAGCTGGTGGTCAAGCGCCAGGATGAGGTGCCGCGCAGAGTTCGCTGCGGCATTCTTCTCCCGGGAGTTTGGGACGATTTCGGAGCTGTAGCAAACTCCCTACGGTACCGGAACGCCTGGGTCCAGATTGACCGGTGGCTGCTCATCAGCGCCGACACGCAAGGCTCGGAAGCCTTCGCCATCGTCAGCATCCCGGGGAAAGAGGTGTAGGCCCTTTCGGAGCGGGGCCGCCGACTCATATTCTTGTGTGGGTTGGTGTACCTGAAGTTCCAGGAACCTAGGGGGAAGTTTTTAGAAACAATCAATGTCCCGAGATGCAGAAACCAACCTAAGCCGATAGCTACGGCCGCGGTGACCGAGGCGGCTGAAGACGTAGTCGTGGCTGAACCCGAGTCCCAATCCCTGACGCAGGACGCCCCTAACTCTGAGCACGATGAAGAGGAACTCCTCCGTGACCCTTCGGGGACGGGGAAGAGTGCTCCCAGAGATTAGGCAAGCTGGCCATCGGTGAAGGCGAAGATGGGGAGGGTCCGTCGGGGCTAAGCTCCAATAACGACGGTACCCCCTTCGCCCAGTTGTAGAGCACTACAAGCAAACCTCCACCACAGCGAGACCGCAACGGCTCAGGTCTGGAAGTGGTTGGAGGCGACACAGCCATAGTACTGATCCAGGAGCCATGGGTCAGGAAGCTATGTGGAAAAAAGAAAATACGTGGGCTCCGGAACATCGGAGGTAAGCTCATTGTCTACACGGGTCCGGATAATCCCCGGACCTGCATTTACACGACTCGTAATATACATGCGTAACCCTTAACCAGTTTCTGCTTTAGAGACCTGTGTACCGTCAAGGTACGCGAGGCGCAAGATTCCAGCCTGCCAGAAGTGGTACTAGCTTCGGTATATATGCCAGAGGCAGAAAACCCGCCATCGCACGACATGTCAGGCTTATATACGTACTGCGAAGAGGCCAAGCTGCAACTGATCATAGCTACGGACTCGAACGCACATCATCCCATCTGGGGCATGAGGTCAGGCAACGAGAGAGGTAAGCTTCTCATTGGATAACTAATGACAACTAACCTCAATATCCTAAACAGGGGATCAGAACCCACATTTGTAAACAAACGCAGCAAAACAATCATTGACTTGACTTTAGCAACTAAAGAAGCCTCGAACCACATTTCGAACTGGCACGTATCAAATGAGATGTCGTGCTCGGATCACAGATGGATACGATTCAACATTCAGGTAAATACAATCACCGCAACCCCTAGACGAAACCCACGCAGGACCAACCGCGCCAATATGCGGAACTGTTGATCCTGGCTCTGCCGCCGGTAGGGAATCTGAACCGGCTAGCGGGCTGCGACGAGATTGAAAAACAGGTCAACCTCCT
This sequence comes from Acleris literana, assembly GCA_946894065.1. Lineage (NCBI taxonomy): Eukaryota > Metazoa > Arthropoda > Insecta > Lepidoptera > Tortricidae > Acleris > Acleris literana. The sequence goes on from OX335668.1 coordinate 47,923,018, forward strand.
AACGGAATCAATAGTGGAATGTTACCACCAAGCATGTCCCTTGCCTAACCCGCCAAGCAATCGCTACGAGCGCGTGAACTGGTGGGGCCCTGAGCTGGAGAGACTCAGGAAAAGATGAGGCGGCAACTAAACAGCGCGATAAACTCAGGCGCAGACCAAGACTGGGACAACTTCAAAGCGTTCAAGTCTAAGTACAAGAAACGGCTAAGGTACAGAAGTACGAACTCATGGCGCAACTTCTGCAACAGCATAGAAACAAGCACACAGGCCAACAGGGTAAGGAAAGTTCTCTCCAACCAGACAACACATACCATGGGCTAGGCTCCTTACGAAGGCCATACAACACCCTAACCGGCTCGCCAGAGGAAGCAGAGAAAGTTCTCGTACAAACTCATTTCCCTGGATGCGGAATGTCAGAACCGGTAAGTTGGACGCGGGAGGAGGTCGTCCCCACGGAAGCTGACTGGGAATACGCACGCGAGGTAACCAGCCCCACGAAAATAAAATGGGCCATCAATAGCTTCGAGTCCTTCAAATCACTGGGACTGGATGGGATATTCCCTGCCCTACTAAAGTGAAGTGGCGAAAACCTAACACAGTTGCTCACGGTGATCCTAGCAGCCTGCCTTGCGCACAGATACGTGTCATGGCACTGGAGGGAGGTCAAAGTAACATTCATACCCAAACCAGGTAAGGGTGACTAAGACCCTAAATCATACAGACCTATCAGTCTCACCTCGTTTCTACTTAAAACGCTGGAGAGAATTTGCGACTGGCACCTGCGTGAAGGAGACCTGGTCAACACACCAATACATCTGAATCAACATGCCTACAGTCAAGGTAAATCCACAGACTCTGCCCTGCACGCAGTGGTCTTCAGGCTTAGGGAAGCTATCAAGAACAAATCACTGTGTCTGGGCGTCTTTATCGACATAAAAGGAGCATTTGACAAGACCAACTTCAGTAGCATAAAAGCAGCGCTGGAAAGGCACGGGGTAAACGCAGTTATGACAGGTAATATGCTCAGCAAAAAATTATCAAGCTAGAAGCTGATAAGACCCAGCAAGTACTCTTGGCGAAAGGATGCCCCCAAGGAAGCGTTCTCTCGCCGCTGCTATGGAACCTGGTCGCTAACGAGCTGATCACCAAATTGAACGACTGTCCTGACTACTGGGTTCCCTCTATGTCGCCGAAACTTTTTACGCCGAATGTCTAGAGTCCCCGAATTTTGTTTTCGCATAATTTATTTCAAGCTTACACGGAAAATCTTTTTTTAAATGTTTTGTGTAATCCTGGTAGAATAGAGTAGGTCAGGTTAGGTTTCTTTTATAACTTTTCAAAAAAGTCGTAGGTGTCAGTAGAATAACAATTATGCGAAATTAGTATTCTGCGAAGTCATACATTCGGACAAATTATGATTATGCGTAAACAAGGAGAACCGTCACACGGCGCTCTGGCGTTTAAAGTCAAAGTCTTGAAATGTCAAGCTGCCCAGATCGTAGAATGTCAGAGTAGTAATATGTCAAAGTCTCAGAATGACCAGTTAGTACAACGTCAACATCTTATTATGTCATATCAGTAATCCACCATCATCTTTTAAAGTCAAAGTCTTGAAATGTGAAGTTGCCTAGATCGTAGAATTTCAGAGTACTAAGCTTGTCGTTGTAAGACCTTGACGTTGTATGACCTTGACGTTGTACGACCTTGACGTTGTAAGACCTTGACGTTGTAAGACCTTGAAATTACACGACAAGGAAGTTTCAAGATTTTGACGTCGTCTTATCTGGACATAATTTAAGCACTTGACATTTCCAGACTTTGACTTCAAACGCCGGAGCGCTACACGGTGGGCTACGCTGACGACATAGTAATCCTCACGAGTGGTAACGTCACCGGTACAGTATGTGACATAATCCGTTCAGCCCTGCAAATCGTAGAACGCTGGTGCATGCATAACTTACTATCCGTAAACCCAAAAAAGATGGAAACGCAACCTAGGCAACTACAAACTCCCCAAGATATTCGGTACAGGAGGGTTATTATGACATAGCTATGCAATTCATTTTACGAAGAGCGTAAAGGTGTAACACTTTTTAGTCTGGATTTCATAGATTTTATTAATTTTTACTACGGAAAAAACTTACAGGAACTTCAGACGAGAATGTAACTTTCAAAGTCAATTCATTGTTTCCTTTTGGGCTGTAGTGCCGCAGTTGGAGAAGAAATACATGCCGTAACTTCAATACAATCCTTTCTCGTCATTTTCACAACACGTTGGTACTTATTTACTCTTATTATTGCACAAATAAATTTCAACAACAAACAGAAATTGTTCTTGGTCAAAAATCTACTGTCAAAGGTAAACGTTTCGATACTTCATTGCTGGCCTTTCTGGAGTTCATCCGCGGCTGTCATATTTGACAGTCGTCCGTATATTTTTCTTACAATTAATCTCGTTTCAGCTTCCACATGAATCTATTCTAACCTGAGCATCACGTAGAATATTTAATCATAAATATTCACTAAATTCTAAAATACATAATTCAAAATACTTGCAATTTGGCTGATCATTATTGGTTTTCCGTGGCGAACAAAACGCAGTAGTAAACTGGCAACACGGGTAATTTTAGTTTCGTTTCAGGCAAGTTGCGTTCCGTTATACAGAGAACCGTCACACTCACTCGCCTTTTATTTTAGTAATGCTTTACGGTAAAAGGAGGAAGAAGTCTGGAGTTTCCCTCTTTTCCCTATTCCTTAATTGTGTCAAGTTTTCAAAAGGAAGATCTTCGTTTTCGGTCGGTCATGCCAAATGAATCATTAATTGCAATGACAGAACGGAACGCATGACAAGTAGTTTTTCGAGATCTTTCTAGGGAATCGATCTCGCCAGCATTCGGATTATCCATTGCAATGTGAGCACATTACACTTTTATTTCCGGATCAATTTTCTCGCTTCGGGGTGAGTTTTGAGTCGAAGAGGTGTCGTCTAATGTCTATTATTGGGACGTTATAACGAATTTGTTCCATTCTTTTCAGCGTTCGGCCCAAAAATTGCGTAACTTAGCTTCACGCCCAACATGAGGTCCTAAGGGAAATCAATACGTTATTTGTCCACGTTATGTCTATCCACTACTCAGGTGAGTGTTCTAAACCTATTTATCGTGTCTAGTTCAAAACGGCGACGTCGTTTTATGTCGATGTTTCTCAAAACATTCTGTTTTAATTTCAGTTACTCTCAGATGAAAAATTATCAAGTTACTTTCCAACTTACTGCGCCGCTTCACTCTTATACGGTGACCCAGTATCTACTCGGATGCTAAGGGATAAACCTAATTAACGGGGTTCAACTGCGGGTACATCGGGTGCCGCGATCCTCAAGGCGGATACTGCTACAATTTGATGGTAACGGCGGGCGCTGTTTGACCTGTAGCCAAGCTGTGTCCGACCTCGTCGTGTTCGGGATCCTGCGGGTGATGTTCTCTGTAGAAAGCTCCACGGTTCACGTCGAACAACTCGTGTAACTCTTACTTCGGACATCTGGTAAATTCTATCCTTTTTATAAACAACCTTTAGTACCAAAGCAACCGAAATAAGCCTAAGATACTGATTATAACTTATTTAGTAACATTTATAAGGTGTGCATAAGACCACACAAGGTATACTCTATTCTATCTTTCTATTACGAGTGTAAACCTTATTACCACTTAACTTAAAATTACTTAAGGAGGATCAACCCCTTTATATGAAATAAATGTTTACCTATTAATGATCTTATGACTTTTATTTAGCGAATTCTTATTTTGTCGGTGAGTTCATCTGGCGCTCATAAGTATAAATTTGATGAGGCTTTACTGCTCTGGCCACACCCTCGAATCACACGGCCTGTTCTCATGCTCGGGACTTTACAGTGGCGTACCCAACGTTTGGCCAGTTTGAGAATTTGCTGAATAAAATTGTTTTTAATTAACAGGTTGCTTTGGAATAAGTACTGCTTTTATGTAACTGAGTAGTGTATAGGATATTCTTTTGTGTGTTAGTATTAAGTAACATAACCTAAAAAATGGAAAACGTTTATGTTATCGGGATTTAAACTATAAATTTAAATCTTTAAATGTGTAAACTTAGACATTCAAAACCTTACTTGGAAACTTAAATAAACTTTCACATTTAATTTTATTGGAAATTTAAATTGAAACTTGAAGTTGAACTTGAATTTAAATTGGTAAATTTACTTAAACTAATTTAAAACTTTGCTTTTGTTGTACTGAGATACAATTTATTTTCTGGTCTAGTACCTGTGTGCTTTGCTGTTCTTATTGAGACTCTCTGATATTTAAAATTACTGTGATTTTATGCTACAGACATTTTGAAATAGCTTGTCATATTTTAATAGTAGACCTGTAATATTTTTTTTCGGACGCTTTGGGTTGCTAATAATTATTAAACCATAAGTCTCTTAAATACCAGCGAAATAAGAGTTCCTGCAAGCTTTTACTGTTTTGGACTTCGGTTTTATTCTTAACCGACTTATTATTTAGTTTTTATTTGCACGACTATATATATAAAAAAAAAAAAATGGACTTTATACTAGCCGGTTGCCGTATTGCACATATGAAAAAAGACGAAATCACTCATGAACTAGTCATTAGAGGTTGTAAAGTAAATCCAGTGTCTCGTCGTCATAGCTTACAACAGGTGCTTGCGCAGACTGCAGAGCTAGCTAATAAAGGTGGTGTAAAGTTCGATCTTTCTGGAAGTTCAGACGTGTCGTTGGAAGTATCGGTCATACAACATAAGGTGGAGGAAATTGAGAGTGCTTCGCGAGCGGATCTAAATTCTTCTTCTCGATCTCGACTATTATCGCGCTGCAAATACCTTCTTTGTCGCATTTCACGTTTGACACAAGACAACGAGGACGTACAGGTGCTCCATGCAACTTTGAACGCTATTGTGGATCGTCTACAGGTGGGTAGCGATTCCGAATCTGATGGTGTCGAGAGTGACTCTGGGTCTGACGTCGTCCCTTCTCAAGTTATTAAAAAAGTCGTCTATAAAACCGAAAAACACTTTAATATCAATTCTTTTAATCTAAAATATAGTGGCAACTCTTGCGCTCGGCTGTTTTTAGCACGGTTGGAGGAACTACGGCTCGCTAGGCAAATTTCTCAGCAACAGATCTTCCGCGGTTTTCCGGAAATTCTAGAAGGCCCGGCGTTATCGTGGTTCCGCTCGAAGCGTAACCAATTCTTCACATACTCTCAGGTAGTCACAGCTCTTCGCGAGGATTTCGATATTCCCGATTTAGACCACAAATTGTTTCAGGAAATCCGTCAGCGCACGCAAGCAAGAGAGGAAACTATAGTAGCGTTTGTGTCTGAGGTGCTGGGAATGTTTGAAAGACTAAATAGGAAGGTGCCTGAAGAGGAGAAATTAGATATTTTAACTCGCAACATCCGACCAGAATACAGTAAAGAACTAGCTTTGCATGATATAACTTCAATAACACAATTAACTACTTTATGTAAACGAATTGAATTGGCACAGATTAGAGCTAATCAGTTCCACGAACCGTTTTCTTCTAAACCAAATATATTTTCTTCCCGGAATAAAAATACAAAGGTAGATAAATTCAATACACAAGGTGCTTCCCAGAGGACTTCTGGTTTTCAACCTATTCCTAGGTCTTTTGTCGCCTCGGTTGGAAATACGGCGAATGGGCAAGCATGTTTTCGCTGTGGTATGACAAACCATTTTACTGGTAGGTGTAGGAATTCCCGCGACATTGTATGCTTTAAATGTGGGGAAAAAGGCGTTCGTGCTCCGGAATGTCCGAAATGTGCTCTACCTTCAAAAAACTAAATAGCTTTGTCTTCTACAACCAAACACCTACAGTAAATTCTACTCCCTCTCATATAAAGAAGACAATTCATTTTGAACCTCCAAAGGGAGATACCAGATTATACGTACTTCTCGACATATTGGACTTAAAAGTTAAGGCTTTGCTTGATTGTGGTGCGAGTGGTAGTATTTTAGGGATGAACAGTCACTTAAAACTCTCTGCTATAGGCCTACCTATTCTCACTCATAAAATTCCTGTAAAACTGAGAGTCGCTAACGGACAGGAATTACTTTGCACTACATACATGTCTTTGCCAATTAATTATAATGGTCGTATTCAAATCATTCACTTTGACATCCAGCCTAATATAAATACTCCTCTGATACTTGGCCTTAACTTTTGGAAAGCCTTTAACTTAGCTCCGGAAATTATTTCTGGTTTGTCACCAGATAAAAATGTGGCTAGCATGTCATCAATGCCTGTTGAATCCGGCCTCACTGATTTAAATTCTTTGCCTTCAGCACAAAAGACTCAATTGGATGAAGTCAAAGCTCTTTATGACCAAATCGATACCGATAAAGTTGGTCTGGGTAAAACCCCTTTAATTCAACATGAGATTAACACCGGTGACTCACCTCCTATAAAACAAAAATATTACCGTCTCAGCCCTGATAAGCAGGTTGCTCTGGAGAAAGAGGTAGATCGCATGTTAGAAGCGGGTATTGTGGAACCATCTCACTCCCCGTGGAATTCTCCGGTCGTAATGGTTGAAAAGCCTAATGGTGATCTCAGACTCTGCCTCGATAGTAGAAAGGTCAACTCAGTTTCAAAATCCGATGCATATCCCTTACCATATGTAAACTATATCTTGGATAATCTTCGTGACGCGAAATATCTTACCTCTCTGGACTTAAGTGCTGCATATCATCAGATTCCGCTCAGTGATGACTCTAAGGAAAAAACTAGCTTCACTGTACCCGGAAGGGGTTTGTTTCACTATAACCGGATGTGTTTTGGATTGGTGGGAGCTTCTGCCACCATGCAACGCTTAATGGACACGCTTTTCACCGCGGAGTTTGACAATAAAGTCTTTTGTTATATAGACGATATTATAATATGTACTTCTGACTTCAATGAGCATTTGCGACTTCTTAAAGCCGTGTTTGAAAAACTTAAGACTGCTAACTTAACTATTAATATGAGGAAATCACTCTTTTGTAGAACCGAACTCAAATATCTCGGATATATAGTCGACAGATTTGGTTTGCATACCGATCCTTCTAAAGTCGATGTCATATTAAACTTTCCTACGCCTGTAGATGCCAAGGGCATAAAAAGGTTCTTGGGCATGTGCGGTTGGTACCGACGCTTCATAGATAATTTTTCGAAAATCGCACGTCCACTTTCACGATTAACTAGTAAATATACAAAATTCGAGTGGTTGGACGAAGCTAACGAATCTTTTGATAAACTTAAGGCTGCTTTAGTCTCTGCCCCTATTTTAAAGTGTCCTAATTTTGATAAACCTTTTTATATTCACACCGACGCCTCATCTTTCGCAATAGGCGCTGTGCTAACACAAAAACATGACGATGTTGACCATCCTATAGCGTATTGCAGTCGCACACTCAACAAGGCTGAAACTAACTACTCTGCGACGGAGAGAGAATTACTCGCGGTACTATACGCGTTAGAGCAATACCGTGCCTATGTCGAGGGTAGGAAGTGTTTCATTGTAACGGACCATGCGTCTCTTAAATGGTTTTCTAACTTGAAAAATCCATCAGGTCGTCTAAACCGATGGGCGTGTCGACTAAGTCAATTCGAATTCGAACTAATACATAGGAAGGGTAAAGAACATATAATTCCTGATAGTTTATCCCGGATACAAGTTTCTCTCATTGATGTTCTCCAGACCCAAGATCTGTGGTACTTGGAGTTATATAAAAAGGTGACTGATGAACCTTCACTGTTTCCAAATTATAAAATTGAAAATGATAAACTCTTTCGGTACTCAAAGAATAAATATCGCTTAACAGCTCAGTTTGACTGGAAGGTGCTAGTGCCTTATGAGGACCGTAAAGAAATTTTATCCCGGTGTCACGACGACGTCACTTCTGGTCATTTTGGAGTTGCTAAAACTCATTCCAGGATTTCAAATCTTTACTACTGGCCCACTCTATTCCAAGACGTCAAGGAATACGTCGACTTGTGCGAGACTTGCAAGACGTACAAGCCGGTCAATTTGGCTCGTCCTGGTTTAATGGGAAATCCAAAACGTATCACAGTACCTGGAGAGGCGATATCGTGTGACATCCTCGGTCCATTTCCACCATCTTACCTTAGGAACCAGTATCTTTTTGTTTGTACCGATTATTTCAGTAAATACGTAACCATCTTTCCTCTGCGTAATGTTACCGCCAAAGCTATTGTCAAATGCAATTTAGTTTAATAATTCTGTAATGGGATAATTTGAGTCGACTCACCCATTCATTACTAGTAATTCATAAGTTAGCAAGTACCGTGTTATTTTATTAGGGTAGTGCGCGCACATAGTCATAAGCATATTTGTTAAATTAGTTAAGTTGTAGTGTGAAGTGGTTTAGGTTATCCGTGGAACGTTAGGATACCTACTCCACGACACATGATTTCATATGTCTGCCCACAATTGGCACAGACACACCAGTTTATTTCTGGACTTTTCTCGTGTTATCCAACACCAAGTTGTAGTGTGAAGTGGTTTAGGTTATCCGTGGAACGTTAGGATGCCTACTCCACGACACATGATTTCATATGTCTGCCCACAATTGGCACAGACAAACCAATTTATTTCTAGACTTCTCTTGTGTTATCCAGCACATAGTCATAAGCATATTTGTTAAATTAGTTAAGTTGTAGTGTGAAGTGGTTTAGGTTATCCGTGGAACGTTAGGATACCTACTCCACGACACATGATTTCATATGTCTGCCCACAATTGGCACAGACACACCAGTTTATTTCTGGACTTTTCTCGTGTTATCCAACACCAAGTTGTAGTGTGAAGTGGTTTAGGTTATCCGTGGAACGTTAGGATGCCTACTCCACGACACATGATTTCATATGTCTGCCCACAATTGGCACAGACAAACCAATTTATTTCTAGACTTCTCTTGTGTTATCCAGCACATAGTCATAAGCATATTTGTTAAATTAGTTAAGTTGTAGTGTGAAGTGGTTTAGGTTATCCGTGGAACGTTAGGATACCTACTCCACGACACATGATTTCATATGTCTGCCCACAATTGGCACAGACACACCAGTTTTTTTTTTGGACTTTCGTTGCATTCTCCAGCACCTAGTCATAAGCGTATGTGTTAAATTGGTTAAGTTGTAGTGTGAAGAGGTTTAGGTTATCCGTGGAACGTAAGGATGCTTACTCCACGACACATGATTTCACCTGTCTGCCCAGACTTGGCACAGACAAACCAGTTTTTTTTCTGGACTTTCCTTGTGTTCTCCAGCACATACTCATAAGCGTATGTGATAAATTAGTTAAGTTGTAGTGTGAAGAGGTTTAGGTTATCCGTGTAACGTTAGGAAGCCTACTCCACGACACATGATTTCACATGTCTGCCCAAACTTGGCACAGACAAACCAGTTTTTTTTGGACTTCCCTTAAACTGTCCAAAACATATTCATAAAGCATGCTTCTTCTATATTTAAGTTCATAAAGTCTATATGACCACTAGATAGTCTTATGGTTCCATCGCTTACACAATGTGTGTAAACGGTCTGAAAATATTTCTTACTTTCCTTACTACCTACTTAATTATAAGCCACTCTGTCCTAGTTTGACAGACTGTGCCTTGTTTATTTGACTCAAAGTTCTCTAGCTACCTCTAGTTTCATGCTTCTTATCTTTGAGCCTCTTATTTTCTTAAACGTCGTTTTCTTCCGTTCTTCTTTTTACCTTTTAAGCCATGATTCGTCTGTACTACTTCCCTTTTGATTATTACTCCTAGTGAGGAGGCTTACAATAATTTTATTTCAGAATTTGTTCAATTCTGAAATAAAATTATTTTACCCAACTAAAACGATACTGTAACACTTTTTAGTCTGGATTTCATAGATTTTATTAATTTTTACTACGGAAAAAACTTACAGGAACTTCAGACGAGAATGTAACTTTCAAAGTCAATTCATTGTTTCCTTTTGGGCTGTAGTGCCGCAGTTGGAGAAGAAATACATGCCGTAACTTCAATACAATCCTTTCTCGTCATTTTCACAACACGTTGGTACTTATTTACTCTTATTATTGCACAAATAAATTTCAACAACAAACAGAAATTGTTCTTGGTCAAAAATCTACTGTCAAAGGTAAACGTTTCGATACTTCATTGCTGGCCTTTCTGGAGTTCATCCGCGGCTGTCATATTTGACAGTCGTCCGTATATTTTTCTTACAATTAATCTCGTTTCAGCTTCCACATGAATCTATTCTAACCTGAGCATCACGTAGAATATTTAATCATAAATATTCACTAAATTCTAAAATACATAATTCAAAATACTTGCAATTTGGCTGATCATTATTGGTTTTCCGTGGCGAACAAAACGCAGTAGTAAACTGGCAACACGGGTAATTTTAGTTTCGTTTCAGGCAAGTTGCGTTTCGTTATACAGAGAACCGTCACACTCACTCGCCTTTTATTTTAGTAATGCTTTACGGTAAAAGGAGGAAGAAGTCTGGAGTTTCCCTCTTTTCCCTATTCCTTAATTGTGTCAAGTTTTCAAAAGGAAGATCTTCGTTTTCGGTCGGTCATGCCAAATGAATCATTAATTGCAATGACAGAACGGAACGCATGACAAGTAGTTTTTCGAGATCTTTCTAGGGAATCGATCTCGCCAGCATTCGGATTATCCATTGCAATGTGAGCACATTACACTTTTATTTCCGGATCAATTTTCTCGCTTCGGGGTGAGTTTTGAGTCGAAGAGGTGTCGTCTAATGTCTATTATTGGGACGTTATAACGAATTTGTTCCATTCTTTTCAGCGTTCGGCCCAAAAATTGCGTAACTTAGCTTCACGCCCAACATGAGGTCCTAAGGGAAATCAATACGTTATTTGTCCACGTTATGTCTATCCACTACTCAGGTGAGTGTTCTAAACCTATTTATCGTGTCTAGTTCAAAACGGCGACGTCGTTTTATGTCGATGTTTCTCAAAACATTCTGTTTTAATTTCAGTTACTCTCAGATGAAAAATTATCAAGTTACTTTCCAACTTACTGCGCCGCTTCACTCTTATACGGTGACCCAGTATCTACTCGGATGCTAAGGGATAAACCTAATTAACGGGGTTCAACTGCGGGTACATCGGGTGCCGCGATCCTCAAGGCGGATACTGCTACAATTTGATGGTAACGGCGGGCGCTGTTTGACCTGTAGCCAAGCTGTGTCCGACCTCGTCGTGTTCGGGATCCTGCGGGTGATGTTCTCTGTAGAAAGCTCCACGGTTCACGTCGAACAACTCGTGTAACTCTTACTTCGGACATCTGGTAAATTCTATCCTTTTTATAAACAACCTTTAGTACCAAAGCAACCGAAATAAGCCTAAGATACTGATTATAACTTATTTAGTAACATTTATAAGGTGTGCATAAGACCACACAAGGTATACTCTATTCTATCTTTCTATTACGAGTGTAAACCTTATTACCACTTAACTTAAAATTACTTAAGGAGGATCAACCCCTTTATATGAAATAAATGTTTACCTATTAATGATCTTATGACTTTTATTTAGCGAATTCTTATTTTGTCGGTGAGTTCATCTGGCGCTCATAAGTATAAATTTGATGAGGCTTTACTGCTCTGGCCACACCCTCGAATCACACGGCCTGTTCTCATGCTCGGGACTTTACAAAGGACAGAGCTATATCAGATATATAGCTCTGTACTTTTCTCTCAGCGTAAACTGAACTGCATAGCTATGTCATAATAACCCCCCAGAGCTGCAACTCTCGACTGAGGTAAAGTATCTAGGAGTAATACCATCAAATTGAATTGGAGCAATCACCTGAACAGCAAAATTGACAAAGCCACGATAGCATTCTGGCAATGCCAAAGAATGGTAGGTAAAACCTGGGGACTAACCCCCCAGATTACTCTATGGCTGTGCATGTCAGTTATAAAGAGTGGTCCGGAAAAAAAGTAGCAGTACTTAATATGGATTATTTTTTTATTATGTATTTTTTAGCAGTGTATTTGTTATAGTAATCTGTTGAAACTATTCAATCAAATAAAAAATAACAATCTTAAAAATGAATGGGCGATTTCAAGTTTTCTCCTTTTATATTACTAGCTAGGGTGCGCTGAAACTTGGAACAGTTGATTTTTAGCTGGTCTTGATTAGATTCAGACCGGGAGCCATCGAGAGCCATGGCGTATTTAGTAGGGGGGGGGGGGGGGGGGGGAGTTTGACGCTGCCGCGCTTTAATTGAAGCAACATTTCTCTAAAACTATACATATTAGAGCATGCAATATATCATTTTCAGATAAATTAAGGATAAGGAATCAATTTTTTGAACAAAAAGAATGCACTTCCTAACAAAAAAAATTATAAAGTAGAAAAGACTAAAATACATAATTTGTTATTTTTTTGTAATAACATATTGTGCTTAAAAATAGTAACAGAAATCTAAGAACCAAAATGAAGTCGTAAAGCTACACTTATGTAGTTTTCAAAAATATATAGTTTATCATATATATGTGTTAATACATGGGAGATAAAAAATTATATTAAGCGTGGGTTAGGGTGATCTCAATGCATGATCATCCGTGAAAGTAGGGTTTAGGTAATGTTTTAAACACATGAAAGGTAATGCAAAGCAAATTCATTGTATATATTACAAGATCCAATGCACAGACAGAGGTCTGAACATTTAAGCTGCCTCTTTTTTACAATTGCACCAGCCACGGCACTGTTTTTTGCTTTTGCACCTGACAATTTCTAGACATGCTTCTGCAGCAACAGGCAAATCCGTCCACGTAGGCTTCCAGTTGTTTTCGACCTTCGTCTGACCCCAAGTAGACCGATAGAGCAGATTTTGAGCTGCTGCTAACACTGCTAACTGGCCCCAAACATGCACCCATTGATATATATGCCTCTTAGAAAATGCTGATATAAAGCAGCTTTAGTCGGTGCCCTACTGCACTATCTGCAAAGAAAAGCACTTTCCGTGGAAAAAATCGGCCTAAGACCAAATTGTGCATCGTTACTTTTCAAGTAATTCTCCATTTACCGGTCAAACAAACAGTCCAGTACCTTAGCGATTACAGAGGTGAGTGGGATTGGTCTGTAGTTGGACAAGTCTTAGGAGGCTCTGGTCTTATCCTTAGTAACTGACTGACTTCCTAAGAGACTTAGGCTTAGTTACGGCACTCATTTACTAAAGTACGTGAAGCTGATCTGAAATAATAATAAAATGCAATATCGTCGCTTAGCTTAGCTTAGCTTAGCTTAGCTTAGCGCGGCCGTGGGGACCGCTTATCGCCCGGAGGGAGTATCGGTGAGTCATGTCATTGACGCGCTTAGCGAGTCTACTAGTACTTTCGGCTATTGCTATCATATATTTGTGTTGACCGATTTTAATGTAGATCTCATGCAGACTTACAAAATGTCCGCGCGTGAATTGCTAACCTTCTTAACAGACCACAATCTTGAACAGTTGGTAAAAGAGCCCACGCGAATCAGTGACGCGTCTAGCACTCTTTTGGATCTTATAATAACCGATTCTCCTCGCTTATGCACTAATATGGGAGTCTTTCATAACCCCTGTCTTAGTGACCATGCATTGGTGTTTCAGAGTTTCGAATTTCAGTCCCAAACAAAGGGGTTAAATATTGCTATAAACGGGAACTTAATAGTATAAATCCTGATACTTTCTCCAATGACCTGTGTAACCTACCATGGAATAAAATAAGTTCCTTGGACAATGTAAATAAAATGGTAAAGGATTTTAATCAATTATTGCTGGGACTCTTTGACAAGCACGCGCCGTGCAAGCGATCCCGCGTTCAGGACATAATGAGCCCGTGGATCACGGATAATGTGAGACTTATGATGTCTCTAAAAAGTTCTGCGCTGGTCAAAGCGCGTCGTACAGGTGATGCGGTCCATTATAAATTCTATCAAAGTCTCCGTAATTTTGTAAATGGGGCGATACACAGAGAGAAAGTAGTATACTTTGATTTTTATGTAAATAGAAACTTGAAAAAACCGGCTGCTATGTGGTCACATCTCAAACGCCATACAGTATTGGGAAACATGTCCTTACCCAGTATACCGTCACATCTCAACAATCCAGATGAAATCAATAACTTCTTCCTGGATGTCCCTGGTACGGCTCGGGTTGATTCATCTACCATGGACTATTTCGCGAGCAACCAATTTACTAAAAACCAGTTCGTTATAGAACCGTGCACAGAGCCCGAAGTTCTGAAGATCATTAAAAATATAAGTACAGGTGCATCGGGCTTCGATGGCATGACAATACGTATGATACGAATGACTTTACCAACTACGTTGCCTGTCATTACAGCCATTGTAAAGGAATCAATCAAATCGGGCGTCTGCCCGGACGATTGGAAGTGCGCGCGTGTGAAACCTATCCCTAAAGGTACTTCTGTCGAGGAGCTGAAGGATCTGAGACCTATTAGCATACTGCCTGTTCTATCTTAAGTAATCGAGCGAGTAGTCTGTTCTCAACTAACAAAGTATCTGGAAAATGAAAATATCTTGCCGGTTATACAATCTGGATTTCGTAGCGGCCACGGCACGGCAACGGCCCTGGCTCACGTCACCGACGACATCCTAGCGGCTTCTGATCTTGGCTGTGGTACCATCCTAGTGCTACTCGATTTTTCTCGAGCCTTCGACTGTCTAAATAGTAAGCTACTTTGGGCAAAGATGCGTTACTATGGTATTTCTGCACCAGCGTGTCAGTGGATTAGGTCATACCTCGCCAATAGGTCGCAGTATGTAGAAGCGGAAAACGATAAGGGTGAGCCTTCTAGATCGCAAACGAAGATTATCAAAAGGGGCACGCCGCAGGGGTCTATTTTGAGTCCAGTTTTGTTTATTTTGTTTACAGCTGACCTTTTAAATTGCGTAAAGCATTGTAAAGTCCATCTTTATGCAGACGACACACAAATCTATTACTCCTTCCCGAGTAATGACACCAAAAAGGCAGAATCCTTCATAAACTAAGACTTACAGTCTATATTTCAGTGGTCAAATAATAATAACCTTATTCTAAATCCCTCCAAAACAAAGAACATTATATTGGGAACCTCTGGCCAGTGCAAAAAAATCGATGAAAAACAGCCTATTATTAAAGTAAATCAGCAATTAATTCCGCAGGTCGCAGTAACGAAGAACTTGGGGCTTATGATAGATAGCGACTTGCGTTTCGTAGAACATGTTAGTTTAAAAATTAGAAACTCGTTTTATAGACTTAAAAAACTTTATGGTATAAGACAATATTTATCAGAAAAGGTACGCAAACAGCTGGTAGAAGCCCTCATACTCTCGAACTTTAACTATTGCGACACTGTATACGGGCCTAGGTTGTACGCGAAGACAGCACGCGCGATACAGCGAGTGCAAAACGCCTGCGCTAGGTTTTGTTATAACATACCCCGGCGCGCGCACATTACACCTTATCTCAATGAAAACGAAACGCTAAAAATGAATGCGCGCAGGGAACTACACTTAGCAACCCAGGTATTTAAAATCATGCAAACGCGGAGACCACAGTATTTGTTTGAGAAATTTACATGGCCAAAAGATGAAGCGGCTCGTGGTCGAGGTGTAAGGAGCATGCATGCAAATAAATAAATTATTCCAAAGCATAAATCCGTCGGGTTCAGGGGGTGCTTTCGTTATCGCTCGGCCAAGATCTGGAATGATCTACCTCCCCCCTACGTTTAAATATGTCCCTTCCGGTTTTCAGAAAGAAACTTCAAGAACTACTTTTCAACAATCACCTGTCAAAGAGTATTTAAAATATTCTAAGTGTGAACCACGGATTTTTCCAACCAGCGCCCAGCTGAGTGTCTCATTTGTATGCTTCATTCACACAGTCGTTACCAATCTATAACTATTTATAACGATTGTAATTATTATTACTGTAATACATCATTATTATAGGTTATATGACTTGATGAGAAATATATTATTATTATTATTCTAGATATTTATTTAATTTTCTGTACATTAGGTTTTTTATAACAAATATTCAAATATAAAAGTAAAATAACAATACTAATACAAAAAAATAGACATTATAAAAAACCTAACCTACGAGTGCCGCCGGCAGCGGGGCAAGGCTCAAGCTACCGGTGGTTAGGGCTGCAGAGAGAGGAAGCTCCTCACAATACGTGCCGTGTCGAGGAGTACTGCCTTCTGTATCTGGCCCTTGATCCAGCCATCTAGCGAGAGTCTTTTGAGGTGTTGGTCGAGACTCTTCGCTATAAGACCGTTTGCCGAAACAACTATCGGGACAATGATCGTTGAGTCAACATCCCACATGGCGGTCACCTCGTGAGCCAAGTCAAGGTACTTGCTGAATTTGTCCTTCTCGGCCTTCACAAGGTTCTCGTCATGCGGGATGGTGATATCGACGAGCACTGCCCGGCGTTGAGATCGATCTGTCAACACGATATCAGGCTTATTGGCAACAATAGTCCTGTCCGTGATGACAGATCGATCCCAATAGAGCGTAGCACGACCATTTTCGAGAACTGGCACCGGTGCGTACTTATAGTACGGCACTTCAGACTCTACAAGACCATATTGAAGAGCAAGTTGCTGATGGATGATCCTGACTACGAGGTTATGTCTGTGCAAGTACTCGCCGTTGGCCAAATGCGAACAACCGGAAATTATATGTCTGAGGGACTCGCCGGGGCAACGGCATGCTCGACAAATGTCAACCGTGCCATCCCTCAGAATATATTTCCGGTAATTGTTCGTCATTATGACCTCGTCAGCAATTGCACAGACAAAACCTTCGGTTTCCCCAAAGAGGTCACCAAATCGAAGCCAGTTCACAGACGCTAAAAAGTCTACGTCGGGCCTTGTTAGGGCCCGGTAGAAGCGTCCGTGTAGCTCCTTGCTCTTCCATACGTTCTTGCGGTCGTCAGTGCTCAACACCGTTGGTTTGCGCCAGTTCTCGTTTGCCAAGGAAAGAGGCGTGAGGCTCTTGTCTACTGCAACCACATAACGATGCATCCCACACTCATTGCTAAGGAAATAATCCCTGAGATTGCACACCTCGTGGTTGTGGAGATTCTTAGCATTTAACATGCCTCGTCCTCCACATTTCCTCGGGATGTACAATCTCATAACAGATGAGCGTGGGTGCAACATGCGATGTGATTTAAGCAGTAGACGGACCCTCCTATCCTGGGCGTCCAGCTCAGTCACTATTTATTATTATTATTATTATTATTATTATTATTTATGAATTGTACCTAACGAACTAATATCTTAGCCCTACCACTTTTACCCCTTATTATGTATTTACGCAGTGAGCCAAGGTGCAGGCTGAAAATCAGCGCTGCGGTTTTTTATAAATCGTGGCACAGGCTGAGCCTGAGCCTTTTGCTACCTCAATGTTCTGTTTCTGTCTTTTTTTTTTTTTTTTTTTTGTGGTGTTTTTATTTTTAATGCTTGGATTGTATGATTGTGAGATGGGTGGATGTGAAATGACTGTATGGCGTAATTTAGTATAGGTATTTTGTGAATTTCTAAAACTGTAATGTACCTGTAATGTGTTTATGTGTAATGTGGCAATAAATGATTTTTGATTTGATTTGATTTGATTTGATTTAGCTAACAATACCGCGTAAGTCAGCGATGGATCACGCGATAATTAAAGAGTTAATTTAATGTCATACAAAGTTCAATATTATAATTCAGCCAATTTTGACTTGTGCGGTATTGTTAGCTAAGCGACGATATTCTGGTTTAAGCTTTGAGATCATATTATATCTGTTTAAAAAGGCAGAAAATCTGACCTATTATTATAATGTTACGACGTATTTTTCGTTGGAAGCCATTGCCTCCTCAATGCGGCCCTCGATCACTGACTCGAAACCTATAGTTAGATCAGGAAAGGCTTCCCAAGGTTCAAAATTCTCTTACCTAAACCATTGAACGAAGTTTATGTAAAGTTAGCATGTGAAAGGATACATTAGAAACGTCTCTATTCAGTACCCTTACCATGAGTTACAATTACCGTACTCGCTAGCGAGTCGATTGTTCTGTCCCTCGCACTCTATAAGAATACTGCGAGGTCTGCGAGGGACAGAGCATTAGACTCGCTAGCGAGAACGGTAATTGTAACTCATGGTAAGGGTGCAGAATGGAGTGTTAGTAAAGTTTTATTGTACTTATTTACGTCTATTTGTTACCTTCGCGAATTAAAAATAAGTAGAAATAAACAATATTTCTATGTAAGTATGCTTGGGATGAAATATTTATTAGAAAATTATAAAACATACAATAATTACAATATTTGAACTGCCAAGGATGCCTACTTATAATTTGTTATGTTTACGTTTACGCAAATTATATTGGACGCCATAACAAGTACAGGGCCTCTTTCTAGACGGTAAAAACGATATCGTATTTGACCTGCTATGCAACTATTTATACTAATTCCGTCATTACTGTGAAGTAAATAGGAGCTATCAAAACGTTGAAAATATGATAACAGGTCAAATACGATATGGTTTTTACCGCCTAGAATACCGGCCCAGTTTTTGAGAAATAATATGGCTTCAATTAACGCACGGCAGCGTCAAACTAAACTAAACTAAACCTATGGAAAACCACCAAGGAACCACACACCGAAATGCTATGTGAGTTGGTAAGCAAAGAACCACTAATAGAAGCGGTGACCGACAGAGTGCCGAAGACATTTGTCTCCGACTAGAAGTACAAAATACAGCTTCACGAACCCCCCTGGGAGGGTCTGAACCCCAGGGAGGTAAGAATCTTCACAGATGGACACATCTCAACACCATTAGGGGCCCACGGCACAGTCTTCCAGGCAGAATGCATGGGCATCATAATGGCTACGACAGCAATCGAGGCACGGAAGGTAAAAGATCTCCCGATCCGAATACTCTCCGACAGCCGATCAGTGCTCCAGGCCCTACAGAGCCACACCGTAACCTCAAGGCTGGTACTTGAGTGCCACAATGCCCTAACAAAGGTAAGCAACAACAACCCCATCACACTACAGTGGATAAAGGGACACAGTAACTCACGTGGCAATGACGCAGCCGACGAGCTGGCGAGAAAAGGCTCAGAGATGGTTACAGTGGGTCCCGAGCCCATCTTGCCTCTCCCGTTCGGATGGCTGCGTAACAAACTGCGACGTATAACCAAGGTAGAACACCAGCGGTACTGGAGAAACCTAAGCACCAGCAAGCATGCCAAAGAAGCTCTCCCGATTATCAATCCCGGATTGTCATGGAAGCTACGACAGTTAAAAAGGACCCAACTTAGACTCGTAACTGGGGCTATAACTGGCCATGCCCTATTTAACAAACACTTACACACTTTAGGTGGTACAGACAGCCCCCTGTGCAGAGCCTGCATGGCCGCTGAAGAAACTGCTGCCCTTTTCATCATCGAGTGCCCAGAGGTGGCAACATACAGGGCACGACACCTCGGACTGGAACTGAGGTCGCTACCAGAAGTCGTCGGCAACATCAAGGGTCTGCTAGGCTTCCTGGTAGAACTGGGTTAGCATGAGTAATGTCACCAACCCCTCACCCATAATAGGCGCACATTTAAGACGTCGAGTTGCGGAAAAGGGCCCGCCACAACCTATAACCTATAATAAATGTAGTGTCTTTGGAAACGTATGTAGGTACTGTATTGACTTCATCTCGAGTCAAACTTTCAAACAAGAATTAAATTGTCTTTGGTATTTGACCGATTAGAAAGAAAACGTTTTGTCAGTGGGGGTTGCTATGGTGTGTTATGTGTAGACTTGGTTACCGTCTGGGCTTTTTAAAATGAATCTAGTTAATATTTTTATTGCTTTTTTTATAATAATAGTGATTATAGCACAATAATTTCCTTTGATTAATTAGTAAAATAATGCGTAAAGTTGTGATTGATGTGAAAATCCAGTGATCCACAGGAAGACTTCAAAGAGTCGTTTGCAGACTCTCGTAAGTTTTGTCATGTAGATAAAAACTACCTAAAAAGGTAAATATTGTAATCCCACCGTTGTTGGAAATAATTATCTATAAGAAATCATGTTCACGAGTAATTTGGTTGATGGTTTGAGAATATGAATATTGAATTAATGATTTCTCATAGATGTTATAACTATTCAGATAAGTATTATTTACTAGTATAAAGAAGCTTGGGTAAGAGTGTTCTGATTGAGAGGCTGAAAGACGAACGGAAGGGTGATTTACTTCGTCAAGAAAGAGTTCCAAATGGTGATAATTTGTATAGTTGAGTGAGTGTTGTGTTTCGGAGTATGATATCAGGGTAGGGAAAACCATCGTAGTTTAGGGAATTTAACAGTAGTTTAACCTTTCTTTATTTTTAATGCGTTTCGCACGGGCGCATCCAACAATGAATCCTGACATCTTCTTTGGAGACTCTCTGTTCGAGACGGTGAAGCTGTTGAGAGAGTTCGGGTTTCGACTGCGCGCCCTTGACATCTCGACTAGAACCGAAGCTAAGTGCTGTCTTTTGAGTGGTTATTTGATAAGTGCATCGTTGCACTCTACGTAGTAATGCAGTTGGTTACGAATGACCTTTGTTGTCAACACATTCAAAATATTTTGAATTATTGAAGTTGTCATTGCAATTTTTTGACATCAAGATTATAATATCATTCTTAGCTGAGCTGCCTTTGTTAGAACATGTTTATTTGAATATTCTTTTGATTTTGATAATTTTTTAATATACATTATTATTTTTTATTTTTCATGAAATTTGAAATTCATTTTGAAAGGAACAAATTATTTAAAAAAACAGAAAAATTAAAAAATAATAATATTAGGAACAAATCATAATTAATACATCAGTGATACGCAATAGTCGTTGAATATTCAATTTTGTGACAAACTTCATTGATTCACTTCACGGAATTTTAAATCAATTACGAGCTTTAAAATAATTAAAAAGTATTATAACATTATTATTTTATTGGTATTGTTTCTTGTTAACTTTCGGAATCAAGGGAATTCAAAGGACTAGTGATATTTCGAGACGTCTTTATTTCGAATAGTTTTCTTGTGTACAATTGATAGGATTCTTTGTTTAATCTTCAGTTTATTTGGTAAACATTTTCTAAATTTTCCCATGACGTTTGGTTAAGATTATTTTATTTCTTTCGGCTCTTATATTGGGGACTACAGATTATACTTGTGTCCTAGCTATCTAAATTACAATTGATTTAAATATTTTCCAATTAAGCTACGGATATTTCCACCATATCCTATCCGAGTCGAAGAGGGTTTAGTGTCTTGGTGAAAGTTATCAGCGGTCCACAAACGTCGATGACATTTTACTGACACTAAACATCTTGGACTAAGTTAGCAAGCAGAGTTACTATTCAGCGTATGACCAGTACCAATTCAGACTTCACAGACTGCTCCAGTGTGTAGAAGATCCAAAGCTAGTAACTTCTAAATTCAGCTTGGGGAAAAGGGGGTCAGATTTGAGTCGCGTCAAGAGTTGATTTCACCTCTGCTCGAAAGACGTTAGTTAGTTGAGGTGACTTGCTGGCTGGGTTTTTATGATCCCATGTTGGCAAGGATGCCTGCGAGTTTAGCTCGGCAACTGCTTTCTACTCCCGGCTATCATGTCGGTTCGTGGGGACTCGACTAAGCGAAGCGAAAGCTGAGCGTGTGATATCAAGTGCCTTGATGGATTTGAAGGGGAGGAGACCACCCAAATTCTGGGTTTACTTTGGTATCTGTCACACTGAATTGCAGAAAACTCACACATTTCGTCGACCCGAAATATCCGAGGACACAAGAGGGGTAGTTTAGGTTTAATAGTCTCTCCATTCAAATTATTAGGAGATAAAATAAATCCTGTCTCTTGGAGTGACTATGACTTGATGGGTCCTCTTCACTTTTGGTTACATGAACCAACTTAGACTGACATGGCGACGTAATGGAAACGCTCCCCAGACAAGCTAGAGGCAGGCTGGCAGAGTGTGTCCAGTGTGTAGACGAGCACATGAGTAAGGGCGGGGAGGGGCCCTGCTTTTACCAGAAATCATACTCTTGTCATATCGAATACCTTTTAACTAAAGATTTTCTAACTTTTTATTTCAATTAATAGAACTATTTGAATCCCCTTATTCTTGAATATCTCTTTAACCAGTGGAATCTGATATCCCTCAGTCTCTCCCAAGGAATTTGGAACTTCCATAACATAAAAACAAAACACAACGTAGGTTCCTAACCAAATGACAATCTCTTATGTCAAACCGGCCTGTCAAAATAAATTGAATTTGAAATATTTTAAATTTTTATAAAGCCTACCCCTTGGGGACGGTGCAGTACCTTGTAGTTTTAACGCCTTTGACAGAGTGCAGCAGTTCAAACATGACTTTAAAGTGACAAAGCTCTTAAGTGTGCTGCTACTTATAATATAAGGCCGACCGTAGAAGTACAAAAGATTCACTTCGTGATAAAAACGGCGTTTAGGTTTATAAGAATCGTACCTACCTAACGGAAATAAAACATAAATTAATCAATTACTCGTTTAGTTTAATTTGATAATATGTATAAGAACTATAAGTTTAGTACATAATTAATAATAATGAAATGAAAGCTCCACGCGGTGACTGAGCTTTTATGAAACGGACGAACGGTGTAAGTGGGACAACGGCCACCAACAGATTCAGACCGCCGCCTGTCCTTGCCGGGAGGTATAAAACGCGGCGTGTCCCGCCCACTGCAAGCCTGCCACGAGCGACACCAACGAGATATCAAACAAAAGTCGGCGTTCTTATACTTATTTATAAAATAAAATACCATTTGTTTTTTTACAGATGTTATTATTTATTAACTTTACATTTTGTATTAATTTTCATAAGAATCCATAGTAACGGTTAGATAATTTTTACTTCAATATGTTATAACAAATTTAATTAACACGTGGTTCATGTGATACCCTATCTGTAAATATATTGATGACGCGATGATTGAGAAACACTCGCTAATAATATATATAATAATTGAAAAGCCGTTGTCGGATGTGTTTTAAGCACAGACCACTTATCCCTATAGACCCCGCGTACAAAGGCGCCCCCGTCAGCCAACCCTAAGCTCAAAAAACATCAAGTGGGTACCACGCCCCTTTACAGTGTTTTAGTATTTATTTAGCGAATAAAGTTTTTATAAAGCGTTAAGTGTTTTATTTTTTGTAATAATTAAAAAGCTAAACCAGTCTGTTTAATGCGAAACTGTCTGAGTCAGGTTAGGTTCAGAAGGCTAAGGCGGGAGCGTAGCGTAGCGAAGCGTAGCGAAGCTCCCGCTTTAGCCTTCGATGTTAGGTTTTGTTATTGCCCACAAAACAATGAGCGTATGTATAATGAATAAACAGATTGAGTAATTTAGGTCGGTCAGTCGGTAAATTATCGCAGTTCAACCTAACACTCCTCCTCGCTACGCTCGTCATCGTACCTAACTTTTATAATTCAACTACAATAAGTAATAACCGTTCAATATTTCAACTTTCGATATTTTGGACAATGATATTTTAACTTTAGATGTTTGATTACATACCCAACAAGTTTGTTCGATATTTTAAACATCGGCATAGTAGCCGTTCGATGTTTCGACTTTCGATGTTTTGGACATCGATATTTTAACTTTTGATGAATCAACTTTCGATATTTGATTACATACCCAACAAGAACGTTCGATATTTCAATTTTCGATGTTTTGGACTTCGATATTTTTACTTCAGATATATTAACTTTCGATATTCAGATATGCACCCGGAAAGAAGTGGTCTCTGCCTACCCCTCTGGGGACGAGTGTCAAAATTTTATGGCGTCTTACTGCGATCCACTCCTATTTTCTAACATCATTAAAAGGAAATTTATAAAAGGGAAATTGTTAATAGTATTTTTTATGCAGCAGCTACACTGCACAGTGCACGTCACCTACCTTACATAGGCAAGCGCTTCGAGTTCACAATTCACATAATTATAAATTCTCTGTCGAAAAATCTCAACGAAAAGTGGGACTTTACAGGATAAATACAACAATAATTTAATAGTTCCTACTAGCTAGCTAGCTAACAATTCGCGTCCAAAACTGTCTCGACCTGATTTTTTTAATCTAGTATCCATCGTTACCATACACCCCATTTATTTAAATTTGTATCGCTTTTCTTAACTGAGCACGCGTTTTCTTTACAAATATTTTTAAAATAACTATAATACGAAGTAAAAAACCAATATTTAGTAAAATTACGCGTGATATGTGATCTCTTGAGCTTTATTCACTTTAATTTAGTAATTAGTGCACTTTCGAAGCACACACGACGCCATTTTACTTATTTTTGTTCAACCTCGGCTCACGTCAATTTCGTCGCCATGTTTCGTGTGAACTGAGAGCGAGAGTGGTCAATTGGGTCTTTTAAAGATGATTTCCCCCAAACGGCTTGCATCGCATCGGATCGGAAAAGATAAGGACAATGTGGCGACAGCCGATCGCGTCTATTAAAATTATTATTGTCTATTTATGACGGAGCCGATCGCGCGTCGCAGCAAACTTTCGGCTACGATCGCGTGTCTCGCGGAAGACGCCCGCGGTTAAATACTGTGAATATGATTTAATATCGTTTAAAGACTATAAAATTCTTTCCGTTCTGATCCTTTGCGGGCCGTTTGGTGGAAATAGTGCTTTATGAAGCTTCTACTCGGGCGCGGTAGTGACATATCTATTTCTTGTTTATATGTAATATCATTGCCGGTACCACAATAAATTAGCGAAAGTAAAAAAAAAACTCGTTTCGAGATGTTTCAGGGAACATCTTGGTAGAGGGGTGTCAATGTCCTGTATTGCCATGTTATTAGGGCACACAGTTTACAAAGCTGTAATTTGGCATAGTTATACATTTATATAATGTCGACAAAGTTGTGAAATAAAATCGTGGAAATATTTTTTTTGTGTCTCCCGTACAAGTAAAGGAAAGGTATTTTTTACACTTCGAAATCGAATGAGACATCATTGGATAGCTCTTAAAAATAATAATTATGAACATGTTATAATCAATTGTTAGATTTGAGGCACCTTTTAGAAGGTATTGTACTTGAAAATAGTGTGATAATATATTTTACGATGCTCACTGATTTTAATTTTGTTCTTTTATATGTATTTTCATAAAGTAAAATGTACAAGTCCTTTGAGAAATCAGGTTCTTTATTCATAACATCTATTGAGAGCCAAAACTCACTAAGTTATTAGTTAGTTATGAGTTTTTCCTCTCGATAGACGATAATATGACCGGACAAGTAGATATACTTGTAAAATTTGAATAATTGAATAAAATAGTTTTTTTATATTTTTATGGTCTAAGATCCGAATAGGAGACGATCTTCACCTAGCTGTTTATTCGATAAAAAGTATTTTATATCAAATTGAATATGCTCAGTAATATAATTAAAATAGGTTGACTGGAAATTTTCAGTCCAGTCCTTATATGATTAAAAAAAAAAAGAAAATGTTTTTTTTTCCAATATTGTTATTGCTTGTTTAATAGACCAATTAAATACTAATGGAAAGCATGAAGCCTATAGAATATGCAAACGTTAGGTTTAGTGCAAATTATTAGTACCGATTTACCTACCCACCCAATAGTTAAGATGGGAAAAAATAGTCAACCTAACGTTTGCAAGTTCTATAGGCAACATACTTTCGATTCGACTTTTCGACAAGAAATAGCAATTTAAAAAAAAAGTTCATTTTCAGGTTTTTTTTTAAATTATATAAGGACTGGACTGAATTTTTCCAGTCAACCTATAATAAATTTATTACTTAGCATATTAAATTTGATATAAAATACTTTTTATCGAATAAACAGCTAGGTTAAGGTCGTCTCCTATTCGTATCCCCTACTATTAGTATCTTTTCTTGGAGTGTGTCCTATAATACCCCTAATAGCACGCATCACGTGGCGCACGTGTAAATTGATCGTTAACTTTGAACTATCACGGTGCACTTGTCGCCCGCCCCCCATGTACCGCCATTTTGGCGAAATGAGATACTAGACAATATTGTATGAGGTGGCGTCTAAAGGGAGAAGTGGTCTGCTGTTTCAAGTTGACATACTATTATAAGGACTTGTAGCTCATTCATTAATTATATCTAATTAGATAATAATATAATCGAAGATAAATCTTGACACAATGTACACGCAAAGTCAGTCAATACTAGTATTTTTTTAATTACGTTTATGTTTAAATAATATTAAGTCCTTTATCCCTAGCTAAAAAAAAATCACAAGTAATAAATAATCATTGCTCTTTAATTAAATACTGTTATTGAACATGCAAATTAACAAAAATATCATTAACACCCATGAAATGCGATTATTCGGAAAATACATAAGATATATCATAATTATAATAAGTCCACATAATATATGTTTTTTATCAATTAGTGTTGGGCTCAAGGTTATAGACAGATAATTTCGGCATACAGAACTGTGAAACAGTTTCGTAAAATACAACAATGAAAAATAAATTCCATAATAATTAAATGGTGAATAAAGAAAAAAAAAAGCGTTACCATTATACAACAAATTAAACGAAATTAGTTTTCAAATGTTTTATCCACGATTATCTGAAAAATAAAGCATTACCATTTTTTTAATAAACTATATTAATAAACCTCTCGAGTACGTCCTACCTAAAATTAAACAAAAATCTTTTACAAGTACAGTCTTTAAGATTCTAAATTATTTACAATAATAACGTCATCATATGACTGAACCACATGGTCGTACTTAATCAAAATAAACAGGTTAGTAAGATTCAGAGACTTTTTAAATTTGATGACAGATAACTATCGGTATATACACATATCGGTACCTATTTTCATTTTAACTTTTAAATCCATTTGAAATGGAAAGAATTAACTATGTACAAGAATGAAAGTACCTAATAATATTTGAAGACAGTTACGTCACTCAGACATCCAGGTTACATTTCTAGTTTAAATCTTAACAGATACCTGGTTTTAAAATAATACATCAAATTTATTTACAATTTAAATTTAAAGATATTTACAACCATGCATTCGTCAGTGATTTTTACACTTCCCTTTATAAAGTGTTTCCCACTATAAGATACCTGCTTTGAGCGGGCGGTATCACTTTACACATAATTGTAAATATCTTCCATTTCTCATACGTTCATTTCGGACATGGCTGCTTGAGGGACCCGTGACTTCTGGAAGTGCTGCGAGGAGGGCGAGGCGGGCGGCGGCAGCGCGGCTCCGTTGCCGGGCGCCTGGCCCGTCTGCGCCTGCACGTCGGGTAGGTTGTTCGAGCTGCTAATGAACGTCGCGTTCTTGGGTAGTGTCATGCAATTTGTTGCGTTACAAATTTGATTTTGCTGTTGGTAGCTAAATCCTACTTTTCGCGGTAAGGTCGTACATTGGCCTCGATTAGTCGGCGGGCTCGTTTTTTGCGACAGATTAGACATTTGAATTCCTGTATGGCATACGTTAGGACAGTTGACATTAGAAAAATGCGGCACTCGGTTAGTCATCGCAATTATAGCATTTTTATCTTGATGGTCTATGTCTACGATGGTGCTAGAGCTTTGAGAATGACCGATAAAATAGTGAGGGTGTTTTGTAGAGACGCTATCAAAAGTAGAGTTGTTTGGGCGCTTTTGTTGTTGTTGCAATGCCTTCACTTGTAGTCGAGTTTTATCCCTCTGGTAATACACGCCAGCAAAAATAAGAACATTTAAAATTAGTAAGGAACAACCAATTGCAATGGTTACACTCAGTGCCGTGGAGTACGCTGTATAGCCTGCTACTTCTAAGTTTGAAACGTCTTGAGCGTGAGTGTTGTTTGGTGTTTGACTTTGTGTGATCGCGGAACTAGGCTTTGCTGAAATTACGTTTACACAAGTAGTGACGTAAGTATCCATTGTTGTAGACGGTACATCCAAGGTGACATTGTATATGGGTTTGCGGTAAAGCTCAAGTGTGGGGTCAAAGTAGTTAACTCGGGTGAGCGGATCAGGCCGGACTAGCCCGTCGTATAGTTCTGGGTCGTTGTGGTTTCGGAAAAGGTTGTGTTTCGCAACCACGTCCTTCATCCCAGCCCGGTGTATCTCCGGGATCAACCGCAGCCATACGGACAGCTGATGGGCCCGGTAATGGTTTTTCATGCGTGGTTTCATACCTGCAATAGATTTTTTTATTGAGAAAGGGTTTTGTAGGAATTTTGTTGATTGAAATTGCTTAGACATTGTTTAAGGTTGAATGGGTAAAGGTCTACGCAATTTATCTTAAAATTTATGTTTTCATTTCTTTAGCTTTTTTCTAAATTTTCTAACCGGGCATACACTACCGTCAAAAAGTTTAGGGCCTTTGTATTTGCATCTCATACAAATATGACTTACAAAAATTGACAACCGATCAAGAACTAGTTGACAAATTGTATTGTTATTATTCAATTCGTTAGCTTATTAAATAGAGATCAAAATGGTAAGTAATAAATCTGCCTTCTGGGGCATACATGTCCAACGGTCAGAGATTCCAGGGGTCACATTGTCCATCTTCAAAAACTCCGAAGGATGAAACGTCCTAGTGTCCGAAAATTCTAACATCAAAAAGTCCATGGTCAAACAGTCCGAAGGATGAAACATCCCAGTATCTGAAAGTCCTAGCGTCAAACAGCCCATGGTCAAAAAGTCCGAAGGATGAAAGGTCCTAGTGTCTGAAAGTCTGAATGCCATAATGTCTAATTGTCAAAAAATATAACTAACATAACTAAATGATAACAATAATTGAAAACGTAATGCTCGATTGCTCATTTGCATAATTTCCAGTCTATTATCTAACACCCTGAGGCCCATTCTCGGTAAGATCCAGATGCATCTATGATAACTCGTACATGTGTTGACGAGAATTGGCCAGCTGATCCAGTTGATGGACAGGGTAATACTGAGGCCTCATTCTACATTGTCTTCTCTCATATTGATATCGTATTGTCAACGTGATGACAGCTCGTATTGACTTGACATTAAAGGTGATCGAGTCAAAAACAATTCGTTTGCAATAGGAGTAAAACCAAAATAGAATGAGGAGGATGCTTAGTGAAAATTAAAGAACATTATGCTTAACATTATATTTTGGTTATTCTTAAAGAACATGTTTTTTAGGCATAAGTTAAAAAAAACTTGAAATACCGGTATCTATGTATAATAGTTTCTTTGCTCCACCTATACTCCCCAGTAATTCCATGCTAGAGATATTCCCATCTCTGTGCACTTGTAATTTTTTTTTGTATTTACTGTCAATCAATATGTTCACTTTCTTTCTTTTTTCTTTTTCAATAATGCTCCTTTTTATACGTCCATCTTGGAACTTTGCTCCTTGTCTTTATAAATATACGAATCGATATAATTGGTTTTTTGATATCAGAATTCTTCTTTTAACCTTTTCAACGCCACAGTCGGCTCTGGCCGTCAACTAAAAGTCGTGCCACTGACGCCACGTCGGCTACAGCCGACAAGAGTTCAAGATTAAAAGAGACTTTGTTTGGTAGCAATAAGGTGTAATTTGCATAGCATAGCAAACATGTTTGGCGTGTGGGTTGTACATTTTGTATTCGACGTATGGCGTTCAAAAGGTTAAGACGGCTGTACCACCCTTCAATTGCATTACTGGTGTGATGTATTTCGAATGTACAACTAATGACTGCCAATAACGATTTTGAAAACCATTACCAAAGCAAAAATATTCTTTGATTAAAGAAAACAGCCGAGTGTAAGTGTCCGTAGTTTTATTGGGGAGCAACGCGAAAATCACAGGTACGATGTTCGTTTGCTCATCTGTGCTTTTAAGATCTAAATATATTCCAAAATTCTGATAAAATTGTTTTGGAGCTTTTTCAAACATTCCATCGCCAAATAACATTACGTATTATTGCCAAAGGAGTGGAAAATATCAATATCTCGTCGGTTGTTCCGTCATCGCAAACTAAAAATTGGTCGTTGAGTATTTTGGGAATTTTTACATCTTGTAGTCTTGTACAAGTCGTTTTCATATATAGTTAATATCTTTTCGAGTGCCCTGTAAAGAGAGCGTTTTTATGCGTTAATTGGAGGAAGTTTGTTTGAATAATTCGATTCTTCACATATGTATATACTTTCTGTATACAATTTTGATAGGTTAAGTCCATCTCGTTTTTAGATGCAGTTGGCTCGCAAGTATACTCTCTCTGACGTAAAACGTTGTTTTTTTCGATGTTTATAGTCATGGATGCAGAACAAAGCTAAATTGTATCTATAAACGCTGATTAATAGTGTCTCGCCCCCCTTTTGATTAACGCTAAATACTAAATTTCCCTTACTTGAGGAGTCCATTTTCGTTAAAACCGAAGTAAATGTTATTCTACATTAAGAGCTAAAAAAATGTACGCTAAAGTAATTTGTTCAATTTGGACATTGCGACATTGAGACATTGTTACATTAGGCCTTTTTAGCAATTGAATATTGTTACACTATATAGGGTTATCCGACATTAGGGCATTATAACTTTCGAACTTTTTGACATTGGACATTGTGACACACAAGAACTACCCGACATATGGACAATCCAACGAGGGGGCATTATAACTTTCAAACTTTTGACAATGGACAATGTGACACCTAGACTCTCTGACCCTTGGACATGTATGCCCCAGAAGGAATTGTCCTTATCCTTATATGTCGTCGCCCGATCGTATAATTCGCCAGATGGGTGGATTTCAACAAGCGTCAAACTATCCTATTTTGGTGATATTTTGTTAGTACAGTTCACAATTATACGTTTAAGATACGGCAACAGTCATTATTAAAACAGTGTTAAAATGGCTCCTCATTAAACAAAGTAGTTTTTAAGATATGACGATTTTACTAATGATATACCACCAACATTGTTATTATCCACAAAAAATACTTTTCTAAGAAAAACTCATGATCAATAATAACATATAATCTAATTAAAATATAATCGTTAGGATATCTTCCGTGTTATTTTTTAGAAAGTAAAACGTATATTTGTATAATAAATACCTGCTGATTATTTCTTGTTTAAATAATTTTGGTGGAATTCAGGAATTTTGACCAAACACCAATACCACCAAAATTAGAAATTGTACTATTTTTTTTTACTAAAAACAAATCTTTTAGTTAAACGTAAATTTAGACGCACAAGGCGCAAGGCGAAATTTATCCGCTAAGGTTCTAAGGGGTAGTAAATTAGGGGGTGAATGTTTGTAAGGAACTATGGTCATTTCTGTAGTAGGAAACGTGGTGATTGGTATTTAAGCTACTGTTTATAAATAAATAAAAAATAACACTTTCAGTGATTTGGGAAATACTGCCCCTTAGGCGATAAATGGGGATAGAAGTTTACTAAACAACTAGTCCCTTTCACTGTTGTACATTTGGCAATTTGTGGTTACAACCATTGCATTTTCCAATCGCTCAAAGGTAAACTGGAAGAGATCCCTTAAAGGGATAAGTTCGCTACCTAAGGAGGATAAGGTAACCTTTTGTGTTTCTGTTTACGCTTGTTATTTTCCCGTTCGTAATGTATTTAGATACATACATAAATAACTCGCGCGTGCCCGCGTTCAAAGCGCGTCGCTCCCGACATGCGTTTGGTATGCCGAAGCCTCGAAACTTGAGTAGCCACGAGTTTCTGGCCCATCAGATTTGTCTGGCTCATTGAAAAATAGTTTAAAATATTAGCCCGCTTTCAGCTTAGCGAGTATCCATTCCTTTCTAAGTTTATGTTATACTACCTAAAAATGTCATCTTTCCTAAAATTAGTTGAGTCTGGGGGGCATAAGAATAAATAATAACTACACGTAGAAGCGAATCTCCTTTACCCAGGCCCAAAACGCCACGCTTTAAATACCTACTTCCCCCTTAACCTCGCTACGCCCCTCTGTCTTCCGCGCACAAAGTTAGGGCTGTCACACGCGAAATATTTTAATCGGTTTGTGGATTGTTATACAAGTTTAATCACGAAATATTATTTATGTTTTTCTTCAAAGTGTAAACATTGTTGCAAAATGAGTTTTTACATTTACGTGAAATTAGGGAATAATAGTTTTTAAAGCTAATAAGATTATCTCCAGAAATCTATTAATCATCTATAAAACACGAAAACGAGTCTATATAAAACCTTTAAAATAATAATTAAGCTCAATAATTTTTAGTCTGGGATCCGGAGTTACTTTTTACGTTCCTTTCCGGACCGTAATTTGAATTTTTATTAAGTTGAAAAAGCTTTATTACAAAATACTATTCTTATCTATTAATTTGTTTTAAATCGAGATCCGCGCCGTGAAACAAATACAACGACCACGCCGCGCCGCGCTGCACGGCCTAAAGCCCATCACCAACGGAGCTATAATATATTATTATATTAATATGCCGGAATATATGACATTATAGCAAAGAACCACACAATATTACGATATAAAAATATATATCCATCCCATTCATTATAGCGGCGAGGGACAGAGATAAATATATCTTACAGCAAGGTCTGAATAAATATTAATTTATATTATAGCTGCTTGTGTCGACTCTGTCAACTGGTACGGAAAATATATCGTAAGATGCATTGCTATAATATACATTTTGGCATATTAATATATATTCCATGTGTGACGCCCCTGACTGACTAGACACCTCAGGTGTCGCTAGGCGATAGGTATCTAACGCGCCGATCGCGCGTCGGCAGCCGGGAGTTTCGCTTATACGTGTAGTTATTATTTATTCTTATGTCTGGGGTGACTGGGATCTCACTCTATTAGCAAAGTAATTTAAAAACCTACGTTTCATCGCATCCCCTCACATCACCCGGTAACATTTCACGCCAATTTTTGTCACACCAGATACGCTCGTACCTTTTTAAGACGAGCGTGCCGTAATTATAATGAACATTTTTTGAATTCAGATATCTATTCAATGTCGCTGTCTTATGCATTAGCGCCTTGTTTTTACATTTAATTCATAGTTTAACTTAAGTTCCTTTCGTTGATAATATTACCGTTTGTTTGTTTATTCATGACTGTTTGTTTCCCTAAACAAATAAAATAAAATAAAATCATAAATAATATAGCATTGCCGACTATTATACCAACCGCAATACAAAGGTTTCCTTGCGAGAACTGTTAGTTTGTTTTATTAAAAAACAACAAAGCCAGAAATCCACTTCGGCGCACTTTGCCACGCACACGCAACACACGTTAGTGACTTCAATTCGGGCGTGTGTCGGTCAGTATCTATTTATATTTTCCTGTTATACATAGTTACATTTTAGTTATATAAAATGCAGGCCCCTTTCTGGCTATTCGCAGGTGTACTGGCGTGACATGAGGTGTCGAACTGTCCGGCCGAGACTTGACAATACACCTCACATAATTATGCAGTACGAAGAAAATGTCAGTCGTAAACTGAGAAACTGACCTGTGTTCTGATACTATTAACTAACAGGGCCGAGATTCTAGACGGTAAAAACCATATCATATTGACCTGTTATCGTATTGTTAAAGTTTTGATAGCTCTTACTTACTTGACATAATGGCTGCCGAGTTAAAAACAATACCATACCAGGTCAATGGCGATATGGCTTGTACCGCCCCGAATACAAGCCCAGGTAAATAAATATTAGCCGACGAATCAGGTATTGGGGCCCTTAAGTAGCTAGCAACGTGCACCTCGTGCCTTGCGTAGCAGTTATTTTAATGGCAACCAATAAATAAGAATTGCATTACTCCCCTTTAGAAAGAAAACAGGCAGTTTTAATTTTTTTAAGGTTGTACGTAGTAAAAATTTATAATAAATAAAGTGTATTAATACGAATAAAATTAATAAATATATGAAAATTTAAATCTATTTTGTTTAACTAACCGCCTGTTTCACAATCGACAAGTAAAGCACATTTGACAGATAAATTCAGCCCTTCTCTTTCTTACACTTTTTTTCCGAGCCAAATTTAAATGGCAGATAAATTTACATTTCGATTGTGAAACAGGCCATTAGAGTCTCTTCTTATTG
Organism: Acleris literana; assembly: GCA_946894065.1. Classification (NCBI taxonomy): domain Eukaryota; kingdom Metazoa; phylum Arthropoda; class Insecta; order Lepidoptera; family Tortricidae; genus Acleris; species Acleris literana. Next base: position 47,957,210 of record OX335668.1, read on the forward strand.
AGAGAAAATCTATTACCAAAACATGACACTGAATTAAGCCTTGACATAGCAATGATACTCGTATAACTAACTATTCTAGCTTACCGATTTCCAAGTATTTTTGATGCAATGTATCATATTCATCCCACACGATGCTCTTATACCGATTACGTTCTCTTGAAATAGGCATCAATGATTCCTGTCGCTGAGCCTCATTTGGATTTCTAAAAATGCATTAAAAATTACACATCAATAAGTTAGTTAATGTTTTATGTTCTTCTAAATAAATTTGTCTTTTAGTATAAAAATTAAATTTGATTAAAAATGTAAAGATGTTTCTTATCCAAATTCTAGGTTATACGAGTACGTTATACCGCCATACTCAGAGACATTTTAAACGCAAATAAGAGAACTGTGAGGCTAAACATTTTCGTACAAAATACGATAATGTTTCTCTCCCTTTAAACCTAGTCTGATTTTTAAGATATATTCGAATACGTTGTAGATATTACGAAAAACTATGTCTGTGCGTTTTGCTTAAAATAATACAGAAACGTACACATCTAGTTTTTCATAATAACAAAAACATATTAAAAAACAAACATACGCCTTCAAAAGCGCTAAAAATAACTTCTTTTAAAATGGCAGGTAATTAAGATCAGTCCAACTGAAGTTGGCTATTTGTAAAAATATTGTGATTCACCTGTCATTTTAAAAGTCCATAGTATTTTTTTGCATGCGGTTTTTTCTTTTTTAAAGCATTTATTTTATTTCATACTTTTTAGTGATTGATCATAAATATTAAGCTGTTATGCAGTCCCACTTCTTAGTTGATATTCAAGCTCGCCGCCTCGTAGCAACGCCACGGGAAAGTCATAGTCATATTTAAACAATTAAGTATTCTTCGTTATAGTCGCTCAACTATCTTATCAGTTATCGCCACCCATGAAACAGGTACCGTTGAGGAGTTCCGATGACCATTTGTGGTTTTCATCATTTGTTAAACTTCACCAAATGATAATTTCTGAATGCTAATGCTAAACTTGTTACTAAAAATACTAAAATCGCTATTGTATGCCTATAATATATAGGAGGCGGTTCTCAAATCGTCAAAATCTGTTTTTTTTATGTAGGTATGTTCAGCGAGGCACTTTTTACCCTGTGCGTTGATTTTAATGATTCGGTCTTTGATAGAAAGATCATACTTTATAATTATTTGGTCCCACAGAAAAGTTAGCGTGATCAGATGATGGGATCCATGAGGAATTGAGGGAACTCGGGAAAAAATTACAGGCACACATACCGCAATTTTGGTATTTTCTGTAAGAACTGAATATGTCTGTCTTGGAGCGCAGGGTGGTGTTTCGCACTCGATCCGTTCTTTTTACACTTAATATGCTGCGCTCCATCGCTCTTTGACAAACCTTGAGTTTGGACTTTTGATATTCGGTTAAAGACCACGAAACAACACCGTAGATTAGAACGGGAAAAATACATACGTTGACGAGTTTGCGTTTGAGTGTAAGAGGAAGGTTTCCTTTCATCAGTTGTTTCATGGATCAGTAGCTCTTTCAGGTGTTATCGACACGTCTTTGTATTTCCATATCTTGCCTGTTGCTAAAAGAGACTAGCTGGCCCAGATAGACGTACTTGTCGACGTAATGTATTACCTGCCCGTCCACCTCGATCCTTTGTCGGGAGGAGCTGTTGGTCATGATTTGTGTTTTGGTCCTATTCATCTTAAGTCCAACCTCAAGGCTTGCGGCGCTAAGTTCTTGTAGCATGAGCTGTAGGTCGTGAGCAGTTGGAGCGAACGAAATAACGTCGTCAGCGAAGCAAAGGTTGGTTAACCGTTGGCCGCCAACTTCAATACCTCTGTCGCTCCAAGAAGCCGATCGGGTTTTGAAGACTTCTTCCAGGGTGCTAGTAACATTTAATCTCCCAATAATTTGGGAGATAGCGGGTCTCCCTGTTTAACGCATTTTTCAATTTGGAAGGATTGACCGGATGATTGCAATTTTATGTCAGCTGTGCTATTATAATAAATATTGTTAATATAATGGCGCATATTTGTTAAATCTCGTATACACAATACATAAGATGAATAACTTATAAAGTGCTGCCATCTATATAACAACTTTAAAAATTGATCGATACCGACAATGTCGGTATGCATCTCATCACTAATAATCGTTTGATAATCGGTAAGATAACGAAAACGTATTTATTTTAAAATTTTGTAAGCACATGTTTGTAATAAAAAAATGTGCATTTGTTATTTTAAGCTAGTGTTTTTGTTTTTTAGTAGTGTAGGTGTGTAGCAATCAGAGCGAATTTTGCATCTGTGTTGAGTATTGTTTATGTAGTGTTACCTCACCTCCCCCAAAAAGTGACAGACTTTTGTGCTTAGGAAATTGTATCAATGCGTGCTCCAGTTCTAAATCCTCTAAGTATTATAATGCTGGGTGTGACAGAGACGAAAACCTCACTTATCAATCAAATCTATCAAACCTCACTACATTTTCAATGTAAGAAATGTTTCGAAAAAAATATCTGTATGACGAGACTTTGTCAGTGTAATGGTGTTTTCAGCGAATGTGCTTTTCATCAAAAAATACAATATCAAATAGAGATTACTTACCTTAAAATGGACATGAAGACAGTGATAAAGTGTATAAATAAATAATATGATTAGGCTCAACCTTCAAAAGTACGCGAATATGGAGTTATAATGGTAAATTGATTTGTTTATAAGAGTGAGGGAACGAATAGGAACAGACTTTACGCACAAGTGCGAAATATCCAACTTTCCGCATTATATGCAGATAGAAAAAATAAAAAGCACTAGTTCGAAAAATACAACTTTCCGCACGATATACAGATATACAAGTACCACTTTTTGAGCAACTGTATTAAAAAATAACGTTTTAGTTGTAGGTTTGGAGTTTTCTTTCTTCTCTGAGTCTGTAATTATTCTTCCGTCCAAAGCAAAAGAAGAATACTCTTAAGTACTTTGTTCTCACACACTGCCTCTCTTTTGGAGTGCAGTAGGTATATTTCTTGATACTGCCACACCATGATTTTTTGTTAACAAAAAAACTAACGCAATAAGGCCTTGTAATGAAATTTAATATTTTGAAATCTTTCTCATAAAGCTTTTGTCAAAGTCAACACTTGGGAAAGCCATATAATCACAATCACTATCACTACATATTATAAAAGAAAGTCGCTTCCCGCTGTCTGTCTGTCCCTATGTATGCTTAGATCTTTAAAACTACGCAACGGATTTTGATGCGGTTTTTTATTAAATAGAGTGATTAAAGAGGAAGGTTTATGTGTATAATACATGCATAATATAGTAGAGAAACACTGATATTTTTAGAGGTTTCTAATGTGATGTCGTAAATAAACACATTTTTTGCGCTTACTATGCAAACGCTGGCTAAACCTTAAGAGATATATCAAAATAATGTACTGAAGAATTGTAGTTTTTCAATAAACCTAAAGAAAAGTCTGCGATGGCATATGTTTATCTCGTAAGGTTGACTCACAGTAACCATTTTTATCTAGCTATTTTCTCCAATTCAGTATTTACTCTTATACAGATAAATAAGTTAGTTACCTTGGACATTTAATGTACATTAAAATTGCCCTGTACACTATATTATTTAAATAAAGACTTTAGAAGATATGGCAGATTCAACATTACGCACAACCTAAATCTGTATTATCAAAACGCTCGGCCGGGCCTATAACCGCGCTTCGCCCTTTAGTATCTACAGCCTACAGCATCCAATAGTACCTAACAATTTTTTGGAATTATCAGACGTGCACCGGAGCTCTCTTGTTACTTACTTATATGTATATTAATAAATAAATACAAGCTTTTCAAATGATTAAATTAGGGAAATGGGTAGGTAGTTAGATTGAGTTTAGGTATTGATTAAAAGTTATTTTTATGTCGTTTTTCATATTTTTGAATACAAAGTTTGAAAAGGTATTAGGTAAATAAATTCATATTGGTGAATATAATTAAAAAAAAATCCTAAGTGATTTTTTTAAATATTAGGTTATCAACGAGAGGTTATTATTTAATTTTGTGGATTTAAGGTATAAAACTCCATTTTTCTTATTTTAAGATTGTGTTGTAAATATTCAGAATATGTAAGTACCTACATATTTCCTTCCTATTTGGTTATCAATGAGAAAGTGTGTTGATTAGTTAATATTAATTTATCCTTATTTTAAGGTTCTTTGTGTTGTAAATAATTCGAATATAGGTACTTATGTATTTCCTGGTGTAAATTTAAAAATATTTAGTATAATATTTGTCACATCAATGAAGCAGGTAGTTAATTTTGTGGATTTGGGTTAATAGGTATTGTTTGTTTTTTTTTTTAAGGAGAAAACTCAAAATGTATTACCTATGACGCGAAGAAGTAGTTCTAATATAGATCGTAGAATTAGGGATAATAATAGAAACAATTTACGTCTTAATGATGAAATCAAAGAAGAAAGGGAAATCAGGATGTGTAAAGAGAAAGTAATTCTTTGCGAAGAAATAGGGAATCTTCTACTGAACGTGACGTTCGGCTAATAGGCGACAGGGATAGATATAGATCTCAGAGAGCCAGAGAATCTTCTACTGAACATGAACGTAGGTCCACAAGCACTTCTAATTTATGGCCAAATAAAGTGAATTATGCATTCCTCTGCAAACCTCTTCTGCAAACCTCTATGCAAATGCACCTATCTAAAAATGATTTCACCATTTGAAAACTATATTATTCCAGATGAACTTGGGTTATTTCTACTTATATTAACCGAAGCGAAGCGAGGGCGGGTCGCTAGTATTATATAATTTAATAAAAAATTGCCTTATACTTACCCACTTTTTGCAAAGTTAGCAATATAGAATATAAATGCTTCCGACAACGCAACCTCCGACTTCGTGTAATTTTTTGGAAAATGTCCCAGTCCATCTACTAGTGGTGCTCCGAATAAATATGGTAACTCTTCTCCATGTACAGATCCCATTCTCTAAAATTAAAATAACAGGGTTTATATAAACCGGCCAAAAGCGTCGATCTATGCGTAGCGTAGGGTTCCGTTTCTCATTTGGTCGACTCGTTAACTTTTAAAGTCAACTTAGCTATTTTTTTAACGTATCCAAAAACAACGGTTTTGCTGGTTGAGGGGAGACAATTGACTTACATTACTTACCACTTTAAAGCCTAATATTTCGCAAAAGGATCCGTGAATCAAAAAATGTTGTTTACATTTATGATTATGATTATTATTGCATGCCCCCTCTTTTTTTGAAAAAGCTTACCTAAATGACAAAACAATGAAATAAACGAATAAACAAAATTATCCCTTTTTTACGTGTATGGAAAAAGTAAGTAAACTTTTTGTATTTTTTTTTGTCGGTGTTATAAATGTTCTTACGTATAAGTATGCTAAATTACAGTTTTTCATCAAGAGTCTGCGTTAGGCCGCAGACGGACAGACTGTCCGTCAGATGGATATATTATTATGGCGAAACTAAAAGGGTTCCTTTGCTGACTGGGGATCCCAAAACGAATGTTTAGCACGTTGGTTGTTGCAATTGTTAAAAAATGACTTTTTACTGATTTTCGATAAAAAATGATAACATAACTTGTTGAATCACAGAATTATAGATTCATGCAGAACGTAGGAACTGTAGTTGGTAACCGTTAGAAAAACAGTCACCAAATTCAGAATTTGTAAATAGTTATTTGTGCAACAAGAGAGGAAAGTTGGTTTGTGCTGCGAGTGTTGATTTTGAATCCCGGGTAAGCGAAGGATTCTATAATTGAATCATGAGCGAAGCAAGTGATTCTAGATTAGAATCCTGAGCGTAGCGAGGGATTCAAAGACACGAGATGTAAATAAGCTTGGTCCCGTGTGACACATACAACTTTTCACCTCAGCAGCGAGAACATACTTGTAGTATATAGGTAAACAAAAAACCATATGGTTAAAAATAAGCAAAATGTATCTATATTTGTAAAAAAAACAAAATATCAAGAATTTTAAGTTAAAAGTAAAATTATTGCAGTTTTGCAATTTAAAAGTACCAGTTCTGTTTGGAATTAGGGCCTAACTGAGTAGGTAGGTACCTACTATGCCGAAAGCTTTACAAGTGTTTAGTGTGCGCATACATAATATTTGTATACTATAATTAATGACGGACTTACTTTTGCTGCGAGAAAATTGCAGTTCGGAGCTTCATAAAGAAACTTTGGATTTTTAAAAATGCAATAAGTTTGGGATAGGTTTCAATGTGCACGTCATCTTTTCTCTTTATTGTGGTTTTCAACATTGAGTAAATACATACTCCACATTGTAGATGGTTGCTTCCTTTGTGATAATTCTATGAAGTACCTACGCTAACAGTACGGTCTCCGAAAAAGTGTTTCGCCCTTTGCAAGTCTCCATTGCTTAAAAATATCTTAAGCTTTTAGATATTTTTCGCGAGACTTTTCAGGCAGGAAACGTAATTTTAAATTTATTACTCGCTTCTTCAATGCTTCCGGTGTTAAATAGCAGATTTCGTCACTGGACTCACTCATATGTATTTATTATTACTTTTATAATATTCAACGTGTACTTATTGAAAGTAGATAGCGTAACAGAAGAATAAACAAAAACAATAAAAATAATCCAACTATTTATTAAAAATGCGTTCTGAAAACTGCACCCGCGGTTTATTTCACAAAATTAAACATTGTTAAAACTATAAACAATTCTGTAGATACATGATAAACTTCGTATTTAAAAAAAATATATTATTAAAATAATATAATACGATTATGTGTATAATAATATGATAATCATATTTAAAATTTTAACCGATAATTTTCAATTTTATGGTGATATGTGTATCCGAACGTTTTATTGTTTTTTTCTTTTTGGGCCTACTAGATATGGAATTTGAAAATCGAACTTCGAATCAACTTGTTTCTATTTCTCGCTTTTTTCGTATCGAAGTGAGAGTGACAGTACAAAGTGAAGTTCCATTCATTCGGATGTTGTGAGTAGCCCCAGCACTGATCTGGGCATTTTAAAAAATAATAATTAAAAAGTTACTTTGTCTCACGCTCGCAGCAAAACCGAATTTTGCTCACTGTTTTTAAGCAGCAAAATATGCTTGTTTGTGCTGCTGAGAAGAAAAAATATTTTTTTACTGTTTGTTTAATTTATAAAATTTAGCAATGACACTGGCTCGTACGAGTATCATAGTATAAGAAGTAAACATTGTACGCGTGTATATTGATTTTGAAAATTGTAACTTTATATGAGAAAATCATAAATGTCGCGACTGAAGTGACTTTATTATTCAAAGTGCATTTGACGGTTTTACCTGAGGGTAATCTCCGTCCTTTGTTTGATAATCAAAAACGTAGAAAAATGTGTTTGGTCCAGATTCCGGCGTGGTCTTGGCAACGCTTAAGAAGTCTCCTGTCTGAACCAACGGGGCTACATATTGGGCGTCTGAGAGTGCCAATACAGCTGCGTCTCGGGTGTTGATTGGATGCTGCAAATGCGAACATTTACAGTTTATTTATTGTTATTACTGATTTCTCTATGGCGAGGATTGTCACTCTCATTGTTGAATAATCTTAACTATAACACACTTACCTGTACTGTCCTTTCCCAATCCGTATATTCATTTACTATTGTAAAGAATATTTCGCTTAAGTGATATGTGTAGGCGTTCCTAACATAAGTCCTAAAACACAAAAGTATGCTGCAATTAATTATTACTCCAACGATTGTTGTAAAGTATATATTATATTATCGTTTTATCAAGAAGTTAATTATTCAATCGATATAGAGCTAAATTGGCTTAACCCTTTACTGCCATGAACTCAGTAGATAAGTTCCGTGTAACTGGCCCCTGTGGTTTCCAAACACCAATTTACAGAATAAACATCGACCTCACCTTATTATCCTATCCCTCCGTTCACCTTCAAATCCGTTTTGTATATCTTGAGCTGAGAATTTCCACAGCGCTTCACTTGTTACTACTCCAAAAAGTAGATCGTATTTATTTTGTCCGCCTCTGATCCCAAATATCCTATCACCACTTCTTTTATCAGCCTTAAAGTTATTAACTCCGGAAACGCTTGTAAAACCTTGCAAGTCATTAGGAATGAAAAACGTAAGCAGTTCTTTTGCGTAATCAGTTTTGACGACAACTCCGTCGACAGAGGGACCAAACGCTGTTAAATAACTTGGAGTGCTAATTTCTGCTGACATCAGTTCTTCAAGTGGCACTTCGCGGAGGCAATCCACAATTAATTCATGATCTTTTACAATGTCTTCTGGTAAGGTGCAATTTGATTGTTTGGCCAATTGAACAGAAAAGCTGACAGGATCTTCCACAAGAGCCCAAGAACTTAATGCTGAGCCAGATAAAAGTATAGCGCGATGAAAAAGGCCTAAAAATAGAACATAGTTAAATGATGAAAAATGTATGTAGATACGACGACTCATTAAATAATAATCGTTACACCTACCCGCCATAACCGTTGGGGAGATCATTAAGAAGTTAATGCACGCCGCACCTGAACCATGACCCAACATTGTTACATTACCAGAGTCTCCACCAAAAAGAGCAATATTCTGCTGAACCCAGTGTAATGCTGCAATTTGGTCCATGAGTCCATAATTGGCAACCCTGGCTTTTATATGTGGAATTGGGTTGGCGTTCAAAAATCCTGAAACATGACAAGCATATTAACATTACGGGTATGGACATATCTATATATATAAAAGGCAAAACTGACTGACTGACTTAGATATCAACGCACAGCCGAAACTACTGTACCTAGAAACTTGAAATTTGGTACAAGGGTTCCTTTCATGATATAAGTGAGCACTAAGAAAAGATTTTTAGAAATTCAACCCCTAAGGTGGCAAAATAGGGGGGTGAAGCTTATATGGAATTTTCTCATTTCTGGACTTAGGAGTATGAAAATAGTTATATAAGTTCTCGATTACAATTAAAAATGATTTGTGTCGGTGAAATGGACAAAATTCCCTCCTAAAGGGGTAAAATGGGGGTTAAGTTTGTATGGAAGTTTTCTCATTTCTGGTTTAGCGGTATGAAAAAAGGTATATAAATGATCTGTGTCGGTGAAATAGACAAAGTTCCCTCCTAAAGGGGCAAAATGGGGGTTAAAGTTCGTATGGAAATTATCTCATTTCTGGACGTAGTAGTAAGAAAATAGATATATAAGTTCTCGATTACAATTAAGAATGACCTGTCTAGGTGAAATAGACAAATAGGTAATTTTCTAATTTTTAGCAGTATGAAAATTGGTACCTATGTCCTGATTACAAATAAATATGATCTGCGTAGGCAAAGATAAAGAAAGAAGAAGTAGCTTTCTACTTATAAGGGGGGGAGTTCCTATGAGACTTCCTTATTTCTGAACTTAAAAATATGACTGGTCACAATTTAAAATGATTCGTATGGCGAAGTTGGCGACTTCAATTGGGGAGAGGATTTTTCATACAATATGTACTACTAATTGATATTTAAAATGACGTGGAAATAAATTGGTTAATAAGTATGCAGTAGCTAACTTAAAAATTACTTATCAGGTTGTGCATAACAAAATCAATAATATTAAGGGAGCATAATTTTTGTGTGATTATCCGTACTTATAATAATAAATAATAATAATAAATCTTTATTGCTTGAAATAATGTTTAACAAAATCTTAATTTAACATTTAGTATTTTTTACCTAAGATACAAAATATTATGTACAGTGCAATCTTCCATCTATCTATATATAAAATACTAAACTGATTGTTGATAAAGCAACGCACAGCCCAAACCGCTGGACCTAGAAACTTGAAATTTTGCACATAGATACCTTATAGAGTGAAGATATCCACTAAGGAAGGATATTTGGTTATAAGGGGGTAAAAAAGGGGATGAACGTTTGTATGAAAGTCCTATCCGTCGATTTTGAAGTTAGAATCTTCAAATTTGGGGTTTAGGTCAACAATTGAAAATTAATATATCGACCCTTAAAGTATCAAATGTCGTAAAAGCCATTTTGGCCAAAATGAGTTTTTAATGCAGTTTTATTCAGTTTTTTGCGCTCTATCGAACTGTTTATTTGAAATGTTCAAATTCGCAAAAAAATGTCTTTTACGACGCACTTAATTCACGCTTAAAACCTAGATTTCTTGTTTTTAAATGTCGTAATGATCAAGTTGGAGCGTAAAGTTTTAAAATTAATGTTGTAAAAGACATATTTTTTGTTGATTTGACTAATACTACATTTTGATATTGTATTAGAAAAAAATTAATCATGATAATTTTTGGCGTAAAAACCGGTTATTTTTTAAATTGGTATTTACGACAAATTATTCATGGAAGATTTACCAAACACTAATGTAAATTTATGCTGTATAAGAAACGACTTTTTAATACACGGTTTCTACGACAATTTCTCATTATAAGACATGTAAAAAAATAATGCCCGTTTTGTTTTATCCTCTTAAGACCCATCAATCAACGAAATTTGTCAAAAGTAAATTTTTGATTGTTAGTCTTCAAAAAATATATTCTACTTTTTTTTCCCTTGCACCAGATCTTTATTACAATAGCCGTATTATATACTATTTTTAATACGAAGGATCTTAGGTTAGGAGGTTAAGTGCCACCATACGCTTTACAGCAAGGGCATCAATTGGCTTTTACAACAAACGCTCCTTTACTGCTGGGGATTCAATCGGCTTTTACTACAGACGGTCCTTCACTACTAGGGATTCAATTGGTTTTTACTACAAACTGTCCTTCACTGCTAGTGATTAAATCGGCATTTACTTGAAATGGCCCTTTACTGCTAGGGATTTAATCGGCTTTTGCTACAAACGCTCCTTCATTGCTGGACATTAAATCGGCTTTTACTACAAGCGGTCCTTCACTACCAGGGATTCAATCGGTTTTTACTACAAACTGTCCTTCACTGCTAGTGATTCAATCGGCATTTACTAGAAATTATCCTTTACTGCTAGGGATTCAATCAGCTTTTACTACAAACGGTCCTTCACTCCTAGGGATTCAATCGGCTTTTACTACGAACGTTTATATTTTTTTATGTGGCATACATTGCTTTTTACTACTATTCATAAAAAAATATGCATTATGGCTGAAAAAAATATGGTATTGTAAAATAATGTTTGTTTTCTAATGCAATTAGTTAACTGAAAAATATCCCTTAAAGTGATCTGAAAAACTCGCATTTATTATTTTTATTACTAAAACTGTTACGTTGAAAACTGTTACAAATGATTATAAAAAATATAAGAAATATTAGGGATGAACCTATATTTTTAAGTCATCTCTTGCAATTGATCAATGCATTAGAAAACAAACATTAATTACCATACATACATTATATTGTACATACATAAACTCACGCCTTCGTTCCCAGAGTGGGGCCAAGCAGAGCTACAGCTCCAACTCTAAAAGCTTGTTGATAGTTCTGTGACAGCATTTTGCACAATGAGGCTAAGATGTTTACCAGCGTATTGGTGACAGGTTGCAAGCCTATCGCCTAACAGTACTACAGGGCTTTTTTCCCTTAGTCGCGTCTTACGACATCCACGGGAAGACATGGAGTAGCACTATTCTAACCCGGCAACCACACGGGCCTTGTTTTCTTCGTAGAAGGAACGAGAATCAAAAACAGTTCAATATTTTGCGCCAAATTATACATTTCCAATGATAAATAAAACAGAAAAAGTCATAATTTAAAGCATAGCATCTTGTATTTGTAATAATAAACTCAAAATTTATGTAGATAACTCGTAGGTGCCATTTTAAGTTTTGAAGGTTTAAAACGAAAACTTCTGAGAAGGCTACTAGACTTGGCATTTGTCCGTAACTTTAAATACCAAATTTTAATCTCCGTAATATTATATTTTAGAGCTCTGTACCAAATACTGTTAAACATTATAAGATGACTTTGTTGTTCGTCTCTCCGTCTGTTCGTCGGTATGCCAAGAACCATTTTTCTTTGAAATTTAGAATAGGTGTAATATTTCGACTTTTTAAATTATTTGCCTTTGTAGGTACTTGTTTGTTTTTATTATATTGCTTGTGTTTTTTATTTCTTTTTTTCTTGTACAATAAAGAGTATACATTCATGCATATACGTACATATTTGCTTTATTCATTTGAATGCTGTCCAGTTTTAAAGGGTAGTCACATTTTTTAATTTCTGACATCGATGACTTTTACAAATTCTATGTAGATAATGAGCGTAAAATACTAATAATGATACGCAGCCCACTTCTTGTTTGTTTTAATTAATTATACAAATAAGACCGAGATAGGTGCTATAAACTTGATGCTCGGTTCTGACTTGCATTGCAAATGCCCATTTATATGAAAAGCGAATATTGTCGCCAGCTACCAATAAAATAGCCGTACTGTTCAGGACAGTAAGCAACCTTCTGACAAAGCTCTTCGATAAGTCGTTGGAGTTTACACGACAAGAAGTTATTGTCGTGTAGACGGCAGTTAAATCAAAGTTTTCACCGTCTTGCTTTGATATTGTATTCATAATGTTGAGATTATGACAGCTTTCATTCACGAATAGTTGTTTAATTACGATGTCGAAGCAAGTTGGGTTAATTCAATATCCTTCAATGGAAATCCTTGAGCATTATTTAAATAAATCTTAACGTTTCAATACTTGATCGCTGTTATGCCTTTTAATAGAGCCGTGTCAGATATTACTAGGGCCTGGCCACAACACCACGGCACGGCGTCGTTAACGTGAAATGTCGCGGCGCCGTAGAAAGGCACGTTGCCGCGTCGTGCAAATATACGGTGCCGTGTGACAACGGCTTCAACTATTTTAAACTCTACGCGCAGGATATTGGGCTTATATGTATTGCACTTTATAATGAATGACGGCATCGTGTATCTGCACGTTGTGGCAACGTGCCTTTTTACGGCGCCGCGCCGTTTCACGTTAACGACGTCGTGCCATGGTGATGTGTCCAAGCCCTTATTGTTGCGCCCAATGTTGGTTAAGATTATTATTAAGTCGTTGCATGTAGGTACTGTACCTACATGCAACAGCTTCTCTTTTTTGTATTATGATACATAGCTTTTTTGTACGCACTTATTTTTGGTTCGGAATCTCATTGAAGAGCTTTTTCGGAAGCTACCACAGGGAATCTAATTACAATATGAAAGGCTCTCAAAAATCGTTGATATATATATATTGAGTCAATGGCGTCAGAGTTAACAACAATACGATAACATATCGAATGCAATACTTATTGTTGTACCGCGTAGAATAGAGACCCTGGCTCCAAATTCTACTCAGTGAAACAATATTGCCTTTGACATGTTTTCGTATTATCAACGTTATGGCAACCCTTTATTTCTAGATAGTCATGGTGGCCGTGTTAAAAACAAAACAATAAAAAGCAGATTGCAAGCTTCTGACAAAGCTCTTCCATACGTTATTTAAATTTAAATTATGTAATTAAAATGATTTTAATGACTTTTAAATTTTAATGACCAATTCTACTGTAGTTTAACAAAAGTTTATATTAATGCTAACCTAACCTAACCTTAACCGAAACCTAGATTATTCACAAAAATGTACCTAGATACTTAGTTCTCTCTATAAAGACCAATTACTTCTAGATATATATTATGAGAGACGAAGCATGTTTAAGTTTTTAGTTGAGTTCAATTTTATTGCATAACAAAAAATAATTATCTGCGCATCGTTTAGACGGTAAATCTTATTTTAATTTGACTTTATAATAATTAATTATCTGTGCATCGTTAAGAGTTGAAGTCTTATTTTAATTTGTCATTCTATTAAAAAAATGTTATAAAACAAGCATATTTCTTAAAATGGGTACTGCTTTTACTACTATTAATTACATATTGTTATGATTACATAATGTCTTTTAATACAATATTACCCCCAATAAAACCACGTAGATTCCTTTTACAACAAAGGTTACAGTTGTACACTATAAAAAAATTGTCTTAAAAGCCATTTTCAATTCTTGTTGTGCGTCTTAAAAGCCATTTACATATTTTTTTTTGTAGTAAAAGCCACGCTATCTCTGGATCTATTAAAGCTACGGGATTTTAAATTTATAATTATGAAACATCTCGAATACCTAAGCATAATGAGCTCAAGTGGTTTATAATAGCTTGAGTATTTCAAAAAATATATGCAAAAATAAAGTAAAAGTAAGTAAAAGTAAAAGTCTACAATATATGCCAACAACCACACAATGATAACAGTCGGGCCAGCAGCTCTACTAAAAATTGGCGAAAATCGTACGAGTATGGCAAGAGATAGTAACGGTATAATTACATTAAACCGCGAATTTTGTAATACTGTACAAAACACAGATAATTTAAAAAAAAGGTGTACCCCGATCTACAAAACAACATAAAGAATAGATAATAGTTGTGTGAGAGGGCAATATTAGCTTAGCACCGACAAACGAAATTGTCGGGTGGATAAATGAAAAAAAGATGTCTCACGATATTGTGGAGTATCTCTCGGTAGGCAATGCCATAGACACCGAGCAAGTCATGTCTGGAGTGCCCTCTCATAAGTTCATGCTTAAATTTGGTGTCCCGGTACTCCGGTAGTCCATAAATATCATAAGGGCAATAATTATGTCTGGAATTGCTAAAGGAGAAAATGTTTTGATTCCCCGCATTCCTATAAGTAATTCCGAAAGATTTACCATTTAACTTTAAAAAAGTGCAATTCTCTTTAAAAACGGCTTTTGCCATGAACATATAAACAAAGCGCAAGGAAAAACACTAGAAGTAGCCGGTGTACATTTAGAAGCAAACTGTTTTTCCCATCGGCAACTGTATGTAGCATGCTCAAGAGTATCCAGCCCACGAAATCTTCATGTTTTAGCGAAAGATGGCAAAACAAAAAATATTGTATACTAAAATTTATTGACCTAAATGACGTTATCCAATTCAACTTCTTTTTAAATTTCGAGCTGAATATGATTTAAAGGTCATTCTGGCCAGGGAGGAAGTCAAACTATACAATTACTTAAAACTATTAATTTACGAATTTAATTGAATCGAATTTAATTTACGGATTTGTAAACGAGTTCTACGCGGACGAAGTCGCGGGCAAAAGCTAGCGTATAATATTATAGAAAGATTTAAATTCATAATGGTTCATTATACCTATATAATGTTTTTTTTTTAAACCGTAATGTTTTCAGGATTATTATAATACAAACCTAACTTAACCTAATGGGCTTTATATAACGGCCTTTTAAATTACCCATTATGTATTTTGAACTTTGGACGTTATGATAAAACCCCTAACATTATTTACTTTGAGCAAATGTTTTTAGGCAACCAACTTGGAAGATAGATCACACACGAAAGTAAAAGAAGGATTTTTATCAATTTAGTAAAATAAACCTGGCGGTCAGGAGAGAAATACCCCGCACCTGAGTCCCGTTTTTCGGGTCGGCATGTCAGATCATATTTAATGTGCTTTAAATATAAGCTGTTTTAGTACCTACTTTACTAAGTATTACTCGTATTCTGCAATCCCACCAAATAATAAAAGTTAAAAAAATGCCCAAGTTCTCTTATGCAATCCCACCAAAACATAAAAGTTAAAAAAATGCCCAAGTTCTCTTATGCGATGCAACCAAAACTAGTGGTATCTGGAAAGTTGCCAAGTTTGGCACTAGATTCGATATTTTTCATTGATTCAATTGCATTATTTTATTATGATGAGTAGTGTCTGAAAAGGTGTCATGTTTGGTACTGAATTGTTGAAGTTAAACAAATTAATTGAGACTAATGCATTTTGAGCTAAGGGCTCTATACTTTGCAGTTTTCTATACAGTATGTTACAATATCATGTGATCAGTTAGGTATTTAATAAAACTGCCTAGTTAGAGTTAAAAAAGAAATGATTTAAAAAACAAAAAACCGCCTTCAAAAACGCAAAAAATAACTTTTTTTTAAATTGTAGGTACCTAATAGGTTTGTCCAACTGATGTCGGCTTTTTTGTTGAAAATATTGTGGTCACCGACTTCAGTTGGAGTTACCTGGGCAGTTGGTACGTATTAAGTAGGTACGTACAATTTGAAAATAAGTTAGTGTTTGCGTTTTTATTTAATTATTTAAACTTTATTGCACAATACACAAAGTAAGTACAAATGGCGGACTTTGGGCCAAACAAACAAGTAGAGTTTATTTTATTGTAAACATTTATTTTATTTTATACTTTTTAGTGATCATGAATCATAATTAGCTGTTACGTAGTCCCACTTCTTGGTTGATATGAAACTTTAAGTTATTTCAAGCGCACCGCAAGCAACGCAGCGGGAAACTCATAGTCATATTTCAACAAGTAAATATTCTTCATTGTAGTCGCTCAACTATCTTAATCGAGATATCTTATCGCCACCCTTGAAATCAGTACCGTTGAGGAGTTCCAGTGGCCATCCGTGGTCTTCATCATCAGTTCCACTTCACCAAATGATACTTTCTGAATGCAAATGCTGGACATGTTACTAAAAATTCTAAAATCGCTATATGTTTGCCTACAATATTTGAGGAGTTCCCTCAATTCCTCTCAATCAGATTCAGATTTGGTGACAATGGGACCACTTCGGAAGTATACTCTATCAAACTAAAAAAGAATTTGTTAAAATCGGTCCACAATTGACGGAGTAATCGATGAACAAACATAAAAAAAAAACAGTGGAACGTATAACCTCCTTCTTTTTTGAAGTCGGTGTTCGCGCCTCGAATCGGGTGTCATCGGAAATGTTCGGCATCCGTCGCCCGCGCAGCGGAGCGCGGGGCGCGGGGAGCACCGCTCGGGCCCATTCGGCTCATAGCAACTGCAGCGACAACATGTCGTCTACACTATTGTAAAGCTTTATAATACCGATTATATGTGCATGAAATGTACCTACTTGGAGTATAATTTATCTCCCTAAACTACCAAGATCAAGGTGCACGCGTCCAGACGTGTACATATGGCGACCGTGGGAATATAACGAAGTACCTGTGTAAGAACAAAGAAACGGAATTGCAGCCGTGGCATTTTTGGATACTACACATCGAAAGTCTACGCCAGCGACATCAAGTAAGCCCGTTCCTTTTATTTGCCTTGTCCCTATTTCCGACTTCTATCTGCTATTTAAAAGCCTAACTGCCTAAAAGCGTCGGGTTGTGTATCTAGCTTCATGCGTACCGGCCGGGCTACTATTTTGCACAGTCATTTACTTGGCACCGCTAGTCGTAAGTGATTTCTATATAAATCATTAATTCTTTTTTTTAGGTATCTAGCATAATGCGTACCAACCTATGAATTTGCATTGTCATTCATTTAATTCGCTTCGTATCATATGAACATGAACCCTATATAAGTTCAAGTAAATTAATTAATTAATTATAAATACTGCACGTATAAGTCGCTTATAAATAGTTATTCTTATAGTAATAAATAAGAACGCTAGCCGAATCCTATGCTACGCTTTGCACCTTGCGCATTTCGTACTTACTTTCTAACTTCTCTCTTAAAAGTAAATGGTAAAAATTAAATTAATTTAAAGTAACGAATTTAACGGTTATAATTTACTTATACAATAATAGATAACTGTTAAAATGTAAATATTAAAGGTTTTGTTCGATAAAGCATAACTTGTAACTATTCTTTATGTACTTATTTCAAGGTCCTTTACTCGGAACATTCCAGGCCTTGTTGCCGCGCGGGCGCCGCGGGCTACTTGCGCGCGCTGTTGCTACGCGGTATTCCGGGGTGTGCTTTGCGCCGCTCACCGGGTTCCCGTCTGACGCGGTCGGTGCTGTTGGCGGGCTCGGCGGCAGTGGCATTGAAGGCGGCTGGATCGAGTTACCGGTTTGATTGCACCTGTTTATTCTCCTAGGTCATTGTTTATTTTAAATGCCTGATAACGAAGAGATGAGTACTGCTGATTATATTAAAAAGTTAAATAAAAGACGTGGCGGAATAAGGAGCCAATTAACTATATTTAAAGACTTTGTGAAAAATCTTCAAAAAACAAATAGTTCTGATCTATCAAGTTATCAAATCAAGGAATTAAGCCTGAGATTAGATGGGTTAAGAAAGTTAACGGCTGATTACGATAAAGTACAAATTGAACTTGAAGAGATTTCACCTAAAATAGACGAGCAGTTTGGGGAAAGAACACAGACTGAAAATATATTGTACTCTCAAATCGCTTTAGCTCAAGACATCATCGATTAGTTTTCATAAAAAATCAGTGGTCAAAATGAGTCATTCAAATCAAAGTCGTGTCATGAGAAATTTAATCCCATTCGTTTACCAACGATGAGTTTGCCAACCTTTGACGGTAACTACACGCGATGGTTGGAATTTAAAGATTTGTTTGAGTCTTTGATCAATGGTAATGATTCGATTGCTCCGATAAACAAGTTTCATTATTTAAGAAATTCATTACTAGGGAGCGCCAGTGTCGTAATAAGATCCATCGAGTTTTCCGCGAAAGGTTACGAGCTTGCGTGGAACACATTGTGTGAAAAATATGATAACAAGAATATTCTAATTAATAATAATTTAAATGCGATTGTTAACATTCATCCTATACAGAAGGAGTCATTTAAAGCGTTACGATATTTAATAGATACCGTTTCTAAGAATTTAAGCGCGCTCGATACTTTGGGCATTTCTACGAAAGGTTTTGATCCTTTAGTCATGTTTTTGGTCTCAGCGAAATTAGATTCCAAGACGAATGGAAAGTGGGAAGAATTTAAAGGAAATTTTAGAAATCACACACCCTCCAACGAAAATCATAATTTTTCAGGACTACCCACTTTAGAACAATTTAAAGATTTTTTACGTAATCGAGCGAACGTTCTAGAAATCATGTATTGTAGTCGTTCTAGTACGTTTCATGAAAATAAGAGCATTAGTAAGGAAAATATATACCCAAAATCATTTGTGACTTCTTTCGATAGTTCGAAAATTAAACCATGTTTAGTATGCGGACAGAAGCATCACGTGTACCAATGCAATAAATTCAAGGACATGACCCTTGAAGAGAGGCGAGTGGAAGTTTCTAAACATAAATTATGTACTAATTGTCTTCGCACTGGCCACGATAGTTCACAATGCACTCTTAAAGGATCATGTCGTAGTTGCAGAAAAAAGCACAACTCTCTTTTACATGGCGAGAGTGCTGTTAGTAGCAATATTGTCGTCACCGAAAATTGTGACAATGACGACATTAACACATCGACTAATTTATCGACTGGTAATTCAGGTCAAGTGCTATTGTGTACAGCTCAGGTTGAAGTTTGCCGTCAAAATAGTAAATCAACTTATCTGGCTCGTGCTTTATTGGATACCGGTAGTCAGTCTTCTTTTGTGACCCAAAGTTTAAAGAAAAAGTTAGGGTTACCCACTCAAAAAATTAATTCATTTCATATTTCTGGGATCAATGGTAAACAAACAGAAATAACTGAACATGTTCAAATAACGGTTAAATCTCGAGTAAATACATTTGAGATAGACGCCGACTGTTTGGTTATCCCTACAATCACGGGTAATTGACCATATGTTGAGGTCGATTTAGAGAGGTTGGAGCTTCCTGACGGTATTAAACTCGCCGATCCCCTATTCTACAGTCCCTCGCAGGTTGATATCTTACTAGGAGCTGATAAATTTTTCGAGATCATTAACTCCAAACAATTTAAATTAGGTCAAAACAAGCCAATTTTACAAGACTGCAAACTAGGGTGGATAGTAGCTGGTCTAACAGGCGAGAGCTACTATAGAGCTAATAGTCATTGTCATTTAGCCACAACAAGGCACAGCAGGACATCACTACAAGATGTCGACGAGTCTTTGAAACGCTTTTGGGAGGTGGAAGAATTGCCTTCCGATTGTAATTCCCTTTCAGTAGATGAACAGTTTTGCGAGTCTCAATTTTTAGAAAATACTAGTCGTTTACCTGATGCTCGATTCTCTGTACAGATGCCATTGAAAAAAAAGCCCGAGGAGTTTCTCGGGAACTCATACGCTGTAGCTATGAGACGTTTTCTTGGCCTTGAAAAAAGGTTAGATAAAATTCCCGATGTTAAAAACGAATACAGTAATTTTTTAAAAGAATACGCGGACTTAGGTCATATGACCGAAATTGAGCGTCCGGTATTTGGTTGTTATTTGCCCCATCATTGTATAGTCCGTGAACAAAAAGAAACCACTAAACTCAGGGTGGTTTTCGATGCCTCGGCAAAAACCAGCTCAGGCAAATTCTTGAACTATATACAGGCAATTGGTCCAGTCGTTCAAAGTGACCTATTATCCATACTCTTGCGTTTCAGAACTAACAGATTTGTCCTTACAGCTGACATTGAAAAGATGTACAGACAAATCTCGCTCGACGAGCAACAACGTCACTTGCAGCTTGTGTTATGGAGAGAGCGGGTCGATCAGCCAATAAAAATCTTCCAGCTTAATACCGTGACATATGGCACTGCTTCGGCACCTTTTTTAAGTACCTGGTGTCTTTTGCAGCTGGCCAATGAATGTCAGGAGGAAATTATGTCCAACGTGATTAAAAATTATTTTTATATTGATGATCTCAACACAAGATGTTCCACGGTTGATGAGTTAAAATACATATATAATAATGTCGTACAAGTTTTGGACTCTGCATGCCTTCCACTTCGTAAATTTCGTTCGAATTGTCCAACCATTCTTGAAAATACGACAGGAACCACAAATTATCTTGATTTCAATACACAAGCAAGCGTTTTAGGTCTAAAATGGTCTCCTCAGTCGGACACTTTACATTTTCCAATAGAATTTAAAACTTTACCCGAAATAACAAAGAGGATCATTATTTTTACAACTTGTAAGTTGTTCGACCCATTGGGGCTCTTGTTGCATTATTAAAGCTAAAATTCTTCTTCAAAATTTATGGTCTGCAAAACTAGGCTGGGACGATCCAGTTCCCCCTAAATTTGAAAAAAGATGGTTGAGTTTAATTAATAACTTAAGTAATATAGCTAACATGAAATTACCTAGGCACGTTCTTTGTGACGTTCCCAATACTGAACGTACCGAACTTCACTGCTTTGTGGACGCGTCTCAGGAAGCTTATGGCGCTTGCGTCTACTTACGGTCTTTTGATAAAGAGAACCGTGTCACGGTTAAATTGTTATGCGCTAAGGCCAGGGTGGCACCAATCAAAATGCTAACGATTCCACGGTTAGAATTATGTGCTGCCTTATTAGGAGCTCAATTGTGCACAAAGGTTACTCAATCAATAAAATTATTTGTTAAACAATATATTATATGGACTGATTCTACTGTAGTACTCGATTGGTTAAAAACGCAAACAAAAAATTTACGAGCCTTTGTTCGCAATCGAGTCAATAAGATAAATGAACAAACTCAGTGTTATGAGTGGAAATTTAAATCAGTAGGTACGTGTGTACCTACTGATTTAAACCCTGCTGACCTAGCCTCCAGGGGGGTCGAACCGCAGCATCTGCAGTCTTCATCCCTGTGGTGGGAGGGTCCTCCGTTCCTAAGGAAGGACCCCCAGATTGGCTGTCACTACCTCACACTACGTCGTCAAATTTGCCTGAAGTTAAGACTTTAGTGTCTTCTAATGACCAACAATCGATACATTGTATTTCGTTTTTAAATTTTTATCGGTATTCGAGTTACATAAGATTGAAAAGGATTTTTGCGTGTCTTACGATTTGTCTACAACTGTCGAAAACCTAAAACCAGGTTAGACGGGCCATTACAAGTTGAAGAGCTTACTGACTCAATGACGTTCTTAGTTAAAAAATGTCAATGGCAGTCGTTTTACAAAGGTGTGCTAAATTTAAGTCGGGGTAATCCGCTTCATCACCGTAGTAAAATTTTATCTCTAAACCCATTTATTGATGCAAATGGGGTATTAAGAGTGGGAGGGAGAATAAAGAATTCTGACTATCGTTATAATAAAACACATCCAATATTGTTAGATGCGAAACATTGCTTAACAAAATTAATAATGAGGCATGAGCACTTGAGATTATATCATGCAGGTGCTCAGTTGCTGCTGTCTTCCGTTCGTGAAGATTTCTAGCCGCGAGGTGGTAGAAATCTTGCACGGAGTATTCCGGTTAAGTGTGTAGAATGTATTCGAATGAAGGGAAAAACGGTACAGCCTATAATGGGTGATCTACCAAATGTTAGAGTTAATCCTAGTCCCCCCTTTTATTCTACTGGAATCGACTTCGCTGGTCCTTTTATGATAGCTAGTAAGAAAGGACGCGGTAGTCGTAACACAAAGGTCTACCTATGTGCATTTGTGTGCTTGGTCACCAAAGCTATTCACCTCGAACTTGTTAGTGACCTGCGACCGAAGCTTTCATACTTTGTCTACGCAGGTTCGTGTCGCGCCGGGGTAACCCAGATGTATTGTATTGCGACAATGGAAAAAACTTTGTAGGGGCCCACAATGAGCTAGGTAGGATCTTACGGTCCAGCCGTCTTCAAGTAACCGATTACGCGACTAATGAAAAAATAAAATTTATATTCATCCCTGCGTATTCGCCACATTTTGGTGGTATATGGGAGGCCGGCGTCCGGGCTGCGAAATATCATTTAAAACGCGTGGCTGGTAACGCGAATCTGACGTTTGAGGAGCTTGCGACGCTTTTCATACAGATAGAAGCCATCCTCTCACGCCCGGGCATTTCTTGATTGGACGTCCACTGAAGTCAGTACCTACAATGCCTGTCGTCGGTAACTCACTCACCCAGTACAAACGCATCGAGCAAATCCGGCAGCAATTCTGGGACAGATGGCGTCGTGAATACATGGCGGAACTGCAACAGCGGGTTAAATGGAAGAAAATCCAAAGAAATCTTCAAGTCGGTGATCTCGTCTTGTTTAAAGAAGACAACCTGATGCCACTACATTGGCGCCGAGTTCATGTTACTCATCTCTACCCAGGACCAGATGGAGTATGTCGTGTCGCCGAAATCCTGACTGACAAGGGCTCACTAAAAAGAGCTGTAAACAGGATGTGCCTGTTGCCAGTTACGGATCCTTCAACCAAAATCGTAGACAACACTTCTACTGTCAACGGGAACACGTAGCTGAAGCCTTGAAAGCAGCTGCTTTCAACGTCGCGGAGGATGTTCGCGCCTCGAATCGGGTGTCATCGGAAATGTTCGGCATCCGTCGCCCGCGCAGCGGAGCGCGGGGCGCGGGGAGCACCGCTCGGGCCCATTCGGCTCATAGCAACTGCAGCGACAACACGTCGTCTACGCTATTGTAAAGCTTTATAATACCGATTATATGTGTATGAAATGTACCTACTTGGAGTATAATTTATCTCCCTAAACAACCAAGTTCAAGGTGCACGCGTCCAGGCGTGTATAGTCGGTTAAAAATGCATTAGTCTCAATTAATTACTTTGACTGTAAATATTCCAGTGATCGACAACACACCTTTTCAGACACAACTCATTGAAATAAAATAATGCAATAGAATAAATAGATAAATATCGAATCTAGTGCCAAACTTGGCACCTTTTCAGATACCACTACTTTTGGTTGCATAAGAGAACTTGGCCATTTTTTTAACATTTCTATGTTTTGGTGGGATTTTAGTACTTTTTGGTAAGTAGTCAATACCAACATTAATAGTATTAGCTTTTACCCACGACTTTGTTCACGTAGAAGTCATTTATCGCTTTTCCCACGGTAATTGTCCCATTTTCCTTGGATAAAAAGTATCCCGTCAATCCCGGATGCGGATGTGTGCCAAATATCAGCCAAATCCGTTTACCCGTTTAGACGTAATTCAAACACAATCATTCAAACATCCATTGGCTGTGGTCAGGTGATCAATCATTAATATTTTCTGATGTTTTTAATCATTTATCAGTAATAACAAACCCAGCAATCATTTTGGTTTTGCATATTGCGTATTTTCCTCGCTAGCTGAGTTGCTCTTTCGTATCACTTACTTGTTTATAATTTCCTAGTACTTATCTAGTCTAATTTTAAAATTTTGTAAGGAAATATGGTAATTTTTAAATTGATAATAGTACATTACTGCAGAGGACCAGGAAAATGGCTGTTGCGGGACGAGTATAAGTTAGCCTGTTTGAGACACAGTCTAGGCCGAGCTATACATATAAGAGTCCAGCAACGGCTCTTCCCGGCTGAGGCTTGTATAGTGCTCTTCTGCAAACATGCGAGATAATTTAACACAATTGTTAATAATATTAAACACAGTTCCAAAATTTCCTCGAAAAAAAAGAACATTGTCGCCATAATCGTCAACGTTACTCATAATTTCATTTACATTGGAAACAGGTACGATTTAGTATGAGACTGAAATAAAACATTAAATAAAAACAGAAATATAAACGTAAAAAATTCAATGTGAATTAAATATAGTTTTTAATTTTAACATTTACTACGCGTTTATGTTATTTTGGCAACTTATTTTGTTTATGAACGCAATATCTATAAAATATGTCAAACTATTGGTACACTTTTTAATACGCTGTAACCGCTGTTATTAAAAAGTCTAACTTTCTAGTCTAGGACATTTAAAAAGTAAATTATACAAGGAAGAATTTAGATTCCCCCAGTGTTTGGCTGTTTAGAATTAGTTATCCTAGTCCAATCATGGTTTTAAAAGTAAAACACCAGGTATGAAATGAAATTTTATACATTTTTGCGGCCACTGCCGTTGGTAAATAACAACTTTTTTTTTTGCCTGGGCCTGGAAGTCAAAACTTCGCGGGCTAAATTTACAACAGTAAGGTTAAAATTTCCGAGCATTCCGATTCTTTCCTTTAAGCAACGAAGACAAATCAGTGGAAAAAACTCATGTATAAGTGAATTTTGGCATAGTTGTAGGGAACGGTGTTTTAAACCACATACTAAAAGTACTGATGGATGAGGGTGGAGCTAACGGGTGGAGGGGGCTGTAAAGGTTCCTTTTTTGTTTTTCGTAAATAACTCGTAAACGGTGGTCCATACCAAAAAATGTTCCATTACATAATTAATCTACATACAATTTTCTACAAAAAAGATTCAATACACTTTTTTGCTTGGATCAATATTTAATGAGATATGGAGGGAAAAATGATTCCCGAAAGGCCATAGTCGGGTTTGCATAGTAAGTCGGCCCTTACATCAAATGGGCTCGGGTTTTTTTGTGAGTACCTCTTATAGTGAACAATATTTATGCTGAGTATCAACATCTTAATTGTGTCAGTTTTCGACATATGATTACTTTATGTTTTTTTTTTGATGTACTGGTTTTCGGGATATATTTAAGCGATTTGCTTTAAATTTTGAAATAATGTTCTTTTTATAGATTTGCATCGGCTCCCAAAAAACAAATAATAGTTATCATATAAAAAAAAGACCACCCCCACCCATGAGTACTTTCAGTATGTGGTTTAAAACAGCATTCCTTACAACTATGCCAAAATTCGCTACGAGTTTTTTCCCATGAGGGCAGTTTTTGGTCTTCGTCGTTCGTTAGGATAAGACCGACCTTCATGCCAAATTTTAAAAGATAATCGGGGAGTAAGTACCCTTTAGGTTTTGATGAGTGAGTCAGTTTTTAGAAATTAAAAAGTTTTTGAAGTGTAATGATAACTAGAAGATTCATTTTCATACTAGGCTGTCAGGTTGACCTTAGTAATCCGTAAAAAAATCAAGTTCCTGGCTGTAGTAGGAAAAAAACTACAAAGGTGGGAAAATGGCTGACTGGGTTCGTGTAAATCAGTGATCCCCAAAGTGGTCTGTGTCGACCCCCAGGGGTCGACGACGACCTGCAAGAGGTCCATATGAGCGAAAATAAATGGGAGTCCATGAGATGAAAATGGGAGTCCACGATAGTGGATCCCATTTAAGCAGGTCGAGACTTTAATTTTGCCTTTCCATTACTAAAATAATGCATATTCATACACAGATAGTACTTACGAGTACGTACCTACTTACTTACATAATACTTTCTTATAAATATATCAATACATAGTATAAAATGAAGTCGCCCTCCGCGTCTGTCTGTCTGTATTTCCGCTAACTAAACCACGCAACGGATTTTGATACGGTTTTCACTGGCATTTAGAGAATTTATTCCGGATGGTTTATATGTACATTTCATTCTAATTAAGTGTTAATATAATTGAGAAAACTTAATGTTTTCTTACCAAGTCGTCAAAAAATCGTAATTCAATTCTAATTAAAAATCGAATCGTCAAAAAAGGCGCTTACATAGCTTACACTGGCTAAACCTTAAGAGATATACCAAAATAATGTACTGCGCCTCTATTCTAGGCGGTAAAAACGATATCGTAGTTTGCCTGTTATGGTATTGTTATGACGTCAGCCGCCATTACTGTCAAGAAAATAAGAGCTATCAAAACGTTGACAATACGATACCAGATCAAATGCGATATTGTTTTTACCGTATTGAATAGAGGCGCTGAAGAATTGTAGTTCCTCAGAAAACCTAAAAAAAAGTCAGCTATGGCATATGTCTATCTCCTAAGGTTGACTCACAATAACCATTTTTATCTTTAAAATTTTATTAAAAAATATTTGGTCATTTGCGAAGCTATTTTCCCCAATTCAGTATTTATACTTATCCGGATAAATACGTTAGTGTTACCGTGGGCATTTAATGTACACTAAAATTGTCCTTTACACTATATTATTTAAATAAATACTTCAGAAGATATGGCAGATTCAAAATTACGGGCAACCTAAATCAGTATTATCGAAACGCTTGGCCGGGCCGCGCTTCGCCGTTTAGTACCTACAGCCTACAGCATCCTTAAAAAACAAAAAAAATGGAATTACCTATGAAACGTGCACCGGAGCTCTGCTGTGACTTAGGCCGGCAGTTTTGAGACGCAACTATGGGTAAGAGTGCGTGGCAAATAGCTGCATCTCTCTCTTGCATATAGCTTTGTTTCAAAACTTACAGTAATAACTTACAGGTGTAATGCTGGCCTTACTTATATTTATATTTATAAAGAAATAAAAGCTTTTCAAATGACTAAATTAGGGAAATGGGTAGATAGATTGAGTTTAGGTTTTGGTTAAAAGTATTTTTTATGTTGTTTTTCATATTTTTGAATACAACGGTAAATAAACCAATAAAGGTAATAGGTAAATACATTAATATTGGTAAATAAAATAAGTTTATTTTCCCTAAGTGTTTTTTTCTTATCTTAGTGTTTATTATTTCATTTTGTAGAGATAAAACTCCATTTTTCTTATTTTATGTAAGTACCTACATATTTCCTTCCTATTTGGTTATCAATGAGAAAGTGTGTTGATTAGTTAATAAAAAAAAATCTTATTTTAATGTTGTTTGTGTTGTAAATATTTCGAATATAGGTACTTATGTATTTCAAGTTGTAAATTTAAAAATAAATGTTAACTTTTATGTTTTAGCATATTTATTACCTAAGCCTGGCTGGTGTTAGTTTAGTAGTTGTCCCATCAATGAAGCAGGTAGTTATTTTTGTGGATTTGGGTTAATTTAATAGGTATTGTTTGATTTTTTTAAGGTGAAAACTCAAAATGAGTTAAGTACCTATGACGCGAAAAAGTCGTTCTAATATAGATCATAGAATTAGGGGTAATAATAGAAACAAGTTACGTCTTAGTGATGAAATCAAAGAAGAAAGGGAAATCAGGCTGTTTAATAGAAGAGAAAGTAATTCTTTGCGAAGAAATACGGAATCGTCTTTTGAACGTTACGTTCGTCTTAGAGTTGATAGGGATAGACATAGATCATAGCGAGCCAGGGCATCTTCTACTTAACGTGACGTTCGGCTTATAGGCGACAGGGATAGATGTAGATCTCAGAGAGCCAGAGAATCTTCTACTGAACATGACGTAGGTCCACAATTACTTCTAATTTATGGCCAAATAAAGTGAATTCTGCATTTCTCTACAAACCTCTTCTGCATACCTCTACGCAAATGCACCTATCTAAAAATTATTTCACCGTTTGAAAAGTATATTTATTCCAGATGCACTTGGGTTATTTCTACTTATATTAACCGAAGCGAAGCGAGGGCGGGTCGCTAGTGTATGTATAAATAAACGGTATTCCCTTGGTTGATATAACAATTTTTAAGCTATTTTCGGTTTGCCTAATATCGTTTAGAATATTTAACCATTTGTCTTACAACACTTTTCATATTTTTTATTTAGTTGAATGATTTGTTGATCGAACCACGTTAAGTCTAATAGACTTTTTGCACCATTTTTGTATAGTCTAATATTCTTATACCTAACGATTAAGTTACCTAACTGTCGTTTAGTATAACTTATATTTAATCTAAATGATTATACTGATCATTTGATCGAAATTCATTTAGCCTAATTGACGTTCTGTAATATTATTATTTAGTCTAATATTCGTATATCTAACGATCATGTCGTCAAATTAAATGCAGATAAATAAGAGAGATCCCTTTTTCATAGACATTCGATATTCTTGGATTCGAATATTTTGTTTTTAAGTTAGTTTCTTCGATCCATAGTCTAATATTTTTTATTTCATGGGTTATATATAAACCGATATTTTATTTCAACTATAATGCAAGTTAGGTCGAATACTATTTAAAAACCGAATTCAGGCACCCCAAATCTACGTGGTCTTGTCTGCCCTACCTCTAGAGTGTTTTTGCAAAATGCGGAGCGAGAGTTCTGGCGAGAGCTCACTGATTTTAATATCTGCACCGTTGATTCATTTTTAGATTGAATTAGGTATATACTTATGTGAAAAAAATGTAAATAAATTGTGTCTATACCGAATGAATGATGAATTATGGTTTTTAATCTACCTACTAATTAAAAGAAATAATTACAGTGTAATGCGACTGAATGAACGAGGTTTGGATTTATTATAACTATGCCGTACAACTAGTGGACAACTTTAACGAGTAGGGATATACTGTAATCAGTATTGTTGCGAAACTATACAACTAGATGGCGTTAATTACTGCTTACAAATATTTGCTGCAAGTAAAAAAAGAACTATTTATTATAACCTCGTGCCACCTAAGAAAAAAAAGGCGAGATCAGCCAAACACCCAATAAGCAATAAATTGGCTAAATATTTTTGTGTCGAAACTGTCCCTTAACATAACACTTTTTTTTTTAATGAACATTTCGACAAGAATTGCCGCGAAACTTTAAACGTGATATGTTATTTGTTACTGTATGTACATCGTATCCATGGGCTCAGCTAATAATTGTATTTCTTGTACCTGGGCCGGAATGCCAAGTGCTACCTACTTTGTATAACATACGGTAACTACATACATTGAGCCTCACGAGGGTAATGATTCTTTTTTAAATTCCACTGAATAATCAAATATAAAATATTACCTAATAGTCAATAATAGGCGATATGAGTATCTGAGAATTATTTATACTGATATTATGCACTACGAATAAAAAACAAAACAAAAGTATATCAAATGAATGATTATTTAAAAAATATTATTTGGTCAAATGATTATTAGGCAATAAGAGTATTATACAAACTGATATTATGCACTTCAAAAATTATACAAACCGAAATTATATAGTTTGAGGGATAATGAAAAATAATATTATATTAAACGATTATAAGGCGAAGTGAATGTTTATGACAAGTGATTTTAGACAAACTGAAATTATGCCAATGGCAAATAGATAAAACGTTGTTATACCAATCATTAGACAACCTAAATAAACAACTATCTAACTCTGTGTGTAAGATTTTATTCTGTAAAACATATTTTTCCGCGCTAAATTTTAATTGTAGCCTGTGTCAATTTTATAGCCGGCTAGACCTCCAACGTTCTCCGTGCAAAAAACTCCGAAGATTTTTTGCTAAGTTTTTACGTGATAAGTAAATATTAGGTAAGCAGGGGGTCCACCCAAAACCGAAAAAAATGCCAAGTGGTCTATGAGACAAAAAAGTTTGGGGACCTCTCGTGTAAATAAATATACACACTGCATTATTGCTCGGCTTTTTCTTCAAACTTGGCCGTACACACTGCTATGTGTCTTGATATTCATACGAGCTGTTCCGCAAGAGGACGGACTTAATAGTTGGTTTAGACACTGTACGAGTAGAATGATTTACTTACCCAAAATACCAAGTCTATAGTTAATAGTAATTACAACAAGTCCTGCATAGCTAGCCAGCACTGCTCCATCGTAAACATTTCCGGAATTCCATTCAAAAGATTCTCCGTGTATAAACACAACAACTGGATATTTTGCTTGCAATGTTGGACCAACTGAAAAAAAAAACTCTGTTGAAGAACTGTTTGTAAGACTGTAGTGTAGTAAAGTATTCCTAGTAAAAATAGATACCGTTTTTATTTGGATAAATATCTAAAACTAAAAAATACTTTTTCAAAATATACTCTTCGTGAATTTTGTAAGATTAGGTAAAATTATTTATTTTACATCAACTCAGGAAAGCAGTTACAACTACCAAATTTACGTGATCCAGGTCTTAAAGTACATCAAGTAGTAACAGTGTGCAAAAACGGTTCAATGTCTAAGTTTGCTGGTTTCTACTTTTTAACCGATTTCAAAAAAGGAGGATGTTCTCGATTTGACTGTTGTTTTTGTTCGTATGTTTGCTAAGCGAAAATGCCGCCAATTATGAATTGATTGATATTGATAGAGTAGGAATAGAAGTAACTCCTCAAACGTTATAGCATGTAGCGATTTTAGTATTTTTTGTAACGGTGAATTGGAACTGATGATGATACCACAGATAGTTGAGAGACTATAACGAAGAACGTTTAGTTATGACTATGACTTTCGTGCGGCGTTGTTTGTCGCGAGATTGAAATGCGATAAAGTTTCATATCAACTAAGAAGTGAGGCTACATTTATAACAGCCTATTATGATGACTAAAAAGTATGAAATAAAATAAATGTACTATAAAACAAAAAACCGCCTTCGAAAACGCAAAAAATAACTTCTTTTAAAATTAATAGGTCAGTCCAACTGAAGTCGGCGACTCACAATATTTTTTATCAAAAGCCTTTTTTATTGCGTAATCTTTAGTCATCATAATAGGCTGTTATATAGCTCCACTTCCTAGTTGATAGGAAACTTTAAGACTTTCAAGCTCGCCACAAGCAACGCCGCGGGAAAGTCATAGTCATAATTAAACAATTAAATGTTCTTCGTTATAGTCGCTCAACGCTGTTTTTGCGCTTCAAGGCGGTTTTATAATACGTAAACATTTTCTTTTTATGTTTTGAGTCATTAAAACTAGTTCATACGAGTAATAGTTGATAATCATTGTTAACATCTTTGTAGCTATAAAAACCTAGGTATTCGTTAACCCTAGAGTGCTCGCGCTATGAGCATTTTTCACAAGAATCATGTTTTCTACACGATGCTTTTTTTCAAGGTCAATTGTCTCACTAGCTGCCCCTGCGTCCCTCCCCTCCTTATTTTGAAAATTACTAGAAATTTAATGTGTGGGTGACCGCAGGAGGCAACTATTGTTGTCGGTGTGTCGCTTTTGGCGGCAAATTGCTCACTGCGCGACTACTCAACTCACGCAAGTAAAATCTTTTTACTGTAGTTGAAACATTATTAGTTTTCATTGGGTTAAATTACATTTTGATGTAAATATCATATGATATGGATGTTTTGGTTATTTTGATTAAAGATTATAATGGGACTAAAGGCGGAGTTGACGTTGTTGATAAAATGAATATTTCATGGGTACAATGAGTCGCATATGACCGATGACATTATTGTACTCAATCCTAAATATTGACGTCATATATATTCAAACAATATACAAAAAAATATCATCTGTCCAGGAAAAATTGAAGCATGAAAAATGGGTGCTATGGATGCACGAAGTTACTGTGCACCGACCATTGTATGCACATGTATCAGGACTTTTTTGCTGAAATACGTATTTTAGATGATGAAAACGTTTAAAAGACATCTTAAGTACAGGCGGGAAAATGCTTCCCACGCGATCACTCACGTTTCACGAAAAGGTGCGACTGCTCTAGGGTTAAAATCGGGCAACAGCATGTCTGACCATGCTCAGTGTGTTCTGAACCTGTTACTATGTAAAAAGTATCTCAAAAAACAACAAGTATCAACTACCTAGGTATAATAGTACATTACTGCAGAGGCCGTGAAGTAAGGGATTGGTTGACGAGTTTGGGGTAGGCAATATGATAAAAAGAGTCCTGAAATCCCTGTTCCGGCCGAGGATTGTATAGTGTATACCAGGTAATCAAGTAAATAATAGTTTATTAGGGAAAATAACAATGTAAATACACTACTTACTACTAGGGGCACTATTGCCTCTAACAAAAATTAGCCCTTTAAATATTAGGAAATATTTTACAAACACTCAATATTTTTTAAAGACCTATCCAACGACACCCCGCACAATCAGGTAGACAATAAAAAACTCACGTTACGTGTCCGCGAGGTACAGTCAAGGACTTTAATTGTTATGCCACTATGGAACCCTGTCGCATAACGTTAATCATTCATTTAAGCGTAATTTCTGTCATGTGATTTGACGCTGTCGGGTTCCGTACTGGCATAACAATTAAAGTCCTTGATTGTACTCTAAAAATAGGTATTTTCAGAGTTTTATTTTACCGCTTTGTTGGCGTTAATTTCAAATAACAGTTTTCCAGAACTGAGAGTCTCTGAGCTAAGCTGCGGACAAACACGGAGGGACATGGTGAAACTATTAGGGTTTTTTAGTTTGAATACAGAACCCTAAAAACTCATTTTTATGGAAAATTTACGACGCAGACACGAGATTTTATAAAACTTTTGAACAACTTTTAGAACGCCAAAACGAAGGTATAAAAGTATACGAGTTTCCTGCTTATTACTCGTATCGCTCATTCTGAATATTTCTCATACTTTTTTCTGCTTAATTGATACTTTTAAATACTTTTAAAACCCGAATTTGTTACCTTCTTATCAGAACACCAACTCAAGACTCTGAATGAAACAAGATTACAACAAATATTGTTGTATATAATCTTTCCGCAAATAGATACAATATTATTTGCTCTCGTGGGCGATCCAAAACAATAAATTATCTGTAAGTATTGGAAATAAAGTCGAGGCAGAGAACGGATCAACGTGTCTTGTTTTCAGTGAACCGTAGAATACAGGTGCGCTGTGTGTAAACAGAGTTTTTGGGAAAATATTTATTATCGTCGGGCAGAAAACGAAGATAAACGGATTCAAATATCATTCATTACCCGACTGCGCGGAGTCAAAAGAATTGTAACGATTCATTTCAACAATCTATGTGTGTAGGTAATCCATAACTAGATGTTCAACTTGAGCTCCTAAATTATTGGACCAATTTTAATGAATGTGGTGTCTTGAGATTTAAGATCTTTAAGTGACATAGGCTAGGTACTTATGTAACAATTTAGTCGTATAGAATCGAGTATTGCAGACATCAGGATTTGATCAAGAATTTTAAAGTAATTAATTTTTCATCCAAGTATTTTTACACACTTGCAACGGAGGCCGAATGCTATGTGTTAAGTAACATTAACGGTACGAATTATTGTCTGTTAAGGTTTAATGTACCACCTGCTGAAGAAGTATGTAAAGTGTAGATTAATATTTTATGCTGCACTGCGCGATCGATAGACATTAATATAACAATTTTAAAATATTACCGACAACATGGTTCAACAGATTTTAAAAGTTTGGTATCATTATTTTATAAGATCTGGCATGAACAAATTGCATGAATTAACAATATTTTGTTTAGTTTATCAAAGGAAACGTACGAGTACATCCTTAGATGTACTCGTTGAAATTCAAACTACATAAACAGATAATAAATCTAATGGTTCTCAATATCTATAGCAACGTCTATCCTTATGTCGGGACTAACACAACAATAGGTGATATTGCTTTTGTTCATTCTAAATGTGTCACTGTTGGGAAAATACCTTTATCGTCATATTTTAGTTATAAGATATTTTATTTCCCATACACGCACTAAAATCAGCCTAACTGAGGCTGAGTAAGATGTGGCCAACAAATTTAGACCTGCAATTACTCCCTACTCCTTTAAAGTGACCGCTCACAGCAGGCGAGGCATTGATTGTTGTTTATAAAAATATATAATCGAACTTTGTTTCGTTTAAACCTTTACCTTGCACTGGCGTGTAAATATTCATGTAAAGGCAATCTTCGCTTTGATTCTTCAGCCTTGGTAGCAGCCTCCGTAAATATTCCAGTCTTCCTTTAGGCATTCTATCCAGGGTCACGGTTTCATTTGAGATATCTGGCAAGCGCTGGGGACAGACCGGGCCTATCTGATCAACTTGTTTCACGTCGTCCCACGGGGCTGGAGCTCGAGTCGGCGCGAATCTGAATATTTAGGACAGTTTAGATTATAAACATTAGATTATTTTATTGCTCAATATAACATTATAATACAAATTGCTCATGTCAAGTTATAATATTTCATATTAAAGTCAATTAATGTAAACCATGGTTTTTCGTATAGTAGTTTTCATGGTCTATTAAAACAAGGTAAAATTATCTTTCAAAAAAGGATTTTTTTACGTCATGCGAAGTTGCCATTGATACCCCTACCCAAAAATTCGACAATTTCGTTTAAGAATTAGTTTACGATGTGCCCAAACTGTCGCAGTTACAATCGTAATTATGTTAGATAGTTTAAATATAATAAAATCTAGTAACAAAAATATTAAGGGCGGCACAGTCGCATTTTTATAAGTTTTGGAGAACGAATGGCTCACCTCGAAATACTTTTTACAAGCTTTTTATTAACTCGTAATGTTTGTATGTTAGTTTAGATCAAACCTTGCAAGTCAAATTTGAAACTGTCGTAAATGGATTGGGTTTAAATTTTGACCACATATGCGTGTAAATCCGATGAGAATGCAATATTATGTTGTCCAAGAGCTAACGTGACGATGGAGTTGGAAGATGGCGACAAGATCTCCTCTATACTTAACGTAGAATCACTGTGTTGGGACCTGTTAGTTTAGTTTTAACAATCAGATAATGAATTTGCAACAAAAATACAGTCGGTAACAAAAGCTTAAAGCGTTTTTCACAACAATGAGATTTTCCATGAGCGAGAGCTGTTGATTACCTTCCGAATCACCAATATTTTTTACCTTTTTTACGTTTACCAAGTTAAAAGTGAATTAAACGCCGATTGATTGACCCTTGCTTTTAGGATTGGGATCTTTTAATAGGCACAGCCGATATGGTATCACAAGGAGTTGGGTCGACATGGTATGTTATTAGTTGTGTGTAAGAACTACTTTAAAATTTAAGTCACTCTAAACACCGTTATAGCGCTACTAATAGGCCTTTGGCTGGGGCCTGTCACTTTAAAACAGTGACTAATACGTGTAGGGTTCCTTGATTTTGATTCAGGAACCTAAAAATCCATTCTACTAGCGTCCCGCCCTGCTTCGGTCCGGTTTGACAAATGAATAGCCTATGTCCATATCCACCTTTCAAATGGTAAAATATTTTTTCAGATAGGTACCGTGGTTCGGAAGGTTACCTGTCGGATATATACAAACTCACAAAATTTGCACTATCTCTTTATAATATTAATATAGATTTTAAAAACCGGGCAATAGCATGTCTGACCATGCTCAGTATAGGGTTCCGAAGCCGAAACCGAAGTTACTACAAAGACACCATCTCAAAAAACAACAAGTAGGTACTATTTCAAGTTATTTAGTACTGTCTTAGATGATTTTAGTAGGTATACACATTTTAGTCGCCTGTATCTCAGGATCCAATCAAGTCTACTTAGTCGTGACAGTTTTTCTTTAAAATTCGTTATTATGTAGGTACTTTCATCTAAGATATTTTTTAGATTTTTAGTATTTGTAGTTTTGGCTGGGGAGACACTTTGACTCTAACAAAAATAAGCGCTTTAAAGCTTAAACGGATCGCTTAATCGAAAAATTGTTTTCACAAACCTGCAATATTTTTGAAAGACCTATCCAACGACACCCCACACTATGGGGTAGACGACAAAAAAAAATACACCCACGTTACGTGTATGGGAGGTAAATTAACAAATTTTTTTTTCAAGATTTTATTCTGCCACTTTTTTGGCGTGACTAATACGTATATTCATGCCAAATAACAGCTTTCTAGTAGGTAAGTCTCTGAGCTAGGCTGCGGACGGATGGACGGAGGGACTGACGAACGGACATGGCGAAACTATAAGGGTTCCTAGTTTAACTACGGAACCCTAAAAACTACCAGATTCCCATACAAACTTCTATGTCATAATGATAAAAGATTTTTCTATGTTGGCTGAAAGTAAGATTTGACGAGAGATAGCTCTAGAGACGTCTATCCGTCTTTTGCAACTTATCTTCTCGACCTCTACGGCTTGATTTTCTCCTACGCTGACATCGGTCGCTGGCGTCGATCGAGCGTACGAATATACACCATGTTCTATGGGACACCGCACAGCGACGCTGACGTCCGCGGCAGATTTGCCATATATTCGTACGCTCGACCGACGTCAGCGACCGATGTCAGCGTAGGTGGAAATCAAGCCTACTGAACGGAAAAAAGTTTTAACGTACGTTTAATTTGATAAATATGTTAGGTGATCTAATAATGTATAGGCAACAACTTTAATTGTTGAGCACCTTTAGAACCCTGTCATAACGACAGAATCAAGTCTAAAGAAATAATTACGTCAAAATTAACGATTGTCTTTCTGAGACAGGGTTCTGGTGCACAGCAATTATTTTTGCATTATAAACAATACGGATTGTTATGAAAATATGACGAAATATAGGATCTCACTTACTTATAAAAGAAAACCCAAAACATTATCTTTTTTTGAGTCGTTTTATAAATTGTCTAAATAGCTGTAGGTCGACAGAAAGTGACAACGTATATTTTAACTTAAATAGTTCGTTCATGAATAAGGCGGATAATCTTTATTGCACAAAATTACAAAGGACGATGGGTGCAAGTGCTCCAAGAGCCTCCACGGATAAGAATAATGCCAAACGATTGAGATATTTTTTCTCTCCAAATAAAACTGAACACAGTCAAAATCCACCCGTAGTTTTTTTAATGATTGAAACATGTGCCAAACTAAAGGCTTGTATGCTTACTTCAAAGTGCCAGCAGACCATCAAAATTAGTCCGGGTGATTTTGAGACATACATATTCTACATATACAGTGCTCGATTTTAAGCGAAGTTATCATATAAAAATTAAAACCAAAGCAAAAATAAACAAACATGTTTATTACAGAAACAGTAAATCTTAAACTACCTACATGTTTATAGTTTTGAGTGAGCTAGGCACATGTGGCAGGGGCAGCCACTCTATATATATTCATCTATTATAAGATCTAAAAAATACAGCAGGTTGATGCACGTATTCTCCAACGGAACGGGCATATTCAAGGTACCTACCAAGCTATCACCATTATATGAGCGCAGCATCCCACGGTGCGTTTTCCTGCTTTGCACGTGCAATAATAGTGCTTAATGGCATCCAAGCCTGATTCATTCCCTTCTACTCCAATATATGAGAAGTACTTTCGTAAACGAGTGTGCCTCGATTGGATTTTAACTCTTAAAAGCCAAAGACTATCTCCATGAACTCCTGTTGCATTTAATTCGGAAGTCACTCCTTCATCATCTCGATACAGATCGATAGAATACCCGCCGTCGTCATTCTGTACGTTCTCGGCGTAATAACTGTTGGCCAGTTTGAGTTGGTATGTCTCCACTGCGAATATGATCAGGTCGTCCTGTGTTAATCTCGGAATCATTTCGAGACCTGGTAATTCTGCGGCCATTCCTTGGAATGCTACTCGTTGTCTGTTAAGTCGAATGAAACTAACACTCCACTTACCCCCTTACTAATAAACGTTGAGTAACGGTGGTATAGCTATACAATGTTTTGTCCTTATCTGTCAAATTCAAATGTCACAATGACAGATAAGGACAAAACATTGTATAGCTATACCACCGTTACTCAACGTTTATTAGTAAGGGGGTTAATGTTGAAGTCGCAGACCAAAATCACCAACACCATGCAGAACAACAAGTAGATGCCGTGATACAAGAAGTTGCTATGATAGAACTACCTACTTATTCTCGGCCTCCTAACACGTCTAATGTCTGTATGTTTTTCTGGTGTCGTCGCACGACTCGGCGGCGTGTTACAGATGCTGTAAAAAAGCGATTACTGATGGAGTCTAACTATAATGTTCCCGAAGCAGCACGACAGCGTCAGTTTCACTGTACCACCATTATACCTATCACCATTATATGAGCGCAGCATCCCACGGTGCGTTTTCCTGCTTTGCACGTGCAATAATAGTGCTTAATGGCATCCAAGCCTGATTCATTCCCTTCTACTCCAATATATGAGAAGTACTTTCGTAAACGAGTGTGCCTCGATTGGATTTTAACTCTTAAAAGCCAAAGACTATCTCCATGAACTCCTGTTGCATTTAATTCGGAAGTCACTCCTTCATCATCTCGATACAGATCGATAGAATACCCGCCGTCGTCATTCTGTACGTTCTCGGCGTAATAACTGTTGGCCAGTTTGAGTTGGTATGTCTCCACTGCGAATATGATCAGGTCGTCCTGTGTTAATCTCGGAATCATTTCGAGACCTGGTAATTCTGCGGCCATTCCTTGGAATGCTACTCGTTGTCTGTTAAGTCGAATGAAACTAACACTCCACTTAATGTTGAAGTCGCAGAACAACAAGTAGAACACCATGCAGAACAACAAGTAGATGCCGTGATACAAGAAGTTGCTATGATAGAACTACCTACTTATTCTCGGCCTCCTAACACGTCTAATGTCTGTATGTTTTTCAGGTGTCGTCGCACGACTCGGCGGCGTGTTACAGATGCTGTAAAAAAGCGATTACTGATGGAGTCTAACTATAATGTTCCCGAAGCAGCACGACAGCGTCAGTTTCATTCGGAGTCTGAAGATTGGCATGAATTATTCGAAGCACCAAACGTAAGTCACAGTTTTACCAGTGAACAGATAACAGATTTAATTACCAAGTTAAAGCAAGTTGCAGAGAAGAAAAAAATATATGATTTCGGAAATCTGGAAGAGGTGGACGATGATGAGTTGTATTATTGAACCGGTCGATCAAAGGAAGATATTACTGCAATATTAAGTGAGACTCCATCACTTCGACAATGTCATGAACCTAAAACAGCTCTTGCTATAATGCTTGCGAAGCTAACGACCGGAAAACCGAATGTTAGGTTAGCACTGAGTTTCCATATGAGTCGTAGAAAACTCGAACGATTAATGACATCTGCCAGGAATGCATTGTCTCAAGAATATGTTCCTCGCCATCTTGGCTGGGATCATATTAAACGAGAGAGACTGCTGCAACGGAATCTATTGGTACCTAATGCACTTTTTGGAGACCCTGAAAACAACCGCCTCATTAGCGTCGTGGACGGGTCCTATATATATATATATATATATATTTAAAAGCAGCAACTTCGGATTTCAAATGAAAACATATAGCCCACACAAGTTCCTCAACTTATTGAAAGTATTTATGATAGCATGCAGTGATGGGTACATCATAGATGTAACTGGGCGCCATGGAGCCAAAAAGTCCAATGCATCTATTACTTTGGACATATTAAATAATGAGGAACATCATTTTCATATTTTTTACAATCGTGGTGATGTATTTATCCTCGACCGAGGATTTAGAGATATTATGAGCGAACTAGAAGCATTTGGCTTTGAATCGCACATGCCACCCAC
This sequence comes from Acleris literana, assembly GCA_946894065.1. Classification (NCBI taxonomy): domain Eukaryota; kingdom Metazoa; phylum Arthropoda; class Insecta; order Lepidoptera; family Tortricidae; genus Acleris; species Acleris literana. The sequence continues at coordinate 47,997,141 of OX335668.1, forward strand.
TGTCACGGTCGGTGAGACGCAATTAACCACTGCACAAGCTAACGAATCAAGAATGTTGACAATGGTGAGATGGGTGATTGAATATGTAAATGACCGGATCAAACGAGACTACAAGTTATTTCGACAGGAATACTATCACAACGCAATGCGCCACATGTTTGCTGATTTTAGGATAGCAGCTGCATTGACAAATGCATTTCATGTTCCCATTGTGGATAACGCACATCACTTGCATTTCTTGAGAGAATTGCAATTCGAAATGAAATGCAAAATGTTTTGGCTGAATATGTACAACGTCATCGACTTAATGGACAACTAGTAGCATTCCAAAATATGGCTGCTGAATTACCAGGTCTCGAAATGTTTCCGAGATTAACACAGGACGACTTGATCATATTCGCAGTGGGGACATACCAACTCAAACTGGCCAACAGTTATTACGCCGTGCACGTACAGAATGACGACGGTGAGTATTTAGTGGCTGCCCCTGCCACATGTGACTAGCTCACTAAAACTGTAAACATGTTGGTAGTTTAAGATTTACTGTTTCTGTAATAAACATGTTTGATTATTTTTCCTTTGGTTTAATTTTTTATATGATAACTTTGCTTACAATCGAGCACTGGATATGTAGAATATGTATGTCTCAAAATCACCTGGACCAAATTTGATGCTCTGCTGTCACTTTGAAGTAAGCATAAAAGCCTTTAGTTTGACACATTTTTCAATCATGGAGCTTCTTGGACCAAGCTCCATAATTTTTTGCCCATTGTCCTTTGTCACAAGGTGAACTTAATGCCTAATAGCATTTTCTATCAGTTAACCTTTGGACAAATCAGAAAATCGTTGTGGGCGCTATAAATATTGTACGAACTGTGTACTACGAGTATATAATTTTTGTTACTCATGTTTGGTCTAGAAATATCCCCATAATTAGGGAAATTTTATTTGTATGGCAACACTGGGTGAAATATGGAAGAATGATAGTTGGTAGGTAATGACCTAATGACAATAATGAGTGTCATTTAGTTCATCTGTTCTTATTTCACTTTAGTTTTGCTCTATTAAAAACAAGTTTCAGTTGGAGATTTCACAATATGTTGGACACTAATCACTAAACTTCACGATTTTAGCGAAACTCCGTCTCGGAAGGCACTTCTAACTGATTTGTTGATTTAAATTCGAGAACCGTGCCTGATAAAAAACCTCATAAATATTTCTGTAAAGATCTTTATAATTGGTAAAAAAAACTGAAGTTATAATAGTTATTTATGTAACTGGTACACAATGTAGCTTGTTAAGGTATGAGTGCCGAGGTTAGAGCGCGAGCTTGCGAGCGCTCTAATTACAGGTACGAGTATCTTAAGAGCTAATTATGTACCGTTGCATACATAACTTTTTCTACAAGCTTAGGATGATAATGACACAAATAAACAATCACTAACTTCGCCACCACGACAACGCCGCCCCGCACACTTCTGCCCTCACCCACCGTATTCTCCTGACATTGCACTCTGTGATTTTTACCTGTTTCCGAAAATTAAAAGGAAGGCGATTTGAAACCAAAGAAGATGCGGCTGCCTATAGATATAATTATGAAATTTCTGAGGTACCCAAAGAAGAATGGTCATTGACATTTTCCAAGTGGTTTAGCCGGATGAAAAAGTGTATACGGGCTCACGATGAATACTTCGAAAAAATAGATAGCAATAATAAAGAATAAACTTAGTTGTTTTTGAATATCTAATTTATTTTGGCATGACCCTCGTACGGACAAAATTGGTGGGCGCGGCGGGGGGAGCGTAAACCACGCTGTTGGTTCCCAGTAATATATTATCTATGATTGGTTTGTTAGTAGACAACATGCGCAAACATATCCCCTCGATCAGCCGCTCGGAGCTCTTTTTACGTGTGTCGACCTGTAAATTCTTTGATAATATGAATCGTTAGAGCGGTTCCGCACTACGTCTGATCCGTATTTTCACGGCTTCGGATCGGATTCGGATCGGACGTAGTGCGGAACCGCTCTTACAATTAATATATTGTTTTATAATATTTCTATTTGTTTCATTTCTCGCTTACAATAATGGTACTCGTAGTAATAAATTTGCAATTATTTTATTTGACGACGTCGTATCGTAGTCGGTAGTGACCCTGCCTATGAAGCTAGCGCGGTCCCAGGTTCGATCCTTGGTTTACAAATGGTTTCCTTTGCATTTTATATTATTTCTTCATTCTTTAGTTATTCTCGACTGATTGTTTTCAAAATCGATATCTGTGTGGTCTCCGACAACGAATGAGAAAAAGTAGCCGCCATCTTGAACTTTTTAGTTATTCAACTGATTGCTTCCAAAATCGATATCTGGGGATCTGTGTGGTCTCCGACAGAGAATCCGTTGACAGAATGGGAAAAATAGCCGCCATCTTGAACTTTTTGGGTTATTCGGCTGATTTCTTCCAAAATCGATATCTGGGGATCTGTCTAGTCTTCAAGAAGGAACCCGTTGACAGAATGTGAAAAGGTAGCCGCAATCTTGATTTTTTAGACATTCGCCTGATGGCTTCCAAAATCGATATCTAGGGAACTTTGTGGTCTCCGACAACGAATCCGTTGACAGATTGAGAAAAGTAGCCGCCATCTTGAACTTTTTAATTAATCGTCTGATTGCTTCCAAAATCGATATCTGGAGATCACTGTAGTCTCCGACAAAGAATCCATTGACAGATTGAGAAAAAGAAGCCGCCATCTTGAACTTTTTAGTTATTAGACTGATTGCTTCCATAATCGATATGTGGGGATCTGTGTGGTCTCCGACAGGGAATCCGTTGACAGAATGGGAAAAGTTGCCGCCATCTTAAACTTTCCCGTTTTTGGGCCGAATTCTTTCAAAGTCGATATTTGGGGATATGTGAGGTCTCCTATAACTCTCGAAATTGACACTTGAATTACAACTTAATACAAAACTATGTTTGAAAGCTTTTAATGCTTGTATTTTTTCTACCTGCTCTTACTAAAATTACAATTTATGGAATATATTGTAAATATTTGTCAGACGTTCCAAATGGCTACGCTTCTGAAAAACATTTTGACGCTATGGATATTTTACAGGGAATGCATCGCGAAAGGCTTAAAAGATGGGGGTTACTTTTTCTCAATCTGTCCACGGATTTATTGTCGGACACCAAACAGATCCCCAGATATTAATTTTGGAAGCAATCAGTCGAATATCTAAAAAAATCAGGATGGCGGCTACTTTTTCACATTCTGTCAACGGATTCGTTGTCGCTGACCATACCAAATCGATTTTGCTCTAAATAGCTGAGATATAAAAAAGAACAACTTTTTCGATTTTACAAAAACTTATAGGACATCGCTTACGCTCATTTGGAGAGTAGGTAGTTATCTCGAAAATTAGGCCTAGTTTCTTTACTACTTTAGCTATATATATACTGTGGTTTTGAGTTGTTGACTTTGTTGTTTTCCGTTAAAGTTAAGAACTCCAAATACCTAGATATAAGGCTGCACCGCACCACTATTAAGTACGTAACTTGTTAATGTTCAAGCTGTGAAGTTAAGCGCTCACAACTGTAAACGTTTAGAAACATTAATTATTAGATCTAATTTTATTTATTTAACGGATGTCCGAAACTATTGAATTCCCCCGAAAACTCGGTGGAATGGTTTTACTTGCAACACTGGGTCTACAAAAATAATATCTGCTATTTCATCAAAGTTTTCATGTTAATTACATTAATTTGGACACAGGAACAATATATTAACCTGTGAAAAGTAATTCCTTGTGCCTTATTGTGTCTTTCAGACTTTGATAAGCACTCTTTCACCGAGCATTTCCCCATTTTTCGCAGCTTCTTTTACGGTTGGCGTCTGTTTGACAACTAACTTGTCAAATGGCCGCAGTGACTGCAGTCACCAATGACGTGGCAACGGGTTATGCGTGGTGACTGCCCCTCTAGTTAATATACCTCAATGATGAATTGTATTGTTAAATGTTAACAAATTTCATGCAAATTTAAATAGTTACTCAAAACAGTTCTGACCATTTATCATAAAAGTTAGAATGCCAAACAAAACGCCATTTTGTTAAAATCCATATTGAACGTAACCATGGTAACCAAATAACAAATCGATGGATATTAACCATCTATTTTTAGTAATTTAGTAAAAATGTAATTTTAAACACATAATTAGTCTCAATTTTTTTTTTAAATATACGTAATTTTAATTGGTATTAAAACATTTTTGACGGTTTATTATACAAATTAGGATGTCAAGTGTTCACTAAACGAAAAGACTGATATCCGGAATGACCGTAACCATGGTAATAACAACGCTATAATAATTATTATTGAACGGTTATTACCATGGCAACGCTCATTATAAAATTGTTTTCCACTTTGGTTACGCTATAGGTGGTATTCTGATACCATTTACGATATCAATATTAGCGGTTTATAGTAGGCGAGTAGAAAAAAGTATTTACAGTATTTGTATTTTATTTAAGTAACATAATCTGATGTGTTTTAGGTTTCCATACCCGAAGGGTAGCCCAAAGGAACCCTGTTAATATGCCTGCGCTGTCCATTCGTCCGTCCGCCATATAAAGTGGGTTTACTAACAGAAAAGGAAATTGATTAAGGTGGTGGCATGGTGGTAGCATGGTGGTAACGTTTTATTACACCGTATTTTTATTTTAGTTGTATTGTAAAAACGGTCAAAAATACAAGCGTCAATTTTGGTATAATTATACTCATAGTACGAACTCTGAAGAAAAACAACAAGTACTAAAAATGGTCCTACCTATATATACCTAGGGGAGGGGGGGGCATAGTGGGGTAGCGGGGCATAGCGGGGTAGCGGTACTTTTTGGCGAAGGAAGGGCGGCATGACAGTTTAAATAAGGCTCCGTGATTGGTGTTTAGTCACCGCGTGATCTCCGCGAGCTTCGCACGCTGCCGAATGACGCCGGTAAGAAATATTTAAAATATTTGCAAAACCTGTGTATTCCTTAAAAATATTGTTGATATTTGATTCACATTCATTCTGTAACTTTATATTGTAGTCGTAAAGGTTTTTTTTTGAGATTTGTGGCGGATCTGACGGATTTTATATTTCAACAACAAAGTCTGCTTATAAACAAGTCAAGATGGCGGTCGTGAAAGTTTCGATGTGACAGCACGTAGGGGCAAAGTGGGGTTAAATGGACGGGGCATAGTGGGGAACATGCTTAATAGGTACCCCACTTTGCCCCCTAATTTATCTTGATTTATTTAATGTGTTATTAACTGGTGTCTACCTTCGTTTGTTTCAGCTAAAATGGTTCGAACATACAAAAAGACGACGAATCAACACTCCTGGTCTTTAGAATCTATGAAAAAAGGGGTACTCCATGTCATATCAGGAGAAATTGGATATAAAAAAGCCGCTGAAATTCATGGTGTCCCATAAACGACACTGGAGCGGTATGTTCGTCGATATCGAGAAAATCCTGATGAGACCATTCATTGAGATTTATATGTTAAATTTAACTAATGATCACTAAAGTTACAGTTAGAAGTGATATTCTTTGGTAATAAAGATTTAATTCGTTTATAATAGTTGTTATAATTCACTACCCCACAACACCCCTTTTCATACCCCACATTGCCCCTTTTCGTACCCCACACTGCCCCATTTAGTACCCCACAATGCCCCTTATGCTGCCCCACTTTACCCCAATATACGGGGCATAGCGGGGCAAACCCCACTTTTAGAATTAATTACCATATACCTAAATTTAATGAGATTTAAACAAAAAATAACATGAAATATTATACTTTAGATACCAATAGTTAATATAAGTTAGAATGCGTTTCAATTATATAGATGTATCCGAATCAAACTTCCTCTATTGCTTAGGTTCCCCGCTTTGCCCCCCCCTCCCCTACTGTGCGTAGAACTGTATTTTTTTTCAATGCTTTAGGACTTCATCGTACTGAAATAAGTATTTTCATTTATCTGCACATTGTCATTGACAATGTCATTTTATGTATTAATTAAAAACGATTTAATGTTCACAATCTTATCCATTTCGCGGTTTGATAATACTAGAAGATTTTATTTCAGTGGAATAAAACTTTGAAGTAAGTAGGTACTTAACTTTATATAATAAAAAATATTACCTGTTTGAGCCGGTCGGTGGTGTAGCGTACGGAACTCCAAGGTATGCCTCTACGGGTTTCAAGTACTTGTGCTGATCCATTGGCAATATAACACCTTGCAATTTACCGTATCTGGTACCAATGACACGGGTCCTGAGCATAGAATTTCTCCCTCCACTATAACTATTGCCATACGAATTCCTTGCCAATAGTAAAACGCATAGCAAGATAATTTTGAGTCGCTCTGGTAAATTCTTGGATCTTGGGCTCTGGTTTATAAAAAGTAGGTGTGACTTTTCTTCTTCATGTGGCCAAAATTGATCAAATAAATTGTTTATATGTAGCGGCGGTCTTACTTTAGCCATGTTTTGGGAATGTCAGCTTTGAGAACCCATTCCTTATATATTGTCATTCATATTACAGATCGATATAATTCGTCGTTTTCAAGTCGGAGAGATTTTTCATAAATATTGGCACATGTCTTAACACAGCTTAATACCTGAAACAAATAATAAAATTATTCGTTTTACAAAAGATTTGTAGCGTTCTGTAAAATTTAAGAAAAATATACTTCGGAGTAAAATTGTTCAATAAAAAAAGCTTTTCTCGTTAATTCATGAAGCCCAAATGCACGGAGAACGTTGGCAGCGCGTTGGGACTCCTCTCCGTGGCAGAGACGTTTTTAATATGGGAACGCACCACAACTCGGCCCTCCTCAGCTCTCGGTGCGTTTGCGACATTTCGTTAGATACTTAAATAATTAACCATGCATAATAACGTAAGCTAAATGCAATAAACTTTTTTCAGAAGATTTATCAAAAACTTTGAGCAGCATTGATAAGAACAAAATAGTAGTTACTATAGGTGAAAAAGTTAAGTAAATGTCCTATTGCATACTGTAGTTTTAACACATCTGTATAGACCGTTCGACATTCTATACTTGAAATTTGACGTAAATTCCATATTAGTTTTGTACACAACTCCATGCAAGAGGTCATTTACTTAAGTATTTCACCAATATTCTAATGATTATAAAAAAAAAACTACATAAAAATATTTACTAATGGCCCCAATAGGTAACTACGGAGTAATACAGTCAGTAAGAGACTCAAAAAGCATAGCATAGTTTTTTTTGATGGAAATACTTAAGGCATCGGGTCTTATTAAAAATCCAAGAGTCCACCATCGCCATCTTGAATAGGAGGTGCTAAAATTGGTTTATTTTTAAATAATTCCTCAACAATTGAGTTTACGACAAAAGTATCTATGAGAAGTACGAGTATAAACAAGACAAAATTGCGCACAGCTTGTGCCTACATGATTATTTTGTATGTCTTCCCGATAAAAAGTTAAAAGCGGCGGAAAAAAATATTTTTACAAAAAATTACGGTATCGGGTGAATAATCAACAGTATGAAAAAAGGTGTCCGCGTCATGTATGTTTATGTAAAGATGAAATCACTTGAGTATTTGATGCCTTTAGATTTCTTGTTAACTGTTGCAAGTGGCGCAGTCACTTAAAATTGTCTTTCTATTACTATAAAAAAAATAAACGCCTTATATTGAGCTGAACGCTATCATTCTTTGTGTCCCAATACGACTTACGTTTAGATTTTAGAAATTATTATATAAAACAATGACATAAAAAAATCAAGGTATAGTCCAGATTATACATAATTAAGTAAGCTTTAAAGGGGTAATGAAAATGCAAATATTAGAATTACAAAATAACTCAAAACCATGAGTTAAAAAAATGGTACGACTCTTTACAATAATGACGCCACGTTGCTTACTTCGAGTGCCCTGGCTAAGGACTGTGTGTAAGAGTGAGAAGGATGCCTTGCATACCACCCGCACACTTCTCTTCATTCGTCTGTGAACTATCGGGAAGCTACAACTTCGCGCCGCGTAGTTAAAAAAGTAATTGTGGCAGGCCTCTCCGTCGTGTCACGAATAGCGTCATTTGTGTTTTGCGAAATACCTTCGTAAAGTACGTATTAAAATTATTATAAATTTATTTCATTTTGTTGACAAATTTGGTACTATTTGCTTAAGTTTTAGGTTAGTGTCAGTTAACAAGAATTTGAGCGATTTTCGACATGTTTTTTACTAATAGTCATTGGTGTTGACATCATTGTGGTAATCAAGTATGGTTTTCATAATGACGCTCTTCGACAATAATGACTTTTTCGTGTTCAATAATGATTTTTGAAGACCATAATGATTTTTTAACACCCATAAATCCAAAGAAGGGTACTCTATTGAAATTGTAACCACTACTTTGAGAAATTTGTCATGAGGGCGCTCTTTTTTACTTACGAATATTGCATTTTTTTTTAATAAAACAAAGCGAAAAATATAAAAAAATGTGCAACAATTATGTTCAATTTCTGATACTACACTAATATATCTATATCTATATTTTTTCTTTTGAGTTAGTTTAGTAACACAGGAGAATATATGATCTTTTTATTTCTTTATGCTACTGAAAACCAAAAAAAGGAAAAATGTAAAATTAACCTCGGCAGAGGTGAATATATTTGAATATCTTTGATTAAAATTACTTTTTTAATTTGATACTAAACTAACTCAAAAGGAAAAAAAGACATATATAAATATACACACACAGACACATATATAAATATAATATATATATATATATATATAGTTATTCATATATATTATATGTTATATGTGTATATATTTCCTTTTTTTTCTTTTGAGTTAGTTTAGTAACACAGGAGAGTTACCAGATAACCTAAGCCTAAGATATACAAAATATTATGAGATCAACCTGCGTTTAAGATATATATATATGTCGGAGCGACCTATGTCACGCAGGACTAACTAGATTAGATTTAAGTCTTATGCTTAGTTTTTAAAAACATACCTAGGCTTAACTATCACTAGCCTATTTTATCAATAGTGTGTAAATGATAGTAAATTCATTCGTTACGATTTGTTTAAGTTGTTCTAAAATAACGTAATCAGTCCATAACTTAGCATCTTTATGAGTTTGTTTTTGTATTGTTCAAGTGCCTGCGTTATTAGAAGCATTCTTAGAATTGTGACGAGGTATGCATTTTTTTGGTATACCGAACGTGGTCGCGGGGTGAGGGGAGAGACGAACAACCCGGCGTCAAGACGGGCTGTAGAGAGACTAGAGAGACATTCCTGAGGGAAGCCAACTGAGACGGTCATTTTTGTGGTGTTATCCCAGATCCCGCGAACTCGTTGAATCGTTACGCAAACTAAGTATTTTACCACAGAAATTGTGACGTGTTTATTGTAGTCATTAAGACATTATATTGTTTTCATACCACTTGTGCGTATTTCCTCGCCTACTGATATTTTCCCCGAATTATTCCTGACAAAAATGAAAACCCGCCGGAACCTCAGGCTGAAGGCCTCATCCACCCCTAGTACCTCTTCTAACTCGACATCAGAAGTGGTCGAAGCGCATCAAGATGGGTGTGAAAACGAGAATCAACAAGGATTGCAGAGTGAAGAAGCCTCGGAAAGTGGATCTGAAATAGAAAATTGCCTGAAAATGATGATGAAGCAGCAAGAAAGCCAGATGGAAAAATTGATAACCACTTTGATTGGTTCGTATAATATCATGCCGTCGAAAACAAGTCTTCCGGAATTTAACCCAGACAAAAATGAAATTAACGCAAAAGCATGGTGCGACACTGTCTCGCTCTTCATCGGGGAAAGAAATCTTACAGGTAGTTCCTTAATAGTTGTCTTGGGAAATGCTTTAAAAGGATCTCCTTCAACGTGGTTTTCTGAAATAGTATATCCTGAAATGGAATGGACACAATTTAAGACTATTTTCTTGTTGAGATACGACTGTGTTGAGACTCCAGCAGCATCATTAATTAAATTACTCAACAATAAGCCGAATGATGGAGAGTGTCTTGCCGCATTTGCAAGTAAAATGTTGACTTCAATCATGACATTGTGGAAAGACATGACTAAAGAAGAAATCGCCGTAGCAACAGTTTTAGTTCAGTGCACACAAATGGAACCCCGTTTGCAACGCCTAGCTTTTACAACCGAAATAAAAACAAGGCAGGCTATGCAGCAAGAATTAACAGCATTCAGCTTCAGAAAACGAGTGAATACCAATCAAAATACCTATGCTGGATTTGAGACAAAGAAAACTAAGAACATAATATGCTTCAACTGTGGGAAAATTGGACATAAGTCGAATCAATGCCAAAGAAAAAATGTACCGCGCATAAGTCCATCGACGTCACGTAAAGAAGATTTCAAAAAGAAGATTGTCTGCTTCAAGTGTGGACAAAATGGTCACATAGCGCCGCAGTGTTCGAAGTCGTCAGCGAGCAACGCGAACGCGCCTGCGAAGATCGAGCAACGCCGTCGAGTTGAAACATGTCTTATGCAGCCAGCGACAGCTCAGCTTACTCATAATGGTCAGTCGTTTGATTTTTGCTTTGATTCTGGTGCTGATTGTTCTCTGATAAAAGGAAGTTTGGTTGACAAATTTATTGGCAGACGTGTTGAGTCATTGGTCACTCTTGTTGGAATAGGAAATGTAGACGTCCCTTGTAAGTTAAAAATTTTGGCAAATGTTTCAATTGACGAAAAGGATGTTAAAATATTATTTCACGTTATTCCTGATAATTTAATAAGCCACTATATAATTATCGGTAGAGATTTAATAAGCGAGGGTTTTTCCATAGAAATATACCCATTAGTAAACTTATGTGATTCGAGTAATACTAAAAATTGCTTAGATGAAATTACAACGGATTTAGATAAAGATAAACGTATTATCCTTATCGATCTGTTAAGAAAATACCCATCACTTTTTGTCGAGGGCACGCCAACTACGCGCGCAAAGACCGGTGAACTTGAAATTAAATTAATCGACCCTAACCGTACGGTACAAAGACGCCCATATCGACTTAGTCAACACGAACGACAGGTAGTTCGTGAAAAAATTGACGAATTACTAAAAGCCAATGTTATTAGACCGAGCAGCTCGCCGTTTGCCAGTCCAATACTTTTAGTGAAAAAAAGGGATGGTTCAGATAGATTGTGTGTTGATTACAGAGAATTAAATACCTGACAACACAATACCTGACAGATTTCCCTTGCCTCTCATAGACGACCAAATTCAAAGATTAAAGGGTGCTCATTTTTTTACAACCTTAGATGCAACATCGGGTTTCCACCAGATTCCTATTCATAAAGACTCTATTGAACGTACAGCTTTTGTTACCCCAGAAGGGCAATACGAGTACTTAACCATGCCATTCGGGCTAAAAAATTCACCCTCAGTATTTCAGAGGGCAATGTATAAAGCTTTGGGTGATTTAATTAACAAGTTCGTGCTTTGTTATATGGATGACATTCTCATTGTTCTGAGACCGCGGAAGAAGGGTTAGAACGACTTAAGATAGTTCTAGACACTCTTCAAAATGCAGGTATATCGCTGAATCTCAAAAAGAATTCATTTTTAATGACCAAGGTCGATTACCTGGGTTACGAGGTTACTAGTGGTGAGATAAGACCAAATGCTCGCAAAGTCAGTGCTCTTGTCAATCTCTCACCTCCGCAAACAGTTACTCAATTAAGACAATTTATAGGTCTTGCATCTTATTTTCGTAAGTTTATCCCAAAATTTTCTCAAATAGCTTCGCCACTGTACAAATTAACTTCAGGTAAAGGCAAAATAGAATGAACCTCCAAGCTCGAAGAAATTAGACAGAAAATAATGACAAATGAACCAGTATTAATAATTTTCGATCCTACATACCCAATTGAATTGCATACTGATGCAAGTTCAGAGGGATATGGATCAATTTTACTTCAAAAAAAGGATAATCAATTAAGAGTTGTTGCCTATTATAGCAAAAAAACTACAAATACAGAATCTCGTTATCACTCTTATGAGCTTGAAACAATGGCAGCTGTAAATTCCATAAAACATTTTAGGCATTTTTTGCTAGGCAGAAAATTTACAGTCGCGACCGATTGTAATTCCCTGAAGGCATCTTTGACAAAAACAGACCTTTTACCTAGAGTTCACAGATGGTGGGCGTTTTTACAATCGTTTGACTTCGATATAGTTTACAGAGAAGGTACTAGAATGGGCCATGTTGATTTTTTGTCCCGAAATCCCTTACCAGAACAAAACATCCCAGAAAAAATTGAACCAAGGGTTGTTAACATACTTGAAATCTCAAGTGCGTGGTTACAAGCAGAACTGAAAAGAGATGTTGAATTATCTGAGATTATTTTAAAGTTAAATAATGACGATGCTGATAACGATATGGTGAACACTTATGAACTCAGGTCAGGGGTACTTTACCGTAAAATACAACGTCGTAATAGAACTTTAATTTTACCTATAATTCCGAGGGCCTTTTGCTGGTCAGTTATAAATCAAGTGCATGAATCTGTCATGCATCTGGGTTGGGAAAAAACTTTAGAAAAAGCCTATGAGTTATATTGGTTTCCTAAGATGTGTAAATATGTAAGAAAATTTGTCGAGAACTGCATTACCTGTAGATTATCAAAGTCAAAATCGGGAAAAACACAAGCCCAATTGCACTCTATTCCCAATGAGACGATACCTTGGCACACGATTCATATAGATGCCACCGGTAAGCTTAGTGGTAAAAGTAAGGACAAAGAATATGTTTTCGTCATTATTGATGCATTCACTAAGTACGTTTTGTTATCACATGCTATGAATATAGATGCAAATAATGCAATCCGAGCTGTTACCTCCAGTGTTAGCATTTTTGGCGCACCCGCGAGAATTATAGCGGATCAAGGCAGGTGTTTTGCGAATAAATTATTTCGTGATTACTGCAGTGAAAATAATATACAACTTCACTTAATTGCAACGGGTTCTAGCCGTGCAAACGGCCAGGTAGAACGCGTAATGAGTACGTTAAAAAACATGTTAACAGCTGTTGAAATAAACAATGACAGAGACTGGAAACACTCCATAGCCGATGTTCAATTAGCTTTTAATTGCACTGTTAGTCGTGTAACAAAGGCGAGTCCTTTAGAATTAATGGTCGGGAAGGTAGCCCGACCGCTAACAATAACACCTCTGAGTGACCATGACGAAACCGTTGTTGACATTGAGCAAATCAGAGAGAAAGCAGCGACGTCCATACGCGAAAATGCGTTATGTGACGAAACTAGATTTAATAGTACAAAAGCAAAAGTATAGTACATTGTTGCAGAGGATAGAAAGTACGCGATTTTTGGACGAGTCATATAGAGGGCCGAAACGTAGTTGAGGCCCTCTAGTGTACGAGTCCATAAATTGACTTTCTACCGAGGCAGACATACTGCTTTTCACAACTACTGAGAGGAAATAAAATAAAAAAATATATTCAAACTCAAATTTTAATTCATGTTAATGTGACATCATCGCCAATTTTACCATAGATCACTTTTTTAAATCTGGACCCCTATTCTCGTGGCACTCGAGATTAATAAATTAACATGCGAGATGAAGATATCAACTCCATATAAATTGTATTTGTTTCGTCATATCTCCCATGTAATTTCATCTCTAGTGGTTCGAGATTAGGGGCCAAGTATGAATTACATTTAAAAAAAAAGCAGTGACATAGTTTTTAGTCTGTGTATCTTTTAACAAAAATACACCTAATATTTTACTTCACAAAATGGTGTGTTCTGATTGGTTAATATAAATTTTTCATTTTAAGTAGCTATGACACAAAAATTGATTGATTAATTTTCATTGGTACTTAAAGTTGGACAACAATGTTCTCAACCAATCAGCAAACACGCCGACAAAAAACATTCTTGGTCTGTCCTTATAAGTGACGTTTTGTGACCCCAAACAAGACCATCTATGGCCATATTTCCGAGCAGTGTTGTGAAAAATAGTTTTTCTGTAGGTGATTTTGTTTTAATTGAAAATCACGAACGTAATCAAACAAAATTGGACCCTAAATTTCGAGGTCCATTTGAAGTTATAAGTTTGCTACCTGGCGATAGATATGAATTGAAAGCTCTTGATTCAAAGAGAACATTTAAGTATGCACATGACAGATTGCGTGCAATGCCTAAAAGTTATGTTCCTAGTGAACTTAATTGTCTGAGTGAAGATGAATCATAACCGATTTGTTGCCTAGTGGTTCCGTGGTTGGACTACAAAGCTTGAGGTTGCGGGTTCGATACCCGTATTAGTTGTCTTTTGTCTAGTTATTTGTGGACATTTTGTATGTTGTTCACGGGTCCGAGGTACATTGTTACACTAGTTTTGGCCGTTGCTGAGAATGATGTTATCATTATTAATGATAAGGATAAGCCAGTGTCGGAGTGACATTGATTATTGAGTGAGCAAATGTGTTGGTAAATTGATTATTATTTTTATGAACGATCGTATTTATGATATCAACCTCTGTTTCTACCCGTTTGGATTAATAGCCGCAAGTCATAACCCTTGTCTGACGAGGCATCGGGACGGCGCAGTGTAACGTCCGGCAGGTAGATTTAGTTGTTTGATTGCCCGTTTGGGGCTGATGTGTAAAAAATAATGGCACAATGGCTGTCAAGTAGTTGACATATTGTGTGGTCTCGGGAGGGAGATCTGTTTGAAGTTTCGCTGAGAAGCATTGATGGTTGCCGGGCTGACTGCATATTGTGGTCTTGTCTAGTGATTATTGTGTGGTCTCGGGAGAGAGATCTGAGAGTTCGGTTTCGCTGAGAAACATTGATGGTTGCCGGGCTGACTGCCCATTGTGGTCTTGTCTAGTAATCTGTGTCGTGAATGAGCAATATGTATTGCAAGGCTGGCTATCATGTTGTAGCCTCGCCGAGTGATCTTGTTGTTGCATGAACGATGTGACTGGGTTTCGCTGAGAAACAATGAAGGCCGCTGGGCCGACTGCTATGTGTGCAGTTTTGATGAGTGATTTTGTCAATGTAAATGATTTGAATTAAATCGATTGAATTTTATGATGCCCTGACAGTTTAATACTCTCTCTCTCTGTCTTAAATGGTTTTTTACTTTTAGATAATTTATGTGAACCTCTAATGGTTGAACATTAATTCTTCGGTTAGCAGGATAGCCGAACGATTTTACTTTGCGACGCATTGTTTATTTACAGGTGACATTTGAACTCACCACTGCCCGCGAGGTCGCGTGACAGTCAGGATCGCCGTGTCGGAGCGACCTATGTCACGCAGGACTAACTAGATTAGATTTAAGTCTTATGCTTAGTTTTTAAAAACATACCTAGCCTTAACTATCACTAGCCTATTTTATCAATAGTGTGTAAATGATAATAAATTCATTCGTTACGATTTGTTTAAGTTGTATGAAAAATTCTTTTTTCTACATCTTTACTTTTCTGCCCAAACAGCATGTTCCTTTATTATAGTCTTAACGTTATAAACTTATACAATTCTCAAACAAAACATTTAAAATTTTAACTTACAAAAACACTGTAGTTGTGCATGGATTCGAACCCGTATCTTTACAGATGGAAAGCGCTCTTACGTGCCATTCGACCGTAAGTAGATTTACTTAGTCCGGCGAAATTGTGTATCATGTTATTTTTACGTTCAGATTATCTTCCAATGAATACGGTTAGTATTAAAATTTGCGAGGGTAAGTTGTAAATGTCTGAGCACCGGATCGGTTTTAATAAAGATTTACTTACGCCCGTTCGTTCGTTGCTCACTGTTAGATTGCCTTTGTTGTTAATTGACACTTACTGTTGATAATTTTTAATAATGAGTTCTCGTTCTAATATCGACTTGGTGAAAAGATCGCAAATAATTGCTTTGTATAATCAAGGCAAAAATTTGTCTGAAATTGCTAGAGAAGCCGGTGTTAACGTAAGTAGTTTTTGTATATATAATTTAAATTACTAATTTAAATAAGTTATTATATTTAAATATATATTTTAAACATAATTTAAATATCTGATATTTTGTTATAGAGAAAAACCGTTGTTTTATGGGTCCGACGATTTGAAGATGAAGGTTCTTTATTACATCGGCAAAGAACTGGCCGAGCTAAACTCATAACCACACAGCAGCGTCAAATCATGGTGAGGGATTATGAGGAAAATGGATTTATCCCGACTAGCCACTACGCCGGTTTATTCGACACCAGCATGCGCACTGTGCGACGTGCTCTGCACAGCGAGGGCTTGCATCACCGCCGGCATGCCGTCAAACCCTTGCTTACTGAAGCCCACAAAGGAGCAAGGTTAGCGTTCGCCTTGGAACATTTAGATTTCGACTGGAGTAATGTCGTCTTTACTGACGAAAAAACTTTTAAATCCAGCCAACACGGACGACTTAGTTTATGGCGGAGGAATAATACCCGCTATGATAGTAATCACGTTGTGCCCAACACGGAGTCTGGTCGGATAAGTGTGAATATGTGGGGCTGGATGAGCGCAGCCGACTCGGGGGAACTAGTGCGAATGCCCAGCCGAGCGACCAGTGCTAATTATGTGGACGTGTTGGAAGACACCATGCTACCCACTGTTCGCAATGTGTATCCGGAAGATGAATTACCGGTTATATCATTCGTTCAAGATAATTGCCCTATACACCGTTCGCGTGGTGTGCGGGAGTGGTTCGGTCAGCACAATGATATAGCGGTAATTCCTTGGCCGGCTAGGTCACCAGACCTAAATCCCATCGAAATGGGGTGGGGTGGGGATGATGGTTCAACGGTGGGGTAACCAGAATGAGCGAACCCCAGAAGCATTAGAGGCTCATTGTTTGCAAGTCTGGGAAAGCATTCGTGGCTCGAGCTTGTGCAGGAATCTTATTGATTCAATGCGTTCTCGTATGCTGGCCGTTATCGAAAATAATGGGGGCTACACTAGCTATTCAGGTATACCTATTAAGTAGGTAGATAGATAATATTATTTGGTTGAGACCGGGTTATACATTTAAATCTATTTAACAAGTGACTAGAAAGTGAACGCAAGCATAACGTTATAAATATAATTGTTTTATTTCTAGTGCGCAAAACCAAATTAGAACTTAATTTAATTTCATAACTTAACTCACTAATTGTCTTATTGCCCGGTAATTTGTATAAAGTAAGGTAGTCATCCTTGCACTGTTTATAAACTAGCTCCCCCGCAACTAAAAAGCTACAAACACACGTTTTTGTAATTATGATAACCCGGTCTTTAGAAGTTTACTTATATTTGTTTCTTATTGTGGTCAAGCTTCAATCATCTTTCCGAATCTGGAAACGAAACTTAAGCTTCTGGCCTCGGTAAAATGATAAATGGGTAAATAGGAGTGGTTTTACTTGTTTTATTGTTACTTGGATGCGTTATAATATCAAATGAATATAACTAATTTCAATTCAATGAGGGAATAAATGCTAAATTACAATAATAATCGTTTTATTTCATTGATAAATGTTTTTAAAAGCATGCATACTTTTTACTATTTTATTTATTTCTTCATTTCATAGGGCCATCAACATTATTTATCGCAATAACATCGTTCTGAAAAAATACAAAAAGAAGAAAGACTAAATTCGAACATCGGTATAACCAGATCAAAGCAGTTTAGTCAGACGTAAAACCACTGACCCATTACCTCGTCTAAGCGACTGGGCAAAATATCGAGTTTAGTATTAATATCTTAGCCACTCACGTGCTTTGTGTATCCAGAGTTGCCAGTGATAGCCCTTATTTGCTTATAAATAAGGTCGATCAAATTTGCACAAGCAATCAAGTGGTTATGAAGTTGTAATAATAGTCAAATGAACTGGTTTAGTCAACAGCGCCATCTAGTTTAATGTTTGAGAACGTGTACGCAAGTGTTCAGAGGATTATCGCCTTATAGGTGCCCATGCAATTATGACCGTGACAGGAACATAAATTAAATTACTTTAATTAATTAATTAATTTAGGTAATAGGTAAATAAATTAATATAGGTAAATAAATTAAGTTTTATGGTTTTGGCATAGCCTGGCTGGCGTAAGTTTTTTTCCCTGTGTTTTTTTAATACATATGAGGTGATCAACGAGATGTAGTGTTTATTATTTAATTTGTGGATTTATGGGATATAACTCAATTTTTTAACCGACTTCAAAAAAGGAGGAGGTTATACGTTCCACTGTATGTATTTTTTTTTAATGTATGTTCACCGATTACTCCGTCAATTGTCGACCGATTTCAAAATATTTTTTTTGGTTTGATGGAGTATACTTCCGTGGTAGTCGCATTGTCACCAAATCTGTATCTGATGAGGGGATCAGTGAGGAATTGAGGGTACTCCTCAAATATTGTAGGCAAACATATAGCGATTTTAGTATTTTTAGTAACAAGTCCAGCATTTGCATTCAGAAAGTATCATTTGGTGTAGTGGAACTGATGATGAAGACCATAGATGGCCACCGGAACTCCTCAATGGTACCGATTTCAAGGGTGGCGATAAGATATCTCGATTAAGATAGTTGAGCGACTACCTACAACGAATAATGTTTACTTGTTCAAATATGACTATGACTTTCCCGCAGCGTTGCTTGCGGCGCGCTTGATATAAGTTAAAGTTTCATTTCAACTAAGAAGTGGGACTACGTAACAGCGTATTATGATCACTAAAAGTATAAAATAAAATAAACGTATTAAAAAAAAACCGCCTTCAAAAACGCAAAAAATAACTTCTTTAAAATTGTAGGCACCTAATAGGTTAGTCCAACTGAAGTCGGCGACCACAACATTTTCAACAAAAAGCCGACATCAGTTGGACTGACCTATTAGGTGCCTACAATTTTAAAGAAGTTATTTTTTGCGTTTTTGAAGGCGGTGTTTTGTTTTTTAAAACATTTTCTTATTTTAAGGTTGTGTTGTAAATATTTCGAATATAGGTACTTACATATTTTCTGTTGTAAATTTAAAAATAAATATTAATTTATATGCTTTTAGCATGTTACCATAGCCTGGCGGGTGTATAGCAATTTGTTTTTTTTGTCTAATTTTGTGGATTCGGGTTAATAGTTTTTCTAAGGAGAAAACTCAAAATGTATTATGCCTCTATATAAGAAGTCATTCTAATATGCAGTGGTGGACATAATATAATTAGAAACACTTGCGACGTATTTCACATTATACAAGGCACATTACGTAAAACTTTTGTTTTTCGAAAAAACACCACAAAATGCATAGAATATGTTCAACAACTTATAATTCATTACAAAACAAATAAATATAGGTCGTCGAACTAGGGATAATAAGAGAAACAACTTACGTCTTAATGATGAAATCGAAGAAGAAAGGGAAATCAGGCTGTGAAATAGAAGAGAAAGTAATATATTCAAGTTAAATTTCAATTGTTATAGATATCAATAAGTACTTGCTCTTACAATTTTCTATAGATTATATAGCTTGTTTTTCGCTTTTCAGTTGTTTTTTTTATTGCAGTCGGGTTTTTTGTTTATTTTTAATAATTTAATTTTTACTTATATTAACCGAAGCGAAGCTAAGGCGGGTCGCTAGTATAGAATAAAAAGAAGCATAATTTGTTTTCTTTTGCAATCATTTGATGAACGAGCTTTAAGCATTCCATTCGGGGCAGGAAATCGATTTGGTAGATGGGTGCCTCGAACGCATTTTTCATCGGTAAGATTTTTTCCCTAGTCGCATTTTGCCACGATCGTGTTTTGTCACTTTATGTATAATCGATTTTTACCTTAATCTCCCATTTCATAATCTCAATTTTTCTAGCCGCATTTAGTCATAAACGCATATTTTTTAATCTCACTTTTTCTCATTGCATTTAGTCATAAACGCATATTTTTTAATCTCACTTTTTCTCGTGGCATTCAACCTCTAAACATACATTTTAAAATCGTTGTAGTTCTCGATTATGTATGACACATACACTCACCAAGAGTACTTGGGCTTTGACTTACACGGGCTATTAATCTACTGCTTAATAAAAACTTCTCATTGCTTATCTAAAGAGTTCAAACGTAATATCTTCATAATTAGTTTCATACTTCATGTTCATGCATTTATCATATCATTGTAATTGACACTGTCAATCACAGTATGCACAGGTTTTGTTTTAGATGCATAAAATTGCAATATAAAGTCGTTAGTTATTGTGAATTATGTCGCTTGTAACGAATGAAGACAGTGTAAATAGTGAACCTTTTAGTATTACAGATAGTACTCATGGAGGAAAAATTCTACTGCGACAAGGACAACGGTACCACTTCAACCGAGAAAATGTAGATGGATCGTTGGTATGGCGGTGTCATATACGGTCTTGTAGTGGCAGTGTCTAGATAAATTCAGGAAAAACAAGCGTTATTCGAGAGGTAGCACATGATGTGTGTATCCCTGATTTCCAAAGTTCGGAAATAGAAAAGAAATTTGTCCAACTGAAGAAAAAAGTCCAGATGGACTTTAGTCCAATGCCATCCCTATATTGCAGTGAGATGGCCTGTTTCAGGCAAGAAGAATTCGCTGATAAGTTGCCATCATATTACACAGTACGAGACACGTTATATAGAAGCCGTAAGAAAGGCGTCGAAAAGTTACAGTTTAATTCGTGCGAAGAGGTAGAAATACCCGAAAATCTGTCTAAAGATTTTCTAATTGTGAACATAAACGGGTGACAATTTTCGCCACGGCAGAAAGCAAAAAATATATCCAACAAGTGGATACGTATTTTCTCGACGGCACTTTTAAAGTGACGCCCCACCCATATACACAGCTCTATACTATCCTAGGTGACGTAGGCAGCACTCAGGAAGTGACTAAAGTCGTGCATGTAATATTTGGTTTGCTGCCAAATAAACAGCAGCAAACATATGCTAATTTCTTTCAAGAATTAAAAGAAAATATACCAGAATTCAACCCTAAAAAAATAAAAGTTGACTTCGAAGTTGCTGCAATAAATGCTTTACAAGAAACTTTCCCTTTGGCTCAGATAAGTGGATGTTTTTTTCACTACAGCAAAAATGTGTGGAAAAAAGCGAGGGAGTTAGAAATTGCCAGCAATCGTGAAGGTTGTACATATGTCGCACAATGTGTAGCTTTAGCACATTTACAGCCCCGCCATATACCAGAAGCATGGCTTACAATTCAAACTGCTGCCCCAAGTCTTGCCCACATTGATCAGTTCAATGATTATATTAATTCGCAGTGGATCAATTTGAAGTATATTGAGATATTATCATGTCATGGACAGAGGCATCGTACCAACAACGTCGCCGAGGGCTACCACAGCGGTCTTAAAAAGAAAATAACTTGCGGCAAACATTTGCTTCATTTTATACAAGCCATGAAAGTCGAAGCGGACCAAGTTGATTTCTCTGTATGTCAACTTCACACACAAACTAACATTTTTCGGCGTCGAGAAAAAAAATACCATATCATGGACTGCAAAATAAACAGTATTGTAAAAAGTTTTGAAGAATTCCATATGCCTTTAGCAACTTGTCTAAAAAAATTAGCGTCTCTTAAGTACTAAGGTTTCTTGAGATTACAATATGTTCCACTTATAAAATAAAATAAAATAATTATGTTCATGTAATGTTATGTAATGTTGTATCCCATAAGATTTTTTAGTTATTTATAAAATATAAGATTGGTTTTATTACATTACTACTTATTTTAAATGAAAGTGGGCACGTAGGTACTTAATAAGCTAAATAATAATAATAAGTTAAATAATAAATGACAAATAATAAAATACAGTGGTTTTATTACTTCAGGTACAGTCAGCAGGAAGTATATCTGCACAGCCGAAAAGCTCAAATGGATTTACACGCTACTGAATTACCAAGAGAGAATAAGTATGTGTAAATATTTTTGAGCTCTTCGTCTGTATCTGTTGGTGTCTGTAAGTTAAAATGACGAAAAAACATACAATTCGCATTTTCTACGTAAAAGCCTGTTTTTGAATATTTATTATAATATTTTGAGGGTAATACACGTAAAGGGAAAAACAAATTGCGATCTGTCAATTTACAGTAGGGTCAGTAGGGCAAAAAGCATATAAGACTACATGCTTTTAATTTAGGCATCTTATTTATAGACCAAAAAGGGAATCAGACAACATGCTGTAAGACAAATTCCCCATAGGAAAATATACGATCAAACAAAAAGCACACATGACAAAACGCGATCGTGGCAAAATGCGATTAGGGAAAAAATCCTACCGATGAAAAATGCGTTCGAGTCACCCATCTACCAAATCAGGAAATCATGGGTAAAAACACGCACGACCACGATACTGATAACGGCTACAACTTTTGTAAAAGTTCTCGTATTGAGTCTAAAAATACGTGTCATATTGACCAGCCTTTTATCTTTAAATTCTGATAAAAATGTATTTCCAAGCAACTAAAGATCCGCTTATACACCGGTCAATCTTCATGTCTCATTAAATCGACCCTACGATTTCACAATACGAAAACAGACCAAACTTTGAGCTACTTAAGCTGGTTTTTGAGTGTCGTTAAGAAAATAATGCTGGTCTATGAACATACCCACAGATGAGAGGCTTCACAATATTAAACAAATAAGTTTCTTAGTTAAAAAAAATTAACCGTTACAGCGTTTTCAAAAAGTGAAATTTTCAGAAAACTCGTGCTTATTTTATTCGGTGCCGGTCGCGAATGTTAGAAGATCGTATCGGAAATTGAGGCGACTATGTGGAATGATTATAACAGTTTGGTAAACGACCAAACTGAAGTTCCTAAAAATGTACATTAATAATTAAGCTTTTAATTTTTCATATATTTTAAAATAAAAATGAAACATAAGCTAGTTTATTTGACTAAACCTTTGTGACAAACCTTAAGGACCGACTAGGTACATACGCAAGTATTGCCCATTCGCTTTCGTCAAATAAAACAACGATACACTGTCTTAACACTTATTGTTAACGTATTATCTACTGATGATAGGTCTTATTTGTTGGCAACACCAACAGAACATATTCTCTATGGTTAATTATATTAGGTTGGTAAATTCATTCCTTCCGGTAAAAGCTTTTTCTTACATTACATTCTCCATGTGACCACCGCAACGGCTGTTTTATTTATATTGCTGAGACACCTGCCTTCCACCCAAGAACTGCCTATCAGCTCACTACGCTACATTATTAACTCGACAGTACCTAATGAATGTCGAATTGGGATACATCCATTTTTAACAATACGAGTATATAAAAATTTAAAAACCATTTCGAGGAAAAGGCTTCTAAAATCGATCCCTGTAGTTAGATTAAAAAACATGTTACAAATAATTATAATAAAATTAAGAAATGACCTTCATTTGACCCTGAATGCCGGTCGAATTGCGCTATATCCACCTCTTTTGTGGTTTTACATAAAACATAAAAAACCTCTCCAATATTTTATAGATATCTAGCTGACACCTACGTTCGAAGACAGTTGTGGCCATGTCAAATGTATTTGTTATAAATTGACTGTAATTCTTATGATGTTTTTTTCGGTCAGTGGAGCGCGGGAGGGTAGGACGCTTCAAAAAACTGGTAGGATTAAAATATCTTTTGTACAGTTATAGTATAGGTGTACGGTAATAACTGTTATATTTGTTATTTAGTTGTATGGTTAAGTATTATTTTGTATAATTGTAGTTAAATTCTTGATTAAAACTTGTATTTCAATAACAGCAATGTTGGGGCGGTAATGGCGGGTAGTTCCAACCTACCATGCGGCCAGCTCTCGGGGAATTCAGAATTTTTGGAGTCCCTTCAAAGTCCACCTGATATTGATAAAGCGGCCTCTTGTATCCCAATAGATGATGAATGTAACGTGAATGATTCTGTAAATAATGTAAAATCGAATCGATCTAAGAAGAGGCCGTCTCATGAGGCAAATTGTAGCGATCAGTTACCGTCTAATACTGTAAAAATGAATGCCACGCCTCAACCTCTTATAACTAGGCAATGCTACATTCAGGAAGAATTTGGTCCATTAATAAAATTGTTCATATTGTTAAGAAAAGCGCGGATTTGAATGGCGGCACATTAAACCCAGTTAAATTTTGAACAGACATGCATCAGATAATATACAGGGTTATTTGTAAAATAGTACTATCGTCTCAGGTTTAAATAATCCACATCATAAGCAACAACTTTTGTTCTGAGACTTTTAATACATTCTTAAATTTCATAATATTTTACTTTCATACAAAAAAATAAATAATTAAATTGATCACTCTAAATGTAAGTAATTCTACAGTAGCCAAAGAATACCGCTAGACAAAGAAACAAATGCAGTGCGAAACGCAGTGGCGGGCGGGGAAAGGGGCAGGGAGACAAGACGCCTTGTCCTAATTATCTGCGCAGTCGTTTGCTTTGAATCGCCGGCGCCGGTGCGCGCCGTGTTTCGATTTCGGATAATGCGGGTAGTTAGTTCACAATGGCGTATCAGTATTCGAATATTGAGTACACGGAAATGGTGCGAATGCTTGCTAGGTGCTTGTAGAATGACAACATATCGGAAGCCTGCCGCGAATATGCAAGACGATTCACTGATGTGCCTACACCAAGCCATATGACAATGTTAGCCGCCACACAGCGATTACGAGATCACGGGCAATTTCAGCCTAGATCCAACGATCGTGGTCGTCCACCGAGGCGCACTGTACGTGAACAAGATAACGTACTAAAGTCGAGTCCAGAATTAGGCGAACTAACTTGACAGTTCATTGTACTCTAATGTTGCCACAGTTTGGCTAGTGCTGTTAATATCGATATTTAAAAAGTCTAGTTTATCATTATTATTGTGTTTGGAATCTAAGTAATAATTTTAATAAGCAAAATAATAGTAATAAAATTTGGTTGGATTTAAAAATACATCGAACATCGTTTTAGACATCGTTAACGACGCAGTCCGCCATTTTGTTTTGTTGACAGTTCTGACCATGCCTAACAAACAAAGCCATTCGGCTTTCTGTCATCGGTCTGCTCGAAGCTATCACAGTGATTGCGAATCTTTTGTAACGTTGTTGTGTTGAAAAGTGTTGTTATCATTCTTGTTATTTGTTTCTGTTACTCTTGTTACCTTGCATCGTTTTGTTAAGTTTTATCTTGTTACTCGCCCCTTACTGGATTATGGACCCTGAAGATCCAGGCTCCACAAGGAGCCGAACAACGTCACAGGCATCTACCTCAAGATTATCGCCACCAAGTAAACGAAAGTGCCGAGCCTTGAGTGAAAAAAGAAAAATTAATGGTGTATCGGGTATATACTCACATCTACAATGAGAAATTCGACATCATGTCTCGCGAGCAAGATGTAACCGGCGAAATACACGTGAACAAAAATGAGTGTGTCCTCAAAACGTCCGAAATCCTAGGCATTTCAAGGACCACCATTTTTAAAGTTTTAAAGGAGCACAAAGAAAATGAAAACTTTAGTGTTCCTATGAAAACAGGACCAAAAATCGATTTTAAGGGAAAGTTGGACGAATTTACATTCTCTGTAATACGTCGAAAAGTACACACGTTTTTCGAAAAGAATGAACCACCGACTGTGGCAAAGGTAACAATTTTGTCAATTTTATAAGATAAAATAGCACTGGAATATATTAATTAACTTAAATGGCATGTTCCACATGTTGTTTATTTTTAAACAACTTAAAAGAGGTTCTTAAAGTTTTATAAATCTTTACTTATGATGACTTATTCTTTTTATGTTAACATAAACAAATAAATTTTACTTAGTCCTATTTTGTTGAATTAGCTGTTTTTAATTAACCATTTTCTCTTTTCTTTAGGTCCTGCGAGTTGTAAATAACGATGAGGACTTACCAAATTTTTCTCTTACAAACATGAAAAGAATATTGAAACATTTGAACTTCCAGTATGTTCATAAATCGAGACGCAGCATGCTGATTGACAGGCAAGACATTATTTCTTGGCGAAGAAAATACTTACAAAAAATTAAAGACTACCGAAGCCGAGGTCTTCACATTTATTATCAGGATGAGACATGGGTCAATGAAGGTAAGATATATTTCAATATTTATCTATCTATATGTGAGAGGTGGCCTGTGCCCAACAGTGGGATGTATACTGATGATGATATTCTTGAAATAATTTAATTATAATTAATTTAATTACAGGACATACACTAAAGAAGGCATGGATGGACATGAATGTCCAGACATCACGGCAGGCATTCTTAGAAGGCTTGACTACAGGCCTGAAAACACCATCAGGGAAAGGACGGAGATTAATAATATCACACATCGGCAGTGGAGAAGGATTTGTCGAAGGAGGTTTGCTGATGTTTACATCAAAATCAGGGAAGGCCGATTACCACCAGGACATGAATGGTGATTGCTTTGAGGAATGGTTTCGGGGCATACTTCCAAAATTGCACCCAGGTTCCGTTATTGTAATCGACAATGCTCCATATCATTCCAGGAAAACTGATACGTTCCCAAATATGAATTGGAATAAAGCAAAAATAGTGGAGTGGATGAATGCTCGAAATTTGACTTTTCCAAGAACGGCAACAAAGAGTGACATGATAGATATAGCACTACCAAGTAAAAATCAATGTGAAAAATATGTCATCGATGAAATGGCTAGGGAACAGGGCTTCACAATCTTGCGGCTGCCCCCATATCACTGTGAGCTTAACCCGATAGAGATGATATGGGCACAGGCTAAGGGGCATGTCGCAAGAAACAACTCAACATTCAAATTAGAGGATGTAAAAAAATTATTCCTGCAAGGAGTGAATACGATTACTGCAGAAAGGTGGAAAGATTGTGAGAATCACGTAATAAAAACGGAAGACAAGATGCTGCAGCTGGACCACTTAGCTGATAGTGTAGCCGATCGCTTCATAATAAGTGTTACAGATGAAAGTGAAGATGATGAATTAACCGAAGAGTCTGAATAAATAATTTGGCTAACATAAATTCTTTTATTTCTATTAACATCATCATCATATCAGCCGAAAGACGTCCACTGCTGGAAATAGGCCTCCCCCTAATATTCTTTCTATAATAAAAGATACTTAATAATCCATTATGTGTTTGATTATTTTGTTTAGATTGTAAACTAGCAACAATACTTATTAGCGTATAAAATTAATTAAAATCGAACACATAACGGATTTGGAATTATCATCGACGATATAATAGCGTTTGTCTCTATCGCACTTTCATATTTGCCAGCAAGAAAGGAATGAATGCTATATGTATGGTACATGAAATGTACCGTACTAGCCCGACGGAAGCCACCTAAAAGGATCACAATGGCCTGTTGTAATGTCAGCATTTTTTTTTTTTATTCCTAATTTGAGGAGTAAGTATCGTAAATATCCGCTTTAAACCGTACATCCTTCAGATCATATAATATCGTAAAAATTGCTGTAGTTTTTCCCTATTTGGCAAGTATGTATGAGTGTGAAAGTTTCGACGACAATTACTTGATAAAATATAAATATAATCAGATTTATAGAAGACACAAGGTTATATCGACATATTTGTGTCGACATAAACCTGTCACTATTTATTTTTTCCTATGTCTGGCAACATTTTCGGCTGTCAAGTTAGTTCGCCTAATTCCGGACTCGACTTTAGAGTTCTTTGACGCCAATCCAGCAGCGAGCACCAATCATGCAGCCCGACGGTGCAATGTCTCGCAATACTTCGCGTGGAGTATCATTCACAATGAAGGAAAATATCCTTTTCACGTTCATCGTGTCCAAGAACTTACCGAACCCGACAAACCTGCATGAGTTGCTTTTTGTAGCTGGTTGCTAGCTGAACGGCCTACAATTTTATGGAGTGACGAAGCTATATTTGGCAGTGTATATGGTGTTATGAAAACCCTCATGAATCCAGACCGCATAATTGTCAACACCGCTTTAGTGTGAATGTGTGGGCGGGTATTTTAAATACCACGTTACTAGGCCCCGTCGTTTTAGGCAGACTAAACGGTGAAACCTATCATAATTTTCTCACCGAAACGTTACCACTGTTGTTAGAGGATGTACCACTCGCCTCTTTACGTGATATTTTATGTACTATCAACATGACTGGGCGCAAGCGCACTTTTCTCGCCAAGTCAGAGAGCTGTTGAACAGGGAGTATACTGATCACTGGATAGGGCGTGGGGGCCTCATGTTTGGCCGCCTAGATCGCCGGAAATCACTCCATTGGACTTTTTTTTGTGGGGATATATAAAGATGTTAGTGTACACTGGTTCCGCAATCACAAGCCGTGACATGTTGGTTGAAAAAAATAGGTGGGCGTTCAACCAAATTCGGAATTCGGAATTGCTAACCCGAGTTAATGAACAGTTGATTTTTAGATGTGGACTTTGTGTTGGGTGTGAAGGTGACTATTTTGAACGTTATGTGCGCGATACTCATCGTCATCCACGAGACTTGAACCTGAGAGGTGATAATTTGTGAATACCATTTGATTATTAATTAATAATTGTAAATATGTTGATTCCACTGTTTAAATACGCCTGCATTCAAAAATAAACAGGAATAATTCACTTTTGGCATACATTAAAAAAATAAGGTAATAATAATTTCAGGGTTTCTTTTTAACTGGTTTAAACAGATTTTAATGTAACTTGCATAAATTTAAGAAATTATTTAACAATGTTCCTCCAATTACACAGTAGTATTATTCTTATTTTATCTTGAATGTAGCCAGTCATAAGCCTGGTAAAATATGAAGGGATTGTGGATTCATTCATTACTTCATTAGCAGTAACATTCAGATTTTAGTACCTTGGCACTTTAACGTCTTGTTTGAACTGCCACACAAAATTGTAAGAAGAGTTAAAGCGACAAGGTACTGGAATGTAAACATTTTATGGCTTCGACGGGAAGCTATTAATTTTTTTAACACTTGGGTAGAAAACAGTTACAATTATCAATCAAGGCTTGTATACACCGTGCAGGTGAGAAGTGATAAGTTTACAAGTTTTTACGATGATAACATTGATAAATGTTAAGCTTTAAAAATCGTTTACACATTGCTAAGTTGTTCTTTGTACACGTGCAAAGTGTGGAACAAATTGAAGGACGAACAACGATTACAACTACGAAATTTTAAAAAGGATAGTCGTGGTCATAGCTTCAGAAATCGAGAATGAGGTGTTAGTTGAAGTCAAGACACCTTAACGGTTATAGCAAATAAAATGGATCAGCAGAGGGTAGTTCTACTAGCGTTCCAACCACTATAACTTTCCTGGTCGCATTATTCACCATTTCCCTGTAGGATCGGATTACCATTTTGAGTTGTTTTGAAGAATGCCTGGACTCCTAGAAAATAACCGAAAATGTTAATCCGAACCTACAGGGAAATGGTGAATAATGCAACCAGGAAAGTGATAGCGGTTGAAACGCTAGTAGAACTACCCCAGAAGAATTCATTCAGAATTCGTTCGCATCGGTACTATGTATGCACTTCACAAGCAGTTACTGTTTACACAGTGTTTAGTTAGGACATACTGAAACCCCCTTACTAATAAACGTTGAGTAACAGTGGTATAGCTATACAATGTTTTGTCCTTATTTGTCATTGTGAAATTTGAATTTGACAGATAAGGACAAAACATTGTATAGCTATACCACCGTTACTCAACGTTTATTAGTAAGGGGGTAAGTGTGGGGAGTACGCGGGTGTGCGGGGTTAAATACTTAACAGACAAAAATAGACCTAGCGTCAATTCACTTTAATTCGCACTCGCACTTTTGTCATGTTGTACACGTTGATTTTACTAATCACTTTTCACCTGTATTTCTCACCTGGGGTGTGATTCTCTCAAAAATGAGGAACGGGTGGACGAACAAGTGAATGTCCAAGCGGCGAGTTTAAGTAGTCCCGTCAGAGCGAACAAAACAAATTTAAGTGCGTGTAATCAATTTGGCAGCATGGCTTCTCGAACGTATAAGGTTGCCTAATTGAAAATGCACGCGCTAAATTGTGTTTTGTTCGCTCGGACGGGACTACTTAAACTCGCCGCTGCGCTTTCGCTCGTTCGTTCGACCGACCGCCGTTTTTAAGAGAATAACACCTCTGCACTTGCTACTTCACAAAGTGTAAACAAGCCTTAACAAGAAATGTGGCCGTGGAATGTGAAGAGAGCGCAAAGTACCCCCATCTAAAAATTACTACTTAGGTAATAAAGTTACAGATTTAAAAAGGGATCAGATAGTACAACAAAAACTTGAAAGTAATTTTTTGGGAAATGTTATGTAAAAAGTATTACGTTTTGTAAAAAGTCTTCGAACAAAAGTTGTTGTTTATGATGAAAATAATTTAACGTGTGTAAAATGTTTGTAATTCGTGGGGTCCCCAAGGACCTATCTAATGAGGAGATTGTTGCCAGTATCAGTCAGATGTCTTATAAAAAAACAGTGACTTTACCACGCAAGGTTTCAAGTTCCCCTAAGGCTACCTTGAAAGAGCTGCAAGCTGCCAATACCTTAAATGACCAGCTACTAAGGGAAAGGGAAGATTGAGAGGAAGAGCAAAAAAATGTTGGCTAAAAACACAGTGTTAAGGAACGACCTGGTAGAGTATGACTATAGACTAATAGATGCACAAGATAGGGTGGAGCAGTTGCAGACCCTCGTCGATAATTTTAACCAATGCGCTTCTAGCCATGAAGTTGCATTGAATCGTATAATTAACCTCGAAGAAGAACTCGGTGCTGCTAATGAAGAGTTAACGTATCTACGGAGAGAACGTGAGTGTTATGACAGTTCAATTACACAAAATTTGTATCAGGAGATGGTAGGTGATAAGGATAATAAGGACAGTAATATTAAGAACTTAATCTTTTTCAATAGTAACAATAAATTAAAAAATATGTTAACGTAAACAAATACATATGGCGTACTTAGAAGCTAATAAAAAGACAGAGGTGTCTCAAAAACTATTCTAAAATGAAATAAGAGTTATCGGTTATGAAAAATAGGGTGCAAAAATGCAATAAAGAATTAGATTTAGATAGGACTGAACATGATTTAAATTTTCCAAATTAAATGCTGAGATTAGTAGATTAAGAAATAAACTTGAGGACATGTCAATAAAATACTTAACGGCTCAAAGTGCAATCAAGGAGCACATGCTGGCATTCACACAATTGCTGGAGAGTAGTAAATATAATGAGGACCGTTTTAATTATTTAATTAATAATGGCATTGATGATTGTAATTGTATAGGAACTGTACCAACAGCTGTGGTTCAGCCAGATGTGGCTCTTGATTTTTCTAAGCTAAGTGCCCCAAAAATAGTTTAAGATGCTAGACAAATTAGCAACAAGAAGAAGATGATGAAGATTTTAAATAGGTGGACGCTTTTTATCAATTTTAACCACATGGATCACTCAATCACACCAACCAAAACAAAACATTCACTCAATGGTTTCACTGAAACCAAAATGCCTCCATTTTATTTCAATTCTATAAATAAAATGAAAAAAGATTTGGCCGGTACACAATGAAGCGGTCAATCAGTTTTCTGTGATCCCTTCACATTGAGAAGGCGATGATACCCTCAATCCCTGGATAATTTACAAAGATGACAAATGGCTTATTCAGTATTCGGCAGCAACGCTTATAATAAATCAAAAGGCTCGATTATTCGTAAAGAGAGGAAAATAGATGAGGGAAAAGAGGCTCAATCAATCTGATTTTGACATTTGAAGTATTACATTTTGTGCAATATTGATAACATGTTATGAATTCGCTGGTAGAAGCAACCCCCCCAAGGCTCCCGACGCGCCCTCGGCGCGTTAGATACCTACCGCCTGGCGATACCTGAGGTGTCTAGTCAGTCATGGGCGTCACACACGAATATATATTAACCAACATATTGATATTGTGTCTTGAATTGGTTTTCGTATTTGTGCTGATTTTAGTGTTTATGGTTGAACTAAGATAGTGTTTTAAAAAGTGAACGACTATTTGCGTCAAAATAATTAGAAATTGATTGAATGAAGGGGTTTTATTTGTTAATTAGTACATCCCCTAGACGTTATCCTGTGAGAAAATCCCTAGTAAAAAGCCCTTTCAGTTTTTCTCGAATTTTCCAACTTTCCGGTATCTTTTCGTTTAAAATTGAACTATTTACCAATTTATTTTAAAACATACTTACAGGTTTCTTCCAAAAGTGACCCACTCCATTCAGCAAAGTGAACTCCATTCAGCAAAAAAAAGTGACGCCAAACCAGTAGTCCTAAAATTGTTTTTATTTTAAGAAAAAAAAACGGAAACCTTAAATCCGAATGAAAATACAAGAATAGTATTTTTATTACAAAGCATTTTAAACTTAATAAAGAATCGAATTAATAATCCGGGAAGGAACGTAAAAAGTAACTCCGGATCCCAGATTAATTGAGCTTAATTATTATTTTAAAGGTTGTTTATAGACTCGTTACCGTGTTTTATAGATGACTAGCGACCCGCCTTCGCTTCGCTTCTGTTAATAAAGTAGAAATAACCCAAGTTCATCTGAAATAATATACTTTTCAAATGGTGAAATAATTTTTAGATAGGTGCATTTGCATAGAGGTTTGCAGAGGAATGAATAATTCACTTTATTTGGCCATAAATCAGAAGTGGTCTCTGCCTACCCGTCTAACAGGCGTGATCTAATGTATGTATGTTTGTATGTAAATCAGAAGTACTTGTGGACCTATGTTCATATTCAGTAGAAGATTCCCTGGCTCGGTGAGATCTATGTCTATCCCTAATTCAACTCTAAGACGAACGTCACGTTCAATAGACAATTCCCTATTTCTTGGCAAAGAATTACTTTCTCTTCTATTACGCAGCCTGATTTCCCTTTCTTCTTTGATTTCATCGTTAAGACGTATTTTTTTCTATTACTATCCCTAATTCCACGATCTATATTAGAACGACTTCTTCACTTCATAGGTAATTTTGAGTTTTCTCCTTTAAAAAAACAAACAATAACCTATTAACCCAAATCCACAAAATTTACTACCTGCTTCATTGAGGGGACAAATACTAAAATAAAACCAGCCAGGCTGAGCTAAAAGCATAAAAAATAGCATTTATTTTTAAATTTACAACAGGAAATACGTAAGTACCTATATTCGAAATATTTACAACACAAACAACCTTAAAATAAGAAAAAATAATACCTATTATAACTAAACAACTCACTTTCTCATTGATAACCAAATAGGAAGGAAATATGTAGGTACTTACATATTCTGAATATTTACAACACAATCTTAAAATAAGAAAAATGGAGTTATACCCCTTAAATCCACAAAATTAAATAATAAACACTACCTCTCGTTAGACATAACCTAATATTAAAAAAAAAAACACTTAGGTAGGTAAAACAATTTACCAATATTCATTTATTTACCTATTATGTATATTGACAACATTATAACATTATAACATTATTTGTATTATAAACATTAGTACCTATTACTGTACTTTTTATGAACCTCTAGGTCTTTATAGTGTTACTTGATTACCTGTATACATATTTAACGTACGACTGTATGTGTTCTTAAATAAATAAATAAAAATAAAATAAAATAAATTAATTTATGTACCTATATATACTTTGTATTCAAAAACATGAAAAACAACATAAAAATAACTTTTAATCAATACCTAAACTCAATCTTACTACCTACCAATTTCTCTAATTTAATAATTTGAAAAGCTTGTATTTCTTTATTATATTATAAATATAAGTACCTATGTTACAGGAGAGATCCGGTGCACGTCTGATAATTCCAAATTTTTTGTTACTTTACGATGCAGTAGGCTGTAGGTACTAAAGGGCGAAGCGCGGAGGCCCGGCCAAGCGTTTCGATAATACAGATTTAGGTTGCGCGTAATTTTGAAACTGCCATATCTTCTGAAGTATTTATTTAAATGATATAGTGTAACAGGACAATTTTAATCTACATTAAATGCCCAAGGTAACTGACGTATTTATCTGGATAAAAATAAATACTGAATTGGAGAAAATAGCTTCGTAAATAACCTAATATTTATTAATAACATTGTGAAGATAAAAATGGTTACTGTGAGTCAACCTTAGGAGATAGACATATGCCACCGCGGACTTTTTAAGACTTTAAGTACATTATTTTGATATATCTCTTAAGGTTTAGCCAGTGTAAGCTATGTAAATGCCCGAAAATCGATTTTTTGACGACTTGGTAAGAAAACATTGAGTTTTCTCAATTATATTAAAACTTAATTAAAATGAAATATTTTTACATGTAAACCATTCGGAATAAATTCTCTAAATTACAGTGAAAACCGTATCAAAATCCGTTGCGTAGTTTGAAAGATCTAAGCATTCAGAGGGACGGACAGCGGGAAGCGACTTTGTTTTATACTAAGTATGTACCTAGTGATGATTAATAGTCACATAAGCGATGTAATTTTCTGGAGATAATCGTAATATCATCAAAAAGTATTATTACGTAATTTAACGTAAATGTAAACAACTCATTTTGCAACAATGTTTCCACGTTGAAGTAAAACATTAATAACATTTCGTGACTAAACTTGTATACCACATCCATAACTTTGGGCGTGGAAGACAGAGGGGCGTAGCGGGGTGAAGGGGGAAGTAGGTATTTAAAGCGCGGCATTTGGGGCCTGGGTAAAGGAGATTCGCTTCTACGTAGTTATTGTTTATTCTTATGGTAAAAGTAACAACGCGTATCTACAAAACTAAGATTGCTTTAAAGTTTCACAAGAATCCTTTTTTTTCTAATACTCGATATTTATTTTAAGATTACTGTAATATATGAATAGATCAGGGTTCGGATACCGATAAAATTTTCAAACCGGTATTAATTATTATGTACCTAATTGACGCAAATCCTTTTCATTTCGGTTCCGCTCCCATAAACCGGTTTTTGGAGGAACTTTTATATAAATTTATTTTCGCATTAACCGGTTTCGAACTAAAAAAACCGGTTAATCCAGACGCATATACGCTTGACGTAGCTTGCGCTTGGTTTCTCGACTCGCCGCTCGTGGAATTAACCGGTTAATTAAGAGAGAAAAGTTCAGAGCAATATCGAAATAAAGCAGGTACTAACCGGTATTTTAAAACCGGTTCCGAGCCCTGATATATATGTATAAAATTGTATATATAAAAATCGCAAACTACAGCGCCAAGCAAGACAAGTCAAACTTTTTTTAACTTTCCAAGATTAGTTTAAAAAGTTAAAAATTTCATAATTTAAATTTGAATTTATTTAAATTCGATTAATTATTTGTTTTTAAGATTTCAACGGAAAGACTTTATTTACATCCAACTAAGTACAGAATTCAACATTAATACAATTAAAAATTAAAACTAAACTTATTTAAATTAAAATTATTTAAGTATTTTATTACTCGTTTGTGATTTTTTTAGGGTTCCGTAGTCAAACTAGGAACCCTTATAGTTCCGCCATGTCCGGCCGTCCGTCCGTCCGTCCGTCCGCAGCCTAACTCTTAGTACTAGAAAGCTGTAATTTGGCTTGAATATACATATTAGTCACGCCAACAAAGCGGTAAAGAAAAAAAAATTTTTTTTGTTTACCGCCCCTACACGTAACGTGGGGATATTTTTTTTTGTCTCGTTGTACCCCGTAGTGTGGGGTGTCGTTGGATAGGTCTTTCAAAAATGTTGCGGGTTTGTGAAACAAATATCGATTAAGAGATCCGTTTATGAAATATTAAGCTTTAAAGCGCTAATGTTAGTTAGAGTCAAGTGTTCCCCCCCCCCCTACGGCCAAAACTACAAATACTAAAAACCCGAAAAATATCTTAATTGAAATCACATATAACGAATTTTAATTGGTTCCTGAGATACAGGCGACTAAAATGTTAATGTTAACTTTAAACAGATAATTAGTTCATACTTGTTGTTTTTTGAGATAGTTTTTGTGTAGTAAAGGCTTCGGAACCCTACACTGAGTATGGTCAGACATGCTCTTGCACGGTTTTTTTTTGTGATACGTGGGGCACTCTGAGAGTTTCCGGAATGAATAAGAAAAAAATACAATTTATGGTCAAAACTGGATTTATTGCTTTTCAAAATATTCTCTCTTTGCGTAAATGCACTTTTTAATACGACTAAACCAATTTTGAAAACTTTTGTGACACTCCTCCCTGGTGACCTCAGAAACATGTTTTTCATACTCTTCGACAGCCTGTTCTGGTGATGAAAATCGTTGGCCACGTAATTGTTTCTTAATTTTTGGGAATAAAAAAAGTCACAAGGTGCCAGGTCGGGACTGTATGCAGGATGGCTCATAAGTTCTACGTTTTTCATGTCCAAAAATTCGTTTGTCTGTCTGGCCGTGTGGGATCTGGCATTGTCGTGGTGCAAGATGATACGGCGTTTACGGTTATTTTTACGGAGTTCGTCAATAACTTCCGGCAAAAAATGGTCGTGTACCAGTCACTGTTCATGGTACGACGATTCTCTAAAGCAACAGTAGCCACATATCTAGTTTTATTAAAAAAAAGAAGCAATCATCCGCTTAGAGGCACTTTTTACGCGCGCCGCTTTGGTTGGTCTCGGCTCGTCTTGAAAGACCCGTACGCTCGATTGCTGCTTAGTTTTGGGATCATAGCAATAGACCCATGTTTCGTCACCTGTTACTATGTCCCACACCAAATTTGAGGCCCCCTCGTTGTACCTGGAAAGCATGGCATTGCACCAAGTGACGCGGTCCATTTTTTGAGCCTCAGTCAAATTGTGTGGGATCCACCGCGAGCACAGCTTTCTCACACCCAAATGTTTGTTTAGGGTTGATTGTATTTGACTCATGCCTATGTCCAAGGATGCCCGTATCTCATGTTAGGTCACATGCCTGTCTGTATCTATCATACGGCGCACAGCATCGATGCTTTTGTTGTTCACAGCGATGGGCGGGCGACCATCACGAAATTCGTCACTGAGATTGACACGACCGCGCTTGAATTCTGCAAACCAGCTATAAACAGTCGTCTTGAATGGTGCTTCATCGCCAAAAGCAGTTTGAAGTCGGACAAGGCTCTGCTGAGCTGTCAAATTACATTTAAAATCGCAGAAAATCATACTACGAAAATTTTCCCGAGTTAAATCCATTTTAATGCAGACACGCAATTATTAAAATGGCGGCACAATGTAAAAACAATTGACAGTCAGATGAAACAAACTGCGTTCTACAGCCAAAAAGTTCCATTTTCAAACGTAATAATTACTTTTCAAACATTGTTTATGTAAGTGGCCAATTCCGGAAACTTTTAGTGTGACCTATGTATGTTGGGTATACATTTAAATCGGTCAGTATGGGAAAGTCTGAAACTATGAGACATACGAAGATCTGTTCTTACGAACAATATCATCGATTTTAGTAACAAGGAAAACTGCGTTCATACATTTAAAAAAATCTTGTACTCAGCTCGAGAATCAAACCCGGACGTTTTGAAAAATAAAACTACATAACACTATTTCTATTTAGATATCAATTGTGTAGGTCTTAGCATTAAATTTTACTATGAAACATAATGTCTCAAATTAATAAAATGTATTCTTTACTGCTTAAGACCTACACAATCGACAGCTAAATAGAAAAAGTGTTAGTTTTTTTTTTCATAACGTACGGGTTCGATTCCCGAGCTGAGTAAAAGTTTTTTTTTAATGCATGAATGCAGTTTTCCTTGTTACTAAAATCGATGACACGGTTTCTAAGAACAGATCTTCGTGTGTCATATAAAGATAAAGATATATTTATTGTCAGACTTTCTTTATAGTTTCAGACTTTCCCATACTGACCGATCTAAATGTTCCACCCCGTATACCAGATTTATACCACTCGTACTTGTTTACGTATACTTGAAAATATTTTGAATCGGTGCATGTTAACAATTGTGTTATATTTTTTCGCATTGCTGGTAAAATGCACCAATAAGCCTCGGCCGGGAAGCTTGCTGGGGTCGTATATAGACGCAGTTAAAGCCGCGCTGTCATAACCGATATTTTGCAAGTATCGACTTAAACTGTCTATTTGCTTAATTCTTTTCCTTTAAGCTTTTCTTTAGATCCTTACGAGGATTTTTTCCGGAAGATTAATGTGCATGATACACGTAGGTTTCACCCAAGTAAACCCAGGCCAGATCACTAGTTGGTTATAAATGTTATTATTTAATATCGCTCAAGTAGTTAGCAGCATTAAAAAAAAACTGCGATAACGGGTTTTAAACGTTCTTCTTCTTAGCGTCTCTAAGGCATATTCATATGAGTTGACAATGTTCTGCCACGCGAACGGCTTTGCTAGTGACGTCATATTATTATGGGTCCTGCCGCGTGCAGGTGTTGGGGCACGCGGGGCAGTGCAGGGGATGCGCCATTGACTGTGGTCAAGCGCCGCAGCTGCAGTGGCCCTTCTGCAGTGTAGTCCCACTTCACATAGTTTTCTCGGCATTATAATTTCGGCAGTGGAAGTGGACGCTTGGAGAATAAACGAAGTAAATTAATGAAAATAAAGCTTTAAATATTTTTCTTGTATTTCAATTTTGACGTGACAGAACAAATCTACAATGACATTACGTTTTTTTCCTGAATATAAAACATAAACGGAATACAAAAGAGGTTTCAATACTCAAACTGCAACACTCTCCCTTATTCAAAACTATCCGCATTCCGAGGGCTGAACCTAGAGTACAAAATCTTGGACGACGCAACCCTTTCGTTAGGATATCAGCCAGCTGGTCCGTTGTGCCGATTCTCTGTACCTATATTGCACCTTCAGCAACTTGCTCTCGAACATAAAAATGTCGAATACGTATGTGCTTCGTTCGCTTGTGAAATTCTGGATTATGTGCCAAACGAACAGCTGCTTCTTTGTCGACAAACAATGCAGGAGTATTCTTCAGCTTAGTCAACTCTTGCATTATTCTGGTTAGCCAAAATAATTCTCTGGCTGCCTCACTAGCAGCTACTAACTCTGCCTCTGTAGTAGAAATAGCTACCGATGCTTGCCGTTGACTGAGTCAGAATATCACGCCTCCTGCATAGCGGCAGGCCACGCCTGTAGTAGATCGGCTAGTCGCTCGAGCTCCTCCATGGTCGGCATCGCTGTATTCTTCGAGTTTTCCAGCTTTATGCGGATCATATTTGATTCCATAGGAATACGTCCCTTTGACATAACGTAGAATCCTTTTTACGCCAAACCAATCTTCGTTAGAGTGGGATTCTAGTTTTCGGGAAGCAACACCTACTGCGTATGCAATGTCCGGACGTGTTCCGACCATGAGATATGCTAAAGTACCGACAGCTTGTCTGTACGGATACTTTTCCTTCTTCTCAGTTTCGACTTACCCTGATTGTGAAGTTTCTATGGGTGTCGTTACAGGATTGCAATCCGCCATTCCAAAACACTCCAGGATTTTTCTCGCGTAGGCTTCCTGATTTATGAAGACTGAGCCGTCCTCTCCTCTTACGATTTGTAGTTCAAGGTAATACGACGCGGGCTTCGTCGTAATCTGCAATCGTTTCCGTAAATCGTTTAGAAAATAATTTGCCAACTCTTCATCAGTTGCGGCTACTAATCCATCATCTACGTATAATGTGATTAACAACTTTTTCCCGTCTATTTCCTTGGTGTACAGACAACGATCAGCCTCGCATTGCTTAAAGCCCATCTCTAGTAGAATTCCTTCGAAACAAGAGTTCCAACATCTCGGAGCTTGCTTTAAGCCGTATAAGTTTCGATTCAGTCTCCAGACTTTAGATGTTCCGTCGCTAAAGCCTTCAGGTTGCTGCATATAAATTTCCTCTTCAAGTTTTCCGTTGAGGAACGCTGTAGAAACGTCAAACTGAACTAAGTGCATGTTCTCCTTAGCACTGACACTCAATAGTGCTCTGACGGTTGCTAGGCGTGTGACAGGGCTGAAAGTTTGATCGTAATCGATTCCTTTTCTCTGTTTAAAGCCCTTCACAACAAGCCATGCTTTATACTTGTGTATTGAGCCGTCTGGGTTTCTTTTCGAAGCGCTTTTCTTCCCTTCCGTAGATCACATGCCGTCCACACATTGAGATCCTTTAGGGATTTCATTTCACTATGCATCGCTTTGCGCCATTCATCACAGTCGGTCCGATTCATCGCATCAGCAAAATTCGACGGGTATGTCTCTGCTAAGCACACGTAGTCGTTGAGTCTGTCGGGCCGTCGTATTTCGTTGGGATTGCGCATTTTCTAACGTGGCAATTCAGCGTCATCGAATTTGTCTGCCTCTGGATTTTCAGGATGTGGTTCTAGTTCATAGACGTGGTCATGGTCTTCTTGGACTGCTTCGGGTTCCAAATTATCTCCCTCGTGGTCACGTTCATGACCATCAGAGACTGAGAGCCGATCATCTTCACGGTCTTCTTCGGGTTCGGGTACTGGATCATGATGACCATCCATATGTTGAGCCGGTTCCTCGTTCCTGATCGTGCTGTCCATCGGCAATCGCAATATGTACTCCCTCGT
Organism: Acleris literana; assembly: GCA_946894065.1. NCBI lineage: Eukaryota > Metazoa > Arthropoda > Insecta > Lepidoptera > Tortricidae > Acleris > Acleris literana. The sequence goes on from OX335668.1 coordinate 48,037,812, forward strand.
GTTTGCGTCGTTCTTTACACAGTCAGGGTGAACATCACTGTTAGAAAGCGGTTTTTCATCAAATATGACATCACGGGAACGGACGAGGCTATTACTCTTTCCATCGGTGATCCAGAAGCGGTAGCCATCTTCATCGTAGCCGACAAGTCTTCCATTGATGGCTTTCTTATTCATCTTCTTCCGTTTCTGTTTTGGTATGTGGACGTAGGCATTGCATCCTATAATTTGAAGATGTTTGATAGCTTTTTTTTTTCACTCCAAAGTTCGTACGGTGACTTGTCCTTGCTGTCGGTCGGACCAGTTCTATTGAGGATGTACGCGGCGGTGTTTATAAGCTCTGTCCAGAGTTCTTGTGGCAGCATGGGAGTCTAATAGTTCTCGAATGGACTTGTTGTCCAATTCGCCACCGTTGTCGCTTAGCAGGCATTTTATGGTATGTCCTTCGGTCTTCGTCTGAGCTAACATTCAGGCGAGCTTATCCTTAACCTCTGACTCATGTCTCAGAAAGTATACCATACGGTAGCCTGTGTAGTCGTCTTTGAACAACACGTAGTACTGGAATTTTTAATAGCTTACTTGAAAGGGTCCACAAACGTCTGTATCTACGATTTCCCCTGGTGCGGTAGCTCGGGTCCTCGTAACGAATTTAAGTGCTATGCAGCCTTCGCATAACTCCTTGTCAAGAGGAAGGTCTAAGTCCAGTTCGCGTTTAACTGTAGTTTTCACGTGCCTCTTGTTTTGATGCGCAAACCTCTCGTGGTACAGTTGAATAGTATCGGATGCCCTATAGACTTCGGCAGGATTTGTAGGATGTACAACTCTGACGTCTAGTCTGTACAATCCACCTTCTTTCTGACGTTCTCCGTTGACATAGACGGTGCATTCATTTGTCGTCGATGAGAATTGACTGCTCAGAATCTTGTCGTGTACTGCTAGTACCGAAAATATATTTTTTGTAATGGCTGGGACGTACCAAACATCTTGCAGAGTTACTCGATGTAGCTTCCCTTTTACATTTGCTTCAAGTATTACTGAACCTTTGCCTTTAGCACCAATCGAATTGCCATTAGCTGTTGTTGCAGTACGGACCTCGTCAAAGCTGTTAAAATGTTGGTATATATCCGTCCGGTTCTACACGTGGCTCGTGGCGCCTTTATCCACGTACCAGTTTTCTGTGTCAGGATCGATCGAAAATATTTCTGTGCTCTCTATGGACATCAGGATTATATTCGCGGATTTAAAGGAAGAAGGTGGTGCTTGCGAATTACTGCTTTTCGGAAGCTTGCCGTCTTTGATCCACTTCTGACAGTTTCTCACTCGATGGCCGATAGCTTGACAATAGTTACATTTCAACTTCCTGTCCTTCTTCTCTGCAGTAGACGTGGTGCCGGAATTTGAAACGAGAGCTTCTTGTTGAAGTACGTTGTTACTCTGCAGTGCTCGTTCAAATGCACACAGATGGCTTGTGAGACTTTCTATATTTCGCTGGGATTTAGGTAGCAATAGCCAACTGCTTCTGAAGGAGAAGTAGTTGTTGTCCAGAGTATCCAGGATCTTGCAAAGGAGTAGCAGTTCTGGTAGCTCGCCGGTCTTGTCCTTAGGAGTTGACTCCTGATTAAGCTGCGTCAAAATGTTTTTCAACTTTGACATGTGTGTCGCTATGTTATCTGCTGGATCCTTCCTAAAGCCAAAGAAGCTCATGCATAGATAGTAAGACTTGTCTTTGTCGGTACCGTCGAATAGTCTATGCAGCTCTAGCCATACGTCTCTTGCGTTCGTGTATCTCATGACCTTTTTAAGTGTCTCTTCATTCATATTGGTCGTTATTATGAGAAGAGCAGTTGCGTCTGCCTTAAAAAACCTTTCTATGTCTGCTTTATAAGTAGCAACTGCAGGTTCTCCTGCGCCAGGAGCGGGTTCGATTGGTTTTATGAACGAGCCTTCTGCTACTTCGAGCGCGTGCGGGACGATTCGTAGCAAACTTATAGCTTTGTATTTCGATGTATCCCAATTCGATTCCCCTTGCAGCAAACCAATTTGTAATTTCGTTACACTCTCCATCTCGTCGTGGGGTGGGACCATAACCAGTTATAGTTTCGGCAGTGGAAGTGGAGGCTTGGAGAATAAACGTAGTAATTGATGAAAATAAAGCTTTAAATATTTTTCTTGTATTTCAATCTTGACGCGACAGAACAAATCTACAATGACATTACGTTTTTTTCCTGAATATAAAACATAAACGAAATACAAAGAGGTTTGAATACTCAAACTGCAACACTGTGCATCCAGTCTGTTGAGCGACTTCCACGTGCGCCACGGTAATTAACAACCCGATGGAAGTCGCTCCACACGCGGAACAAAGATTGGCCGAGAATGTTCCTCTGCCCACAGATGGGAACGGGCTTTTGGGGCGTTGGTAACGGAAGATACACAGCCGAGGAATCTTTTGCGGCTTTTTACCCGACTCGATACGGCTTGACGTCCACATAGAGGGTGACGCGCATCCTGCTCCCGGCGGCACCTTTCAACAGCAGCAGCCACGTTTCTGCGCACCACCGGCGGCGCAATGCCGGCCAGCGGGTATAGCATCTAGGCCGGAGTCGGCTTGAGGCAGCCTGTCGTTATATTTCGTTTATATATGTTTCGTTTAGTGCTACATCCACTAACTTTGCATGAGCCGAGCGGCTCCAAACTGGACATGCAAACTTGCCTGAAGAGTAGCGGAGAGCGAGGCCCGTCGTACCCAGAACGTTAGGTGAAACTCCGCGTTACGCGTTGAGACTGAACAGCAAAGTAATTTAATAAAATTGAACTCATATTAATCCTTAAACCGCAGTTTCAAATATGAGACTCGATCCGTATTGTTATTATTTTTCCTATTTCATCTCAACCAGCCAATCTTTAATTAAAAACCCGCCAGCGCCCCTACGTCACCTAATTTATAGCTTATTTATCAGAATAACAGCGGGAAGAAAGAATAAGTAAACACCAAATTTTTGTACACAATTCCAAGCAAAAAGCTTTTTCGCAAGCAACCGGCATTGTTTATGGTTTGCCTTCACCTAATCCTTTCCATGACTTTGCGTGCTCTTTAACTTGATTTAGTCGTAAAATAATTTAATTTAAACAACAATGTAAGTAGCAAAAAATTTAATGAAGATTGTCGTATATATGACAACACAATATTGTCACTCTAACTACCTGTCTTCCATATCCACCACATCTGAAATCATCATGATCATCGTCTCCTTACACTTATTGCAATCTTCTGGAGTATGTATGTGTATATGTATGTATGTATGTATACAGGGTGTTCGGCACATGGACCGTAAATTTTTTTTGGGATATTGTTGGTTTTATTTGCTGTCTTTTCGCACTTGGACCTTGGGTCATAAAGGTCACGGTGTTGAAGATATGAATTTTTAAATGTTTTTTCTCAAATTTTCCTAAATTCCACCTTTAAACGTTTGTAACTTTTTTATTAATGAATGTAAAAAAAAATAATTGTATTTAATACTTGCTCATACATGCTTGTTCAAATAATAATAGTCTTTTTTCTAATTGATAGTCTCAAAGGGACGTACGAGGATTTTTATTTCACAAAATTACTGTTTATGTGATTAAAATCCAACTTCGAAATTCAATTATTAAAAAACTAAATACAATTTTGAGGTTCTTTTTGTTTTAAACTTCTCTAACTAATGACCTTTCTAACGATGTGCTACACATTGTTAAAAAATAAATCTGAGTCTAATTACGGGGATATTCCGCCAATAGGGTAGAAATTGTTATAAATTACCGAGCACTACAACTTTATTTGTAAGTTTTGTAACGCATCGGAACCTTTTCGGAACACTGGCTGGTTGAATAATAGGCTCCTACAATAATACCTCCTTAATAATACCTCCTTGAATAATACCTCCTTACCTTCGGCAAAGTTTTTTTTTCTAATGGCGAATTACTGTTTTACGGTGCAATTGTGACGGGAAATTTCATTTATGATTTATTGTAATTATTTTTCCTAAACTATGGCTAACTACACTAACGAAGAATACGTTGATATGATAATGGCGTATGGTATAGCAGGGGGTGTTTCTCGTGAAGCCCGAAGGATTTATCAAGAGATGCATCCAAATCGAAGATTGCCCCACCACGACACATTTTCGACGACGTTTCGACGTATGCGGGAGACTGGAAACGTAAACTTTCAAGAGCCACGTATTAATGTGAGGCAGCATAATGTTGCAATCGAAGACCGAATATTACAAGCCTTTGAAACAGATCCCAATACAAAGTATTCGTTGTGTAGCTCGCGAACTTAACGTGAAAATTTGGAAAGTGTGGTCAGTGCTTCGGGCTTACGAAAAGCATGCTTTTCATTTCACTCCGGTGCAAGGTAAAGAAAAATTCTTAGTAAAGAAAATGGAAATAAGTAATTTAATTATAATAATTTGATTTCTTTTAATGTAATAAAATTCACGGCCCACAACTTACGCCTATGAGTTTTCGTACGCAGTTTGATCATTTTAACATAAGATGAGAACGCAGAAGAATGCGTTTTTGGTACAAATGATGGATCGAATAAACTGCAATTGTAAGATTTAAATATATTTTTATTTATTTAATCTTTCATGCAGAAAAATACAAATTAGAGTACAAAAGGTGAACTTAATGCCTAATGGCATTCTCTACCAGTTGACCAGTTTTACAGTTGACATTCATGAATTGTTACAGGTCTCCAAGAAGGTGATCCTGCTAGACGGGTAGAATTCTGTCGAACGTTATTGCATACCGATGTAGATGACGGAGAATTCTTGAAACGAATTCTGTGTACGGATGAGTCAAGTTTTAATCGGGAGGGCATAACAAATCTTCATAATTTGCATCATTGCGAGACCAAAGGCCAGAACCCACACGTAATGCGGCAAACTTCCTTTCAACACAAATTTAGTGTCAACGTGTGGGCTGGTGTGATAGGCAGGCATCTCATAGGACCATATTACTTGCCGAATCGATTGAATGGGCCTGCTTATTTGGAATTCCTACAAACTGCGTTGCCAGAGCTGTTAATGGAAGTTCCTGCAATTAATGAAGACGTCCCGATTGTTTTCCAGCACGACGGTTGCCCGGCACATTTTCAAAGAGAAGTTCGAGAGCACCTGGATAACTCCTTTCCTAACTCATTGATAGGCAGAAGCGGCCCGATACCTTGGCCCGCACGGTCTCCAGACCTAACGCCCTTAGACTTTTATGTCTGGGGACGGGCAAAAGAGCTAGTTTACGTCACAGAGGTGCCTACGCGAGAGGTATTAATTGAAAGGATAAACGCAGCTTTCATGATAATGAAAGCCGAAATGCGGCTAGCTACCGTAACTGTTCAAGTAAGAAAGAGATGTCGGGCGTGCATTAGGAACAGGGGAGAACAGTTCGAACTAAATTTGTAAACTTAAACGTTAAGTATGAAATAAAGTTTAATTTGTGTAAATATCTTTTCAAAATAAAACGATCATTAAAATAAAGTTTTAGTGCTTCTTAATTCATAACAATTTATTGAAGGAATATCCCCGTAATTAGACTCAGATTTATTTTTTAACAATGTGTAGCACATCGTTAGAAAGGTCATTAGTTAGAGAAGTTTTAAAAAAAAAATAACCTCAAAATTGTATTTAGTTTTTTAATAATTGAATTTCGAAGTTGGATTTTAATCACATAAACAGTAATTTTGTGACATAAAAATCCTCGTACGTCCCTTTGAGACTATCAATTAGAAAAAAGACTATTATTATTTGAACAAGCATGTATTAGCAAGTATTAAATACAAAATATTTTTTTTTTACAGTCATTAATAAAAAAGTTACAAACGTTTAAAGGTGGAATTTCGGAAAATTTGAGAAAAAACATTTAAAAATTCATATCTTCAACACCGTGACCTTTATGACCCAAGGTCCAAGGGCGAAAAGACTGCAAATAACCCCAACAATATCCCAAAAAAAATTGACGGTCCATGTGCCGAACACCCTGTATATGTATGTAATAGGGTGGGTCATTTTTTATTTTTTTTCATTTCTAAACAGGCACAGCGTTAAAAAGGTGCCATTTACTGTAATTATACCATAGACAAAAAATGGTTATACTTGAATGCACCTTTTTGCCTCCGGATTGTCATTGAATTTAAAAAGGAAAAGGAATTTCGCGGGGTTTATCTGTCAAAAACTAATATTTTTAATAATGATATTTGCGTTTGTTTTTATCGAATATAATTAAAAATATATTAAAATACTAATTAAAATTATAATTGTAGATGTTTGGACTATTAATAAGTGTACGTTAAACAAGATAAGCGACAAAAAAATCATAACAATCACCAACATAATTATCCCGTGCTAAATGAACTATTTAGAAGTTATTGTTGTGTTTTCTAGTGGTTTTTAAGAATGGAACGTACTCGTAATACTTGGAAATGTCCTTTATTTGGTGTTACGTGTGATTTAAAAGATAACGTGTTGCCAACATATGAAGATGTTATGAAGTTTTATGACTGGACGCGGCACAATTTGAAGTATGAAAACGGTACTAAAAAAGAACCAACTTATAAAGAATTGGAGATCATTGTTATTAATAAACTTCGTGCAATTTGGAATAAAGCTTCTATTCCTACCGTGGAACCGAAACGGATGAAAGTTATGTTGCATAGTTATTATTTAAAATGCAAAAACATCTTGAAATCTCATCCAAATATACCAAAAATTAGGTTGGAGGAATTTCGTTGCGGAGGTAAACAATTATTTGATATTGCGACTTGCAAATGTCTAGATATTTTAAACTGTACCTGTTCTAAACATAAGAAAATACCAGTTCGTGAGCAATGCTTCTTAGTAGACCAACAAACTGTTCGAAAAATGGTAATAGGGGGCTTAGACGTCGAAACCACACAACAAATGTCAAAGGCACTGAAAAGGAAGCTACTGCGTCAAGAATCTCAGAGTAAGAGTCAAAATATATCCCCAATTTGTACAGAAGAGCCTGACAACTTCTCTGTAAGTAGTGTATCTGACTTGGAAGATGGAGATTTTATTGAATTAGAGTCCCAAAGTACAAACATCGAATCACAGAGTAATTCCGTCGCTGAAGTTAATTATGCGTTACTGTCTCAAACGTGCGATCGTTTTGGAGTGTCGAACAGGGCAGGAGCTGCAATTGCTTCAGCAGTTCTTCAAGCTTCCACTTCCCAAGTTATAGACAAATGTAAACTGCAAAGAGAACGTACAAAGACTAGAGAACAGATTGTCGCAGATCAAGTTATCCCCGTATATATATCAAATATACCCGCGTTGTACTTTGACGGATGTAAAGACAGAACTTTAATTATATCTGACGTAGACGGAAAAAAGTATAGGCAAAATATATTTGAAGAGCATATTTCCTTGATAAAAGAACCCGAATCAAGCTTCTTAGGTTATATTTCACCTGCATCAGGAACTGCAAAATGCGTAGAAAAAGCTTTAGCTGACTTTTTCCTAAACGGAAATATACCTATGGATTCATTGATTGCGATTGGTTGTGATGGAACAAATGTAAATGTAGGCAAATATGGCGGCATTATAAGATTACTTGAGAAGAGATTAAAAAAGCCATTACAGTGGAATATTTGCTTATTGCACATGAATGAACTGCCATTTAGACATCTGTTTCAACACATTGATGGCCGTACATCGGGACCACAGACATTTGTAGGAGTTATTGGTAAACAGCTTGAGAATTGCGAAAAAAAACCAGTTGTTCTGTTCCAACCTATTCCTGTAGACTTACCAGAGCTCTCAGCTACAGATATTAGCGCAGATCAAAAATATTTGTACAGAATAGTGGAAGCTATTTCAACGGGCGTGTTTCCTATTGATTTAGGTAACAAATCACCAGCTAAAATGTCTCATGCCCGATGGCTCACGCCTGCCAACAGAATTCTTCGGTTGTGTGTTTCAGTAGCTGCTACATCCGCAAACCTTATTACTCTCGCAACGTACATCGTTAAAGTTTACGCTCCAGTTTGGTTTTCCATAAAAACTCATTCTACGTGTAAAGATGGAGCACGGCACTTGTTCAAACTCATCCATCTAAGTAGATATCTACCAACAAATTTGAAAGCAATTGTCGATCCAGTAATTCAAAGAAACGGTTATTACGCACACCCGGGAAATGTATTGCTTGCAATGTTTACCGACCCCCAGCCGCATATACGTGAATTAGCAGCACGTAGAATCTTGAAAGCTAGAAGTACTACATCAGACAAATTGCGACTGTTTCAGCCACCAAAATTAAACTTACATGCTACAACTTATTACGATATTTTAGAATGGCAAGAAAGCATCTCTGAACCACTAGTATTAAAATCACTTACCGAAGAAAACCTCAAACTGTTCATTAAACAAAAAGGAGAAGGAGAGATTCCTTTATTACGTCTACCATGCCATACCCAAGCGGTGGAAAGGGCAGTCAAAGCAGTCACAGAAGCATCGGCTACTTTGTGTAGTGATATAAAGCGAGAGGGCTACATAAAAGCCCAAATTGCGTCGCGAAAAATGATGCCTAAATTTGACAGTAAAAAGGACTTTACGGCAATTTAAACTAATTTGCCATAACAATATTACCAATAACTCTAGCTTAAGGATACCGTATTCTAGTTAACTAACTAACTAATAAATAACATAGTATTATACATTTTGTTTGTTTTATCCCTAATAAAATGTTTTTTGTTACCTAAGCTCTGAGATGCTCAATACATTTTTTTTTTTTAATTTTGATTTGGATCCGGAGGCAAAAGATAAATTCAGATTGCAAAGATTTTTTAAATACTTTTTATTGTTATCCTCTTGCACCTTTTTACAACTGTGCCCGATAAAAAATGAATAAAAAAAAAACGGGAGCGCCAAAGTTCAACTAAAATTGCAACTCCTATTATCGGAACTCCGAAAATGAATTTTTTATACCGCTGGAACCGTAAACTGTTCAGAAGTTCTGAAATATTCAATGTGTAGATAAGACTAGGTTAGGTTAGGTTTTATTGATAAAAATCCTGAAAAAGTAACAGTTGCTGAAAAAAATACGTTAGGAGTTGCGATGATTAGGACTTATGAGTCGTTATGAGTAAAAATAATTAGGTGAGCCAATATGGACCCAAAAAAAACCCCATACAAGAGTGACCCACCCTAGTATGTAAACGCTTTTTTGTACAAAACAAAAACCAGAACTATACAATTAATACAAAAGATATGTACAAAGACGAACTTATCTCTTTAAGCGATCTCTTCCAGCACAGGTAGCACAAGTTGTATTTTCTCGCTTGTCGCTCAGTGCATCTTTATCGTTACTAACTAGATAGAAAGGGAGATCCGAGCGACAAACTAGTCGCGGGCAACTTGTGCTAGCCGTGCAGCTAACCCTTGAGAGATTGAGAAAAGTGAAAGGTTGAGCATTTAGTAAGCAAGTGTATAAATTTATTTAGAAGATCATAAAAATATTAAATAACCAATAAAACCTTATTAATAAAATATCACATTAAATAGGTACCTATGTACATAAATGGATACAGAGACATACATAAATATTCTTACACAAACTACGTTTTGCGTAGAGGACAGTTGATGTAATTTAGGAGATAGAATCAAGTCAGAACTTCTTCAGTTATCCTTTTAAGGAATCTACCGTTTGTGATTGCCTAATGCCAGTCGGTAGCCGATTCCACAACCTGACAGAATACACGGAAATGTAATTGGAATAGGATTTGGATTTGTGAGACGGAAATGCAAGGGTGAGATTGACCTTTGAATCGGTTTTGGGAGCCGGTGGAAATGAAGCTAAACCGCTCAGAAAGGTAGAAGGGAGAACGAGGTTTAAAAATAGTGTTAAAAAGCAGCGGCAGGATGTGAAAAGTTTAGCTGTGCACGGAATTGGGAGACATGAGTCGTTTTGGAGTCGCTCAAGTTTATCGAGCGGCTGTTCTGAGATCTCCATATAAGCAACGTCAGCGTAGTCTAGGGCCTGCATTAATAACCATATCTCAAGCCATGAAATTTAATCCTCAGATAAGATGAGACGGTCATTTGTATGAGGAACTAATCCTGATCCCGATAATGGTCAATTGGTAACTTGAGACCATCTCGAGAGATAAAAAAATGGCGGACGCACAGCAACATAGTTGAACAAATGGGTGCTTTTTATCAGATAAATCGTTTTAAATATAATAAAGAGTTAATTTTAAATTCTTAGAGGCAAAAATTTATACCTAAGACATATTTCAATAATAATAATAGGTACCTAAATCCTAGTAAAATTGCCTTCAAAAATTGTATACTTTGTTTGTGTTTATGTGAAATTGTGGGTGCTAGATAATTCATATTAGGTATAGAGATTACGAGAGAGAGACCGACCATATACTCCACCTATTACATAGTTAGATATAAGGAATGAGTTACAGGCCCCTTTTATCACAGACTTACATAAAATATCCCATACCGTGAGTAAATATTACGTATATTTAGCATTAATAATATTGGAAACTCGGAATTCAATAAAAATAAATTAATATTTCACCCAGTTGTAACCACTCTATATTATGTCCTTTTGCAAACTTTAGGTAAATATACTCTACCTATTCCAATCACTGGTCATGACAGACGAGACAAGGCCGAGTTAGGAATAGTTTTATTATTGTTTGAAACTTTTAAATGAAAACTGAGTGATTGGTTTAATTAAAAACTTATACACATGATCAACTAGTAATAACAGTGACATATATACCTACAATTTCGGGTCCTGCCATAAATGTCGTGCAAAAAGTATACCTAATTGTGAAAACACTGAAAACTATCGTGAACTATCCGAAGAGTGTTTCAATCATTTTGAAGGGATTAGATAGTGTTTATAACTTTATTTCGTTTTATATGTTGTCGTCAGTCCAATAATATGAAACTTGGATAACATGCCAAGATTCGCCGGAAAAAAACACGCCAAAAAAGGTGAAATTTGGATATTTTGAGAAGTCAAGTGTTCATAATTCTTAATACCCGGCCCCACGCAGTTGACGGCTATCAAAATCAAAAATCAAAATCAAAAATTCTTTATTAGGTACCTTATAGTCTTACATAATACATAGTTGTGGTCGGTCCCTCCTGGTAAGTATTACAATACTTGTGTTAGGAGGTCCCGCTCCTCCCCTGCGGAGTTTATGCGGTAGATACCTCTTGCGAGGATTATTATTTATACTATAATTAAGGTTACGTTTTTAACAATATAAAGAAAAAAATAAAATAAAGTAAAAGTAAATACTTAGGCTATGGTAAATACATTTGGTAAATAACACATTAAACCACTAAATTAGGTGTCTTCTGGTAACCTTAGGGCAGCGAAGATGGCCGATTGAAAGATGGCCGGGTTTTATATACCTTCGACATAAATTGATGTGCGAAAACATAGGCTTTGCCTTAAATTTGACGAGAATAGTATGTACCTCTAATGCATAGCATTTACACTGTTTAAGAGCATCAGCTCAAGTTTATATGTGGAAATGCTCTTCTGAACCGATATTTGAGTATATTGATTTCCTTCAATTTGGTTACGAGCTACGCGAAAGAAATCTTTACTCAAAGCAAATGACGAAAAAATGTTTACCTGACTCTTTAATAAAACCGTGTAAATGTCAATCTAATTGCCGAACAAAGTCGTGTACCTGCAAAAAAGCAGCACTGAAAATATCCTTGTATAAATGTGTCAACAATGATTAAAAAAACTTACAACAAAATCAAAATATTTCTTGCATGTATAAGCAATTTTTTGTAATTTTCTATATCTGTACTGGCTATAAGTACTAATTTTAATAGTAATTAATAATAATTTGTAATAAGTAGTAATTTATTAATAATATTTGGGAAGAGGGGGGGATAGAGGGACCACAAAACTGATTGGCAACATCTTTTTATTGGGTAATTTATTATTATTAATTTTCAAAATCAGTTCAGTAGATCCAGACATTTCCCCTTACAACGTCCGAAACTTTACATATAGTTTATATATTAATAATATTACATATTAATAATATTAGTATAGATATACTTAGATTACCCTTAGGTTATGTGATTTTAATAAAGTTCTACTCACGAACCTCATTTTTCATTGAACTTCGGCGTAACTCATGCAAAAGAAGATATAATATGTTATAGGACCACATTTTCTTGTAGAAATCAGCACAAACAGCTAAACCAAAATCCCAATAACTTTGTATTATTCGTAAAAGAAAGAAAAAAGAAAAGAAAAATACATTTACTCACTACACACACAAGACACACAGAAAAAAGTAAAAACAGAGAAAACAGCAATGAATAAAGTGGTTAGTGTGTCTTCACGGCAGTGAATCGGACACTGGCTCAGCATAATGCTGAGGTGCTAAACACCTGCAGTATTCGTATTACATTTTTTTATTTAATATTTTATGTGCTCTTTGGGAGTAACAAAAATGGTTAAGATTATGTTCTGGCTCATATTTGAGATTTTGACGATAGCGGCAGTGATAGATGATAGCGAACAAGTAGGTAGGTACATACATAGTTAAAGATGAAGGAATCATGTAAATGCCAAGCGACTCCAACATGGACCATGGACATGGGATTGCAAGAGCTCTGAAGGGGTCATAGAGAAAATAGGAAGTAACCGATTGACAGAAAGAGACGTATCTTACGAAAATAATCAGGGTTAATGCGGAGGGCTATTAGACCTTAAAAGAGATAACTTGTGTGATTTTTACCGCATATCATTTATATTTGGTAAAACGGAGTTAATACCAAGTTAGTATAATGTAAGCAGTGATAAGTGGAAGCAGAAAACATGCTGCGATGACCCTAGTTTGGGTTGGATAAAGGTGCGACCCCACCGCTGCTTAAAATACGGAGACGGTACGGAAACGCATTGACGCATCGTATTTGTACCATTTTTATCGCATGCCCTCCACACCACTGCTTAAAATACGGAGAAGGAACGGAATGGCAGTGACGTGCCGTAAAGGTCACGACTTTACCTTGACATTTAGCGTCAGCGTATCTTTAAGTGGCGATCAATTACGACTAGAGGCTCTTGAAGGATTTAACTAAGTTTCCGTTCATATTATAAATGCTGTTTTGGTATTGGACGACAAAACTCCAGTGCACAGAAAACATTGTGGTACAATAAAAAAATAAAACGGAGTACCCAAATGAATGAATTTGGCGGGGGCCTTCCAACTTAAAGTGTGGCCCACTCATAGTTACAATAAGCTCTGCTAACCTTAACTTGTATTAAGTGGGGTCCAGGGCAAGTGAGGCGCTAGATCACTGTTGCCACTAACGCAAAAGAGGTTAAATAGGTATACCACCAGTACCACCACTGATACCAACATTGGTCATCATTGTTCATTTGGCGCCATCGGCGCGTACTTCCATATTCACTCTTGTCATGCGGAATGCGGATAAATACGCGGACCCTAAACGAATTTGAAGCTTGCAACAATTAAAGTGCACCATCACTTTTAAGTTGCTTATCTTATGTACTAAATTTATTGGAGCGTATGTTATGCGCCGATTTGTATAAAGACACATGTACCTGAAATACGGTACTTGTGAGCCAAGCCTTTAAATTGTGCAGGGTTTTAAAAGTATTTATGAATGGCTTTTCTAAGTAAACCCTGCTTTGAAATAATTATTCTTATTACGCTAACTACTTATACGCTTAAATCATTTTATTCATGTCACAGTTTAGTCTCTTTCCTCGATTAACTCTTCTAACATCACAAGTAAGGAAGGGACAAATTACTCATTTTCATAACTTTCAACGGGATTTCCTAAAAACAAGTGCTCACTCAAATAAAAAAACAAAAACCCGCCTTCAAAAAGCAAAAAATAACTTCTTTAAAATGGTAGGTAAATAGGTCAGTCCAACTGAAGTCTGCTTTTGGTTAAAATATTGTTGGACGCCGACTTCAGTTGGACTGACCTATTTACCTACCATTTTAAAGAAGTTATTTTTTGCTTTTTGAAGGCGGGTTTTTGTTTTTTTAAACTTTTTTTTATTTTATACTTTTTAGTGATCATAATTATGCTGTTATTCTCCCATTTCTCAAGAAACAATAGAACATTTCAATCTCGCCGCAAGCAACGCCGTGGGAAAGTCATAGTCATATATTTTATCCTAAATATGCTTCGTCATAGTCGCTCAACTATCTTAATCGAAATATCTTGTCGCCACCCTCGAAATATATACCGTTTAGGAGTTCCGGTGGCCATCTGTGGTCTTCATCATCAGTTCCACTTCACCAAATAGTGCTTTCCAAGACCAAATACACGAGTTACAATGAAAAATACCAAAATCGCTATAGGTGTGCCTATAAATTTTGAAGAGTTCCGTCGATTCCTCATGGATTCCACCATCAGATCTTCATTTTGAAAACAATGGGACCAATCTGGAAGCACCAGCTTTCAAATAAAAAAATAATCTTCAAAATCGGTTCACCCAGTCGAAAGTTCTGAGGTAACAAACATAAAAAAAAAAAAAAAAATACAGGCGAATTGAGAACCTCCTCCTTTTTTTGAAGTCAGTTAAAAAATGAGAGCCAACAGAGATTTTCACTTTCTTGACAAAAAATGAATACAATAGTTAAGATATTAGTTATATCAACCAAAGATCATAGTAACAACAGCAATTTCTTTAGTGATTCAACTAACATCTTAGTTGATGTATCTATCGTCTTGTTAGGCTCGTATGGGATCAAGACTTTTGCAAAACAATCACAATCTTGTTACAGGCGACAATTTTTTTTTTTTAGTGTAATTACAAGGAAAGCGTTGCCAGCTCGTCCTTAGGCTGTGTTTTCTGGAGAAGCGAAAACATTCCATATAATTTGTAAGAAAAAATATATTTAATAAAGCCGATTTCTTAATTATTGTTATTAAATATTATTATTATTATATTTATCGTATATGTTAAGAATATTCAGACAAATATGAGGATTATGTAAATGTATTTTCAAGGATGAGTAATTGTCAAACTGTAAAATTGATTTATTTAATAATTAACGGGAAGTTTTTGTTATAATTGTTTACTGTAACATAATTTACCATTCGTTTGCGCTAAATAATAGAAAGTACTAAAAATCGTGCCGCACGTAACTATGTTGTCGTCACGTGAGCCGCGAGGAATCTATTACTTACAAGCAAAAGCGGCGCAGCACGCTGCTGGTGCAAAACATGAACAATTGTTGCGTAGGTACATGTGTTCAATAGAGTATTTGCCTGATATTAAATTTCATATATTAATTTGGATATTATATCAATATACATAGTATGATAAAATAATTCAAAATCAAATTTGAAATTGGTAATAAAATAAAAAAGTTATAGCCTTTTAAAGTTTTTTGTCTATCCCTTTCTCACGAAACGATGTTTTGCGTGTAATTCATATG
The DNA here is from genome assembly GCA_946894065.1 of Acleris literana. NCBI lineage: Eukaryota > Metazoa > Arthropoda > Insecta > Lepidoptera > Tortricidae > Acleris > Acleris literana. The sequence continues at coordinate 48,053,290 of OX335668.1, forward strand.
GCGGTTGAGTAATATGACGTCATATTCCTGTATTTCTCTGTCCGTCTAAAAGTAAGTTTTAAACATTCATATCTTTCTTATTTTTAAAGATATTAAAAAACTATTTATACTAGGCTATTCGGAAGGTAAAAAAGCTTCAATTTAAATACTAATAAAAAATTAGGCAAATACCCTATTGACTTATGTATGTGATACTTAATAATTATTGCTAGTTGATAATGTACTTTATTCTTGTGGTATTCTGATTTCTTAGTTAGCGGCATTTGAAATAGAAATTAAACAATTAAGATGGCATTAAACAAAGCTCAATAAAGATCACGTATATGTAAGAGAGTTAATGTCGAATAATATGGTATCCAGACTTTTTACCAAATCATCATTTGACAAACTATCATTTTACAAACTTTCATTTCACAAAACTGTAATTGTGCTTAAACTATTACATATTACATAGGTTACACGGGCTTATTAAATAAGTTAGGTTAGGTTAAATTTATGACCACAAAAAAATAAAATTAAATGTGGCGGGAAGTACGCCTTTGCGAATTAAAAGTTTGTAAAATGATATAGTTTGTCAAATGATGATTTGGTAAAACATTAGTGAACCGAATAATATAGGGTCAACACGCTTGTAACTTATGAATTAAGATATATGAATGGGCAACTAAGAATGCCCATTTCCGTTTACAAACGATTCGAAAAAACCCGGCCAGGTGCGTATCGAACACGCATTAGTAATAGGGCTTCGTTACGCATAAAAATACTTTGTTTTGAACGCACCCTTTCACTTGGATCTCTGGATTTTTATATTGTATAAATCAGTTACATTTCATTCATTCCCCTTAAATCTTGCTGATTTATGTCTTTCCTAATTTTTATTTGTGTAAAGTGATATTTAATTAAGAGAAAGGTTAAACATATTCGAGAATTTAGTGCATACGTATTGGCTTGTATCTTATCCATTTTTCCGTTAAAAAGGTAAGGCAAAAAGTAAAAAAAAAAACAAAAACCTGCCTTCAAAAAGCAAAAAATTACTTCTTTAACCCTTTTCTTGACGATGTGTATTAAAAGATACATACCATAATATTCACTTTTTGTATCAATTTTGTTGTTTTCTTTTTTGCTTGATTAAAATCTGAAGAGGCTTGAATCCATGTTTTTTTTTATTTTTGCCAAGAAAAGGGTTAAAATGGTAGGTAAATAGGTCAGTCCAACTGAAGTCTGCTTTTGGTTAAAATATTATGGGACGCCGACTTCAGTTGGACTGACCTATTTACCTACCATTTTAACCCTTTTCTTGGTAAATATAAAAAAAAAACATGGATTCAAGCCTCTTCAGATTTTAATCAAGCAAAAAAAGAAAACAACAAAAAGTTATTTTTTGCTTTTTGAAGGCGGGTTTTTGTTTTTTAACCGACTTCAAAAAAGGAGGAGGTTATACGTTCCACTGTATGTATTTTTTGTTATTCTCCCACTTCTGAATTAATAAGAAACAATAGAACATTTCAATCTCGCCGCAAGCAACGCCGTGGGAAAGTCATATTCATATATTTAAACCTAAATATGCTTCGTCATTGTCGCTCAACTATCTTAATCTTAATATCTTGGCGCCACCCTCGAAATATATACCGTTTAGGAGTTCCGGTGGCCATCTGTGGTCTTCATCATCAGTTCCACTTCACCAAATAGTGATTTCCAAGACCAAGTACACGAGTTACAATGAAAAATACCAAAATCGCTATAGGTGTGCCTATAAATTTTGAAGAGTTCCGTCGATTCCTCATAGATTCGACCATCAAATATTCATTTTGATAAGAATAGAACCAAACGAGATGTACCAGCTTTCAAATTAAAAAAAAAATCATCAAAATCGGTTCACCCAGTCGAAAGTTCTGAGGTAACAAACATTAAAAAAAAATACCGACGAATTGAGAACCTCCTCCTTTTTTGAAGTCGGTTAATAAACTTTGGAGTGGTCTTCTTCTTCTCTTACTTGACCTAGGCTAACATAAATAAAGTATTAATAACAGGCTCATATCAACTTTTTTGCTAGTGCAATGAGTATAAACAAGACATATTTAAATAATTACTCGTACATACCTACTAATATTACCTATTAAATACTTTCTATACGGTCAGAGCAACCATTTAACTCAACCACGGTCAAGTTGTCTTCTCAACTTTAAATCATTCAATGTGGTTGTCCAACTCGTCGTCGACGAATACACGATATTTTGTATGTTCATTTCGATCAAGGAACTCTTGAAATTGCTCGAGAAGGATGCACGGACCTAAAAAAAATACGGACGTAACGTTACACTAAAAAGGTGTGAAGTATGCAAGGTCTGTTATTTCGTTCCGTCATACACGATCTACCGTCTCACAATTGCACTAGGTCTGTTAACCCGCCGCCATTACGCGTCGAACCACAGCAGGAGTGACATTTAATTTTACGCCGAAGAAAATGTCGCATTGTGTTGTAAAAACGTGTAACGTGTAGTTTACATTAGTAAATACGAGTATAAAAAGCTTATCACGTGTAAGTTATGATTATTCGTGTTATTATTCTTAAATATGTGTTTATTTACTTTGACGCAAATTACAAACAAAAATGACAATCAGTGTTGCCAGTTTTTTAACGGATTTTTTTTCCTAAAAGTTTAAGTTTTTAAGTTTAATTAATAAATTGCTTTATTCGTTATAAATATTTTTAATCACTACCTATGTTCATAAAAATGTGGTTTAATAAATATTGTAAATATTATTCTGTCGTGCAACTGTTGAAATTTAAATTGTCATATAATTTTCTCATCTCTAGTTCCCATTATTTTTTAGTTGAAATTGGTTTTGTCATTACAAAATGAGAAAACCCAATTTCAATTAAATTAAAACGGTTGCATGACACAATCGAACCCAATGCTGAAGTAGTACATAAATGATAACACGATTTAATTGTACGAAGTTTTTACAGCGATACAAGTGCGATTCAGTCTCAATGTAGTACCTATCGATACAGTCACAAATCGTCTAGGTTTAGTCGCGATACAGTGCTGCGGCTGTCGAATGCGCATTTGTATCGCTGCAAAAAGTTGCAGTTGGTAAAAGCCCTTAAAATAGGAAAATTGACGATTTATATGGCAACCCTCAAAGCACGCAGACTCGTAAACGGACGGCCATTTTGTGTGCTTCACTCATGATTAGACTAGGTTAGGCCAGCTTTACACTGAAACTTACGACTTACGTAAGTAGGGACGCAGCTATCTGTTAGAATGAGAAAAAAATACTACTATCTACTTTTTACCAATAGCTGCGTCCCTACTTACGTAAGTCGTAAGTTTTAGTGTAAGGCCGGGATTACACCTGTAAAGTCGGGTCCGCTGCGCCATGTTATTTGTGTTTTCCTAACATGTTTGCCGCGGGGGATGGTTAACATCCCCCGCGTTTGCCTGCGGGGGGGTGGACCTAACATGTTAGGTGTTAGAAAAACACGATAACATGGCGCAGCGGACCCGGCTTAAGTTATTACGTAAGTTTTGAGACGCAACTATGGGTAAGAGTGAGTGGCAAATATCTGCATCTCTCTCTTGCATATAGCTTTGTTTCAAAACTTACGTAATAACTTACAGGTGTAATCCGGCCTCAACGCCGCCATACGTCCGTATTTTTTTTAGGTCCGTGGTTGGATGATTGTTCTTGGTATTAATGTATGTGAACGTTACTTTGTCTGTCGGTTTGCTCGGCATGCACAACTAAACCGCTGAACCTTATTTCGAAGAAATTAGGTATGGAGATAGCTTGAACTTCGAGGAAAGACAAAATACTTTTTTTCCGCGAGTAGATGATATTAATTTTAACTACGCGGTCGGGGCGTCGCCAAATAATAAAAACATAAACAGTACCGTAAAACGGGGTAAATTGGTTCACTTTCAACTGGAATTTTAACCTTCTTCCGTTATTCATAGGGTATTTTAAGTGTTTACATAAAAATGTGTGGTAAGCTCTTTTAGATGCTTAGTAGCCTTAGATTCCCAAATTATTGCCATATTTTGAGAAATTCAACAAAAACCCTATGGGATTCCAATTTAACCCTTAAGGGGTTAATAGTAAGGTTCGCAAGGGAGATTAATCGGAATTTTGACTAGATAGTAGGAGATCCGAATAGGAGACGATTTGCACCGGGCTGTTTATTCGATAATAAAATAAATGTTTAAAAAAACAAAAAACCGCCTTCAAAAAGCAAAAAATAACTTGTTTAAAATGGTAGGTAAATAGGTCAGTCCAACCGAAGTCTGCTTTTGGTTAAAATATTGTTGGACGCCGACTTCAGTTGGACTGACCTATTTACCTACCATTTTAAACAAGTTATTTTTTGCTTTTTGAAGGCGGTTTTTTGTTTTTTTAAACATTTATTTTATTTTATACTTTTTAGTGATCCTATTTATGCTGTTACGTAGCTCCACTTCTAAATATTAATAACATTTCAAGCTCGCCGCAGACAACGCCGCGGGAATGTCATAGTCATATTTAAACCTAAATGTGCTTCGTCATAGTCGCTCAACTTCCTTTATCGAAATATCTTATCGCCACCTTTGAAATAGGTACCGTTAAGGAGTTCCGGTGGCCATCTGTGGTCTTCATCATCAGTTCCACTTCACCATATAGTACTTTTCAAAAGCAAATGCATGAGTTACAGTGAAAAATACCAAAATCGCTATAGGTGTGCCTATAATATTTGAGGAGTTCTCGTGATCATCATCAGATCCTGACGTGGTGACAATGGGACCAACAAGAAAGTATACCCATTCGAACAACGAAAAAATTTTTCAAATCGGTCCAGTGGTCTTCGAGTAATCGGGGAACATACATAAAAAAAAAAAAAAAAAAAAATATCCCGACGAATTGAGAACCTCCTCCTTTTTTTGAAGTCGGTTGAAAAGTATTTTATACCAAAGGACATCATCTTTTTTGGTCCAAATATGATAGTGCCGGCCAAAAAGATATAATGCTATATTTTATTATAGTAGCTTGTCCACCGGAACATTTATTATTATGGCACCAAAGCTGTAGTACCAATATCCATGGTTTTATGAGGACCTTGTGTTGAGTTTATTTAGGGATTTGTTATGATTAAATAAAAATGTAATTATTTGCAGGCGTATCTTCGTTTAATTCGATGATAAAGAATCACTAAAGTCTGGAACAACAATAATATTCCCAAGCCATAAGCTGAGGGTGTTATTCCCGCAAAATGTATCGCATGGCCACTATGCACTAATACCATACAATGCACATATCGCTCATTGAATGCAAAAGGGCCACAAATCAAAATGGCATAATTTTACAGGACAGCCATTACAAATTCTAAAACAGGTTTTTTGGTTATATTTAATGTTTTTATGTCTTATTTTTATAATGTTAATATACCACTATGTTCGTCAATTAATGAGCTATATTTTTAAAATAATGACATTGTTGTACCATTAACCCACATCAAAAAAAACACACACATGCCCCTTTTGCATTCAAAATATTAACAAAATTTTCAAAAATTATTCCAAAAATAAAACTCATTTTAAAAATAAATTCAATTTAATAGACTTTTCTCATAAAATACTAATTTTTTTTTTAAAGCTAAACGTAGGGTTTTACCGATAGCATAATAAAAATACAATAAAAATCGAAATAAACAAAAAATAGGTATTCTTATCACTATACTATTTTAATTCAGGTGTAACAAGAGATCTAAAACAAATTCTTAAGAATTATCAAAATGTTTAAGTTAAACTTAATTAAAGGAACTTACACCTCTAGCAAAATAAAAGTTCTAAAAAAAGAACAAACAAGTAAAATCTTTATGTTGGTACATAAGCCATAAGGCAATAATCAGTGTCAGGTATTGAAAAATACACGAGTTGTTTGCTACAGCTAAATCACAAGTTAAATGGCGTATAAAATGACTCACAGTAACAAAAATAAAAATTCTCATTACTTATATAAAAAAAGTTAGTTAACCGTATCAAAGTTTAATTTTAAAGCATTCTCTCTTTTATATTGAATAAATTTGTAGCAACTTACTAAGTACCTATTAAATTCAATGACGACAACTTAAACAATCATATTCATTTTCTAATTAATAACATCCTTATTGAAATCACAGACTCTTTCTTTACCTAATTTAATATTTAAGGCACAAAACATTACAATTTTTTATAAAAAGATTCGTAATACTTAGGTATTATATTTTTATCGATTAGTTTAAGTATACCCTTTAGTTTTGATTCAGCTGTTTTAAGTTTATTATTGAATAGTTTTTTTGGCACTATTATATCAGTCTCAATCGATGATAAAAAAAAAATCAGCGTAGATACTGAAGTAAACTCTTCGTTTTCGTAAGAAGTCTTGAACAAAAATTTGTTTTTATGTTCTCGATGGACTTTAATAACTTTTATATCCGACCATTTTACTTTATCCCCATCTTGCGTTGTAACAAAATTGCCGACAGCTAGACATTTTAGGTCCAAGAAACTATCATGCATCAGCTCGTGAACTGCGAAAGGTGTCTGATGTTGCCTTTCTTCTTAGCGGTCTTTATAAGAGTAATGTACTGGTCAGCCACATAAATTGGCGATGATTTTAATGCACTTGCAATGTTTCATTGAATTAATGAATGAGCGGCGTCCCCTTCATTTTGAGTGTGTCCTTTAATAAGAAACTTATGAGTGACACTTCTCAATTTCGGCAATTTGTGTACAGCATATAGGTACATTAACAACATAAATTTATTGTAGTGATGGAATGTTGGATTTCTTGTCCAGTTCAGAATTGTGAGTGGAGCAGGTTTCATTTTTGTCTGTTTTTTTATTTGTAGTACCGACTGCCATGTTCAAAATCTTTCTTGCTCGGTTATTCATTCTGTAAATAAAATCCTTATTTGTAATTTAACTCATGAAATATAAGAACTGTTACATAGACACACATTAATTTAAATACCTTACACACTTACACAAACACACACACACGCCCACGCAGTATACGCAACATACACATTAACACAGAATGATAACACTCGAACGTCTCAAGCTAGTTAGATTTTTATTTCTTCGCTGTTATTACCTTGAATTACCTTTACCGTAAGTGTTAAACGCCAACACGTCCATATTGTTTTAAAATAATTAAACATTCAACGCAATAACATTCCTACAAAACGAACACATTAACAAAAACATCATTTTAATGTGAAATAATTTTCTACTATCCTGCATATAATTCTATACAAAACGGAAGTTTTTTCAAATATGGCACAAAATAATTTCACAATTCCGACCAAAACGGACATATTATAAAATATGGCATAATTTGTATCACAATTTTGATCATGCTTGGTTGATATTGGAATACAAAACGGACGTATTTTAAAATATGGCACTATTGTTTTACAAATTTTATCATGCTTGCTTGATATTGGAATGCAAAATGGACGTATTTTTAAATATGGCACTTTTGTAGTATAAATTGTAAAAATACTTACTTGACATTGGAATGCAAAACTTCCGCATTCCAAAATATGGCACTTTTGTACAGAACAATTCACTCAGTATCAGGTACTTTTTTGGATTGTGGCCGTTTTCCACGAAACTGACGTGCATTCACTTCGATTTTTGCGACACAACTGACAAAATGGCAGCTTTGCACCGAAGATGTGCCGCTAATCGTTAAAATTCAAAAACGGCGGTTGATCCGTTCAGCCGGAAATCACACGAAAATGACTGGTGTCTTCAGGTAAGCTTAAAATTATTATCGATTAAATCACTATTTTGGAATAAAACGATTTTCTGATATTTTTGATTTGTGGCCCTTTTGCATTCAATGAGCGATATGTAGATGATTTGTTTTTATTTATATATAAAAAAAGCAAATACACGTAATACACGATTCTCATGTCAAAAATAGGTTTTGAGCCACCATATCTTACCAAAATAAGTTTCAATGTCAAGTTATGGTAGAACAATTTATTTGCTTTTGGTCGTTTAATTCCGAAACAAAGAATTTAAGAACTTAAACAAAACCAAGGTCATTGGCCCTACCACTTTAGTGCCATAACAATCAATGCTCAGATAGATAAGTACTAACATAATATATCATTATTTCTCTTTGGCCGGCACTTGCACATTTGGACCAAAAATGTATGAAATCCGGATGATTTCCTTTAATATGCTAAGAATTATATGGCTAGGCTGAAAAATTTCAGTCCACTACATAATTAATAAAAAAATAAAAAAATAACTTTGTTTAAAAAATTGCAATAGTTTGTTTCATAGATAAATTACAGACCAATCGAAAGTATGAAGCCTATAGAATATGCAAACGTTAGGTTGCCTTTTTTTCCCGTTAATCTATTGGGTAGGCAGATATAAACAGGTAAGTCGGTACTAATAATTTGCACCAAACCTAACGTTTGCATATTCTATAGACTTCATAATTTCGATTAGTATGTAATTTGTCTACTAAACTAGTATTTGCAATTTAAAAATGAAGTTCATAATATAAGTAGTGGACTGAAATTTTTCAGCCTACCTATTCGCCACATATTATTTAGCGTATTAAATTTGATATAAAATACTTTTCATCGAATAAACAGCCCGGTGCAAATCGTCTCCTATTCGGATCTTAGACCAAGAGCTGTCACTCAATCTAGCCAAAGCTAAAGTACCAACCTAGGAACCTACTAAACTAGTCTCAAAAAATCATTAAAATAGGTACTAAATTAAAAAACCTTCGTGAGAATTGAATATTTATGTACACATCTAAAACTTGAAATTAAAAGGACTATTAACCCGTTCATTGCCGACGCCTCATATTTTTACTCATCATGCAGTGCCGCCGCCTTCCAAAAAAGCCAAAAAAGGTTCATTTTGAGGTTAGAAAGTTGTTTACTATTTAAGACAAGTAAGAATGAACAGACCTTATATATTTTTATATATAAAGAGGCTTGTCCTGACTGATTCATCATCGCCCAGCCAAAACTACTAATGCTAAAAATATGAAAATTAGACCGTAGCTTTTTTTTATGACGCTGAGATCCACTAAGAAGGGATTTTACGAAATTCAACCCCTAAAGGGATAAAAGGGAGTTGCAAAGTTTGTATGGGAAAAAATATTTTTATGGTCCAATTTACTTGAAACTTGGTACAACTTGCTCTTCAATGCAAATAATGAGACACGTATTTCAGCGATTACTAAAATTCAACCCCTAGAGGGATGAAAGGGGGTAGAAAAGTTTGTATGGAAAAAATATTTTTATGAACCAATTTACTTGAAAATTGGTAGAAATGCTCTACAATGCAAATAATGAGATAAATATTTCAGCGATTACTAAAATTCAACCCTTAGAGGGATGGAAAGGGGTTGCGAATTTGAGTGGGGATTTTTTTATGGTCTATTTTACTTGAAACTTGGAAGAAATTCTCTGCAATTCAAATAATGAGACACGAATTTTAGCAAGTATTAAAATTCAACCCCTAGAGGGATGAAAGCGGGGTTGCAAAGTTCTATGGGATAAAATATTTTTATGGTTCAATTTACTTGAAACTTGGTAGAAATGCCCTACAATCAAAATAATGAGACACGTATTTCAGCGATTACTAAAATTCAACCACTTGGGAGATGGAAATGGGTGCAAAATTTGTGGTATGATTTTTTTTATGGCCAATTTTACTTGAAATTTGGAAGAAATGCTCTGCAATACAAATAATAAGAGACGTATTTCAGCAAATACAACTCCTGGGGGGATAGAAAGGATTTGCAAAGTTTGTGTGGCGATTTTTTTATGGTTAATTTTACTTGAAACTCGGAAGAAATGCTCTTCAATGTAAATATAATCTACGTATGTAACATAAAAGGCAATAATATACATATAAAAAATATTACTTTCGGCGATTCAGAAAAAACTACATCTGAAGTGGTAAAATGGGGGTTAGAAAATTGTATGGTAGGTACCTATATATTTTTGAAGTGAGAAACGTGGAAAATTTTGTGTGGGTTAATGTATATAAATTTAACATAATACATTGCTTTTAGCGATTTTGGAAAAACTTAAGGGTAAATTCGAGGTAGAAGTATGTATGGGATTTTGGACATTTTTGAAGGGAGAAATGTGGTGATACTACTGTTTTTATAAAAAAAAAATGTTATTTTCGGCTATTTAGGAAAAACTACCCCAAATGTGGTAAAATTTAGAAGTTTCGGACTTTGGTCATTTTTGAAATGAGAAATGTGAAAATTAGTATTTAGGCTACTGTTTATTAATAGAAAATAAACCTGCTTGCAATTTTAGTGTCTATCGAAGTTAGTAGGTAAATAAGCGAGTTCGGTTATTTTTTTTAAGTGAGAAACGTGTAAATTCCTACACCAAATTTCATCAATGTACCTCTGTAAATTTCGGGTAAAATGCGTGTGACATACGGACGGACGGACGGACATGATGAAACTATACGAGGTTTTGCCATTTTTGTTACGGAACGCTAAAAAGGCGTTGGGCGATTTTGAAAAACTGCCCCAAAGGTGGTAAAATTGAGAGTTAAGGCATTTTTTAAAATGAGAATAGGGAATACATCGTAGTTTACGATATAAATGAATAAAATACCGCAATTTCGGAAAAGGGGGTAAAATGGGGCTAGAAGTTTGTGAGGGAGTTTGGTCATTTTTGATGTGAGAAATGTGGACATTATTGGTATTAAGGTTACTTTTTACCTATAAATAAGAATTATGACTGGGCAAGTTAGATACATGAAACTCGGTGTCAACACCATTATTAATTAAATATAAAAACAGGTTTTAAAAATAAGCCATTAACAGTGTGAAAAGCGGGCTGAAAGTTTGTATTTCAGTTGGTTTTTTTTCCAGGTACATGAATGTAAAAACCTAAAAAAGTGCAAGCTTCAGTGTTTTTAAAACACTTGCCCCTTAATGAAACAAATAGTCAAGAACAAAACCATCATCAATAAAAAAAACTAAAGGGAAAAACTTGGGATCTAAGGGCCGTATCAATAAACTCATCTTGGCCGAGATGCCGATCACAAGATACGTCAAAGTAAACGTCAAACCATAGAACACTGTCATTTTTGACGCATCTCGAGATGAGCATTAGAGTTGAGATTAGTTTATTAATACGGCCCTTAGACTACTGATACTGACTGTAAAGTTTTTACGGAAATAAAGTTAGTTTCAAACGTTTACAGGGTGGAGAAAAACGAACGCCACATGGACGGCAACTACCTTAAATATTGAAAATAGCAAGTTCTACGCAAAGGAGACTTACTTTTATTTTTTAAAACAAAAAATATGCATTATTGGATTTTTGAAAAAACAATAAAGTCGTGTTTTAGGATACAGATCGAAAGGGTCATTGATAGTGATCATTTATGACTATAACACATACCTACACCTTTAAATTAATAAAGACCATGAAAAATCCCTTTTCTATTCTTTTGTCATATTCGACCAGTTCGATTCACGGTTAAGACATGCAAATGTTCAAAAATCCATAAATGCAGTAATAATTGTTTTCAAAAATAAAAGTAAGTCTCCTTTGCGTAGAATTTGCTATTTCCAATATTTAAGGTAGTTGCCGTCCATGTGGCGTTTGCTTTTTCGATCCTGTATACCTACGAGATGTGAAAACGGGTATTGCGACTGAATACTGTAACATAAAGAAAATATCCAGCTTAAGTGTTTTTCGAAAATCTTCTGCTAAATGGGTTAATTGTGTGTATAGAAATTAAGTAAATAGACGAGATGACTAAATTATCAATCTATTGAATCTCGGGTGGATTAAAAAAAAACGTAATAGTGAAAGAGGGGCAGTGAATTTATTTTGTATGGCAATTTTGTTGTTTTAGAGTCATAAAATGAAAGGTGTTTGTGGACCGCTACCTTAAAATCACGTTCCGGACTTTTTTCATAAAAAAACTCTTTGAAGGTGATATAAAACTATGTCAGCAGGTACTTTTAACATAAATTCTGACTCACCGCAGACGAAGTCGCGGGCGGAAAGCTAGTTAAACAATATTGCTCTTGAAGTGTTATTGTTTTTAATTTGGCCGCCATTATAGTAACACGTGATAATGTGGACACGCTAGGCAAAAACATACACTGAAAGTTTTTCAGGTTCTGGTTAGGTACATAGCTTTAAACAAACTTAAAAATTAATTAAAAATAAAACATCTCTCACACATGAAACATAATGTAATGGCGTTTTTTGCCCGCCCATAACAACCGGTTTATTTCTAGAACCGAAATAGGTAAACACTTAAAAGGGCATTGGGTAAGTTTGTATGAAGAAAATTGTCATTAATTTTTTTCAGCTGCCGCGGATTATTTTTGCATAATTATTAAGAGAACCTCTAAATACACATATATATATATAATTTATGACGTTAAATAATATCAGAGCGGAGATATTCAATTTTTGGTACGAAAGTACGCCCAAGTATGAATATTTAAATACCTTGGCTCCGATGCACTTAAGAGTATTACATTACGTAACAAAATATGTTTATTTTTAATAATTCTATCATAATATACCACTTTTACGAATGGCCGCTCACCTTGAAAATGTATGACTTTTACAAATGACAACACTTTTACCCAAATCCCTTTCTGCAGATATGTACGAGTATTACTAAGGCCGCTATAGTAACAAATAATAAAAGTATTACAAAGTTAATAATTCGTTTTTAACATAACTTTAACCAACTCTAAGAACAAAGATGTTTGAGGTGATTTTAAAACCATTAATTAGACTGCCGTCTTTCAAAAATCAGCATTTTTTTATTTACTTTATACATATACGAGTAGGTATATATGCAGTGTTCTACAATTATGCGGTTTAGTATATACTATGAACATTTAATACAGTAACGTATTTACAGAATTCAACTATAATACAATTAAAAATAAAAACTAAACGTATTATATTAAAATAAATTATGCTACTCAAACATCAAAGATATAAATAATAGTCACCACTATAAAAAGAACACCCTCTCCAGCAGGTCCGCGCGCGGCGTGGTCTCTTGACAATATACAGGGTGGAAAGTTCGAATGCCACATGGAAGGCAACTACCTTAAATATTGGAAATAGCACATTCTGTGTAAAGGAGACTTTCCTTTATTTTTAAAAACTATAAACTCTGCATTTAAGGATTTTTAAAAATCGTCTGTCTCAACCGGGACTCGAACCGGTCGGTCAAATGCGGTAAAATAACATGCCGTATTTTATGATGCAGATCGAAAGGGTTACCGATATGGTTCATTTATCTCTAAATAACAAACACAATCAAAATAATGGAAGTCCATGAATACTAGCAATTGTCATTTAACTTTGTTTTCACCCGTCACGGGAAATGGACCGCAGCTACCTGAAACATTGGAAATAGCAAATTTTACGCACTTGAGACTTACTTTTATTTTAGAAAATAATAAATACTGCATTTATGGATTTTTGAAAAATCGCTCGACTTAACCGGGTATCGAACAGGTCAAATATGACAGAAATAACATGCCGTATTTTAAGATGAAAATCGAAAGGCTCTTTCATAGCGATGATTAGATTAGAGTATCTTGGTTTTTCAGTATTCGTTAAATGTTTAGGTAATGACAATTCACAATACAAGTAATTTTCACGGTCTTTATTTAATTCATGGTATGTATTGTAAACTATCGCTATGAAAGACCCTTTCGGTTTTCATCTTAAAATACGGAATATTATTTCTGTCATATTTGACCTGTTCGATTCCCGGTTAAGTGAGGCGATTTATCAAAAATCCATAAATCACCATTGCGTAAAATTTGTTATTTCCAATATTTAAGGTAGCTGCGGTACATTTCCCGTGACGGGTGAAAACAAAGTTAAATGGTAATTGCTAGTATTCATGGCCTTCCGTTATTTTGATTGTGTTTGTTATTTACAGATAAATGAACCATATCGGTAACCCTTTCGATCTGCATCATAAAATACGGCATGTTATTTTACCGCATTTGACCGACCGGTTCGAGTCCCGGTTGAGACAGAGTTTTTTTCAAAAATCTATAAATGCAGAGTATATAGTTTTTAAAAATAAAGGAATGTCTCCTTTACACAGAATGTGCTATTTCTTATATTTAAGGTAGTTGCCTTCCATGTGGCATTCGAACTTTCCACCCTGTATATATACTTACTGGTACTTAACTAGCAACTGGAAAAAAAATGCTGCTTTTGTCCGGGTTGTCCACTTACGACATTTTGTTTCAGAAATCTTCCCCACTATTACTGTCAAGTAAATTAGAGCTAAGAAAACTTCGACAATATGATAACAGGTCAAACGCAATATTGTTTAACATCGTGGATTTGCGACGATGTACAAGAAGAGAAATGTAATATTTCTTGGTGCAATATTGCACTGTTTTTAATTGCTGCATACAAAGTGTTTATTAAACTCACTGGGCAATGCCCGTGTCCGCGCAAGCTTGGCTCGCATCGCATCGTTTTTGGCATTAATTACTCCATAGTACTGACAGCCTTTCTTTACTCGCAGTAGGTGTTTCGTTTTTTAATCATCGAATGTAGCCCAAGACAAGATGCGTTCTGCAATCGTTATCGGATTGACGTCAGCTATCAGACGGTCTCATCGAGCGCTTACCTCAATACAGTGTGTTACCAGCATGAGGGCTTTCCTTGATATAGAGTAACAATGGGCAACTCCTTAATGTACTTGTTAAAACAAGAAAAAATGCGCACAAATAAATTGCAAGCAATGTACACTGTGCATTTAAATTAATTAGTACAGTCACACCAAGACTTGAAGACTTGTTTAAAAGTGACCATAGGAGCCCCTAAAAGTGACCATTTGACGTCTGACTTGGTCATCGTACCTGTTCGTTCGTAGTTCATTGTAAACGAATTCAAACTAATGCGGTTTGCTTGTATCGATGCAAAGATATGAATATGATCTATTATTAAATAACCCTTCGAACGGCACTCGGCAGTTAAAAAAATTACAATTATTAAAAAAAAAAAGATTTTATATTATTATCTTAAATCGTTAGATTCAGCATAAAATAGCCTGTCGGATTATATAATAATGAATGCCGTTACATTTATGCGCATTTTGCTAGTCTTAATCAAATCTCGGATGACCAAATTTTTCCATTTTCTTGCATAAAAATAACTATAATAAACGGTTCATTGTAGAAAATACCATTAAATTTACATGTTTATACATTTTCGTGGTCCCTCGTCTTAGAATATTTTAACACTACGAGGTTATCAAAAACTAGTCTGAACACACGTGGCGGTCGGAGAAAATTGGGTCATATTTCAAGTTGATTACAGACGACATGTTTATGCAACTTAAGTTGTATATTTATTTTAAAATGTATTATGTAATCATAATGCGGATACAATTGTATTTAAGGCCCTAAAACTTTATAGTTTTATATTTATTTACCCAAAATACCACTTGAAAACTAGCGTCGGATGATTGTAACACCCGTTTTTAGGGTTCCGTAGTCAAACTAGGAACCCTTATAGTTTCGCCATGTCCGTCCGCTGTCTAGCTCAGAGACTCTTAGTACCAGAAAGCTGTATTTTGGCATGAATATACATATTAGTCACGCCAAAAAAGGTGGTAAAATAAAATAATGAAAAAATTTTTTTTTTACTTGAACCTCGCCTACACCTAACGTGGGGATGTATTATATTTTCTCGTCTACTCCATGGTGTGGGGTGTCGTTGGACAGGCCCTAAAATATTTGTGAAAACAATTTTCCGATTAAGGGATCCGGTTATGAAATATTAAGCTTTAAAGCGCAAATTTTTGTTACAGACAAGTGTAACCCCCCGCCCCCGTACAGCCAAAACTACAAATACAAAAAATCTGAAAAATATCTTAAATGAAAGCGCATATAACAAATTTAAAAGAAAAACTATCACGACTAAGAAGACGTTATTGGTTCCAGAAATAAAAGCGACAAGTGTTTATACCTACTAAAATTCCCTCCGGCCATGATGGCAACTGAGTTTGGCAACCAGTTGCTAAAAAGTATTGGATATTATTTTTACTCAACCAGTTGCCAAAAACAAATGTCGATTCTTGATACACACCTAGTTGCCAACTAAGAATTTCTCAAAAAGTATGGTGATTTAAGAAGAATTACCACTCTCAGTTCATAACTAACATCAGACGTAGGAATCAAAAAAGTTGTTAAAAAAATCCTATTGAAGTTATCAATGCGAGAGTTACTACAGTACTTACTTTACATTATCCCCCGGAGACCATCACATCATCGCATGTCTAAAACGTGCAGGTGATAGTAAAAAATAAAGACGTTGAACCTCAGATAATAAAAATGGTAAACAACATAATATAGGTGAATAAGCCTTTATTCCATGTAATTACCTAACTACTTACATCTTAAAATAAAGTTACTGAAAATTAATACGTAGGTTCCCAATTTGCAACAAAAATTTAATTATACCTATCTTCAATTCGAATTTAGTAGTTAAGTATGTTTTTAAAATGGTATAACAAATGGACTGATAATTTCGAGAGAGTGTCCGGCGCTAATTTTTTTTCATTTAAAGTTTTTATCGCTAACTCAATTTCCTTATCGATCTCCTCGTAGTCCTTCTTTTTTTAGGTGTTTTTTTTTAAATCATAGTATGTGGCTTCAGATTCTAAAACATCGAGTAGATGTGTCAATGTTGGATTTTTCTTACCAATAAAACTGTTGAACTTTCTATGCCAAGCCTCTATATTGTTGTTAGTTCTAAATTTTTCAGTTTCACTACAACAAGATTCAGAGAAAAAACCTTTTATTAATCCAATTCTTCTGGAAATATTTATGTTATAAATATGTTGATTTCCTCACCGACAGGACTTTTTGCCATTACATAACAATGGGCAACTCCTTAATGTACTTGTTAAAACAAGAAAAAATGCGCACAAATAAATTGCAAGCAATGTACACTGTGCATTTAAATTAATTAGTACAGTCACACCAAGACTTGAAGACTTGTTTAAAAGTGACCATAGGAGCCCCTAAAAGTGACCATTTGACGTCTGACTTGGTCATCGTACCTGTTCGTTCGTAGTTCATTGTAAACGAATTCAAACTAATGCGGTTTGCTTGTATCGATGCAAAGATATGAATATGATCTATTATTAAATAACCCTTCGAACGGCACTCGGCAGTTAAAAAAATTACAATTATTAAAAAAAAAAAGATTTTATATTATTATCTTAAATCGTTAGATTCAGCATAAAATAGCCTGTCGGATTATATAATAATGAATGCCGTTACATTTATGCGCATTTTGCTAGTCTTAATCAAATCTCGGATGACCAAATTTTTCCATTTTCTTGCATAAAAATAACTATAATAAACGGTTCATTGTAGAAAATACCATTAAATTTACATGTTTATACATTTTCGTGGTCCCTCGTCTTAGAATATTTTAACACTACGAGGTTATCAAAAACTAGTCTGAACACACGTGGCGGTCGGAGAAAATTGGGTCATATTTCAAGTTGATTACAGACGACATGTTTATGCAACTTAAGTTGTATATTTATTTTAAAATGTATTATGTAATCATAATGCGGATACAATTGTATTTAAGGCCCTAAAACTTTATAGTTTTATATTTATTTACCCAAAATACCACTTGAAAACTAGCGTCGGATGATTGTAACACCCGTTTTTAGGGTTCCGTAGTCAAACTAGGAACCCTTATAGTTTCGCCATGTCCGTCCGCTGTCTAGCTCAGAGACTCTTAGTACCAGAAAGCTGTATTTTGGCATGAATATACATATTAGTCACGCCAAAAAAGGTGGTAAAATAAAATAATGAAAAAATTTTTTTTTTACTTGAACCTCGCCTACACCTAACGTGGGGATGTATTATATTTTCTCGTCTACTCCATGGTGTGGGGTGTCGTTGGACAGGCCCTAAAATATTTGTGAAAACAATTTTCCGATTAAGGGATCCGGTTATGAAATATTAAGCTTTAAAGCGCAAATTTTTGTTACAGACAAGTGTAACCCCCCGCCCCCGTACAGCCAAAACTACAAATACAAAAAATCTGAAAAATATCTTAAATGAAAGCGCATATAACAAATTTAAAAGAAAAACTATCACGACTAAGAAGACGTTATTGGTTCCAGAAATAAAAGCGACAAGTGTTTATACCTACTAAAATTCCCTCCGGCCATGATGGCAACTGAGTTTGGCAACCAGTTGCTAAAAAGTATTGGATATTATTTTTACTCAACCAGTTGCCAAAAACAAATGTCGATTCTTGATACACACCTAGTTGCCAACTAAGAATTTCTCAAAAAGTATGGTGATTTAAGAAGAATTACCACTCTCAGTTCATAACTAACATCAGACGTAGGAATCAAAAAAGTTGTTAAAAAAATCCTATTGAAGTTATCAATGCGAGAGTTACTACAGTACTTACTTTACATTATCCCCCGGAGACCATCACATCATCGCATGTCTAAAACGTGCAGGTGATAGTAAAAAATAAAGACGTTGAACCTCAGATAATAAAAATGGTAAACAACATAATATAGGTGAATAAGCCTTTATTCCATGTAATTACCTAACTACTTACATCTTAAAATAAAGTTACTGAAAATTAATACGTAGGTTCCCAATTTGCAACAAAAATTTAATTATACCTATCTTCAATTCGAATTTAGTAGTTAAGTATGTTTTTAAAATGGTATAACAAATGGACTGATAATTTCGAGAGAGTGTCCGGCGCTAATTTTTTTTCATTTAAAGTTTTTATCGCTAACTCAATTTCCTTATCGATCTCCTCGTAGTCCTTCTTTTTTTAGGTGTTTTTTTTTAAATCATAGTATGTGGCTTCAGATTCTAAAACATCGAGTAGATGTGTCAATGTTGGATTTTTCTTACCAATAAAACTGTTGAACTTTCTATGCCAAGCCTCTATATTGTTGTTAGTTCTAAATTTTTCAGTTTCACTACAACAAGATTCAGAGAAAAAACCTTTTATTAATCCAATTCTTCTGGAAATATTTATGTTATAAATATGTTGATTTCCTCACCGACAGGACTTTTTGCCATTACATAACTATATCCTTCTTTTAGGTATTTTTTTGGTAAGCGAGCAATTCTAATAAATCTCGCTACATGCCTTTTTTAACTCTTGTTTTTATTTTTAAGGCCTCCGATTTTTTCCATAATGCATGGTTGAAGTGATAATAACATCCTTTAAAAAGTATATCAGGAAATATTTCTTTAAAGACATTAATTGCTGCAATTTCAAAATCCAATGTAATTTTTTTTGGACCCAGGTAGGAATTTGTGTCTTAATTATACTTAACAAAAGTTTATATGTTTTATTTCTTTTTCGGGAAGAAGAGCGAAAAATAATGGAGTTATGATATGGTTAATTTCATCACAGCCATGAATGGTATATAGCTGTTTAAAGGCTTTTGGGCAACTTCTGAAAGTGCCATCAGCGAAGAAGTATTTGAAATTACTCATTTTTGATGTAACATCATATCAAGAATACAAAATACAATGACTCTGAAATCTCCATCTTCATATTTACAAAGATATAAATGCTGGTACATCATGGGTATTACAACGTCCGTGGCATTAGAGAAACGAATTTTTGTGATACCAACTACTTTGTTTCGCCCATTGTAAAGGTCACTTTTCACACTGCTGAACTTTGGTATATCGCCGACGAAATGAAATCCATCTTTTTTAATTCACGAAACATATTTTCGTATTGTTTAGGGATTGATTCGAAATTTCAACTACTCACTCTCTTGATATCATCTTTTTTTTTTCAAAAATATAGTTTTTGCTAAATCACGTCTGCAATGGTGTTCGTGTGCCCTTTGCATTATTATTTCATTACGCGTATTTAAAGTGATATTACCACTGCATCCTTTTGTCAGACTAAATTTCCAGCCTACCATCGTACAACATTATAACCGTAAGTTTTTACCCGACTGCCGAAGGAGGAGGGTAATGTGTTTATCAGCCTATATATGTATGTTTGTTCCTTTGTGGCGCTCTACAAACTAAACGAGTCGACTGATTTTCATATTTCTTATGTCAAACGATTTGTCATTATTGTAAGTGTCACTAAAGATATAACAGTAATTAAAATTAAATATAGCGGCAACTAGACGCCATATTGTAAAAAGTCAAATAAAAAAAGTTGACGAACTATGAGAAGTGGGGTATCATTGAATAGGTATTTAAAAAACATTATTAAGTTTCTTTCATCATTTTTCATTTTGAATGACCATTTAGGATTTATAACGATTTAAAGTGGGTTAGCAACAACAGTTAAGTAAGTTAAGTTTTTTAAAGCTTGCTTTTTGTTGTTATTTGAGTTAGTTTTTGTGAATAACGGCTTTGGAACCCTACACTGAGCATAGAGTTAGACATGCTCTTGCTAGATTTTTTTTAAAGCTTTTCTTATAGCAACACTCCTAACCTGACCTGAGTCCCTCCGCACCAAAATCGAGGATCGAATACACTTAGTTCTGTCCTTTTCTCTCGCTTTAGTTAGGTACGAATGGAGGAAGAGTGTGACGGAGCCCTTTAATTCTTCGGTCAAGCGTGAGCGTGCATTATGTTTCACTGCTCCTGCGCTTTGAAATAATATGGACTATGGCTCGAATCATTCGGCCCTTTTCGGCATGTAAAATAAAATTATATATATTGTTTTGGGATTCACGAAGAATCTTTAGAATTATCTTTTGGATTGTTTAAGATTTGTTATGATTTACAAATTGTTAAAACAGCTTAGTGAACGAGCGTTACCGGCAAATCTGACATATTTAAGAAGTACTTACCTATTAACACATTTAGTGCTGAAACCCCGACTATCGGGTATTTTATGATTTCGTAACCAGGCCGGATGACCCGATAGTCGGGTTATCCGGCCTGGCGCGATGGTCGGGGATATTTTTGTGGCCGTGCGCGATGTTTTTGTTTGGCTGAGTGGCAGTGAATGTGTTATCTTATCTTATCTTATCTTATCTTATTGGCGGGGTCCTTACGGATACACTTCGACCCTATGGGATCTTTTGTGTAGTTACCCCTTTTTTTTAGCACTTAATCCAATGCAGCCTCCACCCCTTCCAGAAAGCGGATAGTGGATTGCAATGGCAGTGCCTTGAAATCGCTTGGTTCTGGGTAGCCACAACCGAAGATTTTCATTCTTACTCCGGCGAGGGCATCACATTCACACAGTAAGTGTTTCATTGTTTCCACCTCTTCGCCGCACATTATACAATCTGTGTTGTCATAAAGGCCCATCTTTTATAGGCGATGTTTAACCCGGAAGTGCCCGGTAAACACTCCTATAATATCGCATCTTTAGAATTATAGTGACGTAATTCACAAATGTTGGATTTCGAGTTAGGTCTCTATAGTAATAAATATATGTCTCAAAGTCGACAGCTACAATGTTGAATTAGGTCACTATAATTCTAAAGGTGCGATATATCGGAGTTGTCTTCTGCTGAGTTTCCAAAGTTTATTGGTCCAGCTCTGGTTAACTCCATCTATGACGAGCTTCGCATGCCCTAAGCCTTCCGTAGTTTTCCACTCTTTTAGGTGATTTACTAGGGAGTTATTGTTCAGGGCTGCTTTTATGGTGCCACAAATGGTTCAGCTCCGACGTAAGCGCCCTTGGACCCTTTCCTTGCCAGCTCGTCCGCGGCTTCATTTCCGGGAAAGCCTTCGTGTCCTGGAATCCACATCAGTTTCACCTTGTTGTGTCTACCAAGCTTGTTTAAGGCTTGGATTCCATTGTAGACTAGTTTTGAGTCTACTTTAGGCGCTGTCAGCGCCTTAAGTGCCGCTTGGCTATCACTTAGAATATAGATAGTTCTCTCCTGTGGAGGCTTATCAATATTCTCTTGTGTGCAGGCAATTATCGCATACAACTCCGCCTGGCAGACCGTTGCGTAGTTGCCCATACTTATGCTACTGTTATAGTCTTTGGCGTGAATACCCGCCCCCGTACCGGAGCTCATTTTTGAACCATCCGTGTACCATATCGCGTTGTCTACCTCTGATAGGTGAAACCCATCTTTCCACTCATCCCATGTCAGAATGTGGACATTGAAGTTCCTCTGGAATACATACTTAGACTGCATTTTATCGCAGCCCATCGTCAGTATTCTGTCTGGAACAACATTGTGTGCCATTTTAGTGTGTCTGGTTCTAGGCGCTGCGTCGTTCCACAGCCCAGTCTCTTTCAACCTCTGCAGT
Organism: Acleris literana; assembly: GCA_946894065.1. Taxonomy (NCBI): domain Eukaryota; kingdom Metazoa; phylum Arthropoda; class Insecta; order Lepidoptera; family Tortricidae; genus Acleris; species Acleris literana. The sequence goes on from OX335668.1 coordinate 48,075,604, forward strand.
GACTTGCACGCTTCAGACTGTATGGCGATATGCAGCGGTGGGAGGTTTAGTAGGACCTTCATTGCCACCGTCGGCGTCGTTCTGAATGCCCCTGTTATGGCCATACAGGCCACCCTCTGCACCTTAGTTAGAGAGTCCTTGCATGTCTTTAGTGTTGTTCTTGGCCACCAGGCCATCACATAATTATGGGTCTTACCATCATAGTATAGATCCACTTTAGTACTTTAGGGTTAAGGCCCCATGTCTTACCATATGCTGATCTGCACGTTCCAAACACTCTCAGCGCTTTTGTTATCGCGTTGTCTACGTGTTTTTTCCAGATGAGTTCTTTATCTAGTGTGATACCTAGATATTTTACCTCACCTGACAGTTTTAGTAGCTCGCCAAACAGCTTTAGCTGTCTCACATGTTTGAGTGAATGTGTTAATAACTCAGTGGCGGTACTGCCATACAAGCCCAAAAGCCGGGCTTGCCTTACAAATATAACAACGATCAAAAATCAAAGGTCACGATCACGAACTATTTCAATTCGCGCTCTCATTAAAATTTTCAAATAATGCAACAGCAGCGTAGTACTGAATTTGATCGCGCTCCGCCGCCGCACGGCCGGCAGCACTGCTGCGCGCTGAGACGACCCGAACTCGCTTGAGACACGGCTGGTCATCCCGCTCGCACGCGGTGGCTTGCAGGGGGGCTTCTATCTTAACCGGTATATCTCTTTCTTACGCATTAGAACTGCCTTATAATGAGATATAACTATTCATAGGTTCATATAGCACATAGTACGAGATTTTAAGCCCTGCTTGCGTCTGAAGTTGTACCCGAGTCGAGTAAAATGCGAAATTCGCGCATGCGCGTATTGAGCCGCGTTGACGGCCGACTTCACTTCTATTTATTTGCTTGCTTGCTTACTTACTTCAATAATTTTACTTGTTTTGTTTGTTGTGAATTGTGAATTGTTTTGTTTGAGTCAACTGCGGTCACTAAGTATTTTGTTTGTTGTGTTGTTCAATTGGATTGGCAATGGAGGAAGTATTCCCTTGTGAATCTTGTGATTGTGATTATTTAAACTGTGCAAAAGTTTTGCTTGGCGTGTGAAAGGTAAAACTCTTTAAACTTTGCTGATAAAACATCAGATTTTCAGTACCTATTTCTCATTTCTCGCATAAGTAAAAGACGATTTAATGTTTAATATCTAGATCTGTGTAAAAAACACAATATTGCTGCTGTTGTAGTGTAGGTATATTATTAACGAACGACAAAAAGTTTGGAATATACCTATCTGATTATGAAAAATCAAATAACTTAGCTGACACAATTAAAAGGCATATGAATTTTATTTGCAATAAGACACAAAAGATTTTAGTAATTTTGGTAAAAAGCGAATTGAGACATTTATCCGCAATAACTTTAAAAACTACAAAATCATATCTCTCGGCTTGCCCTATCCTGAAACCCTAGGCACGCCACTGTAATAACTCTCTATGTTTTGCCCCTCTACCAATGTATGCCTTGTACCAAGTAATAACTCTACCGATTACGATACTTACACATAGCTCCAGTTAGTTAAAATCTACGAAGTTAAATTTTAGCGTTACGTTAGTTAACTTCGACTTAATTATACCTGCAAATAATTACTTAGACAACATATTATCTTAAGTTAAAACAGAAACCCTAATGCCCAATAACATCACACTGTTTATGATTTGACAGTTTTCGAAAATCTTTTCGTTAGCGTTAGGCATCTTGTCTATCCTCACTGTGTTGTCATTTTAAGTTCATTTCAAAACATTCATCATCAAAAGTCATAAGCTAAGAGTTAAACTTGCCACGCTCGTTATGATACATGATGTGATTGCGAATTTCCAAACCTGATAACGATAATTTATTTTTTTAAAGTTATGAGATTATTTATTGCTTTTATTCATTGGGTATATTTATTCATTAACCTATTTATTAACATTCATATTTCACGAGACATGATACAGCAGCCGCGAATATCGCAAGACACACCGAAGAGCACTGTGTCTGTAGTTTAGGTAGCCTTTAATCTAAGGGTGATATCGCAATCGCACGAGCCCGCGCGAGGTTGCGAGCCCTTGCGTGAGCTATTGATTGACGTCAACTTTTGGTGTAAATGGCCCGGTGCGATTCCAATTGGGATAAACCAAAAAAAAATGACTGCTTGCTTTTACAATTTTATTCGAAAGAATAGCCTTTTCTAAGGATCTAATTTGAAGCATTCCATGATTAAAAGTGTTATTGCTATTTAAAATAATTTGTTAAATATCCAAGGAGCGCCTAGCAAGTACACCTTTAAGCGTAAGCTTAAAGGCTATTTGTTGACGCTCCGAAAATCATAATTTCCCAACCAGCACTTTGTCCTTAAATTATAGTTTAGTTTTCTTTGTTTTTTGTTTATTTAATTGTGCCAAATGGTCGATGCTGTATACTGGCTAAGTAGGTATATTTATTTTAAATATTATGTTTCTGTAAGGTATTTGCATGTAGTTTTTGTATTTATTCTGTCACTATCTATAAGTATTTGTTTGATAGTATATATTTATTCGTTTAGCGTACCGTCCGTCTGTCACAAACGGAGCTGGCTGAAAATCAGCGCTGCAGGTGTTTAACACCTCAGCATTATGCTTAGCCAGTGTCCGATTCACTGCCGCGAAGACACACTCACTACTCTTTTTATTGCTGTTTTCTGTTTTTACTTTTGTTTTCTGTGTGTCTTATGTGTGTAGTGAATAAACGTATTTTTCTTTTCTTTTTCTTTTTAAATAAAAGTAACCTCGCCTATTTACTATATTGGTATACTTCGTCTAAGATTTAGAAGGACGATTTCTTATTATCTGTGATCTGTTTTCAAAGTCATAATAGACGAACGTCATTCAAACATAATGTAAAAAAACAATCGCAATACGATTTATTTATTATTTTAGAGAATTATAAGCATTTAACCATTGCTTATTATCTAGACCTCAATTAATAAATCACTTCCTACATGTCCCTTGTTTCAAGACTAGATTTACTTAACACAATCACATAATTTTTTTGAAAAGGCGGATTCCATACTTCCAATCATGAGTTTCTACAATACGAGGGCTGCACTGAAAGTTTCGGGAATCTAATACCTACAAACATATTTTTTCCCATATTATACCTTTTTATAATCTCTAAAGTTTCATTATATTAACACATCAATTGGCCACATAGAAAAAAAAGCGATGGTTTGGTTTCAATTGTTTTTTGAAGTCGTCGAGTCGCTACTGAAAATGGAATTGTCCCGTGAAAATTTAAGAGCTATGATTAATTACGACTTTAAAAGTGGATTAACACAAAAACAATGTGGAGACCGGATGATTGCTGCTTTTAGTAATGAAGCACCTTCAAAGACGACAATATACAGGTGGTATTCAGAATTCAAACGTAGCCGTGTATCCCTCACGGACGACGTGCGTGAAGGTCGACCAAAATCAGCAGTCACGCAAGAAAACGTCGATGTGGTGCGTCAGCTGATAAAGGAAGACCGACATGTGTCATATCGGGAGATTCAAGAGTGTTTGGGCATTAGAATGAGTCAGATACAAATTATTTTACAGAAACAATTAGGCGTGCGAAAGTTGTTTTCCCGTTGGATCCCTCACTTATTGTCTGACGAGCAGAAAACGTCGATTGGTGCCGCAGAACTTTGAATGAATTCAACGGAGGAAGTTCAAATGCAGTTTTTAGTATAGTATCAGGTGACGAGTGTTGGATATATGCATATGAGCCTGAAAATAAAAATCAATCTCGAGTATGGGTCTACATACGAAGACGAGCTCAAGCCGACAAAAGTTATTCATTCTCGCAGCACGGCCAAAAAGATGGTGGCTACATTTGTCTCCAAATCGGGTCACGTGGCTACTATTCCTCTTGAAGATCAATGCCGATTGGTACAACACTATTTGTTTGTCGAGTATCTTTGCTGAACTCCGAAAAAAAACCCTAGTCGCCGCATCATCCTTCACCATGACAATGCCAGGGGTGCCATCTATATGGCATAATTTTTAATGTCCGAAACGTATTAGGCATAACAAGTTTCGCATAATTTATTTACGCCGAATCTTAGACTAGCCGAAATTTTATTTGGCATAAATCTATATTATCCGAATGGTTGTTTACCCGAATAGTATGTTAGCATAATATTGACATGGGATAATTTAAATATGCATAATTTTGTTTAGCATATCTGTAATTTAGCAGAATTTTGATAGCCCGAAATCCCGTCCGAAAATCCGAAACAAAAATATTAAATAATTAAGTCAATTTGAAAAATAATAGGTTTAAGTTAGGTTAAATTTGTGTCCAGGCGCGAAGCGCCAAACTACGCGGAATAGGGGCTCCGCGAAGCGGGGCCCCGTCGATACTGCTGTAGGAAGCGGGACATAAGGCGACTCTTCTCGCTTAGGTCATTTTTAGGTTTATTACGTTAATTTATTAATTCGGCGAAATAAGCTTATGCGACAAATAACTTTCTGCGAAACTAATTTATGCGTAAGTCATTTTCTGCCAAATTCCTATTCGAAATTCAGAAAATATGCGTAAAACTAATTCGGCTACAATTAGATATGCGTGATAGAATTCGGCGACATCAAATTATGCGAGAAAAGTTTCTGCACAAATACAATTCGGCTTAAAAAAAAGATGTAATATTAAAATATTACTACAAAAATTATGCGTAAATAGGGGGAACCCAATGCCAGCCCTCACACCGCTAGAAAAACAACTGAGTATCTAGACGGTAAAAAAGTCGAATTACTGGACCATCCTCCATACAGCCCCGACTTAAGCCCCAATGACTTTTTTACATTCCGGACCGGTTTCAGACGTTGAAAGCAGTAGTGGAGGCTTTTAAAATTGCCATTTTGTCGACTCCTATTTCAAACTCAATAAGTGCTTTAACGACTGGTTTGAACGTATGAAAAAGTGCATAAAATATAAATGAAAATACTTTGAAAAACAATAAAAATACCTTTATTCAATTTAACTGCATATTTTTTTCTATTCCCGAAACTTTCAGTTTGGCCCTCGTATTATGTTGATGCCGTCGTTTTGAACCTCTTGGAAAACCTTACGTCTGAAATTATTAACATTCATCACACATAACTCAGAAGAGAAACGGTCTCATTAATATATTAATTTCATCATAAGAATTAGAGACCATTCGTAAACAAATAAATTTAAGATGACAACAGCTATTTTCAAACGTAGGTGTCAGCTAGATAATTATCTAAATTGTACTTATAAAACAAAATATTGGAGAGGTATTTGTATGCTTTATGTAAAATCACAAAAGAGGTTGATTCGGACCTCATTTAGGGGTCAAATCGACACCAGCAATTAATACTACGCTAACTCGACTTTTCTCGATTTTGCGTTTTTGATGCCAAAATGTTCTATTGAGGTATATGTACATGTTCACCAAATTTCAGTACAAAATTTTGAAAAACAAAAAGGTTTTTAAAGTTGCAAAGCGCTAAGTAGACGTACTTTTTAAAATCACCCGAACTATACTCCGCTAAATACGATTAGCCGGGTACACGCGGGAAGCGCGCGGGGAAATGTTTGTTTAAAGAAAAACACCGTGTCGGTGATAATTATGACATTTACTGTAAACAACCGGATAAAACTTATGAGAACTTATGAGATAAAACATTCTTTTATTTATCATTAAAGAAAGATTTCTGTTGATTTGCAACTTATTAGTTCATTCCCGGATAAAACTACGCTATGTAGTAGTTGGCGTAGTATGTTCCGATTGTAAACGATTGTGAGTACGAGTTAGCTTCAAAGAGATGGGTTTATTGTTACTTTTATGATTTTAAACCGTTATTTATTAATAGTACTACTTAAAATTGGTAATAATATGAAACGTTTAGGTTTTCACGATGGTCATAAAGGACTCGAAAAATAATTTGTACAAATTATATTTTTTTTTGTATCGCCAAAACAAACATTTTATTTTGCTGAAATATTGTCTAATTTCGTTGTTTCAAACAAAATATAATGTCCATTCAAATGTATTTCGACAAATAATTTCTCTGTGTGATGTTGTCATGTACCTATTTAAAATCGCGATAGCAGATCAATTTGAATTGTTCTTATTTTCGTCGCCACTTCTCGCGGTGGGGAAAATATTAAGTAATGACCTAATGTCAATATTGGACCATTTATTTAAGAACAAATTTCAATTTAAAAAAATACATAAGTACCACTGACACTGATGAACTGATGCTTTGGTAACGGTGCAATCATTCTCTAAATGATAGTTCAATTGAGTTAACTGCTTATAATAGTAATTTAGTGATAGAAAACGTAAATCTAATGGTGGCATCTCCAATGACCGAGAGTAGCATGGTTTCTGTTATTGATAAACTTCAAATGGGCCCAATATTGAGCTTTTATTTTTTGTGATCACGAATGATTAAGATCAAAATCCAAAGCAGTCTTCTCCAGTACCCTCACCTTCTTGTGATTTTATAAACTCTCCACAATTTCTAGAAACGTAAATATTATAACAACTTATGAAATCCTCTAGAAATTTTGAGAACCTATGAAACCAGTTGCCCCTAACCATAATGAGAAATTCAGATAGATTCTGTATCGGAGATATCTCATGCTTGTGGTACAAAAGTTAATGCTGGCGAGTGAACTAAAAAAATCACGTATTTATTTTATAACTTTGTCGGCGTGATTAAATGCTAAATGATAGCTTTGTATTACCTACCATGAGTTTCTGAGTTAAACCGCGGACAGAAGGACATTGCCAAACTATGTGGGTTTTTTGTTGACTATAGAACACAAAACTCTTTACTTTTTTACTATAGCACAATCTAATACTACGAGCAATACTAAAGAGGTAATAAAAGGAGTAAAAATAAATAAACTAAGCTGTAAGAGTAGCCGTTTAGGCATAATGTAGTGCTAAAAAATCCGAGACTATTCGAACCGAACCTGAGCTTTTTTTTTGGAACTAAACTGGCAGTCATAAAAATGATCGTCCAGTATGTAATAAAACACAAAAAAACATTGTTTTTATTTAAAAAAAATGTTCCGTATAACAATACGCTAAGTATGAGTTAGCGTAATTTAATTCGGAAACGTTTTTTGTATTTTTAAGACAAATTCAGCTAAGTCGATCTAAATTCAAAATTAAGAAGATAATACAAATAATAGTAAAGACATATTGTATAATCTGCTATGAACAACTTACGGTGAAAAAATCATAAATGTAGCATAAGAGGTTAAAAAGTTATCGCATGTTTCCCTATTATTGGCTCTGTTGTAAAATTGTCATTTTCAAGTTAGCGTAGTGTTAATTGCTGGTGTCGAAATGAAGGAATTTCTTAATTTTATTAAAATTAATTCATTGTAACATATATAGTTTTAATCTTACTACAGAGATCGATTTGAGAAGCCTATTCCTCGAAATGGTTTTTAAATTTTTATACGTTGTCAAAAAATGGTGTATCCCCATTCCCGCGCGGCGTTGTATCGCCTCGCCTCGCGGGCGCAAAAGCATCTTTAGCAACTAGGCCACTGACGCGTATAAGGGTAAAAAAAATACGTTTTCAATATGCGGTACTTATTCAAGACATAAACTAGAATTAAAGAAATAAAACCAAATACACCACTTTACACAACTTGGAAACATGCCAAGGCTTTTATAGTGAATCCTCACCATAGCATGAAATAGTTATCATAATACGCGGCCGAATTCATAAATTGCTACGCTATTGTTTTGTAATACCATACAAAATCCATAAAAATCTGTTATTATCCCTACTAGGTACCTACCTGTTTAGGGTTCCGTACCTGAGCTGTATCTTTTCAACCGTATTATATGTCCGGTTGATTTTTTTGCAGAATATTGAGGCGTGATAACGGGAGACTTCGTAACAAATAATAATGAAAAAAACAAAAAACTGCCTTCCAAAACAAAAAAAAAACTTCTTTTAAAATGGTAGGTAGTCGGCTTTTGGTTCAAAATATTGAGAGTCGCCGATTTCAGTTTGACTGATAGCCTAAGCAACGAAGACCAAAAACTGCCTTCAGGGGAAAAAACTCGTGTATGAGCGAATTTTGGTAGTTGTAGAGGATGGTGTTTTAAACCACATACTGAAAATACTGATGGGTGGGGGTGGAGCTATCGGGTGGAGGGGAGTGTAAAGGTCCCTTTTTTAGTTTTTCGTAAATAATTCGTAAAGGGTGGCCCATAGCAAAAAATATTCCCTTACATAATTCATCATCATCATCATCATCATCAAGTGGGCTCGGGTTTTTTTTTTGTGAGTGCCTCTTATAGTGAAGAATATTTATGCTGAGTATCAACATCTTAATTGTGACAGTTCTCGACTTATGATTACTTTATGATTTGTTTTTATGTACTGTTTTTCGGGATATATTCAAGCGATTTGCTTTAAATTTTGAAATAATGTTCTTTTCATAGATTTGCATCGCCTCCCAAAAAACAAATACTAGTTATCATACAAAAAAAAGAAAATAAAGATCAAATAAAAAAGATAACTTATTTTTTATATGGTTGTGACACCTCTAGATTTTTTTTTCAGAATAGTGCATAAAGTGGCCTGCTACTTGCCAAAATATCAAAATTGTCTAGGCGGTACTTCCTATCAAAAATCAGCAATATGTGTATTCAGTTCTGTATTCAATCGGTTCTGTTTTCTTTTTCTTATATGACAACTAATATTTGTTTTATGGGAGGCGATGAAAATCTATAAAAAAAGTTATTTCAAAAGTTGAAGCAAACCGCTTGAATACATCCCGTAAAACAGTACATCAAAAAAAACATTAATTAATCATAAGTCGAGAACTGTTACAATTAAGATGTTGTTACTCAGCATAAATATTCTTCACTATAAGAGGTACTCACATAAAAAAAACCCGAGCCCATTTGATGTAAGGGCCGACTTACTATGCAAACCCGAATATGGCCTTTCGGAAATCATTTTTCCCTCCAAATCTCATTAAATATAGATCCCAGCAAAAAAGTACTTGAATCTTTTTTGTAGAAAATTTTATGTAGATTAATTATGTCATGGAACATTTTTTGCTATGAGCCACCGTTTAAGAGTTATTTACGAAAAACTAAAAAAAAGGGACATTTACACCCCCCTCCACCCGTTAGCTCCACCCCCACCCATCAGTACTTTTAGTATGTGGTTTAAAACACCATTCCCTACAACTATCCCAAAATTCGCTTATACACGAGTTTTTTCCACTGATTTGTCTTCGTTGCTTACGCTATGACCTACAATTTTAAAAGAAGTATTTTTTTGCGTTTTCGAAGGCGGTTTTTTTGTTCTCTTAAACATTTATTTCATTTTATACTTTTTACTTATCATAATAAGCTGTTATGTAGTCCCACTTCTTAGTTGATATGAATCTTTAAGACATTTCAAGTTCACCGCAAGTAACGCCGCGGGAAAGTCATAGTCATATTTAAACAATTAAATGTTCTACGTTATAGTCGCTCAACTATCTTAATCGAGATACCATAACGCCACCCTTGAAATAGGTACCGTTGAGGAGTTCCGTTGGCCATCTGTGGTCTTCATCATCAGTTCCACTTCGCCAAATGATACTTTCTGAATGCAAATGCTGGACTTGTTACTAAAAATACTGAAATTGCTATAATTATGTATGCCTATAATATTTGAGGAGTTCCCTCAATTCCTCATGGATTGGCAATGGGATTGGCAATGGGACCACACGGGAAGCACCAGCTTTCAAATAATAAAAGAATCATCAAAATCGATACACCCAGTTGAAAGTTCTGAGGTGACAAACATAAAAAAAACAGTCGATTTGAGAAAATCCTGCTTTTTTGAAGTCGGTTAAAAAACCGGGCAAGAGCATGTCGGACCATGTTCAGTGTAGGGTTACGACACCGTTACTACAAACATAAAAAAGATATCTCGAAAAACCACGAGAATAAAATAATTATCTATTTAAAGTTATTGGCTGTCTTAGATGATTTTTTGTAGGTATAAACTCTTTAGTCGCCTGTATTCTCAAGTCTACTTAGCCGTGATATCTATATATATATAAAAATGAATCCCTATTTCCCTTGGTCACGCCATCACGCGTGAACGGCTGGACTGATTTCGCTAATTCTTTTTTTGTTGTGTTTGTTATTGTCAGGAGAGGGTTCTTATGGAAGAAAAAATTAAGAAAATAATCTAACCTTAGCGCTTTGGACAATATAAACTTTTACGTGCGAATGCGTGAATGCGTGCTGCAAAAATCGTCAAAGAGGATGTAAAAAAACGGAATATCGTTTAAAACAGATGCTTCGGTCGGAGTTATTTTATTGATAAAATACATGTTAAATAGTTAATTTATTATTTCTTACAAAAAGGATGTAAGAAAACTGAATTTCTTAGTGCACATCACGGTTAGTTCAGAGCCATCATGCCAAATATTAAAAGTTCATATTAATATAGAGTTTTGGTAAGTTTGGATAGAATAACATACACGTTACTAACATAACAAGTGATATACTTGGTTATAAAGAAGAATACAAATAGTTTTCTTTAATTTACAGTTGATTATTCGTTTTTGAAAATGCCAGCAATTAGGCGTACAAACTTAAGTCGCAGAACTCGCAATGCTGCGAGTCAAAGATTTACAAGAGCAAGTCCAACTGACGAGCAACGCGAAGCGCGGAATGAAGTTGAACGGAATCGATGGCATCGAAATCAATAACATAGAAATGTTGCGTTTAACCCCTATCGAGCTGAATTCAATTATAACGTGGAAATCGATTACAGTTCACAGCAAATCGTTGCTATTGGACCACGTTGTGTGCCAATATTTCAAGGCATTTAAGTTTAAAAATGAAGCTCCTGGATTGTGTTGCGCGAAGGTAAAGTCAAATTGACGCCATTGGTACAGCCACCAGAGCCACTACATTCATTGGTTTCCAGAAATGGGCCAGATTCTAATCATTTTTGACTCATCCCGCAATACAATAATTATTTTCAAATGACGTCATTTGGTGCAACAAAAGTTATTCAAGAAAAATTTATGCAACTTTCAAGATTCAGGGTCAAATATATCATCTGACAGGTTTACCATTCCGTAAAATCGATAAAATATATCTGTAAGTACGTGAACAAAGGTAGCGACATGGCTGTGCTCGGAGTTGCTGCTGAAAATTCAAACGATGAGATCACTCATTTTCAAATTGGAGGCTATGTCAGTAGTAACGAGGTGATGTGGCGTATTTTTTCGTTTCCAATACATGAAAGACACCCCACTGTAGTTAACTTGGCCGTACATCTGGAAAATAGTCAAAGGGTGTACTTTACAACGGAAAACGTATTACAACGAGTTGAAAGGCCGACATCCACGACATTGACCAGCTTCTTTGAAATGTGCTCGAATGATGACTTTGCTAGAACACTGCTTTATTCCGAAATGCCACGATATTATACCTGGAATCAATCGTTAAAGAAATTTCAACGACGGAAACAAGAACAGCTAGTTCCAAGTTACCCTCAAGTATTTTCCACCGATGCACTAGGACGTCTTTACACAGTCCATCCCAGCCGAGACAAGTGTTTCTATTTACGTTTACAGTCAATGTTCGTGGCCCAACATCATTTCAACATCTGCGAACTGTTGATGGTGTATTGTGCGGCACATACAGAGAAGTCTATCAGCGTTTGGGATTGCTAGAGAATGACACTCATTGGGACCACACTTTCGAAGATGCTGTGATTTCGTCAAATGCTAAACAAATACGAACATTGTTTTCCATAATTTTGTCTACCTAGATGCTTCTCATCAACACCGACTGATCTATGGAACCAATATACTCGTAAAGATCACATGGCCGAAGGTATATTTACATCAGAAGCATCTTAGAACATCAAATGCAAATTTGCAAATTAACGAAGAAATGTACAATGAAGCATTAATTTTAATTGAAGACATATGCTTGATGCTTACCAACAAAGGATTAATACAATTAGGAATGACAACGCCCAATCGCCCAATGCACGACGCATTTAATCAAGAGTTGAGACGCGAAACCCAATATGATTCCGAAGCATTAAAAGAAGCTGTTCTAAGAAACGTTCCCCTTTTAAATGAGCAACAAAAATATGCCTACAATACGTTAATGAAAGTAGTGAACGATGAAACTGGCGGATTTTATTTCTTAGATGCTCCCGGTGGGACTGGGAAAACGTTTTTAATGATTTTGGCAACGATCGAATCGAACAGCTCATTCCGCACTCAAGTTGCCGTTGAACATGCAAATAAATGAAACACCAACTTGCGACCTTTCGAGAAATTCTGCAATTGCCAAAGTGTTGATTCAGAGCAAATTACTTAATACTTTGGGATGAGTGCACATGGCACACAAAAAATCTTTGGATCCAAAACCGGTTTGGTGGTGCGATGATTTTAGTGGCAGGTGATTTTCGCCAAACACTACCAATAATAGCACGATCAACCCAGCTGACGAACTTAACGCATGTTTAAAGTTATCCATTTTATGGAAAGACGTTAAAACGCTCAAATTAAATATGAACATGCGAGTCGAATTGCTGAACGACCAATCTGGAGAAGTTTTTTCCGAACAATTGCTCGATATTGGTAATGGCAAAATACCTGTTGACTCATCGTCTGGATACATCATATTTCCTACAAATTTTTGTCACTTTACTGAAACTAAGACCGAACTCATCGAGAAGGTTTTCCCAAACATTGAGCGAAAGAGTTATATTGGCTGCAAAAAACGTTAATGTCAACGAAATGAATTTGCAGATTTAAAATAAGATAGCTGGCGAATTAATGGGGAACCCGTCATTTTAACGAAACCTATTTTATCGATTATCATTTCCCATAACTCGATTCGCAGAATTTTATAATTATTTAGAAACCATTCATCGAACCTCATTACATCGCTCATACATTTGGTCGTAAAGCCTTTTACTCAAAAAGCAACTCATCGAATTTTACGTCATTATTTTATTTGTACATCGATATAGTTATTCATCGAAGCATTTTTTCTATAATTTTAATTCAATGTAAGTTTTAGTTCCCATAATTCTTATTATATCGAAATACGTGTCATCAGTGTTACTATAACTGATAAAACGTTTTAACGACGGTACGTTTCATCGAATGCATTTGGGTATAGAAAATATGGAAGAAAAAAGAGTTACGAAAGAGGTATGGCGAGCAAGATTGAGGAAGACAAATTTGGTTTTCCTTCTCAGTTTCCAAACTCAAAAAAGTCACAAAATCGAATCTGTCAACCCCGATTCAACGTGGTCTTGTCTGCCCTGCCCCTAGAGTGTATATAAAAAGCCGGAGGCGCGGAGGGAGGGTTGTCCCCGCCCGCTTTGGGAAAGCGCTGGCACTGAGTGAGCCGTAGAGGGTGAGGCTGGTCCTAACTGGACCAAAAAGCCGAAGCTGCGGAGGCGATCTCTGGTGCTTGCGCTTTCCTACGCATGGGCGAGGGGGCTGCACTTCCCGCAGCGCCGGAGCAGTTGCAAATTCTAGCCCTAACCCTTCTAATCGCGTTGCTGTGATAACACTGATAACAAATGCGTCGTTCGATGAAACGTTACTGGGATGAATCGTTACTGCGATGAAACATTGATCTTGAAAATAATAAAATATAAAACGTTAACTCTGGGAATTATGTTTCGATGAATTGATTCTACGAATAAATAATAGTTCTATGAAAGGTAAATTCGATAATCAATTATGCTATGACTTGATACAAATTCGGAAGGATTTTTTCGATGAACAGTTGTTCGGTTATATAACAGAGCATGAGATGATGATTATGGGATTCAAGAAGTATGTGCAATGATATTCGTGGAATAGTTTTCGACAACATGAAAATCGACATAACTCATTTCGATAAACTAATAGGTACCCGAATTAATGACATACAAATCGATTGATTCCGTTATTAACTAAGATGATGTTGTCAACTATCCAACGGAGTTTTTAAATTCGCTGGAATTGGATTACCGCCTGGATTACCACCTCATAATCTGTAATTAAAAATCGGATCGGTAATTATTATGTTGCGGAATATAAACCAGCCACGTCTTTGTAATGGCACCCGACTTGCGATGAAGAAATTTATGAACAACGTCATCGAAGCCACAATTTTGAAACGGAAGTACAAAGGCGAAGACGTTTTGATTCCACGGATTCCTTTGATTCCGAATGACATGCCATTCGACTTTAAACGGTTGCAATTTCCAATGCGGCTAGCATTTGCAATATCGATAAATAAATCACAAGGGCAGTCGCTAAGTGTTTGTGGCATCAATCTTGAAAATCCATGTTTTTCACATGGCCAGTTATATGTCGCCTGTTCCCGTGTCGGAATACCAACAAAACTATTTATATACACGCTAGAAAAAAAAACTAAGAATGTTGTATATCATAAAGCATTAGAATAATAAACACGTTTTTTTATATATTATTTATTAATTATACCAATTCGAATTCCATATTCATAATTAAGACAGGACAACGTCTGTTGGGCCAGCTAGTTCGTTATAATTATATTATTATGTGCTTTCAATTTAAGATTCTAGATTTTTAGTATTTGTAGTTTGTACATAAGTGACTCAAGCTAAAATGCCACTTCTCGAGTTCAATATCCTAAGCGGTCCCCCAGATTTCAAAAATAATAATGATATATACACGTAACGGTTTGTAATAGCTGTCCAACAATATTTCAAACTATTGTTACGTACGTGGGGGTAGGTAACTGATAGAAATGCACAAATACACCGATAATCAAAAGTAGACTTTAATAACGCACTCACTTAAACCGTTACAAAACAATTATCGCACAAAAACTTCTAATACTCAAAAGATCGCTCGGGTCGCTCTTATTCGCACTGATCGCTTTCCACGTAAAGACTGACTCGTCGCAACCGGTGTCCGCCGTTTTATAGTTCCCGAGTCCGATTATTCTAGAACGCCTTCCGGAATGTTCGATGTACTTCGCCCCGCCAAGGTCGATCGAGACTGTTCGTTGCTGGAATGTTCTACGCCTTGCTACCTTGTTGTTTTTACGATCGCAATGACCTTGACTCACGGGTCTAGATGAGTCTGGAATGTTCCGCGTCTCATTTCGTTTTATCTCTTTCACACGCTTCTGGAAGGTTCTCAGTATAGCTGTCTCTTTCTAATCATGCTATCTCTTTCACACGTTTCTGGAAGGTTCTCATTATAGCTGTCTCTTTCTAATCATGCTATCTCTGTCACTCTTACTGGAAAATTGCCATATACTGAAATGTACTTCAAAGGCCCATAAGGGGTCCCGAAAATGCCTGAAAATGGGTTTTCAGGTTATGGCGTCATCTGATAGAGGGTGGCCTGAAACGGACTGAAAACATGTTTCAGGCGCCTGAAAACAACGGCAAGTTGGTCGAAATTCTGATAATCTGGTACGAGTATGTGATAGAGCTACCTCTGAAACGGACTGAAACGATATTTCAGCCTGCTGAAAACGCTTCTAAAGCACCAAAATTAACGATAAAAGATGAGACTCCTTATGCCATCGGCGTAACAGAATGTTGTTAAGAAAAAAATATTTTTTTATGCTTGCTTTACCTGTAAAG
The DNA here is from genome assembly GCA_946894065.1 of Acleris literana. Classification (NCBI taxonomy): domain Eukaryota; kingdom Metazoa; phylum Arthropoda; class Insecta; order Lepidoptera; family Tortricidae; genus Acleris; species Acleris literana. Next base: position 48,091,284 of record OX335668.1, read on the forward strand.
CAAGGATAAAGGCAGGTACCCTAATAGTAGATTGTACAACAAGAGCATAAAACGAGCCGTACCGGCTCGGGTGGCTATATGCACGTCTCGGGTAAAATGGGTTTTATGCTCGAGTTTTACACTCTGCTTTTCACTTCGATTACGAGGAAATAAAACATTGATGATGTAAAAAACTTACATGAATGAGAATGTATTGACTTGTTTGCCGCTTCTCAAGACTTTGTAATTTTCATACGGTTAAAGTAAATTTTCTTTGATATATATATATAATCTCACGCCTTCGTTCCCAGAGTGGGGTAGGCAGAGCTACAGAATTACAACATCTCTAAAAACTTGTTGATAATTCTATAACCACAATTTGCACAGTTAGGCTAAGATGTTTACTTTGATTTAGGTGGCAATGTCTGTTCTACAACTTCTTTTGCATTTTTTTCTATTAGTGTGTTAGATGTGAACATTATTTCCTCTTCACTAAATTCCGTAACACCACACTACAAGTTTTGCAAAGAAAACTACTACCTAATGAAAAGTCCAAAACTGTGGTCCAAAACTAAAATGACTTCCTAGATGATAAATACGTTTTTAAGTAGTGTAAGGTATTACTGAAAATAAAGTTTTTTTTTTAAATAGTTATAATAGCTGAGCAATGAGCTAGACAAAACCCTCTTTCCCGCCAGTGTATTTAGTTTTTATATTATATTTTTTTAATTTTCTGCATGAGTTTTTAACTTAGGTCAAACGCATTACTGCCAAGTCATACGTTAATTTTGTAATGTTTTTATTAATAATACTTGTTTTTAATAGTTAAACATTTCTTTTTTGTTAGATGCAACATAGAAGGCAAATAAATTACAGTAAGTAACCCGTTTTCACCTATCAATATAAAAAATGTTTTATGTATAACCTGTGCTCATGGATACCCAAGATGCAGGCTCAGACTAGTTTGGGATCCGCCGGAAACTGATGTTTTTTATAAGTACAGTGTGATTTTATATAATAAAAAAATTTAATTGAATTGAATTGATTGAAATGTATTCAAATAACAAGTTTATTTAATGCAGTCACCTCGTCTGTCTGGCTGTAAGGCTTAATTGTATTAGTCTACAGTGCGACCAAAAAGAGTAGAAATTAAATAAAATGGAACTTACGTCAAGAATGTGACAGTTAACTAGAAAGTGGTGCCCTCATTTAATTTCTACTCTTTTTGGTCGCACTGTAGATGAAAACAACACTTTATGCACTAGTGCATAAAGGTGTTGTCGTCATCTAGACTAAGACAATTTTAAGCCCTACAGCCAGACAGACAAGGTGACTGCATTAAATAAACTTGTTATTTGAATACATTTACTTTAATTTATTTGCCTTCTATGTTGCATCTAACAAAAAAGAAATTTAAAAGTATTAAAAACAAGCATTATTAATAAAAACATTACAAAATCAACGTATGACTTGGCAGTATTGCGTTCGACCTAAGTTAAAAATCTCATGCAGAAAATTAAAAAAAAAAAAAAACGAAATACACTGGCGCGAAATAGGTTTTTGTCTATAGTATGGACCACAGTTTTGGACTATTCATTAGGTAGTCGTTTTCTTTGCAAAACTTGTGTTGTGGTTTTATGGAATTTAGTGTGAAGGGGAAATAATGTTCACACCTTACACACTAAAAGAAAAAAATGCGAAAGAACTTATTAAACAGACATTGCCGCTTTTTTTTACATTATCACTGTTTTATTTCCTCGTAATCGAAGTGAAAAGCAGAGCATAACTCGAGCATAAAACCCATTTTATGCACTTGTTGTACAATCTACTATTTATACCATTCCCCCTATAAAAAGCTTATTTGATTGACTGAAAACAGTGAATAAAAAGCACTTTTAATCACTATTTTGGTGTTTGAATTTAGAAAACACCAATATATTCGACATCCATCTCAATGCTATACAACCTCCTTACGAAAAAATATGCGATACAAACTCCTGTGCAAAGAATACTCGACATACAAACTCCTTGTGCAAAAAATAACTCCTCGTGATTTGATTGGTCGACATTAACGACAAGGAGTTCAGCATTAAAAAAAAGTTTTGTGTTATTGGCTGTCATTAGTAGGTAAATTGGAGCCATTTTGAATACTGTAAGTTGTACGAAAACAAAATTAGGTGTTACTTAATAAAAATAAAAAAACAATTTTAAAAGCATTTTAATTAATTTTACCTTCCATTTTTCGTGATTAAATGTCTATTTTCGCTTAAATCTTTCTTTTTCTCGTTGTCATGATATAAAGTATAGTATGCAACTCTTGAATAAAAAGGATTTATATCGAGGGCCATGAATCACTCGCTTCTCGCTCAGGAGTCTAACGCTAGAATGACGCGCTACGCTCGTGATTCATTTATCATGAATCACTCCCTGCGGTCGTAATTCAGTCTTTAGTATCCTTCACTTGCTCGTGAGTCATCTATGGCCCTCGCTTTAAATCCGTCCTTTATTCACTAATTGCATAATATACTATTTTAATACAGTTGCTCAAAAAGTGGTACTTTTCGTAGCTGTATATCGTGCGGAAAGTTGGATTTTTTCGAACCAGGTGGTGCTTTTTATTTTTCCTATTGCGCACTAGTGCGGAATGTTGGATATTTCGCACGAGCGCGTTTTACTTTTCCATTTTTTTTAAATATGCCTTTGTTCTAAGCCATTCTTCCAATCAAAGAGATGACATGTTTAAATAAAGTACCAGGAGCGCAGAGGTAATTAGGGGGTGCGTAGCGCAATTTAGATCGCAGGTGATGACGTAGCGCGATACGACGCACCGGCGGGCCCACACAACACAGCGTTGATGACTGACACACGTCACAGCAATACACGTGCGGAACTGTCATTTTCACTTGTCCCGAGTCTAGTCCCTCGCTTGAAGCTCGCGCCATGACACCTCGGGACTCATGTAAAATGATATACTTTTCATGTTTCATACTCTAAAAGTAGGCCTTTTTATATCTTAGAAGCGGGTTGAAAGTGATACATGTCCACCCTAGGGAAGAAAAGTAATTGAAAAACGAACTATGTCTACTGGGTGTTAGGTAATGAGTGGATAATCCTTGAATTATGGATAGAGGGCACTTAGGACGTTATGAAAAAGCTAAAATAGACTAAGTAGAAGTCGCACGGTTTTCGAGATATTTGGACTATTAGGTTTTTTTCGAAAATTCAAATTCCTTGTTCAATGTTTCATTCACCATTCTAAGCTAATTTTTTTCAAATTTTATTTTTTCTCAATATTCTTGAATACTTATGTTATCAGATAGGCTTTACCATTAATGTGAGACTAAAACGGATTAAAAAAAAAAATCGCAAACGTAATTTTTGTGGTTACAATCGTACATTGATAGAACTTTCAGCACCAATGGTGAAAAAAAAATACACTACCGTCTAGTTGCCCATAAGCTTAAAAACATGCCAATTTATTGAAAATTTAAAAAATAGTAATTACCTTTTGAATTTAAAATCAAAATGCCAAAATAATGAAAAAAATACACGCCCACCCACACTTTTCCTGATTTCCTTTTTGTATCCCGGGCGTAGAATTCAAAACGTTTTGTTCCAAAAATGATATTACTGGCCACTAATTTAAATGCCATTTATTTCAAATTTAAAAAATATGCCGACTGGTTTGTTTTTTTTTCGAATTCGATTTTTAATTTCGCTATTATTGCGTAATGAATGGTGAATTGTGTGTTTAGACTGTTGTGTTGTTTTTTTTTGTTTAATATTTATTCAAACACAATACACACCGATAGAATATGGTCAAATGCATTTATGGTGAGTGCCAAGGCAACGCTAGTGCTGCTGCAATTTTGTGCGCTGAACGCTACCCAAACAGACGCCATCCCGATTAACGGATTTTTCCTCGAATCCATAACGGGTACAGTGAAGAGAGAGTTCTAGGCAATAGGACCTTCACACGTTGGAAATGAAAAGGGTGCAATCCGTGTGTTTTTAGAGTCGCATGCACTTTCCACGTTGTCAGTCCGAGGCTATTTGCTACTACCGTACGAACCAAGAAGGATTTGCCGTTATTAAATCCAGAACATTTTCATCGTCTCGCTCCCTCGGTCTGCCCTCGCTATTTCCTCCTACTTACACCCTGGCCGAAAACTCCCTTCATGTAAGCGTTATGGATTCAAGGAAAAATCCGGTATTCGAGCATATTCTATCGGTGTGTAGGTATTGTGTTCGAAAAATTATTAAACAAAAAAAAATCAACACAACAATCTAAAAAATAGCGAAAATTAAAATCGAATTCGAACAAAAAAAACAAAAAGCAGTCGGCACATTTTTTAAATTTGGAATAAATGGCATTTAAATTAGTGGCCAGTAATGTCATTTTTGAAACAAAAAGTTTTGAATTTAACGCCCGGGATACAAAAAGTAAATCAGGAAAAGTGTGGGTGGGCGTGTATTTTTTTATTATTTTGGCATTTTGATTTTAAATTCAAAAGGTAATTACTTTTTTTTAAATTTTGAATAAATTGGCATGTTTTTAAGCTTATGGGCATGTAGACGGTAGTGTATTTTTTTTTCACCATGGGTGCTGAAAGTTCGATCAATGTACGATTAAAAACGCAAAAATTAAGTTAGTGATTTAAAAAAAAAACATTTTAGTCTCACATTAATGGTGATGCCTATCTGATAACATAAGTATTCAAGAATATTGAGATTCTTTCTCAATTTGAGAAAGAATGAAATTTTAAAAAAATTAGCTGAGTATGGTGCTATGATCAAAACATTGAACAAGGGGGTTCATTTTCGAAAAAAACCTAAAAGTCCAAATAACTTGAAAACCGTGCGACTTTTACTTAACCTATTTTGGCTTTTTCATAACGTCCTAAGTGCCCTCTATCCATAATTCAAGGATTATCCGGGTGAATTTCAACAAGCGTCAAATTATCCTAATTTTGGTGGTATTTTTTATTTTCTTAGTAGGGTTTACAATTAAAAGTTTAAGTGACGTCATTAGTCATTATAAAAACAGTGTTAAAATGGCCCTTTATTATACCAAGTGTTTTTTAAGATATAACGATTTTACTAATTATGTACCACCAAAATTGTTATTATCCACCAAAATTACTTTTCTTAGAAAAACTCACGATCAATAATAACATATCGGGCTAATTAAAATATAATCGTTAGGGAATCTTCCTTGTTATTTTTGAAAATCCAAAACGTAAGTTTCTAATATAATAAATAATGATTATTTGTTGTTTAAATAATTTTGGTGGAGACCAGAAATTTTGATAATTTTGGTGTTTCGCAAAAGCCACCAAAATTGTACCACCAAAATTATAAAATATAACATTTTTTTTAAATTAAAAACAAATGTTTTAGTTTAACAAAAACTTAACTCGTTACAGTTAAAAAGACACCATAAACATACTTGAAAAAACTATCACACAACAAAACTTTTTGCGAAATAATGACTTATCTAAGTTATCACGATTAATAAAGTGTATTTCATACCACCAAAATTAGATACTTATGTGCTTAGCGGGAAGACGCAGAAAGATGGTACAAATCTTTCACCGTCTATTGCTGGAGTGAAACTGAACGAACATCTGACGCTACATTTGTTTGTTTAATCACGTTTCGTTCGATCATAAAATCAATTTCAATATTCACCACCAAAATTAACTATTTCGCTTGGACAGTTTTATTTACACTGATCCCAGTTTCCTTTTACTTGCAAATGCAATAATTGATACATTTTAAAATACCTCAACTAATAAGGAATACAGATAACTAAAATATAAGTCTAGTTGAGGCTTAATAAGTTTGTACCACGACATATCAGTATATGCGGGAAGTACAGGACACGACACCAAAATTGATTTTGGATTGAAAATATTTTTTTACGATAAATATAATAAGTTAATAATAATTTTAACTTTGGCTCAATATGGTACTTTGAGTAAGATTATTTATAAAATAAATAGTTTTCCAATACATGTACTTTACACCCCAATTATCACGTCCGCCGCTCAAAAAATGTGGTTGAGATAATTACCCATCCAGTCATTACCTAACACCCCCTGTATAGACCTGTGCAGTAGCAGAAACCTATATAGCCTCTCTGTAGTAAGATTATAAAAAAAATACTAAATTTGTACTGCGCCATGGTAAAATCTTATACAGCCACTGTTTGATAAAACTACCGAATCTTACTTTTATAAGTTTTATTATCAACTTTCAGAATAAAGCACCAGTTATATATTTAAGTAACTTTTTAATTTCATATATTAACTTTATTTTTATAAATCACTTTTTTGAATAATTCCATTCCTATTTGATTGCTTGCGGTCTGTAATAAAATAACCACCTCAAAACCGCACCTAATAAATAACCCTTCATGGCAGTCGGTTAAAAGGCTGGCACTTTGGTGCTCTAAAAAAAGGTTGTGTCAAAAACAAGAGCGGGAAAACAAGATACGATCTTCAGTACCTATCTAGTTGTACTACGTAATATACTTTTCTCAAAAATGTTGACATTCCTATCTATATACTGAGACGCGAAGTACATAGATTAATGACAGTACTCAAATAAAAAAAAAAACTGCGTTCTCGCTACACAAGCCCGCAATGTTGCAACCAAATTTCATTACTATCTAGCTTGTAACTTTTTAAAAAGTGAAAAGGGCCATAATAAAATGAGGGCACAAGTCTTATACATCCAAATTTTACTCGAAACATAACTTTTTTATCGTGCCTTGAATAGCTTATATATTTTTTTAAAACAAAAATTGCGTTTCTCCTTGTCTTAAACAAAAAAGCGTTAAGGAGTGATGGTTTTTTCACATGAAGTTCTGTTTGTACGCAATTCAAAAAATTAGTTTAAGCGAAGAAGATTTGACTCCAACACAAAAAAAAACTTGCGATTTTTGAGAAAAGCACTATTATTGCCTCGGCAGGAACAGCAATTGCGGGCTTCGTATTAATAAACGGACTCGCAAGCTCGTCCGTTTAATCCAATACTCGGCCCGCAATTGCCTACTTCCATGCCTAGGCAATAATGTACTATTTCTCAAACAAGCTCGGAAATAACGGTTTTCCGATTGAAACACATGGACGGAAAATGCCTCTTTTTACTCCTAGCAGTAAAAAAACCATATGAAAACACTTTCCGTCCATGTCCATATTGTTTCTTCAAAAGTGCTCTATTGCGTATAAAATCGAAAGGACCATGAAAAAAATCCCGTACATCCAACTTGTGGGAGCGCAGTGAGGGGCGGCGGCGCGGCGGGGTTCTGCGGAGCGGCGGCGGCGTGCGCGGATCGTTGTGCGTGAAACTATCTTAACTAATACTCGTATGACGCAAACAAACACTCTCTCCCGATTTGTCAAAGGTTTTTAAAAATACTTATATTCATGTATTTGTATAATTTCCTTGCATTGTTTGAGAAAAGCGTTATGTGTGCCTCGGCGGAAACGAGGATTTCCTGACTCGTAGTTTAGTAGGCCTCGCTATTGCTCGGCCTGCTAACTCGCTCGTCAGGAAATCTCTTACTTTCCGCGCCTAGGCAACAATGTACTATTTGGCACTCAGTTTCACTCAATCCAACTTTAAAATCATATGACATCATTGTACGAAAATGTTCTCGTTCGAATTCCATTGTAAATAGAAAAAACACGGGAATCGTAATAAAAAAAATGGAAATGTCAATTTTATTTTTTAATTTATCGTCAAATAGCTAATGGCATTCGAATTTCAATTAATAAGGAAATGAAAAAGGAGCAATACATGTAGGTTCTATTTTTAAAATTGCCACATTTCAAAACTTTCCTAGTCACCCATGTACAGTTTTTAATAGAGCATTTAACCATTTTACATTTTACAAAAAAATATAATCGACAACTTTTACCGCGATAGTTTGTAAATCATTGGCGTGTCATTAGAGTAATGATACCGAGCGAGAGCGGAATATGATATTCCCAAAGGTTCGAATAGTATGACGAGAAACATCAAGTTGAATTTTTTTCATGGTCCTTTCGATTTTATACGCAATAGAGAGCACTTTTGAAAAAACCATATGGACATGGACGGAAAGTGTTTTCGTATGATTTTTTTACGTCACCTTCAAGTCAGGAAGCTTTGTTCGCGATGGATTCCTCATGCTTTGACAGCCGAACAAAAACAAACGCGTATGACCTGGTGCCGGGAAATGCTTAAAAAATTTGAAAATGGAGAGGGCTGTAATGTAAACCATGTTGTGTGGACACGGCCTCCAATGTGCAATACCAACGACCGAGATAACGGGTGAGGCGATCGTCGATGGAAGGCTGCAAACGTCGTGCATTGATCATATTTGGGTGCGCAGGCGCATTGTAACGCGCATAATGCTCACGTGCAAGTTATCCGATCATCTCAGGGTAGGGGTGCGGTTAGACATTGGAATAAACAACTATGAGCTGAACGCCCCGGCGGAACGTTACGCTTTATGTAATAGGCTAGTAACACAAAAATTAAATGTTATTAACTGGGTAGAATTGTCAACGATTGATCGCCCCTTAATTTTGTATGAAAAATTGTGTGTTATTTTTAGCAGCATTTATAATGAATCTTTAATTGAAGTTAAAAAAACTGGCAAGTGAGAAATGCAGCCGTGGGTAAGCAAGCAATTGGCAAACATGGTTGCACGTAGAGACGATTTATTTAAAACTTGGAAATGTAACCCTAAAAATATGATATGCATATTAGAATATACGCGGTACAGAAACAAGGTAAATAAAATAATAAATGCTGCTAAGAATAATTACAGGCAGAATGAAATTAAAAACTGTGAGGGAGAGTTTAGGAAAATATGGGTTAATATTAATAAATGGTTACGTCGAAATAAAAGTGATGTAGATGGTACAGTAATTAAATATTTGGGTAAAACAGATACTTAACATGCAAAACATAATTATGTAATAATTTTTCAAACACTTTGTTGTGAAGGTCATAATCGGTCAAGTTAGTACATTCCTGGAGCACAACAGTGTGTTATCGTCGGCGCAACTCGGGTTCCGGAGAGGGTACAGCACGGCTACGGCCTTGACCCAATTTTCGAACTATGTAAATAAGAGTCTTGGTGGCGGACAGCAGGTCATTGCGTTGTTCATAGACTTCAAGAAGGCATTCGACACACTGGACCATGAACAGTTGTTGCAGACTATGGACGAATGTGGCGTTAGCGGACCCACAAACCAGTGGTTTCGTGAATATCTGATGAACAGAACTCTACACTGTCATCAATGGGACGGCTGGAACCGAAGCCAGCCTTAGTTTGGGTGTGCCAACTGGGTCGGTCTACGGGCCAGTTAGCTACATCATGCATGTGAACAGTGTGTCGAATGTGGTTTAAAAGTGTCAATACCTGCTGTTCGCCGGCAAGGTTATCGCAGACATGGTGAACAACAGGAGGACTTCGAAAACATCACAAAGTGGGCGCACGATAATGGAATTATATTAAACATAAGTAAAACTAAACGTATGCATATTTTTTCACCGTACAATAAGAAAGCAAAAAATATAGACCCTATTAACATTAACTTAATAGAACATACATACGAATGCCTACACGACGACAAAGAAAACTGTAATTGTGATACATTAGAGGTAGTTGATAAATTTAAATAATTAGGATTGTTAATTGATAAAAAAAGTAATTTGAAACTGCACATAATTCAAGTCTGTAACAGATTAAGATCGATATTGGGTCAGTTCTATCACTTAAGTAGAATAGTTAACAAGCTCTCTCTGCACATTGTTTACCATGCGCTCGCCGACTCATTGCTGAGCTATGGATTGAGTTGCTATGGGCTTACCTTTAAAACGTATCTGGACCAAGTGAGACAATTACAAATAAGATTAATTAAATATTTAGTAACCAAAAAAACTAGGGATAAGTATAGACATAACTATGATAGACTATTTTCGATCTGCAAGATTCTACCGGTGCATTCTAAAGTTGTTTACCAAAATGTATTAGATAGTTATTATACCGATAATTTTAAATTGAAAAAGCAAAGTAGTCATTGTACTAGGTCTATTAGGAGAGGAGAACTGTTCCCACCATCAGCTAAAAACTGTTATGGACAGAGAAGTAAAGAATATTTGACACTTAAAATTTATAACAAATACCCCCTACTACTAGACGAAAATAAATTAAAAATGAGCTTCAAGAAAACAAAACTTAAACAAATATTACTGTCTGATAGTAAGTCCTGTTAGGGTTGATTGTCCCATTAATTGAGTAATGTTATAAAATGCAGATGAAACTTATAACCATTCTGGCACTCCAAACGTAAATTAAGTTAGTAAGTACTGACACACAGTTTGGCGACATTTAGATTATGGTACTATGTAAAAAAAAACATATTTACAATAAATAAAAAATAAATAAATATATTACTGGAGACGAGAGTTGGATCTACCAATATGACCCGCTAACTAAGCGACAGTCCATGGTTTGGGTCTTTCTGGATGAAGAGCCTCCGCGGAAAGTCAAACGACGATGCTGCGTGGGGAAGAAAATGGTGGTAACATTTTTTAGTGCAAGTGGTCATGTAGCATCAATTTGTTTAGATAATCAAAAAACTGTTATGCTGAGTGGTACAGTGAAGTGTGCTTACCAATCGTGTTTGACGCGTTACGTCAAAAATGTCCAAAAACGGAATTGCGAGGGCTTTTTTGCATCACGACAATGCATAACCGCACAAAGCCAAAATTACCGAAGAGTTTTTGAAGACCACGGAAATTCAACAAATAAGCCACCCTCCTTATAGTCCCGATTTAGCTCCGTGCGACTTCGTGGTGTTCATTTCGATAGCCCGGAGGACGCTCGGAATGCTTATACGTATAGCAGCGGTTGAGGACCTCCCGAAGGAAGAGTATCGCCAATGCTATAAAGATTGGTTTAGACGAATGAATCGATGTATAGAGACTAATTTGAGAAATTGTTGTAAAAAAAATACTCTAATGCCAAAGTTTTTTTCATATCTCAAAACTTTCCTAGTCACCTAACGTCATTGCTGGGCAGAAGTCCGTTAATCCGTTAATCGTAAATTAAATTAAAAAAAAATAACTTTTCGAGTAACGGATTAACTTTTAAGTTAACTTTAAAAACCTGTAACGGACTTGTTAACTTCCGTTAACTTTCCTTAAGTCCGTTAATCCTTAGTACCTAAGTACCTACTCACACCAAGGCCGCGCCGCCGCGCCCGCGCCGATCACGTTCCGACTAGTTTGCGTTAGGTTTGTATGCAGTGCAACTTTACATAGCGCGATTCGTCGCGCGCTTGTACTACTGACTAATGGCCTGTTGTTTGATCGGTAGTTAAACTTCGAGATTTTAACCATTAGTAACGTTTTTTGACCATTAGTTAGTTTAACTACCGATCAAACAACAGGCCATAAGGACCTGTTGTTTAATCCGTAGTTAAACTAACTGTTAAAATTCGAAAAAGGAATTGAAAATTTGACACATTTCCTTGAGATTTTAACCACTAGTAACGTTTTTTGACCATTAGTTAGTTTAACTACCGATCAAACCACAGGCCATAAGAGTCTAATATTGCTTACCCCGTGCGCCGTATTAATTTTGTTATTACTTGAGTATGACAGAGTCGATCGCGGCAACCTGAGCAGTTACACGATATACGATAGATACACGGGTGCGAGCGAAACAAATATAATAACAACTTACTTACTATTCGAGACCGAGCGGTCACACGACACGACGACACAACGATGCGATGAGTCGATGACGCAGTGTTTTGTTTTCGGTCATTGGTGACAGTCCCAGTCGTCTACGTCATTTATTTGCCATTATGCTGGTGTTCTGTGGGCTCTTGAATCCATTACAACTCTGAGATAAATACAAATGTCATTTTACTGATGATATGCTTTATGCTGTGAGAAACAACAAAAACGAAGAAGAAGAATTAGTCACCAGAGTTCTAAATTGCTGCTTGAGCTCGCTTCAAGATGTGGTTATTTCTATCGGAGGTAATACACTTTACCACTACGGCTTGCCTACACCTGAAGCGCACACGAACTTACCGCCTGTTAACAGAGAATACGCGGCTGAAACCTGTTACAGTATAATCACAATGGCCGCCATCGTCAATGACAGCATTCCCAGGTTAAATACAGAGCAAAGAGAAATTTACCACAAAGTTATGGGGAGTGTCGACTTGCAACACGGAAACACGTTTTTCCTACATGTACCAGGTGGTACTGGAAAGACGTTTTTAACTGGTGTGATTCTAGCAACTATTAGAAGCCAAGGTAAAATTGCTCTGGCAGTAGCATCCTCCGGAATTGCTGCCACATTGCTTCCTGGTTGTAAAACGGCGCATACCACCTTCAAAATCCCAATCGACTTAGACAGCACAGAAACTCCTGACTGTGGGGTGTCACGTAATAGTGACAAAGCTCAGGTCATTCAGGATTGCTGTCTAATCGTTTGGGATGAATGCACAATGGCCCATAAAAAAGCCATAGAGGCTGTCGACAGAATGCTGCAAGATATTCGGAGAGATACTCGAGCAATGGGGGGTATCACAGTACTCTTTTTGTGGTGATTTTCGTCAGACCCTACCTGTGGTGACTCGGGGTACTAGGGCTGACGAAATATTGCCTGCGTCAAACGATTCCCATTGTGGCCAAGTATTAAAAATCTAAACCTTACTCAGACCATGCGGGAATTTTGCACGCCCAAGAGTTTTCCAAGGAACTTCTTAAAGTTGGTGAAGGCACTTTGCCAGAAATTGGCGGACTGGTGCGGCTGCCTGAAACGCTATGAAAATCCGTACCATCTATCCATGAACTTATCAATAGCGTGTATTGTGACCTTAGTCGCATCACACATCAGGAAAACTCTTGGGTGTGTGAGAGAGCAATACTGAAACCTAAAAATGACCAAGTCGTAGCTATAAATCAACTTATTTTGACAGAGATTGATGGCGAAGAAGTGGTTTATAATTCTATTAATACGGCTTTGGACCAAGAATCTATAACCACGTATCCTGTAGAGGTTTTGAATTCTTTGAATGTATCCGGACTTCTTGCTCACACCATAAGGCTCAAAGTTGGAGTTCCAATTATGCTTCTTCGGAATTTGACACCCCCAAAATTATGTAATGGAACCAGGCTTAAAGAAGTGTCGTTACAGAGGAACCTCATCGAAGCGGAAATACTGTCAGGCTGCGGAGAAGGAGAATCCGTATACATTCCAGGCATTCCACTTATTCCAAACAACTTCTTCTTCTTTTGCCATGACTATCAACAAGTCGCAAGGACAGACGCTCCGCACCGCTGGCGTGGATCTGCGGACGGGCTGCTTCTCGCACGGCTAGCTTTACGTCGCCTGCTCACGGGTGACGTGCAGCGAGGGCCTGTTTGTGTTAGTTCCCACTGTACGAACCGAAAAAATTGTTTACAAATAAGTTTTGTAGACAGTATTTGTAATTTGTGATAACCAAACATAAATCACATTTGAATATGTATTATTAATTTTTTTTATTATGTAATCTGGCACTAGCTGTGTCTATTTTAGTTGATAATTGCTAATGTTCTTATTACTCGTATTAGTAGGATAGTCATAAGAAGTGAAATTGTAAGCAAGTAGTAGTAGTCAGTGAGCACTTAAACTGTCCACCGTATTTAGGTTCCAAAAAAGTTACCAAAGATGGCCGAACGTCACTGTCACAAGTGTCATTGTCATTGTGACGTTCCAGATGTAACCAACCCATGCACATTAATATAAAATAGTCATTATAACGGGTTGGCTTAAAGTAATGAGAATTACGTTTTTTTTTTTTTATTAAATCACTTGCTTGTTAGGGTTATATAGCTTTTTATTATATCAAAATAAACTAAATTCAGTATAATAATCAATCATTACAATATAGCGAAAGGTCCCCCATCTTCAATTTTTCGTAGCTTTCTTCTTACCGTTTTCATCATACGTTGGACGACATATATTTTTTCATTTCTTAGTTAATTAGTTGTTTTTGTACCCTGCGCTTCAACTGAGACTGTGATTTCGCTTCCCGCCCCACACTGTAAACTAGTCTACTGAGAATTACCAAAAAATCCTCCATTGGATGAGCTATAGGGACGTTCGGAGGGTTTGAATCCTTCGGTATGAAGTGAACGTCACGCTCTTTTAGTCAATTCTGGGTGCTCCCTGCATAGTGATACTTTCTTTGCAACTTCCTGCACTTCTTTGGAATTTCTTCAAGCTGTTTGTCGGAATATTTGGGTGCTTTTTGACGCTTTAAGTGTTGAACATTGTATTTCTTTAAAATATTCCTTACTCAGCCAAGGGAAACATCATATTTTACAGCTAACTTATCTGGGACTCACCCACTTTGTTCTGTGCAAACTTTGCCACTTTCCTCCGGCCTCGATCATTAAGAATGGGTGGTCTTCCCGTTTTTGGTAAATCTTTATTCCTAATATCAAGTTCCACCGCTAGATCAGACATTAAATTGCAAATGGAGGTACATTTTCAGCTTTGAAGTGAAGACCACTTCAGATTTTTCACGCTGTCCAAACCGGCGCTAAACACGTTTACGTAATAACTTCCTCGCGGTATTTTTTTATTAAACCAGCTAACCTTTTTTTTCCATTTTAACAATATTGACATATTTTCTATTTATTATAGCTGTCAAAATTATTTTTGTATTTTTTTTATTGCCTTCTATTGTCAATTGAATACCTTCTCATTACTTTAAGCCAACCCGTTACAATTGGAGATGTCATGGTGGTCCTGTGGCCGTCATGTTTACCATAAAGTTTGGCATACGTGATTTGTTGTCAATATTTTTATGTGCATACCAAAAATATTTATAAATAGTATATATGCAAATTATGAGATTACTAGCATCCAAATGTTGTTAAAACCTGAAGTATGTAATATGAACTTCTTCTACAAAATACATAGTTTCAACCAAATATCTGTAGGTGAAATTAATATTTACAATTATTTATTTAAGCGGTTGCATTTAATTTTAACTTTACAATTATATGTATGTAAGTAATTTATATATATATATATAGATATATATAAAAGTTAAATTGTATATTATTTAGAAAAGTTAAAACTTACCGATGCAATGGCAACACATGAGTAGTTTTTTGGAATCTAAATACAGCGTTCACTATAGAAGAAATAGAAGGTGCTTCGGGTTTGTATTACTCTCTCACTCACTCTTACTAAGAACGTATGAGAGCGAGTGAGAGACCAGTACAAATCTGAAGCACCTTCTAAGAACTATCGCACAATAATTGATCGTATAACTTTTAAAATTAGATAACTTAAATCAAGCATAAATTATTTAAGGCCAAACAATATAGACCCAATTGTAACCTTAGTTATAATTGACAAAGAAACTTAACTAAAATATTGTAATTTGGTCTTTATTTCTAAATTAACCCATAGGCTTCAGCCAATCATTAACCCTTTTATAGGTACCGGGCAAGTTTTCATGGAATTTGATTAATAAAATAAATAAACTGCCGGACAACATCAATGCGTTTGAAACTAATTCGGAAGTTGATTTAGTTTATTTGTCCGTATGTTTAGTTTTTAAAGGCCTAACAACGAAGGCTCAGGCAAAAGCTATCTCACTGAAGTCTGTGCCAATTTAAATTGGAAAAGATGTAAATAAATCTAAACGAACCAATTAACCATTATTACTCGCTGATCACACACTTTTAAGATCAAACGAGATCTGTGCAATGATTATGCATGCATGTATATGAGTAATAGGTACACTTGATCATTACTATCATAATTAAGTTTAAGATTAAATAATTATTAGTTACTTATACGTTATTTTAAGCTTAATGAGGATCTGTTAAGTATAGCTTCTTGGGCTTCAAACAATTGTCTCATATTAAATCCTATTAACACCAAATATTTGATTTTAGGGAGTAAACAACAGCTGGCCACCCTTAGACCGCCGTAAGCTTCATCTGGGCCGTCTTCTTTTTGGAATACAAGGCTCAAACGTATCTTTTTACAAAATTGCTACATGTATGCAATAGTTCGCGTGGAACTCGACAATGCGCCATACAAATGTTAACGCCTGGTCATGCCTCAGCCGCCTTTCGAGGTAGTTTCCATGCAACAACATTCCAATTCCACCGCATATACGGAACCTGCAAAGTTTAAGATCTAAATCAAAAAAGTATTTGTTAGGATAGAAAGTGAAGCAGGACCTATTAAGGCATGACACGAGCAGAATATGACCGATGTAATACAAACCTTAGTGATAATAATATTTCCCACGAGCTTTGCAATGTTTGTTGTTATGCGTTTTGTTCTTTCTTGCTGTTGACTTGACTCCTGTTTTTCCATTGCCTTCTTCCACTAAAGCTGACCCATGATAAAGGCTTCATATTGTTGGTTTGTCTCAGCGACTAATTACTAACGGAACGTACCTATATAGGTAATAAAATAAATATTCCGTTTTGTAATGTAATTTGTGCGCTCAGGCATAGCCACAGATTAGATTTAATAAATGTAATGCACAGATAATAGTGCCATAGATATGTCTTAGCTTAGATGATTAACTTACACTGTCGCCCGTGGTTTTAATTTGTTGTTTTGACTTTATTATTATTTATTACTTTGCATTTGTGCTCACTTAAGTTTTTAAAAATTGTTTGTGTCACCTTCCTTGCTGTCACCGAGAGGTCTCAACGGAAGACCTGCGCTGGCTTAACGGCCGGCACAGTCATGCTAAGTTGGGACCGTTTCCAACAACTGTCCAACTTTGTGTAGCTTTATTTATTTATTTTTACTTTAATTGTGTGTTGTTGGGAATAAATGTTTTATTATTATTTAGATATTTATTTAATTTTCTGTACATTAGGTTTTTGCAATAAATATTTGACGGATATGGATGAAATTTAAACCTGAGATAGATTATACCTTGGATTAACACATAGGCTACATTGTCAACCCGGAAAATTTAAAAGTTCCCGAGAGAATAACGATATTCGAAATCTGCGCAGACGAAGTCGCGGGCAGAAGCTAGTAATCAATAATAATACTAAATAAAACGTATGTTTTTAAAGAACAGTTCAACATTTTCACGATGAATGCCACAATTACACTAGTTTGGCTGCCGATTTACGAAATGTCTGAAAAACTGTGCATTATACATTGCTGATCGATGGGACCTTTAAAAATCAATAGCGCTCTATATATTAGAGTTATTAACGAAATTGCACATTTACATTGTGCTCAACTTGTTGAGTGTTTTATTGTATTTAAACAGTATGTAAACGGAATACGAGCAAACATTTTAACTAGACGTAAGGTCTGTTCATCCTTACTTGTCGTATATAGTAAACAACTTCCTAGCCTCAAAATGAACCTTTTTGGATAAAACAGCTATTTTGAACAAAATAAAGCAATCACAGACCATACATGTGCCAAGTGATGTCCAAAATGTTAACTCGGTTTACTTTAGTTTCGATAAAAGAGCTGTTTTAGCCAAAAAAAGGTTCATTTTGAGGTTAGAAAGTTGTTTACTATATAAGACAAGTAAGGATGAACAGACCTTACGTCTAGTTAAAATGTTTGCTCGTATTCCATTTACACACTGTTTAAATACAATAAAACACTCTAATGCTACCATTTTGAAAGGAAAATCAAAAAGTATGTAATTGTAAAAGTATGAACCTGTATTTTATGTCCCAGATACATACTCGTAGCAATGGATGTTGAGTGTTTTTATTTTTGATTGTTTATCCGTTGTCTCATTTGGATTCCCATTGCCTGTTTCAACCAAGGCACTGTTATTTGTTTTTTCACTGTTTAATTATATCTACGCGTGATTCGCTTGTGAAACACCGATTGATTTTGTACATACCAATTATTTTTTAAGTTTAATATAATATACTTATGTTCCTTGTACCGTATTTGTTACAGATTTAATATTACGTTATGTTTGTGTTGTTACTCTGCACGTAACCACAGAGTCTATAGGTAATATAGGCCTATATCACTTGGCATATAATTATCATACATCGGGGTTTTCGGTGCGGGAATGATTTAAGAAAGAGTAGAGATAAACAGATAGGTTTATCTGAGAAAATATATATTATGCCTAATGAATAACTACCTCTCTGCGAATTGTATTCACACTATGATACAATTTTATTTTAACTCATGTAGTACTTTACCTTTACTACCAACACTATAAGATAATAATAAATATAACTTTGCCTGCAGTAAATTTAGTAGCTGACATGATTTTCAGAATAAACTATTAATATTTTTTATTTTATCATTTCATTTCATCTTTGTACAATCGTCGGCAGTTGTAATAGGTGCATATATCATATATCAATCTTTACGCGTCTGATATCTGTGACCTATTTGCTTATAAATGAGGGACTTAACTGAGGGCCCTGCCAAGATGCATTGCGCTAACTAGTGTTTCTATTCGATTCATTTTTAAACCAATCGCGTCACTGGTAGATGACGTGATACGAAAAGTCACGTGATCTATCAGTGACGCGATTGGTTTAAAAATGAAACGAATAGAAACGTTAGTTAGCGCAATGCATCTTGGCAGGGCCCTCTGAAGAGATTGATAATGACTGACCATTTAATTTATTGATTATTCATTAGGTAGAAACCTGCTAGAGTATATTCTGTTTTTTAAGTGAATACGTACTCTTTGTCTAATGTCAAACATTCCCGCACCGAAAACCCCGATGTATGATAATTATTCAACTTTGTAATTACGAGTAGTTACTTTTATTGGCCATCTTGGCGTTGTCCTTCTTGTGAGCCACGGACACATTCATTTGTTCATATATGATGATAATTAATTATCTTTTATTTTTCTTCGTTTGTTTTATTTGTCTAAATGTAGCTTACCCTTCTCGCAACAATTACCATTGTGTCTGCCGTCTCTTTTTTATATTTTCCGATATTATTAATTTATCTTAGTATAAATACTTATTGTTGTGACTAAACCTTTTTTTTTCTTTTCTTGAATTGATCCCGGCAAGCTCTGGATAAACCTTCGGTTTATCAACTCATTGTCATCAACGGAGCTGTTACCCGAACTTGGGGCTTTACTTCTGCTTCTTTTGCATTCCCGTAGGAAGATGTATTGCTCAATTGAGCAGCCAATGCACTTGTGACATTCACATTCTTAAAACTCTTCTTGAGAGGAAGTAGCAACGGTTTTTCGGGGACAGCGTCCAGCGAGACATTGATCGCCCTCTGGATTTCGAATCAGCATTCGATTCGAGGTAACCAAACATTTGATCGAAAAAATTATCGAAACTTTTCAACAGATAAATATATTTAATTTGGTGTTAAGTATTAGATGGCTAGACGAACCACGCACCAGAAGTAAAACAGATTATCTCTACTAAAAAAATAACAGTCGGAAAAGAGTAGGTAGGTACGATTATTAAATATCATCGATCATACCCGATCCTTCTTTTTACACACCATACATACTACAAGGGTTTCAGTTTCATGTTGTAACTTATGGCAAACGCCGGCGTAGTATATGGCAGTTGGAGTCTACTCTTGAAAGTCATTGAAGTCCCCAAAACATCCCGTGATATCTGTGATTCCCATCCAAGATTTTTTTGCCAGTCTTTTCCATTCAGCCCAACTCCTAAATTAAAGGTTTTGCTTGCTCTAGTGAAAATTCTAGTTATTTATGCTCAATACACTTTTATATTTTTGAAAAGGGTCAGACGGCTAAGCCAAAGTCGTAGTGTCACGGCCATTATGATTTTCCAAAAAGAGGTTTAACGGTTGTCATCATCTCATACAGTGGATAAACGGTTTGAACTTACGATTATTATAAGCTGCAACGTTGGTTGGACATGCTGCTGTGACTTTATTATTCAAAACTTTTATTTATATTTATTTATACATATTTTTATCTTATCTCGCGTTCGCGTTCAGCTATGAATAGGTGAATACCAGGGTTCAGCTGAAAACTAGCACTGTGCTAACTACAATGCAACGATTCTAATTTTTAATCTAATCTTATGTTTTCTTTTGTACCATGTCTGTTGTGTGATACTTAGTGTGTTTTTGTCATTTTTATTTATTAATAATGAGTTTAAAAATCTACCAATACATTTTACACAGCCAGATTTATTTTATAATAAGGTCATTTGCATCATGTTTATCCAAATGTTATTTCACTTCACATTAAACATTACATTATACTTCATATAATGTAGCTCGTACTTACATAAATTGGAGTGCCGCCAGAGAGTTTGCAGATTCATTTTATCGTTCAAAGTCGTACGGTATTCTAAAATTATTCAGATTTGGTAAAAAATTATGTTCCTATTTTCTTCAATTATATTTAATAATTTTCTTAAATTACCAATCTTGAATGCAGGCTTATGATAACATAATTTATATATTTGGATTCGATTTAATATATTTATATAGAAAAGTAGCTAGTCAATACGTATAAAGATTTTATCTACATACATACATAATCTCACGCCTTCGTTCCCAGAGTGGGGTAGGCAGAGCTACAGAATTACAAACATCTCTAAAAACTTGTTGATAATTCTATAACCACAATTTGCACAATTAGGCTAAGATGTGATTAACATAAAAAGATAAAACGTATAAAGATTTTATCTTTTTATGTTAATTTGCTAAATATTGTAGGAATTTACAATGACAGTTTAGCCCATCAAAATCGTAGGATAAAAAGGGAGTTAGCTTGCACAGAATGAGGTTGTTCTGATTTTTTTTTATGTTGTGTGGGATGAAGTAGTTATGACGATTCTAAGATTTTTTCATTTTTCCTTGGCTTAAAAGTGCCCAGGTTGTATCACAACTACTGAAGGCTCCGCAACTCAAAAATTTCCTTGTCTTGAAATTTAGCAACCTTTTGAACAACTGAAACTTTAAAAAAAAGCGTACCGAAACCAAGTTGGTTTCCCTTTGTTGCAAATTTAGTTTTCTTTAAGATGTAGTCATTTTTGCCGTGCACACACTCATAGCGGTAAAATTAAAAAAAAACGAAATTTAAAGGTTTTTCAAGTATTTAATAATAATCCGAAGGGCTTTTTAATAAGAAAAACTTAAGATTGTCATAACCACTTCAAACGCTGAAAAAAACCCCGGAAGTACTTCAGTCAGTGCAATGCAAAATGTACTAATTACATTAGCTATTAATTGTTTATATTT
Source organism: Acleris literana (assembly GCA_946894065.1). NCBI lineage: Eukaryota > Metazoa > Arthropoda > Insecta > Lepidoptera > Tortricidae > Acleris > Acleris literana. The sequence goes on from OX335668.1 coordinate 48,112,525, forward strand.
TTGACACTTCATTTTTAATATTTTCAATTAAACATAATAAGGTTATTCGTTTAAGTTAGTGAATAGTAGTTTACGTGACGGTTGCGTAATGCCAATTACGCAGAGTCGCGTACAATACTTCATCTACTCTCTTATCATAAGTCCTCTATTATGCGTTCAAAACTCGTAGGCAATGACCAGCATTACCTGTGGTAGGTGACAGCGACGACAGCTGTTAATTTTGGAAAATGTTCCAAATTTGGATCTCATTGCCTTACAATATTCGATAACGTAATTTCAAAATTAATTATTACGCATATAATTTATGATTTTACTTTATTTATTTAGTTTTAATAATTTTAAAAATATTTATGACTATTTTTTTTATTTATTTAAATGTAGTATTCTCCAAATTGTGTTTTTATTTAATAATTCTGAAAATAATAACATATTGTTTTAAAATCATTTCGATTAATAAAGACCAAGTAATGGACTAAAAAAATAATTACGAACGCTTTACTAAGGCGCGCAGCCCACCGTGCACAGGGCAAGCGCAACAAAGGGAGACCGTACGTACGCTGGGAAGATGACATCAAAAAAAAAGCAGGACTTAAATGGTGACAGATAGCCGAAGACCGAGAAAAATGGAAATCTTTGGAAGAGGCCTTCATCTGAGAGGGGTTCCTGATAAAAAAGGAAATAAGAATAAATAAATAAATATCAAAATTAAAAAAATTTTTAATGGGAAATAAAGGGCTTTTTTATTTTTATTTATAAATATCACGGGCAGAAATAGACACCATAATTGCCCAAAAAAAACCTTGGGAAAAAGTGGATGCAATAGTTGTAATTTCCAAATTTCATGTTTTGAATTGTGATGCAGACGAATTAAAATGTAAACAACATGCACTCGGCTCGCAGGAATCAACATTTCGTCTAAAATATGTGCAATTATTGGTTTGAATTCATACGTGTCGGTTACATGTAGGTGCCGCTTATGAATTGCTGTACATTTTTTTTTTTTAATTAATAGAGGAGCGTAACTGTTTTCGTTGCTGTGAATTAAAAGAGTAATCTTTGTATTTGTGTATTATTTAAAAATACTTAAATATTTGTTTCATAACTCGCTAAAGTTCTCGAAATTATTACTTTCAGACTTGGTTAATTGGGTTTGGCGTTGAAAGTTGCGGAAAAAGACGAATGTTATTTCCATCAGAATTTTCGTCTTTTGTCGTTTTTTTCGGGTTTTTTAGGAAAAATAACAAATGAATATGACAATTTATTCATAGTCAATCACTGTCATTCTCGCCACCTATTTCACTTGCTTTTGCCTCCATGTCGTCGATGTCGCCCTTTTGTAGGTGCAAATAAGACCGATTATAGATTAAAATAAGAGCAGAAAATTTCATTGTATTTAGCCATAAAAATCCGAAAAAAAACGAGTTGTTCGGGAAAAAAACCCGTTTTTTTCCGGACTTTTTCAACGCTAATTGGGTGTCGCTTACGACATCCTATATTTACGTCTTATTTTTAAAGTACTTAAACATTACAGCAAAAGTAGATACTAGACTTCTTAGGTATACTTTACAGCTTTACGATGATACCAATATTTAATTACTGAAACTCGAATATAAAAAGTAATGTCGATTACAACATCATGGAATGCTCCTGGAGCCAATATTTACTGTTAATTGGTTTAAGATCTTTTTTCCGTTCTGACGTCAATACGAGGACGAGGCCCACCAGTACTAACCGGAACCGCTCTTTCATTGTTACGCAGACTGGTAATCACCCTTATAATTGTCAATAAAGTGACACCAGTGAAATTGAAAGGACACTAATCTGTCACGATGTAAACAGTAAACATTACACACAGGTGATACTTTTAGGGTTAACCGACCAATGATAAAATTAAAAATATTCGACACGTACTACCGAAACATATGGTAAAACACTAAGTAACTCGACTTGGCTATCAACTGGTTTAAAGAGATGGTTTTAGTTAGCTTACATACTGTAAAAACAAAGTTTCATTGATTTAGGTACATATGTTGTCTCCAAAATATGCAATATTTCCTGTATTACTTGTATATTACTAAGTACAGAAATGTTTTAGAATTGATAACGGCCCATTAAATAGGGTTAATTAAAAAACGCAATCAACGTGTTTTATCTTCACTAAAAACCAAGTCAGACTCAGCTCAAAATGTATTCCAACTACTGATAGTAAGCTACACCACCCTCGAGTTACATAAGCTTAATGTCAAAGGTGGGTATTAGTTAACTCGTTCATCCGTTATTAACGAAGTTAACATTTCGAGTAACGGATTAAGTTTTAAGCTTCCGTTAACTTTCCATTAGTCTGTTAATCGATAATTAAGTACCTACTATTTGTCAAAAGGATACCGCGCGGACCTGGCCGCGCCACAAGAAAACAGACCCTGAACCAAGTGCCTGCCTACATAATAATTTTTAATTATTAAAACCATCGAAGTATGATAAGTATGGAAGGGTAACCTCAAACAAAAACAACTGCTAAATCCGCTCAAAAACGCCCACTTTTTGAAATAAAAAGATCTTGTATCAAGTGGTTTGGATAATCAACTAAATATTAATTGACTTAAGGTTTGAAATCATTTATGTCAGATATTTATGTAACGTTTGAGTATACAGTAATTTCAGAAAGGTTTTATACCGTTTGAAAGACAAAATCTGCAATTGGTTACAAGATCTTTGACACAAGAATTTTATTTGACAATATATTTTTTCATAAGGTTTACTTGAACGCGGCCAAGTATTTCAACATTTGACGTGGATGGTTTAATACAAGAATAACACAGTAATTGAATAATGAATTATACTAATATTTTTTTATGGTGGTGTTTTGACACACTTACTGATTATTCCCCTTGAATCATTTAATATTCTTATGTTATACTTTACACTATAGGAAAGTTGTAGAAGAGTAAATCTTTACAGTCAGCATCATAGAGATAGCATCCAAAGTGCAAAATATATCGCAACAGATCTTTATTCTTATAGGCATAAAGATACGTGACGATATATATACACGGTTGTTTTATTATGATAATAGCTTAGTTACAAAGATCATCATAGTTAATTAAGTTTATGCGAGAATAAGATTATACAGTCCAGTTCATAAATATGTGTGCACTTTAGTACCTTGTCTATTTAATGTCATGTTTACAGTGCCATACATGTTATTGTCACGGCGATTAACGTGACAAGGTACTAAAGTGTATACATATTTATGAACTCGACTATACCTACCTAAACAAGCATATGCATATCGGTCATAAGTTAAGCAGGCTCTATTGTATAGTACTAGCTTTTTCCCGCGACTTCGTCCGCGCAGAACTCGTTTACCGCTGTTAAGTAAATTAATAGTTTTAAGTGATTGTATAGTTTGACTTCCTCCCTGGCCAGAATGACCTTTAAATCATATTCAGCTCGAAATTTAAAAAGAAGTTGAATTGGATAACGTCATTTAGGTCAATAAATTTTAGTATATAATATTTTTTGTTTTGCCATCTTTCGCTAAAACATGAAGATTTCGTGGGCTGGATACTCTTGAGCATGCTACATACAGTTGCCGATAGGAAAAACAGTTTGCTTCTAAATGTACACCGGCTACTTCTAGTGTTTGTCCTTGCGCTTTGTTTATATGTTGATGGCAAAAGCCGTTTTTAAAGGGAATTGCACTCTTTTAAAGTTAAATGGTAAATCTTTCGGAATTACTTATAGGAATGCGGGGAACCAAAACATTTTCTCCTTTAGCAATTCCAGACATAATTATTGCCCTTACGATATTTATGGGGTACCGGAGTACCGGGACACCAAATTTAAGCATGAACTTATGAGAGGGCACTCCAGACGTGACTTGCTCGGTGTCTATGGCAGTGCCTACCGAGAGATACTCCACAATATCGTGAGACATATTTTTTCATTTATCCACCCGACAATTTCGTTTGTCGGTGCTAAGCTAATATTGCCCTCTCACACAACTATTATCTATTCTATATGTTGTTTTGTAGATCGGGGTACACGTTATTTTTTAGATTATCTGTATTTTGTACAATATTACAGAATTCGCGGTTTAATGTAATCATACCGTTACTATCTGTTGCCATACGGTTTTCGCCAATTTTTAGTAGAGCTAGTGGCCCGACTGGTATCATTGTGTAGTTGTTGGCATATTTAGTATGTTGGCATATATTGTAGATGCCGACATGCATTTATTTTATCCACCGGGGTACCCCTTGTTATCACTGGTAGATAAAATAAATTAATTTTCAATTGTCGCCCTAAACCCCAAATTTGAAGATTCGACGGATAGGACTTTCATACAAACGTTCATCCCCTTTTTTACCCCCTTATAACCAAAAATCCTTCCTTAGTGGATGTGTTCACTCTATAAGGCACCTATGTGCAAAATTTCAAGTTTCTGGGTCCAGCGGTTTGGGCTGTGCGTTGCTTTATCAACAATCAGTTTAGCATTTTATATATAGATAGATGGAAGATTGCACTGTACATAATATTTTGTATCTTAGGTAAAAAATACTAACTGTTAAATTAAGATTTTGTTAAACATTATTTCAAGCAATAAAGATTTATTATTATTATTTATTATTATAAGTACGGATAATCACACAAAAATTACGCTCTCTTAATATTATTGATTTTATTATGCAAAACCTGATAAGTAATTTTTAAGTTAGCTACTGCATACTTATTAACAAATTTATTTCACACGTCATTTTAAATATCAATTAGTTGTACATTTTGTATGAAAAATCCCAATTGAAGTCGCCAACTTCGCCATGCGAATCATTTTAAATTGTGACCAGTCATATTTTTAAGTTCAGAAATAAGGAAGTCTCATAGGAACTCTCCCCTTATAAGTAGAAAGCTACTTCTTCTATCTTTATCTTTGCCTACGCAGATCATATTTATTTGTAATCAGGATATAGGTGCCAATTTTCATACTGCTAAGTCTATAAATTAGAAAATTATCATACAAACTTTACCCCCCATTTTACCCCTTTAGGGGGAAATTTTGTCTATTTCACCTACACAGATCATTTTTAATTGTAATCGAGAACTTATCTACCTATTTTCATACTGCTAGTCTAGAAATGAGATAATTTCCATACAAACTTTACCCCCCCATTTTACCCCTTTAGGAGGGAATTTTGTCTATTTCACCGACACAGATCATTTTAAATTGTAATCAAGAACTTATATACCTTTTTTCATACTGCTAAACCAGAAATGAGAAAACTTCCATACAAACTTTACCTCCCCATTTTACCCCTTTAGGAGGGAATTTTGTCCATTTCACCTACACAAATCATTTTTAATTGTAATCGAAAACCCGTATACCTATTTTCATACTGCTAGGTCCAGAAATGTGCAAAGGGGTTTGGGTAAAAGTGTTGTCATTTGTAAAAATCATACATTTTCAAGGTGAGCGGCCATTCGTAAAAGTGGTATGTTATGATAGAATTATTAAAACGAAACATATTTTGTTATGTAATGTTAAGTGCATCGGAGCAGAAATATTTAAATATTCATACTTTGACGTATTTTTGTACTCGAAACTGAATACTTAAAATCCTTAATAGCTCCGTTCCGATATTATTTAACGCCATAAATTATACGTATATATCTATGTGTATTTAGAGGTCCTCTAAATAAATACGTAAAAATCATCTGTGGCCGCTGAAAAAAAAAATGACACTATTCTTCAAATAAATTAACCCAATGCCCTTTCCATACAAACACACCCCTTTAAGGGGAAATTTTGGCCATTTCACCTGCACAGATCATTTTTAATTGTAATCGAGAACTTATATAACTATTTTCATACTCCTAAGTCCAGAAATGAGAAAATTCCATATAAGCTTCACCCTCCTATTTTACCCCCTTAGGGGTTGAATTTCTAAAAATCCTTTCTTAGTGCTCATTTATATCATGAAAGGAACCCTTGTACCAAACTTCAAGTTTCTAGGTACAGTAGTTTCGGCTGTGCGTTGATATCTAAGTCAGTCAGTCAGTTTTGCTTTTTATATATATAGATTGTAAAATATAAAAAAAGTCTAAGTAGCAATTTGTCTAGATTGTATCTAGAATGTAAATACATCATTTTAATCAAAGTTCTTTATTCTTCAATTTAGGCATAATATATTAGCACGTCTATGAATGTCAAAAAGCGTCACCACGTTTTCGAAAAATAAAACCTTTGCCGCTTTTTTTAAGCGTAGATTACTCACGTAGGATGCACGACTCACTGCCATACATTCCTGTTATAATCGTTTACTTTATATTTCATATAAAAGTAGCTCAGCAAGCTCAGTTTTTTTTTATTTTTTTATTGTAGAATTTTATACAATTTCCTAAGAATGATTTTGAAGTTTTGTCCAGTCTATAAAATGTGGTTTTGAGCTTCCCTGTGCTCCTGGTTGCTATTGGCTTATAAATTTTCGTTGGGAAATTGTGTAATTAATTTAATGTAAAACAATAGTACATTACTGCACAGACCGGGAAATAGGCCGTTGCGGGACGAGTAGAATTAGCGTGGCCGAGACGCAGTCGAGGCCGCGATATATACGAGTCCAGCAACCGCCCTTCCCGGTCGAGGCTTGTATAGTTCTTTTCTCCAAGATGTATGTATGTGTATGTGTAGGAAATTTAACACAATTGTTAATAATATTAAACACAGTCCCAACATTTCCTTGAAAAAAAGAACAGAAACGCAAGATTTAGTATGACACGGAAATAAAGCATTAAATAAAATCACAAATTATTTAAACGTAATAAATTCAATTTGAATAAAATATAGTTTAAACTATAACATTTATTACGCGTTTATGTTATTTCCGCAATTTATTTTATTTATGAACGCAATTTCTATTAAAAAAATGTCAAACTATTTGACACACTTTTAAAAACGTTGTAAATGCTGTTTGAAAAGGCTTAACTTTTTAGTCTATGAAATTTAAAAAGTAAAATATACAAGGAAAAATTTTGATTGCACGAGTGCTTGGCTGTTTGGAGATAGTTATCCTAGTCCAAACATGGTTTTAAAAAGTAAACCACCAGGTACGTAATGAAATTTCATACATTTTTCGCGGCCGCTGCCGTTGGTAAATAATAACTTTGTTTTTTTTAACTTTGCCTGGGCCTGGAACTTAGAACTTCGAGGGCTGATTTGACAACAGTAAGGTTAACATTTCCGAGCATGTGGGAGAAATAGTACATTATTGCCTAGGCATGGAAGTAGGCAATTGCGGGCCGAGTATTGTTTTAAACGGACGAGCTTGCGAGTCCGTTTAAAAATACGAAGCCCGCAATTGCTGTTCCTGCCGAGGCAAATATAGTGCTTTTCTCAAAAATCGCAAGTTTTTTTTTGTGTTGGAGTAAAATCTTCATCGCTTGAACTCATTTTTTTAATTGCATACAAACAAACTTCATGTGAAAAAAGTATCACTCTTTACCTCCTTTTTGTTTATGACAAGGAGAATCGCAAGCTTTGTTTTTAAAAAAAACATAAGCTATTCCAGAAACAGATAAAAAAGTTATGTTTCGAATAAAATTTGGATGTATAAGACTTGTGCCCTCATTTTATTATGGGCTTTTTCACTTTTAAAAAAGTTACAAGCTAGATAGTAATGGAATTTCTATGCAACATTGCGGGCTTGTGTAGCGAGCACGCAATGTTTTTTTTTTTTAATTTGAGATCTGTCAGTAAACTATGTCCTTCGCGTTTCAATATGTAGATAGTAATGTCAACATTTCCAGACATTTTTGAGAAAAGATTATTATTTCAAATACATATAGCGACGGCAGTTTTAGAATATATTTCCTTGAAGAATTCCTTTAATGGCACACGCGACCCCGAGTTATAAATAGCTCTAATAGCGGTTTTTTGCAAAATAAACACTGTATCGATATCCGCAGCCGATCCCCACAAAATAAGATCTTACGTAATTATACTGTTAAAGTAAGCGAAGTAGACCAGCCGTTCCGTCGCTCCATTATGTAAGCTGCCTTATTCTCCTGACTGCAAAAGCAGTAGAACTCAACCTACTTGCTAACGTAGTTATGTGGGAACCCCACTGCAACTTTGAGTCCAATGTAAAATACCTAGAAAAACAGTTATTGTTACAAATACTATGATTTCACCATTCAGTTTAATATTCGAGGCTAAGTTTATATTTGATGAATTTGCTAATGAGAATTTTATACATTTAGTTTTTTTTGGATTCAACACTGTTATTGGCAGAAAACCAGTCAGATATAATTGACAGGGTATTGTTTGGCATATCCTGCTCGAGATTTAATATTTTGCCAGTGAAGCGATTTATATTTTGGTATAATAATGATACACTGTGTAACACGCTTGTATCAACCATTAATAAAATAAGTAATACCTATCTATATATATTTTTTTTGTAGTGGCGCCAATACAAATCTAAGAGAGACAACTTTCTTAAAAAAATAACTTGAACTCCACTTATTATGTCAACATACATTTTGTAATTTATGACCTGTTTGAGGCAAAAATTTGCTAATTTAACCATTTATCGCGTATATAGCATGTTTTTGTGTGCCCTTGGTTATTTGACGCATATATCGAAATAATTATGGTAATTATTAATTATTTTTTAAATTTCAATTGTATGGAGTTATTCACTTACGTATATAATACCACAGATTACTATACTCTACAGATACTCAGTCGCGAATCGAAAATGGTTGCCGTCCTAAAGTCGATAGCCGCCGCGGCTACAAGTTTCTGTGGTTTCACCAGCAGAGGCAGCACAATCGACATGTTTGCTAAGCTATGAACAGTTCGACAGATGGCATTTTTGTTAAAGTTTTAAGAATTGCCGCCGCCGCAGCTCGCCGTCATATAAAACTAAACGTTGATTCTACATTCTTTAAGCATATTTTTGCAAAAATGTTAGGTCCTTGTGATCAAGTTTTGGCGTGAACTATTTACCTTTGGTTTGCCTATCTATTTATTCACTTTCTTAGTGATTTGCAAACGATGAGCATCGCCGAAGTTAGACTAGTAAGTGAAAGCACAGAATAATTATGTATTATACTTGTACTATATATATATAGTAGTATAGTTCTTTAGCTCTAAACTGATGCGGTTTGAACCTCCGTTAAAAACGAACTAATCTATTTACTTATATAAAAATCTCGTGTCACGGTGTTTGTGGTCGAACTCCTCCGAAACGGCTCGACCGATTTTTATATTTTTATATTTTTATTTATATAGATAGATAGGTACTCATAGGAATTTGGTAGGTCGTAATAGTTATTTGTGTATCAAGGAAGCAAAATAAATGACATATTTACGGCGAGGGCGTACATTGAATCCTGAACGAAGCGTGACGAAGCGAAGGATTCCATAAATGAATCCCGAGCGTAGCGAGGGATTCTAAAATAGAATCCTGAGCGTAGTGAAGGATTGAAGTGTTAAAGCCCAAGGTGCAAATAATTTTGCTACTGTGTGACACATACTGCTTTTCACATCACAAATGAGGAAAATAAAAGATCATCATCATCATCATCATCATCATCATCATCATCATCATCCATACCACCATCATTATCATCATCATCATCATCATCATAGATACCATCATCATCATCATCATCATCACCATCATTATCATCATCATCATCATTATCATTATCATCATCACCATCATCATCATCACCAATTTATCGCCATCATCACCATCATCATCATCATCGGCATCACCAATATCACCATCATCATAATCAATTCATCACCATAACAATCAGCATCATCACCATCACAATCAACATCATGATCATCATCATCATCATCATCATCATTATTATCATCATTATCATGATCATCATCACCATCATCATCATCATCATCATCATCATCAATTCATTGCCATCATCACCATCATCATCATCATCATCGGCATCACCAATATCACTATCATCATCATCATCATCAATTCATCACCATAACAATCAGCATCGTCACCATCACAATCACCATCGTCATCATCATTATCATCATCATCGTCATCACCATCATCATTATCAATTCATCACCATAACCATCACCATCAGCATCATCACCATCACCATCGTCATCATCATCACCATCATCATCATCATCATCATCATCATCATCATCATCATCATCATCATCATCATCATCATCATCATCATGCTAATAAAATAGTATGCACATGTATAATCGATTATTTAAAAAAAAAATGATTAAGTGTTGGCGGCTCCGGGCGCGGACAGCTAGTAGGTTTATATTGGGGTTTAAAAGCTAAAGAACCTAAGTGATGACCCGTCACGCGTCCATACAACATTGTACCAACAACTTTTATGAACACTATTAAAGCACGTACCTACCTTAGTCGGGGTCCTAATTGAGCATCGTTGCATGGAGACCTTTACAATTTTGCGTCGAGCAAATGCCACTTGGCATGGACGTTATATGGACCTAAACAAATACGGACGTGTTTCCTCGTCTTATCATGAGTGAAGCATGCAAATTGGCATACACGTAAACTGCGTGCGATTTTAGTGTAGGTATCTGTGTGCATGCGGTAACTCGTGTACCTATAACGAACGAAATTGCCGACCTTGCATGCTTTATTCCTTTCTAGGGTACTGGTACCAGGTACTATAATTATATATTTTATTTATACTTATCTAAAATAGTCAATAAAATTGTCCTTAATTTATATCTTACTGGTAACTAACAATAAAAATGTTTAAGGACTTTTGACTGTCTAAATCGAAGTCATAGGTAGGTATTTGTAGACAAATGTGACCATTTATGTATTATAGGTACACATGTGTAGTGTAGGTGTAGGTACTCATTTCTGATCGATTAAATTAGGAGGAGGGCCAGAAGTACAGAGCGCATATCGATATTTATAAAGACGGAGTATTTGACTGTTTGTTTGTTTGCTTTGAATAGGCTCCGAAAGTACTGGACCGATTTGAAAAACTCTTTCACCATTAGAATCCTATATTATCCCAGATGGACATACATAGGCTATGTTTTATTTTTCTGCGCGGACGGAGTCCTAGTCGACGGGGACGGGGCTAGTGGTATTATTATAGGGTAAACGACACTATTGTAGGCACCTTCCAATGTTTGGCACCTGCAATTTTATTTCGAGTTGATGGAGGCAGGTATTAAGGCCCAGCTACACCGGATGCGTGCGCATAGACGTGACGTGCGTTTTCCACTGCGGTGTATAGTATGAATTCTCATACGACATGTCACTATACAATGCAGTGGAAAGTGCAAGCGCACGTCACGTCTACGCGCACGCATCCGGTGTGGCTAGGCCTTTAATTAAACGAGCAACGGCTCGGAAAGTCATAGTCATATTTAAATAATTAAATATTCACGTTACAATTGCTGAACTATCTTAATCGAGGTATCTTATCGCCACCCTTGAAATAGGTACCTACCGTTGAGAAGTTCCGGTAGCATTTGTGGTCTTCATCATCAGTTCCACTTCACCATAATTATGAAACTTGCTGAATGCAAATGCTGGACTTGTTACTAAAAATACTAAAATCGCTGTATGTACCTATGCCTATAATATTTGAGGAGTTCCCTCAATTCCTCACGGATCCCCTCATCAGATTCAGATTTAGACTCATGATTGGTGACAATGGGATTACCTCGGAAGTATACTCTATCAAACCAAAAAATATTTTCTAAAATCGGACAACTCTGTAAAAAGTTCAAACTGAGAAACTCCTTTTTTTAAGTCGGTTAAATAACTAAAACCTACTTAGTATAAGAAATACTTTTCTGAAAACCACATCAAAGTCAGTTTAGCCAAACGCGAGATAAACGCGAACAAACATACATACAAGACAAATTGAGATGAGAACCTCCGTTTTTTTGAAGTCGGTTAAAAACAGCCGCAGTTGTAGTAGATAGCTATACAAACTACAATTATGTTCACTTGTTTCACTAATGAATGATGAACAGATACGAAAAACACGAGAGTAAGAGAGATAACTTTTAGTTTTGTTTGTGTCAAACGCATTGTGAAAAATACTTGGGAAGTTATTACTGTGGTGTTAAAATAAATAAACTTTTGTATTTTTGGGATAAGAAATAACAAACGCTTTAATTAAACGTTGTTTCATTGAATATCTATACCGGGAGTGACCGCGACGACACAAGTCGGCGGTAACGTCCTCGTATAGCACCATCTAGCGGATCTAATGAATACTCGTATCACGTAACAAGTTCAATAGCTAATGATGGCCGTTCAGTGTCACGCAAAAACTTGCCATTCTTAGTTTCTAAAATAAAGCCTTAAATTTATGTAAAGAATGATGTTTGCATTTAAATTAAGGTATATCTAATTAATAAAAGCTTAACTTTTCCTTAATGAACGGAAATGAAAAAAAAATATATTCCTGATGATACCGGTGGTGCCATCTAATACAAATTATAAGCACATTTGTACGTGTTATGCCCCCATGATAATACATAGATTTTTCCTGTGAGCAAGTGAGTAAATGCGCAGATATCCAACAAATATTACCGAGTTCCCAGTTTAAGTCTATATCTGGTCAGTTACAAACTAACTTTTACTAGATGCCGCTGTACAAACTTGTATGTGGATAGTTACCTACATATTATTTGGAAATCAATTTAATGTGTCATGTCCCCAGTAAAAGTGTCGAACTGTCACTTCCTCTCCACCGGATTAGCACTTTACCGCATAGAGTTGAATAAGAGGTAATTATTCTTATTTTCTTTGGAGATTTATAAGCAACGGACGCGAATAGTTAGTTACACATTTGAAAAAATATATGTTCTGGTAACTTTTTTTAGGTTTTTCTTTGTGTATATGGTAAAGTCGAAGCCGTAGATTACGAAAATGCCCTAGTAGTATAACCGTGTATTGGCGAGATACACACTTTATCTTAGGACATGTCGATAAGTGCTGCACTTAGATTGTGTTTCAACGAATTAGCAAATTTTTGCCTCAAACAGGTCATAAATTTCAAAATTTATGTTGACATAATAAGTGGAGTTCAAGTTATTTTTTTAAGAAAGTTTCCTCTCTTAGATTTGGTTTGGCGTCACTACAAAAAAAAAAAAATAGATAGGTATTACTTATTTTACTAATGGTTGATACAAGCGTGTTACAACTGCTCTGCCTCTCTTATTTATTATTTGTTATCTTAACCGTCAGTTTAAAGACACATCCGCGGTTGGAGATGTTGTCCTCACCAAAATGTGAGGAAGGGGGATCGGTTTCCGAATACGGAATAATTAAAAAATGCTAAAGATTTAGCAAGTCTGTCAGGGGTTAGTCAATAATCACTAATAAAATTATTAGTGTCAAAAAATAGAACGTCACTATGACGACTCGTCAGCTTAAATATAAGCTTATTTAAATTAAATTGATGACTATTAGAACTGGACGGAGAGTAGGACAGCGCGCCTATTTTAACATTTTTAGCACTTAGCTTTGACAGGCAATTAAACTCGGCCTTTACATCCGAGTATCTAATATTTGACCCATCACCTAACATGAGCACAATAGTGGTTTGTGCATTTACATTGGTATGTTTAATATAATTATATGATTTGGTGAAACGAGGCATCGAGCATGCACTTCCGGGGCATTGGTCCAACTGCTCTGTCCAACTAGTTGGACTACGGGACTTCACTAGGGGCCGTGGTACAACTATATTTGCAGTTGGACCACGGCACCATTATAGAGTTCCCAGGTCCAATTAAAATAATTTCAAATAATACAATTGCAATTGTAACCACAACACCTTATTATATTTAACTAATTAGTTTTACAACGTTTTTGATACAGAACTTATAGTAAAATCCTTTTCTCTTAAAAAAATAACAAAACAAACTTGGAACAACAAAGTATGAGTACCTATAGGTATTATTTCACCGTAATTTTTCTAAAGCATGGCCTATAGTTATGTCACCTGTGATCATTTGAAGTTGTATTTCTCTTATATAGTCGTCGTTTTCAATTTGAATCTTACGCCTTTTATGTCTTGTCTGCTCGCAAATTGTTAAAGTTGAGAACTTTTCTAAAACATTCAAAAGTCGCAGTAAAGTTTTATTTTTCGCATTTATACATCTACTTAGTTTAGCATGTGAACCTTCTAAAACGTTATTGGTTCGATGCCTCTCCTTAAACACGCTTACCAACTGTGAAAAATTGGCAAAATCTTTTTTTATCCAATAACGCTCGATATACTTAATCAATTTGTTAGATCCATCATTATTTTCATATTTTATGTAATTCCATCCATCTAATATTTTTTCAGCCGGTAACAGTGGTAACACTGAGTACAACGACACAATTCTTTTGTCTTTTTTTGATTTATTTTTTGCGACTTTGCCTTCCTCCAGATACATTGTGACCAATGATAGTAACAGCCCACAATTGTAATAGTAGTACAAAATTGTTTAATACTGTTAAGAAGAGATATTTCAAAGTCACAATGAATTTTTTGTGGATCCCATTTCAACTGTGATCGCAGGATTTCAAATAAAGCAAAATATGTAGATTGCTTTTTGTCACTCAGCAAAGCATAAAGCAGGGGCACAACGTTAGTTGTTTCACTTGTGCTTCCATTTTCACCAAATATGCTTAGTAATTGTGTGAATGGAGCGGGGCAACAGCGAAATGTTCCGTCTACAAAAAACTCTTTTAATTGGCCCATCATATTTCTTTCTCTTAAAGAACAAAATACTATTATGCGTGTTCCTTCAAAATAATAGTCAGCCAATAAGAAGTCCACAAATTTTAAAGGTACTTCTACTTCTTCCAAATTTTTGAAGACTGTTTTTGAAGTACCCAGTGATAAATTCCTTGTATTGTAAAGAACATGCTTCACATTTGAATACGATGGAAATGCAGTTATGATGTCATAAGTAGAGTTTTTGTATTTAGCTAAAGTGTCATTATATAATTTTGGGATAGGCTCATCAGAAACTTGTACTTGCTTTTTTAAGTTGTCTATTGACATAGAAATCACATTCCCTATTATATTTGCACAGCAATTTTCGGAATGAACCGAATGTTTCAATATTATCTCTTTTTGCTAAAAATGAATACAAAAAAAGCTTTAATTAGATCACGAATAAAGTGAGTGAAATTAGAAATCGTATAAATAATGGAATGGTTAATACGTACGCTAATGGTTACCGATCCACTACAACGTTTTTCCTTTTTGTTCGAACATCTCCAGTAAGCATTTCCATTTTTATATACTCTAACTTTATAATATTCGTAGCCTTCTAATAACAGCACTTTTCCACCTTTTCTTTCGACGTAAATATTTGCAGGCGACACATCTTCATCCATTTTTATTTGGATTTGTAAATTGGGATTTTTTATTATTGTATGAGTATACTGTAAGGATAGGACAAAGATCTTGGTTTTTGATTGAATAGTCAATGATGACAATGTCAAGTTGAATGTATTATTTAATGCAATTTGATAACAGCCTGAACATATTGAAGTACTTAATATCAAACCTGTTTAGATCATATCTGAGCACTCTCACTCGTCTATACATATATACGTATATAAAATTACACCTACATTACTCCTGGTTTTTCCTGTTGTTGAACAAAGCAACTTCACCCATTTGAGCATCCCTTGAAATGTTTCAGTTTCTACATGTCATGTACAGAGATTCCGACGCAAATCCTGCATTAACAACGATGACGTCATTACACGGGTGCAAATGCAGTTAGTCACCGGGGAGATAAGTGTAGGTCATGCTTTAGATAAGTTGAGATAGTTATTATTATTATGTACATGTTAAGATTTGACGTTGGATTGGTGTTAAATAAACCGATGTAAATCTTGATTTTTACTTACCCATATCTAGTTGCGAAAATAATCTCGGCGGTGCAATGGGGAATGCATATATATGTATTTTACAAATACCCACGACACTACTGGACCAGTAGTGCCGAAGGGAAAAAAATATACCCACGACACTACCAGTAGTGCGGCTTGGTAGTGTGGTGGGGAAGGAGGGATTTTTTTACTTACATAAAAGTGCTCACTAATTAAGTATAACCACTTTTTTAAAAGTAGGCAAATACCCTATTGTATTATTTGAAATTATTTTAATTGGACCTGGGAACTCTATAATGGTGCCGTGGTCCAACTGCAAATATAGTTGTACCACGGCCCCTAGTGAAGTCCCGTAGTCCAACTAGTTGGACAGAGCAGTTGGACCACTGCCCCGGAAGGAGCATGCAATGGTTTATAATACAGCTGCTTGGTAGATTGTTAGATAAAAGTTTGCCCAATCCCCGTCCTATCCTATCAGAGAAAACGAGTGTTCTGTTTATATTATTACAGGCTAAGCTTATTTTGTGTAGGGACTCCATCAAGCTGCCAGCTGACTCAGATGAGTACAATGCATTTCCGGGCTGCGGCTGAGTCTGCTCGACCCCACAATCACAGTTGCACGAAGACTGCTTGGCGAGCAGTTCGTCCAAACATTCCGCGTTATGCCGGCAGAGCTCCAACAGCTCATCCGCTGCCCGGTATGTTAACTCATTTGCTTCTGGAATATTGAATACTGACTTGTAATATCTTTCAAAGATCTTTCTAATATATCCAACTCAGCTCGCAGCCTGTTTGTGTCAGTTTCATAAGTGCACATGCCTACTGTTACTTAATTGCTCTTGACATGCATTTAGGTCTCTTACAATACTAAGATGTTTTTTTCTTAATCTAGTAATTTTATGTATTTAGTTTGTATAGGCCACCTATGCTAAAGTCTGGAGTGTTCCGAGATCTGGATCTCAATAACCATAACGCTTTTGTATCTGTTTTTTGAATATATTAAACTTGACCATATTTGCTTGAGACTGGCAAACGTGAAAACACGATTAGAAATAAAATCCTTGATACTTTTATTTTTCAAACATGACACCTTTTTTTGTATGTTTTTGGTTGAATCTTCGAAACCCTATCATCTTTAACGATGATTTTCGATTCAATAGTTGAGGATATGTAACTTCTTAATCCTGGTAAACCATTTTTTCAGTAAATGTTGTGGTTTTAATGTAAACAGCAAATAATTGAATTTGACGCTGCCGTCAAGGCGCGCGCGAACAATCTCCATCTCACATGCTTCACGCGGAAGCACATAAAACCATCCCTTTTTGTTCTCTTGGGGGCGTGGCACCATAGGTGGCCTCTTAATATGTTGTCTATACAGTCTGTCGTCTCTTCATTTCCATCGTGTTCTCGAAGTAGCTGATCACACAAAGTTTTAGTCTGCTTCATTTCCTTTAGCGCTGCGTAATATTACCTGCATGGTACTTAAAAATAATTACATAATTCACAGTCAGCTGAATTCTGTTTCGCCTTACAATATAATAATATATCGGTTATTCAAATAATGAGTGGGAACGAGGACTTCATATTTGTCGAGAGTAACAAAAATCACAAAAGCAAGCGGTGATTATTAATGGTCACCGATACAATTGCTATGCAATCCCTAGTGGGACTTTTGTGTGAAGTGTGTCGGTTACTAACAAAATTTAATGAAATAATCAGACGGAGATAACACGTGTATCGAAAAAAATATGAAAGATGTACGAGTGAAGTCATATTGCAGAATGCTAAAGAATTATTTTCTTAGAATATGATTTCGATAAACAAGAATTACGAAGATAGCATAATTGATTGCCAAGCTAAATTTCCCAATAAAACAATCCATGCACGACGAAAGTTATAATGCGCTTTTTACGCAACGAGATGTTGTAGGTGCGGGGATTCAAAAATTTAAGTGCGATTACGAGTTGCGATTGATAAATGCAGTATCAAATGTGTTCCCTTCTATTTAGCTGTTCGGTTTCTACTACCATTATAACCGGGCAATATGGAAGCGCGTATAGCAACATAAGCTCAGTTACACGCGTCAAGGCGTTAAAGTTACGAAGTTGGCGACAATTTTACCATTTGTCACGACAGATTGGTTGTAAGAAGCATGGTTGATCATAAAAGCTTTGGGTCTGATATGTCATGAAATGGGTAATATAATTACAACTTATTTCAAGAGGCAATGGATGGTAAAATCTACGTTTATATCTTCTGTTCAATCCACGTATGACTTATGAACCAACGTTATTTAAATTATCTTTGCAATTAAGAGATAATAAATTGTAAGATGATGACTTGATGAAATTTTCATGAAGAAAAGCCAAGTAGAACTGCAAAAAATTATTGAAGATGATATCTCGATATTAAAATATTTAGAGAATATTGTGATTTAAAAAAAACCTTGCTCTGGTAAGGGATTAAGTACGAAAAAATAACAACGTAGAACGAATTACTTTAATAGGGTAAATCCGGGATAGATGCCGCAAAGGGATAGGCGCCCATTTTTCAAAAACCTAACTTCCCAAAATCGCAGCAAAGAAACAATAGTCTAAATAGGGAGCGCAAGGGCCACACACCTCAGCCCCCGCAGGCCGTCGCGAGGAAAAGACGCGTCTCGCTTGTGTTTGTAAAAATCTCCGCGATGAGCGCAAAAAGTACCTCAAATTTTCAAACGGAAGTATTTGCAGTTTCTTAACTTTATAATGAGTATTAACTTCTGTTCTGTTTTTATTATATCAATATACTGGTTCATTAAGTCTACAACTATGTATTAATTATCGCTCTTTTGTATTTGGTTTAGATAAAAAAAAAAAAGACACCGTTCCATATCAAAAAGGATAGTCGCCGGGGTATACGTGCCCTTGGGGCATCTATCCCCCCCATACTCCTATATAAATAATCGTAGCATATATGTTTTTAGCGTATATTGTTTTTTTCCAAAGGGCAACTATCCTCCTTAGAATTTTCATGGTGGGGCATCTATCCATATAGGTAGGCATCTATCCTAAAAAAAAGGGTCCTGCAAAAACTCAATTTGTACACAATCAGTAATTATTAGGTCAACAAAAACAAGCCGTAATGCAAGACTAAAGACTAAACTAGCTATACCGAAAGGAAATATTCATGGGAACTTGATAGTTTTGAAATTAGGAGGCCTTTTCAAAAAGTGTGGCATCTATCCTCGATTTACTATATAGTGTTACGGTTATCAAGGATGAAATTTCTTAGTTTTTAATTACATCTGTTAATAATGAAATGTTATATTTTACGCAACAATATAGGATTTTGGACCACTTAATCACATCTAATAAATAGTAGGTATGTAACTAAGTATATCACAAACGTAAAAGTTTGTAGGGATATCCGGATGTTTATGTTTTAATTATGCATATAATATTAGTTGCTTTTCTACACGACATAAAAAGGTCAAATACGGCTTTTTCTGAACCAAAGATTTCGTTTGGCAGGATTAATCTTTGGGTTCCTAAGATGTTTTTAAGAAGTGGAGCCACGCAGATTTTTCATGCAAGTGGAGGGGGGGGAATTTGGTATCATTTTTAACTAAATCAAAGATATACAATTCAATTCTGGAATAAAAATTGCATCAATCTATACTAAAAACATTTCCATTTTCCATTTCAATTTTTAGCACCCTCAACAGTTTTTTCATACTACACCCATATCAAACATTTTAATTTGACACTACATATTTTTGTCTACTTAGTGGTAACACGAGTAAGGGGTCTGTTCACACGTTGGCGCCATCGTGTTCCCGTACCGACAACTGCGTTAGAGAGGATAAAAGTAGAGAAACTCAATGATCAAGTTATAAAAGATGAGTACGTAAGGAAGCTGAAAGAATGTTTTGAATGTGTTAATAAGATGAATGACGGTGAAGTAAAGAATGATATAAATAATGTATGGGAGATTATGAAAAATGGCATGGTTAAATCGGCCATTGAAGTATGCGGTGTAGTAAAGAGAAGAAAGAGCAAGAATGAACGTCCAGAATGGTGGGATACAGAGGTAGATGACATAGTGAAAGAGAAGAAAAAGTGTTGGTTGGATTTTGTAGCTGTACAGCCAGCACAAGATATAAGCGACAGAAAGAAAGAAGAATACAATAGATCAAAGAAAAGAGTGAAAGAAGTTGTGGCTAGAAAGAAAGATTTACTGAAAGAAAAGTATGATAGGAGTTTTTCTGACAACTTCCGGACGAATATTAAATTCTTTTGGAGCTTGATAAAATCGACTCGGGGGAAATCAGAGAAAACTAAATTAAGCGCCGTGAGGGATGAGTGTGGAGACTTGATATGTGAGGAAGAAAAATGCTTGATAGATGGAAAACTTATTTTGAAAGCTTGTTTGAATGCGAAGATGTTTGCCTTGAGCCAGATAGTATGAATAGGGATGTAAATAGCGAAGATGAAAGTCTGATTAGCATGAGTGAAATCGTGAAAGCTTTAAAAAGTATGAAAGCGGGAAAGTCGGCAGGTTGTGATAGAGTGTCGATAGAAATGCTGAGGAGAGGAGATGGTGTGGTGGGTAGTCTGTTGTACCGCCTTTTCAATGCATGTTGGAGTAGAGGCCGAGTCCCGGAAGATTGGGTCAAGGCCGTTATCGTCCCTCTGTATAAAGGAAAGGGGTCACAGCAAGACTGCAAAAACTACCGCGGTATCAGCCTCCTTAGTGTTGTCGGCAAAGTATACGCGAAGATTTTAATTGAAAGGGTATTGAATGTTACGAATGACAAAATCTGGGATGTACAAGCGGGATTTCGAAAGGGAATGGGATGTACCGATCAGGTCTTTTCACTACGGTCTATCACAGAAAAGTTTTTGGCTGTCAACCAAAAGGTTTTCTGTGCTTTTGTGGACCTGGAAAAGGCCTATGATAGGGTAGATAGAAAGCAGTTGTGGACGGTGCTGTCTAGGTATGGAGTAAGCAGCCTGGTGCAGGCTTTGAGGTCCCTTTATGAGGGCTCCAGAGCCTGTGTCAGGATCAATGGGGCATACTCGGCCTGGTTTAATATCTCTAGAGGTGTTAGACAGGGCTGTGTTGCCTCACCATGGCTGTTCAATCTATTCATGGACAGTTGTATGCGAGATTTGAAAGAGTATGATAAGGGTTTGTGTATGGAAGAGTTGCTAATCAAATGCCTCTTATATGCCGATGATCAATTTATACTTGCTCCATCGGTACTTGAGTTGCAGGAGATGGTAACAGTGATGAATGAAGGATTTAAGCAAAAAGGGATGAAAGTAAATGTTGCCAAGACCAAGGTCATGGTGATAGAGAAGGACGAGGAGATGACTGAGTGCGTGATAAATATAAATGGTGAATTAGTAGAGCAAGTGAATGAATTTGTGTACCTGGGAAGTATGTTTACAAGAGATGGTAAGTGTGAGAAGGATGTCGAGAGGAGGGTGAATGCTGGAAACCAAATTAATGGGGCCCTGTACTCCTTTGTGAGCAGAAGGGGCGTTTCACAAAAAGCGCGACTGGCTGTTCACAGTGGAGTGTTGATCCCTACTCTGATGTATGGTAGTGAATTTTGGGTGTGGCAGGACAAGCATGAAAGTCGTATAAACGCAGTTGAAATGCGCTCTTTGCGTAGTATGTGTGGTGTGAAACTGATTGATAGAATAAGGAATGAAAAGGTCAGAGAGAAATGTGGACTAAAAGAAGATGTAGTGACTAAGATTGAAAAGGGCATGCTTCAATGGTTCGGTCATTTGGAAAGGATGGATGAAAGAAGATTGACGAAAGAGATATATAGAGCAAAAGTGAGTGGGAGGGTCGGAAGGGGCCGACCTAGGCGTACTTTTTCGAATCAAATCGGAGAAATACTGGAAAAGGGCCGTATCTTAAGTACCCGAAACCGACGTGCATGCATGACTCGATGTATGAATGTGGAAGAAGTGAAAGAGATTTGTCAGGATCGTAGCAGGTGGAAAGAAGTGGTCTCTGCCTACCCCTCTGGGAAACAGGCGTGATTTAATGTATGTATGTATGTATATTTTTGTTTGTGAACGAATAATAGGGCTCTATAAAGCATCTCTTCAACATTCGTAATTGTTTATAAGTTATGGAATTTTCACTTGTGAAATAGGGAATTAAAAACACAAGTTTTCTTTTATTTTATTTATTTTTACTTTGGAACGGTGTCAATATGTTACGACTGGATTCGGCATCCCCAATTTATACGAAAACGATACCAAACTTGGCCTAGTAGCTTAACCGATGTAAATATAAAGATAAAGTTGAAACTCCCCCCCTCAAAAATTTACATCAAAAATCTTGGTCACCAATCCTGCCAAAGTAAATCTTTGATTCACGAAACGCCGTGTATCATCGGCTACAACTGCCACTATATTGAACGGCTGAACATAATAGTCCAGGCAATGAAAAATTGTGGATGGAAAAGTTGTAAGCAGAAAGTTTGACTTCGGAACTTTTTTTGGACTAGTTAGGAGATAAACATATTAAAAGTCCCCACCCCTCGGAGGTGAGCCCTGGGGGGCGGGGCGAACCCTATATTCAAACCGCGGAGAGATAAGGCTTACTCGAGGTTAAAATTGGACATTTGCCCATACAAAATGTGTCAAATTTTAATCCGAAGTAAGCCTAATTTGTCCGTGGTTTGAATATAGGGTTCGGCCATAAGTTTTGTGTACTTAACCCTTAAATTTGCAATATAAAGAAAATCCAAAAACGGTAAACAAAGTTAACTAGATAAACTAATCGCAATTATATAGAATGAAGAAAATTTAAAAAAAAATGCGTCTCAGGTTTCCTGGAAATTCTATGTACCCCACAATTCACAGTACCAATTCCATGGCAACAATCGACGGCTTTTAAGTGTACCCGAGAGGTCACGTTGCCAAGATATCAATAAAACACAAAATTAATTAATTGGACAATTTATTAAAAAAATTACATTATTTCTCATAGACCGGAAGATACTGACACAAATTTTCCGGTCATTTGTACCAAGTAGTAGATGCAGGAATCGAGTAACAGTGACATCTAACTAGATTTAAGTTAACTAAATTAACTTTGTTTTCTTACAAGTATAGAAGTAACATTCAAAATTAGCATCATTTACGATTACTAACGCCATCTGTTGGCGAGTAGCTAACACTTCATTTATCACATAAGCATTAACTTGCATTAAACTTCAACTAATTAATGTGGACGATGAGACAACTAGGTACAAAATACCTACTTATTTAGGATTATGTTTAATAACAAAAAAAAAATAAGCAGGTACGAATCATAGTGCGAACTGTTAGGTAAGTGCTACATACACCTAAATTATAAGGTATCTACCAAGGTATTTTTTCTCAATCTTCATCATAAATCAAAAACTACACATCATAAAAATAATAAAAAATCTGTTTAAGCTTGTGCCAATGAAGCCCTTTCATACGATACCCGACATGACAGGGTTAACTTAATTCGAAATTTGGACCTCAGTTTCTTGCATAAAGACCCTGTTTTTTTGTGATTTAATTATAAATATACGGTTCTCAGATTTTTCCCTACACTAGTTGTAGTAGGTATAAGACGGTATTACTTGCCAAATTTCATAGTTCTAGTTCAACGGAAAATACCCTATAAATTTTAATTCCCTTGAAAGTGTCGATTTATTACTTTTCTGGCGGCATAAACGGCCGTATCTTTTTTTCACGTTAATCTAGAAGTTTGATTTTTTACAGCTTCAAGGGACTGTACACTTAAGTATATGGTTTTAATTTCCACTCAATACCTCTACACGTTCCCTAGATAAAGGGTCTTGACAGACAGACAGACAGATAGACGGACAGACAGACAAACGATAAAGAGATCCTATAAGGTTTCTGTTTTTTCCTTTTGAGGTACGGAACCCTAAAAACATTAGGCTGACGCTAACACAGTGTGTTAGTGTACTCTTAGACAGAATAACGTACTCGTATAATATAAAATGTAAATTATCAGGGGATAATGTTACACAACTTGACCTAGCTCCGAATAGTGATTGGCCGTGGTAATATTCCCGTTACCAGTAAGTTTCCGTTTGGGAATATTCCCATTAAGATTCTAATGTTACCAGTAATATTCCCAATAGGTGGGAAGATACAAAACCGATAATGTCTGTGAGATTTAATGATTATATGGTTAGTTCAATATGCATAGATATATTCCTTTCTCTTTTACACTTAGTATTTTTTCTCTTTCATTTAAACTTCTTACCTGAAATAGTACCTACAAAGGATTTAGTTTCGCCCGTGACACGACTGAAAATGCTAGAAATACATAGTCTCGAATGTTTCTTGAAACCAATAGTTCATTGGAATTTTCTTTTAGAAGGGGATTACCACGCAATTCATTTAGTGTATAAAGCATTCAAAGGATTATATGCATTGCTAAATAACTCGCAATTAATTCATATTTTGGAAGGTAGATTACCTGCCTACATAAAAATCAACGTGTGCAATTACCAAATCAAGAAAACGTGGACGGTCGTGAGGTGATTTGATATTGGAGATGACTCATTAAGAAAATTAGTAAAAAAAAATTGAGTGGAAAATGGCATCGACTGTAGAACTGGTGGCATGGTGGCAAACCGTATTTCCTAAGATAGCTTTAGGACAAATAGCTGTTAAAATATTGACCATGCCGGCTATTTCTGCAGCAATAGAACGGTCTTTCTCCACATTTTCCAATATTCATTCTAAAAAAAGAAATCGTTTACAAACAAATAGAGCTGGTAAATTGACATATATATCGCATAACTGGAAGTTAGCTCATAAATAAGCATCACAGAAACCTCGAAACCAATGCAGAATTGGCGATATTTCTCATTTAGATACCGATACTTCTGATTCTGAAGATGATTTCTCAGATATCGATGATGACTTAGAAGATTTTCAATCAAGTAGATCTAGCACTTTTCTATATGTTAGTAACATAGAATTTGAACATAATTTAATTAGTAACCCTTTAAGATCCGATGATAGTGACATTAGTCACTAAATAAGTTTATTCAGTAGTACTAGTACTAGTAAGTTAGTTTTGATTTTACAACAATAATGCGGTATTGTTATTATTAAACTGATTTCCCGACGTTTTCATTCATTTCGAATGAAGTTAAGGTGATTTTTACCGAGATATAAAGTATATTGATACTTTGGGAATATTCCCAGTAACATTGGAAAAACACCTGGTAAATTTGGGATTTTAATTCTAAATTGTTGCAATATTGACCAAATAAGTATTAAACACAAAAAAATATTTACTTAATAATTCAGTTTTTCTATATTTCCCTAAATTCCCGATACCTGAAAATATTACTGGTAACATTACTAGGAATATTTTCACATTGGGAATAATCCTGGTAACGACCCATCACTACCCCGAACTAACTTTAGGCTTGTACTTATGGGTAGTAGACAATAATAAATATACTTATGTAAAATACAACATTTTCATTACATACCTAGTCGGTCCATAAGTTCTGTTAGTATTTAAGGTTGAGTTAAATAAAACGAATTTACTTATGTTCATTTTTAATTTCAATTTGTAAAAGTAAAAGCTTAATTATTGTACATTTTGAGGAACGCCGTAATTTCAGAAACGATCTTTTAACATTCACAGCTAGCATCTATAAAATTACGCACGACTTTAATGTAAATTTCACTTTTTGAAAACGCTTAAAAGTTAGTCTTTACGAGAAAGGAACTTATTTTATTTAAAATTATAGAACTTCTTATCTTTGCGTATGTTAAGAGAAGAGCATTATATTTCTCAACAAAACTCAATTACCTACAGCTTATGAAGATTTGGTGTGTTTTCGTATTGCTGCAAATTGATGTGAAATCGTAAAGTTTATTTAATGAGACATCAAGACTGACTGGCGTACAAGCGGATCTTTAGTTGCTTGAAATACATTTGTATCAGAATTTAAAGCTTAAAGTCTGTTCAATACGTCAAGCAAATTTGAACTCCCTACAAGAAATCTTACAAAAGTTGTGGCCGTTATCAGTATTGTTATCGTGCATGATTTGAACTATGAATTTCTAGTCCCAAATGGGAATATATCAAGCTCGTACGGCAAATAATTGCAATAGTTTAGAATAGATAGATTAATTTTATTTTTATTTTATATAAATCAAAGTTTTAATTAATGTACAGGTTTATGAAATTTTAAATTTATTTTATTAATCGTAATAAATCTCAGTAACAGTACTCATGAACCGACTAGGTAGAAAACATCCAAGACACAGTAACAAATAGTCGCGCTCATCACACAATTATTCGCCCTTATCGGGAATTTAACCCAGGACTGCTAAATTTGTAGGCAGAGTCACTTCCAACTAGGTCAACCGCGTAGTCAAATAAATGTACTTATTCAAATAAATTACTGACGTTGATTACAACTGATTTCATTCACATTGTTTGCATGTCATTTTTTATCACGGTCTTTTGTGTTTATAGGTGTTTATATTCAATATGTTCATCTGTCTCGTAGTTCCTAGACTATCCATCACATTTTGACGAATCAGGTGTCGTTGGTGTCGCTTTGGTGTTCGGCGTGCCATTTTTTTTAGGGTTCCGTAGTTAAACTAGGAACCCTTATAAATTCACTATGTCCGTCCGTCCGTCCGTTCGTTCGTCCGCAGCTTAGCTCAGAGACTCTTAATTCTAGAAATCTCATATCTGGCATAAATATACATATTAGTAATGCCGACAAAGAGGTAAAAAAAATATCTTAAGAAATAATAATTGATAGTACCTCTCCTACACTTTTTTTCTCCTTTGTCTGTTGGGAGTCGTTGGATAAGTCTTTCAAAAATATTGCGGGTTTGTCAAAACAATTTTTCGGTTAAGGGATCCGTTTGTGAAATATTATGATTTAAAGTGCTTATGTTTGTTAGAGTCAAGGGTCCCCCTCCCCTACAGCCAAAAGTACAAATACAAATATTCTGAATAATATCTTAAATGAAAGCACATATTAACGAATATTAAAGAAAATCTATCACAACTTGGTTGGATTGGTTTCTAATATACAGGCGACTAAAGTGTTTATACCTACAAAAATATACCTAAGACTGCACCATTTTTTTTATAGCATGTAGGCGGCACGCAAGCACTCAGGCTGCCTGATGGTAAGTGGGATCTGAGACCTATAGACATTTGAAGTCTCAAGACTATAATCTCAAGACTGCAATCGTAAGACTTCAAATGCGTTGCCAACCCTGAGGACTAAGATGGAATGCCTCTATGCTAGTAATTTCACCGGTTGTCTTATCCCCACACCGGAACACAGCAATGCGAACTCTACTGCTTGGCGTTGGGTTAATGGATAAGATGGTGGTAGCTATCCGGACGGACCCTGCACAAGGTCCTACCACAACTAAAATAATAACTTTAAATAGAGAATTAGTTCATCGCTTTTGTATAGTAACGGCATTGGAACGCTACACTGAGCAATTGAGCTTGGTCAGACATGCTTTTGCCCGGTTTTTGTATATCTTGCCGCGACTTTGTACGCGTAAAATTAGTTATCCGCTCTTCCCCTTATTTTTAACCGTCTAGGACAATCGAAATATTCCCTTCAAATTTCAAAGTCCAACGTTAAGGCTGTGCATTTTCAATATTGACTAAAGTACCAAGATATTATAAGAAAAACCTTACGCACATCGCAATATATTAATATATAAAACATAAAAGGTATCTTACGACATTTGCTATTCATGTTTAGAAGCGAACACGCACACACATGTCACACATAGCAAAAATATACATCTGTGATGCACTTTTAGAAAGACAAATGAAAATGATAAAGAAAAGTAAATTTGAATTTAAGATCTTAATACACTCACAGGCATAAGTTTCTGTCAAAAATTTCATTTTTGGGACAAGCTTTTGTTGTCTTTACTTTTTTTTGCACAGTCATCATCTACTCGTCAAGATGATTCTAACGAGCCCTAACACGACGTGTTTATCATGTGTAATTTAGGAGTTCCTATGGCCACCCTGAGTCTCCATCATCAGACCAGCTCGATGGTACTATATTAGTATATTGTCATCAGAAGTAAAGGTGTAAGCAAATTTTCAGCTTCATCGTAAACCGGGAAGTGGGTCAAATTTAACTTGCAAGATTTGATCCGCACATACATACATAAATACATGGCAAGTTAAATAAAAGCTTGTAAAATTTAACTTGCAAGATTTGACCCATACATACATACATACACAGATACATACATGGCAAGTTAAATAAAAGCTTGTAAAAATACTCGCTCACCCCTCTTTTTTATCATATAATTGTTTACAAATATAAGTCTTTAAGTCACAACACAGCATAACTTCAAATCCATTAATTAGCTGTCGTAGTTTCTGTTTGTTGCTTTGTACGAATTTAAAATTTACGTATCTTTTGGGTTCCTTTAGAAAGAGTCACGCCCTTAAAAATATATTTGTTGGCCATTTTAAACCTAGGTTAATTAGCAACCAAACACCACAGTTTATATAAAAATTGGTTAGGTATTTTCGAAGTTATTCATGGTTATTGTCTGGTTTAAGAAATTATATTTGAAAACAATTGTTTGAACAAAAGTAGGTTGGGAGAGTTTTTTTTCTGCCAGTTTATTATAAAATATTGGTTAAAACCTTTTTCACTAGTAAGAGACGGTTAAAAACAACGAACTCATGCTATGAAAACGTAATACTCGTTAAGTAAAATCGATGAACATTTCATGTTTCATTTTTTGTTTTACGGCTGGGGTAATTATCATACTCGTAACTTAGAAAAAAAACGGCTAGCAAAATAGAATACTGTTTATCGATTTTACTGATTGTGCCAAAGTTTATATTAAATTCGCAGGAGTAAAGGTTTACGCCAGCAGCCATATCCACAAAGTATACACTTTCGCAATAAACAAAGATTTCGCTTGTAATTAGAATACTACCACTGTAAAAATAAGTAACATAAAGTTATATAAGCCGATATGGGGATCAAAAAATGTAATACTTACACTTTTTTAAATCACTCCTTGGGGAGTGCAATCTAGTAACTCGTGAAAGAATATGGAGTTTCACCAACACTTATCGTGTCCTGCTTCACGATCGGCGTCTAAATTACTGGCTAAGGGAAAACTGAACTGAAATTTATTTTTATCACTTCACAAGATGTATTTCTTCGCTACACAACGTTTTTTCACAAATAACAAGTCGTAAGTTCATTACAATGTGTATACGCGCTCTGAATTTCAGCAGGCACCCCGCACAAACCACCACGACACGCTGGCGTTTGAAATATACTGGACTGAGCAAGGCCTGGCTGGCTACCCCGATATATCTAGCTCTCTCTCTTACATGAGAATTTTAGTTAGAATTACGGCCGTCCTGCTTGCACAGCCTGAAAGAGAGCATGGTGAGAGTACTCGCAATACGTATAGGTCAATATCAAACCTCCTCGGGTTCTGGAGGCTGCAGTTAGGGTGGCCAAGCTTTTTTTTCAATAATTATGTAATTAAGCGTTTAAAAACTTTGCAAAAAATATTAAAACTGGCTTTCCACTAGCAATGTAAAACCACAAATGAGTTTTGTCTTGATTTTAATACTAATTATTGAAACTGTTTCAAAGAAATTTGTATAATTATGCTAATTATTCTAGGATCCTATCATTTACTTTCAGTACATAATTGAATAAGATTTCAACTTTCGGCGTTTTTACTAAAATAGAATTTGCCGTGTTTAGTATAGTACACGTTCGTGGTAAAGAGAGACAAATGTCACCTATAAATTTCAAGTTTCAATATAATCATTCATTA
This sequence comes from Acleris literana, assembly GCA_946894065.1. NCBI lineage: Eukaryota > Metazoa > Arthropoda > Insecta > Lepidoptera > Tortricidae > Acleris > Acleris literana. The sequence goes on from OX335668.1 coordinate 48,142,301, forward strand.
CACGTTATCATTGTTCAAACTCCGATAACCTATTTCAAGCGTTAACATTGCGAGAGAGTAAAAACGTGCACGCCCTACACAGTTCGCCTCGAGTCGGGCCCCGCGACGCATGCGCGTGGTGAGCCGAGCCGCGCCGTGAGACCAACACAACCGTACACACCCCGAAAATTAATTATTCGAAACACTACCGACCCGTTACTCAAATGATAGACATTATTCATGCCTTTTGCCATTGATTAGTCGCCGAAAGCTAACTTTCTAAAGGTACGCGTAAATCACTCAAGAGGCTTGAGTGTTGCCCGGTTTATTGCGAACGTAAAAACGCAATATAATTGAATAAAATACGTACTGAGTAATTTTAATAACAATACATATTTAATGATTCGAAATCTATAACCAAAAGCTCAGTCATTATAGTAAATAAAGGAGTTAGGGCAAATTTGTATGGAACTGAGTCTATGAGCGGCCAAGGATAATTTTAATATCTGACGATGTAGTCCTACTGGTTACTTTGTGAATGTTTCATAACCGTGACTAAATTGTAACCCGAAAACAAGATGATACTTTTAAAATACTTTGCATATCTATTTTATCTTTTTTTAATCTTTTTAATATTTTTATCTTTTAACATTTTTAGAAAATAAAAAGGGAAATCTCAACATAAAATGATGATCTAACAGTCTCAAAGTGAAGTATTTATAATAGGGAATATACATGTTTTTCTTGCACAGCTTCAGTAAAATCTGATTCATGTAACAAACAGTTGACAAAAAACATTTTTTGAATAGTTATAAAAATAACAAATATACAGTGTGTAAATGGAATATCAGCAAACGTTTTAACGACGGTTAATATGCACCCTAATTAACATAAAAACATATTATGTATCGTAAACATAAGTTGTATTATTTTTTTCATACAAATTAATATGCCACGCAATGTATCAGAAATAGCCCAATTAAACTGCGATTACATTATACATTGATGCTCGATTGGACCTTTTAAAATTATGTGCGCTCTATAAAAATGATTTCCAAATTTACATGACCTAAGAGCCATAACCATACACCGGATTGACGGGGCAAAAATTTACCAGTGCTAGTAATTCTTTAAAAATCGACTAAGTTTATCGACAACTATTTTCGTGACATAATGGATCTTACATTTCTTGCAAAAGTAAGTCGTACCTTTAACTTGTATATCTGAATGATCAGCTTTCCATGAAGATAAACGATCTTTTTTCTTTCGACGCATTTTAACCCGTAACATGGCACGACATGAAGGAATGATTTTTTTTTGTGCATTGTATATTTTTCGGGTCAGTTTTGGCTTAAAAAGTGCTATCCTGATGAAAAATTTAGAAAAAGTTATTTGGAAATTGGATTTTCAGGTTGTCATTTAAAACCGACAGCGCGATAAACCCCTATAATAGGTAGTACTCAATAGTGTCACAAAAAAGTGACAAAGCTGTGTTACGGTTCAATAACTAATAAAAAAAATATTTGCGTTCCGGGAAATATAGTGGAATTCAATTAATAAAACATGACAGTCTTGTAGAAAATTATTTAATTAATTTACAAAATAAAAATAATTGTTTCCAATAAACTTTTTAAATTATTATGTCATAGTTTGTTGGAAATTACTTAACAAATAAATTCTCAGCCAAAAATAATAACAATAAATTAAATTATTAAAAATAAACAAAAAACCCGACTGCAATAAAAAAAAAACTGAAAAGCGGAAAACAAGCTTTTTTTTATTGCAGTCGGGATTTTTGTTTATTTTTAATAATTTAATTTATTTAAATCTTTTTAGTTTTTATAACTAAAATAGTGGGTTAATTATTTATTACCAAGCGACGTATGAGCTCTGGATCTCGAATTTTTAATGTCGCGAAGCTACAAGTGACAAATTATAAGCGAAACTCTTTAAGCAAAAGGAGTTTATTACTGAGCATTAACGATTTTTTTTGACTTTCCTGTCAAAACGGTAGGATCAAAGTGTTATAATGTATATATATTCGGAATGGGCTATTTAATAACTTTCATTTGATACCCATATTGTTATAATAAAAAATACTTTTTTTTATTCCCCCTCCATATTTTTTTTCGCGGACGCCATATTGAAATATCGTATACCTTATGTCACTTCGACAATTAAGACGAATCGAATGACACCTTGCATGTTAAAATCCGTCAAGCCGTTTAGGCTGCAGAGCGTGCCCAGAAATAGACATACATACATACATACGTTTTGCTACAAAAATTCCATATATGTGAAATGTTTCAAAATATCATTTCATTTTAAAAGTTGAACTTATCTTCTCATTTTTAAATGACTTCAATAAACGGAGGAGGTTTCAGTAAAATTACAATTTGCAACTTTACCATTCTATAATACGTCTTCATGGTTGCTTTTGAGTCACCATTGCTGCATGATAACTTGTTGGCTGTTGGAATTGGAACCAACACAACAGATAAGTCATTTTCATTCTAAAACAAGCACACAATATTAGGTAGGTAAATTAAAATAGTATTGAGTGAGGTGTGCAGTGTATGATTTTTATTTTTAGTAACTATAACAATTAATACAATGAGTAAAAAAAGGAATATCACAGGAAATAAATAAATATGTATCCGAGGTACCAATAAACAATCTTCCACTGCAGTAGATCTAGCGGAAGGGGCAGTAGCTTCGGTGAAAGGTACCTCAGGGACCAGATTGGAATCTATGACTGAAAAAACAATATATTAATGCTACTCCCCGACATAGCTTCTTAAATATCACTATATCAAATACATAGTAGGTAAGTGAAGTCTAGCAAACCATGCACAAATGCCTCGCCTGGCAATGACTCTGAGATATTATTATCTTCTAGCGCGGTCGAGGAAACATTGTCATTGTCATACGGGTTATGCAAGCCCACAACACTTGGCGTTATGAGAGACAGGACTCTTTCTTGTAGTGGGTCTTCAATTTTTGGCCTCGAAGGTCCACCACCTTTACAAATTTTACAAATTTGATTATAATACGTCTTGTTTATATTCTCAGAAAAGAAAAAATAGTTACTGGTACCAGTTTGAATTAAATGCATCCTCTTAGAAGACGCTTCTTTTTTTGCAGCTTTTTTTAAGCTTTCCCACTGAGCTTTTAAATTTTCAGTTGTACGGTGGCGGATCCGCAATTTTTGCCCATTCTGCGTGTTTTTGCTTCATCGTAACTCCGTCGGTTCTTTTATTTTCTATTACATGAAAATGGTCATTGACAAGATCTACCAGCAATGTTTTTTCTGATGCCATGCAGTTAGCAGATCGTTTTCTTTTCTCATTAGCCATTGGTGTTCTATCAAATTTTGCAGAAGTGAACGTAAATACAACAACTCTTTACACAACACGATGAAATAAACACGTTTTCAAGGTTAATTAAAACGTCAAGTTAAAATGTTATCCGAACTAATCTAAAAATACGCAGTGGCATTACTCGAACACGGGACAAACTCTCTATCTTTCTCGTGTGGGTAACGCTTTCATGCTCTTCATTCGTTCAACGTTAGAGAGTAATTATACGAGAGTAAGATATCCATAGATTAGCGTGGTGGAACGACATTGAAGTTAAACATCGTGTAAATCGTGAGAGTAAAGTTATACTGGGATAGTTACTACCCCCTACCCCTCAATACATCATCGATATTCATGACGTCATCACATGGTGGAGCCCTATTGTAATCTAATATAATTATATTTTACACAAAATATTGCTTATTTCTACTTACGGCAATGAAATATTGTTGAAAATCAAAAGAACAACTCATAATCTACGATTTAAACTGTTTTTTAAATATTTACCAAAGCAAATTTGATAGAATATGGAAAGTAGCGACGCAATGAATTATATCTTATTTACCTGTGAGATGTGTATTGTCTGTGGTTATTGCGTCTTGTAACATCACGTCCACTTACTGAACAAGACACCATTGTAGTAAAAGTTTTAAGAGGCCACCACTGCTGCCCAGCGCGAGCGATTTCGTACCCCACCAGCCCGCGGCCCTTTTGAATACATCGCGGAGCGCGGTTCGTCCGAGCGCCGCGCGGCGAGGCGCTCCCACCATTTTGCCGTACCCGCGCGGCGTTCGAACACAGAAACAGTTGAGACCTGTTGTATATTTTTAAACATGAGATTTTCAACTGCGTCATAAAAAAAAAGATATCTCTTAAATGATCGGCGTGCCGTGTATGTACATATGTATACTATATTGAATAATAAAATAAGATAAGATTATTTGTACTCAAAGGACACAGTCTTATAAATCTATAATGTTCGAAATATGTATACAAAATCAGAATTTGCAAATTAAAAAAACTTACCTTAGCCGGGAAGCGTACCTACTAAAACTACAAAATACTAAGTATGAATACTTATTCCTTTTTTTATTGTATCAATGAAAAGGGTCAATGATAATGCTAAGACCTCTGTAATAATCAAATAATTCAAAACATAAGTTTAACATCTTTAGTGGGTTGAATACCTGGTTCAGGTTAATCAAAAATTAAAAAAAAAAAAAGTATGCTATCTTAAGTATTTAAGACTGCGCCGAGTGTCCAGTGGCGCCCTCATTACTATTATTCTGTTTTCTAATAAACTAAAGTATTGCCTGTTTGTGCAAAATGTGGTTACATAATCAACAACAAGTTTTTAGCCTACCCCACTCTGGGAATGAAAGCGTGAGTGTATGTTTGTAATTATGTATGTATGTAAAGTATTGTCTTGAAATCGAAAAATGGTTTTTTGTTGCCTCACAACCTCCCTTGATGCCGAAACCCAGCTGCCGGGGTTTGAAAATGTTTGACAGTCTATTACAAAATTTTCGGCAGCAAAGTTTCAATGCCAAAAGCCTGAAGGTGCAACCGACGGCAATAGGGCGGATATCACCATCGTTTTTGGCTAGACACACAAGATTGGCGCCATAGAGGAGCGGGACAATCTCGAAATTCACGCAACCTGGCTTATACAGTGTGTAAATGGAATACGAGCAAACATTTAAAATAGACATAGGTTCTGGCCAAACACCGGATTGACGGGGGCAAAAATGTACCAGTGCTAGTGATTAATTAAATGTCGACTAAGTTTATCAACATCGACAAAAAGCAATTTTTTATCATCATTATCTAATGGTCAAGTTTGAATACCTTTTAATTATGTGCAAACCTCTTTTATTTATACTTATCGCAACTATAAACAACCGGTATCTGACATTGACTCTGGACTCGAGTCACTATGGAAAACTATTGAAATTACATTGAATAACAAATTCATTGAGTATAGATGAATTAGCGAGAGCGTGGAATTGCATGTGTAGTGGTTGTACCGTTCGCATGACAAGGAAAACCATTTAAGTTTTTTCAAAATTTAATGAGATTACCCTAAACAAGTGGAATAAGTATGTCCTTTTTTGCTTTTAGTCGCTATCATTTATTTAAATTTTCATCTTTAAGGTTGGAAATTGCTTAGGTATGGGGCAGATGAAAATTATATAAATATAGTTCCCGTGATGACTTCTTGATCAAAATCATCTACTGCCGACGGACGAGTAGGTACGTAACTTTTTCTTTCCCGGAGAGGGGAATTTTTTCGTTGCTTTGAATTTGTCACTCTTACAGAGAAACACCTGTAGCTTTTTCAACTAATTGGGCAGCGGTGAATTTAAAAAGAAAGCATTAGTTCGAATTCAAAGTATTTATGACGGTTAAAAATATTTGTTTACTTTGACTCTCAATCGAACCAAAATTACTGCTACTTTCTGCCATAATTTTAGCAAACTGTGTAACTGTGCGTGCCCAGTCAAAATAATTCTGAAAATTGCGAGAATACAATAAAATAAGATGTATACTTATTTACTGCATTGTAAAAAGCATTTAGAATTTGACGCTGACATTATTTTTGTACTTACTGTTAATATATAACAGTACTCTTTTTACGCTGATGGTATAAGAAGTTGAGGAAATTTAAATATAGAATGCCTAGAAAAACATATTACCACTACATATGCAATTCCACGCTCTCGGTAATTCATCTATACAACCATATTCTTTAGCATTCCGACGAATTGAGAACCTTTATGTTTTTTAAGTCGGTTAACCCTTAAAACGTTTCTGTCCGTTTTAGTACAATATGATTTAATGTAAAGTTAAAAGGGATAATAAATTCCAGGCTAGAAATGGAAGTGAAGAATAGAAAGTGTGAAAATTAAGCTATTTCGGAGGAATACACACCGACAGTTTTCAACGGTAAACTTAAGCACGAGCATCAGTTGAAGTAAGACATTTGACAATTGTGCGTAGGTGCGTATTTATGACGTTATAAAATCTGAGTGGTCTGCTTCAAGTTTTCAATGTACACATATCCAAAAAGCAGGTAAGTTTGTTGATAATATTCGATTATACATTTATTCATGTTTAGTAAGATTATTGCGAAAAAGTGTTTTATATAGCTTGTCCCATTTTTGTGACATTATCGATTCCCTTGATTATTGAGTACAATTACGTCCGTCCAAAAAAACGGATAATGCTGATCTTTGTAGAAAATATGTCCTACAAAACGGGCATAACCGTTGTTAACTAATATAGCTTTCATAGTACACTGTCACTTTTTTCGGACGCCCAGTTTTTATGTCCCAAGGCCAAAGAGATCCTCATCATGGCGCGCCCAAAAGATCATGGCAATACTTCTGACTGTGATCTGTCAGACTGAAAAAGGGGAATTATGACCAATTATTTTCAGTAACAGACTGCACCTGCTTGACCAGAGTCTGCCACTTGATCTTACAAGAGCATAAAATATCCGAGAGCTAGAATGGCCCGGCACTATACCTATCGAAGACGTCCTGGACGTCAGCCTGTGCCTAAAACAGTTCAAGAACGGCAAAGCCCCGGGTGATGATGGAATCATAACTGAACTTCTGAAAGCTGGTTACGTAAACCGGTCCTTAGGGCCCTTCAGACCATGTTTTATTCCGTCATTCACGAGCAAAAAACGCCGCAGGTATGCCACAGAAGTGTGGTAGTGCTCTTCTTCATAAGGGGGGACTATTGTGAAGCCTGCTGCAGAATTATAGACCCATCTCACTTTGGAGCCATGTTTACAAGGGTTTCTCAGCTATTTCGAACCGTCTCATGCGCAGGTTTGACGACGTCCAGCCTCTCAAACAAGCCGGCTTCCGAAAAGGCTTCAGAACCTGCGCTGCAGGTTATACAGAACACCGAAGATAACCTTCCCCTTTGTCTAGCATTTGTGGATTACAAGAAAGACTTCGATTTGATCTAGACTACTTGACCAGAACTCTAAACCTATTTTACTGCAGTGGGGAGTCAGACAAGGAGATGATATCCCTTCAAAGCTCTTTACCGCTGCGCTGGATGATGTCTTCAGCGTTGTGGACTGGGAAGAATGTGGCATCAATGTAAACGGCAAGCAAATCACCCACCTTCGGTTTGCCGGTGACATTATAGGCATGGCTGACACCTCAGCAGAGCCACCGAACGAGTTGGTCTAAGAATGAACATAGACAAGACAAAGATCATGTTGAACACCCATGTAGTACCCACTCCCGCAATAATCAGAGGCTCAGCGCTTGAAGTTTGTTGAGGAATATGTTTACCTGAGACATACTAATATATTCCAGTGACTGGAATCTAACGGCCTGAGACCCGTTTCACGAAACTACAAGTTACATATTACAAGCGGAAGTCTCTTCCTAACTCCTTTTGCTAGAAAGAGAGTTCCGCTTATAATTGGTAACTTGTAGGTTCGTGAAACGGGCCTCTGGCCAGGACTTTGGTCTAAGCGGTGAGCGTTGAGCGGGGCGGCGGGCGCGGCGCGGCGAGCATGCCACCGACCTACTTCGCAGTAGCGTGATAGCGTCGAAATAGCGTCAGCGATATCGAGCGGAAGGGACTTATTTAAAATGGCGTTAACAAAAATTGCTCTTCGGTGCCTCGAAAGTAGCTCATATTTCAGGCATTTTGAATATGAGAGAAGGAGTGCACGAACTGAACACTTTGCGAATTCAACACTTTGTATCAAAAATACAATAATAACCCTGAATTTTTTTATAACTACTCCAGAATAAGTATTTTTATATTTGGTTGTATACTCCAATATGTGGACAAATATTTACATAAAGCTAAATTTCGATTATAATACATAGTTCCGTGCCCGCCGCTCGGTAACTAACATTCGCGGCGCGGGTCGCACGAGCAGCGGCGCCGTGGCACGTTTCTTCTACGGATACCCCTATGCGTTTGTTTCTACCGCTCGCCTTTCAATTTTTGGAGTTGCTGGGGAGATTGTCCACAGCAACCCCAAATTCAGATCATTTGTACTCCCGATCTATGGAGGTACATTTTAAAACAGTGCGTACTAATTCAGTACATATTGGGTACAACAGCGTTATGTTTTAATAAATGACAAATTCTTAAATTAATCTTAGGGGTTGCTGGGGAGATGCTCCACTCAGATAATTTGTACTCTCGATCTATTGAGGTACATTTATTTTTAAGTATGTACAAATTCGGTACATATTGTGTACATTAGTGTTATGCTTTAAAACATTACAAAACAGACAGTGGGGATTCCAGGGAGCATGACATCTATAATTGAATTTATTGCTGTCGTGAGATGAACCTGGCCGGTTACTATGTCAGTAATCTCTAAGTTGGCATTACCAATAGTTTGCACATTGATAGAGGAGTATCATTTTCTGTTACGATATAGCTCTGCATGATCTCCACCCGGTGAGGTTATACGGATGCGAGTACAATCCATAGCACCAATGACTCGTGGAAATCTAGCGATGCGAAAGAATGAGTCCTGTTCTTTTCGTATTTCCTGGTTTGTTGTTGGAAATCTTCGCTGCACTGACTTGATGAATAATTGGGTGCGACGTCGGTGTACTCATTCCGCCAAAGTCACCAATACTCAGTTAGGTGTTATTTGTTGCATAAAATCTTAATGTAGCTAATAATTGGGTGACTGGCGATATTGACCTGTTTCTTTCTGTTGGATACTCCAAACGATGCTCGATTTTTGCGAGTAAACTTACTACTGCCTTCTTTGATGAACGAAATCTTAAAACAAATCGTGGTCATCATAATCTTCAAAATAATTAGTCCTTTCCTTAAACCACCGTGGTCGAGGGACTAAAGATTCATCGTTATCACTATCGGTTTCATATAATAATATTTCCAACGACAAGCCATTTATTTTTGTTAGGTTATAATATGATTGACTTGACAGTGACACGGGGCAATGACGTAATATACCTAATACTAATCTACTAAAATAGCAGTATAAAAATCGGCGGTATAAGAATTTAGTCTAGTATAGAAGTTTTATCCTTTTATTAAAAGTTGGTGAAACGTAAAATCGGCTTACTCGCGCATTATTTACGATTTATCCTTAGAGTTAAACTTATACTACGTTGATGAAATCGGCCCTAAGTAATACAATATTAAATGCGTACAGACCTGGTATTTTTGCTTAAAGTTAGCTTAAAATGTATTTTTTGTGCTTTTAGGTTTCCAACTAATCCTTTGTTATGAGAAAAATGGTTTTTGGGTATAAACAGAAATGAATAGACTCCAAATAATAACTCTACTGTTTGTAGTAAACATTTTGAATCAAACCTATTTATACAAAGAAAACATGGTCGTGTTTAGACTCAGTTCCAAGTTTATTTGTACCTGTAAGTATGATACCAAATGAACAAGAACATTATATATTTTACATCTTTCCTATTTAGAAAGTTTGATTTTAATGGGTAGATAGCGGGGTGGAACATTGCGTTTTCATCTGTAGGGGAGGGGGGGGCATAGTGGGGTAGCGGGGCATAGCGGGGTAGCGGTACTTTTTGGCGAAGGAAGGGCGGCATGACAGTTTAAATAAGGCTCCGTGATTGGTGTTTAGTCACCGCGTGATCTCCGCGAGCTTCGCACGCTGCCGAATGACGCCGGTAAGAAATATTTAAAATATTTGCAAAACCTGTGTATTCCTTAAAAATATTGTTGATATTTGATTCACATTCATTCTGTAACTTTATATTGTAGTCGTAAAGGTTTTTTTTTGAGATTTGTGGCGGATCTGACGGATTTTATATTTCAACAACAAAGTCTGCTTATAAACAAGTCAAGATGGCGGTCGTGAAAGTTTCGATGTGACAGCACGTAGGGGCAAAGTGGGGTTAAATGGACGGGGCATAGTGGGGAACATGCTTAATAGGTACCCCACTTTGCCCCCTAATTTATCTTGATTTATTTAATGTGTTATTAACTGGTGTCTACCTTCGTTTGTTTCAGCTAAAATGGTTCGAACATACAAAAAGACGACGAATCAACACTCCTGGTCTTTAGAATCTATGAAAAAAGGGGTACTCCATGTCATATCAGGAGAAATTGGATATAAAAAAGCCGCTGAAATTCATGGTGTCCCATAAACGACACTGGAGCGGTATGTTCGTCGATATCGAGAAAATCCTGATGAGACCATTCATTGAGATTTATATGTTAAATTTAACTAATGATCACTAAAGTTACAGTTAGAAGTGATATTCTTTGGTAATAAAGATTTAATTCGTTTATAATAGTTGTTATAATTCACTACCCCACAACACCCCTTTTCATACCCCACATTGCCCCTTTTCGTACCCCACACTGCCCCATTTAGTACCCCACAATGCCCCTTATGCTGCCCCACTTTACCCCAATATACGGGGCATAGCGGGGCAAACCCCACTTTTAGAATTAATTATCATATACCTAAATTTAATGAGATTTAAACAAAAAATAACATGAAATATTATACTTTAGATACCAATAGTTAATATAAGTTAGAATGCGTTTCAATTATATAGATGTATCCGAATCAAACTTCCTCTATTGCTTAGGTTCCCCGCTTTGCCCCCCCCTCCCCTAGGGTGGAAAGTATTTTTTTTAATAGTTTAGATTGGCCACGGATTCTAAGATAACTGAGCTACGTCATATTATTAAAATAAAAGCTTTTCATGTATCTAAACTCGGTTATACGTTAATCGATGTATTTATTACGATCTATAGTTTCATATTAAAATCATTTTACGACTGGTAAATTCTTTCGCCATTACAGAAAATCAACATTTAAAATTATGCCCCTATTCTGCTGGCCGCCTTAATAGCATTAATAGCTTAATAGCATAGCATGACACTTTTTTTTCACGTTTCGGCATGGCTATCTAGAAAATACACATACTGCCAACATTAGAAAAGTTCAATCGAGTTGGTCATGACCAAGGAGCTTATATACAACACTGGAGGTTGAACACCGAACATCCGTTCGAAACAAGAAATTTGACCTTTGTGTAGTATTTTACTTTCCTCACAGTCGAAATGAAAAGTAGAGTGTCTAACTCGCGTGAAATTACCAATTTCACCTCGAACTATTAGCGCTCTCAATTCGTTCGAGCGCCAGAAATATCTCGGGTGAAATGCGTCACTTTCAACCCATGGTTATCAATCTACTATTTCTCAAACATGCTCGGAAATAAATAAAAAATAACTTTTCCGATTGAAACACATGGACGGAAAAGGCCTCTTTTTACTCCTAGGAGTAAAAAAACCATATGAAAACACTTTCCGTCCATGTCCATATTGTTTTTTCCAAAGTGCTCTCTATTGCGTATAAAATCGAAAGGACCATGAAAAAAATCCCGTACACCCAACTTGTCGGGGCACAGTGAGGGTCGGCAGCGCGGCGGGGCTCTGCGGAGCGGCGGCGGCGGGCGGCGGCTCGTTTTGCGTGAAACTATCTTAACTAATACTCGTATGACGCAAACAAACATTCTCTCCGAATTTGTCAAAGGTTTTTAAAAATACTTATAATCATGTATTTGTATAATTTCCTCGCATTGTTTGAGAAAAGCATTATGTATGCCTCGGCGGAAACAAGGATTTCCTGACTCGTATTGTAGCAGGCCTCGCTGTTGCTCGGCTTGCTACCCACCTCGTCCGGAAATCCCTTACTTTCCTCGCCTAGACAACAATGTACTATTAATCAGCCTCTTTACTAAATACAATTCGTGTGTTTTACTTAAGGTTCAATTGAAAAAAAGAAGACAAGTGACTTCCTACGTAGGTATATGTATATCATCATCATCATCATCATGTCAGCCGAAAGACGTCCACTGCTGGACATAGGCCTCCCCCAAGGCTCTCCACTCAGACCGGTCTTGTGCTTTTCGCATCCAGCGCGAAATTTTGTATATGTATATAGGTAGAAGCATTACACCACCGTTTGTGGAGCATTCGCCCTGGCCGTCAAGTCAAAAATTAGATAGATCTGCGCTACTAACTACTGAATAAACATCCATTATCTTTTTTTATTATTAATCAATAGGGTAAATGGAAAAACCACAAGAAAAATCAGTCACATGGCTAGGTTAGGCTACGAAGATCTTAGAAAGTTCGCTCTATCAGTACATTTTTATAGCCCAAGGAGCTATATTTATTTATTTATTCTATTCTCATATGGTAGCAATTTAAAATATTTCCGTAACTGTAACACTCAGCTATTGTTGTGTATAATAGCATTATAGAAAATTTAATTCCCGTTCATTTGATACCCCACACATGTACAGTCAAGGTTAAAAATAAATATGCGCACAAAGTTGCAAAAATATGTACACATAGACCTTATTGCCATAGTAATAAGGTCTGTGTACATATTTTTGAGACTTTGTGGTGTATACATATTGGTGACCTTGACTGTACATAGGGTTCATATAATCAGAATTATTCGCAATTTTTAAAATACAGCGGTCGTCATTTTGATGACGTTCTATCTCCGGATCCAGGCACTTTACAGATGGGGTCCCGACGGTTTTTAAGATAAAATAACATGTGTAGCAACATACTAAAATTTGGTGCTGGTATTACAAAGTGAACATAGTTACCCCAAACAGAACGCCTAATAAAAAAAATGCTAAGTTCGAAAAAATGATGAATTTTGAAAAGCTTTATCTCAAAAACTATTGGGTTAACAGAGACAATTCTATTCTTATATGGTAGCAAATTTAGTTTTCTTTAAAAACGCGATTAGAAGGTAGTTTCAAAAACTAGTTCTTTAGGGTTATAATGGCCAAAATCTGAAAAAAGGTCCGAAATTTCCGCGGTTGTTTTTATTTTTACAAAGTTGCGTTCGGCGCTCGAGGTCACAAACATGGATTATTTATTGGGCCAACAGCATAAAAAAGTCAGCATAAAATCAGAACTACCGGATTCGACGCACACACATTATGTTGAATAAAGTTACTGGAGTAATGGTACTATAGACGTTTATTTTTCTATAGGTATTTAGAGCTCAATAAATAATAAAGAGTTATAATTCTACACTGGAATAATATTTATTACTAGTAGGTACTGTTAGCATTTAATTATGCCGTGTACTACGGTGCTTAGAAAAGCTATTAAAATAATAAATAAAAAAAATCTTTATTTACCAGAACGGTAACAAAAAATATTTTTGTTCGAGCATATTTTTGTACAAATGAAACATGACGAAATTACGGTGATCACTAAAATGCTATGTTTATGAATAAGTATATTTATAGTTAGGTACAGATCTAAGTTTGTCTAATGAAAACTTTTATTTATAATTAATTATCTATTTCAGGCCGGATTGTCCAATCATCAGAGGGTATCAGTGAATTTAGCTATACCCTTTTCTTTTGGTTTGTTATACAAAAGGAAAGGACTGTGATTGGCAGTCCATGTTATCTACATTTATGTAGTAATTAAAAACTCATATCTTACTGTTTTTAATGAAATAAATACATACTTACTGGTATCACTCTCATGTTTACAGGTGTCCAAGCAATATGAGAACAGGCAGGAGTCGCTATTCAAGCAGTTGGAGCAGCTTTTTTTTATGTTCATTAATACTCATTTGTGTTTATTCTCACCTCTTTTAGAAAAGTTAGTTCTAAATAACAAATAATTGTATCGTTGTGTTCTTGTAACATAATTTAGAAGAAATTTAGTATAGAGACATACACACACTCGATTGGCCGAGCCGGAATAGGGTCATTCCGATCAACAGGACGGCCTTCTGTTACCAATATGTTTATTGTTTTATTGTATAAATTTAATATAATGTAAGTAGAAATACTTTATTTTTACTCATTTTTGGGTAGACGAGAGGGTTGGGCTGGCAACACTGGAAGGCCCGGCGGTTGGATGGGCAGAATGGAAAAATAGGTCAGGAGAGGTACATAAAAGTGGTAGAAAAATTTCTCAAAAAAACTAATCATTCGTCACGGTAAAGAGGTAATTATAGTTAATACTTGTACATCGACTTGTTCTATTGTGATATGTTAATAGTACCTACATAAATAGCTAGTTTATTTATTTATTTCATTATATTAATGCTAACAAAGCAAACGGTTACACTGGCGTATCCTTTACGCTCACTTCGACGTTGGCACAACCCACCAGATTTCCCGTCACGTCTTCCCACTTGTTGGTGTTGGCGCACCACGAGTTTCTGCGTAAAAGATACGCAAAAATGGGAACACATGATGTGAAGTCCGCCAGTTCAAAAAAGTGCGTTGCGCCAACTTCGAAATGCGCGTCAACAATACGCCCATGGAAACGATGCCTACCATTGCAATGATCAGGCAAGTATGTGCAGACTAAATAATCAATATCAAATATATACAAAGAGTGATTACACCACTATTTTACTCAAACATTTGCATTTTATTTTTGATCACACTTTTCAGCTGTCATTGTTCGTCTTGTACATCCTTCCCCTTACTAATAAACGTTGAGTAACGGTGGTATAGCTATACAATTCCTTATCTGTCAAATTCAAATGTCCCAATGACAGATAAGGACAAAACATTGTATAGCTATACCACCGTTGCTCAACGTTTATTAGTAAGGGGGGCTATGTTTATGGTCTTATCCATGGAAGTAATACCCTGGAAGTAATAATCACCTGGAATGTGCACTCAGTAAAAAATATCAGCAGCAGGGGTTTTATATTACCTGTCGGACGTCACTGGACAAGAGGATATCATGCCCTTCTGCTCTGTTTCTGGCTGCCTGCGTCAGTTCGGCCGCAGTACATGCGCATTTGAAGACAGCCTTAACGCGGTTGATAGCAAATTATAGTAGTTTATGTGGCTGGTGCATAATAAGATCACACGAGTGTTTTAATGCCTAATTATGTATAGCCACATACACAACTTTATCTACATGCATATCATAAGTTTTCTATAATATGTTCAGATATGGCCTGTATTTTTATTGAGTTAGTGTTACTGTTAACTTGTTTGTAGTACCAAAGCTTAAATAAAAAAATTAAAAAAAAACGGCTTGCATTTTCAAGTTAGTGGTACAGTATTACCGATACTTTAATGTTTAGGTGCCGAGACACTTTAATGTAAACATTACGATGCACTATACTTTAAAGTAAACATTAAGATGCAACCACAGATACAGGTTTCTTAATATAGGCGATTTGCTTATCGCTTCTGAACATATTGTAGGGAAGTTATGATATCGATGTAGATAAAAATATTAAGATGCTCTGGATACCAGATTCGCAAAACACCAGATTCTCAAAACACCGGATTCTCAGAATACCAGATTCGCAAAACACCAGATTCTCAAAACACCAGACTCTCATAATACCAGATTCACAAAACACCAGATTCTCAAAAGACCGGATTCTCAGAATACCAGATTCGCAAAACACCAGATTCGCAAAACACCAGATTCGCAAAACACCAGATTCGCAAAACACCAGATTCTTATAATACCAGATTCTCATGATAGCAGATTCGCAAAAGATCAGAATCGCAATTCACCATATTCTTATAATACCAGATTCGCAAAAGACTAGAATCGCAATACACCAGATTCTTATAATACCAGGATACGTACAGATGTATACACAAGTTAATTAGATGAGACAAACATATCTATACTGGTGGACTAACTTTAAATTACGTTTGATAACAAAATGGTAGTAGATATTTCATACAAGTATCATCAGTTAGTGGCGACCTGTGGTGGCGAAATTTTATCTAAATCTATTCTATATAATGCTATGCTATATACAGGGAGTCCCATGGCTATGCCACATGGAGGGAGAGTACCTTGAATATTGAAGATGGAACATTTTTCTGAAAAAAGATATTATTTGAATTTAAAAAACAATTTAAACCGCATTCACAGATATTTAAATATTTTTATGGTTGAACCGAGAATCCAACCCGTTACACGAGAAAAATAATTACCCTGTAGCTTTATCATACTGATCGAAAGGCTTCAAGGACTATTTTTTGCTAAACAACATAGTGTCAGAAATAAAAGGAAGACCATGAATTTTAACATTTTTAATACAAAATTAATCAATTTATCAAATGCTCAAAATGAGTCCCATCCTGTTGAATACAATGTCGCACTCTTTTGATTATTTCGCTCTCTATCGATTTTTTGATCATGTTGTGGTGGGTATTATTTAGAATAATACGTCTAAATTCTGTTTGTAGCTCGTGGACACTTTAATAATGGTTCTTGTAAAGTACATTTTTGAAAATGGAACACATTTTTAAATTATTCATTTATAAACAGCCAGCGGCATTGCGATGGACAAAATAATTTACGTGTCTTTCGGCTCGATTTGTTGCATACTCGAGGCAACTACTAATTACGTATCATCTCTTTATCATTTTATCATGCACTTAAATTATAATAGGGAAATGATGCGTACTTCTCGAGTGGGTACATTTATTAGTAATAGGTACTTATGATAATGTCAGTTGTATGTCCTTACGGCAATGTCAGCTTTTAATTTTTGTGAACAAAATTTCACACCAAATGTCACCAAATGTAAAATTCATGGTCTTTCTTTTATTTCTGACTCTGTTATTTAGCAAAAAATAATCCTTATGATGAAGCCTTTTGATCGGTATGAAAAAGCTACGGGGTAATTATTTTTCTCATTTAACGGGTGCGATTCCCGGTTCAACCGTAAAATGATTTAAAGATCTGTGAATGCAGTTTCAATTATTTTTTAAATTATAATACTTAATGTCTTCTTTCAGTAAAATGTTCCATCTACAAAATTCAAGGTACTTACTGGCATAGCCGTGGGACGCCCTGTATATATATATAATTATAATATAATATTATGAATGCGAAAGTTTGGATGTATGGATGGATGTTTGTTACTCAATCACGCCAGAAAGGCTGAACGGACTTAAGCTGAAATTTGGCACAGAGATATATTATACCTCTAGTTTGTAATAGGACATAGGCTACTTTTTATCCCGGAAAAATGTACGGTTCCCGTGGGATGGCAAAGTTACGAATTCTACGCGGACAAAGTCGCAGGCAGAAACTAATATAGTAATAGATTTGTCATCTAATGTATGCGAGGAGACGAGGACTGACAGTCTAAAAGAAATATAAAGAACTCTTCAAATACAGATAATTTGAAGAGTTCTTAATATGAGTAGTACTTGGCAGGCTGAAATGATTGTTGTTCTTATTTACACTTGACACTTGTTATGCATGGAAAGTCATGAAATTTTCTTGTCAATAGTGTCTGTATTTATTCAAAGAAAACATAATGGATAACGACATGAAATTTATAACGAGCCAAAAAGGTAAGTGGTATGTATCTGCGCATCAATACCGCTCCCCACCATGATTAGTAATAAACCAGCTGTCCAGAGTATCGGTTGTTTCCTTTCGTATACGTATCAATGGCGGACGAGGATCGTGTTTAAATTACAGTTAACGGTTAATGTGTCATATTCATAATGTCGGCTACGAATATTTTTGGCAGTATTGGAGTGTTCGATCATAGATCACAGGACTGGGAGATTTATTACAGTCGCTTGGTTCAGTTCCTAAAACTGAATATTGCAATTAAGGAAGACCAAAAATGTGCTTTGTTGCTGACTCATTTAGCGGACGACACTTACCGGCTTGCAAATAATTTAGTGCACCCACGCAAATTGGATGAGATAACGTACGCCGAGCTGATTGCAGTGTTTGATGACCATTTCAAACAGAAGCGTTGCATTTTTGCCGATAGGGCAAAATTTTACGAGGCAAGAAGGTCGGCAGGAGAAAGCATCGAGGAGTGGGCGGCTCGTATCAGGGGACTCGCGGTCCACTGTGTTTTCGAATCGTCACTCGAGAAGCTCATTACGGACAGATTTGTGCTGGGGTTGAGCGCAGGACCCGAAAAAGATCGTCTATTTGAGCAAGATGCGACAGCGCTGACATTTGCGAAAGCGGTTGAAATAGCGCAGCAGGCTGCTTGCGCGCGACAGGTGCGTGAGCAGCAAGTACAGATGAAGGAGGAGCCGATGTACCGTGTTGGCGCGATGCGGGGCGGTCACGATCCCGGCGCCAGCGCAGGGTTTTCTCAACGTCGTTGTGCTGTGTGCGGTTTAAAAAGTCATAGTGCGGCCCAGTGCAAATATAAAAAGTATAAGTGCCGTTCGTGCAGTGCAGTTGGTCACCTATCGAAAGTGTGCAAAAATAAAGGTTCGGCTCGATTACATAACATCGAAACGGTATCGGAGGTTCCGGCAGCCGGGACCGCTGGAAGCTCGCATGATTGTGAGGAATGTGAACTTTACAATTTAAGGTCAGTTAATTATGCTCCAATTATGATTACTGTTAAACTTAACGATATACAGTTAGAAATGGAAATCGATTCCGGCTCAGGTACTACAGTTATTTCTCACAAATTATATGCAAAACATTTCTCGAACATAAAACTAAAAGAGGGTAATCTGAAAATGTGTTTGTATACCGGTCATAGAATATCGCCGCTCGGCTATTTTAGTTGTCGGATCACTTATTTAGATAAAACTAAACAAATTAACATTTATGTAGTTGAGAATGGAGGGCCGCCATTATTGGGGCGAGATTTTATGACCGATTTTGGTTTATATTTCACCACTGATAATAACAATATCAATTGTCAGAATCAAAGTTCGAATGAGGTACAGCAGCTAATAAATGAATATTCAAATCTTTTTCAGAACGAATTAGGGAAGTTTAATAAATTTCAAGTCGATTTACAGTTGAAAGAGGGGGCCCAGCCTAAACATTTTAAGCCACGTACTATACCGTTTGCAATTAAAACGAAAGTTGAAGACGAAATAGACAGGTTGGTCAGTTTAGGTATCCTAGTTCCGGTAGCACATTCAAAATACGGTACTCCGATTGTGCCCGTGTTGAAGGAAAATGGCAAAGTAAAAATTGCTGGCGATTTTTCCGTGACGTTGAATAGGGACCTAAAAGTTGACAAGTATCCACTTCCTCGTATAGAGGAAGTCTTTGCTAAAATAGGAGGGGGAGAGCACTACTCTAAATTAGACCTCAGTAATGCCTATAACCAGTTTGAATTATCAAAGTCTTCTCAGGAATTGACAACGATCTCCACCCATAAAGGCCTATTTCAATATACTCGCCTTGTTTATGGTTTGGCTAATGGGCCGGCCATTTTCCAGCGCGCTATGGAATCGTTACTGTTAGGTATAGAAGGAGTCAGCTGTTGGCTCGATGACGTATGCGTGACAGGGCCGACAAAAGATATACATCTGAGCAGGTTGCGTGAAGTTCTGTCTAGGCTTAGTAATGCAGGGTTAAGATTGCAGTGGGGAAAATGCGTATTTTTCCAAAATAAGGTAACATATTTGGGTTACGAAATAGACAAAAGTGGTTTGAAAACTTGTCCAAGTAAAATAGAAGCCATAATTAAAGCCCAAGCGCCAGCTAACGTCAATGAGGTCAAACGATTTATAGGGGTTGTAAACTATTATAGAAATTTTGTTCCCAATACATCTTCCATTCTAAAACCAATAAACGATTTATTAAAAAAGGGGGTTAAATTTGAATGGGGAGCTAGTCAACAGCGTGCTTTTGATAAAATGAAACAAGAGTTAGCGTCGGAGCGAGTACTGGCGCACTTTGACCCTCAGGCACAGCTGATCCTGGCCGTCGACGCCGGGCCGAGCGGGCTGGGCGCGGTGCTCTCGAAGCGCGGCGCCGACGGTGTCGAGCGACCATTGGCTTTTGCTTCGCGGTCGCTATCGGTCAGTGAAAAAAACTATAGCCAGATACAAAAAGAGGCGACGGCTATAGTTTTCGGAGTCAAGCGATTCCATATGTATCTATATGGCAGACAGGATCCTTTTATACTAAAAACTGACCACCGGCCTCTTTTGTCTATACTCGGAAATAAGGTAGGAATTTCGGTCACTGCGGCATCGCGGCTGCAACGGTATGCAATTTTGCTATCGGCATATAATTACACTGTGCAGTACATTAAAGGCGAGAATAATGTTGTCGCAGATTTTTTCTCACGTTCGCCGGTCGGCAGTAAAAGCGACGATGTAATAGAGAATGATCATTCAATTCTTAAATTCTTAGATGTTAGTTCAACAGTGGTCACGAATAAGGATATAATGGCGGCCACTGAAAAAGATCCGGTACTTCAAACCGTTATTAAATACATGGAAAATGGTTGGCCACGTAAGATAACATGCAAAACAATTCAACCCTATTTTTATTGCAAAGCGGATCTCGAAGTCAGTGATAGGTGCCTATATAGGGGCCTAAGAATAATTATTCCAGAAAAATACAGGAGGAAAATGTTAGAAGAACTGCATTCTACTCATTTGGGCATAGTAAAAACTAAATGTAATGCCAGAAGTAGAATGTGGTGGCCGGGAATCGATCGCGACATCGAGAGCTGGGTAGGCAGGTGCGGCGCGTGCGCAGCCACGAGCGCGGCGCCGCCGCGCGCGCCCCCCGCGCCCTGGCCGCGCCCCGCCGGCGCCTGGCGGCGGCTGCACATCGACTATATGACGATAGGTCAGCGCGATTACCTCATAGTTGTCGATGCTTATAGTAAATGGTTAGAATGCATCTTAATGGACCGCGGTACCTCCACTCGAGCGTTGATAGGAAAACTTAAATCTTTGTTTGCAGTTTTCGGATTACCGAATACAATTGTATCGGATAACGACCCTAAGATAAGCTCTTTTGAATTTAAGACTGTATGTGGATTTAATGGAATCCGTCTTATAAATAGTCCTATCTATCACCCATGTAGCAATGGACAAGCCGAAAATTCGGTCAAAAATTGCAAAAAAATGATAAAATGTTTAATTAAAGAAAATTATAATGTAAGTGAGATAACAGACAAGTTATTAGAATTTCTGTTCACCTATCGAAACACAGTCCATTGTACGACAGGAATTTCGCCGGCGGAATTAATGTTCGGTCGCAAATTGCGTGGTAGATTGGATATGGTATTACCGGAAACAAATGAAAAAACTACTTGTACAGATAGAAAATGTGAATTACCAAAAAGTAGACAATTTAAAACAGGCAACTATGTATGGCTAAAATGGTTTGTCGATAGAAAACATAAATGGGTTTTAGGGACAATTAAAGAAACCATTGGAAACCGAATGTTTGAAGTATTTGTAAATGATTACAACGACACTTGTGTAAGACATTTAGACCAGCTAAGAAAGTATTCAGGTGATGTTTTGCCCGCCCCGGGTTACTCGGGAGGGGAGACAGAGTGCGCAAGTTCGCCGCTCCCAGCCCCGGAGCCCTCAGCTCCGGCGGCCCCGGAGACGGAGGCGCACGCAGAGGAACCAAGCAACGAACAGTGGCTCGAAACCCAGACTGTTGCAGGTAACATGGCGCCAGAACCTGATTGTTCTTCTTCTGTTCCAATACAGCGAGCACTAAGACCTAGATTTAAGAAAATAAATTATAAGGTGTAAGTAATTAATGATTTATATTGTATTGTTTTAGGTTAACAAACTAAAAGGGGAGAGATGGTATGTATCTGCGCATCAATACCGCTCCCCACCATGATTAGTAATAAACCAGCTGTCCAGAGTATCGGTTGTTTCCTTTCGTATACGTATCAGTAAGCCTGTACTTTTACGTGGAGGCTATAGGTACAATTTTTGCCTAAAAAATAAGTCTGGCACAACTAATTGGAGATGTCATAACCAGAAAGAATGCAACACTTCCATAACATTAAACAGAGATAATTCTGTATCGAAGGAAGCTCGCCATGCATGTCTTGATGATAGTGTGCGGAATGCTATAGATGCTGCAATGGATATATGCAAAAATAAGGTGTGTACAAATTTTGATCCAATCCCAAAAAAATTCGAGGAACATTTTTTAACCAGCGAAAACCAATTACCGATACACGAAATTCCTGTTTTTTCTGCAAAAAAAGACACTTTGTATCGTTGTCGTAAACGGTACCTAAATATGGAGCAGACGTCTTTCACTAATCCAAAAGATGTCAAGTTACCTGATGCTATTGTTGAAAATTTTTACTTGTTTGATGAAGGCGATGATGAAAGAATAATCTTGTTCGGAACTAATATTTGTAAAGATTTAATAAAAACAAACTTTACCTATTACAGCGATGGAACATTCAAAACAACGCCTAAGCCGTTTTACCAGGTGTATTCATTACATATAGATATTGCTCAGAATGATGACTCGGTAGCATTTGTTCCCGTTATTTTCGCACTGTTACCAAACAAGACGCAAAACACCTACAAACGCCTTTTTTCCATTCTCAAAGATCAATTTAACATGAATATAATGATGTACAAGTGCGATTATGAAGTAGCAGCTATGAATGCTGTAAAAGAAGTGTTCCCTGACGCAACCATCAAAGGATGTTATTAACATTTCTTACAAGCCGTTTGGCGAAAAGTAAAAAAATAAATAAGTTACGATGAAACAAAGGAGAATTGTAAAATTATTCGTTATTTTACGTTATTGGCACTTTTCCCCCCTGAGGTGATTCCAGAAGTCTATTTGTCAATTTGCGATATAGCTCCACACTCTACGTTTTTTTATAAATTTAATGCTTATTTTAATGAGCAGTGGCTACTAAAAACTACTCCCGATATTTTTAGCTGCTACGGGGTAAAAAATAGAACAACCAACGGCATAGAAGGCTGGCATAAGAGACTAAACTGCAAAATACCAGCAAATACGACACTTTTGCAATACATTGTATCATTAAAAAATGAAGCCAGGGTACCGCTGCCTTTTACTGTCCGGAAAAAAAGCGTAGGAGACAAGATATAGAAAAAGACAAGAAAATAGCGAAAATTATTTCTGGTTTCTGTAATTGTGAACTACCAGTTCTAGAATGCTTAAGACGTTTAGACTCCTTACGCTACTGCAAACATTAGTGAGCGGAACTTTTTTTGTTGTGATTTTGTGCAAATAGTTAAAAAAAAAAAAAAAAAAAGATAAAAGATGTTTATTCAGTAAGTAGGCCGCACGGGCACTTTTACACGTCAAAAATCTACCAGCGCTTCGCAAGAGACCACTGCTGAGAAGAAACGCCGCAAGAAACTCAACAGTCAGTCGTTTTTTTTTAAAATTACTTATACAATTATAGAACTTAACCTAGCATTATATAAAACAATGAATTTAACATTAAAATATATATATCATGCGTAGTTGAGCAGGAAAATGTGTCAAAACTCAGTATGTTCAGATGAACTCTTAAATTGTAATAATAATAGTATACATATACTTACCCATGACGGTGCAAAACAACCACATAGTTAGTAGTTAGTTTTTATTTCTTTGTTTAAGGAATATGGTTGTTGTTTTAAGGATAAGAGGTGTCTTATTATTTTAAGGATGTTGATGATATTACAAATTATTATCTGTAAAATGCTTTTTAACTGTATATTTTACCAATCCTTGAATATTTTGCATTGTGATTAGTTTTTCGGTTCGCAGATAACCAGAAAGGTTTTATTCATTATTTTCGTTTTCAAATTTTATGCATGATTGTACTTCTGGTGGTTTGCGATTCTGGTCTTTTGCGAATCTGGTGTATTGCGATTCTGATCTTATGCAAATCTGCTATCATGAGAATCTGGTATAATGAGAGTCTGGTGTTTTCCGAATCTGCTATTATGAGAGTCTGGTGTTTTGAGAATCTGGTGTTTTGCGAATCTGGTATTCTAAGAATCCGGTATTTTGAGAATCTGGTATTTTGCGAATCTGGTATTATGAGAGTCTGGTGTTTTGAGAATCTGGTGTTTTGCGAATCTGGTATTCTGAGAATCCGGTGTTTTGAGAATCTGGTGTTTTGCGAACCTGGTATCCAGCGAACAAAGGGGCGAGATATTTGCCGTCATACATTTTAATAATTTTACAAAAACTTAGGTGTCTTTGTTAAATTTTTATCTAGTAACTAGCTTTTGCGGATTCGCTCGCATCTAATGGGGTAATTTTAAATTTAAAAAAGCTGGACATTCCTGCGCTATACAATGAGTACAATTCAAGATCCAGTTGAATTTTAAAGATATACGGGTGTCCCAAAAATTTAGGAGTATAAAATCCCAGATCCGGGTAAATATGCCGCCGTACTTATGGCTCGGCGACATTACTCGCCTGTGTGTCACCCTAAGTACGCGAACTTCTCGCACGCCTATCTGGGACTTAAAAGTGTTGATGTGTGGTAAACAAAGATCAAATTGGTCCCTGATGTAAATATAACTAATTGGGCTATAAAAATGTACTGATAGAGCGAACTTTCTAAGATCTTCGTCATACCGAGCCGTGCGAGTCGTGCGACTGATTTTTCTTGTGGCTTTTCCATTTACCCTATTGATTAATTTTTGTAGTAAGTCATTTATACAAGGGATTTCTATGTCATAATCTGTGATCTCGAAGCCCTGGCCTATTATTTACTTCTTTTACAACTGCTTTTAGGTCTAACAATCATTCTTTTTGTTTTGGCTTTTCAATTTCTTAAGACTATATTTTTACCGAACTTTTTTTCTTATAAAAATATATAATGGTCTTGTTCATTTGGTATCATAATTACAGGTACAAATAAAGTTGGAACTGAGTCTTACTTTTGCGTGAACTTGGCTGGACACGCTGCCGCGTGTCTAGATCACATAATGGTACGTACTACAGGCAGCTGTCTCTTTTTTCCCGCAAGGTGTTAATTTCAATAAGCCATCTCTCTCCCACGCTTTGTTGGTCTGTTGAGCACAGCGAAAATATGCTACGTCTATGGATAAAACTAACAGTGACAAATAACAATTAACCACCAATTAACTAGTAATATGAAGTCGCGCATTGTGGTTGTTGTTTGCGATCATGTGACAAAGATTAAAAATCATTATTCAATAACAAAGAAAAAAATGAAAATACATTACCTACTTTCGTACGTAGGTACCTAAACTTTTTTATTGTTACAACAGGCATGTACTTGGTAGTGATATTATAATCGAAGCAAATTCACGGGAAAAAGAAAACAGGGGTTTTGCAAGTGATGCTATCGCAGGATCCCTCAGGAAATGAGACGGATCATTGACTTGATATTATCGCATTATTGCGTATTTTTGCTTTGCCTTACGCCTCGAGGACTCACGAAAACAAGATTGCTTTTGGAAGATTAGTGAATAATTTGAAAAGAATAATAAATTTGACGGCGTAAGATTGGTTTTACGTATTCAGAGACTTAATAAACAGCAATTCAAGTTTGTGACGTGCCCTGCATATTTTAATGATTATGATATTATGAAACCGCGATTAGTTTGGCATTGGAATAGCTGTCAATTCATATGCACTTTGACGTAAGAACATGATAAAACTGTCACCTCTAATCCCTCTCTAATCGCGGCTAGATTATAATGACTAGTCATACATAGATAGGTAATGGCGCGATTTTTAATTGTTATTTCATTGTTTTTTTCGTACACCGAGGGTAAAACAAACCGCGTGTTTAAATCTAACATGACAATGTAAGAGTTTGGACAGGAAGTTTTATAACCCTGGCTTACTGCCGCACTCAGAGACATCAATTAAATTTAATGCTTGTTTAGTGACGTGTTTTCCTATTCTATTGCTATAGCAAAGAAAGTGACAGCAGCAACTTTAATCAAGTATTCAATTTAGTTGACGTCTCTGAGTGCGGTAGTTAGATACTAACTCGTTTTCTACCGACAGATGTTTATTACATATTTTTGGACAAATTATTCTTGTTGTATATTTGTTGTATTTTCTGAGATGAAATAGTAGTTTACGTGACGGTTGCGTTATGACAGGCATTACAATGTGAGTGGGGTTTATGAAACGAGCCGCAAGGCGAGTTTCATAATAGATCACACGAGTGTTGTAATGCTAATTACGCAGAGTCTCGTACAATACTTTATCTACACACATATTATAAGTACTCTAAGATGGGTTCTGAAGCCGAAAGGCAAATGACCAGCATTACCTTACCTGTGTTAGTAGGTGACAGCGATGACAGCTGTAACGTAATGTTGAAATTACGTTATCGCATATTGTAAGGTAATGAGTTCCAAATTTGGAACATCTTCCAAAATTAACAGTTGTCATCGCTGTCACCTACTACCACAGGTAATGCTGGTCATTGCCTACGGGTTTTGAATGCATAAAAGAGGACTTATGATATGAGTGTAGATAAAGTACTTTAAGGATGAGTAGTAAGTCGCCTCGAAATTAACCATCTCTGTGACAAAGGGGTTCGGGTAAAAGTGATGTCATTTGTAAAATACATACATTTTCAAGGTGAGCGGCATTCGTAAAAGTGGTAAATTATGATAGAATTATTAAAAATAAACATATTTTGTGATGTAATGTATTACTCTTAAGTGCATCGGAGCCGAAATATTTAAATATTCATACTTACTACCTTCGTACCTTTGTACCTAAATGAATACTTAAATCTTTAAAATCTCCGCTCCGATATTAATTAACGCCATAAATTATAATTATGTATCTATGTGTATTTAGAGATCCTCTAAGTAACTATGTAAAAATCATACGCGGCCGCTGAAAAAAAATGACAATATTCTTCAAACAAATTTACTCATGATGCCCTTTCACATCGACTGGTTAAGGCAATGACCCGCTATTTACTGACAGGGAACGAATAAACAAACAAACTATCGCATTTGTAATATTTTTAAATATTATACTAACGACCCACCTGCGACGTCGTTTGTGTAGAACTCGTTTATTGATTTATCCTAGAAAATATCACATTTCCCGAGATACAAAAATCGTGTGTTAGTTCCTTACATGAACAATACCAATATCACATTTCCCGGGATACAAAAATCGTGTGTTAGTTCCTTCGATGAACAATACCAATATAACATTTCCCGGGATACAAAAATCGTGTGTTAGTTCCTTCGATGAACAATACCAATATAACATTTCCCACGATACAAAAATCGTGTGTTAGTTTCTTCGATGAACAATACCAACTAGATAATCAGTCCGCGTGAATATACTCTTCAGATGCATTTGTTTACTAAGGAACGGAGACAAACGTTTTAAAACAGTTAAGTTCAACCTAATAACAACCATGGTACCTAGTACCCAGGTAGCAATTTTACGTCAGATTGACGTTCACTTTCAGTCATTTTCGACGTAAAAGACGTCATTCGACGTCAATTTGTCACAGCCCTAAGACGTTCTTTAGAGACGTCCTAAAGATGTCATTAATGACGAATTTCAGACCAATCTACCGATCCTAGAATGACTTACTTAGTAGGTCCTTATTAACTAATTTGTGACCTAACGATCCTATATTGACGTCCATAAAAAGTACCTTATGGCGTCCTAAGGATGTAACTAATGACGAATTTTGGACCAATCTACCGAACCTGGAATGACGTACTTAGTCGGTCATTATAGACTAATTTGTGACCGAACGACCCTATATTGACTTCCATAAAACGTACCTTATGGCGTCCTACGGATATCACTAATGACGAATTTTGGACCAATCTACCGAACTTGGAATGACGTATTTTGCAGGTCATTATAGACTAATTTGTGACCTAACGACCCTACATTGACGTCCATAAAACGTATGTTATGGCGTCCTAAGGATGTCACTTATGACGAATTTTAGACCAATCTACCGACCTTAGAATGACGTACTTAGTAGGTCATTATAGAGTAATTTGAGACCTAACGACCCTATATTGACGTCCATAAAACGTACTGTAATAACGAATTTGTCATGTAATTAATAGGTCATGTTATATTAATTCTTATAAAGCATAACTGTAAACTATTCAGTCCTTTTTAGTTAATCTTTAAGTTCCGTACAAATATATTCAATTTTATTGTTTAAATAGTTATGAAATTTTAATATTAATTTACCTGTCCCAACTTACTGGACTTTCGTTACTCAGCTTTAGTTACGGAGCATTTAATCCCAAAAAAAGTTTTAAATATCTTAGTAGAATTACTTTTTATCAATCTGGAAACACCTTGACATCTATCAAACTGTTGAACACAGCGACACCCATTTTGTTTTCAACGAAGTGGCACGCGGATTGACAGTCTAGTGTATAAAATCTAAAAAATCTCATGGTGATAAACGGCGATTTTCTCGGGTAAAAGTTTCAATTTCGTACACAACTTTATTCATTACCGTGTAGTTTTACTCTGCTTCTTAAGAATTTACAAAGTTCTAGAACAATGCATTACACGTTTGAAGGGAAATATATTTTTTAGGTTAAGATTTCTCATATTATCATTCTCAGTTTCGTTATTTTCGTTATTTTTCGTTATGTAACGAAACTGAGAAACTGTAAAGCCTATTTCATACAATAAAACTATATAGAAAATACTGGTGTGTAAGTTTGTTTCAGTCGAAAAGTCTGCCACGGTACAAACCATCCATACTAACATTATGAATGTGGTGTGTCTGTCTGTCTGTTACCTCTTCACGCTTTAACCGCCAAACCGATTTAGATGAAATTTGGTATGGAGATAGCTTGAGTCCCGGGGAAGGACATAGGCTACTTTTTATCCCGGAAAATTAGACAGATCCCGAGGGAGCAGCGATAAACGACTTCTACGCGGACGGAGTCGCGGGCAAAAGCTAGTACCGTAAAATGGGGCTATTTGGTACTAAGTAATCACAAGCTTTTAGTTGATATATTTCTTGTCATGATAGAACTGTAAAACTCGGTGTCAGGCTAATTTTTCAGTTCTGCCATTGCCATGACACAATTATAGCAACTAAAAGCTTAATTATTACTCGATTCCAAATAGCCCCGTGATTCCCAAATAGCCCCATTTTACGGTACATAATATGTGTTTGCATATGGACTGTAATGTTTTTTTGCCTCTGTCAATTCCCTAACCGATTTTTTTGGAGTTTTTCGTGTATTCTTTTTTGTAAAGATATGGCTGGCTGTAGCTATTGATTCAATAACACGACTAAAAAACACTATTGTTTACAGTAGATCATGGCTCCAATGACAAATGCTGAAAGGCAGAAGAAATACAGAGAACGTTTAAAACAAAACCCTGCAAAATATGAGGAGTTACGATTAAAACATTTAGATACAGTAAAAAAATCAAAAAGAAATGGAATAAAAAATCTAA
Source organism: Acleris literana (assembly GCA_946894065.1). Lineage (NCBI taxonomy): Eukaryota > Metazoa > Arthropoda > Insecta > Lepidoptera > Tortricidae > Acleris > Acleris literana. Next base: position 48,171,829 of record OX335668.1, read on the forward strand.
ATAAACAGCAAAAAGAAATAACTAGAGAGAAATGGAGACAGTATTCCGCACGTTATTATGCTAAAAAGAAAAATAAATCTAATAGTGAGAAGAGTCCGGATTCAGATGCACAAGCTACAAATGTTAAGATAACGAACAATCAGTGGATATCTAGAACTGCAAAAATACAAAAAAAAACTAAGGTTATGCAGAGAAGCCCTCAAACTTTCATTAAAAAAACAAGAAAGCATGAGAAAACAAATTTACCGACTCAAGCAACAAATACTTAAAATTAAAGAAAAAAATACTACAAACGAGAAAGATTTATCGTCTAAGCCATCTGATTTTGATATACTTTCGGAATCCTTGGGATTGATTTACAAAGAGTCTTCGCAAAAAGAGAAACACGTCTTAAAAAAAGTTATAAAGAATCCGATAGCTTCAAAACGCAGAATTACCGCGAAAAATAACCAAGGCTGTTGGAATAAAAGGGAAAATTCGATCGTGTTCTACTAAGTCAGCAAAGAGGAAGTTGCTTGTACTCACTCTAACATGCCATATGATGCCAAGCATCAAATTTTTTACCTAAGAAGCACCATTTTACAAATTTACTTAAGTATAGATTTTTACCAAAGGACACATTTGCATGTTGGGCCGAAAACTTTGCAGTTTGCTTCCACCCAAACTTACTGGATCTTGTGTGCCCGCGATGCAGTCCGTATGCGCACACTGCCCCGTGCTTGCATTCGCGTTCGCACTGTCGCGCCACAACCTTCAATCTCTCAGCTACTCGCTCAGCTATCGACAGCTAGGGTTCGTGGAATTCGGCAGTAGATTTCGCAGGGCATGTTTATCTTAAATCTAATAAATTCCGAAACGCGAAACTTTTCAAAGCATACGTATGCGTTTTCGTGTGCATGGCAACGAAGGCAATCCATTTGGAATTAGTTCCTGATTTATCCACGGAATCTTTTCTTAACGCGTTACGTAGTTTTTTATCTCGACGCGGTTACTGTAGTAATATTTATTCCGACAACGGTCGTAATTTTGTAGGATGTGAGCGCTACCTCACTGAACTATACGCTTTTCTTCAAAACGAGTCAAGTGAATCTGCCATAACTGATGGCCTGACACACTTACTGGTCACCTGGAACTTCAATCCTCCGTATGCTTCACACTTTGCTGGCCTCGTCGAACGAGCCGTAGGAAGTCTGAAAAGACACTTACATCGTATCATAGGAAAACTGACGCTAAACTACGACGAATTTAATACACTTTTATGCCAGATAGAGGCAGTTCTCAACTCGAGGCCCCTCTGTCCGATCCTGCTGATCCGTTGCCACTCACACCCGGTCACTTCCTTGTCGGGGCAAGCTCGCAAGCTCGCGCTCTAACCTCGGCGCTCTTACGTTAAGAAGCTTCATTATGTTCCAGTTACATAAACAACTATTATTAAATAAGACAAGTATATTGGTATGGACCGTAGTTCCGGATACACAAATGTAGTCTTCGTTGAAATTCATTTCGTGGACATCGTGTTTCGTTCTGCTAAATGTTGAGGTGTATGCTCCTAACAAAATTTTCGATTTTATGGATATTTTGTATGACAGACGAGTGTAAGACCTAATGTTTCTTGGAAAATGTTATCTTTAACATATAGTCGTGAAGCTACACTTATATAGTTTTCAAAAATATATAGTTTATCATTTATATCTGTTGATACATGGGAGGTAAAAAATAATATTAAGCGTGGGTCAGGGCGATCTCAATGCATGATCAATCGTGAAAGTAGGGTAAGGCAACGCAATGCAAATTCATTTTATATATTACAAGATCCACTGCACAGACAGAGGTCTGAACATTCAAGCTGCCTTTTTTTACAATTGCAGCAGCCACGGCACTGTTTTTTTCAGTTACACCTGACAATTTCTAGACATGCTTCTGCAGCAACAGGCAAATCCGTCCATGTCGGCTCCCAGTTGTTTTTGACCTTCGTCCAACCCCAAATAGACAGATAGAGCAGATTTTGAGCTGGTGCTAACACTGCTAACTGGCCTCAAACATGCACCCATTGATATATTATGCCTCTTAAAAATGCTTATATAAAGCAGCTTTAGTCGGTGCCCTACTGCACTATCTGCAAAGAAAAGCACTCACCGTAAAAAAAAAACGCCCTAAGACCAAATTGTGCATCGTTACTTGTCAAGTGCTTTTCCATTTACCGGTCAAACAAACAGTCCAGTACCTTAGCGATTACAGAGGCGAGTGGGATTGGTCTGTAGTTGGACAAGTATTAGGAGTCATTATCCTTAATAACTGACTGACTTACTAAGAGACTTAGGCTTAGTTACGGCACGCATTTACTGAAGTACGCGAAGCTGATCTGAAATAATAATAATGATATGCTATATTCTGGTTTAAGCTTTGAGATCCTATTATATCTGTTTAAAAAGGCAGAATATCTGACCTATTATATAAAGTTAGACGTATTTTTCGATGGAAGCCATTGCCTCCTCAATGCGCCCCTGGATCGCTGACTCGATACCTATAGTTAGGTCAGGAAAGGCCTCCCAAGCATCAAAAGCACTTCTCTTACGTATACCATTGAACAAAGTTTAGGTAAAGTTGGCATGTGAAAGGATACATTAGAAACGTCTTTATTCAGTACCCTTACCATGAGTTGATTACCGTACTCGCTAGCTAGTGGAATGTTCTGGCCCGCGCACTCTATAAGAATACTGCGAGGTCTGCGAGAGACAGAGCTTAGACTCGCAAGCGAGTACGGTAATTGTAACTCATAGTAAGGGTACAGAATGGAGTGTAAGTAAAGTTTTATTGCACTTACTTACCTCTATTTGTTATCTTCGCGAATCAAAAATAAGTAAAAATGAACAATACTTATTATGTAAGTATATTTGGAATGAAATATTTATTAGAAAATTATAAAACAATATGTATGTAAAAAGCCACAGGTATCTATTTTTTAAACATATATAGGTTAGTTTTACGTCCAAGATGGGCATAGAACTAATTCGCGTAAACGTAAACATAACATGGTTCAAATATTGTAATTATTGTATAATTACAATATTTACGACGTAAAACTAACCTATATATGTTTGAAAAATAGATACCTGTGGCTTTTTACATATATATATTTTTATTTTTAATATATATCACGTGAGTAAAAAAAGGAAGAAATTAAAAAAAGTTGCACATGACTTTTGTCTTTTGCCTATTTTTATTTTTTTGTGTTAAAGTGTATTATTTTAATTCCAGAAATAGACTTCCCATCCTTAATTTATCCGAAAATGATATATTGGACGCCATAACAAGTAGGTACAGGGTCTCTATTCTAGACGGTAAAAACGATATCGTATTTGACCTGCAATTGTTTTATACTCATTCCGTCATTACTGTCAAGTAAATAGGAGCTATCAAAACGTTGACAATATGATAAGTTGATAACAGGTGAAATACGATATGGTTTTTACCGCCTAGAATATCGGCCCAGTTTTTGAGAAATAATATATTATGGCTTCAATTAAAGCGCGGCAGCGTCAAACTCCCCCAAACTAAATGCACTGTAGCTCTCGATGGCTCCCGGTCTGAATTAACTTGAGACCACCTAAGAATCATATGGTGCCAAGTTTCAGCGCATAGTCAAAAAGTGCAAGGTTCCCATACAACGGATCGCACTGTCAAACATGGGCAAATATTTATCCCGATATTACCACGTGATCGATTCTTATGTGGACGAAACCGCGGGGCACTGCTATTAGAAAATTATTACAGATAATTTATACATTTATATTTTTTCATTTATAGAAGGCGTTGTTACCTCATCGTTGTCTGGATGTACAGAAAAAGTAGTTGAAGATAGCATTAAAATCTGGCTTAAGCATGCCCCCGAAAGAGTGAAGAAAGTGAAAAAACAGATACATTGTTACTATGGCTTACTTTATTTTGCTTCATCATCTGTATGATTTGATCATTTTGGGTTTTTATAAGAGTAAGTAATGATATCACGTTACTTTTAATTGGTACTTTAAAAAGTTCACCTTTTATAAGATTAAATAAATAAATATGTCAGAGAAAATAAAATACACACTAAAGGCTGTTGGCAAACGTCAAATGTTGAGAAGAGCAAAGGAAGCAGAGTTAAGTCTAATTTCAAGTACACAGAAAAATACAGCTAGCACAAATGCATACTCATCATTAAATAATATGCCGTCTACATCATTTAACTTAGTACTTTCACAAAGTTCAGCACCAGCACATGTAAGTGATTATTCCAATGGGTTTATAGAATCCGAGATTCGTTTTCAAAATGATACAATTTCTTTGAATGATGAACAGATAATGGCAGTATCAGATTCCAATAACGATAGGAGGGATAATGATTTGAACTGGGGAACTATTCAACATCAAATTCCACATAACCCTAAATGATCTTCTCAAAATTTTGACTCCTTTCCACAATGATTTACCTAAAAATAGTAGAACTTTATTAAAAACCCCAATGAATATAGAAGTCACACATTTAGAAAGTGGGCAAATGGGTCTTCTTTCAGAAATTAAAAAACAAATTTAATTATTTGGTGCTAATGCTGAGAATAGAGAAGTTAATTTAAGTTTTAACATTGATGGACTTTTTGTGGAAAAAGCAAACCTATACCATTAGATGCTTACTTAATGCAATTAATAGATGAATTAGTGATATTACTCAGAGATGGGTTTAGTTTTGAGGATTTTCACTACACTGTTAAAGTTCACAGTTTCATTTGTGACGCTCCTGCGCGAGCCTTTATTAAGCGTACAAATCAACATGGTGGGTATTCCGCCTGCGGTAAAGGTAAGGCAGAGTCATTTATGAAAGTGTGACAGCACCCAAAAGAACTGATGAGACATTTCGTTTAAAATTAGATGAAGACCACCATGTTGGAGAGTCACCACCCTTAACTCTCCCCATAGACATGAAAGCATTATTTACCACTGAATATATGCATAATTTTTGTCTAGGTGTAATGCGTGAACTTTTAAATGTTTGAATCAGTGGAGGTTTGAATGAAAGTTTACGAAGTCATTCAGTTCATACCATATCAGAAAAACTGATTCATTGCTCAAATTTTATTCCAATTGAATTCAATAGAAAGCCTCGCAGTTTAGTTGAACTGGCTCGATGGAAAGCAACTGAATATATAATGTTCTTATTATATGTAGGCCCAATTGTTTTAAAAAAATCCTGCCACTTTCACTTTATGAAAACTTCTTATTATTTCATGCACCTATCACTGTTTTACAGTTTTTACAGTAACCGCGTCGAGATAAAAAACTACGTAACGCGTTAAGAAAAGATTCCGTGGATAAATCAGGAACTAATTCCAAATGGATTGCCTTCGTTGCCATGCACACGAAAACGCATACGTATGCTTTGAAAAGTTTCGCGTTTCGGAATTTATTAGATTTAAGATAATCATGCCCTGCGAAATCTACTGCCGAATTCCACGAACCCTAGCTGTCGGTAGCTGAGCGAGTAGCTGAGAGATTGAAGGTTGTGGCGCGACAGTGCGAACGCGAATGCAAGCACAGGGCAGTGTGCGCATACGGACTGCATCGCGGGCACACAAGATCCAGTAAGTTTGGGTGGAAGCAAACTGCAAAGTTTGCGGCCCAACATGCAAATGTGTCCTTTGGTAAAAATCTATACTTACGTAAATTTGTAAAATGGTGCTTCTTAGGTAAAAAATTTGATGCTTGGCATCATATGGCAAGTTAGCTTGATTTATCCTACCGCCGACCCTGAGTATTCCGGAGTCATCTAGGAATGGTTTAAGTTTTTGGAGACGTTTTGTGCATCTGTCGTCGTCTGATGATAATCTTTTAATCTTTTCTTAATCTTTTCTTTGAGACGTGAGATGTCTTCAGAAAAGTGTTTACGCTGAACCAGAGAAATGATTTGACTGAGAGCGTGTTTGGTCTCAGGAACTGTGACGAGAGTTGTGGTAGGAACCCTGTTTTTACGACATTTATTTATGAATCGAAACATAAAAGATACGACGCGTAGCATCTTTGGTAACGACGAAAATTGCTCCATGAAATCTAATTTAGGTTCCTCGTTATATGTGAGGAGAACGTGCTTGCAACGTCCTTCCTCCTTATGACAATTGCCTTGGAAATGGGCCACTCAGCCTCGGGCCTTGAAAGCCAAGAGGGTCCTGTGAACCATAGTTTATGGTTTAATTGAGAAGGGAGATTACCACGGGATGCAGGGTCCGCGGGACTGTCCGCTGATTGAACGTGGTGCCAATGAGAGGCGGGCACGTTGCTTGTCGTTTCCGCGATACGGTTTGAAACATATGAACGCCACTTGTCTGGGGATGAACGTAGCCATGCAAGAGTAATTGTTGAGTCGCACCAAGCGTAAAATTGGTCGAACTGTAAAACGCTGCTGTAAGCGTTAAGGATTTTCTTTTCAGTTTTGACAAGAGCTGAGCTCCACAAAGTTCCAAGCGAGGAATCGTAATGCGTTTGAGCGGGGCGACCTCTGTCTTGCCCATAAGGAGATGTGCGCTGATGGCACCTTCTGGATTAATGACACGAATATAGACGCATGCGGCGTACGCTTTTTTGGAAGCGTCGGAGAAGCCATGAAGTTGCACTTGGTGAGCGCTAGGAAGCACGTGACGAGGAATCGAAATATCTTGTAGTAACGGCAGCTCGTCGATGAACCGATACCATAGATAACAGACACCTTGAGGAGGACTTTCATCGCAATCTGTCCCTGATACCCACAAAAGTTGGATAAATAAAAGTGTCAGACTTAGGGTTCCACTTGAGCCCTAATACTTTGACGGAACCGTCAGTGTCGAGTGCTGTAAGAATGAGTGCGTCATCATGATTGGATTTGTCATTGTTCAGGTGAGACAAGAACTCAGCGTTGTTACTGGTCCATTTGCGGAGTTCGAAGGTACCTGCACTACAAATGGCTATGAGGTGACGTTGAAGATTTACAGCGTCTTCGACTGTATCAGCCCCGGTAACGATATCGTCGACAAATACTTCGTTCAGGAGAACTTGAGAGGCAAGGGGGAAAGCAGCGGCTTCGCCAATCGCTAATTGACGAATTGTGTGCAAAGCAAGGAACGGGGCGGAAGCTACGCCGAACGTTACGCAGCACATGCCGAATTCCTGTACAGGATCATGGGGAGAGAATCTCCAAAGAGTCCTATGAATGTCGCGATATTCTTTACATAGGCCAATGTAGCGATACATCATTTTGATGTCTGCTGAAAAATCTTGTGTAGTCTATATTTGAGTAGAACCTCAGATATATCTTGATGTAAACTTTGTCCTGTAAGAAGATTGTCGTTCAAAGAGCGACCCGCAGTGGGCTTGCACAATGCATCAAATACTACCCTGTGTTTGGTAGTAGCTGCCGATCCCTTCACCACGCAGTGATGAGGTATGTAGTAAGGAGGCGCGCTCATGTTCGTAGAATCAGAGACCGGCTCCATATGTGCCAAGTCTAGCTACTCTTGGAGACACTTGTTGTAGTTCTCGCGTAACAAAGAGTCACGTGATAGTCTGAACTTTAATTTAATGAGACGCGAAAGGGCAATAGCGCGACATTCGCCTAGAGGAGGTGCGTTCTCCTTAAAAGGGAGCGAGACCGTATATTTCCCGTTTGAATCCCGAAAATGAGTATCGACGAAAATCGATTCACAATGAAGTTCATCTTTGGTAAGATGTGGGTGTTCCGGTATTGATTCTAGTTCCCAAAATCTTTGAAGTTTGGTGACAAGTTGACAGGTGCTCAGATTGGTACAAATTTGACCCCTATTTTCATGGGAAATTCTACCATTCAGTAGGTAGCCGAAAATGCTATTAATAATAATAATAATAATAAATTTATTTCACAAGAAACAAGTACACACTACTACTTACATTTTAAGTTATTTTATTTCTATGGTGAAAACCAAAAGTAAGTGTCAACTGACTGCCTTTTATGTTGTCATGCAGCAGTATGCTGTCGCTATAGTCTGACCCCAGTAGGAGTTCGACGGGACGTGCAGAACGTAGTTCTGGGTCCGCTAAATTGAGACCTTAGTAAGGTAGCTCGTTATCTTCGGTAAAATAAGAGCTTCGATGTAAAGCTTTGGTTCCGGTTTGTTGTGGGGTGTGACCTCGCACAACACGTAACCACGTGGTTGCTCGTTGCAGTCACCTATGCCGGTAACGGTGGTGCTCGTTTGCGCGGGGTATCACGGCAGGCCGAGGCGCTGCACACACGACTCAGTGACGAGCGTGGCTTGAGAGCCCTGGTAGACGAGGGCGCGTACTGACCGCGCCGCGTAAAACCCACGGTTCATGGGACGCACGTTTAGAAGCGCAGTCGTAAACGTAAGTAGAACAGTACAATTTTTATTGTTAGGCGAAGGCCCCGTAGTTCCATGTAATGGAGTGGGCGTGAAGGTGTCCTCTACCGAGTGTAACTCGGGGGACGTAGGACACTCCGCCGTCAGCGTGACGCTGACGAATGATGGCGTTGAGTGCAGACGCGGCAACTGCGGCGCGAACTGCAGTCTTTCGTATCATGACCGATAAACAAACAATTGTTACAAACTTTATTTTGTTGGATAAAATATTTTCGTTCATTTAAAGTTAGTTTTTGAAACTTATCACATCTATACAATGGATGCGAATTGTCTTTGCAATATGCACATTTGATTTTATTTGAGTAATCCTCCGCAGTTGTTGCGTGTACACTCATAGTAAGCGAGGTACGCGCGAGATACGAGTTAGAAGAGCGCGGCGCATTATATTGATCATTGGAATGCGCGCGAGTCAGCGACATTGCTCGCCGCCCTGCCCGCGCATGGCGCGATGACGTCACTGCGCCGACAGCAGCCGAGCCGGCTGGAGAGCCAGCCGCGAGCGCGCGCGGCCACGCAAGGGCAGCGCTGGCCGGACGCGCGGAGACGTTCATTATAATATAATTAATATAATATAATATAATTTATTGTAATTTCCGATGCAGCTAATTCCTAATCTAAGAAGTCTAACAGTTCGGTCACGATGGGAATATCATTCGGCACTTTTAAGGATAATTCGAAACGTCTTCGTATATTAGGCGTAATATTGCGTAGCAAAATGTTTAAAAGAACAAAACTCCATTCATCAACTGGAAATCCTAATGATTTCAAGGCCGTTATGTTTCGTGATAACAATTCATCAGGTTACGTAAACTTAAATCGATATGTTTATCGTTAACGGGTTCGAAATCAAAAATGTTGTCGAAGTGTTTAGTCGAAATAATTCGTTTGTTTTCATAGCGACTAATATTAATTATTAGGTAATTATAAGGTATTAACCTGTAAGGCATTTTCATAATTAGATTCAGTAACTGGTATTGATTTTATAAGATTATAAGGTTCATCCTTTAAAAATAATAGTAGATAACGAAAACGTTCGACGTTTGTCAGTGTAACGTTATCGTGCACAAGTGATTTATACAAATCATAGGAAGCATTCCATTCGGTTAGAGAACCAGAAAATGTTTGTAATGATAATCGAGGTAAACGGATACGCGATTGTGCTGAGGGCTGGGGCAGCATCCCGCGTGCTGAGTTAAGAGTCCGCCGCCGCCGCAGGCTGACGACACACATTGTTTACGTTCTTCCTTAATAGTGTCCAAAGTAACTTGGATTTCATAATAGGTACAATGAATCGAATTGATTACGAATAGCTAAATGTTCATCTTTAGAGAAAGTTTCATTCTTTGCCGAAAGCTTTTCTATTTTTGATTGTACTAGAAAGAAGGTTTTTTTAATTGTGTTCAACTCCTTAACGCGAACTCGGAATTCTCCCAAATTACTAGTACAAGCAACTATTAGGGGTAAGCAAATCTAAAATCACTCTTCTAGTCCAAAAATGGATCTCAACGCTCTAAATAACCATTTTAGTACTTCTCTGGTCACTATAGACCCTTCTGTAAAAAATCATACACTATCTCTTCTTGCCAATGCCCTAACCCCGACTTTCCTCCCTTTGATTTAAGTTTCATTACTACAAAAAAAAACCACAGACCTTTTAAAATCTATTAAAATTAAAGCCGTCGGTGAAGATGGCCTAAGCATAGACATGCTCATTCCGGTGGCGGATTTCATTGCTCCTATTCTGTCACACATCATTAACTATTCCTTCTCTTCTGGGTATTTTCCTTCATTGTGGAAATTAGCACATGGGCTCCCTCTTCCAAAATCGTCAAAACCCGCGACCTTTTCCGATTATCGTCCTATTTCTATTCTCCCTGTCCTTTCCAAAATAATAGAGCTCTTTATTAATCAAAGACTGTCTGGCTTTCTTAACATGCATAATCTTTTTAATCCCTTCCAATCCGGTTTACGCCCCGGGCATAGCACTGTCACGGCTTTGGTCAAGGTCACCGACGACATTAGTTTAAATATAGAAAATAAACATCTTACTGTTCTGGTCTTGTTAGATTTTAGTAGTGCCTTCAATACTGTAGATTTCAATATTCTTCTAGCCATCCCCAAGAACCTAAATTTTTCTTGTTCAGCCCTTAGGTGGTTTGAGTCATACCTCCTTGATAGACGCCAGCGCGTTAGGATGGATGATAAGCATTCAGATTGGAATGTTCTCACTGCTGGTGTCACCCAGGGAGCTGTACTCTCTCCTCTTCTTTTTTCTATTTTCATAAATGGTATAACGACCTCTCTTCTATCTTCTTACCACTTATACGCTGATGATTTGCAAATTTATGCGGGGGCGAGTTTTGATGACTTCCCTTCCCTAATTGACCTTATGAATGTTGATCTTGCCACGATTCAGGAGTGGAGGAGGAGTGGGGTGGGTGGGTAACTTTGGACTAAAGGTTAACGCAAAGAAATCGCAAGCCATTGTTGTTGGAAGCCCGCACTTCATCTCGAAGCTGTCTGACCTTGTGATGCCCAATTTGATTTTTGACGGAACTATAATTCCATTTTCTTCTACAGTAAGGAATTTGGGTATGACAATGGATCAGACACTTTCCTGGTCTGCTCAGGTTACCGAAGTCAGTCAGAAGCAAGCTCTTCGCTTCACTTCATTCTCTCAGGCGCCTGCAGAATTTTCTTCCTCAACAAACCAAGATAACTTAAGCGCAATCTCTCCTTCTCCCACTCTTAGACTACGGTGACGTTGCTTACATGGACCTCTCAGAGCAGCTGCTCGATAAACTTGAGAGACTCCAAAACGTGTGCATTCGATACATTTTTGGTCTGCGCAAATACGATCATGTCTCCTACTTCCGTGCACAGCTAAAGTGGTTACCCATTCGTTTTCGCCGAAATGTTCACATCCTGTCGTTGCTTTTTAACACTCTTTTTAATCCTCGTTCTCCCTTCTATCTTTCTGAGAGGTTTGGCTTTATGGCCTCCGGTTCCCAAAACCGGTTGCGCTCTAAAGCCCACCTCACACTCGCTTTCCCGTCTCATAAATCTAAGTCCTATTCTAAATCCTTTTCAGTGCACTATGTCAGGTTATGGAATCGGCTGCCGGCCGGCAATCACAATCAGTGGATTCCTTAAAAGACAAATTGAAGAAGTTCTGGCTTGACACTAGCTCCTAAATATTGTATCAACTGTCCTCTACATAAGTATAGTTTATATGTAGTGTGTGTAAGTTTAAGCATGGATATAGATGCATAAATATAGTATATTTCTATATCTATTTATGTAGATATTTGAATGTATTTATTTTTTATAGTTAGGTTTTATTGGTTAGTTTAATTTTTATGCTCTTTTCTTAAATTAAGTTGTACACTTGCCTACTTGATGCACAACCTTTACTTCTCTCAATCTCTCAAGGGTTAGCTGGAAAGGTAAGGGATAAGATCGCCTTTGTACATTTTTATTTTAAATCTTCATTGTTTTGTTTTTGTTTTGTACAATAAAGTGTTTACATACATACAAACATACTAATGACTGTTCGGTAAATGATTCTCACAACGTTATACTGGGCAGTGAAGAAGGTACACCTATGCCATCGCCTTCTGTACACGATTTTTACATTGAAACACCGCTTATAGAAGATCCTGTAGATACAGTAAATAAAGAACATTATATTATGCCAACGTCTGCATAATTACCCAACCAAAATTGTCACATTGATTCTCCGCCAAATATTACTCGAGACCTGGAAAACGTACCAAGTGTAAATTCACTTATTTTTATGCCTGCATCATTACTAGGCATCGGAAATTCGGATGCTTTTATACCTACAATTAGTAAATTTCCGGAAAAAGCTCAGCATGCATGGAGACGGCTTCTTAAAAAATATTATTTTAATTATTTATGTTCCGGGATTCCGGGATTGTATAGAACATCAGGAAATAGTGATAACTGTAAAAAAAAATAGGTTAAAGAATAGTGTAGGTACTGTTAGTTAAACAATCACATATTTTGTAAAAAGAAACAAGTAAAATATGTTATTTAAATACTTAAAATACGGATGTGTATATGTATCCTAATTTCCAGTATTCCGGGAAATCCCGGGATAAATTTACTAGCAAGATTAAATTGAGTTCGCCTTCATACTACTAAACATCAATACAACAACAAAACAAAACAATAAAAGCATCCGAATTTCCGATCCCTAATCATTACCCAACCAAGATTTTCACATTGATTCTCCGCCAAATATTACTCGAAACCTGGAAAACGTCCCAAGTGTAAATTCACTCATTTATATGCCTGCATCATTACCCAACCAAGATTTTCACATTGATTGTCCTCCAAATATTACTCAAGACCTGGAAATCACTTATTTCTATTCCTGAAATTGTTAATCCTGTTACTCCGGATACCTCTATCACCCGTAAACGCTAAGTTTTAATAAAATGTTCTTAATGTACAAGGATTGGCCAGAACTGAACTCGTATAAGTAATAATTCTGCAGAAACTGAACGACAATATCGAAATATAATAAACGACCACATGAATATTGCATTCTTCACCCCAAAAAAAGACTTGTGCAATAAATGCCATGCATTTACCAACCTGGACACTCCTACAGCAGACTGATCAAATATCTGCTCATGATACTCGTATTTCAAATAAGGAAACCGCACAAATTTACAAGGCACAAGATAAAGAAGATGCAACAAATAATAGCCCAACAGTCGTGTGTGAAACTTACGATTTCCAAAAAGTGCTTAATTGTCTATAGCGAGAATGTACGAACGCTATGTTAATAAATAATATGCAACACTTGAATAGATATAAAGTTTTACTCCGAATAAGAACATTCAATTAAAATTACAATTCCATTTATACGGTCGCGATATGAAAATTTATCTGCTAAGACAGCTATGTTTTTCCGTTTATAGGGCGACGCTAGTGATGCGCGCTGCTCGTAGTGAGGCGCCATATGACCCCCCTGGGAGTATCAAATTCCTGCCTGAAAATGAGAAGGAAAATTAACTATTCGGCCAGAACGAGTGATCCAAATGGCGACAGCTGCTTGAGGCTTGGAGGTTGTATCCGGAGATGAAGCTGTGTCGTTCTGTACTTAGGCTGGCTTGACGCGATCAACCTAGATACTCACATGGTCCTCGAAGTGAGTCTACAGTGACAATCTTGTTCGTTCTGCTTAAAACGGGGTACGGGGCAGTGTATGGGGCCTCTACTCTAGTGATCTATGCATGAACCTAGGTCCTTGTGTACAAAGATAGACTTGTTTCCATGTCTCGATGCAGGGACACGTTTGAGTTGTGACCTATGACATCGTAACTGTGTGACAAAATCATTAGGCTGCAGGATAAGTAAGTTAGGAGAATGAAAGAACTCACCCGGTATACGCAATTGCTCACCGTACACCATCTCTGCAGCTGAGCACTACAAGTCTTCCTTCCACGCACTTCTTATGCCCAGAAGCACGATCGGCAGCACGTCTGTCCACTTGGTGTTGCTGTGGGCCATGATGGCTGCTTTCAATGTACGATGCAGTCGCTCAACCATGGAGTTGGCTTGCGGATGGTAGGCCGTAGTGTGTCGCAGCTGGGTACCGCAAAGCTCCGTCAACATCATAAACATACATGACGTAAATTGACGTCCCTGATCAGTTGTTACGGTTGGTGGACAACCAAAACGAGATATCCATGTCTCGTAGAACGCACGAGCTACGGTTTCTGAGGGCCCTGCCAAGATGCACTACGCTAACTAGCGTTTCTATTCGATTCGTTTTTAAACCAATCGCGTCACTGGTAGACCACGTGACTTTTCGTATCACGTCATCTCCCAGTGACGCGATTGGTTTAAAAACGAATCGAATAGAAACGTTAGTTAGCGTAGTGCATCTTGGCAGGGCCCTCTGCTGTTATATCTGGGAGTGGCTTTACCTCTGGCCAGCGTGTGTATCTGTCTATGGCTGTGAAAAGGTAACGAAAATCTGATGAAGGTGGAAGTGGACCGACGAGGTCAATGTGAACGTGGCTGAATCTTTCTCCTGGCAGCTTGAAATGTCCAAGTGGAGAAGATGCGTGACGTTGCACTTTAGCGCGTTGACACGATACGTACGTACCCAGCAATCTTTGCGTACAGAGAGGGCCATACGAATCGGTCCGTTATAAGTTTAGTAGTAGACCTCGTACCTGGGTGGCTCATGCCGTGTACTGCGTCGAATATTTTTCATCGGTGCTCCTTAGTAATAAAAGGACGGGGCCGTACCTGGGAGGTATCGCAATACAAATAAACATTAGTACCTGGCACGGGCACTTTCTCCAACTTCAGTGACGAAGATCGCTTGGCGATGAGAGTGCAACTCAGGATCATTATGTTGAGCTTGCGCGATAGCTTCGAAGTCTGGCGGCACGGTAATCACTTCGATACGGGAGAGCGTGTCAGCAGTGACGTTTTCTTTCCCCGAGATGTGACTGATGTCACTAGTAAACTGCGAAATAAAATCAAGATAGTTAAATTGTCTCGGCGAGCATTTCCTGTCATTTTGCTGGAATGCGAAAGTGATGGATTTATGATCGGTATATACTACAAAATGTCTTCCTTCGAAAATGTACCGGAAATATTTGACACTTTCGTAGATAGCCAGCAACTTCCGATCGTATGCGCTGTATTGTATCTGTTGCCGTGTAATTTTCTTTGAGAAGAAAGCGAGTGGTTGCCATTGTCCCTATACTATTTGCTGAACCACTGAAGCCAAGGCCGTGCTCGAAGCTTCGGTCACGAGGGCAAGTGGTGCGTCTATTATGGGATGAGCCAGCAAGGTTGATTTTGTAAGACTTGACTTACGATTTTGAAATGCTTCCAATTGTTGTTCAGTCCAAGTGAGTGGAGTAGAGCTTTTGATTTTAGGTCCGAATAACATGTCATGAAGAGGAGCTTGAGCTTCGGCAGCGTGAGAAACGAACCGTCTATAAAAGTTTAGCATGCCGAGAAATCGTCGTAATCCACCGACCGTCTTAGGTGGTGGGAATTCCCGCACTATTTTTACCTTATCGTCAATGGGACAGGTGCCGTCTTCAGAAACAGTAAATCCAAGAAACGTGACCTCCTTTTGTCCAAAACTGCACTTGGACTCGTTGATAAGCATACCATACTCTCTAAGTGCTGCTTGGTATCTTTGGAGTAAATGAGTACGTCATCGATGTAAGAGTAGACGAAGTCCAGGTCCCTGATCCATGAACCGCTGGAAGTTTTGAGCTGCATTCCGGAGACCAAACAGCGTAGTGACAGCGGTCTTGCAAACGTCATCCGAGTAAACGGGAATTTGGTTGTAGGCTTTGACTAAATCTATTTTTGTGAAAATTTTGTTACCTGCGAGACGATGTGCGTAATCCTCTATATGGCGGACGAGATATCTGTCAAGGATAGTATGTGCATTAAGCGCGCGGTAATCCCCACATGGCCACCAACCATTTCCTTTCTTGGGCACCAGATGAAGCGCCGACGCCCAAGGTGAATCGGATCGTCGTGCTACACCATCACAAAGCATCTCTTCAAACTGCTCCCTAGCGATTTTAAGTCGGTCAGGAGCAAGACGACGTGGTCTGCAAAACGCTGCAGGGCCTGGGGTAGTAAGGATGTAGTGTTAAGTTGAATGCTTTACCTCTCGAGGCAATCCAGATGGCTTCGTCACGCTATGATACTCTGCTATACTCTCTCTCCCGCAGTTGTCAAAGTGGTTACGCTGTCAACAAGCCTCCCGTTTTTGCAATCGATAATAAGACCATAATGAGCAACGAAATCAGCGCCTATAATTGCTTTGTCTACATTTGCAACGACAAAGTTCCAACTAAAATCCCTACGTAATCCCAGATTTAACTTTTGCTTCAGTGTGCCATAGGTATGAATTATTGATCCATTAGCGGCAGTAAGCGAATAGCTATCTGGCGACTTGCACTTGGGCATAAACTTGCGTGGCAGAACAGAGAAGTCGGAACCGGTATCAATGTGGTATTGTATTTTGCTTACTCTATCCGTCATAAATAGGCGGCTGGTTGTGGCATGACAGTCAGCAGCCGCCGCGATAGACTGTCGTGTTATTTTTCATACTTATCTTTTTCTGGGGGCTTAGTTATAATGTCTCGCACTTCCCTTGCAGTTTTCTGTTCTAATTCGCGTATAACTTGGAAGTATTTTGTTGAGTCCGCTTTTATGCCCGACACTGCGAACTGCGCCTTTACTTGGGCGAACCACACTTCGGCGTCTTCCGCCCAGAATGGTGGCAGCCTCATGGCTACGCGATTTATAGCCGCAGCTGAGTCTTGTGTCGGACCAGCTTCTTGTACCGTTTCTTCATATTTCGACAATGTTTTGCGTCGGGGTCACCAATATAGCGGGAATGTACGAACGCTATGTTAATAAATAATATGCAACACTTGAATAAGTAGGTATAAAGTTTTACTCCGAATAAGAAGATTAAATTAAAATTACAATTCGAGTTATACGGTCGCGATATGAAAATTTATCTGCTCAGGCCGCATTTCACCAAACTGGAATAAGACTAACTCCGAGATTAGTCTATACAAATTCGGCGTTTAAATGTATAATACCTTATTCCAGTTTGGTGAAATGCAGCGTCAGACAGCTATGTTTTTCCGTTGATAAGGCGTGGATAAGGCGACGCTAGTGATGCGCGCTGCTCGTAGTGAGGCGCCATAATTATGTCCTTCTGGCGAAGTGACACTCTTTCATTATAAACGAAAACTGTCACTTATGAATTTCACTGTATTTGATTGCGGTATTAAAGAAGCTTAGTGTTAGTTAAGAAGTAGGGTAACCATAAGATTCAGTAAATTTAAAATTATAACTTTATTGATTATAACAAAACGTGATACAGAATTTTAGCATAGTGTTACGTACGAGTGCTTTTACTAACGGCAAAGAGCCAGAAAACATATTCGGGTATAAAAACCGGGCTGACTGACATGCTCAGTATAGGGTCCTGAAGCCAGTTCTGAAGCCAGTGTTGACGCAGTGTGATGTGATTGCGACTGACCGGCACCGATCGCCGCGTAATCCGAAACGGATTAGTTTGTGGTTACCAATTTGGTGCGCGGACTAGGTTTAGATGTGTTGTTATTCTAAGCTAGTGGGGTCAATCCTCAGTACCGGTAAAATTTGACATTATGTTGAATTATTTTTTTAACCATTAATTAGTTTTTATTAAAAAAAAGCTCATCGCACAATGTAGTGCTAAGCAGGCAACAGGCATAAATGCATTATTACTTTGCTGTTTCAAGCAAAACAGAATCAGAATTTCTATATTACACCCGAAATAACCCAGCGAACAGCGTTTAGATTGCACAGCTTATTTCATCTCAGTCGTCATGTCATGTCATATTTACACTTGCCTGAGTGAAGTGAGCGCCCATGGGGCGTCAATGTGGGCGGATGGAGCGGGCGGATTATAGTAGATTCTATAACTAGGGTCTAAAATAAGGCATACCTAGTACCACGAGATGGTTATTTTCCCGAGCAAAGCGAGGGAAAATTGTTCGAGGGGTACCTAATATGGCTTTTAGACCCGAATAATACACTCTACTTTTCACTTCGATTGTGAGAAAATAAAAACATTACCTATACAAAGGTAAAAAAATTGCAAAGATTATCCACCACAAATTCTACGGCGAAAATATTGTTTTAATATGGCGGCAAATATTTTTTTTAAACTACTTTGACACGGATACAAAATATAGACACCGCAAATAAACGCCACTGACCGTGTGAGTATTTAGCGCTTCAAAGCCTTGCACAATCGATTTAATCATATTTTATTGATTGTAAAATAGGGACTAAAAAACACCTAATGTTTTGAGAAATGAATTATGTTACCTGATTGGTCGATTTTAATATAGCTGTATTCTGGTTGGTTGAAACCAAATACAAAGATTTTTTTAAAGAGTAAATTTAGTTAAAGAGTATACGTACCAAAAAGCACCTAACGTTCCGATTGACAGTCGATTGTTACTGAGTATTGTGATTGGTGGATTTAATTTCGTGAAGTATTTTGATTGGTGGATTTAATTTGGTGAAGTATTTTGATTGGTCAAATTAAAATGTTTTGTACATATAAATAATTATATTTTCCATTTCGTATTTTCCCTAGGGAAAATATGAATATAATGTATTCTCTAGGGTTTACATGTACTACTTGAGTCTCGCTTGATAAGTCTAATATGACACACTTTTTGAGCATGAGAAGTGAAAAAGATATTTCCTATATACAGGGTGTCCGGTATATAGTAAACTACCTTACAGGGCTGGATAGCTCAGCTCAGGAGTATTAAAAATATGATAAGTCATGTTTAGTAAAAGGCGCACGGAAAACGAGATATCTCAACTTTTCAAAATTTTGGAAATGCTATACCCTGGTTCACCATTTTCAAAGCCACGACCACAGTTCTTACAATTCTTCGGTTTCGTTTGCTGTTAAAGAAAGCTGATTAAATTTGCTTTAAGACTCTAATAACGAAATTAATAAATAATGAGCAGTTTTTTTAAAGTTTCAAGTCAAATTTAAAGTTAAAGTAGCAATCTGAGTTTTTCTTCCTACTATACCGGACACCCTGTATATCTGTAGTCTTAGTATTACAGTCTTGAAATTGTAGTTAAGTTCTTGCAATTGTTTTCCTTTTAACTTCGTTATAATATTATTACCGTTTTTCATTTCAAGTATCCATGTTTATCGGCTTGATTAATATATATAATTATATATATATATATATATATATATATACTTATAATTACAGGTTTGTAGTTATAAGTATATACCACCGTTTACAAATTATTTTAATGAAATTTGGTAATTGATATAATTTATATATTGAGTATTTGGAAATATTATACTAAATTATTCTGCCTTTCAAAAGAAAACGCTGTATAAGAGTATGAAGTTCATATGCGCATAATGTTTTGTCGCTTTGGTCGGCAATATTATAGTGTTGCTTACTGTCAACTTTTTAAGCTTATAATTCTGCGCCTTCATTTCTTTGACACACTCTACTTAACTGTATAAATAAGTAAAGTAATCAATCAAAACCTACTTTTAACTACTTATATTAAACGAGCTGTAATACTTACTATTGCTCCACAAACGTTTCTTCAAAATAGTTCTTTGTTTGTTCTTCTCATTGTTTGTTTATAGGAGTTTCAAACACATTCGCGCGCAAATAGATAAATATAAGAAGTAGTTTTGTAGTTTTACTTTGTTTAGAGTGATATCTGCACATTTTGCAAATAACCGATAGGAACAAGTTCAGCCTTACGGAGTACGCTTTATGCCGTCTACACGGAGTTTGAACTTAATTCAAAAACCAATTAAAACCTTAAAACAAATCGTGTGCCGATTAATGTGCTCATTACTTCCGGCCTCACCTGCGGTTTAAACAATCACCTTGTTAGTTTTTGTGTTAATCAAGAAATATTAAAATCACCATCAATTTTTCTTTGTAATAATTGAGTTACATATTAAGGTCATTAGCCAACGAAGGGTACTAAAATGCTTCGCTGATATCCTTTTCAATTATTATTCCAAACGTATAGAAGTGTAATAATATTTATTTATGTATTAATATTTGATATTGTGATCTTTAACTGGTGTGTTTGTCTTGATGTTGCTTTATAGTCTAAAGGAACATCCTCACTGAGAGCATTCGCTTGTAATGAGCATTCGTCGCCAACTTCGAGTGGAGTGTAAGTTTTGTAACGCGGGACTCAACGTCCACACCACTCGAATATCCACGCGAATAATCGCAGTAAGGACACTCCTTAATAATTATACTTAATTACTTGCTTTTCGTACCGCAGTGACCCACAGTCATCAAATATTATAAGTACCCACAGTGCAATTTGGCTGCAGACACCAGATTACGGTATTTCTCCTAGTCTTGCGTGAACTCACGAGATCCCGTTTCCGGTTCTATTGAAAATTTCGGATTCGGATTCTTAAGGATCGATATCCGAATAGATCATAAACAATTTTTCTCAAAAATGTCCGGAAATGTTGACATTCCTATCTACATATTGAGACGCGAAGTACATAGTTTACTGACAGTTCTCAAATTAAAAAAAAAAAAACATTGCGTGCTCGCTACACAAGCCCGCAATGTTGCATACAAATTCCATTACTATCTAGCTTGTAACTTTTTAAAAAGTGAAAATGGCCATAATAAAATGAGGGCACAAGTCTTATACATCCAAATTTTACTCGAAACATAACTTTTTTATTTGTGCCTGGAATAGCTTATGCTTTTTTTAAAACAACAATTGCGTTTCTCCTTGTCATAAACAAAAAGGCGGTAAGGAGTGATGGTTTTTTCACATGAAGTTTCTGTTTATATGCAATTCAAAAAATGAGTTCAAGTGATGAAGATTTGACTCCAACACAAATTTTTTCATGCGATTTTTGAGAAAAGCACTATATTTGCCTCGGCAGGAACAGCAATTGCGGGCTTCGTATTTTTAAACGGACTCGCAAGCTCGTCCGTTTAATCCAATACTCGGCCCGCAATTGCCTACTTCCATGCCTAGGCAATAATGTACTATTGAATTTGGAAAGATTTAGATCGAAATGTAAGAGTGGCCAGGAACGCAAACTAAGGAGGTTGTAATAACTGCGTTACAATACCCGGGCTGGCCTGGAAAGAAAAATCCTGAGCTTGGAGTGAAGGATTTTTCTTTTACATAAGTTCGTATAAAAATGAACTTTTATTGATTAAATGGTGGTAGTTGAGGTGAATGATGAGGTGAGTGAGGTGAGAATGTAATGTATAGCGGGTATGTACAGTGGGAAGCAATCTATTATTTTCATTCATCATTCATTTATAGTTATGGTCGTACATAACGCAGCTCATAACACCATTCATGTAGAGTATTCTCCTATTAATTAGGCAGGGATATACTCCAAGGTCCCGTAACGGTGTAGGCTTTTTTAGGGATCTGTCACCAACCGCTGATGTAGTAGTCTAAGATGATAAAGTACCTATATACAAGTATTGTATAAGAAAAAATAAAGAAAACAATCTCACTAAGAGAAACATGACGTAAAGCTTATTTTTTGAGTAATCAACCGCTTCAGGGTCAAAAGAAAAACATGACTAAATGCTTATTTAGAGAGTACTCAGCCGCTCTATAGAAGAAATAGTTAACGTTTAGTTAGGTAAGGGTGTAGCTCCGAAGCAAAGTACATAGTCAAGAACAATGAAGAAGAACTAAGAGCGGTAGGGCTCATAGCAAATTTATCTAGTTATGATGCTCAAAAAATAGAACAAATTTAAGAAATGTAAGGAATGCCTTAGTGAATGATATTGAATAGATAATGATACCTAAATTAGACCTTAAATTATAAATTATACCTAATTAGAGAGAAAGATTTCGAGTGATTGGTATTTATATTAACATATGTTTAGGTTTAAGGTTTTTAGAGTTTGGTTTCATGTCTTTAACGTGCCAATGTCCTAGAGGTTTACCAAGCAAATCAGAATGTTCGTAGACAAGGGATGAAATCTTTTTAGTAATAACGCATTTAATAAATTTACGAGCGAGTTTAGCCGAATTATATTTATCTGAAGAAGAGCATAGTTTCGTCTCCCAAACTATATCGTTTTCTATAAGGTCTATCTTCTGGTGATGTTTATTGTAAGACTTTGTATTAATTTGGTGAGTACGGTGGAGACGTTCTTGGACTTCACAAATAAGGGAACCTTAGTTATCAGCGAATTCGTCTCGGGGAGCGAATATAATGACAGATGAAAGGTCTTTAGTCTTATAAAAGGAACAACAAGTGACGGGTTCACGACCGAAAACAAAAAAAGCTGGGGTATATTTAGTGGATTCATTAACTGAGCTGTTAATTGCCAATTGGATTTTGTGCAAGTTCAAGTCCCATGTTCTATGATTATTGTGTATGAATGAAGAAATTGCTGCAATGAAAAAAACTGAGTTCTCTAAAATAAGCTTTATAGCGGAAGATGTGGAGTTTTATAATGGGTAAATAAGGGAATATTTAGAAAAGCAACAGGTTACTACAAAAATATATCTGTTATGTTTGAAAGTTGTGGGTAAAGGACCTATAAGATCAATGGATCAACATTGAAAAGGACGGGAGCATTGTTTAGGTTTGCCTATTAAACGGATTTTTGACTGGTTCTGATATTTATATGCCAAGCAAGTCTCACATTTAGAAATGAAATCAGATATGTCTCTGTACATTCCGGGTCAAAAGTAATTGTCTTTTAACCTGTGATAACTATTAAAGGTACCAAAATGAGCACAAGTTGTTGTTAAATGATTTTCGGTTATTATTGAGATTCTATATTCTTTTGGAATGACTTGTTTCCAATTGTATTCTGATCTCAAAGGAGTGTTAGAACAAGTGAGTATTTATATAGTTTGTTATTAACGATGATATAATCTGGGGTGGAGGTGGGGTTTGAACTGCAGCTCGAGTAAAGAGATATATACCAAGGGTCATCTGTATGAGAACTTGAATAAGTAATAGAACTTATTGGAACAGATCTTGATAGGGTGTCAGGAATTAGATGGTCTTTACCACGTTTATGTTTTATTTCAAAGTTAAAAGCTGATAAGCGAATACTCCATCTGGCTAAGCGTCCAGTAGGATTATCAAGGTGAAGAAACCACTGAAGAGCTGAGTGATCAGTATAAATGGTGAACTTTTGACCATTGTTTAGGTAACAACGCCAATGTTCAAGTGATAAGCTAACGCTCAAGAGTTCTCTCTCTGTAATACAATAGTTTCTTTGAGTACTGGTTAGAGATTTACTCATATAAGCGATGGGTCTTTCAACACCATCTAGCTCCTGTGTGAGCATACTGCCGATTCCATATCCGGACGCGTCACAGTGGACAGCAAAAGGTTTGGAGTAGTCAGGACAAGCTAGAATTGGAGTGGAAACTAAAGCTTCTTTAATAAAGATGAACGCATTATTAGCTTCAGAGTTCCATTTGAAAGGAGGTGATTTCTTTGAAGTGGAAGTAAGTTTATTTAGAGGAGCTACTATTGAGCTGAAGTTTGGAATAAAACGACAATACCAACTAGCTGTTCCTAAGAATTTCTTAACTTCACGTGGGGAAGTTTGGGAAGGTAAGTCTAAAATTGCTTTGACTTTTTCAGGGTTGTTTGAAGGCCTTGTTCGTTAATGATGTAACCTAAATGTTTTAGTTTTTTTCGAAAGAAAGAACATTTTGGGAAATTTACTGTTTTGTTTGCGTCTTTAAATTTTTGTAAGACGTTGTTTAGAAGAGAGATGTGTTCTTCGAAAGAACTGCTTATAACGATAATATCGTCTAGGTAGGAAAATACTGAGTTATCAAGGTTTTCAGGGACAAAGAGGGAGTCCATGAATCGTTGTTGGGTAGCTGGTGCATTAGTTATGCCGAATGACATAACCTTAAACTGAAACATATAGCGTTCTATTACATATATTGTCTGTCTTTGGACGGTCTTCAAGAGTTTCAAGACGAAGGGGAAATTCCCCAAAGGCTTTTGCAATATCAATGGATGAGAGAAATTTAGCATTTTTAAGGTTGTCTATAATGTCATTTATAAAGGGTAATTTGCATGCTTCTTTTTTAGTAATAGAATTGAGTTTACGGCTGTCTATACAGAAAGGCCAGGTTCCGTCTTTTTTTGGAGTTATGACAACTGGGTTCAACCCAGGACTGGCACAGGGTTCAACAATGTTAAGTTTTAACATGTTATCTACTTCTGTACATAATGCTTTTTGTTTCTCAGGGGTAAGGCGATAACAACGTTGTTTAATTGGGGGATGATCTCCTGTGTCAATAAAATGCAAAATTAAATGAGTTTTACTTAAAGGTTGCATTTCGGTGGAAATGTTACGAAATTGGTTTATAACAGAATCTGAAATCAGTCTTTGAGTCTCTGTCATTGTCTCGTAATGTATTATTTGTTTTTTGTCTGAGTTCAGTAAGGTCTTTTTATGTGTCGAATTAAATGAGTTTATTGTTTGTAATATATCGGGAGCTAAGTTATATAATTTCCAAAAGTCAATGTCTAAAATAAAGTTTTCGTTAATGGATGGTATAACATGAGTAGTAGTTAATAATATTATGAATTTGGTTTTTGAAATTTATAGGTTATTGAATTGTTTCTATAGAATGAATGGGATGTCCATTGGCTACTGAAACATAAATAGTCTGTTTTTTTCAGACTATGATTTAAGAATTCCTTATGGAAATTGTTTCATAAAATGGTAATAGCACTACCACTGTCTAATAATCCGTATAAAGTAAGATTATTTGATTGTACGTTAATGTAGGGGCGTTCGTCATTGAGTTGAGTCTGTTGGTTTGATTGGTTAATAGCTCACAAAGTTGTATTATAAGATTGCATAAAATGTTTAAGTT
The DNA here is from genome assembly GCA_946894065.1 of Acleris literana. Taxonomy (NCBI): domain Eukaryota; kingdom Metazoa; phylum Arthropoda; class Insecta; order Lepidoptera; family Tortricidae; genus Acleris; species Acleris literana. The sequence goes on from OX335668.1 coordinate 48,196,719, forward strand.
TTTGAAGCCATTCTGATGTGGTAGTTTTTAATGAAATACTTTTCTCGGTAACTAGTTTTTTGGATTTAAAATAGAAGAAGAAGGAGTAGGATTACATTTTGTACACTTAGAAAAAGTTTTACCTTTTTTACCACAACGGAAACAAACTATGGCTGTTGATGAACAATTCTCCAGGTTATGGCTATCAGTTCTACAACGTGGGCAAGGGAATTCTGCAGCATTGGGGTTTGGGTTACGGGTAGATAAGAATAAAATGGGGGGTAAAGAAGTAAATGGATATTTATTATAAGGAAACTCTGGTATTGTGGGTTTATAAGTAGCGCTCATTGTGGGTGTGTTAGAGAATCATGAATTACCTTATTAATTGATGGTTGTGTTTGGAAATAATGTTTGTAATGATCTTCATTATTTAGCATATAAATGCAATTTTCATACCACTTGCATAACATATTTCACATAAGGCAAGTTGATATATTGTTTAAGTGAGCTGGAAGTAAACGAGAGCTCTAAATTGGATTGATATTTCGTCGTAAAATGGTATTTTTTTCTTATTCGGAAAGATGCTTTTGTACATACATACATACATAATCTCACGCATTCGTTCCCAGATTGGGGTAGGCAGAGCTACAGAATTACAAACATCTCAAAAACTTGTTGATAATTCTATAACCACAATTTGCACAAGTTTACGACGAACCACATTTTGTGAAAAGAGTTTCAATAGCTGTAAAATAATTTATGATTCTCTCGTTTTTATCCTGTTTACGGCTGGCAATAGTTTTCTTTAATTTGTAGTCATAGTCGTAAATTCCGAAGTCGTTTATCAAATTCTGTTTAAAAGTTGTCCAATCTGGTAGTAGATCTTTTTTTGTACAAAACCAGTCTTGAAGAATGTTATGGATATAATCATAAAGGCATTTGTTATCTATGTTGCGAGTAATCGCAAATTCTTCGACTTTTTGATGAAATCTCTTGGACATGTTTGGCCTGTATAAATAAATCTTTTAAAGTCCTTTGGTCTAGTTTCTACCAAATTGGTCAATTTTCGAGATTTTTTTTCTGGAGGTCTAAATCTGTTAATGGCTGAACAGAGACTGCTGACTGGTAAGAAGATGATAGATTTGACGTTTTACCGTCAAAATCTTTTCGGCGTTGAATAAAGGTTCCTGAAATGTTTTGAATACATTCAATGTATTTTTGGTGCAATCGGGTGAAATATCGACTGGATCTATTCTATGCTGTGAATGGATCAAATATGTTGTAATTTTCTCACGATGAGAATTGCTTAGATGTAATGTGGCAATTCGAGAAGAAATCAAAGATAGACTGCGTTCAATCTAGTCGATATCTTGCTATGGAGAGTAAGGGCTTTAAATAATGGTTTCTGAGGGGCTGGTTTCAATAATTGAAGATAAACTTCGAGTGCCGCGTAATTTCAGTTCATAAATAAGCTCTGTTTGTTTCGTAAAAGTGAATTAAACTCGACCCTACGAAGAACTTTGTCGCTGTACTTTTATGTATAAACTAAAGTCACACAATTTCACCCTGAACGAATTATATGATTTAGATGTTAGTGCGTAAAGTATTATAGTAGGTAGGTGTAAGTGCCCAATTAGTTTTTAAAGAATAAAGAATAGTTAGTGTATTTGATTTCGGTCAAAAAAAACTAAACCTCACCAACTGTACTTACTCCCAGTACATTATACAGCTATTATCATAGCTCATAGCTATGACTTTTTTAACTTCGATATACTACTTCTACCTTCCATTTAAGCCCCTTTCAATTTTTTTTCTGTATCGCCAAATGTAATATTTTTTATTTATGCGTGTAGCCTAAATACCAATTTTAACTTTTTAAATCAAAAACATGACGAAATTCCTACAAAATTCTACAACCCTCTTTTATTCTTTAGGGGTAGCTTTTCCAAAATCGCTGAATGCTATATTTTTTATTGTTAAATGGTAGTCTATATACCAATTTTCACGTTTCTTACTTCAAAAATTACGAAACTCTCATACGCACTGTAATATTGTACCTGCGTTCCTGGGTTTCTTGTCCCGTTCCTCTTGACTATCTCGCGGGCGCGGTTCACATGTCGGTTGGACCGACTAACTTTAGAGACGTATAATTCTTGATTTTTTGAAGCTGTACGTTGTATTGGTTTTCCATGGCTCTTGCGTACCTTTTTCCTTTGAATAATTGCTATTCTTTTTAACGATATTACTTTTGTAGCCGAAAATATTCACTTTTTGTTTATATTTTTTCATCTGACAGTGCTTGTTATTTTCGTTATTTAGACAACGGGCAGAGACGATATCTTAGGTTTATACTGAACCATGGAGTTAAAACGACGGTTTTACCATGGAATTAATATCTGACACGTATAACTTTGAAATTTTATGAATTTAGAATTTGTAAATTAAAAAGCTAGATCACCAGGGTATATAAACGGTGGCTCGGACTAGAGCGATGAGTTCTCCCTCAGCCTCTAAAGTGGAAATTGGAAACTCTGAAGATAGGGTCAAGTCGGACCCCTAGAAGCCTCTATCTTCCTCATACTAAAAGTCGACTTGGAGTGTGGCCAAGTCGGGCCCTACGCTTCAAGAATCCTTCATCTACAAGGTCCCTGCTTTCCTCGGGGACCGCTACTCTTTCTGACGGGTCCCACCTCGGGCCCACCTACCTTCGTGTGCCACCAGGGCCGCTGCCTCTAGCGCCCCTCATTACAGCGCCAGCGGTGTTCCTGGTCCGACGACTCCGGGACGCGAACTAAAGGAAGTTCCGGAGTAACTACCTTCACTCTCACCACCAAATCTTTAACTTTACCCTGGTGACAATAGGGACTTCTTTTTTTAATTTGTGTGTCATTATTTTATCTGTGTGAATAAAGCCTTTAAGTGTTAAATAAATCCCCAGACCCTGATTTACTATTGCTGTCCTTTTCTCTGTAATCTACCTCTCTTTTTCTCTGATCTTTCATTATCGTCTGGTACCTGGTCTTGCAAATTATCGGAAGACCACGTAACACGACAGCACAAAATTCTACACTCTCCTTTACCCCTTAGGGGTAGTTTTTCCAAAATCACAAAAAGTTACTTTATTTTAAATAGCTTTTGCCCGCGACATCTTCCGCGTCGATTGCGAAGATGTGTTTATCCGGGCTCAATTCAGGGTACACCTAAGCTATCTCCATTTCAAACTTCATCCATTTCCATCCATTCGTTGCAGCGTGAAGAAGTAACAAACTAGCACACAAACTTTTGCATTTATAATATTTAATGATCGGCGACCTTTAGCACTTTATGTCACTTTAACGTCAAACGTAAAGATAAAGATAAGTCTCATTAGTAGGATAAGTAGGATACTGGCAATAATAGGATTAGTGGATAATAGAATAGCTTTTGCTCCCTCGGGAACGGTCCAATTTTCCGGGATAAAAACTATCCTATGTCCTATTCCAGGGCCTAACCTATATGTGTGCCAAGTTTCATATCCATCCGTTCAGTGGTTGAAGCGTGGAAGACGGAAAAATATACACACTTTCACATTTATAATATTATTTAGTATGGATATTAGTACTGTTAGAGTTTTGTTTAGTGTTGTGATTGTATTAAGTGTGTTGTTAAGATAAATAATATAGTCCTGAAAAGAAAAGGAAGGTTATTAATGGATTAATGAATTGATAAAAAGTAATGATTAACGGTAATGATATTAACGTTAAAAGTTTTCCTTGTTGATTGCTATGGTAGGGGTTCGGGATTGGTAGGGTATAATAAATGATTAATTTAACAACATTAAATGAACACTGAAATTGGCATTAATAGTCAGATCTTGATTTTATTCACACTTCTTTGTTGAGCTTGAGAAGCTGTTGTTGTTATTCGCTGCTGCCGCTGCTGGATTTGTTGCTGCTGGTGTTTCTGCTGCTGTTGTTGCTGCTGCTAATGATGTTGTTACTGTTAATCTGGTCTGGCTGGTAGTTCTGGCGATTTTGCTGCTGGTGGTAGGTTGGACGTAGTAGTAGGTGGTATATTCACATTCGATTCTTCGCTAGCCGGAGAGCCATTTCTGATGGTATAGGGTAGTATCGCTGAGACCCACACAGAGGAATTGTATTGAAATTGTTAATAAATGAATCACTTTTTATAAATTATGTGTTTAATACTTTTTCTAATAATAAGATTACAGGAAGATAAGTCAATAAAAATAAAATATTAATTTTAAAGAAGCATTAAGACACGAGATCACGTGTCTGGTTCTATTGAAATTTTCAAGAAAATGAGCTTAAGGATCGATATCCGAATAGATCATAAACAATTTTGAATTTGGAAAATGTAAGAGTGGCCAAGAACGCAAACAAAGGAGGTTGTAACAACCTCGTTACAGGATGATCCTCTTATCCTTTGAGTTTCGATAAGGTTACTGTGAAAGTATTATTTCTTCATGCGGTTAATATTTATGTCTGCCTTCCACTGCAAGCGGAGCGGGCTCCGTACGTACTGGTTTTAGCTTACGACGGTGACTTTCAAGTGTTTTTTTTTTGTGGTAATCGCCTGAAGGGCCAAAGACAAAAGTCCTTGCTTTTGTTTGCTTTTCGCTTTAAATACTTTAAGAAAAAAGGGCAGAGGTGAAAATCCCTTCCGGAGACCTGGGAATGGAGGGCCCAGGTACTGCCGGGCTCGCACCGGCTAAAAACACCAATGCCCCTATTACCAACTAGAATTTAGACTCCCGCGGATACTACCCCAGCCAGTGCTAAAAGGCCGGAGGAGAAAGTCCTTCCTCCGTTTACATATCCGCGGGGTTTTTCCAAAAAGGGGGGATAGAAAAGGGGGTTGGGATGGGGGGCAGACTTATAGCTATGTGAGTCGCGGAGTGGGAATCATGACGTATGCATGCTTACAGACTACGGGCTTCCTTTCTTTTGCCCGACAATGGAAGGGTTGGGTCGGAGATCCTTTTGGACCACTTGTGTGGCTGTGGATACCATCTTTATGGGTTTGAGGCTTTCTCTTTTGCCTGGAGATACTATTTTTTGCGCGTGTCTCCTAGCGCTGCCCTCTTTTGTGACCTCTTCCATTGCAACCTAGCCTATACATCTGCTATAATTTAATGGGGGGGCAGGTGTCAATTTGACGAGGGACCAGTGAATCGCGCGCGGAGCCTTACCCCAGCCTGTGCTGAAGGGCCAGGAGAGAAAATCATTCCCCCGTTTAGGAGGCCGCAGGATTCCCCATCCCCCGTCCTACCGACACCCGTTAGGTAGTTGGGAGGTGCGTGCGTCAGGAGGTTGCTTATATTATATCTAACTCTAACCTTAAGTGTATGTTAAACACTGAAGGTTATAGCTAGCTCTGGGTTTAACATATAGAGGTCATTAGAACAAAGAAATAGTTTTTTTTTTTAACTGAGGTTATTAGAGTTGGGGTTAAGTGGGCTGGAAGATTTTATACTGTTTATTGCATCATCCTACGAGATTACGGGTGCGTTGGGGCGGTTTGTGTGGGGGAGAACAATGTTTGGGTTGGGGAAACTGGGTACGGCGAGGGGGGTACAAGTACGAAGGTTTGGGGGGTAGGTTGGGGGAGGTCTGGGGGTTGTTTCGGCGTGGGATCCTGCCCGGGTCCTGTGGCCGAAGGGTTTGCGTGGTGTCAGATTTCAGCGTAGCGTTTTCCAGATTAGTCCGGGTACCGAACTATTTGTTCCTTAAACACGCTACGCGTACCACTTTTTCTATAAACCCTTTGTGCTTTCGCGATTGGCTTCTGTTCCCAGCAGGGCTTTCCAGCTTGAGCTATCCGGAGAAAGTTTGACTCCGGTCTTTTGCTCAAGGTCGAGCCTTTCCATGCCGAAACGCGGGCACTCGCAGACAATGTGCCAGATGTCCTCATCAAGGGTCGGGTCGCAGATACACGAAGGTGAATCTTTGATCTTGAAACGGTGGAGATAGGCGGCGAAGCCTCCGTGACCAGTAAACGCCTGAACTAAGAAGTTTGTGAGTTTAAGTTTCTTTAGTATGCTGTTCGCATCTCTCACAGTTGTAAAAAACTTCTTGGTTGTCGCACCTGTCCCGGATGCCCCGTAGCGAACCTGCCACTGTTCGACCGTGTTTTGTCTTATCGACCTCTTGGCGTAGGACACCAGCACCATGTCATATTGGGGGGCGGTCTTTTTCTTAAGGGCTGATTGCTTTGCCAGTTCGTCTGCTCTCTCGTTTCCTGGCGTTCCGACGTCAGCTCGCAGCCAATAGAACCTGAGATCGGTCCCCGTTGCTCTTGTTTGGATTGTGGCGTTTTTGATCTCTTGGACCAAGGGGTGTGTCGTGTCCGGTGATTTGAGGAGCTCCAGTGAAGATCTTGAGTCACTGAGGATGCTGACGCTCTGCGCCTTGTGTTTCCCTGCGATCTGCACTGCCCTGAGTAGAGCGTACAATTCGGTTTGAAACACGGTGTTATAGGGCGCTAGCTTAAAGGTTGATTGGCGGAGTTCTCTTCTTCTCTTCTTTTCTTGAGGGCCTTCGAGGTCGTATCTATCGACTACGTCTTGGTTGAATTCTTCCAAGCAGATGTAGTCGATGGACACAACCCTTGACGGGTGCGGTCTCTTCAGGGCGTCAGTTTTTTCCTCAATTACTCTTCCTGGTGGAATGTGGTCCTCACTGTAGCCCTTTTTGACCTCGTAGAGGCTTGCCGCTTCGTGAATGCGCAAATCCAGTGGGAGGGTTCCCGACAGGATCAGCGCCGATGTCAGAGAGACCGTTCTGTACGCTTTGCAAATTATTGTAAACGCTGTATTGAGTCTAGCTTGTTTCGCACCATCAACTTGTTGGCAGACTTGTGCCAAGCGCTTGCTGCGTACAGGACGATCGGCTCACGATCGGACGATCAGCCGAGCCGACTTTCAAGTGTTTCCGCCGCGAGCAAACCTCTTGAAATCACTATTGTATGCTAAACGGAGTCCGAACGGAGCCCGCTTCGCTCGCAATGAAAGGCGGGCATTAGACCAACCTTCTTTTCTCCCACTTCCAACAACTTAGAAGTGTTGTGGCCTGATTAGTAAATATATATTTAAGGGCACTTAACTCCGAAATATTAAAATATTCAATTCGGTCGGTATGGTATAAACCAACTATATGACTCGTGATTTTGATAAAAACTATATACTTCACTTCAAAATTTATCACAATTATTAAACTGTTTTTAATATACGCCGTGCAAATATACGCCCTGCAGCTTTCATGCAGGCCGGCGTACTGACGTTGTCCACGAAGCGTAGCGTAAGCGTATCGTAGCCTACAAACTTTGCAGCCGTTCCCGCCATTTCACCAAAACACAAAGTGCTGTTCCTTGCGATGTAGGCCGGCGTATGACATGCAGTTCTGCCGGCAGCGTGAAGCGTGCATGCGCTGCTACTCCGTCAACAGAGTTGTGCGGTTTTGTATGAAGGCTGCAAGCAAGCGTACATCAAGCGTACAATGACGAATACACGTCTGTGCAGCTACGCTTCCGTGGACAGTACGTATGAAAGAAAAAGACGACATCATCACGTATGAAAGAAAATGTATGCTACGATACGCTTACGCTACGCTTCGTGGACAACGTCAGTACGCGGGGCTGCGTAAAAGCTGCACGGCGTATATTTGCAGCGTCTATGCAGCTACGCGTCATGGACAGTAGGCCTTACAGGTGAAATAAAATCACTCCTGGGGTTCCTTTAAGAGCTTGGCTGCTTTTTCGTCACAACATACTTTTTCGATAAAACTCCACAACCATGGCATCTAACTATTTTTAAAATCACTTTAATCGCCGCCGGCTTCTGACCTAACTGAGCGGCGATTGACAATAACACAAGCGTCTGCTCATGAGCGCGGTAACACGCGCCCCGCCCATTAGCGCGTCTTTTAGTATTTATGTGATCTGGGGGGTTATTATGATATAGCTATGCAGTTCATTATACGGTGAGCGTAAAGGACAACGCTATACCGGTTATATAACTCTGTCCTTTTCTCTCAGCGTAATCAGAACTGCATAGTTATGTCATAATAACCCCCCTGTGCTCTGCTCAGCCTAGTTTGGTGTCCATTACCAATTGTAAATAAATATTTCATATATATTTGCAGTTACTATATTGTATAGTCGCACAGGCCTCAAGTTCCAAAAACATCATTTATTTTAGCTTAAGCATAGCTTTAGAAAGTAAAGAGATTCATTTTTGGGTATATTGGCGTTTTCCTATTTGCAGACTGTAATTATCAAACTATTCAGTTGTTAAAAACTTTTCCTACGACACTGGGGCCCCATAATACTGGCCCAAATATGAACGAGCAAAAATACCGCGCTGATAGAATTCTTTATAGCTTCTTCCTTGAATTATTTTTTGAGGAAGTATGTCGGGTAATATTTTTCCATGATAAAATTTTAACGATTTATTCCTGGTGTTAGTGTGCTTATAAGTAAATTTTACAGGAGTAGGAAAGAACTAAATATTATTTATTTTAATCGTATTTTTATCGTCCCATCAATTTTAAACCTTTAATAATGCGTCAAATAATTTGCTCTACCTACTGTGTAATAATTATATGAAAAAATATTTTTACTTATCTTTCAAAAGATAAAAAAAAATCGGTAGTAATTAATCTAAATACACAGCACCATCCAGAAACCAACGTCATCCCGCCTAGGGCTGATAAAGCAGCTAAAAGCAGCTATCGATTTAACCCCCATGGATGTTCAGCGATATTAAATAGCTTGAACATATTTGCCCGTTTTTTTCTCAGTTTTTTTTTTAAGGAATCACTTAAAGTTTGTTTCTCCATACTAGGTGTCCCAGTGTTTGCTTTTCACTTTGTATGGAAAAAACAACTTTAAGCAAATAGGTTTAAAAACTTCGCTGATTTGTAATGATTCTAATTATGTAACATACCACTGAAAAACTTATGAAATAAAACATGAAATAAATGATTTTTCGAGACATGGACATAGGGGAAAATTACAAAAAAATCAGATTAAAATAATCAATATCTCCGAAACTAGTTGAAATCGTTGAACATACATAGGGATTACATCGATGGCTTTTTAGCTGCTCTATCAGCCCTAGGCGGGTTGACGTCAGTTTCTGGGACACCCTATATAAAAGAAGAAACTGACTGACACACTATGGCCCAAAAGCCCGATCTAGCTGGACAAAATTATTTTACACTCCTAATCAGTTCTAAGGGGTGCGTTTATTTATGGTTTGTCTAAATAGACTAAAATTAATAATAATTGTCTTTTTTGCTATAATTAACGCGAAAGTACAGTGTAAGTTGACCTTTGTATAAGAAGAATTACTACTGCAGAAGAGGTCAAATAAAATTTGATGATACATTTGAACAGAAATCAAGAATTATGGTAAATGGCACCTAAAATAAATAAAAATAGCAAAAATCAAAACAAAATTCAAAGCATTTAATTACGAATATTAGAATTATCATTTTAACATTTATATTTATCTATCTATGTTTTTAAAACCACATGCCAGCTTTTTTTTCATGATGACTTTTTGTGTAATCACACAAAGTTACTTTCTCATGTTTGTTTGTTTTTTACCTAGTATGGACAAACAAAGTTTGCGTTCATAATTATTCTATCAATGTAAGAAACCGCTGAAAAAATATTATAATAATACATGAACTTAAGGGGTAGGGGCCTGTTGTATCGCATAACGTTTTTTGTCCTAAAAATGTTTGGCCGAGAATATTTGGCATACTGTTGAATGGCATACTACTCGTTTGTCCTAATAATTTTTGCGCATACTCATTTAAAGTCCTAATGCAAGTTTGTCCTAATATTGATAACTCTAAAATATAATTACCTAAAGCATAATATTCCTAACATGAATTGTCCTAAGAATTATTTTGCCTATTATTAAATTGGCTACAATTACAGCACCTAAACTAAACTATGGTAGGCGTGAAGTCAGAATCGTTACGTATTCTACCTTCAGGCAGGTTAGATTTCGGTTAGGTTAGGTACGACGACGAGCGAAGCGTGGAGGAGTGTTAGGTAGAACTGTGACCCTAACGAGCGAGCGAAACGCCAGAACCAACAAGGTTGACAAGGTTAGGTTTGTAAATAAAACATTTTTTTTATATATAATCAGAAATAGGATTTTTTATTAGTACTCTTAATAGGATTAGGAATATTACAATTATGCACATCAATCATTCGACAGTTGAATCTTAGCCACATCAAACGATAGGACAAATAATATTTAGGGCAAACGATAATAGGAGCAACAATTTCGGATAATCAAAAATATGCAGAACAAAGTGTATGCCATACGTTATTAGGACAAAAGACGTTATGCGACACAACGATAGGACTAATAATTTTATGCCATCCGATATAGACCCGAACTTAAGGGTTTTTCATAACAAGGACATAAGGAAAACTTACCAAAATTCTAATTAAAACGATCCATATCTCCAAAAATACTAAAAAACGCGGAACATACATGGGGGTGATTCGGATACCCCACGACACGAGGGACCAAATTTTTTTTTTCTTGACGTCTATGTTCCGGCCGCCCTGTATTTATCGTATCATTTAAAGTACAATGAACAGCAAGTACCATCATCATCATCATTTCAGCCAAACGACGTCCGCTGCAGGACATAGGCCTCCCCCAAGGATCGCCACAACGACCGGTCACGTGCTACCTGCATCCACCGAGTTCCCGCAACTTTCACGAGGTGATCGGACCATCTCGTGAGAGGTCTACCCACGCTGCGTCTTCCGACACGTGGTCGCCATTGGAGAGGCTTGTGGCCCCATCGGCAATCAGTTCTACGAGCAATGTGCCCCGCCCACTGCCACTTCAGTTTGGCAATTCTTCGGGCTATGTCGGTGTCCCTAGTTCTCCTGCGGATTTCCTCATTCCTGATTCTATCACGCAGAGATACTCCGAGCATAGCCCACTACATCGCCCTTTGAGTGCCCTTGAGCTTTCTTATGAGACCCATTATAAACGACCACGTCTCAGCACCATAAGTCATCACAGCAAGAATATTTTATTTTATTTATATGATGTATTTAATGTCTATTTACAATTAAAAAAGATAAAAAGATAAAAAAGATAAAAGATGTTTATTCAGTAAGTAGGCCGCACGGGCACTTTTACACGTCAAAAATCTACCAGCGCTTCGCAAGAGACCACTGCTGAGAAGAAACGCCGCAAGAAACTCAACAGTCAGTCGTTTTTTTTAAAAATTACTTATACAATTATAGAACTTAACCTAGCATTATATAAAACAATGAATTTAACATTAAAATATATATATCATGCGTAGTTGAGCAGGAAAATGTGTCAAAACTCAGTATGTTCAGATGAACTCTTAAATTGTAATAATAATAGTATACATATACTTACCCATGACGGTGCAAAACAACCACATAGTTTTGATACATTCTCCTACAGAAACCGTGTCCCCTAGACAATAATTATACCTACAATGTTTAGATATTTTCCTGACTAAGCTATTACTAAGTTATTTAGGTGTTTAATTTAGGCCAAGCATTTTTATCTGTTAGATAGTCCTCGACCCTATAATAAGCTTTCGACATCAACGACTTTTTCAAGTAATTTTTAAGTGCTGGAAATGATAACTTTAAAACTTCGTCAGGTAATTTATTATAGAAATGAATGCATTGACCAACAAATGATTTATATACCTTACGGACACGAAATTTTTTAATAGCAATTTTATTTTTATTTCTTGTATTCAAATTATGTATATCACAATTCTTAACAAAAGAGTCTTGATTTTTAATGACATAAATAATATTCTCATAAATAAATTGTGACGCTACTGTCAAAATACTAATTTCTTTAAATAGTAATCTTAAGGAATCACGGGAGTTTAGGTTATATATGGAACGAATGGCTCTTTTTTGTAACACGAATATAGTCTGTATGTCAGCAGCTTTTCCCCAAACCAGAATACCGTACGACATAACACTATGAAAATAACTATAATAAACTAAGCGAGCTGTCTCAACATTGGTAAGTTGCCTGATTTTCCTAACAGCATAAGCTGCCGAACTTAATTTACCTGCTAGTACTGCTATATGGGGACTCCATTGCAAGTTTTTGTCTATAGTTATCCCTAAGAAAAGCGCCTTGTCCACCATCTCCAAACACTCATCATTTAGAAATATACTAGATTTTACCGGTCTAACATTAGGCAAAACGAACCTAACACATTTAGTTTTCTTAGCGTTAAGTAGCAAATTGTTAATAGTAAACCAATTAAGTACTTTAACCAGCGTGGCGTTTATCCTACTGTAATCGACGGATTTTCGGTCCACCTTGAAAATTAATGAAGTATCATCAGCAAATAGCACAATATCACAAAGGTTATCTACCGTGGGTGGTAAGTCATTTATATAGACCAGAAATAAGAAAGGACCTAATATAGAGCCCTGAGGCACACCTAATTTAACAGTTGCTCCAATGGACTGTGTTTGGTTTACAACAACCGTTTGTGTTCTATCGCTAAGATATGAAGACATAAGATTTAGAGAATTATTTGACAGACCATAATGTTCTAATTTTAATATAAGAGTCGCATGATCTACGCAATCGAAAGCTTTGGAAAGGTCACAAAAAATTCCTATTGCATCACAGGATTTCTCCCAAATATTGTATATATATTTAATGAGTACAGATGCTGCATCAGTTGTGGATCGTCCTCTGGTGAAGCCGAACTGATTACTGTTAAGCAGTTTATTTCTATTGAAGTGACCTAACATATCTTTTAACATTAACTTCTCAAAAACTTTACTTAAAACCGGTAGAATAGAAATGGGACGGAAATTCGTTAAATCACACATGTCGCCCGATTTAAAAAGTGGTATGACTTTACTATATTTCATAAGATTTGGAAAAACCCCCTCTGAAATGCAATTATTGTAGATTAAAGCTAAGTGAGGTGCAATTATATCTATGACATGATGGATCACTTTAACTGACGCTCCCCATAAATCCTCAGTTTTTTTTAAACTAAGCGATTTAAATACCTTAACAATAGAAATTGAATCTACATGGCTAAAATCAAAGGTTACATTACATTTAGTAACATTAGCACAAAGTAGTTTTTGAGCTACAATCGCAGATGATTGAAGACATTTCGTTGTATTAATAGCTATAGTGGAGAAATAATCTTCGAACGCTAAGGCCACGTCTTTGTTTGACGTGATTTGTTTGTCACCCTTGTTTAGGGTGACTTGATTATCACGAGTTTTAGATTTACCCGTTTCTCTATTTATAATTTTCCACACCGTTTTTACCTTATTATCAGAAGCTTTGAGTTTAAGACTTAAAAAGTTTGACTTAGCAGTTAAGCAAACTCGCTTGAAGGTCCTCGAATAATTCTTAACGTAAACTAAGAAGTCAGCATTCTTGTTCTCCTCCCTCTCTCTATATAGTTCATAAAGCCTATTTCTACTTCTATGGATGCCTACAGTAGCCCATTCACTAAACTTAGTTTTTGACCCAGAAACAGTTTTCATCTTAAAATTGTTGTTAAATTGATGAAGAATTACATCAAACAAATCTTTATAAATACTATTTGAATCATTATTTGAAAAGGATAACCCACAGAGATTGCTCTCAACTTTATTTTTGAATAATTCTAAACGATTGCTAGTTATGGGTCTGTATGTTATTGCCTGCGGTTCCTGATGAAAATCATTTAAAAAAGAAGCCTTCTGGCCACTATGATCAGAATTTATATATAATGTAGCGCTCCATAAAGATGGTGGTCTAAAATAACATTAGTTAAAGTAGTACAACGGTCAAGAAATCACTAAGCTTAGCATTCACATCATATTTATAAAAAAACTAGACGAAAGCTTATTAAACTTCAAACTGTAGATAATTTAATAATTGAATCAGCTAAAGTAACATTTGGAGAGGCACATCACGTAGTTAGAAGCAGTGAAAAATGATCATTTTCCCTATACAAAAGTCCCCAATGGGTTTGAAACTAAAATTAAAATCAATCGCTAAGCGTGTAGAAAAAAATATTAACAATTTGGGCTTAATAATCAATTGGGACGGCAGCGCCGTGTTTATTAGGGTCTAAATAAGAAACCAAAAGAACTCAAGCTGTTCGGCGAGGTGCGCGGGCCCTATTTGAATTTAGACAATACGCTGAACGAAGTACATAATTACTAATACACCATAATCTGTTATGGCCGTGCGACTTCCCGTTGTCCGCTGGCTCAACCGGTGGATACCGAGTCACGTTTCTTTATGGTAAATAAAGAATTTATTATTTATTATTATTATTATTCGTGATAAATGACCTATTGCGTTTTCCACAGGAACATAATTATTGCTTGCCAGATAAAACTTTTTTTATCAAAAAAATCCATAAACATAATTATATTTATTTTGATCGCTTACATTCATCTTATTTTCGGTTGTGAAGAATTGCTCACCTGGCAAATTCGTATAATCTTTTTTCACCCATGAGAACGCATGTTCTGTCCAAATTGCAGAGAATCTAGTAAAATTTTCGCGACCTTGTGACAGAATTATTGTATTGTTTTACCGACTACTTTGGGGCTTTTACTTTTTTACAGGTCTTTAAATTTTGACGCACTTTTGCTCTCTGGACCATAGATGTACTAGTTTCCAATTTTTTTGCCGCATCCCGCACCGATAAACTCTTCTTCTTTTAAGTAGACGCGATTTTCTTTATATATTTTTTTATTTGAAGGTCCCATTGGGCGTCCACTGCGAGCTTTGTATTGAAATCTTTATTATTGTACCGATTCACAATATTTCGTACCGTCGCACAACTTATATTCACCATATCTCCGACCGCTGCAAAAGTTGAATTAGGCTTTTCAAGGTACATTTGCAAAACAGTTTCTCTACGAATTATTTTATCACCTGTATTTTAAATAATTAATTCGTCAATCGATACATCAATATGACACAAACTGAGGCATATAATAGATATAATCAGAAAAAAAATCGTTAACCGTATCGTGTTTTACTGGTATGCAGACTCTGTAAAAAATAGGGTTGTGTAGTACATACTAAGAGCCAAAAATAATTAATTGCCGTCACTGTACTAGAACGAACTATTCCGTGAAGTTTCTGGTCCTAGTTCATTTAGTACACGCGGAGCAAGAACCGAACAGAGCAGTGAGTGACACTGAAAGCTAAGCCGGCCATTCATTCGGTCAAAAGATCATGAACAGACTAGTGTCTTTCAGTGTACTAGTGTACTAAAAGAACTAAAAGACCGAATTAGTACATAAGAGCGATTGTACTAGTTTGGAGCGATCCGCTCAGTGAACGAGCACGCACAACCCTAGTAAAAAAGCTTTTCGGTACGGGCCTTAGTTATAAATCAATGTGTCAAATCAAAAACAACATTTATATTTTCACTTTGTTTTAAAGTTGCTAATAAGCATATCCACCAGACAAGTTTAAATTTAAATGCCTTATTTATATAAGTTTTAGGAACCCATTCCAAGAATTATTATTATTCTTCACTAATCAATTATCCTTTGCTTAGTGTAGCTAATTTTATACAAAAAACATCATAAGTAAAAATTTTAACTTTTTTATTGCTTAAATCCACTTAAAAACAATAAAAAAACTATAATGACTATGCCACTCTTCTGACAGCAGCAGTTATTATTTAGCACTATTAAACTATATAGGTTATACCGATACCCTAGGCTTGTCCCCAATCATACTCAAAGTCAAAAGTCAAAAAATAATTTCCAACGAAAGTGACCCATTGTCATTGCTATTTAAAAAATAAAGTTAATGCCGTTAAAAATCAAAGTTTATTGAAACAAAAATGTTATAAAAAAGTAAGTGTCATTCAATTACTACGTTTTTAATTTAAAATTTTATTTACTTTTATTTCAGTCCAAATTGACTGGTTGCCAACGAGCCATGCAGCGCAGTAATATTAGGTCTCAAAAGGATGTATCGCATCCGGACCACCACATTGCGCTCCAAAGCATAGTTTACGTTATGTGAAAAAACCGCCAGGCTCAAGTGGGATTGGGCCGCTCACGTCTGCCGCATGCACCCGGACCGGGGTGGCACATTATATACTGTGCCGGTGGGTTAGCGATGCCACCAAGTGGGTGCCGCAAAATGGGCGATGTAGATAGGGCAGGGCTAGATAGAGATGGCGGGACGACTTGGATGCATTCCTCAGCAACTGGCCGGAAGAGGCACCAAATAGGGACTCATAAAGATCAAGGGGAGACGCCTTTGCCCAGCAGTGGCACACTAATATTATATGTAGACTAAAAAAAAACTTTACTTTTGTTTAAATTAATTGGCAAATTTAACACTTTTTACAAAAAAATCACAGGCCATACCTACTATTAACTTTCCTTTTAGCTAGATCTCTGTCTCAATAAAAATATTTATACCAAACAAAAAACCATTCACAACCTAAAAACAAAGTGCACATGCAAATGCTTTATTTATGATTTGCAAATGTGTTTTGCTTTGTTTTTCTGTAGATATTTTTGACAAGTGCCTGCAGTCACTGTCTTTTGGGAAATTGTATCTCTGAAACGAGAGCACTTTCGATTATTTCAAGTAGGTATGTAGCAATCTCCGTTACTGACTAAGGGCCGGTTTTATAACCATGCGTTCGTTTATTTTCGTATCTTTTTGACATAAATTTAGTCTACCGGTCATCATTTGTGATTTATAAAGATTCGTTAGTTAATTTTTAGTAAATTTTACCTGCCGCCGGTTACTGAGCTAAACTGACGTGGGTTAAACTTACGAATAACCCCTAAGTATCACTGCCCGCCTGTGATTGTATTGTATGAACGGCTGTTTAATTGTAAATAGTTAAAAATAATAATTAATAATGCTTGGTTCTTCGGGAAGCGATAGCAGTGATGACGATGTTTTGTTATATAATTTGGATACATCTGATTCGAGTGACAGTGAAAATATGTATCGCCGGCCAAGAAATTTCCAGCTGAGACCCAATTACTGCAGACTTTTGAACGACGCTGAGTTTAAATGCCGCTTTCGATTGTCGAAGGAGAGCGTAGAGTTCGTATTGCAGAAAATTGGAGCCCGATTGGCGCCAGCAACAGCAAGAAACAACGATTTATCGCCAACCACTCAGCTGTTGCTAACGCTCAGATTTTATATGCAATAGGCGTGGTGCTGCTCGCCGCTGGTGATTTTGTCGGAGTGTCTAAAGCAACTGCATGTGTATCTGTGTGGCGAGTCTCAAGGATTTTAACCTCTATAAGAGGAGAATTTATAAAATTGAGCAGTTCCAGCTGTACGCAGGTTTTTTTTATAACATCGCTAAGTTTCCATCTGTTATAGGTGCAATTGACTGTACGCACATTCGATTGCAATCCCCCGGTGGATTACAAGCGAAAGTTTTTCGCAATCGAAAAGGGTATTTTTCCCTCAATAGCCCACCGAAAGAAGACCAAAATTTGCCTCTCGGGGGAAAAAACTCGTGTATAAGCGAATTTTGGCATAGTGGTAGGGAATGGTGTTTTAAACGACATACTAAAAGTACTGATGGGTGGGGGTGGAGCTAACGGGTGGAGGGGGGTGTAAAGGTTCCTTTTTTTAGTTTTTCGTAAATAACTCGTAAACGGTGGCCCCTAGCAAAAAATGTTCCATCACATAATTAATCTACATAAAATTCTCTACAAAAAAGACTAAATACACTTTTTTGCTGGGATCAATATTTAATGAGATGTGGAGGGAATAATAATTCCCGAAAGGCCATAGTCGGGTTTGCATAGCAAGTCGGCCCTTACATCAAATGGACTCGGGTTTTTTTTGTGAGTACCTCTTATAGTGAAGAATATTTATGCTGAGTATCAACATCTTAATTGTGACAGTTCTGGACTTATGATTACTTCATGATTTTTTTTGATGTACTGTTTCTCGGGATGTATTCGAGCGATTTTCTTCAAATTTATAAATAATGTTCTTTTCATAGATTTGCATCGCCTCCCAAAAAACAAATACTAGTTATCATATAAAAAAAAGAAAACAGAACCGATTGAATACAGAACTGAATACACATATTGCTGATTTTTGGTAGGAAGTACCGCCTGGACAATTTTGATATTTTGGCAAGTAGTAGGCCATTTTAAGGACTATTCTGAAAAAAAAAATCTAGAGGTGTCACAACCATATAAAAAATAGTGTATATTTTTTAATTGGTCTTTATTTTCTTTTTTTTATATGATAACTAGTATTTTGTTTTTTGGGAGGCGATGCAAATCTATGAAAAGAACATTATTTCAAAATTTAAAGCAAATCGCTTGAATACATCCTGAAAAACAGTACATGAAAAACAAATCATTAAGTAATCGTAAGTCGAGAACTGTCACAATTAAGATATTGATACTCAGCATAAATATTCTTCACAATAAGAAGTACTCACAAAAAAAACCCGAGTCCATTTGATGTAAGGGCCGACTTGCTATGCAAACCCGACTATGGCCTTTCGGGAATTATTATTCCCTCCACATCTCATTAAATATTGATCCCAGCAAAAAAGTGTATTGAATCTTTTTTGTAGAGAATTTTATGTAGATTAATTACGTAATGGAACATTTTTTGCTAGGGGCCACCGTTTACGAGTTATTTACGAAAAACTAAAAAAAGGAACCTTTACACCCCCCTCCACCCGTTAGCTCCACCCCCACCCATCAGTACTTTTAGTATGTCGTTTAAAACACCATTCCCTACCACTATGCCAAAATTCGCTTATACACGAGTTTTTTCCACTGAGTTTCCTTCGTTTGGTGGACTACAACGTGCAGTGTATTTGTAATGCTGATTTAATTATAAACAATATTATTGTTAAGTGGCCAGGGTCCTCACATGACGCAATGATACAAGTATTTAATGCAAGCATCATAAAATCCCAGTTTGAAGAAAACACATTTGGTACATGCATGCTGGTTGGAGATAGTGGGTATCCTCTAAAGAAATATTTAATGACTCCGCTAAGCGACCCACGGACTCCAGAAGAGATATTGTACAATGAGTCGCAAATTCGTACGAGGAATGTAATAGAACGTTGTTTCGGTGTTTTGAAAGGAAGGTTCCCAATTATGTGATTTTGCCAATGTCAATCCTGTCTAGCCGTCGGCGTCTTCCAGTCCCAGTCGTCACACCATTGAAGATGGCGGGCATCCACTTCAATGGCTTGGAATGTTCTTGACCGCTTGCTCATTCAGAACCAACTTTTCTCTGTTATTTTATAGGCTGTGTTGGAGGTTACTTCACAAAGTTGCCCTGGATTTGCGAACCAAAATCAAGGATAGAGCAATTTACAAAAAAATACATGCACAGATGTTTACAAAATGGAACTAGACAAGAATAGGCTCCAATCTTCTGCAAGGAGAGCGTAAAGTTCGTCTCTACGCTCTCCTTCAACAATCGAAATCTGACATAAAACTCGCGTCGTTCAAAGGCTGCAGTGATTGGGTCTCAGCTTGAAAGTTCTTGGCCGGCGATACATATCTTCATTGTCATTTTGTGATTTAGTAGATATATAATAAAAGTCAGATTATATAAATTTTGTTTTATTTAAGATAATACAATACAATAAACTGATGTAGCGAAGAACGCTGCAAAAGACCTAACAGGCTAGCACATGTTGTCCGCGACTTGTTCGTCGCTCGGATCTCCTTTTCTATCTAGTCTGTAACGATAGAGACGCACTGAGCGCCAAGCGAGAAAATACAACTTGTGCTACCCGTGCAGGCATGGAAAAGGCTGTGCACAAAGTTTAATACCGTCGCCACATATGCCATAAATGCGATAATTTGAAAAGGGCTACAAAAAAAAGCACTGCCATTACAATGAATAATAGGTTTGTACTTCTGGGACTAAAAAATCCAAGTGGCCTGATCAATCGGAATCACTGATATCATTGTGTTTCTTTTTTAGTGTTTGTAACTTATCTTTAAAGTATTTTGCTATTGCGTTGTTCCGCTATATTTATCTTTGACTGTATTAATTTATCTCTATTGATTTTATATTTATTGCTTGTCGAGTGTAACTGTTTCGATACAGGCGTTCTTAGTTCAGCTGGAGTCCAATTCTTCCAGCGGCTTGGCTCACCCTCCAAAACTACGCTTCTGTCCGCACTTGTTTTGCCCTTCTTCCGTTGCCATTTCTATAACTATATTGTCCAGTACCGGATTAGATACTACTTCGGCATCATCGTCGAAATCGTCGGGCACTCCGAAACAACTTACTGACGTCAGACCAATAACTTTGTCCAGTACAAAATCTGGCACTATTTCTGAGGGACCACCGCCAGTCGCCCTGAAAAGAATATAAGTAGTTTTGTTTTAAGTATGTAAATGTGGAAATAAATATTTTAGATATTATATTACACTATCTGACACTATCTATATTATTATTTGACACTATCTGTAAATGGGCGCATGATGTCGGGCTTGTTATTAACGCACAAAAAACAAAAATAATGCATGTTCGTTCGGCTCAACAAAATAGCACATGAAGTTTCTGTAGTTGCCCATGAACACAATTGCCTACACCAACACAGCACCGTTACGTGTAACTGTGAAAAAATAGAAGTGGTAAAGGAACACATGTACCTTGGACTTATAATAGATCACAGACTCAACTGGGGACCTCATGTTAACTACGTGTGCGACAAGCTGAGAGCTATCTTAAGTAGACTATCAATTCTTAAGCATAAAGTACCATACAGAACCCTACGTCTGCTATACTTAGCCCTCGCTGACTCTGTGATCGGCTACGCCCTGGGTACCTATGGTAGAACCTTTAAGACCTATATGGAAAAAATATACAACCTACAAATTAGAATTCTAAAAACCATTGTACCAAATAATATTAAAAAGCTTTATGTAACAGACTATTCACAACTATTTAAATACAGTAATCTACTACCTGTACAAAAAAAGATGAAACTAGCTGTCTTAATTGAAGAATATCACAATGTTACAAAACTCAAAGTTAAGAAAAGATGTATGAGATTAAGAAAGTTAGCATCCCAACACCAATTTTGTTTACCTAAATATAATAACATATATGGTGCTCGAAAACACTCATACTTATTGCCTAAAATAATAAACCAATTGCCGGAACATGTACAAAACTTATATGTAAAAGGTTGTAAAATAAGAAAAATCTTGAAATGGCACTTTTTAAAATGTACAAATTTATCTTATATTCTGTAATTTTGTATGTCTACCTATATAAAATACTTACTTTATTTATCTATAAATTAGATCAGTAGTTAAGAACTCCCCATCGGCACACAAACCTCTTCATGGTTTTGCTTAGATGGGCATTGTACCTACTATGTACTATCTTTAAATAAATCAATAAATAAAAAAAAATAAAAAAAAATAAGGTAAAATAGAGGGTAGATCAAACTGCTACTACCAACTGTTATTCTCAGGCGCGCCTGCGTAGAACTTGATTACTACTGAAGCTATACTATTTATAAGTACAAAAATGGCAGTGCTTCTTTTTTTGCAGCCTTTTTCAAACTCTCCCATTTGAGACGTAACTTATTTAGTTCTCTAGGATATGTGCCGACGGCATTAAATTTGTGCACAGCCTTTTCCATGCTTCGTATTTTGCAGAGTTCGTCGCTACATCCGTTTTTGTGGACGTTAATATCTGTTCGTCTTCTATGAGACATAGTGGACGAGTTGTCTCTTCTTGAGAAAATTGCCGGCTCCGTTTTCTCTGCAAAACAAGCGTAAATTTAACCTTTAAATGCATGGTGTAGGATGCATCCTACATAACAAAGAAATCAAAAATTGTCGAAAAATAGGAATATTTATTTTGTTCTTAAGAATGATTCCGCAAAGAAAACTAACCTTTTTTCATATTTATTGTTCGTATGTTGGCGAACCTGTATTAAAAAAAAGTTATACGTGTTTATGAACGAGATTGCGGCAATTGAAAGAATATAAAAAATTGAAGGTTTTCTTTTAGTGTGTTTGACTGTTTTCATGAAGTAAGTATTTATTTTTTATTCGAATACGTTAACACATGTCATAATATTGCACATTTCTTAAACTGAGTAATGTTCTCAATGTATAAGTAGGCAATATTTGCATTTTTACTCGTGTTGGATCTAGCCTACACTATGCACTCACAGTACTTTGCTATTATTATGAACGATATCGAACTCGCAAATATTTTAGAAAGTTGTTTTTGTTAGGTGATATAAACAGTGAATGGAAGCGATTTTATGTTTTTTGCAAAGAATTCTTCGAATTATTGTCATTTTGAATTTCACAACTTTGTTTATTTTACACAAGTTGTATAATTTTCTGTGACCGACGACATGAATTATAATTTGAAAAAAACTTCAGGAAAATACATAGTTTAAAAAAAAGCATTTTGGCGGGCTTGGTTCATTTATATTGATACAATAACTAAAGTTTAATTTAAAAACAATGAATTTCTATACTCGTACTCCGGCAAAATTGTACAACTTGTCGAAAAAGAAAGTTTTATACTTATTGAATTCACATTTTGAATTCCTAATGGATAATTTGAAGAAATCTCTTTTAGAAAATGTAAGTTAAAAATACACAAAAATATATTACAGTAGGTAATCAAATTTGAACTATTTGTTTAATACTTACTAATTTTGTTCTAGATTAATAAATTTTAACTATTTATTTTACAATTTTTTAATTACTTGCGTTTCAGATTGATGACGTTCAGCAGGAACTAGCTTTGTTGCGTATACCTCAATCGATCATGGTAGATTTATTTTTCGAATGGCTACCAATGTATGATATATCACTTGAAGATGAAGGAATGAGACTAACTGGTTATAGCGAGGATTGTACAATTCAATACTGGCAGCCCAGCGATCACGTCGGCGACTTTTTACTTCAAGATTTATAATGCCAACGCTGTTCTTTATACTTGTATTGTAGAATCGATGATTATTATAATTAAATAGGCAGGGGTCGAAAGTTTTCCGTTCTTTGAAAGGTAATATTTTGGGGTTATGAGTAAGTAATAGATTTAAAGTATGACATTGTGTGCTTTTGGCAAAGTGTTGTTGCTTTCCTTGAGAATCATGAACCAAGTAATTTACTTACTTAGTTACTTTGTCATACTTTTAAAATTTACACTAACACAAATCGCTCTGCTAGATCAAAAGAGTATCAACTCAAATTCCTTGCTAGTTTTGTTTCAAGTTCATAGAAGTTGTATTAAAGTTGATTTTTAAATACAGTTGCATTTTGAGTTACTACTGTTTTGATCTAGCAGTCGGAAACATTTTAGTAATTCCTATTGCTGGTAATTTAAGATCACGATTAAATAAGTATATTTTTATTTTTCAGACAAGTAACTAACATGTTTAACACCGGTTCTATTGAAAAAGAAATATATTCCTACTTAAACAGTCTTGACACAGCTTTATCTGATGACGATTTTGAGGACGACGAAGATGTGGAAGAAAACCTTATTAACTACAAAAGTAAGAAAGATTTATTGAAGGATTTGGAAGATGATTATAGTGATGATGAAATTCCGGATCCTCCCCTTATTCAAGAATTCGAAGATCCCCCACTCATAAACGATATTCGTAAGGAACCAACACAACAAACAAGCAACAGTAGTTCTACAGGTCAGGTACCACCTTTGCGAAGATTGCTTAGAAGTTTGATTTGGAAAAAGAAGAACATAGGCACAACTAGTACTGACATACATTTTCAAGGGCAAGTGAATTACAGTTCCGACCTAAAGTCTTTGTGTACCAAGTACGACTTTTTTTCATTCTTCTTGACTGATGAATTGTTGAAAATGATTGTTGATGAAACAAATCTCTACGCTATCCAAAGCAATCCCAATACGAATTTTACAACTACCGTTACAGAAATACGGAATTACCTAGGGATTTTGTACTTCATATTTGTGATAAGGTATCCTAACGTAAGACTCTATTGGTCACTAAAGTTCGGCTTTGAACCTATTTTTACAACCATGACACTAAATAGGTTCGAAAAGATAAAGTCGTTTATACACTTCAATAACAACGATACCCTTTTGCCCTCTACCCATCCGTGTCACGACAGGTTGCATAAAGTACGTCCCATAATAGATTATTTGAATGATCGTTTTGCAACTATACCGTTTGAGCAACGTTTGTCCATTGACAAACAAATGTGTTCGACGAAAATCGGACATTATCTTAAACAATATCTGCCCAATAAACTTCACAAGTGGGGCTTCAAATTATTTTTACTGTGTAGCATTAACGGCTATGCACATATTGCACATAAGTTTGAAGTATATGTAGGTGATAACAATATTTCACGAGAGTCGAATGAGCCAGACTTAGGTGTACTTGGTAATGTTGTAGTTAGATTGATAAGAAAAGTACCTCGCAATGTTAATCACATTTTATACTTTGACAATTATTACACATCAATACCATTAGCAGCTTATTTAGAGAAGCAAAAGATTTACTGCGTGGGCACTGTGAAACAAAACAGGCTGCCTAACAATAAGTTGCCCGATCAAAAAACCTATATGAAAAAGACTGTGCCTAGAGGTACTTATTCAGAGCACATGGCCAATTACGATGGGACGGATATATCAGTCACGGTATGGAAAGATAATAAAACTGTAACGTTACTATCGACTTACGTGGGAGTTGAACCTTTAACAAAAAATTCTCGATTTGATAAATTAATAAAACAAAATGTTCAAATTGACTGCCCTAAAATTGTCATTGACTACAACACCCACATGGGTGGAGTTGACCTTTTAGATAGCTATATAGGACGCTATCATATCCCAATAAAAAGTAGAAAGTGGTACATGAGATTGTTTCACCACTTTATTGATTTAGCAATGATAAACTCGTGGATTGTGTACAAAAATGTCATGTCACAGAAATCAAGTGAAAATTTGTGCACTCTTGGCACGTTTCGGCTCGAAGTTGCCGAGACCTTATGTCAGCTCGGTAAGATATCTCATGACCGTAAGAGAGGCAGACCAGGGACGAGTAGTATGCAAGATCAACTAGACATCAAGAGAAACAGATCGCAAGTAGCACCACCGAAAGAAATACGTCTCGATCAGCTAGGCCACTGGCCATCTTTTGGCGAAATAAGTAAAAGGTGTAAAATGCCAGAATGCACGGGGTTCACTCAAACTACCTGTGAGAAATGTCACGTATCACTGTGTTACAACAAAAGAAACAACTGCTTTAGAAACTATCATTTTTAATGTAAATTACTTTGTATTTTGTAAATATTATAATTCTTTAATGTACTTACAGTTACTTGTCAAAGAACACGAGATTAGATAATATGCACGATAATAATTAATAACATAATAATATAATAGTTAGGTCTAGGTTGATACTAGTGTTTTAATTCCCTACCCTCTTTCATCATAACAAGTTATATAGAATCTTAAAAAACGGGCCTATCGTAGCTGTATTGTTTAGTTACACTCTTTCCCATGGCTTTTTGTAAACAGTGACATACATACATGTGAAGAAAGCAGAATTAAAAAAAATCCTCACTTAGGTTGTAACCTTCCACAAAAAATACGAGAACGAAGATAAACACTACAGCTATAATAGCCCTGGATCACCTTAAACATAAATATCTACTTAATTTGATTACAGCAACACATTTCGAAAAATGTTTTGATTCAGATTCAAAATCATTATTGTTTTCGGAACTAAGTATTAATAAGCCGAGTGTACCTACGAAGTAACACAATTTGCAGGGAATGCATAACTAGTGTAGGCTACATCCTCATTAATTAATTGTTGCCATTTTGACATTAAAAAATTGCTATGGATTTTTTTTATTATTTTTCTCGTATTTATTACGCTAATAGGCATCAAATATTTTTTTTTGACGAAAAAAAAAACATGTATTTAAGGGTTAAGTCAATTAAGTAAAGACAAAACTAAGTAAGTACAAGTAGTCTAGTTGGTAGAACGCTTGCCTCCCATACAGGAGGTCGTGGGCTCGATCCCTGGTCCTACACCCTAAATCTTTATTAGGATTTATATGCAGTTTAAATGATTAATTACCACTTGCCCACGGACCTCGCCATAATGCTGAAGGAAAACATCTTGAGAAAAACTACACATGATTCTTAGTGATTGGTATCCCTAATAATTCTTAGTTTCCAAAACGCATTAGTTACATACCTTTGTTTGGCTTTCCATCACTAACTAATGTTCTTTTTTTTTTATCGCAGAACTTTGACTTAAAGTTAATTTGAAAATGTCAACAGTCATCAGAATAAAAATATATGAAAAATATATACACAATAGACAATTAGGCAAACTAAGGTCTGTTCATTCTTACTTGTCTTATTTAGTAAACAACTTTCTAACCTCAAAATGAAGCTTTTTTGGCTAAAGCAGCTCGATCAATTTACATTTGGCTTGGGGGTCAAGAAATGCTACAAAAAATATATTTTGCAATACGAGGTTGTTATTTTCATTTTTATCAGAGCTTAATGCAAAAAGCAAGACGTTTAGGAATTAAAAAAATCTCGACAGTTAATAATCGTCACGTTTGCCTCTGTGCAGGGCTAGCAATTTTGCCTATGGAAATCATAGAGTAAGGTTGGATTTACGGTCACGAACGTTTGTAACTTATAAGAAACTCAACCTTATTGTTGCAGAATATCATATTGACTTTGCACCTAAGGCGGGTCACAAATTTAAGTAGGTATTTGACTATACAGTCACCCAATAAAAATGATGAGCATACTTAGAACCTTGTTATTGTTATTGTCATGTGCGTCATTTGATGATCTGTTTGAAGTTTACTATGACAACGCATTAAAGTGCTTAACATTTTCGTTGGGGTACTGTGCACACAAAGCAAGAGTCCGCAAAACACTAACATTGCTAAATTTAACGCATATAAATACAAAACCGATCGAAAGTGCATCCGGCGCGCCTCACTCTAAATTTTATATCTGCATACATCTAGCAACTATATCAAGTTTGGTATCTTTTTCATCTAATTCGAGGACGAGGAATTCATTTCTAGAACCAATTTTTTACACACCCATATAAAAAAATGAGAAATCGGTCATTCTCCAGACAGCCATTTCTGTATGTCCTCGGGCTTAAAAAATATAAAACTATTGAATTTGGTATAATTTATATTTTTTGTTCGTAGAAGGTACTCGTATTGAGGTGTACATGAATTTTCAAGTAAATATTCAATACCTTTCTAGGAGAAAAAAAAAATCAATACCCCATTCTCCTAATTAACACCGCGCGTCCCACTTCCGAAATCACTAATATAACTATTTTCCCCGATCATATACAAGAGGAAAGATGAATGAAAGTATTTTTATTTAATGAAAGATAAGATATCCAAATTACAAAAAAAATACCAAATTTATTTAGTAATATATCACTAAGATTTAAAATAAAGAAACGTTGTCCCGATATGTGTACTAATTCACGCGCCGCTTTCATTCTTGTCCGTGCAAGGCCATTGAAGAAATAGACAGACGTCTGTAATGCATTTTGCGTGAGCAGACACTCATGTCAAGACCCTCTTGAGAGAAAGACGTGTTAATGTTGTGTGGATCGCACACTACAAATGTAAGTATCTAATTCTCGTAAATGCTAATTAACACGTTCACGTTTTTAAAATCAGCCAATAACTCTATAGCTCTGTAAATTATTGTATACATTAAGAACCTCAGTATTTAACAGTTACTGGATTATGTAGTTTATCACATGTACCTAAAAGAAGTTATATTTTTTTTATCAAGAATCCCTAATACACACGTCTAATTCACGGGTCAAAAATGAACGCGTTAATTAGTTTAAGAGTAGTAAAAAAGGTTTTTGGTACATAAAAGTATTTTATTTCTAATTGCTCGCTTAAGCTAAACCAGTTTAAATTAATTTACAGGAATAATCTTTTTACAAAAATGTAATTCCCGGAAGAATGATGGCATGATTAGAATGACATATATTATGTCAAACTGATGTTATTAGAGTGGCCCTAACCTTAAAATGATCCTTATGATCATATCTGTGTGCTTAACTGTTTGGACAATATGTTTTTTAGAGGTTATTTTATTTTTCCTAGCATATTTCTCTTGGAAAACATGAAAATTTTGCTGACCGCATTAAAAAGTTGCATTTTGACAAAAAGTGACAACTGTAATTCTAATCATGTAAGGAAAATCCTAGGGACCCGGCATCATTCTTCATATTTGTATAAATTATGTATTAAAACCACCCGCAATAATTAAACTACATACTTAAAGTTGAATGTCTGTATGTTATGTTACATAACTTATGTATGTAAAGCTTAAACGGCTCGACGGATTTTAGCATCATGAATTATGAGGTGTCCTTAGATTCAATAAAATTAACTAGTTTATTTATATCTTTTTAGTTCATCGGGTTTTTAAAATTTAAATTACTTTTTTTAAAGATAGATAGGGAATGTAAAAAGTAGGAGGAAGAAGTATTATTTTTTCTTTAGCAGATACGGCAATTTATTTGTTATCGTTTGTTCATAATACCTAAGGTTTATACCTTAGTTATTATGTTAGTAAAGTTATTAATTCTGATTTTTTTTTATCGTTTTCATTGTTGATTATAGAACGATTATTTCAGTGAAATATTAGTTAGCTTATTATGTATGTATATCGTGATGGATATTTTATGTTCCTAATAGTTTAAACGTTGCAATATAATAAATATGATAAAATTAATAGACAGTCTGACAGTTTTTGTCTTATTTCCTAAAAAACATATATTTGGCATGAATATTTATCTAATAAACGCGTAGTTTTTTTAATTCGCAAGCAAGTAAAGCTAATGAAGGCATCGCTTTTCTAATTCGCGCGTCACGCAAATATTAAAACCCTTCTAGTTAATTAACCGCTAATAATAATTAAGTGCCCAATAAATATTAAAGTTTGAATGGTCGATATGTTACTACATTTTGCATAAATTTTATCAAAAACCAAGTGGAAAAAAAGGGCAGTGTTAATTAGAATGAGAACACAATTCTGGAGAATGACCGAAATACAAAAATCTAAATAAAACTTTACACTTTTTTTAGAAAATCCTCTCTTGACTTAAACTATGGTGATTCACTCCACAAAAATAATAATAGTAAATAGCTCAGTTATCCTACTACATATATTGAAAAAATAAACTGGTTATACATTTTGTCTAACAACTGTGTGAAAAAACTGTTTTGTGCCGCGCGGCGGTCCGCGCCGAAGTAGCTACACGCAGTCAGATTTATTTATTATTAGGGAGGCATTCAGTTTAAAACTTTATTCTACATACACAAGTAAGCATAAGTAGTAATAATAAAATAAAAGAAGGGAAAATTTTAATTAAAATTACGATTTATAACTGAATATGGGATTATTCTATGCAATAAGTAGAACTTTTACTTAACAAGCAATCTAAATGGGTCAGTCAGTATCGTGAAATTGGAATCTGCGCTGGAGCGTGCACCGTGTTACTTAATAAATTAGAACACTCTCTCTTCGCAGGCCACTAATCGCTCTTTAGGTCATATTCATAGAAAAATATGACATTGTACATCACTAATGGTACGAGTAGGAGCCCCCAAACTGCCCGGTTGCTAACGAGGTATGTTTATAACCAAGACTATGAACAAAAATAATGTATTGCTATTGAAAGATGATCAGCGTTTAATTGCATTTTATTAAACCAATTTCAATATGTACAATAATTGTATTGTCTTTCTATACATACGCAAAGTTTAAGAGAGGGCGAGTAAGATACGGGAGTCAATTTCCCTAAATGTACAATTACGTCGACGTTATCTAAATTGGTTCTTTGTTTTTGTGACTATTACAACTCCCTTTTATCAAAGCGTTAACTTGGTTGTATACCCGCGTGTATTGTTTTAATTTTAGGTTTTGTCATTGCAAATCTATTGTATTCTAATGACGAAATTAAAAGTGAGTAAAAACCGGGCAAGTGCATATCGGAACATGCTCAGTGTAGGGTTCCGAAGCTTACAAACATTACGTTACCACAAACACAAAAAACTGGCTCAAAAAATGACAAGTATCAACTATTTTTCTATTAAAAGTTATCCGGTGCTGTCATAGATGATTTTAGTATGTATAAAAACTTTGCAGGCATGTATCTTGAGAACCATTCAAGTCTACTTTGTCGTCTTAATAGTTTTCCTTTTAGTTTTGTTATATGTGCTGTCATTTAAGGTATTTTTCTGATTTTTAGAACTTGTAGTTTTGGCTGTACTGCCGTCATACCAAAAAAGGTGGTTAACTGCATAGTATGTATGTTATATATGTAAACTATTTTATGTATGAAAATATAAATATTACAATATTTCCTGATATTAAAATAATAAACAAAGGCGAAATTATCTCTAAATGGGATCTCTTCCAGCTAACCCTGAAGTAGATGAGTAAGGACAATGCATGGGGCTGGACACATAAGTTTTACACAAAACGTAACAAAAAGAGATGATAGTTATAAATATAGTTATAAATAAATAAATATTAATATAAATTTATTAATATAAATAATTAAATAAATATTAAACAAATAAACAAGCACACAAACTAAGACAAACTTACATTATATAAAATAACTATAAACATTATAGGAACTTGGATTTACGACTCATTCAGCCACAACGTTTTAAATTTCTTATTTGGAGAAACTACAGAAGGGGATTGAGTTAAGGACATCGGTAGTTCATTCCACAGTTGGACACCATGGACTGTGAAGAATTTGACATAGAAACGTGTTTTATTAGACGGAACAGCAAGGGAAAGATTGCAAGATAGCTATCTGAAAGATTTAGCTATTTGGCCTGCGGCAGCGGTCATCGTCTGCATTCCAGCGCCAATCTTTCCCTTGCTGTTACGAAGCCCAGCTGCGTACAAAACATCGACACGTGATCGAACTTTCTCAGGCCAAAAACGTGCCGGATGCAAACATTTTGCAGACGTTCTAGTCTATCAAGCAGTTCCTCTTTTAGGTATATTGCCTTAATCTAGAAGCGGGAGTAAGACCTCTCTTCCCAGCATCGTATCGATTCAAGGTTGCTGTTAATTTGTTCCACCAAGGATGGGACATCATCAAAACCGGCTGAAGAATATATTCGCAAATCATCCGCATACAAATGGTAGGAAGAACGAAGTGATTGCAAGATACTGTTAATAAATATTTAAAAAAACACCCCGCCCTGGGGACCACCAGCTGAGAGTTCACACCACTTCAATCAATCAATCAATCAATCAATATCATTTACTTAGAGTACTTGTCACAACCCTGACGCGCTGCGCCTCCCAGATAGATAGGCCCGAAAACGTGAAAGAATAGAAGGAGAAAAGTTAAGAGTATTAAGACTTTCAAGAAGAGAATATCGAAATCAACGGTGTTAAAAGCGCTGCTGAAATCCAGTAGTATAAGAACTGTGAGCTTTTTGTTTTCGATACTAAGACGAATGTCATCGGTGACATTAACCACGGCAGCAGTGTTGCCAGGTCCAATCTGAAACATTCAGTAGATATAAGGTCAAAAAATCAGGAGATTTATAAAAAAATCAGGAGATTTTGTTATAATACCTGAATAACCTTTTACAACAGCTTTTGCATTATCTTCTTAATCAAATCGATTTTAATCATATATTACCCGTAATTTCGGCTGTAAAGAAAATAAAAATAAGTTTCAGTAATGTACTTATATATAAAATTGAGTCACCAGTAAAAAAACACAGTACATTTTTTATTTGTAGAACCTACCTTTCAATCAACTTTTGTAGGGTTAAATCATTTCTTTTTATAAATATGCCATAAACAAAAAAGTTTTATAATTATTTTCAAGTGAAAAAAAGTTTCATAACTGAAAAAAAGGGGTTAGTTTAGTCAGTAAATGTGCATTTATATTTACTAGAATACATTATTTGTGAAATTTAATCAATAAAATGATAATAATGATAACACATAATTGAGCTCAAAGAGAGTGAGTAAGAAGTTCATACAAACCACATGCTCATGCACCTTTAATCACTACTTGAGTCATCTTCGTACATGTTAGTATTGAATTTGGGGAAAAACTTTGTCAACTCATGATTATAACAAAATTTATTGTTAAAACACCTTTTCGAATGTAATATTCCACAAAGAGTCTTGACTCCAAGTCTGTTTCTTTGCTTGGTTTTGTTTAGATTAATTGTTGAAAACACACGCTCAACACAGGCACTAGAATGTGGGAGGCACAATAAATTCTTAATGAACTGGTTTAGTTCAGGAAAAGCTGGCAAGCCACTACCAAGTTTTTTTTTTTCAACTTGTATCCAAAATAATTCTGGTTCTAGATCATACTCTAAATCAGTGTTCATAAGCAATCCCCACTCATTATCCAAAGCTTGAAGTTGGGAATCATTAATTAAATTTGGAAATTTGGCTGCAAGTGGGGCAATAGACCTATATTTTTCTTCTTTAACTATTGCGTGGTCAAGAATCTCCAGTTGTTCAAAAATAGAATTGGAAAAAGAAAATCTTTTAAGGATTTGAGTGACTGCCTCTATATAAAAATCCAAAATTTTAAGTCGGAATGTCTTGACATGCTCTGCGTTTGTTATATTTTCCAAGCCCACAGTAACTTTAGCACCACAGTAAATATCTTGAAGTGGAAGAAAATTTCTTGGATTTCTGTAATCTACTTCAGCTATTGATGTTGATTTTAAATAATTCCGGTTAATAAAATGTGTCAATATGGTTCTTAAAGCGATTTCCAACTGTTTACGTAGGCAATGAATTTGTGTTGACTCCGATTGCATCAACTTATTTAGATTATTAAACACTGGCAATATAAAATCTAAAAACTCCAAGTATAATTTTACAAATGGGTTATTGAGGTTCTCTAAAATATTTTGGGTGCTTTGTAACCTTTCTTCAAAGACTATGTCTGTAAAATATAATTTCAATGCATTGAATTGCTCTAGAACTCTAGTTATTGCAGCATGTAAAGAAAGCCACCGAGTTTGGGCTGGGTGTAACAGTTTATGTGGTTTTATTTCTAGAAACTTCTGAAATTCTTTAAAAAGTCCAATTCTTTTTGGGCTCCCTTGTATATAATTATAAACATCTCTAACCAAGTCTTCAACATTGGTTGGAATCTTCTTACATGCATATGATGCACACAGAGCAAATGAGTGGCAAACACATTTAATGAAAAATATGTGCGGCACATCGTTGCGCTAACAAAGTTCTCAATGAATTTTGATTCCCCATCATAACATTCGCACCATCAGCAGCAAATCCTATTAAATTTTCCTTCCATGGAATATTAAAATTATCGAAACATTGAGTTATTAAGTTATGCAGTTCAATTGCTGTTCCACTGGTTTTTATTGGGATGAGATCAAAAAAATCATCAGTTACCCGGCCATACTTAACGATTCGTACAACAATGCATAAATGCTTGGCTGAGGGATTATCTGTTGATTCGTCAACAACCAGTGAAAATTTTTGGGCTCTCATTGCTTTACATAGCTCCTCTTTTTCAGTTTTTCCTATAACATTTTTAACTATAGATGTTGCTTTAGTACGTCTTAAATTTATGTTTTGTGCTATTTTAGAATCAGGGCAACACGCTTTTACTACTTGGCTCAAATGGTCTATTGTTCTAAATGCTATATTATGTTCTATTTGAAAGGAAACTAATCTTAATTCTGCCGTTTTAGTCAAAGAAATGTTAGAACTTGATGTTGATGGCATTGACTCCAGAATAGATTTTTGACCCACAACATTTTTCAATTTGTTTTGATGTTTAGCTGATGAATTATGCTTTGCTAAATCTGATTTGCCTCCACCACTTATATTTATATCAGAACAACACGCTTTGCAAAATGCATACTCCTCTCCCTTATTGCTTTTAGCTAACCATCTTTTAAACGACTCTAAATCAAGCCATTCCGTTTTAAACTTTTGCGTGTATTTGGCCTTTTTGTTAGTACTCATCGTGCAATTTCGTACAAAAGCAAAGGTTTTATGTAAGTACGCCAAAACAAACACACACTGCAAACAAAACGTGTAAAATAAATAAATAAATCCATTAAAGTATGGTATAGAAAGAAACAATTCAACCACGTTAATCATAATAAATTCATTGACTTACCTAATTATATTTAGCACTAACACTAATAGTACTTCACTTCACTACACAACTGGAGTGCTACAGCAGAAAAGACAGTGTTTGCATTTGTATTTTGTTTGCCGCCAACTCAAACTCAAACTGATCTGATCAATTAATCAAACTCAAACAAAATAGAAAGAACGTTAAACGCAGTCACAGATTATAGGATAATATAGTAGTCGCAGTCGCTTCCATAGATTAGAGTACCTATGATTCGAATCATTCCATTTTACGCACCCGCACTATAAAGGTAGATTCCCAATGAGTGCTAGATACGTTCTTTGTACGGAAAATGCTTGCAATTACATTAAAAAATCCATTGATCTTTCTACAAAAAACCTAAAGTAAATTCAGATATATACAAAATTCAGTAGATTATCTAAATTTCTTTTGCAAATTCAGTAGACCTGGCAACACTGCACGGCAGTGATAGTGCTATGCCCGGGACGGAAACCTGACTCGAGGGGGTTACGGGGGTTATGCCTATTGAGGTGGGATAGGAGACGGCAATTCACAAAATGCTAGATAACTTAGGAAAGAATTGGAAGAATGGTGATAGGACGGTACTGAGCATACGAAGATGGGTTGGAGGATTTAGGAAGTTGAATCACATGGGCAAATTTCCACGTTGAGGGAAAAGTACCAGATGAGACAGATAAGTTGATGATGCTGGATAGGATGAGAGCGATACGGTTCGCCGCGAGCATGAGCCTGTCCTCGCAAGGCCATCTTCACTAACAGGTTTTGTTTAAATAGACCTGAGAATTGGGTTGTTGCGTCAGAATATACCAAGATTTAATATATAGAAGTCGGGGTGTGTGGCAGAGGAAAGAAAAGATATCGTCAGGTTTTTGATAGAAGGGTTTAAAATTACGGGGGGAGTGGAAAATGTCTATTGACAGCATTTAAATCTAAAGTCAAGAGTAAGAAGAAGATTGTGTTGATTTGCCTACCCCAAGCGATTTTAGAAACTACCGCAATTTGGTGGAGGAACAATCTTCGATATATTTATGAACATAACTATGTCTGACAGCCTTACACACCTTATTGCAGCGGTTACGCAACGATAAGTAGCTTCGATGATTTCCTGATCATGCCGTAGTCTGATACGTGCCCGATCCCTTTTGGCCATGAGATTTTTAATATCTAGCGTAAGCCAAGAAGCAGGAAAATGTTTGACAATCATAGACCTCAAGGGAACGTGCTAGTGAAAAGTAGATAAAAATGTGGTGTTGAAGCCGAAAGTACAAGGTCTATGTCCCCAAGCGCCTCAATGTTAGTCCAGTCTGTATTGCACAAATCTTCCTGAAACGCCTGCATATTTATGCCCTGGAGATTTTGACGCATAATAACTTTATGTCTCCATTTAGGATGCCGAATTTTGAAAGTAGCGTAAATGTGATCGTGATTCGAAAAAGCAGCATTGTTGAATTGGCCGTGAAAGGGAACATGATTTGGAGATGACGTCACAATAAGGTTTAGGAGAGAAGGTGGTTCGTTATGGGGAAAATGGGTAGGGCTAGAAAATATACTAAGATTTAAAGAAGAAGTCAAAGATTGAAGCTTATTAGAACGGATATAATTTTTAAATAAGCAGGTGTTGAATTCTCCCTTGATTATGTATGAGGTTTTCAAATTGCGGACTAAGATTGGTAAGGGTATCTTCTAGAATGTCAAAGTAGTTTACATTTGAGGAAGGGCTGTAACTACTCCCAAAAGGACTTTAGCGCTATGAAGAGTTATATCGAGAAAGATAAATTCAGGTGAGTTGAGTTTCAGTGTGTATAGAGTAAGCATTTTAAAGACGTGGTCATACATAGATCATAGGTACGACTACTATAGTGCAGTCACTCAAGCGACAATTACACCTTTCAAGTTCAATATTTTATGTCCTAACCGATCTCCCAAATCTAAAAAATGTTCACAATATAATAAACAAAAAAATTTGAAACCTATTCAATAATAACCAGAGATCGGAATAGGTAGAGCTAATTTGCCTAAACTTGATGCATGTTCATTCAATAATGTATTCCCATCTCTCTCACGCATGAATGAATATGCGTCAAGTGCCTAAACTTGCTTGCCTAAATTAGCTCTACCTATTCCGATCTCTGATAATAACGCATTTGATGTTATAATATTAAAAAAAAAATCGTTTGCTTTACATGTTTTTTTACCCCTTTATTGTACAACTTTATTAGTGTAAAATAAACAAATAAATAAATATCAAGGGAGGTTCTCACACAAATTGACCTAGTCCCAAACTGAATTCTAAGCTTTTACTATTAGCCTAAGCAACGAAGACAAATCATTGGAAAAAACTCGTGTATAAGCGAATTTTGGCATAGTTGAAGGGAATGGTGTTTTAAACCACATACTAAAAGTACTGATGGGTAGGGGTGGAGCTAACGGGTGGAAGGGGGTGTAAAGGTCCCTTTTTTTAATTTTTCTTAAATAACTCGAAAACGATGGCCCATAGCAAAAAATGTTCCATTACATAATTAATCTACATAAAATTCTCTACAAAAAAGATTCAATACACTTTTTTGCTACAATCCATATTTTAATGAGATATGGAGGGAAAAATGATTCCCGAAAGGCCATATTCGGGTTTGCATAGTAAGTCGGCCCAAACATCAAATGGGCTCGGGTTTTTTTTATGTGAGTACCTCTTATAGTGAAGAATATTTATGCTGAGTAACAAAATCTTAATTGTAACAGTTCTCGACTTATGATTACTTAATGTTTTTTTTTGATGTAGGTACTGTTTTTCGGGATGTATTCAAGCGATTTTCTTCAACTTTTGAAATAACTTTCTTTTCATAGATTTTCATCGCCTCCCATAAAACAAATACTAGTTGTCATATAAAAAAAAGAAAACAGAACTGGTTGAATACAGAACTGAATACACATATTGCTGATTTTTGATAGGACAATTTTGATGGACCGCCTGGACAATTTTGATATTTTGGCAAGAAGTAGTAGGTATATTTTATGGACTATTCTGAAAAAAAAACTAGAGGTGTCACAACCATATAAAAATAATGCAATTTTTTTATTTGTTTTTTTTTTATGATAACTATTATTTGATTTTTCAAATCAAATCAAATCAAATCGTTTATTTATTAAATAACAGGTTACATTACATATCATATCTGTCAGACTCCAAACTAGGCTGGGCCTGTATCTTGGACGTCTGCAAGTGCGATTAACAAACTGAGTTACATTACGAATATTAAAATAAATTCAAAAGTGCTGAACGAAATTAAAATTAAAAACTTACAAGAGTGAAACAAAAACATAGAAATAAAACAAATTCTTAAAGGTAAGTATATAAAGGAATCAAACTTAAAATCTGGCAAAAGCGAAACAAAAACCTAAAAAATAAAATAATTCT
Source organism: Acleris literana (assembly GCA_946894065.1). Taxonomy (NCBI): domain Eukaryota; kingdom Metazoa; phylum Arthropoda; class Insecta; order Lepidoptera; family Tortricidae; genus Acleris; species Acleris literana. The sequence continues at coordinate 48,234,366 of OX335668.1, forward strand.
CAATTCTCGAAAGTGGACTTAAAACTTAAACTTAATTATTAGAACTAACAAGAGTGAAACACTACCTATATAGAATATAAGCAAAGAATCTACAAAACAAAACTTTGGTAATTATGAAGTGTGTGTGTGTGTGTGTGTGCGTGTGCGTGTGTCTGTGTGTGTGTGTGTGAATGTGTATGTGCGCGCATGTGTGTGTGTGTATGTGAGATGTTTATGCATGTGAATGTCCTGCGTAGGTTAGGCTTAATTTACTAATAAGGTTTTCTGTCTCATCATAGGACATCGAGGGGAACCATCGTTTTAGTATGCATTTAACTTTGGAAACAGTAAGAAGTTTAATATCATGGTATTTGCAAATATTGTTGTAGACGTAGTGGTGGGAGAAGGCTGGGGATCTCCTAGCCATGTCGGATCTAAGTGGGGGTATGGTAGTCCTAAAAATACGCTTCGTCAGCATCTCTTGGTAAAGTGCAGAGTTTTGGGCATTTAACAGGTTGCTGTGTGTGCTAGTTACTGCTTTAAAGGCAAAGAGCTGCCGCACTCTAAGAAATGTTGATTCAAGATACAACGAGTCTGTTGGATAGCGAAACGGCTTTTTCAACATAACTTTTATCACTGCTCTTTGTGCACGTTCTAATCCTAATAGATATGTCTTACTAGCACTGCCCCAAACTGCTACTCCGTACTGCAATATAGACTGGCATAGCGCGTGGTAAACAAGGCGAAGTACGTTAGGGGTTGCACAGTCACGTATTCTCTTCATGACAAATATCAGCTTCCTGACTCTTGCGGTAAGACTGGTGATGTGCTGTTTAAAGGAGAGATGTTGATCAAAAAGAAGCCCTAGATATTTGACATTGTCGCGCCTTGTTATTTCTTGACAGGTACAAGGTTGTGCTATTGATAGAGAATGTAGATTTAGAATACATGTGTGAAATTTAATGTTCCTGTCTGATGATGGAGAAGAAAGTTTTTGAGAAAGCCACGAAGTTAGTTTTATCGATATTGAGGGTGAGGAGATTGCAGTTAAGCCATAAAGCAACTTTGGCAAGCGTATTTTCAGCCCTAGAATAGGTTTCATCACAGGTTTTTCCATGCACAAGTATTACGGTGTCATCCGCATAGCTTATAAGCTTATAAGCTTTTTGGGAGGCAATGCAAATCTACGAAAAGAACAATATTTCAAAATTTAAAGCAAATCGCTTGAATACATCCCGAAAAACAGTACATCAAAAAAAACATAAAAACAGAGAGAGAGAATCCGAAAAACAGTACATCAAAAAGTAATCATAAGTTGAGAACTGTCACAATTAAGATGTTCATACTCAGCATAAATATTCTTCACTATAAGAGGTAGTCACAAAAAAAACCCGAGACCATTTGATGTAAGGGCCGACTTACTATGCAAATCAGACTGTGGCCTTTCGGGAATCATTTTTCCCTCCACATCTTATTAAATATTGATACCAGCAAAAAAGTGTATTGAATCTTTTTTGTAGAGAATTTTATGTAGATTAATTAAACAATGGATCATTTTTTGCTATGGGCCACCGTTTACGAGTTGTTTACGAAAAACTAAAAAAAGGGACCTTTACACCCCCCTCTACCCGTTAGCTCCACCCCCACCCATCAGTATTTTCAGTATGTGAAAACACCATTCCCTCCAACTATGCCAAAATTCGCTTATACACGAGTTTTTGCCCATGAGGGCAGTTTTTGGTCTTCGTTGCTTAGGCTATATATGGGTACTAAATAACGACATAATTACATAGAAAACATCCAAGACTCAGAAACAAATACTCATGCTTATTACACAAATACTTGCCCCCTTTTTTTGAAGAAAAAATTCAAAATTTCTTACAATGTTCGGACCGTTTATCAAAAATTAATACACACATGGCTTTTACAATTATTCGATTTTGTCTTTTCGTCCCGAAATTTACGTATTATACTCGTTGCTGTCAACTTTGGAAGCATACAGAGCTATTACAGAGAATTGACAACATAATAAAAAACACTTTGGCTTCGATTTTAAACATAAATTTAGATGAGCGAGAGTGGTTACAGGCCTCACTTCCAGTGCGATTCGGTGGTTTTGGCATCAGGTCCGTCTCTGGTGTCGCTCTGCCAGCGTTTCTGTCCTCAGTACATAGCACTCAAAATTTAATTCAGAAAATTCTTTCAGCCTCAATTTCCAATTTTAACATCTCTCATTTTGAACAGGCCAGAGATGCATGGCTTGTAGCCTGCCCGAATACCGAGCTCCCCAAAACTCCTTCTTCTCAGAGGTTGTGGGATGGACCGATCTGCGAGCAAGTACGGAATCAACTCTTAGAAACGTGCAACAGCTACGCAGATCGTGCCCGTATCCTAGCGGTTGGAGTATGGGAATCGGGTTTATGGCTACAGGCGCTCCCATCGTCGAACACTGGAACTCTTTTAGATTCATCTACTTTCAGAATTGCAACTTCACTCCGCTTGGGTGCACAATGTTGTGCTCCTCACCGTTGCCAGTGTGGAGCTAGCGTCGACCGGCTTGGTCACCACGGCTTGTCCTGCGCGAGAAGCGCTGGCAGATTCTCCCGTCGCTCCAGCCTTAATGACATTATTAGCCGGCTTAACCAAATGGTCTCATGCGTGACGATGGTAAAAGACCTGATGGGATGACCCTTATTCCGTGGAAGTTGGGACGGCCATTGGTGTGGGATGCTACTTGCGTGGACACCCTTGCGCCGTCACACCTTCCCGGATCGAGAATTAAGGCTGGATCCGCGGCAGAATCAGCGGAGACCCTGAAAAGGCGCAAGTACAGTCAGCTCGATAGAAGCTACGTATTTGAGCCTTTTGGGATCGAAACTTTAGGACCGTGGGGACCAGGAGCTCATAATTTTTTTAAAGATCTTTCCAAGCGCCTAGTCGACTCATCTCGTGACCAAAATGCTGGCCTTTATTTGGCACAAAGATTAAGCATTGCCATTCAACGTGGCAATGCTGCCAGCATTTTGGGAACGATGCCCACTGGCAGCGGTTTATTAGATTAGTGTAGTTTTAAGTTAATTTTAGGTATATTTTATTGTATATATTTTTAACAGTCCTAAATAATTTGACTGCGTTGTGACAATTAATATTAAGGCGGTTTGAAAATAAATTTAATATTTCATAAAATTTTTAGAATCTTCATTAAACAGGCAACTTTTTAAGAAAACAACACTACAGGTTTTGATACATTTTTTTACAATGTGCGATGTCAAATATGCCGGAAGAAAAACTCGGATTCTTAAACTTTAAATTTGATTTACATTTTTTTTAAACTGCTATTTATTAATTAATTTCGTTATAAGGGTCTTCAAGAAAATTTCATCAGCTTTCTTTACCAGTTTTGAGATTTTTATTCGTTAAGCCAAAACACCCAGCTGGGAATCGGATCAATTCAACCAAACCCTAAAATCGTAACGAGATCTCGGTAGATATACTAAATGTGTGTCGTTTGAGCGACGAGGGTGACATATTGTGGCAACTTCACTGGAATAAATCACAGACTGTGCCTGAATGGGCATTGTAACAAGAACATCGATGTTCTAGATGTGACTATGTTTTTAAATGAGGTATATTTTTGTTTTAAATGGTTTCTGAAGCCTGATTATGCATATTAGTATAGTCATAACCAAATATTCATTCGAGCCTAAATAGTAATTCACGTTACCTTAGTTAACTATAATTGGGATGATGCCTTGTTGAGTCATGCTGTTGAATGTAGTTATATGGCAGTGGCGTGCCTAGGGTTTCAGGATAGGGCAAGCCGAGAGATAAGATTTTGTAGTTTTTAAAGTTATTGCGGATAAATGTCTCAATTCGCTTTTTACCAAAATTACTAAAATCGTTTGTGTCTTATTGCAAATAAAATTCATATGCCTTTTAATCGTGTCAGCTAAGTTATTTGATTTTTCATAATCAGATAGGTATATTCCAAACTTTTTGTCGTTCGATAATAATATACCTACACTACAACAGCAGCAATATTGTGTTTTTTACACTGATCTAGGTATTAAACATTAAACCGTCTTTTACTTATGCGAGAAATGATAAATAGGTACTGAAAATCTGATGTTTTATTAGCAAAGTTTAAAGAGTTTACCTTTCACTCGCCAAGCAAAATTTGTGCACAGTTTAAATAATCACAATCACAAGATTCACAAGGGAATACTTCCTCCATTGCCAATCCAATTGAACAACACAACAAACAAAATCAAAAAATCAAATCAAAATATTTATTCAGTAAATTGGCCACATACGGGCTCTTTTACACGTCGGTAATATACAGTGAATCTACTAGCGCTTCGGACAAGACCATCATTGCGGAGAAGAAGCGCCGCAAGAAACTCCAGCAGAAGGTCATTTTTTCAAACATAAAATACAATAATACTTAAAAGTAAGTTACATTACAAGGTAATAAAGCAACAAATATAAATTATTAGAACTATCACAAATAAAAAAAAAAAAATTCAAAATTAAAAACATTACAAATAAATGTAAAAATTATCAAGATTACATGTCAAATATATGAAACTAAAAATAATGACTAGGAGAACAACACGACGAGGTCTCTACGTCAAAAGCCATAACTGGAATCATTAACTGAGCAACAAGTCCTTGCAGACGTGAACAGACCGGACCCCACAAACAGCACCCGTTCACGAGTATGACGCATATCTCAGCCATCGCCTCCCTCAACCATGTGTTCGGGAAGGTGGCGACCCGATCAACGACGCTGCCGTAAGCAAAGACCTTTGAGCGAGCATGACGTGCTCATGCTGCCGGACAACATAAAAGTAATATTGTGTGATATAGCTGTCCGGCGAGAAACATCACAGTGTGCTCTCATTTAAAAGCGTCTTGTACACACAAGAACTAATAAAGATAAAGTACAAAAGTAGACATACAATTTCGTGTTTGAATACACAGTTTGCTTAAAGGCATTTTTATCAAGATAGAAATATCAGAAATAACCTAGACTTAAGAGATTACCTTAAATAAGTAATAGCCGCATACACACTACTTAAATAAATCTTGGTCACCAATGAAGTCATTTACAGTAGGTATAGTATGCCCTACCCAACAAGCAGCGCTTGATGTGAGACTTAAATTTATTGAACGGCATATTGACGATATCAGATGGTATCTTATTGTAGAAACGTATACAGTTCCCTGCAAACGAAGTGCTTACCTTACGGAGACGGTGACCTGGAAGAGCAAGCTTATCCCTATTTCTAGTATTTAAATTATGAACGTCGCGGTTATGCCTAAACTCGTGTATGTGTTTGCGTACATACATAATATTCTCAAAGATATACTGCGACGCGACTGTAAGAATATTGATTTCTTTAAATTTATCCCTAAGCGAAACACGAGACCCCAATTGATATATAGCACGTACAGCCCGCTTCTGTAATACAAAGATGGTCTGGATGTCAGCCGCTCTTCCCCACAGTAAAATTCCATAACTCATAACTCTATGAAAATAACTATAGTACACAAGTCTCGCCGTCTCGACGTCAGTAAGATGTCGGATTCGCTTTACCGCATAAGCCGCTGAACTTAGTTTACCTGCAAGTGTGGATATATGCGCACTCCATTGCAGTTTTGAGTCCAGAGTGACACCTAGAAATACTGTTCTATCCTCGAATTCCAGTGTCTCATCCTTCAGTCTTATTCTAGCCGCATTCACTCGCTTCACATTGGACAATGAAAATTTAATGCACTTGGTTTTTTTGGCATTTAAAAGTAAGTTGTTGGCCGTGAACCAGTCAACAATTGTGGATAATGCATCATTAATGTCATTAAAATTATCCTGTTTCCTATCCGCTTTAAATATAAGTGAAGTATCGTCAGCAAACAAGACTATTTCATGTTTATCTCGCACTACATATGGGAGATCGTTAATATAGATTAAAAACAAGAACGGACCCAGAATAGAGCCTTGAGGCACTCCCATAGCAACAGATGACCCAGAAGATTGTGTTTTGTTAATGTCTACCCGCTGAGTTCTGTGAGCAAGGTAAGATGTAATAAGATCTAGTGCAATGTTTTTGATGCCATAGTAGCTTAACTTCCGCACTAACGTAACGTGATCAACACAATCAAAAGCTTTGGAGAGATCACAAAAAACTCCAATTACATCCAGTGATCTTTCCCAGGCATCAAAGATATGTTTCACCAAAGTAGAACCGGCATCAGTTGTAGACCGTCCCTTGGTAAATCCGTATTGACTGCTATGAAGTAGCTTGTGTTGATTAAACAAAATACTTAGTGACCGCAGTTGACTCAAACAAAACAATTCACAATTTACTACAAACAAAACAAGTAAAATTATTGAGTAAGTAAGCAAGCAAATAAATACAAATGAAGTCGGCCGTCGACGCGGCTCAACACGCGCATGCGCGAATTTCGCATTTTACTCGACTCGGGTACAACTTCAGACGCAAGCAGGGCTTAAAATCATGTACTATTTGCTATATGAACCTATGAATAGTTATATCTCATTATAAGGCAGTTCTAATGTGTAAGAAAGAGATATACCGATTAAGATAGAAGCCCCCCTGCAAGCCACCGCGTGCGAGCGGGATGACTAGCCGTGTCTCAAGCGAGTTCGGGTCGTCTCAGCGCGCAGCAGTGCTGCCCGCCGTGCGGCGGCGGAGCGCAATCAAATTCGGTTTTACGCTGCTGTTGCATTATTTGAAAATTTTAATGAGAGCGCGAATTGAAATAGTTCGTGGTCGTGACCTTTGATTTTTGATCGTTGTTATATTTGTAAGGCAAGCCCGGCTTTTGGGCTTGTATGACAGTACCGCCACTGTTATATGGATTGAAAAACAGCAAATCATTATAAACTAAATTAAAAATATAATTAACGTTTTCAATTAGTATCCACTAAATACAATTCATTTTTACAAACAATCCCTAAAAACCTGACTGCAAGTTTCAATATTGTCGTCGTCAATTTTTCATGAACTCGGGTATTTTTTATTTAACAAATTAAATTACTTAGTGACACTCGCGACCCTGTGACAAAAACAACACCTCGTTTCAGGTACCATATCGGCTTGTCTGTTTCCATACATTTAAAACCACATAAATATATACATATACAGCGTCGCTATTACCTAACACACTCGGAATCGCAATCGGTTTCAAAGCGGAACAATTGTTTTCATTTTGTATGCAGACAAGCCTTTGATTTTCAAAATGAAAACGATTGCGATTGCGAGTGCGTTAGGCAATAGCCCCTCAGGTGAAAAATCTTACCGTCCTTCCTTCCTTTTTCGGCAGTCGGGTAACAATAAATGAGTGTTATATTAAAAGAGTTTGTAAGATATTACAAACGTTAGATATAACAAAATACTATAATTTAATTGCTAGTGTGATGGAACCAGTAATGGAAAAGGCACCAATAATGGACACTTGATTCTTATTTTACAGAAGATAAGGGTTATTCATTTGTTTTGAAACAATCAATTTAGGACCGTACGAAATTTGAATTAAGAGTGAAGTGTCCATTACTGGTGCCTGTCAGCTAAAAGTGTTCATCATTGGTGCCGTCATCCTGTACATAATGACGATGTTATCGTACGGTACTACTCTATTCGATGCAAAGAAACAATCAAATCTTTCCTCTTCGTAATTCCTGAGGATAATATAATATATATATATATATATATTAAATTAAAAAGAAGAAATATTTGATTGTTTGTTTGTTTGTTTGTTTGTTTGAATTGAATAGGCTTCGAAACTACTGGACCGATTTGAAAAAATCTTTTACCATTAGTATCCTACATTATCCCTGATGAACATAGGCTATATTTTATTTTTCTGCGCGGACAGAGTCGCGGGCAACAGCTAGTAATATTATAAATGAGAAAGTTTGTATGTTTGTTACTCAATCACGCTTCAACCTCTGAACGGATCGGGATAAAACTTGGCACACATGTAGGTTAGGTCCGGAAATAGGACATAGGATAGTTTTTATCCCGATAAAACATCTCATTTCTACGGGGAATCAAATTAATCGTTCAATCTGTGAATTTGCGCACAAGGTGACGCCACTTTGTGTGGACGAGTAATAAAATTAAAAAAGTGAAATAAATATATGCTAGCTATGTGTGAGTAAGTGTGTTTTTATTTCTGTTTACGTTTGTCATCCTGTAATCTTTTCAGTTTGTATGCATTGATGTGTGCGTACACAAAATTTTCTAAACAAAATACGAACTAGATGGCGCTAGCTCTGATTAAAAACTCTGTATCGAATTGTTGCCTTGGTCGCTTGGTGCGGTCAGTCACTGAGTGCTTAGGCGATTTTCGCTACACAGCGCAACTGTAATGAAGAATGTCAGTAGGTACGCCAAATCGCTTGAAACTTTGTAGCAGTAAAGTTTATAAATAAACAAACATACTACTTTTTATTTTATTCAAAAAGACTCAGTAGTTTTGATTCTATGAACGTTTAAAATTGGGGTCAATAATATTAAAGCGCGCGGGGGCCATCTTGCTGGGGTGACGTCATCGCTTAACAGCGGTACGCGCCCTTATATGAAAAAGTAAGTTTACAGTGCTATAACTTTTTAACCGTTATAAGTAGCCAATTGATTTTTTCACAGAATACGTGTTATTATAAAATCTATCGTTTAAAATTCTACAATGAACAATAAATCAAATCCCAAGAGGAGTCCCCATACAAGAAAATGAAAATAAAGCATTTTTTTTAGCATTTTTATACGGATTGTATTTTTATAATGGCTTCTTATTTTGATGCTATTTTGAGCTTAAATAGTAGTCTAATTTTTGTAGTTTACGACTAAATAGCAATGTCAAGTAAAACTGCTACAAATATGTGACAAAACTGATTTTATCAACACCCATCCTCACTATTTTAGACTACGCGTGTAGTTGCTTAACTTTGGAAGTCGAAGTACGGGTTTTATTTGTATAATAGCTTTTTATTTCGGTGTCACATTAAGTTTAGATAATAATCGAAACTCCATACAAACATATATAGTTTACGACCAAACAGTAAACTGTAGTAAAACTCTTACAAATATGTTAAAAAGTGCCTAGTTTAAATCAACACGATCGATGTTTAGGTAAGCGGTGGTTGCTTAACTTTGGTGGTAGGCCTTTCTTTACAAATTTCGTGTTAATTTAGAATTAATATCGCTACTGTATAAAAGAGTGAACTATAAAACATGAATTTTTGATTGACCTAGCAGTGGTTCTGATACTTCCTGTATTCATTTCATCGATTTCAAATTTCGCGCGCGGGCGCTACCAAGTCGATAGACGTACCTACCTACAACACTCTCGCTTTGCTAGGTCTAGGCATTATTGCCACTATCCCAAAATTTAAAGTGCTTGATTATTATTCTAATTTTATTTAACCAACTTATTCGACAAACATTACAAATAGAAAAGCCGGTCAGTGACAGACAATTAGTTATGTAATACAAAATAATAGATAAACATAGCTGCCACAGTAACATCAAAACGAAATCGTAAAAATATTACGACTTACAAAGTTAAGCAAGTACAAGCGTAGTCTATAACAGGATGGGTGACCGCCTAAAACATCGTGTTGATAAAATCAGTTTTGTCACATATTTGTAGCAGTTTTACTTAAGATTGCTATTTAGTCGGAAACTATGAAAATTAGACTACAATTTAAGCTTAAAATAGCATCAAAATAAGAAGCCATTATAAAAATACAATCCGTATAAAAATGCTAAAAAAAATGATTTATTTTCATGTTTCTTATATGGGGACCCCTCTCTGGATTTGATTTATTGTTCATTGTACAATTTTAAACGATAGATTTTATAATAACACGTATTCTGTGAAAAATTCAACTGGCTACTTATAACGGTTAAAAAGTTATAGCCCTGTAAACTTACTTTTTCATATAAAGGCGCGTACCGCTGTTAAGCGATGACGTCATCATCCGTGAGCGCTAGCCGCCGGGTTTCGAGCGCCGCATACGAAGTTTAAAATTTAATATCTCGAAAACTATTTGACGTATCGAAATGATTTTTTTACAGCTATGTTTAGTTTTTAATGAATAATACGGTAAGCCAAAAATCTAAACTGGCTGACATTCTCTATTCTGCGTAACTATGCGAATTTAGATTCTGCTATATCAGTTTGTGCGCAAAGCCTTAGATAGCTAAATAGATTAAGCCACAAATAATTATTACCTACTTCCAAATTATGCCACGACAGGGTGAAGTGTGCGCTGGATGTACCTATTTACATCTTATCCTACATATATTATCAATGCGAAAGGTTATGAGTGCTTGAGTTTGTTAATTCTTCGCTAAAACAGACGGACGAATTTGGTTGGATATATTTTGAAATAGAGTTTGTTTATACACTGGATAACCACATAGGATACCTTGAATCCCGAAATAAATCACTATTCCCTTGGGATTGCAAAGTTACTAATTCTACGCGGACGAAGTCGCGGACGGAAGCTAGTATAAGATATAAGGCATCTATTTGCAAAATTTCAAGTGTTTTGGTCCAGCAGTTTGGGTTGCGCGTTGATATATCAACAATCAGTTTAAAATTTTAGCGGATGACTCGTGGTCACACCAGTTTGTCACCCCAGTGCTATTCGCTTTAGTCGGTTATTCGTCAGAAATAATTTTTATTCCGCAAAAGTAGGTAGGTTAGGTTCGTTAGGTATCTTAAGATGCCCGAAGGGCAAATCGCTCGGAAATAGGAGCCCTGCCATAGGCAGGGCTCCGTCGGAAGGCACTGGGGTGACAAACTGGGGTGACCACGAGTCTGCACCCAAAATTTTATGTGTACAGAGATTATACGATAATTGTTTCTTACTAGCTTCTGCCCGCGACTTCGATTTCGTCTGCGTGGACTTCAGAATTAGATCTTACCAGGATGAATAATATAGAAGGAGTGTCCCCTTCCGGGGCAGTGGTCCAACTGCTCTGTCCAACTAGTTTAATTATTTTAATTGGACCTGGGAACTCTATAATGGTGCCGTGGTCCAACTGCAAATATAGTTGTACCACGGCCCCTAGTGAAGTCCCGTAGTCCAACTAGTTGGACTGAGCAGTTGGACCACTGCCCCGGAAGGGGTTTGCTTGCCCCTTTCCTAACCGACCGAGAATGCAATATCCCATCAAAAACATAAATGTGAAAAGGGGAGCCAAGTTCAATATTTTAAGATTATGCGATGCATGGTTATCGACTTCAGCGACAAAAGAATTGAGATCTAAATGGGTGCCAAGTTCCGTAGATAATCCTGATATTTATTTATTAAGAACACACGGCTGCGCTCGCCAGTTCCTTTTGCTTAAGAAATGAGTGGCAAGTATTACTACTTAAATATTAACCCCCTTACTAATAAACGTTGAGTAACGGTGGTATAGCTATACAATGTTTTGTCCTTATCTGTCATTGTGACATTTGAATTTGTCAGATAAGGACAAAACATTGTATAGCTATACCACCGTTACTCAACGTCTATTAGTAAGGGGGTAAATGTGGCGTTATCTATGAAAAGGGACCTTATTGTCGATGGCGCTTCCGCCATTATTAAAGATGCTCCGATATAAATACAACGTCGCGTGACGCAGTGCGGCGTAAGCGCCATCGACAATAAGGTCCCTTTTCATAGATAACGCCACAATCAGTCTCGCTCGCACACTCAGCCGGCTAACAGCGTATTCTTGCGCTCGCGCTAGTTTTATACATGAAAGTGTCTAATAATGGCATATAGTAACGAGGACGCGATTTCCAAGGCTGTTAAAAGTGCCGTACTTCCCTTGGAAAAGAAAATTGACCGTCTAACCGATATAATTTATGAACTACAATGCGAAATACGATCCCTAAAAACCGTTAAGGCGGTTGTAACGAGCGCAGCCGCAGTGATGTGCGCGGCGCCATCACAACAAAAGGAGGTAGGCGAACAAAAAATCGATTACGCTACTGCGCTGTCTCGCAGCGTCACTCCGTCGCCTACCACAAAACCAGCCCTGAAGAGCGTGACAAGCAGACCGCCGAGAGCTGCAGCTACAAAGACGAAGGAAAAATTAGCCTCCCATCAAACAAAGCGGCAACCCAGCCATCAGACAACCCCGAAAGTTCATACATCGTCCAGCCATTCCACTACTCCAGATGTACGAAACCAAACCAGCAATAGCGAGTCCATACTACAACCACAATCAAACCCAGACATCCATAAAGATCAAATATGTGTCACGAATACCGCGAGACAAACAAAAAGAAGCGAGACAACCGAGAATGACCAACACAAAGCAAACCGACGTACCAAAACGTCGAAGACTATTAGAGGAACCGCTAAAGACACGAACCTGGAAGGAGTCGACCAGATAAAATACCTGCATGCCTGCTACTTCAGGACTACCACAACAGAGGACGATATAATAAAATATCTTGAAAAAATAAATGAGGCCAATAGCTACACGGTCGAGCCAATACCATCTAAATACGCAACCTACAACTCGTACAAAATTGGGATACCATCATCTGCCTTCGAGGAATTCCTAGAGACATCAGTGTGGCCGTTAAACATAAGCATATCACCATGGCAGCCCTTTTTGTTTAAGAAGGGACGCAGGTTATCAGACGCCTAACCTGTTTTTGACGGGTCCTCAAGTGACTGCGCTAAAGGAACAAACGGACAACTTCACGATTACACACCAAAACATAAACAGATTGAAAAACAAAACCTTCAAATTGGAATGCGAATTACAACTAAACGGCAAGATCGACGTCATGTGTTTATCGGAACATTGGCTCACGAAGAACCAGCTCGAAGCAGTGAACATAATGAACTACAAGCTGAGCGCGAGCTTCAGCAGAACCTCAAAAAATGGCGGCGGAGTCTGCATTTACTCCAAGTGTTCACTACTCACCCTAGAACGCAAGGAGGTGTCAGACCTGAGCATGGAATCGGTCCTCGAAGCATGTGCAGCCGAGTACGTTGGTTTAGGTATGATAGTTGTTTGTTTATACAAGCCCCCTCCCCAACCAGGTGAGAAAAATAACTTCCATTTATTTATTTCAAAATAAATGTTTAAAAAAACAAAAAACCGCCTTCAAAAAGCAAAAAATAACTTCTTTTAAATGGTAGGTAAATAGGTCAGTCGAACTGAAGTCTGCTTTTGGTTAAAATATTGTTGGACGCCGACTTCAGTTGGACTGACCTATTTACCTACCATTTTAAAGAAGTTATTTTTTGCTTTTTGAAGGCGGTTTTTTGTTTTTTTAAACATTTATTTTATTTTGTACTTTTTAGTGATCCTATTTATGCTGTTACGTAGCTCCACTTCTAAATATTAATAAGAAACTATAGAACATTTCAAGCTCGCCGCAGACAACGCCGCGGGAATGTCATAGTCATATTTAAACCTAAATGTGCTTCGTCATAGTCGCTCAACTTCCTTTATCGAAATATCTTATCGCCACCCTTGAAATAGGTACCGTTAAGGAGTTCCGGTGGCCATCTGTGGTCTTCATCATCAGTTCCACTTCACCATATAGTACTTTTCAAAAGCAAATGCATGAGTTACAGTGAAAAATACCAAAATCGCTATAGGTGTGCCTATAATATTTGAGGAGTTCTCTTGATTTCTCCATGATCCCATCATCAGATCCTGACGTGGTGACAATGGGACCAACTAGAAAGTATACCCATTCGAACAACGAAATTTTTTTTCAAATCGGTCCAGTGGTCTTCGAGTAATCGGGGAACATACATAAAAAAAAAAACCCGACGAATTGAGAACCTCCTCGTTTTTTGAAGTCGGTTAAAAATTAAACCAACTTACTGATCTCCCAATATTTAAGCAATATAAAGTGACAATATTGGGAGATTTCAACGTTGACTTACTTTCTAAAACAACGGAAAAAAGTCTTGTTAGATTGTTTGAAAACTGTTGGTATGCGATCTCTCGTTTTGTTCCCCACTAGGGTCTGCGAAACAACAAAAACCTGCATCGATCATGCCTATACCAACGTCCCGAAGGAGTATGTACTATCTGTAGAACCATATGAAATGTTTGTGTCCGATCATAAGCGCATAATTATCATATTAGCAATTATAAAAAAAATACAACAGAATAACATAATCTGGAAACGCATTTTTTCAGAAGTAAATACATACAATTTCCTAAACTCACTACACTGCTACGACTGGGATAATTTATTATGTAAACAAACATCCCCTGACCAATTATTTAATTCCATTGTCGACATTTTAACATATTACTATAACATTAACTTTCCATTAAAAAAATATCCAGTTCGTAACATATCAAAGGCTTGGGTAAGCGAATCAGTAAAGAGTCTGCGAAACCAATTACATAAATTTAAAACGGCATTAGCTAGTAATAGTGAGTCTCCTCAGATACAGCCATGTTATGATTTGTTGGCGCTAGAGAGTAGGTACCAAGCTGAGATTAGTGAAACTCGTAAACTGTACATTAATAATATGATCTCTAATAGCACAAACATCTCCCAAACATCGTGGCGGGTAATAGCATCCGAGACAGGTCGAGGTAATAAAAAAAGTGATGCGCTGGATGTACTGATTTGCGAGTCAGCTGGCCGGTCAGCTGAGTCCCGCGCCGCCGCCACCGCCGCGGCGCTAAACCGGTTCTACGTCGACGCTAACAAGAACACCGGAGCTCGCACTGATATCCCGGCTGCATTATGCTATTTAAGTAAGTACGTAAACAAACACTCAAGCCTTATTAACATTGACCCGTTTGATTTGCAATGTGTTGAAAAAAGTATACAAAAGATAAAACGCAAGGAGTCTAAGGACATTAATGATATGTCCACCCGCCTACTAGACCTAATACCTAAGTTTGTCATTAACATACTATGTAATCTATTCAATGGCTGTATAGATAGTGGTACTTACCCTAGTAACTTAAAGAAAATTAAAGTTCATCCAATCTTCAAAGGTAAAGGCGAACCAAACTTGTTAAAAAATTACAGGCCGATATCATTAATACCATTATTCTCTAAAGTTTTTGAGCGTCTATTAAGTAATAAATTAATGTCTCATTTTAATACCAATCATTTAATATACAGGCAACAATACGCCTACCAACCTGGCAGATCCACGATCGACGCGGCGCGAGACGTCGTGACACGGGTGACCCGCCACCTCGACGACGGGCGACAGGTTGCCGCCATATTCTGCGACCTGTCGCGCGCCTTCGAGCTGGTCGCCCATCCTCTCATTATTTCTAAGTTAGACCACTATGGTGTAACTGGTAACTTTAGAAACATAATCTCTTCCTTCCTAGATGGCCGTAAACAACTAACATCCGTCCGTGGCGCGAGATCTGACTTGTTGGAACTTGGTGACTGTGCCGTACCACAAGGTTCAGCTATCGGAAACAACCTGTTTTTAATACTTATGAACGATATCACAACCGCCACCGATGACGCGGAATTTGTTCTGTTCGCCGATGACGGTTGTGTCATCGTCTCCGCTAATAATCATCAGAACCTCAAAGTAAAACTGAACAAGGTAATGTCGGAAGTCGCATCTTGGTTCTCAGCTAACGGCATGTTATTGAACGTAGAAAAAACTAACATAATACAATTTTCATTACACGGGAAAAAAGAACACAACTTGAATATTTCCTGTTATAACCAACTTGTTCCCCAGGTTGACGAAGTCAGGTATCTGGGTCTTATCATAGATTATGGATTAACATGGAGTTCCCATATAGACTCACTATGCGATCGTCTGTCATCCGCTTGTTTCGCACTCAGTAGGCTGCGCGCCAGTCTACACCCTGACATGGTAAGAAAAGCATATTTTGGCTATTTCCACTCCATCTTAGTATATGGCATCGATCTATGGGCAAACTCAGCCAATCGTGAGAGACCTTTTAGGCTTCAAAAACGAGCGATTCGCTGTATATGTGGTGTCGCCTGGGATCATCCAGCTCGTGAATTGTTCAGGGAAACCAAAATTCTCACGCTCCCGAGCCTTTATGTCCTTGAAGTAGCCAAGTACGTGAGGGGTAACCTTGAACAATTCCCGACGCGCGGTGACTCGCACAACTATAACAGCAGGCGGCGAGGCGAGCTGCGCCCATCCGCCACACGTCTCGCTAAGTCAAAAAAAAATCTGCACTCAATAGGCCCGATGATATACAACAAGATACCCCCAGAAATCAGAAATGCACCAAACATGAGTCGTTTTGTTAATAAATTAAAGGCTAAACTAGTATCTGACGCATATTACACTATTGACGACTTTCTCAACGGCTAAACCGACTAGTTACTGGATCGCTGCCCAAACAATTGACTCCATATACTCAATTACATATATTGACATACTTTGTATAGATACATTTAATTTAAGATCTTAGAAATTTGTATAGAATTATTGTGTTTTGACATGTAAAACTCTGTTTTATCAAGGAATAAATAAATAAATAAATAATCTAGTAACTAGTTGTATTCGATCTGCAATCTTATTAGGGAGAATACCTATCCACCAAAGCTAGCTGTGAGAAAAAACCGCCATAGCAAATTACTTCGTTTTCCTAGCTTCGCTGAGCGCAACTCTCCTATTGGTGCATTTTTTCCTCGCACACCGCTCCGCTACCTTGTTGGATACTCACCCTTAAGACGGCTATGGTAAAAGCAATACAATATCCCATCACCTATTGCAGTTATGGAAAATAGTATCTAATAAGGGAACCTGCAAGAATAGTCCTTAAGTAAGTAAGGTTGGTGAAAATGTAGAAATAAATATGAAATTCCGAGAGCTCTTAAAGCTAGTGCTCAAAGGCCGGAGGAGAAAGTCCTTCCTCCGTTTACATATCCGCGGGGTTTTCCGAAAAGGGGCGATAGGAATGGGGGGGAGACTTATAGCTATGTGAGTCGCGGAATGGGAATCCTGACGCATGCATGCTTACAGACTACGGGCTTCCTTTCTTTTGCCCGACAATGGAAGGGTTGGGTCGGAGATCTTTTTGGATCACTTGTGTGGCTGTGGATACCATCTTTATGGGTGGGGCTACCCTTTTTGAGGCTTTCTCTTTTGCCTGGAGATACTATTTTTGCGCGTGTCTCCTAGCGCTGCCCTCTTTTGTGACCTCTTCCATTGCAACTTAGCCTATACATCTGCTATAATTTAATGGGGGGGACAGGTGTCAATTTGACGAGGGACCA
This sequence comes from Acleris literana, assembly GCA_946894065.1. NCBI lineage: Eukaryota > Metazoa > Arthropoda > Insecta > Lepidoptera > Tortricidae > Acleris > Acleris literana. The sequence goes on from OX335668.1 coordinate 48,251,601, forward strand.
GTGAATCGTGCGCCTTACCCCAGCCTGTGCTGAAGGGCCGGGAGAGAAAATCATTCCCCCGTTTAGAAGGCTGCAGGATTCCCCATCCCCCGTCCTACCGACACCCGTTAGGTAGTCGGGTGGTGCGTGCGTAAGGAGGTTGCTTATAATATAGCTAACTCTAACCTTAAGTGTATGTTAGACACTGAAGGTTAAAGCTAGCTCTGGGTCATTAGAATACAGTTTTTAACAGAGATTATTAGAGATGGGGTTAAGTGGGTTGGAAGATTTTATACTGTTTATTGCATCATCAGATTACGGGTGCGTTGGGGATTTGTTGTTTTCGGTTTGGGAAAAGGGAGAAGAAAATTGGGGAGATGGAAGGGGGATACAGGTACGATGTATGTGGGAGAACAATGTTTGGTTGGGTTGGAGAAGCTGGGTACGGCGAGGGGGGGGAGGGGGGGGGGGTTGAAGGTATGGTACAAGTACGAAGGTTTGGGGGGAAGGTTCGGCGTAGGATCCTGCCCGGGTCCTGTGGCCGAAGGGTTTGCGTGGTGTCATATTTCAGCGTAGCGTTTTTCAGATTAGTCCGGGTACCGAACTATTTGTTCCTTAAACACGCTACGCGTACCACTTTTTCTATAAAACCCTTCGTGCTTTCGCGATTGGCTTCTGTTCCAAGCAGGGCTTTCCAGCTTGAGCTATCCGTAGAAACTTTGACTCCGGTCTTTTGCTCAAGGTCGAGCCTTTCCACGCCGAAACGCGGGCACTCGCAGACAATGTGCCAGATGTCCTCATCAAGGGCCGGGTCGCAGACACACGAAGGTGAATCTTTGATCTTAAAACGGTGGAGATAGGCGGCGAAGCCTCCGTGACCAGTAAACGCTTGAACCAAGAAGTTTGTGAGTTTGAGTTTCTTTAGTATGCTGTTCGCATCTCTCACAGTTGTAAAAAACTTCTTGGTTGTCGCACCTGTCCCGGATGCCCCGTAGCGAACCTGCCACTGTTCGACATTGTGTTTTGTCTTATAGACCTCTTGGCGTAGGACACCGGCACCATGTCATATTGGGGGGGCAGTCTTTTTCCTAAGGGCTGCTTGCTTTGCTAGTTCGTCTGCTCTCTCGTTTCCTGGCGTTCCAACGTGAGCTCGCAGCCAATAAAACCTGAGATCGGTCCCCGTGGCTCTTGTTTGGATTGTGGCGTTTTTGATCTCTTGGACCAAGGGGTGTGTCGTGTCCGGTAATTTGAGGAGCTCCAGTGAAGATCTTGAGTCACTGAGGATACTGACGCTCTGCGCCTTGTGTTTCCCTGCGATCTGCACTGCCCTGAGTAGAGCGTACAGTTCAGTTTGAAACACGGTGTTATAGGGCGCTAGCTTAAAGGTTGAGTGGCGGATTTCTCTTCCATTCTCCCACCATGTGAGTGCTGCTCCCGTCTGGCCCTCAATTTTACTCCCATCGGTGTAAATTTGAGGGCCTTTGAGGTCGTATCCATCGACCACGTCTTGGTTGAATTACTCCAAGCAGACGTAGTCGATGGACATAACCCTTGACGGGTGCGGTCTCTCCAGGGCGTCAGTTTTTCCTCAATTTCTCTTCCTGGTGGAATGTGGTCCTCACTGTAGCCCTTTTAGACCTCGTAGTGGCTTGCCGCTTCGTGAATGCGCAAATCCAGTGGGAGGGTTCCCGACAGGATCACCGCCGATGTCAGAGATACCGTCCTGTACGCTTTGCAAATCTTCTGGGCGAAACCACGCTGTATTGAGTCTAGCTTGTTTCGCACCATCAACTTGTTGGCAGACTTGTGCCAAGCGCTTGCTGCGTACAGGACGATCGGCTCTATCACCGCCACATAGATGGTTTTCACTATCTCGCTATTGAGACCCCATGACACCCTCGCCGCACGTGACAGCTGTCTGTAGATATCCGTTGCCTTTCGGCACGTTTTTTCTACGTGTGCGTTGAAGGTCAGCTTACGGTCTATGGTGAGTCCCAACAGTTTGATTTCGTCGACAAGCTCCACGATGGTCCCAGCCATTGAGATTCGGATGGGATCCCATTTCAGCTTCCTCGTTATAACCATGGCTCCCGTTTTGTGAGCGGCGAAGTTAAGCTTATTTTGGGTTCCCCATTCGACCACTTTTTGGAGAGTCCGTTCGGCTTTAGCTTTCACTGCACCTGAGTCGTTGCCAGAGAACACCAGAGTCACGTCGTCAGCGAAGGCCTGACAATGGGCGTCCGTGTCGTTGAGCATCTGTAGGAGATCGTCTAGAATTACATTCCAGAAGATTGGACCTGCTATAGAGCCTTGGACACATCCCTTTGTGGTGGGCTTTTCGCTGGTTTCGCCCGCGTAGTGTACCCTTATCATGCGGTCGTCCAGGTAGGAGCGGACCTTGTGATAAAGATTTCTCGGACAGCCTTTCTTGGCCAGTTGGGCTCTGAGCTTCGGCCACCAGGCGTTGTCGAAAGCTCCCTCTATGTCTAGCGAGACGAGTAGCACGATACGTTTCTTCGTTTCTACTTTGGTTCTTATGTGTCTCATCAGATCATAGAGGGCGTCTTCCGTCGACTTCTGGGGCATGAACCCGTACTGGCGTTTGTTCAAGGCCGGGAGGATATGCCACTTGATCCTGTTTACTAGCATTTTTTCCAGGATCTTCCCTAATACCGACAATAGACCAATCGGTCGGTATGACTTGGGGTGGGTATAGTCCTCCTTACCGGGTTTCCGTAGGATGCAGACATGTGCTGACTACCAGGCTTTGGGGAAGTAGGCTAGCCTAAGGCAGGAATTAGCTAAGCACAAAAAAACTTCTCCATTGCACTGAATAGCTGCTGCGCATATGTCTGCAGTGAATCCGTCCGACCCAGGTGCCTTTTTCGGGTTCATACTTCTGACTACCGTATCCATTTCCACTTGTGTGAAAAGTGGATCATCGCCAGTGAGGTGTGACTCCACTGCTGGGTTGTCTCCCTCCGTATCATCCGTGGTGCTCCTGTGATGGTCGGACTCACCGTCCTGGCGGTCATCCGGGTAAAAGCATTCAGCCAGTCTTTGAGCCGACTGTTTCGGTGTTAAAGTGAGCCCCCGTTCATCTCTGAGCAACGTGTCTTCCTGACGTCTAGCCGTTTTCCTGATTACTCGGTAGATTTTGTCCCACATAGACTCCTTATCCTGCGCGGTACAAAAATCCTTCCAGCTAGCTGTCTGAGCCTCTGTCGCTTTCATGGCATACTCTTCCTTTACCTAGAGGTGTTGGTCGAGTACGTACTGCCTTCGGTTTGGGGCTGCGTTCCTTATTCGCCTTTTCCTTCTTAACACCTCTTTTTTCAGTCGGTCTAAATCTTTGGACCACCACGGCGGCTTTGCGTTTGTCTTGGGACCTCCCGGTTTCGGGATGCATTCTTCACATGCTTTCGACACCGCACCGATGTAGGCGTTGGTCGCCTGCTCCAGTGCTCCTGTGTCTCCAATGTTATTTAAAAAATGCATCGTCAAGTCTCTTCCCACAAGCTCCATTAACAGAACGGTCTTAAACTTGGTCCAGTCAGCTTTCTTTGTGTTGTAAATCCTGGTTGTTGGTCTTGGTACTGGCTTCGGGGCCGCTTCACTACCCACTGCAAATTTTATGGTGTTATGATCAGACGTGACAACATTCCTGTCGACTTCCCAGTCTTGGATCCTGGACAGAATGTTGGTACTGCACGCTGTCATATCAACGATGCTAGTGTATAGCTTGCCTCCCCGGTATGTCTCGAATGTCGGAGTGTATCCAACATTCAAAACATTCAGATCTAGCTCATTGAGGAAGCTATGGTAAGCTACCCCCTGTGGTTCTGCGATCTGCTTCCCCACCAGTAGCTCCAAGCATTCACATCACCTCCCACGATGTAGCTGTCTGTACCCAATTTAAGCATGATCTCTTTTGTTTTGGCAATGTATCCCTCTAAGTCTTGGTCTGGCTCGGAATAAACCGAGATTACTCTAACTGATACGTTACCAAACTTCAGAAGTGCCGCCGTGATGTTCTCCGTGACTAGCTGTGGGTCGTGTTGCACCTGGACTCGATCACCTAATACTACTATTGCTGACTTCACTGGTTTCGCGCGATTCTGTGTACACTGAATCACCTTGAAACCTTGTTGCGGCGTCATCTCTCCCTTTCCGCCCACATACGGTTCCTGTAGCAGTGCTACTTCACAGTTTCCGTTCTGCATGGCCTGAGTTCAGCTGTTACCAGTTTTGACCGTTGCAGATTGACTTGCAGGAACTTTGTCTTGTGGGGGGCGGTGGGGGGGGAGGTTTGCGTGTTGTTCGCCGGTAGAACTGTGTCAACAACAGTATGCCACTCTCGACCGTGCTATGGTGTCCCATTTCTGACGTTCTTTGCAGTCGAGGCTAAACGCCTCATGCCGAACCTCCGTCGGTTCCTTGCCTGCCCTGGTGCAGTTGATGCAATTTGGTGTCTCAGGATTTCCCGGACATTTGCCGGGTCCGTGGCAGGTCAGGCAGAAACGACAGTTGGTGCTCGCCTCCTTGCACAATGTCCTTGTATGTCCGTAGGCCAGACATTTAGAACACTGTACAAGGGGCGACTGGTCTTCCACTTTTTGCCTTTGGATGCCGATGTAGACTTTTCCAGTCTCCACAAACCTCTTCCAGACAGCCGGTGGAAGCTCAAACACCAGGTGACAGCAGTGCGGGTTTCGAGCTTTCCTGCGGTACCGGAGTACTCGATCCTCAACCCGGTAGACTTCACGTCACAGACCTCGTTGAACTCCCTTAGGACACCATCGCTGGTCTTTGTCGGGTCCTTGGACGATAAGATCGCGGTGTGGTTGGGGGTGCCGGCCTGCTTCGGGACCTGTCTGTTTTATTAACTATCTTAAAAAAAAATTAGTTTATTATTATGTCCATACCTATACATACATACACTCACGCCTTCATACCCAGAGTGGGGTAGGCAGAGCTACAGAAGCAGCAATAACTCTTAAGACTTAAAATGAAAAAATGAATATATATATATATATATATATATATATATATTTATATATATTATATGTACATATATATAAAAATATATTTATAACTATTTTACAAGATATGTATATTCATTTTCGGTTTGTGCAAAATGTGGTTTCAGATTGAACAACACGTTTTTGGAGTTGTTATATATGTAAATATATTTATTACAATTTTACAACCAATATAAAAATATAAACATATTTTTGTAAAATTGTCTCACAACAAGTCCTTTTATATGGTATGTCACACGGTATATTTTGATCTATTTTCTTATTTGTCCCCAAATGTGACCTCTATATTCAAAATTATTTTATTTAAGTACATACCATTTCCGCATTTGGTTCTCAAAAATACATGTGTATCAGATTGGCTGTAACTGCCGGACGGACAGACAGACTGACAGGCAGACAGAGAGACATACGAGTGATCCTATTAAGGTTCTGTATTTTCCTTTTGAGGTACGAATCCTTAAAATAGACTATCTATGTATGGCTGAGCCCTGCACGTTTTCCGCGCTCTATCTCAAAAACGGTTAAGCATGTTAACATATTTTTCCGAAAAAACTTGAAAAATATATGTCCTACAATTTTGGTACAGATGCCAATGTCATCAAAAGCTTTGGAAGCGAGACTTTGCTTAAAATCGAATCTTATGACCTTTGACCTTGAATATATTAAGAGGTGTCCACGACATTATACGTGACTTTTGAGACAACTTTAGAATGCCAAAATATAGGTTTAAATACAAGTTTACAGCTTATTTTCTGGTATGCCAAAGTCAAACCCTATAGATACTGGAGTACTGGACTAATATCAACATTATTATAAGGCTATAAGCAAACATTCTTAAATCGTCTGTCCAAAATGCCCTATTCGAAGAAATTCTTAATAAAGTGATTGTGCATTTTCGAAAAAAAAGGGCAGTATTCGTAAAAGAGTGCCCTCACGACAATCCTCACAAAATAGCGGTATGATCAAATTCTTTTGATTTTTTGAATTCGGTTAAAAAAAATCATTATTATCTACAAGAATCATTATTGATAGCACTAAGACATCGTTATTGTCGACGAGCGTCATTATGAAAACCATAGTTGATTACAATAATGATGTCAACAACAATGACTATTAGGAAAAAACAGTAAGTAAATCGTACCAATTTTGTCACAAAATTAAACACATTTATAATAATTTTAATATGTCCTTTCGAAATAATGTCGCAAAACATGAATTTCGATATTCGTGACACGATGGAGAGCCTGTACACAATTACTTCCATTACTACGCAACGCCAAGATATAGCTTGTTGGCAATTCAAGGACGGATGAAGAGCTGTGTGCAGGCGGTACACAAGGCCGACGAAACAGCTCCCCACGTAATCCTGGAATGCATAGGTGTAGCTGCTCAACGGACTGAAATCCTCAAGACACCGATGTCACTCCGAGAAGCCTATGGAGTTACCAGGAGGATCCTGCGCTTCTAGCTTGCTGAGCTAGCTTAGGCTGGCTAGATTACTAGCTAGCACCCCCTACGCACAATGGCCCGACAGACACGGGCTAAGTGCGGAAAAAGGAATACATCACCATAACCATAACCATATGGTATATAATACACAGTTATTATTTTCTATTTTTTTTATTCAGTTTTTATTTTTTATGACATGCATGACTTTAGATACTTTTATTTCCCTGGAAACCGTATTACAAATTCTTAAAACTGACAAGTACTAGGTAACGAAAGGGCACAGAGGTATATGACTGCTATCAGTGATAGCTATCAGTGATACCTCCCTTTAAAGTCCTATCGAAAGGCACAGTGTGATAGCCTATCACACTGTGCCTTTCGATAGGACTTTAAAGGGAGGTATCAATACGGCCTCTTTGGAAAGACTTGGGCTACATGCTGATGAAAGGCACAAAACAAAGTTCTCTCTCTCTCTCTCTATGAGGTGAAAGCGCCTTGAACGTAATGATGTGTTTTGAGGTTATGTAAATAATTAGATACCAAATAACTTTTACCTTTGCTTTATATGTTAAATGATAAATATATTTGTAAAGTCCATATTTTTCGCATTAATTTGACATTATAAACGATTGCTGTACATTCTGGGGCACAGCGCCATAGTAAAACGGGCCATGTCCTTTGTATGCAGACTATAGACTTGGGAAAAAGGACAGGGCAGGTCCCGAATTTTATAATAAGTCCAAAGTAATGGGTGATGAAAATATTGAAATGTTAACGTCATCTCCGTCATTACAAATTAAAAGTCTTTGGATAGCATTTTTGGAATTCGAACATCGTGTACCTTGTCATATGTGCATTTTTGGACATGTGCTTTTGACATTATATGTGACGTTATCTATGTAAAGGGACCTTAAGCGGAGGTCCCTTTACATAGATAATGCCACATACCTATATAATTAGTTATTTACGTTTTTCCACGACGGTAGCTTTGACTAACAAGAGTATCCATTTAATTCTATATAATCTTTTAGAACTTTTTCAAATATTTTTGGTATAGGTCACAATTCCTCGATGACAGCTATTTTCATTTTATCACAGCATTTGTCAGCCTCTAGCTTCATGAACTCCGGGTTACAGTATTCCCAGCTTCTTAATAGCTTTCGCCTGGCTATCGCTATCACGCTTGCTCTCGCAACTGACAGTATATTTGTCTCTCGTGTGTCATAGAAAAACGATGATTGCCGATCGCTATTAAGAAAATGGTTGCACTGTACATACACTTTTCTTAGCCTTAAATTTTTTTATTTATTTATTTTGGATATGACCATAATATAGAAGTTTAGTGTAGTCAACCTAATTGATATATTTACATTAGAAAAATTACAATTGAATGTCTTTATAAACAGACAACGAATATAAAATATTAGATAGTGGATATTTAGTAAATTTTTTTACTTAAAGATGAACTAATTTATAGTTTCTGTGGTACTACAAATCTTAAGATATTTACATTTTTAACTTACTTATAATTATGTGGACTGAGTGAGCACTCACGAAAATGTATTTTCCAAAAACCTGCCACGTTAGTGGTTCGTTTTGTATTTTACAAAGTCCCATATGAATTTTACTTTTCTATACACATATATAGCAGTTTAAATCTTCAGTTTTTTCATCAGAAATCGGGTTTTCGAAAGTGTGTGGATTGAGTGAGCATAAGAAATCATTTGTAAAACCTAAAATACGTTACTAGGTGATCTACAAATTGTAAGGGTAAGTTAGCATAGGTTTTACTAAATATTAGTATAAAAATATTATATGTTAAATGAATACATTCACTGATTTCATTGGTAGATTGTGAGAACTGCGTGAGCGCATGTTAAAGATTTTTATTTTTTTATTTATGGTTTTACAAATACAGAAATTAGTTTTAAAATTATTTTAGAACTTTTACTAAAACAACAGCAATTTGTTTTTTTTTTCAGAAGGGTTCTCACTCAATCCACACGCACACGGTTACTGAACCATTTTGTCTTTTTGTGAAACCTATATTTTTACACAGAATGCAGAAACAGCGTTTTTCCTCTTTCACTTTTGATAAAACGCATTTCTTGATCCACATCATTACTTAAGAACTGTAGAGCCATTTTTTGTTCCAAATATAATTATATATTATTTATTTATTTCGAATATTACGATTCATACTACATAACATTAAATTACACTAAATAATATTATTTCTCTATAAACTATAATACAAAGTAAAAATTACAAATTCAACTAAAATTAAGGCAAATTAAAAAAACCCTAATTAAAACTTAACTAAATAAGATTAAATTAAAACCAAGTAAAAAGTAAAAAAGAGAGGGCCCCCGTGGCAAAGTTCACAGTTGCAGTGCTTGCGGCATTTCCTCCTTGTATAGCAATGCTTAAATGCGTTGCCCGAGGAAGCTGCCAGCCCGGTGGTCTCCGGTTGTTTCCATTAGCATTTTCGAAATGTCCTTAAAATGGCTAATAGAGTCTGGTAAATAAAAGATGAGAATGAGAGTTCTTAAGTACTTTTTACATGGCAACAAAAAAGTCAATTGTCAACCCACATCAAACGTCATTTATTCGTCTTGAGACTGAAGCTTACGTGCGGTATTTGCTACGTTTTTAAGTGTTTATCATGAAAAAAACTATAAAAAGTAATGTGCGTAAGCTGTTGTTTACTATTATATGTAAATTCAAAGAAAAGCAAGAGGAGAAAAACATTGTTTCCAAACAGAAACAAGAGTGTTTACATACGATAATGGATTTTCAAGGTAAGTATGACATGATAATTTTAATACTTGAGGATTGTAATTTTCAGCGACTTTTATTATATCATTGACTCCTTCTATGTCTTTAAATTTATTTGCTGCAACCAAAAATAAAGTATTTTAACGAATATAAATGACAAATAACTCGCATGCTCATTCTTATTGAAACAAATATTAAAAAACATCAAGGATCAAAATGATCACGCAGTACTAAGCTAAAAAGTCCATCACCGTACGTAAATATTCCTTTTTCTGTGCGAAAGTAACATTCTTCTGTTCTTGTTTTTCGTAAAACGTTATCGTGCATTTCGCAAACTTTCCAGGACAGAGATTTAAAATCATATCTTCTTTCCTATTTGTTATTTTCAAGATAAGATAAAGATAAAGATATTTATTCAGTAAGTAGGCCGCACGGGCACTTTTACACGTCAAGAATCTACCAGCGCTTCCCAAGAGGAGACCACTGCTGAGAAGAAACGCCGCAAGAAACTCAGCAGTCAGTCATTTTTTAAACATATTACAATGGTTACTACTTAGTCTAGCATTATATAAAGCAATAAATATTAAATTACTTATTATACTTATAAAAATAACATGCGTAGTTCAGCAGGAAAACATGCCAGAAATCTTACGAGAGAGACAGAGGGAGAAAAGGAAAAAAAATCACTTATTTATGTTTATATAAGACGGTACAAGACGACCACATAAAAGTTTCGATATGCTTTCCTACGTCAACATCAACGGTGTCCCCTAGACAAGATAAAGCTTTTGCATTTGAATAAATTATTATTGACTAAGTTTCGGGTTTAGGCCATGCATTTTTGTCTGTTAGATAATCCTCGACCCTATAATACGCTTTAGACATTAACGACTTTTTCAAGTAATTTTTAAGTGCTGGAAAGGATAACTTTAAATCTACGTCAGGTAATTTATTATAGAAATGAATGCATTGACCAACGAAATGATTTATATACTTTACGGATGCGGAATTTTCGAATAGCGATTTTATTTTTATTTCTAGTATTTAAATGATGTATATCAGAAATTTCAAAAGTAATGTACTGCTAAGTATAATATTATGTAACTAATGTAATTATCCATAAAGTATTTATAGTTAACTTTTGTGAAAATTGCTTGTTCTTTGTTGAAACGATCCGATATTATTTATTTCATAGTACAGGTAGAGTTTCGTAGTACAATAATCACAGGGTGCACCTAATAAATGTTTTTAAAAATATATTGTTATACATCATATGTATCACAAGTATCAAAACTATTTTAGCACTATGCGCCAGGGATACCACACCTTGATTTTTGAATTTGCCGCCATTTTTTCATTCTCATCTTTCATTTGCCAGACTCTAGCACCGGGTCTCCACGGACAAAGCGTCTCGACGCCGAAAGTAACGAAGTTAAGTATATTCTGCGATGAGAACCTTGTACTTATTCTTCTTCATTATTTCGGCCACCTCAGCCGCCGTGCCTGGATTATTTACTATTCCGTGGAAGTGCGATGAGGCTAGGATGTCAACATAGTTATTTAAGTATTTAAGTAGCGTCCCACACCAGCACTCGAATTAAAGACATGCCGTCAGGTCTCTTGCCGTCGTCCCTAACGATACCGGTTGGCTCCAGCAAAGCGGGAGCGTTGACGGAGGCAAGAGACCGGCGGATAATGTCAACGCCATGATATAAATAATCAAGTAACAATGACATTAACTATTATGATAGACAAGTAACACTCATCTATTATTATTGTAAAGAGTTTAATATCATTCACCACAGAGGATATCTATAATAAATACAGGCGGATGTACATGACGAGTTTGGAATATGACGAATCTAGAATATGCACATATATATAATAATCAATTCAATTCAAATTAGTGGTTTATTTATAAAATATAAAATTTTACACGTCATTTGGTTTGTCATAATATCGACGGTGAAAAGGAAGAATAACTGAAGCGACATTTTGCAAATTGTTCAGGAGAGCGTTATAAAGATTTTATATTAAGAAAAAAAATACTAACTTTTTCTGTGGTGAATTAAAAAAAGTGTTCTATTAACGAGTTTTTTAAATTTTGAATATATTTTTAATGGCCTCAACATTATTAGAAAGAAGTAGATAATTTCTGAAATAAATGTCGCTTGACCAAAATGACCACTAAAAAATTTCCCGAAAGAAAACTTATACGACGCTTATTTTAAGGATTAATTTTATTAGGAACTTTGTCAACGCTATTTCATTACCAAAGGTTTATTTTCGATTTATAAAAAGTTAAAATGCACACTGTGAATTACCAAAACAAAAGAATAGAACATAAATGCTTGAGGTATGATGTTTTACATTTTACGTGAAAACGTTAAATGTATAACGTCATACCTCACACACAAACACACTCACACATATTTACATGTCATAATTATAATTTAAAGGTATTTAAATTATTTAGAACCCAAAACAATTTAAATATAAAACAAGTTACTTATTAAAACTGCAACTTTCGTCGCCGACACGGGCAGCAGCGTGCAACGTGATAACCGCCTCCCTCCAAAATATGATTCATCTTCATTGTATTTATTGAAACGACATCAGAACGCAAATAATCCAATAAATATATTCCTTGAAACAACAGTCTATTAGATTTAGTGACACTTTATGCACCATGCTACCTCTTAGGGCTTTTACTGAACCGACGTCAGCTAATTTTGATTATTTCCTTGACGTAATGACCCTGCCTACGAAGTTAGCGGTCCTGGATTCGATTCCCGGTATGGGCAAATATTTGTGTGTTGAGCACGAGTATTTTTTTCTGAGTCTTGGATGTTTTCTATGTATTTAATTATTTATTTCTCTATTAATTATATCCATATACTTAAGTAATTATATCTAGTACCGATAGTATAAGCCAAGAGCTTAGTTTGGGACTAGGTCAATTTGAATGAGATCGTCCCTTGATATTTATTTGCTTATTTATATGGGACGTTCTTAATGCTCAGTTCTGATCAAAATACAATCCGCTCTCCTTTACAAACAAATCTTAAGAACTAATGCCATTCTGCGCCGCCGTAAATTATTATTGCATTATACTGTCATATATGTTGTGACTATCTATATCATATTATTATTATTATTAAGACATACAATTGATTTGAATAAAACAGTACCAAATGTGTCACATCCAGGTTTTATGGGCCAGTATAGTATAGTGTATGCGAAATACTGTACGCGAAATGTGGGTGATCCATTTTTTCCATGAATTATGGCGCGGCGGGGAAATGCGACCCGCCGCAACGTTAGAGTTTGATGTCGTGTCACTCTGGGTACTATAAAACACGATAAGGAGTCAAGATATTTTAGTAAACTTCCTTGTGCGACAAAGGTGTTTCGTTTAGACGCTGATTTTCGATGTAAATCACAATGGTTTTAATGCTATAGCAGATTATGTAAGCATTCCTTGACATATATGCGTTACCAAAAAGTGGGTAGTGAAAAAACTGGGCAAAAGCATGTCGGACAATGCTTAGTGTAGGGTTCCGAAGCTGTTGCTACAAACACAAAAATCTATTTAATAAATACTCTATTTGGAAAAGTTCACCAGCAAAAGAGCGTATCTTCATGGCACTTACGTCCTTATTGTTGAAAAGCGCAGTTTTTCGGCAATTACTCAAAAACGGTATATATATACGATCATGTTGAATTTTTTTGTTGAGAGTATTTATTAAGCGTTATATTTGTGGTTATTTTTGGACATACTGTTTAAAAGATAAATGTGGGGACAACATTTTTGCAACTTTCGGAGCTATTATTTCCGAATATATTCACCTGATTAAAAAAACTGCTTAGGGACCTTAAAGTTTTTTTACCAGAACGGACGCAATATCGTGCGTTGAAAAGAAAAGAGCCGTTATTAAAAATTACCAAATTTTTGAGGGCAAGCGTCTAAAGTTTTTTGTACGTTTTATTCAAAAAAAACAACGAATAAGTATACAAGTTTTACATATCATATCTTTAAGCGTTTTTTGTCTACATTTTGGTTTTAAAGTTTAATGTGAAAATTCATGATAAAGCCTTATTTTGCTACAAAATGCCACTATTCTATATAACTTTAAATTTATACCTATGATTTATCTCAAAATAAAATGTGAATCATGGTAAAAATGTGTTTTTCATCACATCTGCTGTTCAAAGGGCTTATTGCATCTATGTGTACTGAAGAATAAATTACTATATTATTCCCAAAGGAGTTATGAATTATCATAACTCCCCAGGGAGTTATGGATTTAGTTTTAAAATGTGTACCCGTTACCGTACATTACTTCAGACTAAGGATCCATAACTTGACTAATTAAGTTGTAAAAAAATCTCTAAGTATAAAATGTGCATTTTATTTATGATTTAGAATTATTTCGGTGTATTTTGTATTAATTTATTAAATTTCATCCGACAAATCGTTATAATTTACAATCTGCAAGTATCTCATGTCACACGAACGAAACGCAGATCGTAGGATCTGTGGTACTAATAGAAAAAATTGACATTCGTTTTTCACGGACATAAGTAAATTCTTTTCTTGTTTGGTTTAATTATATGATTTTTGGACATTGTATCGAACAAATATAGGTAATTTACTGTGTGTTTGTTAAAAAAAGTGATTGCCAGCAAAAACTATGGATTCATCGGAGGAATCCGATATTACTGAAGATTCGCTAGTTGCAACGCCGCCGGAGTTAGTAAACGCGGCTCAAATCCTTCAAGAAAATCTATTTCCAGCAAAATCTAAGGTAAAGTACATCGCGACTTATGAAAACTTTATGAAATGGAGGGCCGACAAAAACGCCGCATCACTTTCAGAAACAATTCTATTGGCGTATTTCGGTGAACTTCCCGATAAGTATAAAGCCAGTTCAATATGGGCCATATATTCTATGTTAATAAAATAAATGTTTAAAAAAACAAAAAAACCGCCTTCAAAAAGCAAAAAATAACTTCTTTAAAATGGTAGGTAAATAGGTCAGTCCAACTGAAGTCTGCTTTTGGTTAAAATATTGTTGGACGCCGACTTCAGTTGGACTGACCTATTTACCTACCATTTTAAAGAAGTTATTTTTTGCTTTTTGAAGGCGGTTTTTTTGTTTTTTTAAACATTTATTTTATTTTATACTTTTTAGTGATCCTATTTATGCTGTTACGTAGCTCCACTTCTAAATACTAATAAGAAACTATAGAACATTTCAAGCTCGCCGCAGACAACGCCGCGGGAATGTCATAGTCATATTTAAACCTAAATGTGCTTCGTCATAGTCGCTCAACTTCCTTTATCGAAATATCTTATCGCCACCCTTGAAATAGGTACCGTTAAGGAGTTCCGGTGGCCATCTGTGGTCTTCATCATCAGTTCCACTTCACCATATAGTACTTTTCAAAAGCAAATGCATGAGTTACAGTGAAAAATACCAAAATCGCTATAGGTGTGCCTATAATATTTGAGGAGTTCTCTTGATTTCTCCATGATCCCATCATCAGATCCTGACGTGGTGACAATGGGACCAACTAGAAGGTATACCCATTCGAACAACGAAAAAATTTTTCAAATCGGTCCAGTGGTCTTCGAGTAATCGGGGAACATACATAAAAAAAAAAAAAAAAAAAAAAACCCGACGAATTGAGAACCTCCTCCTTTTTTTGAAGTCGGTTAAAAAGCACTTTGAAAGTCAAAAATAACATAAATATTGATCAGTATTTACAACTAAAGGCTTTTTTAAAAAGAAAGAACGAGGGCTACGTCCCGAAAAAGTCGAAAATACTTACAGGTGTAAATATTGAAAACTTTATAAATGAAGCTCCTGACGAGATCTATTTAGCAACAGAGGTAATTTTAATTTATATAATAAATCATAAAATTTATGTTAAGTAGAAAAATGTGCCAGACAGATAGAACAGGACTGATTATTCTGTGATTGATAGATTTTTTTTACTAATTAATTTACAGCTTGAGTTTATTATAACATTGTTTGAATTTACAGCACTATCCTTAAACTATGTTTTATTTGTTACAGGTTGCACTTATATTTGGAATTACTGGTGCACTAAGGGGACAAGAACTTTGCAATGTCACTGTTGATGATGTTAGTAACCAAGGAGAAATAATACTAGTCAAAGTTCCAAACACTAAAAACAGGGTTCCAAGATCTTTTGTAATTTCAGGAAACTACTGTACAATGGTAAAAAATTATCAATCCTTACGGTCCCCGAAGTCTACCAGCAACCGCTTTTTCCAACAATTTAGAAACGGAAAGTGTGTTGCCCAAGTAATTGGAAAAAATAAACTGGGGAACATGCCTAAAGAAATTGCCTGCTACCTGAATCTACCCGATGCATCCTTGTACACGGGTCACTCTTTTCGCCGCACTTCTGCGACTTTACTAGCCGATTCTGGAGTCGATATTGGAACCCTCAAGCGACATGGAGGGTGGAAGTCATCTACAGCTGCAGAGGGCTATATCGACGACTCCATCACTAATAAAATAGATGTTAGCAACAAAATTAAACAGTCATATACAGTTAAGTCATAATATAATGCCAGAGCCTGTCGAACCAATAGCATCTACTTCATCTGCTCCTATACAGAATATGCCAGCACAAGTTAAGCAAGGCCTGAAAATCTCAAACCGTCAAAATATAATCACACCAATAGCAACCTGTTGTAAAGACCTGGATCAAGTACCACCACTAGACCAAGACATAGAACATCAAGCAACACAAAATATAAATAATTCCATTCAAAATTTTAAATACCCAGAACAAAACATGACTTTTAATTTTTCAAACAACAGTAATTGTACAATTACATTGAATTTTAATAAATATTTTTTTTCCTTATGTTTTTTTTTCCTGTGTTTTTTCTCAAATGTGATGAAAAACATTGTGTGTAACTCAGGAGGTAAGAATATTATTTACTCGTGTCTATAATTCACTCCAGCCTGCGGCTGTCGTGAATTATCCCGACACTCATAAATAATACCCTCCTTACCTCCCTTGTTGCACAATGTACTATTATTTTTGATAAAAAGCTTGAAATTTTACTTAATTAGGATGTTACTCTCTATGGAAATGTAAAGATTCACTATCATTAACGATATAGGTCTACCAGAATCTCATGACAAATTTAAAAGTCAAATGAAATCGATTTTCATATGGCATTGTTGCCTTACGCCTGTTAATTCAAATTTCACCGCTTGTCAGAGTTTGTTATTATTTGTTATATTTACACAAATATAACGTTAGTTATCAGGCAAATGTCTTGAAAGCCCTTCGATCTCAAGCGAAAAATATCGTTAATCATGTATACTGTAAAATTTGTGAGGAAGGAGATGTGAATCAAACACAATCTTTGATTGTGTCGTGTTTATAAAAGACTAATAAATGAAGCCAAATAATATTGATACTTTAAGGACCGTTGTAAATTTGCAGGAACGTTACTTATCACCTCATTTGGCTTTTATGTCTGACATGCAAAAGTCTATTTAGAACCCTTAATAATTAGGTGCCAATTCCAGTATTACCCATTACCACCATATGGCGAATCGTAGCTGTGCGGCATCGTCTTCATGATGTTTTTATGAACAGTAGAAAAAAAAGAAATATCTCGCACCTCCTTAGAATACGACATTGATTTACGTTAAAGTTCCATAATATAGTCTCTTAGCTAAGAATACCGCGTAAGTCAATGATTGGAAGCGAATTAAAAGTTAATATAATGCTTACCTCTCCCAAAGGATTGGGCTAGCTATCCAGAGAGGTAATGCAGCCAGTGTCATGGGGACCATGCCGCGAGCGGACCTGCTAGAGGGGGTGTTCTTTTTATAGTGGTGATTATTATTTATATCTTTAATATTTGAGTAGCTTAGTTTAATTTTAATTTAAATACGTTTAGTTTTAATTTTTAATTGTATTAATGTTGAATTCTGTACTTTGTTTAATATTAATACAAACTTCAATTTTGGCCTGTACAGTATACGGTATTTTTAGCTAAGCGACGATACGTCGACTTATTGAAGTAATTTTGAACTAAATCCTAATAAACATAAGTACATATTATTAGCACACGATTGTTTTATTTTAACCTACTTATTATTTATTTATTTATTGAGGTTATAACCAGTCACATCACAATTACAGTATGGATGGGTATGAGCACAAAAAGACCTAAAGAACCATAAAAAGAAATACAAACATTTTTTTAGCCACAATCGATACCAAATAAAATATAGGAATTTAGTTGATATAGATCTCAAGATAATTTAGAATTTAAAAAGTGGAAAATCAGAAAATATTGATTGGTACGAGTCTAAGGTACTCTATTCATGTATAGGTACCTACCCCTTTATACCACAAATTAACCCGGCCCACTCCGTTCTCACCAGTGCCAAATACATGTAAATATATAAATCTTGCGAGATATTAAATACTCATATGCTGCTTACAACGCAATAATAGTACTTTACGTGACAGTTTCGTAATGACAGGCATTACAACATGAGTTTGGTTTATGAATCACACGAGTATTGTAATGCCAATTACGCAGAGTCACGTACAATACTTTATCTACACACATAATTTATAAGAACTCTAAAATGGGTTCAGAAGCCGAAAGGCAAATGACCAGCATTACCTTACCTGTGGTAGTAGGTGACAGCGATGACAGCTGGGTCATGACAGGTAATGAGATCCAAATTTGGAACATGTTCCAAAATTAACAGCTGTCATCGCTGTCACATACTACCACAGGTAATGCTGGTCATTGCCTACGGGTTTTGAACGCATAATAGAGGACTTATGATATGTGTGTAGATAATAATACATTATTGCCTAGGCATGGAAGTAGGCATTTGCAGGCCGAATATTGGTTTAAACGGACGAGCTTGCGAGCCCGTTTGAAAATACGAAGCCCGTAATTGCTGTTCCTGCTGAGGCAAATATAGTGCTTTTCACAAAAATCGCCAGAAAAAGTTGAAAAAATTGTGCAAAATATATTGTTATATAAAAATAACTACTATTGCAAATAATGAATCCGAAATACTTAGTTACGATATCATTGTCAGGGAGTTACCCTAACCTAATTCTACCGCAACCACAATGGATTAGGTTTTAAATGAAACGGCAATCTTACTGGGGAGTCGCCCCGGCCAAAGAGCCGAATGCATGTATACTAGGGCGGAGCGTCGATGTATGGAGAAAAAAAAAAGTTGTCCTATCGATGTGGAATACCCCCAAAATGTTGTGTATGGCTAAAATGTACGCAACTACATTTTTTTTATTTTTTTGGACATATGTTTTAGCCCTCTACCCTGGATCAAAGATTTCACTTTTTTCAAATTTTGGCATGTTATTCAAAAATTGTTATTTATTATAAAAAGCCTCTATATGCTTATTTTTCATGGAGTACATAATATTAAAAAAGTCATTTAATGAATTTAATTATTTATTTACAACTTAAATCAAAGATATTTGAAAAAAAAAATAGCAAATAGGTACAAAAACCGAACAAAAGTAGCGTCAAATACAAATTTCATATGAGTTTTTAAGGAGATTCAGCTCGCATTTTATAATGTTTTTTGGTATCAAAGTACTGCATTTTTGACCGTGAATGAATTTTGGAACGAATAAATCCATCTCTTGCCTTTTCTCCAGCAACAGTTATAGACGCTTCACTCACCATTTTCACACACCGTTCAACTGCTTGAGTGTGACAAGGATAATGTGGAAACTCGGCAATGTCTTGTAACTGTTAATGCACTAGAGGGGTTATTTAACATTGGATGGGGTGTTACTTGTGATTCGCTCCATATAATTAAATCAGTATAATCCGTGGCGTTAAAGTTTAGCATCGGAACTTTAAATATCCGTACTCCCGGCTTCTGAAGTTGCCTAGCTGCAATTATACGTCTCGCACCCAATTCATTTATGAATGGCCGGTCGTCGAATAACATAGCCATTAAAAGATTTTCAGGATGTGCAAAAAATGCGTTTCGTTGAAATACTGGATCTATAATTTGACGACGTGCTAGCCTAGTTGGTAGTGACCCTGCCTACGAAGCTAGCGGTCCTGGGTTCAAATCCCGGTAAGGGCAGATATTTTGTGTGATGAGCACGAGTATTTGTTTCCGAGTCTTGGATGTTTTCTATATATTTAAGTATATATTTCTCTATATAAGTATTTATATCGTCATCTGGTACCCATAGTACAAGCCTAGAGCTTAGTTTGGGACTAGGTCAATTTGTGTGACATCGTCCCTTGATATTTAATTTTCTTGACATCTCGAAAACGCAATTAATTTAAAGACATGATGCGGGCCTTGTTTAAATGAACTTTCTTGTTTTATACTGAACCACACAGGAGCGTAAACTTTCACAATATATTCTGCTAGCTTTTTCAAGTTAATGGATGGATTTTGTGTAGCTACGTAAAGTCTTAAAACTCTATTGGCTGTCGTCAACCAACGTGAGTGACCCATTTTTCCAGGATTTCTATGCGACAATTCTTCAGAACAAGATCCGTTACTTACAGCATGGCAAATTTGGTATAGATACTTTTGATCTGTACTGATATTATTTTCTATATCCTTCAGCAAAACAGATATATTTGACGCGATAGGTGAAAATTGAACGACAGGGAGATTGCTACAGGTTTCCAATGCCTTTCCAATCGGCCCCGAGTAGAGTTGAGGCCCAACCGTTGCTCCGTCTAATTTGAAAAATAAATGTCTGAAGGGCAGCTCATTTGCATGCAGTTGGCATATAAACCATTGAAGGGGTCTACCCAATTTCATTTCCAGGAAATGGATTACTCCATTTTTCCACCCAGTGTTTGTCGCGGTACCATCACACCCATTTACTTTTAAATTGCTAAAATCCAGTCCCCTTGTCTGAAAAAATGCATACAATGCGTCAGCTACGGTTTTTCCTGTCCCCGACAAAGTTGTTATATGTCCTAAATACATCGACGCAGGTTCAGTTACAAGTGAAATGTTCTCCCTTGTTACAATATTTTTATGCAAATGTTGGCCTCGTTTTTCAAAAATCAACGTCTTATCTTTTTTGCCATCAAAGTAGATGCTGTCGATTTCTTGGTCGCTTTTAGACTGAATTTCCTCTCGAACTCTTTTTCTAGCTCGACGAACTTTGCTCCGATCTATTACCTTCACAGTATCATCCTTAGATATCAGACCAACATCTTGCAACACTGCACTAGCAACCGCGGCAGCCGACCGATCAGAAATCCCGTATCGATCACACACTTCGGCTAAAGTTGAAATTTGTAGTGTATTCTGTCTTTTAGTAGGATTAGGGGTTCGAGAGGAAGATGGTTGAGGTTCAAACGACTTATGGGTGGGGACAGGTTCCATAGGAAGTACTTTGGTTAATGAAGTAGGAAGTTCTGTTACTGGGTCACTCTTGTGGGCCGATTTTTCTTTCCTTGGCAACTTTTTTTTAGATTTTTAGTCTCTGATATGTCTATTCCACCAATCAACATATTCATTTTCCGTCTCTGATCCAAAAGAAAACCTCTTTCTAGTGCAGGCACTTTCTTCTCCCGGGGACAATGACAATAATTAAAATCGCTGCATTTGCAAGTGCAAATATCAAACAGTTCTGAGATGCATTTATCTTTCCAAAGTTGTAATTTTGTCTTGAAGCTTTCTATTTGTTTTGAAGTTGGGTATCGAATAAAATATAAATACTTGTTATATGTGGCCTCCAGCTTTTGTTTAACACGTTGAATGGTGACAACGGGCAACGACGCTGTAGTCCATATTTCGATAAGAGCACGTCCTGCTGCGTCAAGAACCTGAGATTTAGCTGGTTGTTTTCCGCATCCCTCATTTTTCATTAAATAACGCACAAATAGTACATATCTCAGTACGTCGGCAGTTGTTGGCAGCACACATTTATTAATTAAAGTAGGTGTTCCAAATATAGGACAATCTATTTCCTGTCGCGTTGTTGGTCGTTTATACATTGTTTTAGCTCATCGAAGTAAACAACACAAAACTTAACCACTCAGTACACAATTTACTCCAAGTGCCGCACAAATGTCAAATTACCCGCCAATACCAATATCCAATTAAAAACAAATCTAAAATAATGTTGCCACACCAAAATATATCAGTAAAATAAAGCGTTGATTACACGATCGGGAGTTTTTCTCAGTTTATTACCCGTATCACAAGGAGGTATTGATCAAAGTTTGCCAATGACAAGTTTTTTTTTTAAATTTAAACTGCTGTAATTGGTATATTCCTGTATTTTTTTATTAATTGAGTGATCTATCTAGACCATAAATATTCATTATTTTAGGGAATAATACGAGATGGTACTTAGTTGTGATTTTTTTATTCGGACCCTATTTTAGGTCTTTTTTTTAAACTTTGGAAGGGGGTAGAGGGCTAAAAGTAGGTTCGATTATTTTTTTAATTATTTTTGTCTTAAACTATGGAGCTAAATGCAACATTTTAGAACTATTCGAATGTGAAAACAAATAAAAAAATAATTCGCTCCACCCTAATGTATACCCTTAAATACACAGCGACCACATAACATTACCAAAGAGTAGCTTTGATTAAATGTAATGCTGTGCGGCATCTCTTGCAATAGTTTAATCAAATAAATAAAGAACAATACCAATAACTGCTCATTACAACTTCCTAAGTATTTTTATAATACATAATAAATGAAAATTACTTACTACTTTCGTCCGACATGGCTCGTAGGTAGCCCCTCTTCTGACTTGTAATAAAAGCCAGAGGTTTCTCACAATACTTTTATTCGAGTATCACTCAGTAGCACAGTTACAGAAGAACTAACTCTCATAATTATTACATTAATTACTAGCAGTAAATAAAGCACTATTGAAAAGTTTATATATTGTATTTAATTACATAACTGATTTCCGGTGGATTTAAAATACTATTAAATTAAATAGTGAAAACATGTAGGTACTTACTTAAAATCTAAATATATAGCGTATTATTTTAAAAAATCACAACATTCGGCCATCCGACTGTGTGCTATCTCCGGAGCACGCAACATTATATATTCACTTAACAATTTTCTTCAAAATATATTAGGTATTTACAAACATAATTGTTATAATTATCGGTAGTAACATATTTGTTTCATAATCTTTTTAATTATTTATTATTTTAAATATAAAAATTAATACATCAATTTTTTTTCGTTTACAATCCAATTATTAATCTTAATTTAACTTAATAGTATTTATAGGATGTCAAGTATAATTCATTCAGACGCTAAATGACTGTCTGAGTCCGATGTGGTGGACTCGGAACCAGATGCCTTATTGACCTCCAAAGCCTGTATCCTTTATCCAACGCCTTATCCTATCAGCCCATTGAATATATGACCGCTGGAATTCTTTTTCAGTCGTATAACTCCTTTTGACGTTTTTGACTGAGTTTAATACATGTTGAAGCCTCTCCTCTAATTGTATCGATCCCCGCGGATTTCGTAGTGGATCTAGTGTCTGTAAAATAGGCGGACTGACCGTCTCGTCATCATTAGATGAGAGTAAACGGGGTTGAGTATGAGATTCGCTAGGGGTAGCACTACAAATAGCAGTAGTAGTGTCCCTGTTAGACATTTAATCATCAAGTTCAATGACATCATCGGTACTCTCAGATATTAATTTATTGTCAATGGGGCCATTGAAGTTGATGCCAAACAGTAACTCCGCCGGGCTCTTTTTTGTTGTGGCACTGATAGTATTATTAATACCACATTGCACTCTACGAAGCTGGTTGTCCCAATCGCGTTCTTTTTCCCCAAAATTTTGCGCGGGTAGAGCAGTGAGGATGGTCTGATTATACCGCTCAGCTTGCCCATTTGCTCTAGGACAAGCAACTTCGTTGAGTACATGTTTTACTCCTTTACTTACGCAAAATTCATTAAATTGATAAGACCTAAAAGCGGTCCTTCGATCTGAAAGAATCCTATGCGGTAGGACAAAATCGTAAAACAAACTATTTATTATCCTGACGACGTTCTTGGTTTTAGTGTGTTTGACCGGTCTAGCAAAAACATATTTTGTAAAGCCATCTACGATAGTTAGGATGTAACTGTTTCCCGCCTTACTTCTTACAAATGGCCCCAAATGGTCCAGATGCAATGTATGGAACGGTTGTTCTACCTTCTCTATGGGATGCAAAAACCCAGAGCGCACTTTAGATGCATTGTCCTTGTTGCACGCATAGTCTATACAAGCGGCAACGTATTTCTTGACGAAGCGTCCTAATTTAGGGAACCAGTATCGACTCTGGATACGGAGAGCCCGCCGTTTGGTAAAAATATGTTTGCCAAATGCATCGTTTCTCATCTTTTTCATTTGCCAACGCAATGTTACATACATTTTTCACGATTTATTTCAGTACCATCATGTAGAACCCTATAGGTCAGGTTAGGTTACTTTAAAAAAAAATCCTGATATATGTACGATTACAGAAAACAAAGCGGGTTGGCAAATGAAACGGTTGTGAAACGATACATTTGGCAAACATATTTCGCCGAAACAAAGGTAACGCCTGGATACGCTCTAGTGTCTTTGCAAGCCCAAAGTGACCTACATCGTCATGGTTGGCCCTACAGGGGCCCGTTTCTCAAAAAGTATTAGTCTAATAATATTAGTGTTCTGTCTCATAAATAAAACTAAAAAATGAGACAAAACATTAATAATATTAGACTAATACTTTTTGAGAAACGGGCCCCAGATCTGCCATCTTGCGTATTTAGGAACCAAGAGACGCACTTCATCTCCCACCTATGCGGTGAATGATTTTTGACAACGTAATTATTTTTGATTTGTAAAACTTCCGTATCTAGTCCTGGCTTTAAAATTTTGAAAATTCGTTCTAATTCGGGATCAGCCATTTGTAGCGTGAGTATCAAGTTATCCGTATTTATATTTAGGACGTTCACTGACTGAGCTGACTTGACCAGTTTTTAGGGATTATGTATGACTTATAGCGTCGACGTGGCTCATGCGACATCCTGGTCGATATTCAATGTTAAAATTAAATTCGCTTATGAGTATACCTAGAGATTTTCCTAGCACGAACGATGTGTTGTTAGTGCTTGACGTAATAAAAACATCGACAATCCTGTTATCGATAAGTACTAATTCAATGTCAGAGTGATCTTCACTGAAGTATGTAAAATATTAATAAATTGATAGTTTTGTTATTATTCCTTTATTTTATAACGCACCACGTTGTAATATGAATCATATGACATGTGATTATAATTTTTCCTTGATGATATGATTTCGCTATGCTCTTGTAAGGTACTACAATGGGTTTTAGGGAATTGTGAATATTTTTTTATAACTATATAATGAAATGATGTACGATTATTTCCTCTATGACGATGAAGTGGTGGTTATCGATAACAGGTTTGTCGATATTATAATTATGTCAAGCACTAACCACATGTTGTTCCTGCTACAAAAATATATAGGTATACTTATGGGTAACCACCTACGCGCTATTAGTGGGATCAAATTTATTTTAGTTAAGGTTGTTCGAAGCGCATTCTAGTCCGTATATACTGTGAAAATAAGCCCCAGAAGGTAAGATCCGAACTTTTTCAGCGAACACACCACAGCCAGAGTCTCTAACTCATAAGAATGAAAATGCCCCTCCTCTGGTGTAGTCTGTCGACTGAAGTACGCGACCGGTTTTAAAACTGAAAAGTTAACTTGCCACTGCATTAGAATACCGCCCAAGCCTAACGAACTCGCGTCAGTGTGGACTTCAGTGTCCAATTCAGGGTTATACAGTGCCAGTAGCAGGCGCTCGACAAGGCATTTTATTAATATTTCAAACTATCCAGCCTCGCTATCACTCCACTACCACTGAATGAGGTCAAAGGCGTAGCTATCTCCCCAAAGCCCCTTACAAAACGTCGGAAATAACTTGCCAATCTTAAAAATTGACGCAACTAGTGCACATTATAAGGAAGAGGATAAATCTGAACCACTGATATTTTTCTTTTGCTGGGCTTGAAACCTTCAGAGGAAATTTCGAACCCTAGGTATTCGATACTTGTATCAAAGAAACTACATTTAGTACGTTTTAAAGTTAACCCGGCTTCTTGTACTAACTTCAATACGTCTTCTAACTTTTCAAAGCCTTCATCAATAGATAAGCCGATGGGATAAGCAAGTCGTCCATAATTATGCTAGAGCACTTTTAAACCGCCGTACTCCCAATAATTGGTTCATCATCTTTTGGAACACAACTGGGCCCTATTTCACGAATCTAAAAGTCTACGGATTACTTGTTACCAGTTACCAGTGTTACAATTACAAGTCCTAGTAAAGCCTGTTTCACTATTATCTCTTATTAGACTTGTGGAATCCTGTTTCTCAAAAGCTATCAGACTAGTATTACTATCCTATGGACTATTATTTTTCACTAGCTTGTTAGTTTACCAGGGGGCCGTTTCTCAAAAAGTATTAGTCTAATAATATTTGTGTTTTGTCTCATTTTTTAGTTTTATTTACGAGACAAAACACTAATATTATTAGTCTAATAAGTTTCGAGAAATGGGCCCCAGTTACTAGTCGGCAACTAGTAAATACTGGCTAATTTCACCATGGTAAACTGCTTTTTTTAACGAAAGTTAAAAACATTAAATACACTTGTTAATTACAAGCCTAAACCTACCAAGGTCGGAAGCTTTGTTAAAATCACAAGCTAAATTATACTCGTGTCGAATAAAACAATTTTATTGTTGAAATATATACATTTAAGAAAACCAAACAGTAAGTTTTAAAAAATGTGTACTGATTCCGACGGCGATGAAGAAATCATTATTATTCGTCAACGTAGATAGAGTATTGCTACCAAGAAATGAATTTAGGGGCCTGACCACTACTTTCGAATTTAACGAAAGAATTCGGCTTGCAAGCACGAAACTTGAAGAAAATGCGACTACAATAGGACCCAAATTGCACAGAATGACCGAAAGAAGCCAAGCTTTACCAGTGAACATTATCATTCAAGTAGCACTACATTGGATGGGCACTGGTGATCAATATCTTGCAGTAGGAGACATGCAAGGCATATCAAAAGCAAGGGTTTGCCGGGCTGTTAATGAAGTGGTTAATGATGTTGTTCAACTTTAGACTGGAATTACTGTTTTAATGATTGGTTTGCACGAATGGAAAAGTGCATTAAATTGAACGGAGAATACTTCGAAAAACAATAAAATACAATTTAGCTATATCGCGCATGTGGTTTTTCTTATTCCCAATCATTTCAGTGTACCCCTCGTATAGTCGGTGAGCTGTTGATATTTTCTGCTGCTGCTGTGATATTTTTTGGCCACGTGACAGTAGTTGTAAATATTTGACGTTTGAGACATGTGTGTGTCATAGACTTCTGAGCAATTTTTGTTTTTTTTTCTCGCAAACATAGAGATGCAGGTTGCAGTCAAAAAATCGAGAGGTCCAACTATAAAAAAAAAAAAGGGCAAATCTAATTTGTTGACGAGTGAGAGAGACTGCGATAGGGTTGTATTTTTTTAAAACAACGCCAAACACTATCTCTTAGTAAGTAGGTTTGCTGTTGTTTCTTCGTAAACCTTTTCCGAAGAAGAGAGATAGTTGAGCATTAGTTGTCTCTTTCTATTCTTTGCTGTTATAAAGAGAATCAGTTGATAGGACTTCAGAAGCTTGGCGCGGACATCTGGATAGTTTCATCATAGGAGTAGGGTTTGGTTTGCTAGAATATTATATAATTATATAGAATTAAAATTTAATTAAGAAATACGTAATGACGGTATTGTTCTTTGTTCTTTACTGCTGGTAATAATAATTATTTTTGTCTTTTGAAGCTATTCCAACCTTTTTTTTAGTTACGACATCTATCGTAGAGAGTATCAACTAGGTATTTCTTTAAGAATATAGGTACTAGGCCAAACTGGGTATACGGCGTAGTTTCTTCAAAATATAATAGATGGCGCGGTTCTTTCGTTTGAGCTTTTATAAGTTAAACAAAGCTATTGTAGGTGATGTTAGCGGCCTGAAGGATGACGTAGTTTATTAAAAACTTAATAGGTGTCGTTATTTTAGGGGTAGTGTGTTTGTTTATTATGGTTGAAAGATGAAGCTTGTTGTGGTAACGGATTCTTTATATTAACTACTTTGATATTATATTATTTTCGGAATCAAAATGGTGGATCGAGTTTATGAAACTAACTTGAGCGGTTGAGGATTTGGGTATCGCTGGTTCTTTTAAGACAGTGTTTAAAGACAAATTTAAGACATTTAGTGTTTCACCGGAAGTCGGTGGCTCCTCTGCATTATCGAAATACAATTTACCACTCACGTTAGCGTCAACTATTTCAGAAGAATTTGCCATTGGAGACAAAGGGGCCGCAGATTGCCACATGTCCCCAACGAAATTTTTGATCTCACTGACCTGTTCAGAGAAAAGGCGAATTGCCTTGCTGTAATCATTACGCCGTCGTCGCTTACTTTTGCTTTTACTTAGACTTTCTGGCCTTCCTTTTTGAAGGCTTTTTTGACGGTGGCGCAGACGGCGGTTGCTGGTGCGACGTAGTCGCGGCGGGTGGCAGCTCTTCATCAGATTCTCATGACGAACTTGAGCTAGAATCCGTCATATTCTGTAAAATAAATTTATATTAAAAATTGGAACGTAAAACACCGTTAAATATTTTAAATTATTCAGTACTTACAAAGAATTTCCAATCTTTTTAGTGAACCGTACGTTTCGACAAACAGAACGCCAATGATGGATGAGGCCGCGCTTTCCGCCTATGCGCCGCGGCCCCCTGGTGGTAGACAAGGGAAACCTGTGAAGGGCGGGATAGAGCGGGAGATGTCAGCCAATCAGTAACCTCTACGTCATTCAACAGTGCTGCCACTCTGAAATATTATTTTAGGCTTCGAATAACGGTACTGAAGCTTTATTCGCAGAATGTCTTAAGGAATTACATGATGACGTCTGGACAGGCGGGCACTTAGGGTTGTATAAAACTTTAAGTAAATTTCGGACCCGATACTTTATGGTTGGAGCAGAGAAAAAAATTGAGTTATACGTTAAGTCATGTGTCAAATGTCAAGAACGAAAAGTCGCAAATATTACTGCACCATTAATGAGTATGCCAATAAATGATATAATGGCTAGAGTCGGTATTCATGTCCTTATTCTGTTTCGCCGATCAAGAAGTGGAAATAAATATATAATAGTGGCAATAGAATATGACGTGTCCAAGTATGCGATATGTCCACCGGTGTCACGAGCAAATGCAGATGCAATTGTGAATTTTATACAAGATGAAATATTTTTCAGGCTTGGTGGGATAAAGGAAATCCTTACGGATAGAGGCACTATATTTACGTCAAGATTAGTGAAAGAAACCGTTGAATCTTTTGGGAGTACTATCAAACATACTACAGCTTTCCACCCCCAATGCAACGGATTGGTGGAAAGATTCCAATCAACATTATTGAATATGATGTCGAAGGCAACAAGGGAGGATCAAAGGGATTGGTGTGAGCATGTGCAATCTTTGACCTTTGCATATAATTCTAGTCGACAGGCGACGACAGGTGTATCACCATATTTAGTTATGTTTGGTAGGGAGCCTTTATTGAAATAAGAGACGATTTTAAATATTAATAATGTAAATATTGCTAATAATATTTCAGATAAAATTTTGGCTGTGCGTAAATTAGAACAGGAAGTTAGTGTTAAGATAGCAACAGCACAGCGTATAGACAGAAAATAAATTATGATAAGAAGGTTCGGGAGGTATCATTTATGCCGGGAGAACTAGCAGACCTAAAGGTACCAGACCATGACCACGATATGTTATTCTCCGTAGTTCTTATTTTAAAATATCAGGCCATAGAGGTGTCGTGAAGGTCTTCAACCTTCACAGTACTGTTATTATATTAAACACGTTGTTTAGTAGGTATTCGTCTTAGGGTGGTAGAGTGTAGAGCGAAAACTTGTATTGGGCTAATTTTAATATGAACATTTATTTTAAAATATAAAATTTTAGTTTTTTAGTTCTTAAACAGGATGTAAAAAAATATATTGGTCCGCCTATTCAAAACGTACTCGCTTAACTCTCGAGCAGTTGAGTTATCTTATCGCTACCCTAGAAATAGGTACCCATTAAGGAGTTCTGATGGCCATCTATGGTCTACATCATCAGTTCTACTTCACTAAATTATACTTTCTAAATGCAAATGCTGGATTTCTTATTGAAAGTACCTAAATCACCATGTGTATGCCTATAATATTTGAAGACTTAACGTATAACTCAATTTTTTTCTCTGCTCCAACCATAAAGTATCGGGTCCGAAATTTACTTAAAGTTTTATACAACCCTAAGTGCCCGCCTGTCCAGACGTCATCATGTAATTCCTTGAGACATTCTGCAAATAAAGCTTCAGTACCGTTATTCGAAGGCTGATATAATATTTGAGAGTGGCAACACTGTTGAATGACGTAGAGGTTACTGATTGGCTGACATCTCCCGCTCTATCCCCCCCTTCACAGGTTTGCCTTGTCTACCACCAGTTCTCAGTATCTCTTCCAAAAGAGGCATTAGAGGCATTAGAGGCGGCTATAGAGAAACACGGCAGCGTTTCTAAAGTGTTTTGGCTAGCACGCACGTTAAACCAAACCAAACCTGTTGCGCAAACAGGTCTTAGTCGAGCGAACTATACTCAAAAACTGCCCTTGCAAGGCGTTTATTATCCTTGTAACTTTCATATGGCTAGGCCCAGACCTTAATGGTCCTCCGCCTGCGCAAGAAGAAGAAGAATTTCAGAATTTTTACCTTATGAGTTGTCGAACATTTTTCGGCAACCAAGACCACCCGCAAACCCTCAGAGAAAGCTTAGCCGATCAAAAGGTAACCGAAATCCAGGCCCTTATCAACAAACCACCCATAGCCAGGGTAGAAATTGAGGTCCCAATTTCCCGCGCAGGGAGTACCCACCGAAACGAAAATTCTGACTTGAACACGTTTCAACCGGGTCAGCTATCAACATTTGTAAGGGAATGGGAGTCTCTGCAGGCCCCTCTGTCTGAGGCGTCAGGTTTTGACAAGTTCAGGCAAGTTACAAACCCCCTTCTTAAAGGAAATGGGTGTAGAGATTCAAAAACGAATGAAAATGAGAGCGTTGGAACCTGCGGCCCGCAGCCCCAGCTTTATTTCCCCAATGTTTTTAACACCCAAAAACGAACGACTTTACCTTGTTAGCACATGTTATCACATTTTGACTTGTAGTTCACTTTACATGCTTAAATTGTAAAATAAATTTCTCTGATGATGGATGAGGCCGCGCTTTCTGCCTAGGTGCCGCGGCCCCCTGGTGGTCAACAAGGGAAACCTGTGATGGGGGGGGATAGAGCGGGAGATGTCAGCCAATCAGTAAACGTCATTCAACAAACTGTGTTGCCACTCTCAAATATTATTTTAGGCTTCGAATAAGGTATTTCGCTTAGTAAGCGTTTTATTGTAAGGTAAAATGCTGCTATAAATTCCTTGGCAAAACTAATAATTTTTTATCTCTATTATTCTGTCGATTTTTTTTATATAATCTTCCAGAGTTAATGAAATATCCACGATAGAGGTACCCGTTCCTTTTGTCGATTTATTTTATCGATTATTCCTCGACAAAATTCATCGTTTCCTTGCTCTCTTTCCATATTGAATTCTGAAAGAAAATATAAACACATTCCATCCTCTTCTGGTTGCATACGTTCTCTTTCTCACTTTAATTCTTTCTTCAATGGATTTCTACTGAGGAAATCCGCTGTAACATTCTCCTTTCCCTTACAATTAACTATTTCAAAATCCCAACCGTATATCGCCAACGCCCATCGGGCTAATCTTCCATTCGTATCTCTCCTACTCCTCAACCAGACGAGTGCTCGATGATCGATAACCACCTGGAATTTAATTCCCCACAGATAACGCTTAAAATAGTGTAACGCCCAAATTAATCCAAGGCATTCTTTCTCTGTTATGGCATATTTTGTCTCAGCCGCACTTAACTTACTTGATGCATATGCAACGGGTTTCATAATATCTGTTCCCTGCATGACACAGGCCCCAATATCCTTATCTGCTGCATCGACGAAAATTCTGGTGTTCACCGTGTCATCAGATGAATAGTATGCCAACACTGGTGCTTGACAAAATCGTTCCTTTAAAGTATCAAAGGCAACTTGCGCTTCATCAGTCCATTTGAACTCCTTACTCTTCTTTGTTAACTCTGTTAGTGGCAAAGCTATAGCTACGAAGTTATCTACAAATTTTCTATAATAGGAAAATAAACCTAACGCCATACTTAGTTGTTTTACACTCCTTGGCGGACTCACCTCCTTCATTGCCTATGCCTTTTTCTGAGATCGTGTGTCGTAAGACTGTCACAGACCTAAAACCAAACCTGCATTTTGACGGCTTCAATATCAAATTCGCTTCTTTGAGACGCTGTAAAACCTTTATTCCCAGGTCTTCACTTTCCCAATTTTGCACATGCCCCATTTTTCACACTCCCAGATCATCACTTTTCCAATTTTTTACATTTTCAGATCATCACATTGCCAACTTATCACATGCTCAGTTCTCCACATGCCCGATTCTTCACATGCTCAGTTATTCACATGCACAATTCTTCACATTTTCAATTCTTCACATTATTAGATTTTCACAATCCCAGTTCTTCACACTCTCTGTTTTTCACATGCCCAATTCTTAAACACCCCAACAAATGACAAGTACAATCTGGACAAATGGCAAAATGATTACGTTCATTTTAACTTACGTGTATATTGTGATATACTTTTTCGCTACATTTTTAACCGACTTCAAAAAAAGGAGGAGGTTCTCAATTCGTCGGGATTTTTTTTTTTTTTTTTTTTTTTTAATGTATGTTCCCCGATTACTCGAAGACCACTGGACCGATTTGAAAAATTTTTTCTTTGTTCGACTGGGTATACTTTCTAGTTGGTCCCATTGTCACCACGTCAGGATCTGATGATGGGATCATGGAGAAATCAAGAGAACTCTTCAAATATTATAGGCACACCTATAGCGATTTTGGTATTTTTCACTGTAACTCATGCATTTGCTTTTGAAAAGTACTATATGGTGAAGTGGAACTGATGATGAAGACCACAGATGGCCACCGGAACTCCTTAACGGTACCTATTTCAAGGGTGGCGATAAGATATTTCGATAAAGGAAGTTGAGCGACTATGACGAAGCACATTTAGGTTTAAAACAGACTATGACATTCCCGCGGCGTTGTCTGCGGTGAGCTTGAAATGTTCTATAGTTTCTTATTAATATTTAGAAGTGGAGCTACGTAACAGCATAAATAGGATCACTCAAAAGTATAAAATAAAATAAATGTTTAAAAAAACAAAAAAACCGCCTTCAAAAAGCAAAAAATAACTTCTTTAAAATGGTAGGTAAGGCGGTTTTTTTTGTTTTTTTAAACATTTATTTTTTGGCTAAAGCAATCACAGACAATACATTGGCCAAGTGATCTCAAAAATGTTAACTCAGTTTACTTTATTTACGATAAAAGAGCTGTTTTAGCCAAAAATGGTTCATTTTGAGGTTAGAATTTTGTTTAATATATAAGACAAGTAAGGATGAACAGACCTTAGGTAAGGTTAGACTTGCATTTTAACAACTCTGAAAAGTGAAAACTACGTATCATACGTATCGGGTTCATGAAAAAATAAATGTTTAAAAAAACAAAAAACCGCCTTCAAAAAGCAAAAAATAACTTCTTTAAAATGGTAGGTAAATAGGTCAGTCCAACTGAAGTCTGCTTTTGGTTAAAATATTGTTGGACGCCGACTTCAGTTGGACTGACCTATTTACCTACCATTTTAAAGAAGTTATTTTTTGCTTTTTGAAGGCGGTTTTTTGTTTTTTTAAACATTTATTTTATTATGGTATCAATATTTTGTGTCACTTAAGTTTAGATAAAATGTACCTATATGAACTGCAACAGTACCTATGGCAAAATCCATTAAATTCTTTGATATCACCTACGCAGACTACTCCTTGTTACGTTCGTACTGGCCAGGTAAAATTTTAAGTGCCATCTTATCGTTTTACGGTTGTCATTATTGTCACATTATATGCGGTGTAAGTAGGTAACGTGATTTATTTACTTATTTGAAATGTTTTATAGAATACAATGGAGGCACCAAACGATAACTGTGTATTTATTGAAAGTGAAAAAGGAAAGAAGGTTTTAGTAAAGGGTGGATACAAATATTACTATCACAGAAAGTACGATTCGGGTAGTACAAACTGGCGATGCTCCAATTTACCCGAGTGTAATACTAGCATTACGCTAGACTCAAAAAAGAACGTTACGCGTGAAGGAAAACATTTGTGTTTGCCAGATACGTCGAAAAGAGAAATAGAAAAATGTCCTCACGCATGCAAACAAAAAGTACAAACATCTATGGCCCCAGTACAACATATATATGAAGACGAAATTAGTAAATTAAAAGAAGAGGGGTCTTGTTGTAACCTATTAGCAGTGCCGGAATTTTCATCGTGCAAAAGTTCGCTTTACAGAGCGAGATATCGCTATCTGGGGATGACTAAAGGTACATTTCAAACCATAGAAGATGTTGAATTGCCAACATTTTTTACTGATAATTTTGTAATTTATAATGGATGTTCAGCAGAAGACAAAATTATTATTTTTGCTACCGTGTTATCTTTAAATCTGATCAAAGAACAGGACACATATTATTCCGACGGAACTTTTAAAATGACCCCACATCCCTTTTATCAAACATACACTTTGCATGCCAATTTAACTGAAAATAGTGACGAAAATAGATTTATCCCGCTTGTATATGCGTTACTCCCAAATAAAACTGCGAAAACGTACAAAAGTCTATTTACCCTTTTAAAGGAAAAAATTGGCATGAAGATTTCAAATTTTAAGTGTGATTTCGAGATCGCAACTTTAAATGCGGTCAGAGACTTATTTCCTGAGGCAAAAATAACCGGTTGCTATTATCATTACCAAAAAGCTATATGGGCCAAATCAAGAGAACTGGATCTACTGACATTTGAAGAAGGGTACATGATTACCAAATTATGTTGTTTGTTGGCTCACTTTCCCCCACATTTAATACCCGAGGCATATTTGTCAATTCAAGAAAAAATGCCAAACGAAGAAAATTTTCAAAATTTTCAAGATTACTTTTTGAGCTTTTGGTTACAAAAAATAACTGGTGACATATTCACATGTTTTGATGAAAATGTCCGGACGACAAACTCTATAGAAGGTTGGCATCACAGGATGAATACCAAAATACCAAAACGCCCGGCATTTTTGCTCTTTGTAAGTCTGCTAAAAAAAGAGAGCAAATATCAAGACTTTCGTATTCGGCAAAGCCAGTTGCATTGCTCGGGGAAAAAACGTAAAAAAGGGGTTGTGAACATAAATAACCAAATTAAAAAGGGTATCATTTAATCGATCAGCAAAATATTCTTATTTTGGTGAACAGAAATATGTATTTGGTCAGCCAAAATAGCTAGTTGGTAAGCAACTAATGGTTAGCAAACATTTATAAATCTGTCTGCAATTAATAATATACTGAACTGCTCTAAATCATTTTGGTCAGCAAATTAAATATTTGAGCTGCATTGAGCGATCCACAGTTAATCAAATTTTGGTAAGCAATCAGTGGGAAAGCAAAATATTTCATTTTGTCCATCAAAAAAAAGGTGGCAAATTTACTGCCGTGCCGGCAACGCACATATGCCAAACCTACCATCAAATTTACAAATTTAACAGAGTCGACGGAGCTCCGCTCACGCGGAGCTCCTATTTCTGGGTTGTTCTGGCCCTCCGGGCCTGGCATAAAAACGAAACTAACCTACCTCATATTTATGATACAAATTTTGGTTAATTTAGGGTGTGATTGTGATTCCTAAATTTGTGTGACAAAACGTAACTTGTAATTACTACTAGCCTCAAAAATACCAACGCTTGGGTGCTCGCATCACGTGGTCTGAGTTCGCTCCACCCGCAAATAACGAACACTGCTGATTTTTCAAACTAAACGCAATCCACTTATTTATATAGATAACCATTATTTTAATATGCACACCTCTCAATTAAACTGCTTACAGACATGTTTTCTCTGCTGACCAATTGTAAAATCTTGCTGCCCAAGTAATTATTTTGCAGCTCGACTGTTTATTAGGCAGACAAATGACCAAAGAAGCAGATTGATATTGTTTAAAATGTTAACCATTTGTAAATTGTTTGCTGAACAAGAGTTGCAGCCCGATTTTTATTTATTGCCTGCCAAATCTTTGTATGCTGCCCAAATGAGTAAATTGCTTCTTTTTTTTGCGAATCAATTTGAATAACGGCTGACCATTTAATTACTTCCCAATTAAAAATATTGTAAATGACTGCATAATTGGAAAAATAGAAGTGCTCGATTGTTTAGACCGCTTAATTAAATTACCTACTCAATAGCGTGCAGGAGTAAGTAATAATAATAATCATAAGATTAAGAACAATATTTTACTAATTTCAGTTGTAGATAAGAAGATAATGATTTTTATTTAAGTTAGCATTGAGTAAGGAGTTGGTTACTCCATTGTTCTATGTAAATACTATGTTTTTACTGATAATAAATTCGTCTAACTTAAAATGATTTCGTTTCATTATTTTTTGGTCAGTAGTATACTTCTCTAACTATACTTTATGTGACATATTGTCAGTGTGAAGAATTGGGCATGTGAAAAACAGAGAGTGTGAAGAACTGGGACTGTGAAAATCTAATAATGTGAAGAATTGAAAATGTGAAGAATTGTGCATGTGAATAACTGAGCATGTGAAGAATCGGGCATGTGGAGAACTGAGCATGTGATAATTTGGCAATGTGATGATCTGAAAATGTGAAAAATTGGGAAAGTGATGATCTGGGAGTGTGAAAAATGGGGCATGTGCAAAATTGGGAAAGTGAAGACCTGGGAATAAAGGCTGTAAAACTTTCTGTAATGCGTTTAAAAATTCCTGGAATGTTTTCCCGTATACTAAGATATTATCCGCATATACGATAGTGCATTTATATTTCAATCCTGCCAAAACCTTGTCCATGGTTCTTTGGAATACCGTTTGACTGGTTTTCAACCCAAAGGGGAGCACATTAAATTCGAATAACCCCATATGGGTTACATATGCAGTTTTCTCTTTAAGCTCTCCCAGAGCTAGCTGCCAATATCCACTATTCATATCGAGATCTGCGAAGTATTCTTAATAGATCCTCGAATCAAGGAATGGGATATGAGTCCACCCTAACCTTTTTATTCAAGGCCCGATAATTATACACAAAAACGGGGTGGTCACTCAGGCTTCTCTACCAGAACCACTGATGCACAAGGGCTCCTTGACTCACTTATTACGCGATTACGTAACATTTCAGTGACTTGCTCCTCAATCAGCTGTCTTTGCTTTGGCGACACCCTATAAGGTGGGTTATGAACGGGCTCTTCATCCTCTGTCATGATCGTGACCAATTTCTCCTTATAGGAACCTAATTTATTTGCACTAAAAGCAAATGTGCCCTCAAACCTATTTAATAACTCTCATAATTGACTCTTAAAGCTCGAAGATAGAGAATCATCTAACTCAGTGGTTCTTAACTTTTTTCCGTCCACGGAACCCTAGGTAAACAAGCTCAAATCTAAGGACCCCTTAATAAAAACAACAGCAATACATTTTAGACCATTTATTTTAGTCCTTACTGTAAACACAAAAAAAAATATTTATAAAAAAATACGTTAATGTGAAGGTTGATGCTCCTTCTTTGCAACTAAGTTAAAAAACTCAAATCGGATTCCACTTGTAATCTGTTTCTGTATTTGTTATTAATATATGCCTTTTCACAGAGGTATGGGGTTCGGTCTTGGTCTCCGCTCGCTGGAGCACGTTCGCCATGCTTAATAAGCATAGCGATTACGAGACTTTCAGTGGCATTTATTTATTACTAGAGGACGCCCGCGACTTCGTACGCGTAGAATTAGTTTCCCGCTACTCCCCCTATTTCTTCCCGTTGGGGGTCGATTTTCGGAAAATCCTTTCTCAGTGCTCACTTACATCATGAAAGGAACCCCTGTACTAAATTTCAAGTTTCTAGGTACAGTAGTTTCGGCTGTGCGTTGATATCTAAGTCAGTGAGTCAGGTTTGCCTTTTACATATATATATAGAAGATAGATAGATTGTTAAATGGTTCATAGATGAGACTTCGGCGGATCCCCGTATATATACTCGCGGACTCCCGGGGGTCCGCGGACCACAGGTTAAGAAACACTGATCTAACTGATACTTATGGCTTGATTGTTGTAAATTAAGAAGGTGTTCCTCATTATTATTTAGAAAATTTAAAAAGTACGAATATGCTGATTTAGTCAATGACAAAATCTCACCTTCCTTATTTACGTCAGGTATAGAAGGAGCCTTTACCGATAATTCAGTGACCTCCTGATTTGAAATATCTCTTTTACGATGAACTTACTAGCTGCTATATCTAAAATTATATTATTTTTCAGTAAAAAATCATAGCCAAGTATTATTATTTGAGAACCAATTGGCATTTAAAAAAATCATGATTAAAACATACATGATTTATAATTGTGTTCAGGGTTTACACGCCCTCTCGGAGTGGTGTACTCGGATCGCGGTGTGCGCATTTCTGAGTTCGGCGGTGTTGCCGCTGTTGATGATGACGATGTATTCGCTGGAGCATCTCTGGCGCTTGGATATGGGTTTGGTAGGGTACAGGGAGTTTCTGGGTCAAAAATAATTTAATTTATATTATTTATTATTTATTTATTTATCAAAGTACATTTGTGATTAACAGCTAAGTACCAAAACATTACAAACTTAATCTTTATCATCAACAACAATCTTCTTCTTTATCATCTTAATCTTTTTTTTTTATTATCAACTTCTTTGTTTATTTGATCCCCATACACCTCCTATATCTGCCAAATTGTATTTTTCAGCTCTTTTTTGCTGAAGAAGTATCGCGGTGCAAAAAACCTTGAAATTTGGATAACACCGATTTCATAAAATGTCTCATGAGTTTTTGATCATCGGTTATTTTTGGTTTTTCAGCGAGATTTTCAAGGGCATACAATATGATATCAGCGATTCATCTGCTATTTTCTTTTTATAATAAAATTGTTGCTGATAATCAGCTTGCGACACAAATTCTTCTTTGAATTATGTTACAAGATCTTCAAATGTGTCTGTTGTATTTATGACATTTTATAAAATATTAACGCTGACCCTTGTAAATATGCTGCAATAGCATATTTTTTTTGATCACCATTAATTTTTTTTTATCGCGGCGACTACCCCGCACCTCCACCAAATGTGGAAGCCTGCAGTAGCGGCTTTCTCTTCTTAGCTTCCCTAACTCAACTTTTACTGCCCTAAGCTAGTTTGAATAAATACTGCACTGGTATGTCTTCACTTTATTTATTTTTTCTGTTATTTTCCGTATAGAGGTAGTATAATTACAAACGTTCACATGGGCTTTTACTATCCCGATACATGTAAGCAACTGAAGTCGCGCCTCAAAACAAGGCAATTCTACAACTTTATAAACTATCGCCATAAGAATAAATACTATTAGAAGGGTAACTTCATCACCACCACGCGCGCTCTCGCGTGGCCTGTCAACAGTCCAGGACTACTTATCGCAGCAAAGAATGTATAGATTACCTACCCAAAATTTTGGTTTCCTAATATTTTTTGTTCCATTCGCGTATTTACCCATTTTGTAATTTCCCTATGCAGTTGTGTTACCCCTAGGTTATTTCTTCGGACGCATTAATTTCTATTCGTTTTGTTGCAAGGGTCTTTTTTTCCCATGCATTTTGTCTCCTAGTCCGTATTATTCTCATGCAGATGTTTTACCTGTAGAACCAGTTCTCTTTATTATTATGTCACATACCTACTTTATGTATAATTTGACTGAAATGGTATACTTATATCGAAAATATTGCCTCTATAATTATGCAGTAATACATATTGATAACTAAATAGTCAAATAAACCTCCTTAGATTCCCTTTGTTCCTATGAAAAACGTGTTTTTGCATAGACAACTGCAATGTCACTGACACACTCGTACGTTACTGAAGGATATTTAGTATTTTCTTTGCGAATTGCTATGGTAAATTATGGAAAACGATTACCAAACTCCCGGTGGCTCGACTGGAGAATGCCATATAAGATTTCTAGATAGTACACATGGGGGGAGAATTTTAGTGCGAGGGGGATACCGGCACTATCTTAAAAGAACAAACAAAAAGTCTGGCACGTCCATATGGGTGTGCCATCTAAAAGGCATGTGCAAAGGGTCAGTGGTTTTGGATGTAACTCAAAAGTCAATTTTGAAAGAAATAAAACACTGCTGTGTTCCAGACTTCGAGAGTATAGATATCGAGGTCAATCTGATTGACTTAAAGAAGAAAGTGGCTACGGAATACCGGCCGATTCCTAGCCTTTTTAGGATTTGTTCCCGATTCGTCGTATTCCTGTTTCGTCGCATTCCCGATTCGTCGGATTCCTGATTCGTCGTATTCCCGTTTCGTCGGAATTATTTATATAAAATCATTACTAATAATGGACAATTATTTATCCGCCATCCCAAAGAGCAGTTATACATATACAATATCTATAGTTCTACATATAAATATACTGACATTAGGTACCGGGTGTCCCACGACTAAGAGACATGAAGGGAAAGTAATCAAAATATTGAAGAGCCAGTGTTTTACCGTAAGAAGACATAATTTTATTTCATAAAATAATAAGCACAGTCAGTGTAAAACCGGCCAAGTGCGAGTCGGACTTATATCTATAAAAAATCACGTTTGTTGTATGGGAGCCCCCCTTAAATATCAACTTTATTCGGTTTTTAGTATTTGTTATTATAGCGGCAACAGAAATACATCTTCTGTGAAAATTTCAACTGTCTAGCTATCACGGTTCGTGAGATACAGCCTGGTGACAGACAGACAGACAGACGGACAGCGAAGTCTTAGTAATAGGGTCCCGTTTTACCCTTTGGGTACGGAACCCTAAAAAGTAAGTTATCACTTTGGAACCATATCGCTTTAAAGAGAGGTTCCAACTACCATATGAAGTTGTCAAACATCTGAAAGCGACAAAGTACAAATATTATCATTGACTTTGAAATGTCTTGCTAAATAATTTCGTGTTGATACTTAAGAAAATAATGGAAACTCTTGTGATGGAAAGGTCTCAAGGAGATGGGACGTTGTATTCTAAAGAGGTAGGTTACCTATGTGTTTATTATCTATTACTGGCCACTTGTACGACGTCCACCTGAACAGCTACTTTTCATTTGTTTCTCTTCTGTCACACCATTGTCAATGAATATTAACATTGTGAAAACGTTGCACGTTGTTAATATCAGTTTTATTTGGCGATTTTCCTAAAAATGGATACTGACGAAACTGATAAAGTAGTATTTATTGATAGTAAAAGAGCTAGCAGAAAGATCTTATTACGGGGAGGCTATAGATACAACTTGGATAGGAAAAACAAAGGTGGTTCGACGAATTGGAGGTGCTCTAATAGATCTGTCTGCTCGACATCCATTACTTTAAATAAAGATGACAAGGTAATCAGAGAGTCAAGACACATGTGCAAACCAGAATTTATGAAGAGAGAGGTCGAGGGTCACTTTAATGATTTGAAACGCAAGGTGAGTGACAACATGGAGCCAGTCCCAAAAATTTTTGAACAATCTGTGCAAGATTTTGCTGAAAATTGTGATGGAGAATTTGATTTTACGCTCATACCGGAGTGGAAGAAACTGAAAACGACTTTGTATAATGCAGGAAACAAGTCACTCGGCGTCGAAAAATGCACATTTCAACATTTCAGTGAAGTTGTCGTTCCATTGAAGCTGTCAGACGATTTCCTGATTTGCAACGATGGCGACTTAGATAGGATATTGATATTTGCTTCACCCTCTGCTGTAGAAATATTGGCGAAATGCACTGAATATTTCGGAGACGGTACGTTTAAGGCGGCACCGCCTCCGTTTTTACAACTATATACGTTGCAAGTAAATTTGACCAACAATGCAGATAGCTCATGTTTTGTACCCGTAGTATATGCCCTTTTACCTAACAAGGATGAAAATACGTATAAGCGGTTATTTTCATTGTTAAAGCATGAATTTTCTCAAGTAATCACAAAGTTCAAATGCGATTTTGAAATTGCCGCCATCAATGGGTTGAAAGCAGTACATCAGAACGTTGTGATAACAGGCTGTTACTTTCATTATCAAAAAGCTCTGTGGAAGAAATCGAAGCAGTTAGGTTTAATTGACGACGAAGAAGGCAGAATGTATACAAAGCTATGTACGCGGCTCGCTTTATTACCAAAGGAAGATATACCAGCCGCATATTTGGAAATATCTGAAACGGTCCCTGACGGTTCCGTGATAACTCAATTCCACAATTACTTTTTAAATTTCTGGATGCGGAAAATTACTGGATCAATGTTTTCGGTCAGTGAAGAAGAATTCAGAACCAACAATGCGGTTGAAGGATGGAATAACCGGTTAAATCATAGAATCCCTAAGAAACCTTCCCTTTTTCAATTTATCAAACTACTGCGAGTCGAAGCTCAACATCAAGACATCAAGATTAGAAAGATGCAGTTACACTGTCCGAGTATGATAAAAACTCGTCGAGCAAAAGATGTTCAAAAATATCACCAGGAACGGGAAATAGTCAATGATTTTATTGATAAAAAAATCACAGTCATTGAATGTTTAAATAGGCTTTGTTTAATAATATAATGCCAATATAGCATGTTTGTAAAAAATATATTATATTAAAAAGCTTTTATTGTAAAAAAAATCTTTTCATTTTTAAAACTTAAGTAGAGCCGTGGTAATTGCATAGTTTCATTCGATAGTAAAAATCCGACGAATCAGGAATCCGACGAATCGGGAATGCGACGAAACAGGAATACGACGAATCGGGAACAAATCCTTTTTAGGGAAAAAATGGCTCCACTAAAAACTCTGGAATATGCACATAAATTACCTGCATTCCATAAGGTGAGAGATTCCTTGTACAAGGCCCGGCAAAAATCCACCCAAAAGTCGCAGTTTGACAATTTTGAAGGTATTGTTATACCAGAAAACATACATAAAAACTTCGTTTGTGTCCAGGACATTGACATTTTGATATGTATATCTGGCGAATGTAAAGAATGGATTTCAGGTTTGAAGACTTTTTTTTTAGACGGGACTTTTAAAGTGGTACCTAAACCGTACTATCAGCTATACACAATACATGTGGATATTGGTTCCGATGAAGAGCATACCAAAGTCGTGCCTTGTGTATACGCAGTGCAACAAAATATTCCAACTTTTCAACCCGAATACATTAAAGTTGACTACGAAATCGGTGCAATAAATGCTATCCGGTCTATCTACCCGTCAGCCGCCATCAGTGGTTGTTATTTCCATTATTCTCAGGGCCTCTACAAAAATGCAGACATCTTTGGGACAACCAGTAGTCGCGAAGGGGCTAGGCATGTTGCAAAGTGTGCTGCATTAGCTCATTTACCGGCGTTGAAAATGTATGAAGGATGGACGATTATATTGGCAGCGTCACCACGGACATCTGAAGTAACACGGTTTAATGAATACATGATTAAACAGTGGATAAAAATGGACATGGTTTACATAATGTCGTGCTTTGGACATAGGCATAGAACCAACAATGTGGTTGAAAGCTGGCACAAAAAAATTAATAACAGAATACATAAGAACACCAACTTACTGTATTTTTTGTGCCAATTACGGGAAGAAGCTTTGGATATAAATTACGTTACCCTTCAAAATGATAAGAACTGATATTTTCCGAAAACGCAGCAAGAAATATACGATGATGGACAAAAAAATTCAGTCCGTCGTAAATAATTACCTGCAGG
Source organism: Acleris literana (assembly GCA_946894065.1). Classification (NCBI taxonomy): domain Eukaryota; kingdom Metazoa; phylum Arthropoda; class Insecta; order Lepidoptera; family Tortricidae; genus Acleris; species Acleris literana. Next base: position 48,294,998 of record OX335668.1, read on the forward strand.
GGCTATCCTCGTTAGATACATGTATAACACTTTTATCAATTATTAAATATAAAATATAATTATAGTCAAACATGCATATAAGTGTAATAGATTTTTTTTTCATCAATAAGAGGAATGAAAAGGGGTCCCTTTCTATGGAAATGGCCATACGAAGCTACTCGGTCTCATTGTTCATAATTATATATTTTTTACTTACACTACTACTTAAATTGTTAATCATCAAAGGCTGTTATATATTTTTTAAAGTTCAATAAACAATGACCGATTACAGACACTCGTTTCATTTCTTGATGGTAAAACATTTTTATAATATGCGATCAAAGGTAAAGGTAAAGGTAAAGCCTTCCTCTACCTAATGTGGTACGATTTTATTTAAATGTTAAGTACTTAGTTGGAATATCTCAAATATATCTTTGTTTAAATAATTACTAAAATACGATAGGTCAATACGGACAACCTCCTAATTTAACGACCTAACTAACTGCATAATTATAGAGGCAATATTTTCGATATAAGTATACCATTTCAGTCAATTTATGGGACAGTAAAAGTAGGTATGTGATAAAATAATATAGAGAACTGGTTCTACAGGTAAAACATATGCATGACAATAATACGGACTAGGAGACAAAATGCATGGGAAAAAAAGCCCCTTGCAACAAGAACGAATAGAAATTAATGCGTCCGAAGAAATAACCTAGTGGTAACACAACTGCATAGGAAAATTAAAAAGTGGGGAAAAACGCGAATGGAACAAAAAATATTAGGAAACCAAAATTTTGGGTAGGTAATCTATACACTCGCAGCAAACACTAACGGGTTGCCATCCGGAATCGGCGCTAGGAGTAAACGTGCAACAATATTTCAAATGAAGCTTTCAAAGGCGCCACTGTCTACGCAAACTGTGGTTTTACCATACGAAATTGTTAGTTCCGTATTTGACCACGTGCTTTACGATAATAATTGTAGGACGATATCAACGAAAGTTGATTCTTTATTTATTACTAGCTTTTGCCCGCGACTTCGTCTGCGTAGAATTAGTAATTTGGGTAGCTTATTTTTTATCCAAGCTGATTTTTTATCATTGCTTACTTCTAAATAATAAAAGAAAATGATGGTTTTGATTTGTAATCATCAATAATGCGTACAACCAGAATTTAATGAACAGATAAATAAATTATTAGTAACTGCGACACATTATTTACTTTAACACGTTTCTGTAAACTACGTTTTTTTGTTTTCCCGTCCTTTGCTAACACGTGAACATTTTGTGGACTTGAGACTCGTGAGCACGCCACATATAGTTGTCCATGGGAAAAACAGTTTTTAACTAAATGTACACCAGCAACTTTCAGTGTTTTTTCCTTGTGCCAGCACTTTAACGAAAGTATAGGGTAAAAAAACATAAGTAAAAATCCTCTTCTGTGTAGTAGTAACCAGCTTGAATAAATGTTACCCTCGTAGGTTTGATGGACATTTATGAATAAGGGGGTACATATTTAAAATGTTGATTCCATGTTAAAAACTTCCTATAAGTGTGAAAACGTCATAACGGATTCGAAATACCTCTAGACCTATTTTTATTTGAATTTTATAGGGAATGATGATTTCCCGGATAAAGACTGCCCTATCATCTTCCATGGGCCACAAACTATCTCTATACCAAATTTCATGAAAGTAAATCGGTAATAATAGACCATAAAAAAACATTTCCCGCCCTCCACCCATCACTCACCAGTAAGGGGATGATATTCGGGATAAAAATTATTGTATACCCCTCCTCGGAAATACATATAAATATCCCTATATCAAATTTCATCTAAATCGGCTCTACGGTTTTAATAGCTCCATGCAAATTTTAACCCTCCATTTCAACCCCTTAGGGGATTAATATCGGAAAAATAACTATCCTTTATCCTTTCCCGGGATTCAAACTATCTTTGCACCAAATTTCATCTAAATCGGTTCAGCGGCTTAAGTAGCTCCATACAAATTTTAACCCCCCATTTCACCCCTTAGGGGATGAATTTCGGGAATAAACTATCCTATGTCCTTTCCCAGAATTCAAACTATCTCTGCACCAAATTTCATCTCAATCGGTTCAGCGGTTTAAGTACTTATATCCATACAAATTTTAACCCCCCATTTCACCCCTTAGGGGAAGAATTTCGGAAAAAACTATCCTATGTCCTTTCCCAGAATTCATTTAATTCACTTCATGTTTTATCCAATACCTATTAATCTTAATTAAGTAAGTCGAAGATACTATATCACTAGTTACGTTATAAAATAAAGAGTTGCTAAATTAATTAACAAAATGCACAAATACGTCCTACATATATAAATTAGTTTTATTGGCTTTGCGTTTGTTTTTATAACTTTATATCTGATGTAATTGTAATAAAAGTACTTCAATTTTTACATAGACTAGTTAGCGCCGCGCCGACTTGTGCCGCTGTCATCCGCTGTCACACTCATACGTCAGTGGAACTATTGGAAAGTCTTACGGGTTTGAAATATTACGGACATTTTAGTTTTATGAAGTATGTTTTATTTTATCGTATAGTTTTACAGGTAAATAAACTAATTCTACGCGAACGAGGTTGCGGGCTCAGTTAGTAGTTAGTATATAAGTATAATACTTGTGACAACCCTTATTTTGCGACAGGCGAGAGAGGGGTAAGGCAGGGCGTGGGGCGCCTTTGGTAATTATTTGACGGCTATGCTGTCAAATCCATACAACGACGCCGAAGATGCCCTTCTAATAGTATTTATTCTTATGCTATCGCTTCGAATATTACTGACGTAATAACCAGCCAGTACGACTTATATGTAGCCAGCACGCTACAAGTAGCGAACCTTCACAATATTTATGTCTTCAAGACCTCTTATTTAGTTTTTTGCAAATTATCCTATATAATAAAGCCATCATTTCTTTATTAAAATTTAATTCAGGGAATAATTCATCAGATATGTGGTTGTTCTTTTTTAGATGTTGTAGTATAGCACTCATGCTAAAAAAGTTTTTGTAACCTTTTGTTTTGCTTTCAGAAGTTTTTATTTTTCTTTACCAAGTTTTGTTTTTCAGCACGATTTTCGTACACATTTTTTATAAGCCGCGTTTCGAGGTGAATTTAAAATTGATTCCATGTCCGATAACTTTTCTCCTTCAAGACTGTTAGGACTGTTAGGAGGACTTAAAATAATTTTCTTTTCATTTTTTTAATTACAAAGTAATACATACATATATAATTTTAAGTTTTTATTCAGTAATAGAAATGTAACGCATTTATAGCTAACAATTACGTAATTAGAGTACGCCGACGTGTCACTGGCACTGAACGAGTTAATATGTTTAGTAAAGTCATACAATTATTCATGTTTCACAATAAATATTAACGATTAATCAGTATAAATTGCAAAAATCGATACATAGTAACAGCCACGGACCTAAAAAAAATACGGACGTAACGTTACACTAAAAAGGTGTGAAGTATGTAAGGTCTGTTATTTCGTTCCGTCATACACGAACTTCCGTCTCACAAATGCACTAGGTTTGTTAACCCGCCGCCATTACGCGTCGAGCCACAGGACGAGCGACATTGAATTTTACGTCGAAGAAAATGCCGCATTGTGTTGTAAAAACGTGTAAAAACTACATTAGTAAATATAAAAAGACACGCGGTATCACTTATCACGTGTAAATTATGATTATTCGTGTTATTTTTCATAAATATGTGTTTATTTACTTTGACGCAAATTGCAAACAATAATACCAACCAGTGTTGCCAGTTTTTTCACGGATTTTTGTCCTAAAAGTGGGGAAATCTGTAACGCCGTTAGTTATGGTAGGAAACCTTGCTTATGTGAGTCAGACTTGATTTTGTTCGGTTTTTTTACTCACTTTTTACTAAGTCACAAACAATCTAAGAATGTAATTAAGTCTTGAATCTCTGTTACTTATAATTTTTCAGATTCTCTTGTAATTTTGCATACCTACTTTTTCATGTCATTGCGATGACAATATAATTGTATGGTATTATCGAGCTGTTACGATGATGGAGACAGGTGGTCATAGGAACTCCTCAATCGGTAATAGTGGATCTGTCGAGTTTGGAATAGTTTGACTCGTCTTTTTAAAGCGAGTGTTTTAATCATTCTTTGAAGCAGCTACGTGGGAATCCAAACAATAGCAAAAAAAGATATTTCTTTTAATTACTCATTAATTTCTGTTAGCTTTCCTAAACATGAAAAATGTAAAGACGGTTGGGTTTCAATTATATGTTAGTTAAAATGTTTTCATTAAAATGGGCAAATTGACGATTTATATGCCAACACTTAAAGCACGCACACTCGTAAACGGACGGCCATTTTGTGTGCTTCACTCATGATTAGACTAGGTTAAGTCCGTATTTTTTTTAGGTCCGTGGTAACAGTATAAAAATCACGTTAGCGCTAGAGAACGGGTAGTTTTGCGCGCACGTCGCCGCGCCTTAGTTCTGTCAGCCGGCACGGCTGATATGATACAAGCGAGCCATCTTGTCTATAAATAGATTTTATCGACTCTCATATCGTAAAGTTCGAATTATAAACTTCAAAACGAATTTATATTGACATACTTTATAAGTAAACACAATACCGAAATTAAAAAAAAAAAACACTTTATAACATTATTTCTCTAACAAAATAATTACCATTACGATACAAGTTAATCCAAAAGTTAATATCACCAACGAGGTTCCATATCAATAACTAGCTTTCCGCCCGCGACTTCATCTGCGGAGAGTCAGAACTTATGGTACAGACATAGTTTATATCACCTTCAAAGAGTTTTTTTATGAAAAAAAGTCCAGAACGTGAATTTTAAGTAAGCGGTTCACAAACACCACAGCTGGATATTTTCTTTATGTTACAGTATTTAGTCGCAATACCCGTTTTCATATCTTGTAGGTATATACGTTTGAAAGCAACTTTATTTCCATACAAACTTTACAGTCAGTATCAGTAGTTTTTAGATCCCAAGTTTTTCCCTGTAGTTTTTTTTATTGATGATGGGTTTGTTCTCGACTATTTGATTCTGTAAGGGGCAAGTGTTTAAAATACACTGAAACTTGCACTTTTTTAGATGCCAACATTCATGTAACTGGAAAAAAAACCAACTCAAATACCTCAAAAACTTTGACCCCGCTTTTTACACTGTTAAGGGCTTATTTTAAAACCTGTTTTTTTATTGAATTAATAGCTAATGGTGTTGATACCAAGTTTCATGTATCTAACTTGCCCAGTCATAATTCTTATGTAAAATGACCAAATTCCCACAACAACTTCTACCCCCATATTACCCCCTTTTCCGAAACTGCCGTATTTTTTTCATTTATGTCGTAAACTACGACGTTCACTATTCTCATTTTAAAAATGGCCAGACTCTCTTTAATTTATCCACCTTTGGGGAAGTCGCCCAACACCTTTTTAGGGTTCCGTAGCAAAAATGGCAAAAACTCTTATAGTTTCGTCATGTCCGTCCCTCCGTATGTCACACGCATTTTACTCGAAAACTACAGAGGTTCATTGATGAAATTTGGAGTAGGAATAGGTGTCTTGTAGAAGCTGCTACTTAGTTTGGTAGTGAAATAACAAAAATAAATATTTCTAGGTTGGGCACTGCCTACAAAATGTGACAGTTGATGAAAAAAAAAATCGCCATAAATCATCGTGCGGAACATATTTCGACAGTTCTTTTAAAACACAACTTCAACTTCTACCGCCAATTCACAACCGCCATTTACAGAGATAGTTTTTCCAAAATCTCCGAAAGCAATTTAGTAGCCCTAACAGGCTGACACCTATTTACACGTTTCTCACCTAAACAATAACCGAAGTCGCTTATTTACTAACTTCGCTAGACGCTAAAATCGTATTTCCTATTGATAGTAGTAGCCTGAATACTAATTTTCACATTTCTCACTTTAAAATTGACCAAAATCCGAAACTTCTACCCCCCCATTTTACAACCTTTGGGGTAGTTTTTCCTAAATCGCCGAAAGTAACATTTTTTTATAATAACAGGTAGTCTCACCACATTTCTACCTTCAAACATGTCTAAAATCCCATACAAACTTCTACCGCCAATTTATTCGCTAAAAGCAGTATATTTAATTCATATTCATTAGCCACGTTTCTCACTTCAAAACTGTATATTTTCCATACAATTTTCTACCCCTCATTTTACCACCTAAGAGGCACGGACCTAAAAAAAATACGGACGTAACCTGGCCTAATCATGAGTGAAGCACACAAAATGGCCGTCCGTTTACGAGTGTGCGTGCTTTGAGGGTTGCCATATAAATCTTAAATTTTCGAATTTTAAGGCCTTTTACCAACTGCAACTTTTTGCAGCGATACAAATGCGCATTCGACAGCCGCAGCACTGTATCGCGACTAAACCTAGACGATTTTGTGACTGTATCGATGCTGCATCAAGACTGAATCGCGATTGTATCGCTGCAAAAACTTCGTACAGTCAACATCATAAATCAGTGATAATTTATGTACCTTGTCACTTTAACGTCGTGTTTGAAATATCATACAAAATTGTGAAACGATTGAAAGCGACAAGGTACATAAATGATCACTTATTTATGCTGTTGACTGTACCTACTATTAAATTGTGTTATCATTTATGTACCTACTACTTCAGTATTTGGTTAGATTGTGTCATGCAACCGTTTTAATTTAATTGAAATTGGGTTTTCTCACAAAACCAATTTCAACAAAAAAATAATGGGACCTAGAGATGAGAAAATTATATGACAATTTAAATTTCAATAGTTGCACGACAGAATAATATTAATAATGTTGATATATCAAACCATATTTTTATGTACATAGTGATTAAAAATACATTAAACGAATAAATCAATTTATTATTTAAACCACATTTAAACTTAAAACTTGAACTTTTAGGAAAAAGAAAACGTGAAAAAACTGGCAACACAAATTGTCATTTTTGTTTGTAATTTGCGTCAAGTAAATAAACACATATTTAAGAAAAATAACACGAATAATCATAAGTTACACGTGATAAGTGATACCGTGTGGCTTTTTATATTTACTGATGTAGTTTTTACACATTTTTACAACACAATGCGACATTTTCTTCGGCGTAAAATTGAATGTCACTCGTGCTGTGGTTCGACGCGTAATGGCGGCGGGTTAACAGACCTAGTGCATTTGTGAGACGGTAGATCGTGTATGACGGAACGAAATAACAGACCTTGCATACTTCACACGTTTTTAATGTAACGTTACGTCCGTATTTTTTTAGGTCCGTGCTAAGAGGTAGTAAGTATTTTCTGAATCACCGAAAGTAATATTTTTTATATGTATATTGCCTTTGTAGGTAGATTATATTTGCATTGAAGAGCATTTCTACCAAGTTTCAAGTAAAATTTACCATAAAAGTAATCCCCACAAAAACGTTGCAACTACTTTCCAGCCCCCCAGGGGTTGAATTTTAGTAATCGCTGAAAAACGTATCTCAAAATATAATTTGAAGAGCATTTCTATCAAGTTTTAAGTCAATTTGATCATTAAATTATTTTTTCTATACAAACTTTGCAACCCCCTTTCATCCCTCTAGGGGTTGAAATTTTAGTTATAGCTGAAATACGCGTCTCATTATTTTCACTGAAGAGCATTTCTACCAAGTTTCAAGTAAATTTGACCATGAAAAAATTTTTTCCACAAAAACTTTGCAACCCCCTTTCATCCCTTTAGGGGTTGAATTTCAAAAAATCCCTTCTTAGTGGATCTCTACATCACAAAAAACAAATACTGTCCAAGTTTCATATTTCTACCACTTGTAGTTTTGGCTGGGCGATGATGAGTCACCCGGGACATTGCCTTTAATATATATAGATTTTTACAGTATCAATTTTTGTAACGTTATTAGTTTAAATTTGGAACAGCTGTCAAAACTCAAAAGAGGGTCTCTATTCTAGTATTCATAGATATTAAAACAGTTATCGATACGAAACGTCAATTCAGTATGGTTTTTTTAATATAAACCGCCCGTGAGTTGATCTCGAGTGACATGAGAATAGGGTCTTCATTCGTTTGTCTATGATTTTGCTGCACAAGTTTGTTTCGCCACCATTTTTGTCGTCAAGTCGTCGGCTTCTGAACCCATCTTATCAACTTATGATATGTATGTAGATAAAGTAGTGTATGCAACTGTACATAATTAGGCCTTAAAACACTCGTGTGATCCTATTATGAAACTCGCTGATGCTCGTTTCATAAAACCACACTCGTTTTTTAAGGCCTCTCATTATGTATCAGTTGCATAAAATACTATTAACTGATGCATTGATGATTTGAAATATTTATGAGTTTTTATTTATTGTGGATTTAAAACTTTTATAAGCTTATGTCAATTATTAAATTATTATTTTTACGCAGCAATTAAATTATTTACATTACATTTTTTACAATTTTAATTCGTGCTAGCCAGCTTATCTCAATAATTCCCTCAGCCCTTAATTATGACAACATTAGAAGGTACGAGTACAATCAATCGAGCTTCAAGCTCGCTTAAAACAGGCAGATTCACTTTTGGATCATTTCGAGGAGACTCAAGCCTCCATTGAATGCAAAGTGGATGAAAAGGATTTAGTTTTTCACTTAACTGAGCAAACCGACTTTGAAAATTTGTTTTACGCAATCATTGCGTCTGCGCAGGAAATACTCAACGCCAATAAATCCGCAAATAAGGTTGACAATGACTCATCTAGTAGTTCGTACGTTTCAGGTGACGAGCAGACGCGAGCGATGGCCAAGCGCACGAGCACACGCGGCGTCAAGTTGCCCACCATCCAGATCCCTAAGTTCAGCGGTCAGTACGAAAATTGGTTGGAGTTTCGCGATACATTTATATAGTTAATACATGAAGCCACCTCGATCTCGGACATACAGAAATTCCACTATTTGGGAGCGTCACTGGAGGGGGGTGCTGCTCAGGTAATAAGATCTTTAGAGTTATCTTCTTGTATATCATCGCCTGGGATTTCTTTACTTTGTTTTGTTTTCTTTAGAGCCAATTAAAAGAAAATCTTGCCAATCAATACGTGGAATTATAGATACATTTACAAAGAACTTAAGAGCACTGGACACATTAGGCGAGCCCAACACGTCATAGGCATAACCCGTAATCGAACCCGCAAATCTGTAGCAAATGTACGTCAGGGTTGTCACTATGTACTAGGAATATATAAAAACACAATGTTATTTAAATCATCATCCAATTTTTATTATAAATATCTTATTTACCTCGACATTATTTTGAAATAAACTATTTTCTTGTAAAATTACGTCCTTATTCATAAATGTAATGAATGAAAAGCACCATCGTGATTTATATACAAGCTGTGATCCATCTGAACCTTCTTCTCTATTGTTCCACTTGATGGTTCCACTTCATATGGCTAGGTACTAGAGCCTGCCCGCTAACACATATGAGATAGCTGGCCTGTTTATTATTATTTATTTATTTATTTAATAAGTACAATATTAATAAAGAATTAAAAATTAAACATTGCCCCACAAAACTGGAGCAACAGTTTGACTGTGGGAACGGCAGTCTCTAGGTAAGGCTTAAATTAATTAAATAGCAGAACTATGCTGTACACAGTAACAGTACTAAACATACATATTATTATTATATAAGTAGTAGATAATGGTTTTTTAAAAGTCTCTTAAATTCTAAAAGTTTCTTTCCATCAGGTGGGCTGTCTGCCTGTTTGCCCGTCGACGGCAATAAATAATAATAAAAATAAATAAGTGATGAACTAAATCCCGACACATCACATCTTTTTAAATAATTATTTTTACTTTATGTGGGATTTATTTGAATAACAGTTTCTTTGTGACATGAAATATGACTTTGACAAATTACCTTTTTTATCACTCTGTACTTTTTGTATTTTCGGCCAGGAATTTTGCAGTATTTTTTTTTTATAATCTTACTTTGACCACAGTGATTATCAACTGATGAAAAGTGACGACAGAAGTTTAAGGACGTGTAGGTGCAGCGGCAACAGTGTTCAATGTTCTATCGATCTTCAAAATAAATCATCATATTTTTTTCTAAATTTATTGCAGTCAAACTGCGTCGCCTACTTGTGTAAATCCATTTTAAACTCGAAAACGAGCGTTCCATATCTACCGATGTCAATGGTAAATAATTTAAATATGTATAATTTTGTAATGTATTTTTATTACTGTTTGTTTTTAGCTCAGTTTCTTGTCCTTTTAAAAGCTTTTTTAACAGCTGTTACAGTAGCATAACCCGGATTGTTCTTTAAATCCGTTTTTAATTTGTGGTAAACTAGTTTTCCTGTTAAATGAAGACTCAATCTTGAAAGTTTTTTTCTTTGGCATTTACAGTATTCAATTCAAAGCTTCACTAACAGTAAGTTTTGGATTTTGCCATTTATTTATGGAAGATCGAATAATACTGACTATGTTAATATTAACAAACTCCAAATCTTTTCTTAAGAAGGGATCTCGGAATACTTTTTGGGCTTTTCGAATCACTGCTTCATTTGAAATAAATGTATTAATCTATCTAGCCAGGTTCCCCATCTAGGTAATACTGGTTTCCGCGGAAGGTGTATATTTGGTAGCGTTTCCTTAAATCTTGCGATTCTTTTAGGTGCTTTGTTGAATATATTTTTTTAAGTTATCAATTAAAGTATTTATTTTTGGATACAAATTTCTTACTTTTTCAGCGACTCGATTTAAGCCGTGAGCAAGACATGTCACATGAGTTAAGTTTGTAAATATTTGTACGAGAATTTTTCCAGCTTTGAGCATGTAAGAACCAGCGTCCGTAACAAAAAATAAAAAAATGTCCTTATTTTTCAGATAATTTGTTCCCTATAAGCCTTTTAGTGTATCCTCCACTAGAGTTACAATAGAAGCGTGATTCGTTGTGTTTAAAACTTTTTGATGCAAACGGGTGTGATGTCGACTCCTCAGCCTGTGATAATTTTCCTATAAGGACATTAGCAACATGTTTTCCCATACCATCTGGTGTTTCATCGACCATTAGGTAAAGAAAGAATCCTTCAAATATTCTGTTATAGTATTTTTTTTCTCCTCGTATATTTTATTTAAGTAATTATTCCTTAAATTTGATTCGCTGGGTAAAATAGTTTCCTTTGAATATTTGCCATTGATACAATTTGTCATAAATTCTCTGAATTTAGGATTTGGCAGCTGATTCCACGGAATGTTGGAATGGACTAAAAAAGCTGTTAGATCCTTGTTAAATTCGAACTGATTTAGTTGTGAAACATTACGATGTTTATCTGTTGCCAAATGAAGATCAATGCTATGTTTGGAAAATGTAATTATTACATGAAATACAGTAAATTTTGTTATCTTTTACCTGTAATCCTGGTTTATCTTTTAAAAGAAAATCTAAATGTAAAAAGTACCCGTTATTACTTTCATGTAAACACAGGCTGACAAAACTCATATTCTTAGACAAACACTCGCGATTAATGCATGCGGGACCACAAATATTACTAGTGTCTATTAGAGACCAGTTTTGGCCTATAGGTAGTCGCAACTTGGCCAGATCTGTCGCACACAAATGTCAGAGGTGTTTCAGGATGAGGGCTCCCAAGTGTCTGCATCTTGACATAGTCACAAGGTTAACGAAGGAAGCATACATTGCTGCTTTACGCAGGTTTATTGCGCGACGTGGTAAGCCACAAACAATATTTTACGATAACGGAACGCAATTCAAGGATACTACAAATGAAATAAACTGCTTCTTAAAACTTAATTCATCATCCATTTTGGAATCCGTGGTGGATGAAAACATAAACTATAAATTTATTCCAGCTTATGCCCCTCATTTTGGAGGGCTACGGGAGTTAATTCCTTTAATTTTAATTTAGTAAGGGTTGTAGGCGATTCTCATCTTACATTCGAAGAACTGTATACAACTTTAGTCCAGATAGAAGCCATACTTAACTCGCGACCCCTATCACCAATATCTGCAGATCCATCAGATCTGAATCCATTAACGCCAGGTCACTTCTTGGTTGGACGACCTCTTACCGCTCTGCCAGTTCCAAAGCTTGACGAGATAAATCCGACTAGGCTGCAACGATGGGATGGAGTCGAGAAGCTCCGCCAACACTTTTGGATAAGGTGGAAAAAAAATACGTTTCGGAACTGCAGCAGAAATCAAGATGGAGATACTCAAACGGTCGTCTAGACAATGGAACCATGGTCATCATCAAGGTAGACGCACTACCTCCTTTGAAGTGGAGCCTTGGACGCATCGTCGAAGTCTATCCTGGAGTCGATGGCGTAAGCAGAGTTGCAGACATACGTACGAGTACCAGTAAACGCATCATCAGAAGAGCCTTCAATCGAATCTGTCCTCTTCCTTTGGACAACGATCCTGTTGAAAGCCAGGACTTTCAATGCCGGGGGGCATGTCGAGAACAACAGCTGACTAGCAGCAGGCCACAGCGGGGTTAGGTACCACCGCGGGGAGCCGAGCTGTCATCCTAAAGGATTGCCCCTCCACCCACATTCTTCGTCGATCGCTTACAGCGCGAACATACATACTTTTTTGATTATTTTATTAATATTAAGGACACAATTTGGGTCGCATTCAATAGTTAATTATATACTGTTACCTCTGTAAATGTGCAGAATTAAATTTGTTATATTCAACGGTTGTTCTTCTTCCATACATCACCAAGCATACAAAAAGCAAGTCACCATCCGAATTTCATGACACCATAGTCTTCAGAAGGTATCTGGGGGAGTGAAAAATCATCGTAGCGGCATCTCAATATTTTACAATAAACATAATCTATGTTCACATGAACCACGAGCAACCATTACACTATAAAGCCCCAATAGCGGAATATTCTATGATGAAAAGTATTCATCTATTTTACAAAGATAGCCATTACGATTCCATTAAATTCACGTCCCCGGAGGCGGAGAATACTTTTGTTCGAAATTTCCGTAGCGAAAATGTCGCCACTGACCGCAAATCACCAAAAACCCAAAAACCTTCTAACCTAGGTTAGGTTGGATTTTGGTTTTTGGTGATCTGAGTCGGTTCTGCCCTGATTCGTGTTGCTCGTTGCATTTTCTGGATAGTTAAAAGCTTGTTAAAAGTAATTATAAATATTTACTGGTCTGAAATGAATATTTGACGTAACGTAGCGAAATCTATTATGTAGCATTGATGAAGTGATGAAAAATGTATTAAGAAACAAAATACGAAACAATCGCTAGGCTAGTTGTAGCATTGGTGTAATGAAACATAGGCCTTGAAATAAAATACGTAACAATACATATTTTATTTCAATACTACAAGGAGAAAAGTTGCTCGGACTAAAGATTATGTTTAATTAATGTTAAACAGAGAAATAATTATTTTACGAATAGTCCCATCGGAGAAACGTTAAAAAACGAAAGGCATGGTCAAAGGAATTCGGTCAAAAAAAATCGCGTTTGCGATAGGTAATGAAGGTCAGTACGATTCGAATAACTGAATTTCTATAATCTACTCGCAGCACCGTTCAGGTACTTAAATATAATTGAAATGGTCTCACCCGGATGGTCGCTCGATAGGCCCGTTTAGTGCAGCTGCATCGCTCCGGTGATGATGCGAGGAGGACGTCTGCAATCTCCCTCACAAACCCTCGAACTTGATGTGGTAGTGCAAGGAGGGCCCACACGCACACGCCTGCACGCTGGCTGCGACGAGGTCAGGAAGACACACACACATTTACTCACAATTCCCCTCCCACCTTCACTCACACCTTTGCTGAACTATACTCGTAGTGCTTGCTAGGCCGAACCTAGTTCATTCAGCCACGCGTTACTAAGTGAGATACTACAGCGAACGTCACCGCATAAGGGTTTGCCTCCCAGTTGGTTTGATTGTTGCGGACCGACCGACCCAAATACGTGTAGCTCCGGGAACGGTTGGCGGGCAACTCCATGAGGGTCTGTAACCGTCAATATAGATATTTATTCACTCTAGCCTTGAAAACACCAGATTATACAATTTTATAAATACAGACACAGGGAGAGCATAAAAATTAATGACTGTTGAGCTTTTTTGCAGCGCTTCTTCTCAGCACTGCTTTCCTCTTGGGAATCGCTGGTGGATCTTTGACGTGTAAAAGTGCCCGTAGCGTCCATTTACTGAATAAACATTTTTATATTTTTAAGGTTAAAATAATTACAGACTTGTTTTTTAGAACAAAGATGAAACTGTCTCAGGGTAAACTTAATAGGTTTCTAAATAAGTACAAAACGACAGCAAGCAGCAACAGGTTTTCATTGGGTTTCTAATATTTTGTACAAATACGTCGTAGAACCGAAACCCTCAGTGCTAGAGTCTGACTTGCACTTGACCGGTTTGTTTGCATACGTGATAAAACTGCCCTTCTGTTACTTTCAATGAATCTTACAACTTATAGTTTAAAAAAAAAGGCTTAAGAAAAGATACGAAAAAGATCCCCGGTGTCCGCTACTGGGTGTTCCGTAATATGTTTGCAACATCGAAACTCACTCTGAATAACGAGTTTAAAGTCCCGCAAGTCCTTGCGCACTCTATTTGTACCTTTTTATGTTCATAAGAAAGTTATTTCGCCAGTGTTATGGTTCGGCAATAGTTATAGATTTCAGAGTAAATAGGTACAAGTTATGTAGGTGTCGCAGCATTTATAGTTATTTAAGCAACAGTCACAAAAATAGCCGAGTTTTCTAATAACAAGTACTAGTATTAGTAAGTATACCTGATTATGTTCCATTGCATACATGAGTATTTGTATTAAACTTTTTTTATGGGATGGAAAAGGTTAAAAATTACAAATAGAAAAATAAAAAATAAATAAAAAAACTGCCTTGAAAAACGAAAAAAAAACATACATACCTTCACGCCGTAGGCAGAGACTATGGAACGCCAGGTGCACCGGTCTAAACATACAACTTTCGCTTCCTTACATTCATCAATCTCTTCATGTTCGTAGGTACGTCGGTTTTGGGTGCTTTTGATTTGGCCCTTATTTAGTACATCGCGAATCTGATCATCGTACGACTGTCTAGGGCGTCCCCTAAACGCAATAAATAACTTTTTTTTAAAACCTTTACCTGCCTGTTAATAGGTCAGTTCAACTGAAATCGGCAATTTATTGGTATAAAATATTGTTTGTCGCCGACTCCAGTTGGACTGACCTATTATAGGTATACCAGAATCTTATGAAAAAAGGGAAATTTAAATTTGTAGCTAGCAACTCTGGGGAAATGGGTTAAAAGGTCATACTTAAAATAAAAAAAAACAACAACCACCTTCAAAAACGCGAATAATAACTTCTTTTGAATGATAGCTAATAGGTTAGTGCAACTGACTGAAGTCCGCTTTTGGTTGAAAATATTTTGAGTCGCTGATTTCAGTTGGACTAACTCGACATCAATCATTTTAAAAGAAGTGAGACTGAGGTCAAAAGCGGACCCATTTTTAATTAAAAAAATATATTTTTTGCGTTTTTGAAGGCGGCATTTTTGTTTTTTAAATCATTTATTTTATTTTATACTTTTTAGTGATCGTAATAAGCTTATATAGTCCAACTTCTTAGATTATATGAAACGTTAAGACACTTCAAGCTCGACGCAAGCAACGCCGCGGGAAAGTCATAGAGACATAATTTAAACAGTTAAATGTTCGTCGTGATAGTTGACAACTACCTTAAAGGAGATATCTTATCGCCACCCTTGAAATTGAGGAGTTCCGGTGGCCATCTGTGGTCTTCGTGATCAGCTCCACTTCACCAAATGATACTTTCTGAATGCAAATGCTAGACTTGTTACTAAAAATACAAAAATCGCTATCTATTTCCCAACAATATTTGAGGAGTTCCCTCAATTCCTCTCTGATCTCCTCATTAGATTCAGATTTGGTGACAATGGAACCACCTCGGAAGTATACTTTATCAAACAAAAAAGATTTTTTGAAATCAGTCCACAATTGACGGGGAAATCGTTGAACATAAATAAAAAAAAACATACAGTGGAACGTATAACCCCCTCCTTTTTTGAAGTTGGTTAAAAAGTATGAAATAATAGCTTTCGCCTGAAGCTTTATTTACCGACGTCAACCCGCCTAGGGCTGATAGAGCAGCTAAAAAGCTATCGATTTAACCCATACGTATATCCAGCGATTTGTAATAGTTTAGGAGATATTGATCATTTTAATCTGAATTTGGTTATTTTCCCATAAGCCCAGGTCACGAAAAATCCTTCATATCATGTTTTATTTCAGAAGTTTTTCAGTAGTATTGTTACGCCGATGGATAAAAAAAAGATAAAAGATAAAAGATGTTTATTCAGTAAGTAGGCCGCACGGGCACTTTTACACGTCAAAAATGTACCAGCGCTTCGCAAGAGACCACTGCTGAGAAGAAACGCCGCAAGAAACTCAACAGTTAGTCGTTTTTTTTTTAAATTACTTATACAATTATAGAACTTAACCTAGCATTATATAAAACAATGAATTTAACACTAAAATATATATATCATGCGTAGTTGAGCAGGAAAATGTGTCAAAACTCAGTATGTTCAGATGAACTCTTAAATAGTAATAATAATTATATATATAAATATATATATATATATATATATATATATATATATATATATATATATACATATACTTACCCATGACGGTGCAAAACAACCACATAGTTTTGATACATTCTCCTACAGAAACCGTGTCCCCTAGACAATAATTATACCTACAATGTGACTGACTGACTAAGCTATTACTAAGTTATTTAGGTGTTCAATTTAGGCCAAGCATTTTTATCTGTTAGATAGTCCTCGACCCTATAATAAGCTTTCGACATCAACGACTTTTTCAAGTAATTTTTAAGTGCTGGAAATGATAACTTTAAAACTTCGTCAGGTAATTTATTATAGAAATGAATGCATTGACCAACAAATGATTTATATACCTTACGGACACGAAATTTTTTAATAGCAATTTTATTTTTATTTCTTGTATTCAAATTATGTATATCACAATTCTTAACAAAAGAGTCTTGATTTTTAATGACATAAATAATATTCTCATAAATAAATTGTGACGCTACTGTCAAAATACTAATTTCTTTAAATAGTAATCTTAAGGAATCACGATGGCATAAGGCGTCTCATCTTTTATCGTTAATTTTGATTGTATATCTGTTGTGGCTGAAATATCGTTTCAGTCCGTTTCAGAGGTAGCTCTATCACATACCAGATTATCAAAATTTCGACCAACTTACCGTTGTTTTCAGGCGGCTGAAACATGTTTTCAGTCCGTTTCAGATGACGCCATAACCTGAAAACCCATTTTCAGGCATTTTCAGGACCCCTTATGGGCCTTTGAAGTACATTTCAGTATATGGCATTTTTTCCACTAAGAGTGAAAGAGACAGCATGATTAGAAAGAGACAGCGATAGGTACTGAGAACCTTCCAGAAGTGTGTGAAAGAGATAACACGAAATGAGACAGCAACACGCGGAACATTCCAGACTCATCCAGACCCGTGAGTCAAGGTCATTGCGATCGTAAAAACAACAAGGTAGCAAGGCGTAGAACATTCCAGCAACGAACAGTCTCGATCGACCTTGGCGGTACGAAGTACATCGAACATTCCGGAAGGCGTTCTAGAATAATCGGACTCGGGAACTATAAAACGGCGGACACCGGTTGCGACGAGTCAGTCTTTACTTGGAAAGCGAACAGTGCGAATAAGAGCGACCCGAGCGATCATCTGAGTATTCGAAGTTTATTGTGCGATAATTGTTTTGTAACGGTTTAAGTGAGTGCGTTATTAAAGTCTACTTTTGAGTATCGGTGTATTCGTGCATTTCTATCAGTTACCTACCCCCACGTACGTAACAGTATCTTACATTATTAGAATCATTACGAATCAGAGAAGTTTTTAAACCTATTTGCCCGTTTTTTTTAAACCAACTGTCTTAGTAATCACATAAAGTTCTTTTTTCATACAAAGTGAAAAACAAATATTGGTAGTTATGTACACCTAGTATGTTGAAACAAACTTTATGACATTACTTAAAAAGTTGACAAGAAAATCGAGCAAATGGGTTTAAAAACTTCGCTGATTCGTAATGATTGTAATTATGTAAGATACCAAATACTGGAAAACTTTTGAAATAGGTAAATAAAATATGAAATGAAGGATTTTTCGTGACACGGGCATTTAGTATGTCAAATAAAAGAAAAGGACCAAGCTAAAAGTTACCCAACAGTTACTGTTATCTGGACAATGAAAAATCAAGCCTAACATAATAAAATACAAAATGAATCATAAGTTGTTTTTATTAATTTCGCAGGTTTTTCCGTAAGATAGTCAAAGTTTATTAAGCTATGTTATATGTTTATCTTATATAGGGTGTATATAAGATATACATATAGCATTATGTAGTTGAAATACAAGTGTTCCCCTTCAAATAAGGAATAAAAATAGTTTTTTAAGGTAACACAATAAGAATGAGGGCGAAGTATTGGACGTACGTGTATGCTCGGTGCATTTTTGTTGGTGATACACAAATGCACCGAGCCGAGGTACTTACAATGAATGGACAAAATACGAAATTCAGTAGTAGTTCAGGATACTCGTAAAATTACTAGCGTAGTAGTGGATAGGTAGACAAGTGGGTTGTCATGTAGGTACAGGTAGTTCATTGAATACACACTTATCATTATTTTTATTGCTTTCATTTCATTTTAACAGGGGACAATGACACCAATTGACCTAGTCACAAACTAAGCTCTAGGCTTGTACTATGGGTACTAGACAACGATATACATACTTATATAGAGAAATATATACTTATTTACATAGAAAACATCCAAGACTTGAGAACAAATATACGCGCTCATCACACAAATATCTGCCCTTACCGGGATTTGAACCCAGGACAATATTTATATTTATATCGGCATACTACCCGTTATCCTGTATTTCCGCAGCAGCACTGGTTTCGTGTCAGCGATGCCCAATAGAATATAAAAGCTTGTAGGTACCACTCGGTAAGTTTCTATTCCACGTGCAAGTAGGTGACAGTCGCATGAGTAAGCATTTATAATTTTATGACTTAACACAGCTTTTGTTCGAGATTGATACTTCTGTACCTACGCTTGTAAATTCGAGTTCATAAATATGTGTACACTTCAGTACCCTGTCACTTTAATCGTTGTGACAATTCATAATAATTATGGCAGTTTAAACATGACATTAAATAGACAAGGTACTAGTATAGTTTATTATATATTTACTAGCTTTCGACCCGCGACTTCGTCTGCGGAGAGTCAGCACTTATGTTAAAAGTACAGACATAGTTTATATCACCTTCAAAGTGTTTTTAATGAAAAAAAACTTGTGCGTCTCGGGACGCCCGTCAGAAGTGATATTTTAAACTAATCTAAGTTAGCAAATATATATATATATATATATATTTTTATATCTATTTACGAATTTACATTTTGTTTTAATTAAATTAATTTATTGTTTGGTAAGGTGCTACTTGGATTGTTAAGTTAATGCGATAGTTAATATTCTCTTAAACAATTTATGTACTCCGTAATTGTCTTGTATATTAGAAGATATTACTTTATCAATAATAGCCTGTAAGTGTTTAATATATGTTATGTGGATGTACTTATTAATAAATAAATAAATAAATAAATAAATAAGTTGTACTATACCCTCCCATAGGAAGTTATCACTTCAAAAAGTACAAAATGGCGGTCATTTTTTTTAATCTGGTTACGGGTTCGCATTTGTAGTCCCAACGGGCCCTCAGATATCGATTTTCATGACAGTCGAACCAGTAACAAAAAGTTCAAAATGGCCGCCACTTTTTTTAAATCTGATTACGGGTTCGCATTTGTAGTCCCAAGGAAGATATCGATTTTCAAGACAGTCAAACCAGTAATAAAAATATTCAAAATAGCGGCCACTTATTTTTAAATCTGAGTACGGGTTTGCATTTGTAGTCCCCACGGATCCTCAGATATCGATTTTCAAGACAATCAAAGCAGGAACAAAAAAGTTCAAAATGGCGGCCACTTTTTTTTAACCTGAGTACGGGTTCGTATTTGTAGTCCCGACGGATCCTTAGAAATCGATTTTCAAGACAATCGAAGCAGTACTTAACAAAAAGTTTATAATTGCGGCCACTTTTTTCTAAATCTGAGTATTTGATCACATCTGTAGTCCCCACGGATCCTCAGATATCGATTTTCAAGACATTTGAACCAGTAACAAAAAAGTTCAAAATGGCGGCCACTTTTTAAAAATCTGATTACGGGTTCGCATTATTTTGTAGTCCCAAGGGGCCCTCACATACCGATTTTCAAGAAAATCGAACCAGTAACAAATAACTTAAACTAATCACTTTCAAAAACGGTGATAGTTTTAGGTTATATCGCGTCTTTACTTTCTCAACCTCGCACTTATCGAATAGTTGGAACTGGATAAGAAAGTAGTCTTTATTCTATAGAGAACATGAGTGCTTTTCCTGTCTAACTTTTCGATCAGATACGAGGTTGAGAAAGTAACGGGACGATATGCTCACGGTCAACAGTATTTATGCTTAGAAACGCAATACGGGGTGACGTCAGCAGGTAAGATCAAATACCGTTTACCATTTTCGTCTATACCTACCTACGATTGGCTTAGCGACTGAGAGGGTGGTCTATGACGGCATGGTGCCGCGGTTCAAATCCCATCCGATTCCTGTATCTTTTTGTATTTTAAAAATTGTATAAAAAAAAATGTTTTAAAAAACAAAAAACCGCTTTCAAAAACGCTAAAAATAACTTCTTTAAAATTGTAGGCACCTAATAGGTTAGTCTAACTGATATCGGCTTTTTGTTGAAAATATTGTGGTCGCCGACTTCAGTTAGAATACAATTTTAAAGAAGTTATTTTTTTTGCGTTTTTGAAGGCGGTTTTTGTTTTTTAAAACATTTATTTTATTTAATACTTTTTATTTAGTGATCATAATACGCTGTTACGTAGTCCTACTTCTTAGTTGATATGAAACTTTAAGTTATTTCAAGCGCGCCGCAAGCAACGCCGCGGGAAAGTCATAGTCATATTTCAACAAGTAAATATTCTTCGTTGTAGTCGCTCAACTATCTTAACCGAGATATCTTATCGCAACCCTTGAAATCGGTGCCGTTGAGGAGTTCCGGTGGCCATCTGTGGTCTTCATCATCAGTTCCACTTCACCAAATGATACTTTCTGAATGCAAATGCTAGACTTGTTGCTAAAAATACTAAAATCGCTATATGTTTGCCTAAAATATTTGAAGAGTTCCCTCAATTCCTCACGGATCCTCTCATCAGATTCAGATTTGGTGACAATGGGACCACCTCGAAAGTCTACTCAATAAAAAAAATATTGAAATCGGTCGACAATTGACGGAGTAATCGGTGAACATACATAAAAAAAAATACATACAGTGGAACGTATAACCTCCTCCTTTTTTGAAGTCGGTTAATTAGTTCTACCGCTGCCGTACGCGTGAGAGAAAGGGAAGCCAGACAGGGCCGGTATTTTAGGCGGTAAAAACGATATCGTAGTTTACCTGAGGGCCCTGCCAAGATGCATTACGCTAACAAGCGTTTCTCTTCGATTTGTTTTTAAACCAATCGCGTCACTGGTAGATGACATGATACGAAAAGTCACGTGATCTACCAGTGATGCGATTGGTTTTAAAACGAAACAAATAGAAACGCTAGTTACCGCAATGCGTATTGGCAGGGCCCTATGTTATGGTATTGTTATAACGTCAGCCACCATTACTGTCAAGAAAATAAGAGCTATCAAAACGTTGACACTACGATAACAGATCAAATACGATATTGTTTTTACCGTGTTGAATAGAGATGCAGGCTGTCGAGTAACGCGCGTTACGTAACGAAATGGTTTACCCTCCGTTAAGAAGTTATCACTTCAAAAAGTGCAGAACGTGAATTTTAAGTAAGCGGTTCACAAACACCTTTCATTTTATGATTCTAAAACATACAAAATTGCCATACAATATAAATTCACCGCCCCTCTTTCACCATAATGTTTTTTTAATCGACCCTAGATTAAATACATAAATAATATAGTCATCTCATCTATTTACTAAATTTCTATACCAGCAATTAACCCACTTAACAGAAGATTTTCCAAAAACACCATAGCTGGATATTTAGTCGCACTACCCTTTTTCATATCTTGTAGGTATATACGTTTGAAAGCAACTTTATTTCCTTACAAACTTTACAGTCAGTATCAGTAGTTTTTAGATCCCAAGTTTTTCCCTGTAGTTTTTTTTATTGATGATGGGTTTGTTCTCGACTATTTGATTCTGTAAGGGGCAAGTGTTTAAAATACACTGAAGCTTGCACTTTTTTAGATGCTAACATTCATGTACCTGGAAAAAAAACAACTCAAATACAAACTTTCACCACGCTTTTCACACTGTTAAGGGCTTATTTTAAAACCTGTTTTTTTATTTAATTAATAATGGTGCTAATACCGAGGTGCATGTATCTAACTTGCCCAGTCATAATTCTTATTTATAGGTAAACAGTAACCTTAATACCAGTAATGTCCACATTTCTCACATCAAAAATGACCAAATTCCCAAACAAACTTCTACCCCCATTTTACCCCCTTTTCCGAAATTATCGTATTTTTTTTAATTTGTACCGCAAACTACAACGTTAACTACCTTTGGGGTAGTTTTTCCAAATCGCCCATCGCCTTTTTAGGGTTTCATAACAAAAATGGCAAAAACTCTTATAGTTTCGTGATGTCCGTCCGTCCGTATGTCACACGCATTTTACTCGAAAACTACAGAGGTAACTACATTGATGAAATTTGGAGTAGGAATAGTTGTCTTGTAGAAGCCGTTTCTTAGTTTGGTAGTTGAAATAAAAATATTTATTTAGGTTGAGCACTCCCTAAAAAATGTGACAGTAAAGGAAAAAATAAACTCGCCATAAATCATCGTGCGGAACCTATTGCGAAAGTTCTTTAAAAACACAACTTCAACTTCTACCGCCAATTTACCACCGCCATTTACAGGGATAGTTTTTACAATATCTCCGAAAGCAATTTAGTAGCCCTGACATCTATTTACACGTTTCTCACTTAAAACAATAACGGAACTTGCTTATTTACTAACTTCGCTAAATGCTAAAATCGCAAGCGGTTGTATTTTCTATTAATATACAGTAGCCTAAATACTAATTTTCACATGTCTCACTTCAAAAATGACCAAAGTCCGAAACTTCTACCCCCCCACCCATTTTACCAGCTTTGGGGTAGTTTTTCGTAAATCGCCGAAAATATTTTTGTTTTATAAAAACAGTAATCTCATCACATTTCTCCCTTCAAAAATGTCTAAAATCCCATTCAAACTTCTACCGCCAATTTCCCCCTAAGTTTTTCCAAAATCGCTACAGTAGCGGCATCGAGTGATAGCACTTCTGAAGTTTGCTCGCTCATGAAGTTCCCTAAATATTGACAGGAAGTATAGAAGAACAGATGTCAAACTTCATTGTTGCAGGCACCGGAACAGTGATATACTGCTGGCGCTGTAATTTACCGAAACGCATTTCGTAAGTAGCTACATCTTGAGGTTGTTTTTATTTGCTCGCCCTCTAGCGTTCATCGTTTTAATCATTACTAACAAAAAACATTTCGCGTGATGATGACAAAGGACCGCTGACTGGTACAACAACGTAATGATAATTCAAATTCAAATTCATTTATTCTGTAAGTAGGCCCTGTAGGCACTTTTACATGTCTGAGTCTACCAGCGCTTCCAAGGGACTCTGTTGAGAAGAAACGCCGCAAGAAACTCAACAGGAAGTCTTTTTTTTTATATGAGTAATTTATTACTATGATAAACTTAAGCTAACTAATTTAAATGTCACAGGGATGTACAGGTCCCAGGAGCAATTATGAGAATTAAAGTATATTCAATTTAAATTGGAAATGTAAAGTCTCCAAATTTCAGATAAAAATTAAAAATAGACATAGGTAAGGAGATGTAGAAAGTCTCCACGGTCAATAATACAATTATGGAGATGTAAAGAGTCTCCAAATGTCAAATTAAAATTAAATTTAAGAAATAAACATCCATAGGAGATGTAGAAAGTCTCCACGGTCAATTATGGAGATGTAAAGAGTCTCCAGATGTCAAATTAAAATAATAAGCATACAAAGGAGATGTATATAGTCTCCACGGTCAATAATAATTGTAATACAAACAATTCAGTCCCAAGCATTGTTATCATTCATATAATCTTTGATACTATAATACGCTTTAGAAATTAGTTTACGTTTAACGTAACTTTTAAATTTATTTACTGATAGATGAGTAACACTACTTGGGAGCTTATTATAGAACCTTATACAATTACCCGTGAAAGAGTTTTTTATTTTATGAAGCCGTGTAAAGGGCACTGCGAGCTTATGTTTATTTCTAGTATTAACATTATGTATGTCACAGTTCTTTTTAAAATTAACGATGTTTTTATGAACATGCATAAGGTTTTCATAAATATATTGACTGTATACTGTTAATATATTGGTTTCTTTAAACTTATCTCTAAGAGAGTCTCTATGACCCATCTTGTAAACAGCACGAATAGCCCTCTTCTGCAGAACAAAGATGCTGTTTACGTCAGCACCACTACCCCATAGTAAAATACCATATGACATAATACTATGGAAGTAACTAAAATAAACTAATCGAGCGGTTTTCAAGTCTATTAGTTGCCGAATTTTATTAACTGCAAAAGCTGCAGAACTGAGTCTATTTGCTAATTTAGCCAGATGAGGACCCCATTGGAGTTTGGAGTCTAACGTTAAACCAAGAAATACTGTATCATTAACTAGGTCTAGTTTGTCATTTTTAATAGTTATAGTAGTTTGTCTATTTTTCACATTGGTTGTCATAAATTTAATACATTTAGTCTTTTTCTCATTCAGTAATAAATTATTAACACTGAACCAATCTACTACTTTTGATATAGCATTGTTTACATCAACATTGAACTCCTGTTGTCTTTTAACTTTAAATACGAGTGAGGTATCATCAGCAAACAATACTATATCATGGTTGTCCTTTATAAGGTATGGTAAATCATTTATGTAGATGAGGAATAGAAATGGACCCAAAATTGAGCCCTGTGGTACGCCCATTGAGACCACTGACCCAGGTGATCGTTTTCCATTCACGTCTACCCTTTGAATTCTCCCGTATAAGTACGTTTTTATTAAGTTTAACGCAGTACTTCTAACTCCATAGTGGTGTAGTTTCCTGACCAAAGTGTCATGGTTAACGCAATCGAAAGCCTTGGACAGATCGCAGAAAATACCTAAAGCATCATGTGACCCCTCCCAGGCATCAAAAATATGTTTAATTAACTCAACACCAGCTTCGGTTGTCGAGCGACCCCGAGTGAAACCAAATTGTTTATTGTGTAGTAAATTATTATATTGAAAATGTTCCATTAACTGTGATAAAATTAATTTCTCAAAGATTTTACTGAAAGTGGGTAGTATGGATATCGGATACCTAATGAAGTCGCTGCACTTTCACGTCACCGCCGCTGGCAAACTCGCGTCCTAGCTCTGAATTAACGTGGTTTAATGATTATTTATTCACTCATTTATCAATAATTTAAAATTTTGTATATTTTGACACAGTATTTCAAATTTCTGACAATATCGTCTTCTTCTAGCCACACAGTTTATTTCGAGAGTTTGATCTACAATTTATGGCCTTTTATGTTTTAGCTGTGTGGTTGCCGGCTTAGAATAGTACCACTCCATGCCTTCCCGTGGATGTCGTAAGAGTCGACTAAGGGAATAAAGGCTTGTAGTACTGTTAGGCGATGGGCTTGCAACCTGTCACTAATACACTCGTAAACATCTTAGCCTGATTATGCAAAATGTGGTTACAGAATTATCAACAAGCTTTTAGAGTTGTTGGCAATTCTGTAGCTCTACCTACCCCAAACTGGGAATCAAGGCGTGAGTTTATGTATGTATGTATGTTTATGCGTTACTTCTTTAATAAACTTTTTAAAAATATACATCTAACACTTGACTGAATTTTTTACGATAGTAAAATGAACTATTTGTCAGCTATCAAAAGTGCCATCACTCGATGCCGCTACTGTAAAAGCAATATAGTATATTTAATTTATATACGTTAACTATTTCCCACACAAAATTTTCCACGTTTCTCACTTCAAAAATATATACCTACCATACAATTTTCTACCCCCCATTTTACCACCTCAGAGGTAGTTTTTTCTGAATCGCCGAAAACAATATGTTTTGTATGTTTATTGCCTTTTGTGTTACATAGGTAGATTATAATTTGCATTAAAGAGCATTTCTGCCAAATTTCAAGTAAAATTTACCATGAAAAAATCCTTACACAATCTTTGCAACTCCTTTCCATCCCTCCAGGGGTTGAATTTTGGTACTTGCTGAAATACGTGACTCATTATTTTTTTTGAAGAGCTTTTCTACCAAGTTTCAAGAAAATTTGATCATAAAAATATTTTTTCTATACAAACTTTGCAACCCCATTGCATCCCTCTAGGAGTTGAATTTTAGTTATCGCTGAAATACGTGTTCTGTAGGAGAATGTATCAAAACTATGTGGTTGTTTTGCACCGTCATGGGTAAGTACATGTATATATAATTATTATTATTATTACTATTTATGAGTTCATCTGAACCTACTGAGTTTTGACACATTTTCCTGCTCAACTACGCACGATATATATATTTTAATGTTAAATTCATTGTTTTACATAATGCTAGGTTAATTTTATAATTGTAACAGTAATATTTAAAAATCGACTGACTGTTCAGTTTCTTGCGGCGCTTCTTCTCAACAGTGGTCTCTTGTGAAGCGCTGGTAGATTTTTGACGTGTAAAAGTACCCGTGCAGCCTACTTACTGAATAAACATCTTTTATCTTTTTTCTATCAAATGCTGGACTTGTTACTAAAAATACTGAAATTTCTATAGATATGTATGCCTATAATATTTGAGGAGTTTCCTCAATTCCTCATGGATCCCCTCATCGGATAACAAGTTGGTGACAATGGAACCACTTCGGAAGTATACTATATCAAACAAAAAAATATTTTTTGAAATCAGTTCATAAACGACGAAGTTATCTGCGAACCCACATAAAAAAATATATACATATATACGGTCGAATTGAGAAACCTCCTCCTTTTATGAAGTCGGTTAAAAATAGGTTCTTCATTCATGAATTCCTCTGTATGTTTGTTACTCGGTTTCTCCGCCAGTTGTGAACTGATTTTTTTTTGTTCAAAGGGATATACTTTCGAAGTGGTCCCATTGTCACCAAGTCAGAATCTGAGGAGGCTCCGGAGATTCCTAAGGAATTGAGGGAATTCCTCAAATATTATAGACATACACCACGTAGCGATTTTTCTTTTTTCAGAAACAAGTCTCGTATCCGCATTCCGAAAGTATCATCTAGTGAAGTGGAACTGGTGAAGAATACCCATCAAAAACATAAATGTGAAAATGGGAGCCAAGTTCAATATTTAGGAATATGCGATGCATGGTTATCCAATTCACCGAAAAAGAATTGAGATATAAATGGGTGCCAAGTTCCATAGATTATCCTGATATTTATTTATTAAGAACATACGACATGCTAAAATAAATTAAAAACACAATTTCTTATTTTTTTTGCTACAACAATGTTTGCTATTTAAAAGTATAACTTCTTAAATTTGAACACTCGAATTATTTACACAAAGCAGATAACTTAGTATAAACTGAAGCTCAAAATTTGACTCCGCTAGTTTTTACCAGCAAGACAATTGTTGAGTAAGATATGACCATACAATATAAATACAGTAACTTGCGTAAAACATACATTAGATAAGTTGATTAGCCAAATGTAACGTAACTTGTATGTGAAAACTAGCCAACACATTATTGTAACAGAAAAAATAAGGAATTGTTTTTAATTTATTTTTCAATGTCGTATGTTCTTAATAAATAAATATCAGGATAATCTATGGAACTTGGCACCCATATAGATCTCAATTCTTTTGTCGGTGAAGTCGATAACCATGCATCGCATATTCTTAAATATTGAACTTGGCTCACATTTTCACATTTATGTTTTTGATGGAATATCATTATTTTTTGTCAAATAAGTAGGTACCTATGCATTTCCTTAAATAAATAAATAGCCTATGCATTTCTTTAAATAAATAAATAGGATTAATATCAAATAAATTAGCATTAAATAATATTCATTAAATCGCAATTCAATAATTATTGAGTAGGTACTGTAATAATGGGGGCTGGGGATGTAGCAATTAAACACTTCTTTATGTAGTATTCTTCTTTTTATTTGCTTTTCAGATATAACGAATACAGTAGTTGTGTCCTAAGCGGTATCACAGCGGCGTCTGTCTATTTTTTCCAATGAAACAAAGCACCGTTGTTCCTTCGAACCAATTTGATTTCAAATCTATAAATTTAAAACCAAATTGGACACTTCGTACAAATAGTTTAATGAGATAAGGTTCGCCTTCAGTAGCAGGACCTTATATCATTACATCCCTCGTCCCTCTGGGAACAAGGAATGAAACCTACCTATTCCTAAAAACTACCTAGGCAGGAAGTCTCGTTATAATAAACAGTCGTCCCCCACTAGGGGATAACCTCCTGTGCCAAGTTTTTCCTTTAAGTTAGAACGGGATAAGATTGCCCCTTAATAAATAACATAGCACAGCTGGTTCCGATTCCCATAAAACCTGCGGAAAAGTAGGCCCCGCGACTGATAAGAAAAATTAACTACCTACCTAACCCTAGCTAGCAAATTTTGACAGTCCCAACATGGAGGATGCTGGAATGCCTTAACCTTTTCGACACTAAGGACATATACCAGTACTGCAGGCTCAATGCCAACGACTGACATATCAGTCATGGTTGAATAAAAACATGCATGGTTATCTGTGAGGCAAAGTTGACATTAGCTCTGACGTTGAGCTGTCAATGACGCGCGAATAACCACCCTTTTGAAAAAAGCGTTGAAAGGTTAAATAAGACCCAGTTTCGTCATTACTTATCGTATGATTAATTACTCAAAACTGTGTCTTGATGCGAACCTGTGTTCGTCTTATCTGTGAGTGTTCTGACGTTAGTCAAGTCACTCTCAGACTATTTACATCCTATTACATATTAGTGGACCTCTGTCCCCAGAATCCGGCCATGACTTGACCTTTGCCAAGTCACTTTTGGATCCAAGTTACCTAGCAATCATAACACATAATCAAAATTGTTTATTTTTCGTTAATACCTAACGTGGACAACATGAATAACAAAAAACAATATTAAATTATGATGTGCCTATGTCACACATCTCGGCCTGAGACATGGACATAGCATCTTCGCAGCATGATGATGCTCTGCATTCTCTTCCTGATGAGACATCAGGTGATTGCAGCATCAGCAAACTGCATGGCACATGCCTTAGTTTGCGCAGCTTGATTGTTGTTAAGTACATGAAAAAGAAACAATATTAAGCATATACGATAGCACAAATTAGGAAAGAGAACAGGTCACGCTCTCAAATGGGAAGATTCTAGGAAAGATCAACATAGCATTAACAATTAACTTCTTTAAGCCCTCGGCATAGACAGATATCCACTATGACTGAAAATAAATAGAAAATTAGGCGATACAGTTTACAGTAATTGATGGCACAGCGCAGTCGTGCCAGGATCGCCCATCTACTTCTTTACAGCAAACACCAGGAATCAGTCATCAGTCATCAGTCATCAACGTCATCAGACTTCAGAGTCATCAGGCACCAAACAGCCATCAGACACCAGGATCTTCCACTCAGCATCGATGAACATGAAATACACATAGTAAAACACACACAGCAAAACAAATTAAAATTAGGCAAGAGAACCTGCAAGAATTAAGCATGAACAAGCATCCAGCTAGTATCATTCCTCAACATGTAATGCATAGCGCATCAACCATGAAGGAACCCGCATGCCGTGGAATATGTGAGGTGAAACCAAATAAGCTTCTTCCAACCCTATGGGCGTAAAGGAATTCTCACAACCCCAGACACACCGGAGCCCTGCCATGGAGACATGCCCATGCACCATGTTCCTTTCTCCTCTCTCTCCAACAATGGTTGTTCATGCTTGTCTTAACTTGCTATCCTGTGAAAAATAACAACAATCATTAATTACACCTTATATACTAAAATCTTAACCAAAACTATATCTAACCTATACCTATCTCCTAACATGAAACCTTTTTAAACGGTTCCTATGCAATACAAGGGTTTTTGAAGGCATAGCGACTTTCCTTACTTTGTAATTTTCATTACTAAGTCTAGCAACTACTTCAAAAGGTCCCTTATAACGCTTGGAGAGCTTAAAACTGAGTCCTGTCCTCCTTTTAGGGCAGTAGATCATAACTTTCTCCCCTGCGTTAAAAACAACATCTTTGGCCTTCTCATCATAATAAGCTTTCTGCTTTTGTTGTGCCTGACGAATGTTTCCCCTAACTTTATTCACTAATAAAGACATTCGTGTCATTTTATTCGCCAAGTTTTCTGAAACATTAATATGATTAATTCGCAACTCTACATCAGATCTGTATATCGGTTCCCTTCCATAGATTAGTACATGCGGTGACACTCCTGTACTAACATGCCGGGCACTATTATACGCATAAGTTACCATTGGTAAATACGTACACCAATTACGTTGAGACTCAGACACATACTTCGACAATGCTGATAGCAGTGTTCTATTAAAACGCTCCACCAGTCCAATTGTCTGCGGATGATATGTTGTCGCATGCGACAATGTCACATTGAAATATCGGGCCGTTTCCTTGATCATATTGGAAGTGAACACGGAACCTCTATCCGTTATCAATTGCTGTATGCCCCCAAATCGGCACAATATTTCTGTAATCAAAAAATCATTTATTATCTCCGCCGTGACCCGGGGTACCGCTTTACATATAGCGTATTTGGATAAATACTCCAATGCAATAATGATGTACTTATTCCCTCTATCCGAGATTTGCATCGGGCCTAGTACATCTATTCCTACCTTTTGGTACAAGTCTGAAACAGAAACAGAAATTAATGGAGCAATCACTTTGTTTACATTCCTTTCCTGACAGCGATGACAAGATCTGACATATTCGTTAATTTTCTTTTCTGCTTTATCTATGTAGTATCTGTCATTAAACTTCGCATAGGTTTTAAAAAGTCCGAAATGACCTCCAGTCACAGGGTCATCATGGAGTTCATTCATGCACTCTGCAAAGCACTCTCTTGGCAAGACCAATAACTCCTTTGTCTCTTGTCCGACCTTTCTCTTCTTATACAATAAGTCTCCCTGTAAAAAATAATTTTGATAAATTCGCGTATTATTTTGGCGCATACGGTTCAAAATATTGCTGCAAAACCCATCTGATTGCTGCGCTGACTTCACATCGATGCTATTCAGTGCATACAAGACAAATCCGTCCTCCTGCTCAGGAACCTTCTCTATGCATTCTGCATCTGGATTTTCAATCAATGGATTCCTGCTTAAAAAATCCGCCACTACGTTGTCTCTTCCGCAGCAATACACAATATCGAAATTCCACGATTGTACCGATAAAGCCCATCTCGCAAGTCTGCCATTCATGTCCCGCTTACTCTTTAACCAGACTAGTGCCCTGTGGTCAGTAACGACTTGAAACTTTAGGCCCCATAAGTAATGCTTGAAATATTGTATAGCCCATATCAATCCTAGGCATTCTTTTTCCGTCACCGAATATCTCTGCTCGGCAGCACTCAATTTCCTCGAAGCGTATGCAACCGGTTTCATATCCTCTTTACCCTGAAATAAGCAACTTCCCAAAGCTTTATCAGAGCTATCGACGTACAGCCTCGTTGTCACATCTTTATCGTTTGAGAAATAAGCTAAAATTGGTGCTTCGCATATTTTATTTCTTAGCTCCTCAAAAGCTTTTTGCTCCACATCTGTCCAAAGAAACTTCTTATTTTTCTTCGTCAAACTCGTTATAGGAAATGCAATCCATCACTCGCTGAAACATAGCTTGGCTTGTTTTTAATCCGAATGGCAACACATTAAATTCGTAAAGGCCGGTGTGCGTCACAAAGGCCGTTTTATCCTTGCCTTCTCCCAGGGCCAGTTGCCAATATCCAGCATTCATGTCCATGTCTGCAAAGTATTTCGCTCCTTGCAAACATGCCAACAAATCCTTTGTCCTCGGGATTGGATAAGAGTCCATTTTTTTTTTTTTATTCAAAGCCCTGAAATCTATGCAGAATCTTGGTGGACCCTCTGGTTTATCAACCAATACCACAGGCGATGCATAAGGACTCCTTGACTCTTGAATAATGCCATTCTTCAGCATTTCATGCACCTGCTCATCAATAATTTGTCTCTGCTTCTCCGAAACTCGATATGGTGCCTTATGGACTGGTTCTTCATCGGATGTTTTTATTGATATTAAAGAATCCTTGTAACATCCCAATTCATGCGTGGCAAACGAAAATGTTTCACGGAACCCTTTTAACAACTTAGTCAGTTCGGACTTTTGTTTTTCTGGTAACTCGTCATTTACATTAAAAACAACTGGTTCCCTTTCCGAAATATTGAGCAAATAGTTTTCATTTCGTTGCAGCAAATCTGTAAAATAAACATAGTCAGTTTTTTTCATATAAGAATCTTGTACAAACTCTTCGGTTTGTATTGAGAAATTTATTTTTTTCTCATTATGGTCAGGCTTAGATTTGAACGGTATTTTAATGTCATTATTCAATGTCAGAACACCGCATACGAAATCAATAACTGCTTTATTATCTCGTAAAAAATCTTGGCCCAAAATAAACAGATCAGCAGGATCTTCCACAACCAATACCTGTTGGCGGAAGTACACATTGCCAATTACAAGCCCCATCTCGGCTCTGCCTACCACATGGATGGTATGCCCACCTACGGCACGCAATGGTACCTGAGGGGATTGGATAAGGCTCACCTGCTTTAGGCCCTCCAAGCGCGATGACGATACACAAGAAACTGATGCTCCCGAATCTACACCCCGCACCGCACCTCCACCATGTAATAATGGGGGCTGGGGATGTAGCAATTAAACACTTCTTTATGTAGTATTCTTCTTTTTATTTGCTTTTCAGATATAACGAATACTGTAGTTGTGTCCTAAGCGGTATCACAGCGGCGTCTGTCTATTTTTTCCAATGAAACAAAGCACCGTTGTTCCTTCGAACCAATTTGATTTCAAATCTATAAATTTAAAACCAAATTGGACACTTCGTACAAATAGTTTAATGAGATAAGGTTCGCCTTCAGTAGCAGGACCTTATATCATTACAGTACCTAGTTCCGGTGAATCTATGATCATCATTCATCATCATCATCAGTTCTACTTCACCAAGTGCCGCTTTTCAAGAGCAAATGCACGAGTTACTATATGATAGTAAATAGTAACTCGTGCAAACAAAATACCCAAATCGCTATTGGTGTACCTAAAATATTTGAAGATTTCCTTAAAATTTATCCAGGACCCCATGATCAGATTCTGACCTGATGATAGTGGGACCACTCCGGGAGTATTCCCTATGAAACCATAAAAATAATTTTCCACATCGGTTAATAAATGACCGAGTTCTGAGGTAACTAGCATAAATAATAATAATAATAATAATAAATATTAATAATAATAAAATATTTTATTTTTGTATTAGTATTGTTATTTTACTTTTATATTTGAATATTTGTTATAAAAAACCTAATGTACAGAAAATTAAATAAATATCTAAAATAATAATAAAACTTAAAAAACACCGTTTTCTGTTTTTTTTAATTTGTAAACACATTATTACCCATCTAGATGCCAAATTTCACATTTGTAGGTCACCTGGAAGTGGGTTAGGTTTTTGATGATTAATCAGTCAGTCAGTCAGTCAGTCAGTCAGTGGTAAAAATGCCGATTTTTAGACGATAATATCTCAATAACCGTTTCACCTTTTTAGGGTTCCGTAGTCAAAGTAACCCTTATAGTTTCGCCATGTCCGTCCGTCCTTTTGTCGTTCCGCAGCCTAGATCAGAGACGTTGAGTACTAGAAACCTTTTATTTGGCATGAATATACATATTAGTTACGCCAACAAAGTGGTAAAATAAAATCTAGTTTTTTTTTTTACTGTACATCCCCTCGACGTAACGTGGTGATGTATTTTTTTTCTCTCTTCTATCCCATAGCGTGGGGTGTCGTTGGATAGGTCTTTCAAAAATATTACGGGTTTGTAAAAACAATATTTCGATTGAGGGATCCATTTATGAAATACTGCGACCCGCCCTCGCTTCGCTTAGGTTAATATAAGTAGAAATAACCCAAGTGCATCAATACGAGTACGTAGTATAAAATGAAGTCGCCCTCCGCGTCTGTCTGTCTGTATTTTCGCTAACTCCTCCTAAACCACGCAACGGATTTTGATACGGTGTTTACTGTCATTTAGAAAATTTATTCCGGATGGTTTATATGTATATGTCATTCTAATTAAGTTTTAATATAATTGAGAAAACTCAATGTTTTCTTACCAAGTCGTCAAAAAATCGATTTTCGGGGGCTTACATAGCTTACGCTGGCTAAACCTTAAGAGATATATCAAAATAATGTACTGAAGAATTGTAGTTCTTCAGAAAACCTAAAAAAATGTCCGGAATGGCATATGTCGATCTCCTAAGGTTGGCTCAGAGTAACCATTTTTATCTTTAAAATTTTATTAAAAAATATTTGGTCATTTGCGAAGCTATTTTCCCCAATTCAGTATTTATACTTATCCGGATAAATACGTTAGTTACCGCGGGCATTTAATGTAGACTAAAATTGTCCTTTACACTATATTATTTAAATAAATACTTCAGAAGATATGGCAGATTCAAAATTACGCGCAACCTAAATCTGTATTACCGAAACGCTCGGCCGGGCCTATGGCCGCGCTTCGCCCTTTAGTATGTACCTACAGCCGAAATAAATAAAGAACTAACTAGAGCCTAATAAAGAAATAAAAGAATTTCATATTACTAAGGGCTGATTTTTCAATCTCCAGGTAACACGATCTGTCAGGTAAATTGTAGCTCTGTCCTTTTCTTTGTCATAAGAAAGATAAGGACAGAGCTACAATTTACCTGACAGATCGTGTTATCTGGAGATTGAAAAATCAGCCCTAAATTAGGGAAATGGGTAGATAGATTGAGTTTAGGTTTTGGATAAAAGTATTTTTTATGTGGTTTTTCATATTTTTGAATACAAGGGTAAATGAACCAATAAAGGTAATAAAATAAGTTTATTTTCTCTAAGTGTTTTTTTTTTAATCTTAGTGTTTATTATTTAATTTTGTAGAGATAAAACTCAATTTTTCTTATTTTACGTAAGTACCTACATATTTCCTTCCTACTTGGTTATCAATGAGAAAGTGTGTTGATTAGTTAATTATTTTTTCTTATGTTGTTTGTGTTGTAAATATTTCGAATATAGGTACACATGTATTTCAAGCTGTAAATTTAAAAATAAATGTTAACTTTTATGTTTTAGCATATTTATTACCTTAGCCTGGCTGGTGTTAGTTTAGTAGTTGTCCCATCAATGAAGCAGGTAGTTATTTTTGTGGATTTGGGTTAATTTAATAGGTATTGTTTGATTTTTTAAGGTGAAAACTCAAAATGAATTAAGTACCTATGACGCGAAGAATTCGTTTTAATATTTATCATAGAATTAGGGGTAATAATAGAAACAATTTACGTCTTAATGATGAAATCAAAGAAGAAAGGGAAATCAGGCTGTGTAATAGAAGAGAAATTAATTATTTTCGAAGAAATAGGGAATCGTCTTTTGAACGTTACGTTCGTCTTAGAGTTGATAGGGATAGACATAGATCATAGCGAGCCAGGGCATCTTCTACTTAACGTGACGTTCGGCTTATAGGCGACAGGGATAGATGTAGATCTCAGAGAGCCAGAGAATCTTATACTGAACATGAACGTAGGTCCACAATAACTTCAAATTTATGGCCAAATAAAGTGAATTCTGCATTCCTCTACAAACAAACCTCTTTTGCAAACCTCTACGCAAATGCACCTATATAAAAATTATTTCACCATTTGAAAAGTATATTTATTCCAGACTAGCGACCCGCCCTCGCTTCGCTTCGGTTAATATAAGTAGAAATAACCCAAGTGCATCTGGAATAAATATACTAAGTTATCTGACCATAATGCTATTCTAATAAGTATAGCATTATGGTCAGATAACTTAGTATTAAGGACTCGAGCTTTACAATTTTCTTTGTTAAAGTTAACTATAAAATTATCTATACAAGTTGCACTCTGTCCCTTTGTTCTCGTTGGTTCATTAATAAGGTACTCACAATAATTATAGCTCTTAATGGTATTCTTGAATTTGATTACTTTATTGTTTGATTTTAGCATGTCCAAGTTGAAGTCACCAGTCAAGATCATTTGTTTACCTTCCTTAGTAATTTTACCAAGGATAAGCGTGATTGTGTCTTTGAACATATCGAAATCGTAGTCAGGGCGATAAACACATAATACTACGATTTTTGGTGATTTCAGCGCGATCGCTGCTGTTTCACAGTTCATTTCTATCGATAACCTACATATATCTTGTCGTTATTTAGATACATTTTATATTGTTTCTGATGTAAATCGCAACGCCCCCGTGATTAAATAATTTCCTATTGAAGTAATTATTTCCCAAAAAAATAATTTCCCATGTTTCTGTTAAGCATAGCTCGTCACAGTTAAAACTATCTGTTAACAGTTCTATTTCTGCGTATTTATTACTGATGCACTGGATGTTAGTCTGGATTACTGCTAAGTAAGTCTGATCCTGTTTCCCCTTTGCGGTCATAAAAGGGCTAGATAGCGTATGTTCTCATTGCCGTGTGCTAGTTGTGATAATATTTCCCTATTTATCCAGAATATTTCGTCGTTATTTACTTTGTCATATAAAATGCTGCATATTATTATTTTAAATCTTCTTGTCTCGTGGAATAAAAGAGTGTTTAGCATCCTAGCGTATGATCTCTTTGTGTGAGTATTCATAGAATACTGGCTTATTAATATAGCAACTGTCTCCCTTTCTGTCAAGTCTTCGGTGTCTAGAATA
Organism: Acleris literana; assembly: GCA_946894065.1. NCBI lineage: Eukaryota > Metazoa > Arthropoda > Insecta > Lepidoptera > Tortricidae > Acleris > Acleris literana. The sequence continues at coordinate 48,332,409 of OX335668.1, forward strand.
AAATGTTCCAGGATATTCTCAAATGTCGCTTGGGGTTTACAGATGTTTACGACATTGCATGAGTCAGTTGATTGGTTTAGTTGTGAACCTAATCCTACTCCTATTTTGTCGGAGTAGATTCATATTTTTGCCTTTTGTGTTTTTTTTTGTGTAATTTTGTTATTAGTTTGTATATATTCCTCTTTGCTGTGTTCTGCGTCTTGTGTGCTATATGAATCGTTTTTCTTCCTATCGTTTTTGTTCTTATTTTTAAGCTAAGCTTTCTTCAGGTATGTGTCGCTGATAAATTTATCGACCTCTTTTCTATTCTTATGTTTTGTTAGGGCTTTGATTGTTTTATTTTGCTGTCTAATCCTGCGGCTAAGCTTTTTATTTTTCGATGTTATCAGATTAGTTCTTGGTTTGTTGATGTTTACATCATCTTTTGTTTGTGTTTTTAAGCTATTTGCGCTGGCAGTTTCTGTGTCCTCGTTAAAGTCAATTTTTTTTCTGCGTTCTGCTGATTGATTACCATCTATCTTTCATTTTGAGTTTTTTTGGGCTCACTAAGTATATTTTTGCACATGTCTTTATACATGTCCATTTTCTTTTGAGTGTTAACATTATTTCCTTTTAGCATGTTAATTTCTTCATTTAAGTTGGCAATTTCGTGATGAGCAATTTCTAATTCATTTTCAGCGTGTTGCAGTTTTAGCTTAAGATTTTGAATAATGTGATCTGTGATAATTATTAGACAGATCAGGAAGGCTCATATTTAATTGACTGCTTTGTGTCCCCTCCGTATCTATATCCGGATTAATTGTTTGTTGTGATTTGACTCTTTTTAGTGTACGTGAGTTTTTACGTATTAATTTTATTTGTTCCCTTTGTATCAATTTTGATTGTTCCGTTTGTAATTTTAGCCTCCTTGTCATTATTGTTGGTGTGGATTTACTCGAACTCATTGTGGTTAATCTTGCAGCGAAAATAAGAATATAATATAATTTTATGTTAGTTTATTCAGATCGGATTTTTACAAACGAAACTTTGGTCTCCTTAAACTTGTTCGGTAAAATAAGTAGTCTACTCAAACTTGCTACCACACTGCGCAAGTTTCATTTACTTGTAACACTTTCTAGTCTAGATTTCATTGATTTTATAATTTTTTACTACTGAAAAACTTACATGAACTTCAGACGAGAATGTAACTTTCAAAGTCAATTTATTGCTTTCTTTTGGGCTGTATTGCCGCAGTTGGAGAAAAAATACATGCCGTAACTTCGATACAATCCTTTCTCATCATTTTCACAACACGTTGGCACTTATTTACTCTTATTATTGCACAAATAAATTTCAACAACAAACAGAAATTGTTATTGGTCAAAAATCTACTGTCAAAGGTAAACGTTTCGATACTTCATTGCTGGCCTTTCTGAATTTCATCCGCGGCTGTCATATTTGACAGTCTTCCATATATTTTTCTTACGATTAAACTCGTTTCAGCTTCCACATGAATCTATTCTAAACTGAGCATCACGTAGGATATTTAATCATAAATATTCACTAAATTCTAAAATACATAATTCAAAATACTTAATATCTAGCTGATCATTTTTGGTTTTGCGTGGCGAACAAAACGCAGTAGTAAGTTGGCAACACGGGTAATATTAGTTTCGTTTCAGGCAAGTTGTGTTCAATTATACAGATAAACGTCATACTCATTCGCCTTTTATTTTAGTAAAGCTTTACGGTAAAATGAGGAAGAAGTCTGGAGTTTCCCTCTATTCCCTATTCCTTAATTGTGTCAGGTTTTCAAAAGGAATATCTTCGTTTTCGGTCGGTCATGCCAAATGAATCATTAATTGCAATGACAAAACGGAACGCATAACAAGTGGTTTTTCGAGATCTTTCTAGGGAATCGATCTCGCCAGCATTCGGATTATCCATTGCAATGTGAGCACATTACACTTTTATTTCCGGATAAATTTTCTCGCTTCGGGCGTTCGGCCCAAATTTGCGTAACTTAGCTTCACGCCCAACATGAGGTCCTAAGGAAAATCAATACTTTATTTGTCCACGTTAAGTCTATCCACTACTCAGTTACTCTCAGATGAAAATTTATTAAGTTACTTTCCAACTTACTACGCCGCTTCACTCTTATACGGCGACCCAGTATCTACTCGGATGCTAAGGGATAACCTTGATTAACGGGGTTCAACTGCGGGTGCATCGGGTGCCGCGATCCTCAAGGCGGATACTGCTACAATTTGATGGTAACGGCGGGCGCTGTTTGGGTGATATTCTCCGGAGAAAGCTCCGCGGTTCACGTCGATCAACTCGTGTAACTCTTACTTCGGACATCTGGTAAATTTTATCCTTTTTATAAACAATCTTTAGTACCAAAGCAACCGAAATAAGCCTAAGATACTGATTATAACATATTTAGTAACATTTATATGGTATGCATAAGACCACACAAGGTATACTCTATTCTATATTTCTATTTCGAGTGTAAACCTTATTACTACTTAACTTAAAATTACTTAAGGAGGATCAACCCCTGTATATGAAATAAATGTTTAACTATGAATGATCTTATGACTTTTATTTAGCGAATTTTTATTTTGTCGGTGAGTTCATCTGGCGCTCATAAGTATAAATTTGATGAGGCTTTACTGCTCTGGCCACACCCTCGAATCACACGGCCTGTTCTCATGCTCGGGAAATTACATACTGGCAACTTAATTTTGCTCGTGATGGTGGTAATAGAAGGTAATGGTGAACCTCTGTCAGGTTTCAGTTGCGAGCCAATCAGCTGGTTTTACGTGTGTTAAAGATATTGTTTTTAAAATCAAAATCCCCGTTATGAATTAGAAAAATGTTTCAAATGAACGATTTAACGGTTTATTGTTTGTTTTCTCACCATCGAAAATGTTGTGCTGTTAGTTTCAATCGGCTGTTTCGGTCGAACTCCAACGTAAGTGTTCTTAGGTTATGTTTAGCCTCCTGTAAACCGACTTTAAACACACTTAGGTACTTTTAAGGAAAATAAATAACACAGAGCGATTCTATAGTTGTTTTCACGGCCAGTGTTACCAGCGCAATGTCTGTTTATGTTCTTATGTATGTCACACACTGTATAAACAATAGTTATGAACAACGTCAGATGCAATTTAAGTTAAGTTAATTTAAATTAAGTGTAAGGAATCTGAATAGATATAGCTTATCATTTTGTTTTAGCTGATAAAAAAATGGATTATTATTTGTTGCAAACCAATTTCTTTGCCCGGTCACTTCCATCCATTTCTCTAGATTACTTGGAATAACCTATAATTATGTCATTCAGACGGAAATATTATACCAACAAAAATAATTTACTTACCTAAGAATCGATTAGAATCATGAAGCATCGAAAGGTGTATACATCACTATTTGCATCATTAGATAAAAAAATGATAATTTTACAGGGCGCTATCTTCTTCTTTTTAACCGACTTCAAAAAAAGGAGGAGGCTCTCAATTCGTCGGGTTTTTTTTTTATGTATGTTCCCCGATTACTCGAAGACCACTGGACCGATTTGAAAAATGTTTTCGTTGTTCGAATGGGTATACTTTCTAGTTGGTCCCATTGTCAAGACGTCAGGATCTGATGATGGGATCTTGGAGAAATCAAGAGAACTCCTCAAATATTATTGGCACACCTATAGCGATTTTGGTATTTTTCACTGTAACTCGTGCATTTGCTTTTGAGAAGTACTATATGGTGAAGTGGAACTGATGATGAAGACCACAGATGGCCACCGGAACTCCTTAACGGTACCAATTTCAAGGGTGGCGATAAGATATTTCGATTAAGGTAGTTGAGCGACTATGCCGAAGCACATTTAGGTTTAAATATGACTATGACATTCCCGCGGCGTTGTCTGCGGCGAGCTTGAAATGTTCTATAGTTTCTCATTAATATTTAGAAGTGGAGCTACGTAACAGTATAAATAGGATCACTAAAAAGTATAAAATAAAATAAATGTTTAAAAAAACAAAAACCCGCCTTCAAAAAGCAAAAAATAACTTCTTTAAAATGGTAGGTAAATAGGTCAGTCCAACTGAAGTCGGCGTCCAACAATATTTTAACCAAAAGCAGACTTCAGTTGCACTGACCTATTTACCTACCATTTTAAAGAAGTTATTTTTTGCTTTTTGAAGGCGGGTTTTTGTTTTTTAAGCACTAAGAAGCCGAGCGACACAATCTAAAGTTCGATCGTATTATTTCCATTGCGCGTTTAATATAGGCAGGCGCTACAACTTTGCAACTAAAGTAAGCAATGTATCATGAATATGAATTTAACGGGTCTATATCGGATGGCATACAATTATTAGTCCTATCGTTGTGTCGCATAACGTCTTTTGTCCTAATAACGTATGGCATACACTTTGTTCTGCATATTTTTGATTGTCCGAAATTGTTGCTCCTATTATCGTTTGTCCTAAATATTATTTGTCCTATCGTTTGATGTGGCTAAGATTCAACTGTCGAATGATTGATGTGCATAATTGTAATATTCCTAATCCTATTAATAGTACTAATAAAAAATCCTATTTCTAATTATACATAAAAAAAAGTTTTATTTACAAACCTAACCTTGTCAACCTTGTTGGTTCTGGCGTTTCGCTCGCTCGTTACGGTCACAGTTCTACCTAACATTCCTCCTCGCTTCGCTCGTCGTCGTACCTAACCTAACCGAAATCTGACCTGCCTGAAGGTAGAATACTTCACGCCTACCATTAACTACCATAGGTTAGTTTAGGTGCTGTAATTGTAGCCAATTTAATAATAGGCAAAATAATTCTTAGGACAATTCATGTTAGGAATATTATGCCTTAGGTAATTAGATTTTAGAGTTATCAATATTAGGACAAACTTGCATTAGGTCTTTAAATGAGTATGCGCAAAAATTATTAGGACAAACGAGTAGTATGCCATTCAACAGTATGCCAAATATTCTCGGCCAAACATTTTTAGGACAAAAAACGTTATGCGATACAACAGGCACCCGAATTTAACCCATAAAATCTTATTTTGCTCAGTAAAACCACGACAAACCTATAATAATGTTTTTTTTAAATAGATAAATCATAATTTTAGAAGAAATTTACTTGCTTATGGAAGGAAACATGCCCATTATTTGGGTCAGCTTTTTCTGTACAGTCAACAACAACCTGTCATTTTTCTAGATATCGCATGACGTCCGGAGACGATGACGGTCGAACGCGGACTATAGGAAGCCGCGTAGAAACCAGACATTTAGACTGCTTTTGATACGCAAAGTACTTACACTCGCGTGGTCTAGTTAGATTAAGGTCTGTGCGTCAAACCTACCCTACCTCGCTTCGCAAATAAATACACACACAGTAAATTATCTTCATTAACTTAATATCTACTTATAATACCAAAAACTACCTAGAAGCTATGAAATGTACAAATAACTTATTAACTACCAGTTTACTTATCAACAAATGTTCCCATATAAACTATCCGCGTGTTCGTGTATAAACAAAACGCTTTTTTTTACGTTTGTAGATATGAGGTAGCCGTGTGCGGCGTTAGAGCGTTCCGCACAGTAGCTCTACAAACTTGTAAAATCTGGACCCCTATTCTCGTGGCACTCGAGATTAATAAACTAACATGCGAGATGAAGATGTCAACTGTATATAAAATTGTATTTGTTTCGCCATATCTCCCATGTAATTTCATCTCTAGTGGTTCAATATTAGGGGACAAGTTTGAATTACATTTAAAAAAAAGCAGTGACATAGGTTTTAGCAAAAATACACCTAATATTTTACGACACCAAATGGTGTGTTCTGGTTGGAGCTAGATACAAAAATTGGTTGATTGATTTTCATTGGTTCTTAAAGTTGGACAACAATGTTCTCGACCAATCAGCAAACACGCCGACAAAAACATTCTTGATCTGTCCTTATAAGTGACATTTTGTGACCCCAAACAAGACCATCTTTTCTGTTATTTATTTTTTTACGATAACACGCAGGCAGTATGGTTTTACGCAATAGAATAGAGGACGCGATTTCTAGTATCCTTTAGCCCGGAGGTACGTTTGTTAGTGGAGCATTCCATAGAAAATGTTAATTTTTAGTGCATGAATAAATATAGTCCAATATATATTTCTTTGATGCAGAAGTATTCTTAAGACACTAAAGTTATCTCTTTGATATATTATTTTGGTAAAAAATAAACCTAACGGAACATTTTCACGGGTGTAAGGGGGCGGGTTGTGAGTATGGGCATGTACCCCCCATGAATAGTAAACAAAAACCACGGCCCCTAGTTCCCGGCCGCCCTACAATTCTGGGTCACGGCAGCGGCCTCGGTTACGGTAGGACACGGGGTGCGAAGAATCCCCGGGCTACGGACGGCTGCCACAAACCACTAACCTTGGCAACGTACAACGGACGCAGTCTAAGGCTGGATGAAGGCCTGGTTGAACTCGAGGAAGAGCTTAAAAACATCAGATGGCATATTCTAGGGCTGTCAGAAGTTTGAAGACAGGGGGAGGACACGATGACCCTGGAATCTGGCCACATTTTCTCCTTCCGAGAGGGAGACCAAACTCTCCCAAGGTGGCGTAGGTTTCTTTGTCCACAAAGATCTCCGTGACAACGTGTTAGAGAATCCAGCGTGTCCACCCGGGTAGCGTACCTTGTACTAAAACTGACCGAGAGGTACTCCCTCAAAGTCATACAGGTATACGCGCCGACGTCGACAGGGCATTCAGATGATGTGCTCGAGGCCATGTATGAAGATATATCTAAGGCCATACACCATACAACTAAGACCCACTTCACCGTTTTCATGGGCGACTTCAACGCCAAAGTAGGAGTACAGTGGGGCTAGACAAGTTGCCATCGAATACGAACGCTAGCGTTAGGTGATCACCTGTGGTGACACTGACTCAGTTGACAGTTTCTTCGCATAGTTACCGCCCTTGGATACCGATGTTTATATTGTGATAGTGCTCGTGTTGAATTCGACCTGTCAAGATAGTACTGCGTAACGACCGTAGTTGTCAAAACTATCACTATTTGATTAGCGCGAGTGATAGTGATCACTTTACAGTGTGTCAGTTATAACGAGTGATATATCACGTGACTATCTTACGTCAATTCCATACATTTTTCAAAGCGACAGGTGATTACTTAACGCTAGCGTTTGTATTCGAAGGTAACTTGTCTAGTATAGGTGTCTTACCGGGCGATAAATAACTAAGTCCGTAGTAAATTATAAACACCTATTTAATACAAGTTCACAAAGAGTAGAAGCACAAGCACAAGAGTCAGAAGCACGAGGGAAAGAGAAAGAGTTCCAACACAGAGAAAGGAAGAAAGTTAAAACACGAAATTACTATGCGTTGCGTAAGCGTCGCGTAAGCAAATCGGGAGCCGAACGGACATGCGCTCCGCGTCGCGTTCATTACAGGACTGGCGAGGGGCGCGCGGCGGTCGGCGCCGGCGCTGGGCCGCTCGCTTGTAACGGGATTTTAACCGACGTTAGGGATGCGAGGTCTTGTATTTGGCGCGGCCGCCACATCACTCCCCCGCTGAGACCGTGCCTGCTACGGTCGATAGTAGTCAGGAAACCGCACAACTCTTCCCCTCCGCGTCTTCCTCATGGCCACTGGTGCTGGTGTCGGGCAAGGCTGGACAGCTGTGGCCTGGGTACTGGAGTCGGTGGGGTCTTTAATGATGAAGGCGGGTTTTAACCTGTCAATCGAGACAGTGTTCGTTTTTCCATTAATGTCCAACTTGAACGTCTTGGATCCCCTTTCTAGAACTTTGTAAGGGCCTGTGTACGGTGGGTCTAAAGATCTTCTTGCATGACCTTGACGTAAGAAGACGAAGTCAGCGGTCACCAGAGCCTTTGGTATGTAGAAATACTTTTGCGCTGCCGTGTGATGACTGGCGGGAACTGGTGCAAGCTTTGCTATGTGGTAGCGTAGGCGTGCAGTGAAGTCTGAGTAGTCGATCGTACCGCTCGTATCAGGGGCGAAGAACTCCCCGGGCAAACGCAGCGGCTCGCCGTACACTAGCTCTGCAGCTGAAGCGTTGACGTCTTCCTTCCAGGCGGTGCGGATACCAAGCAGCACCAGTGGCAGTACTTCAGACCAGCGGGAACTAGAGTGGCACATTATGGCACTTTTCAACTGCCGGTGTAGCCGCTCGACCATGCCATTTCACGCCGGATGGTATGTAGTTGTTGGACGATGTTCAGCGCCAAGTATGCTCGACATGCGGCTGAATAATTGGGACTCGAATTGCTTGCCTCTGTCCGTTGTTATTTTGGTAGGGCAACCAAAACGTGCGACCCAACCGCCAACGAAGGCGCGGGCACACGTCTCGGCTGTGATGTCGGGCAGTGGGTACGCCTCTGGCCAGCGTGTGAAGCGGTCGATCACGGTGAGGCAGTACCTGTAATCATTGGTAATTGGTAAAGGCCCTACGATGTCCATATGAACATGGGAAAAGCGATGAGTAGGAGTAGGGAAAAGTGAGATGGGAGAGGTGACGTGGCGTGAGATCTTATTCTTTTGGCAGTCAGCGCATTCTCTAGCCCATTGCCGACAGTCCCTTTTTATATTACTCCAAACAAATCTTTGCGTAATTAATTTTACGGTGGCCCTTATTCCTGGATGGCTTAACATGTGTAAGGTATTGAAAATTAACCGTCTAAATGGCTCAGTGATAAATGGCCTTAATTTGGACGTAGACACGTCGCAGTATATTTGACAATCCGTGCCAGGCATCTTCACTCTCTTCAGTTTTAACGCGGTTCCATTAATCAATAGCTCGCGTAGCTCGGTATCTTCTTCTTGAGACTGCGCGAGGGCTTGATAGTTAATGGTTTCACCGATAGACTCTATTCTTGAGAGCGCGTCAGCCACGACATTATCTTTTCCTGCTACAAATCGTATGTCCGTACTAAATTGTGAGATAAAGTCGAGATATCGAAACTGTCTTGGTGAACATTTATCTCGTCTGGAGGTGAAAGCGAAAGTTATCGGCTTGTGGTCTGTAAAGATGACAAAGGGCTTGGCTTCGACCATGTGGCGGAAATATCTTATTGCATCGTAAATAGCGAGTAACTCCCGATCGTACGGGCTGTACTTCTTCTGGGCGGGCTTGAGAGGTCGAGAAAAGAAGGCTAGAGGTTCCCAGTCACCCTGGTCTATCCTCTGTTGCAGCACTGCCCCGATAGATGTGTCCGACGCATCGGTGTGAATTGCCAACTGGTAAGCAGGATTGGGATGCGCTAACATGGTAGCTTGAGACAAAGCTTCTTTGCATGACCTGAAGGCGTCCAGCATTTCTTTTGTAAAGGTAATTTCTTCAGATGGCTTCTTTTTGGGCCCAGACAGCAGGACATTGAGCGGTGCTTGTAAAGATGATGCCTTTTCCACGAAGCGTCTATAAAAGTTAAACATTCCAAGGAATCTCCTTAACTCTTTTATGTTTTTAGGCACGGGGAAATCTAAAACTGCTTGGACTTTATTCTGGAGGGGTTTAATACCACTGGGGGACACTTCATGGCCGAGAAAAGTTATTTTAGTCTGCCCAAACTCGCATTTTGCAGTGTTAATTAAAATTCCATATTTCGTTAAGCGTTGAAATAACTCGTGAAGGTGACGCTGATGTTCCTCTTCGTTTGTTGAGAATATTAAGATATCGTCCAGGTACCCATAACAGAAATCCAGGCCCCGCAGCGCTTCATCTATAAATAACGTTTGAGCCGCGTTGCGGAGGCCGAACGTCATGAAAGGAAACTGGAATAGGCCAAAAGGTGTTATTATGGCCGTCTTTGGTATATCATCAGCGAAAACCGGTATCTGATTGTAGGCTTTAACTAAGTCTACTTTGGAGAATATATTGCTTCCCGCTAACTGGTGCGTAAAGTCTTGGATGTGCCTTATAGGGTACTCATCAGGGATGGTGCGTGCGTTAAGGGCGCGGTAGTCACCGCATGGCCGCCAACCGTCGTTTTTTTTCTTGGCGAGATGGAGCGGAGACGACCATGGGCTTTCTGATCTACTCGCAGTGCCGTTTTCCAACATATCATCGAATTCCTTTTGAGCAATCTTTAGGCGATCTGGCGGTAGACGTCGAGGACGGCTTGTAACAGGCGGCCCCGGTGTTAGACGTATGTGATGTACCGTATTGTGTTTCGGCGGCTTAGGGTTGCCAGCAGGACGAGTAATGTCGGGGTATTCCCGTAATATACTATGATAACATGTATCACCATTCACTGCTTTTACGGAGGTAATGTCTTCCGCCGACTTTTTCACTGGTACTTGCACGCTCATGTTAGTCAGGCCATCTATGAGGCGATGATTCCTACAATCTACCATCAAGTTGTAGAACGAAAGGAAATCTACGCCAATAATGGGTTTTGACACATCTGCCACAACAAATTTCCATATCAAATTACGACGTAATCCCAGGTTCAGCTGTAATTGCACGAGACCATACGTCGAAATGACAGTACCATTAGCTGCGTACAACTGATAACTCGTCTTCGTGCGTTGCTCCCTTAACGCAGAGCGTGGATATACGCACAAGTCGGACCCAGTATCAATAAGAAAATTTATTTTTGTATATCGGTCAGTCACAAACAAGCGGCCTGATATCGCATGGCAGTCGTTAGCCGCTACCTTCGGCTGCCGATGAAGTTTTCCGATTGGCTGCATGGTAAAGTACATCTCGTAGCTTTGTCACCGAATCTATTATGATACCAGCACATTGCAGGATCGTGCGACCTTGACGAAGAACGTTTACGACTTCCTGATCGATGTCCAATTTTCTCTTTATTATTAAACCGAGAACGCGAACGTGACGTGTGTGCTTGCGAGTTTACCTGCGTTTTTAACGCCGCAATTTCTTTGGTTAATTCAGCCATCTGCTTTGCGATCTCCGACACATAATCTCTTTCACCTAAGGCACACACTTGTGGCACCTGGGGCACTATGTCGTTCACCTTGTCAGCTAATTCAGCTAGCTCGTCTAAGCTTAACTTTGCTTGAGAAGCTATCACGGCTTGCAAATTTGCAGGCAAACGGGACGTCCATACAGTTTTTAAAAATTCCTCTGTTACTGACGAACCTGCTAATGTACGAAGGTGCCTTAAGAACTGTGAAGGCTTTCTGTCTCCGAGTTCTTCATGCTTTAATAACTGCAAGGTTTTCTGTTCTTGCGACGTGGACAACCGAGTAATCAGTTCGGTTTTTAATTTTAAATATTTATTCTCAGCGGGCGGCGATTGTATGACATCTTTAACAGTAATCACATATTGATGTTCCAGCTGACCGATTACGTAATGAAATTTCGTATGATCTCCCTTAACTCCAGACAACGCGAACTGGCTTTCCATCTGCGCAAACCATAAAGCGGGTTCTTCCGGCCAAAATGGAGGCACGCGCACTCCAACTTTAAATAGCGTTCCAGAATCTTCGTTAACGTTCGCGTCCGATTGTGCATTTTCACCCGAGCCCTGAGGCATTGTAACGGTAAACTTGTAACTTGCACTCGCGAATAATGTCCAGTGTTCGGGGTCACCAATATAGGTGTCTTACCGGGCGATAAATAACTAAGTCCGTAGTAAATTATAAACACCTATTTAATACAAGTTCACAAAGAGTAGAAGCACAAGCACAAGAGTCAGAAGCACAAGGGAAAGAGAAAGAGTTCCAACACAGAGAAAGGAAGAAAGTTAAAACACGAAATTTATATGCGTTGCGTAAGCGTCGCGTAAGCAAATCGGGAGCCGAACGGACATGCGCTCCGCGTCGCGTTCATTACAGGACTGGCGAGGGGCGCGCGGCGGTCGGCGCCGGCGCTGGGCCGCTCGCTTGTAACGGGATTTTAACCGACGTTAGAGATGCGAGGTCTTGTATTTGGCGCGGCCGCCACAGGAACGCGACGAATCGTGTGTAGGACGGCACGGCTATGGAACCAGGAACCACAGAGGGCGTATGCTGGTAAACTTTCTGAGTATGCAGGGGTTCTTCTGCATGAACACCTTTTTTGAGAAGAAACCCCAGAGAAAGTGAACCTGGCTAAGCCCCGATGGTAAGACGAAGAATGAGATAGACCTCATCATGACGGACAAGAAGCATATATTTAGGGATGTCTCTGTGGTAAATAGGTTTAACACCGGTAGCAACCACCGACTGGTAAAAGACACCCTAAATATCAACATTAAGCTGGAAAGAAGCCGCATGATGAGGTCGCCTCTTCGTCCGACACTGGTCCAGGCCGGCCAAGACTCCAAAATATTCCAGTTGGAGCTCCGAAACCGATTCGCTGCTTTGGAAACTACTGAGGACGTGGACAGGGACCTTGATGGTGTGATTGGAGTAATACGCGATGTGGGAAACAGGAACTTTAAGGGAAAGCGAGCGTGCCGAGAGGCCAAACTTTCGAGCGAGATTTGGAACTGATGAAACGTCGACGGGAAATGCCAGAGGAAGCTTTGTCTGGTACCCATAAAAAGATCCGGAGATTGGTGAGACGCGACCTCCGCAGCTACAATACTCGCCTCATAGAGGAGGGAATTGAGCAGAACCGGGGGTCGAAGGTCTTCACTAAAAGACTGGGAAAAAACCAAAAACGAAAAAATCTAACTCAAATGTAAAGGGAACTTGAATGAAAGGGAAGCCTTTAGTGGCCATAATAAACAAAGACATAAACAAAATTTCAGCTAGGCTACAGAGAATGGTTTAAAAGCTTATAAAATATGACTTTGAGATAAAATATATTCCGAGGTCTCAAATGTATGTGGCAGACTATTTATCTAGGCATTTTAACTCAACAAATGCTGAAGTTGAAAACATTGAAAGAGTTGGTTCATTGTGTAGAGACAGAAATAGTTTATGGACTAGACACCGGGGCTGATTGTAACACCTTGCCAATTAAGCTGCTTAATAAAATAAAGAAAGATGACTTTAAGTTAAGTCAGTCCACTGTGTTGATTGTATATAATGGACAGGAAATTAAAACAATAGGAAGTACTGCTCTAAAGAAATACTTAAGCCGAAATTGTGTGTAAATGTAAAAGAACAAGTCAATTAACAATGAAAAATATACCTAATAAGTGTTGGTCTTCCGGTAAAATTATAGAAGAAGCTAGTGGACCTAGATCATTCATTGTTAAAAATGAGAAGGGTAACTTGGTTCGGAGGAATGAAAGACATATTCGGCCAAGTAGAAATAAGTTTATTGTTAAAGATGATTATATAATGGAAACACCAATAGAGTCTCAGTCAATTCAAGGACCAGCAGAAACACAAAGTACAAGTACAAATTTAGTTAGTCAAGATGCAAATGTGTCTATTAGTGGAACTAGTTTAGAACAATTGCCCGAGACTTCTAGAGTCTTCAGAACTGGCAGCGTAATTAAAAAACCTGCCTATTTAAATGATTTCGTTTTAAGTTAAGTTTTAAAGGTTGTATAGAGTACCTGTAATCTATATATATAAACATAAGCGGGGGATGTGTCATATATGTTTTATCTATGAATACCACAGATTACAGATGCGGTCATGGCGGCTTACCGTATAAACTATCGTGTTTTATTTTATTCACCTTAAAATAAGTATTTAACATCAACTTTATAAAATCTGTAGAATATTACCTGTAAGCATGAAACATAAGTATCTACTTGCTACTAATAACCATGGCTGTCTGGAACATGACTCAGAATATTCTTCATTAAAACCCATTGATCATACCTATAACACCAAGGCTATGGCGACTGGTAAACTATTCTTTCCTAGGATAAATAATTACCCATAGGCGGAATTTTCATGGCAAAAATCAAACGTCAATAGAGTTGGAATGTTAAATTTTATCGACTTTTTCAGCTATCGATAAGTTTAATCTCCTTCTATATTGCTGACTTTTAACATTAACCTCTTTGATTAGCGAGTTGCATCGCCATTAATAGTAAATCACATGACAGTTAACTGGCATTTCTGCCACTATTCTTTTTGCAACTAATTCACGAAATAAAAACGAACAAAAAATAATATACAAATGGATAAAGGAGTATTCTTTCCTTTCTCACAACGAAAATAATTCAACAATATACTGCTCTACATGTAAGGTTCATTTCGCTTGCCGAATGCAGTAAGGGCACAAATCAAAAAAGCTACATTTGGAGAAATTGGCTGTCAAAGTTTTAATAAATGGGTGTATGTCTGCAAAAACAAATAATGTATTCTCTCTTAATTTGCAGTTATACATATAATATTTGGTATTATCTCTTCTGTAGAATTTGGGAAATTGCGTCATATCTCCACGTCGACACTGCCGCAGTGCCTGAAAAGCCGGGTATTTAACCAATGCGTCCTACCAGTTTTAACCTACGGCGCCGAAATGTGGAACATGACAGTCAAGTTGGCCCACCGACTGCACGTCACTCAGCGTGCTATGGAAAGGTCTAGGTTGGGGATCTCATTAAGGGATAAGGTGCGGAACGAGGTCATACGACATAAGACTAAGGTGACTGATATTGTCCAAAAATGAGCAGGAAGGTTCTCGAATGGAGACCACGCTTAGGCAAACGTAGTGTAGGACGCCCCCCGGCTAGATGGACCGATGACCTGAAGAAGACAGCTGGCAGTGACTGGATGCAAAGGGCGGGAGATCGCGCGCTGTGGCGCTCCTTGAGCAGTGGACTGCAACAGGCTGAAATGATGAACATTTTCACATTTAAAAGCAAGTTCCGTTATTGTTTCTAACACTCTACCTATTGTTGGTCATATTGAACCGATGTTTTCTAAGCAATTTAGCCCTTAGATGCATACGGTATCAAAAATGATACCATAAATTTTCTTCGATCAAAAATTCATCACCTACTTTTAATCTCGCTATTAAGGTTGAATAACGTAACCTTTGCTCAAATACTTGCAAAAAAATATCACCAGGCAACACTCAGAGCGGCTGTCATTTGATGAAACGTCAAAACTTTGAATCGGGCGGTTGTTTTTTGCGATAGTGACATTCCAAGTTTGAATTGTCAAGTATCTGGCGAATCTTGCAATATTTTCACCCGAAAATATCTGCATATCAAAGGTTAGTACTTATATTTATCGAATATTATATACGTTTTTGTGACTTTTGCATTGTTTTACTAAATCTTTCCCTTTTTTGCCGGTATCAAAAACGATACTCCATGCGATAATACCATTGTTCATGGTATCAAAAATGATACTCCATGCGCTAAGCTTTGTTTTCTTACTAACAAGTTTAAAACGGTTTTTTTAATTTGCTCGGGTTTTACTAATGCTTGACATGCGAGTGGCTGTATAAATAAGCTTTTTAATTTTTCTACTGGATGGTTAGTCATACAATTTTAATAGATAGGCACATAGAAGACTTACTGGCACAGTTAGAATGCGGTGAAATATAGGAAGATGATGCAAAGTCTGATGGAGATGACCTGGAACTTTATCCGTCACTTCAAGAACTGCAAGCAGCTCTTGAGGAACACGAGATTGAAGAAGAAAATTCAGGTATGAAGAAAGAAAAAAATTCAGGTATAGATGAAGAAGAAAATTTAGTAGAAGATCCCGGGTTCACTGGCGTTTTTCAGATCCTTCTTTGATAAATGCGGAAAGGGCATTAACGAGTTCCCAGGGTTCGTGCATACCAATAATTACCCAAAACCTTCACTGGAGTAAACGGTCTTTGCCATTTTGTCGAAGTGAAACCAGATTGTTTTAATACTTTTAATTTGTAGTTTTTTCTTTGATATGTAATTTTTGATAGAAATCGTGTGTTTTTTATAGTTACTGCATGGAGTGTCAAATATGATACCAGGTATTTAATGTAAAAAAAACAATGTAAAAAAGTGATTGCGATTTTTTTCTTTATTTTTCCTATTATTAAAGTGTGTTTTCCCATCATATAATTTTCTTCGGAATAAAAATGTTAAATCATGCATCTACGAGGGGCGGCTGAAAAGTAATCTACCTAACAATGAAACAAAAGACTGTCGTGGCTAATTTTTTTTTATTTTTCTATATAGTCCCCTGCTAGTAAAATGCACTTATTAAATTTTTCAAATATTGAATTTAAACCATTAAAAAAAAAAACTTTCGGTTTGTCGTCAAAAAAGTCAGTAACCGCAGCCTTCATTTCGTCATCGGTCATAAACCTTCGTCCCCTGAGGTCTTTCTTGAGAAGTCTAAACAGAAAATAGTCACAGGGGGCTAAATCTGGACTATAAGGGGGGTGGTCAATGGTTTCGAAGCCATTGTCTTTAATTGCTAGCTTCGTTGTGCGGGCGGTATGCACTGGTGCGTTATCGTGCAAAATCAGAATACCTTTGTTTAGTTTACCTCGCCGTTTTTCTTTTATTGTCTCTCTTAGTTGGTATAGTAAGTTTGAGTAATAATCAGCATTCATTGTAGTTTTCTTCGGTAAATAATCTATGAGCAAAATCCCTTCTGTGTCCCAAAAGATTGTAGCCATAAGTTTACCTGCCGATGGACAGACCTTGAATTTCCGAGGCGGCTTCTCATCCTTAAATTTCCACTGTAACGACTCTTGCTTACTTTCCGGGTCCCATTGTCGAATCCAAGTCTCATCACATGTTACAATTCTAGAAATTATTTCTTCCTCTTTCCCTCGACTCATCTCCAAAAACTCTTCGCAACATTTGACACGCCTCTCCATGTCAAATGCAGTCAACATTCTGGGGACCCAACGTGCACTAACCTTGGACATGTTCAAATGCTCATGAATTATTTCATTGACTCGCTCTTTACTGACGCCCACATCTCTAGCTATCTCCCACTGCTTCACTCGTCGGTCCTCTAATATAATTTTTTTCACCCTGGCTACATTTTCATCGGTGACGGCCGAAACTGGTCTTCCGCTACGAGGATCATCTTCCAGACTCTCACGACCTAACTTAAACTGCTTTGACCAAAACTTTATAACAAATTCGGAAGAACACAAACTGCCAAACACACGTAACATACGCTGTCTGATCTCCGAAGGCGTATTCCCTTCTTTAGTCAAAAACTTAATCACCGCACGCTGCTCGATTTTATCCATTTTCACTTTTTCTACCGACATGTTTGAAACAATTGTAGGAGACAAATAAACGTGATGCAATAAACAAATGAATGTAATACATTTTGAAAATAGAATAACAAACGAATATAAATCCATACCAGCCAGCATTATTTTTGTATATATTTCTGACCAAGGAGATTACTTATCAGCCGCCCCTCGTAAGGGTTAATTATTTATGATGCTACTCGTAGGCCTATCTAAAAATAGAACCTCTTCTGTTACTGGCATGTATTTCAATTTAAAATATCGCTTACGTATTAACATAAAAATATTGTCATGAAAACCCAGTGCACTATGTCCCGTAAAAAAACGCATTTATTGATATTAAGTTATTTCATCACCCCACTTTATTACTTTTATCACTTGAAGCTTTGCTCCAAAGCTAGATTTATATGAGCTATTGAATAGTGAAGACAGTTTGTAAATATAAGTGTTATTAGATAATAAAATTATCTGTTGAATTGCTTGTCCCGTACGAACACGATATTTCAATTATCGTCAATTCTGTCTGAAATGGATGATTCTCGACCAAATAAAAGCTCGGATCGGTATAGGAAATCCACACTTTAAGTTGAAAGAAAAGCAACGAGTCAAAGCCTGGAGTAAGAAGAAGGCTAAAGTGTTATCATCTCAACAAAAAGAGAAGCAAAGCAAGTATGAAACAGAAAGAAAAAAAGTTTTAAAAACTAGAAAAATGCTAAAAAGAATTGATAGTTCCAAGACCAGCACTATTTCAGAAGGAAAAACTAGTTCTAATGTGGATAGTTCCGAGTTTTCACCATACAAGTGTAAACAAACATATTGCAAAGCTGTACTGAAGTGTATGAAAGCATTACCTGTATCTCCTTGTAAGCAAAAAGCAGTCGTTATCGGTCTAGCCCGAAGAATTGGTCTAAATATGGAACTAGAAATGACAAAGTCACTTGCACCGGAAAGCCATGACGATGAGGTGGTCACTGCTGTGATAGATTTTTACTTTCGTTCAGATATCGGTTACACATGCCCGGGAATTCACGAGAATTTTATCTTAAAATTGAAAAGTTTGAAAACAAATTATGATTTTTCTTATTGGGATAAAGTATTGTGTGATTCGGCTTTGAACTCCAAATGTTGAAATAATTTATGTGAAGAATGCAAAAATGGAAATAAAGTCCAACTACCTGACGATTTGAATAAAATGGTAATCTACAAACAGTTGAAGAAGAATGAGGACAACAAGGTTAAATTAAAAACGTCAGAAATATGTTAGGGGGAGTTGCATGAAAACTTCATATCTGAGTTCCCTCAAGCTATGAAACATATTAATATTAAGAGAATACAGGTACAAGACTTTCAAAACGACAAACAAAATCAAAATGTGAGAATCCTCCAAATAGATTTTGCTATGTCGTATTCTTGGGAATACCAAAATGAAGTTCAATCCGGATGGGGTAGATCAAGTGTGACACTTTTTACCGTTGCTGTTTATTTAAATCAAAGCGCAAGACCTTCTTAATCTGCTCCGATACAAAGCAAAAAGACAAAGACTGTATCTTTACATTTGTGGCACATCACTACATATTATAAAACAAAGTCGCTTCCCGCTGTCTGTCTGTACTTATGTATGCTTAGATCTTTAAAAAAACTACGCAACGGATTTAGATGCGGGTTTATATGTATAATACATGCATAATATAGTAGAGAAACACTGATAGTTTTAGAGGTTTCTAATGTGATGTCATAAATAAACACTTTTTTTTGCGCTTACATTGCAAACGCTGGCTAAACCTTAAGAGATATATCAAAATAATGTATTGAAGAATTGTAGTTCTTTAAAAAAACTAAAGAAAAGTCCGTGATGGCATATGTTTATTTCCTAAAATTGACGCACAGTAACCATTTTTATCTTCAAAATTTTATTAAAAAATAATAGGTTATTTGCGAAGCTATTTTCTCCAATTCAGTATATATTCTTATTCAGATAAATACATTAGTTACCTTGGGCATTTAATGTAGATTAAAATTGTCCTGTACACTATGTTATTTAAAAAAATACTTTAGAATATATGGCAGATTCAAAATTACCCCCAATAGATACCGCTTACAAGGCAGCCGATGTTCACCACTCATAATTATGCAAAATTTAGTATATGTATATGTACGGTATAGCGCCGATGACCGCTGTCAGTGTCAACCATGTTTGAGACATTGTTATGCGTACGCCTCCCGTTTGAGTTAGAAACATGTCATAAAAAATATACAGAATTCGAGAAATTACTCAAAATGCCTTCATGTTGCGTGAAATGGTGTGGAAAGTCATCAAGAACATAAAACTTCAAAAAATATGGTATTACATTCACCGATAAGCACATTTTATATTTGACCAACAATCAAGTTATAATGGCCTTTTTCGTGACGTCTGCTTTACTCAATCCCAATATATTGTCCTTTTCTGATTTCGTCCGGCGTTGTTTCTAAGTACAATATTTGGTCGATAATTTTTCCGATTTCGAAGATATTTCTGAAGTATATTATTGATAGTAATATTTTATTGGTTACTATAGTAACGTTTACAAAACAGTCGCTATGGTGATATTTATTTTAGGTAAGAAGTTTCACTGTTTTGCCGTGATCGAACTTTTTAGTTCCGTGCGCGATTTCTGAATGAGGAAAAATATCCGCCACCACTGGGCTGAATTCTTTCAACATAGACTGTTGTGTACAAAAGTAATAATAATAATAAAACAAAATAAAAACAGCAGAAAAACAAAATAAATATAGCCCAAATGCTACAGTCATAAAATGTCAAGACAAGAGTACAATAATATTTGGAAATGTCAAAAAGTAATAAAATAAAAAATAACTCAATATAGCTAGCTATATCTAATCGTCACTATATTCTTTAACAGAATATAGTGATTTCGTTAATAACAGATTTTTAAGTCGGCGACTAAATTTTTCGCCCGAAGATTTATTTTGATAGTCTGCGGGTAGACGCTCATAGAAAGCTGGCCCTATTACGCGCGGGTTTTTGTCGAGCAGCGCCAACCGCCGCGGCACACGCTGGAGGCGGCCCGTTTGCCGGGTGACCATGCCGGGCATGTTCACACGTTTGAATTTATTAATGTTGTTATGAGTATACATTATGATATCAAAAACATATTGTGAATAGTGCGCCATTATACCATATTTTTTGAACAATTCTCTACACGAGTGTCTCGGTTTTACCCCTGCCAGTGTACAAAAAGCTCTCTTCTGCAAGGTGAGAACGTGTTTAGAGTCCGTAGAAATTACCCCATAGAATTATACGACAGGATGGAATGAAAATAAGCAAAATATACCTTGAAGCAGTGCATCATCAGAAACTATTGGTTTGAGCTTGTGTAGTGCAAATACTGCACTACCAAGTTTTCCGCACAGATTAGACACGTGGTTTTTCCAATTTAGTTTAGCATATAATGTAAATCCGAGAAAAGTACATGACGCATAATGCGGTATTGGGCTCTGGAGCGGCGGGATAGCTGGATATCGGTCGTGGCTAAGGATATCGGTCGTGATTATCTTTTTTTACATTCCGATCCAGATGTTTCACAATGCCAAAATATTCCATGACTGATATATAGGTACTTAATAATAATAAGAGGGTGAATCTTTATCGATAAGAAATATCATCACAATAAGTATGTCCCATCCCTATTCGGTCGGTGAAAGATCGGACGATCTTTAAATAACCAATCACGTCATCGTTTCCTCTTTCCCCGCATCCCGTGCCTACCTCCATGTTTGTCGATTTAGACGTTTAACAATAGTAGCATTATGCGGTACCTATTGGGGTTGATCTGTGGCCTATAGCCATGCTTCGCCCTTTAGTAGGTACAGTCAACAGCATAAATAAGTGATCATTTATGTACCTTGTCACTTTAACATCGTGTTTGAAATGTCATACAGAATTGTGAAACGATTGAAAGCGACAAGGTACATAAATGATCACTTATTTATGCTGTTGACTGTACCTACAGCCGACAGCCCACCTACAGCATACAAATAGTAACAAAAAAAATTGAATTATCAGACGTGCATCGGAGCTCTCCTGTTACTTACTTATATTAATACGAGGGGTGCCTTTTAAGTTCTGTCGTTTGAAAAAAGTAAAGACAATGTAAGTGTTAAATGCTATTTATTGTTTTTCAAAGTAATCACCTTGATATGTAATACACTTTTTCATTCGATCGAATCAGTTTTCGAAATACTTATTCCATTCCGAAGTCGGGGTCTCCAAAATGG
Source organism: Acleris literana (assembly GCA_946894065.1). Classification (NCBI taxonomy): domain Eukaryota; kingdom Metazoa; phylum Arthropoda; class Insecta; order Lepidoptera; family Tortricidae; genus Acleris; species Acleris literana. Next base: position 48,353,801 of record OX335668.1, read on the forward strand.
CCGTTTTGTATGCCTCAACCGCTTCTTCAGGCGTCCGGTACCGTTGGCCACGAAGTCGTTGCTTGATTTTTGGAAAAGTGAAGAAGTCATTAGGGCTTAAGTCTGGACTGTACGGCGGGTGATCCAAATTTTCGACGTTTTTTCTTTTAAAAACGCAATTGTCTGCCGGGCGGTGTGCGAGCTAGCATTATCGTGGTGCAGTACTATACGACGTCTTGGGTTATTTTTTCGGAACTCGCCGATAACTTCTGGTAAACAAACAGTGATATACCAGTCAGCATTAACTATTTTACGATCTTCGAGCACGATGGTCGCAACGTGGCCACTTTTCGCTACAAACGTGGCGACCATTTTTTTCGAAGTGCTCCGTGAGCGTATTACTTTGGTCGGTTTTGGCTCATCTTGAAACACCCAAACAGTCGACTGCTGTTTAGAATCCGGATCGTAGGCATATATCCAAGATTCGTCACCACTGATAATATCATAAACGTGTTTAGAGTCTCCTCGGTTGAATTGCCGTAGAGTTTTGCGGCACCATCTAACGCGAGCCGTTTTTTGGTCTTCACTAAGTAAATGTGGTATCCAGCGTGAGATCAATTTTTTTACACCTAAGTGATCATGCAATATATTTTGAACACTGGTCCCTGAAATGCTTAATGAAGCTTCTATCTCGCGGTATGTCGCATGGCGATCTTCGACGATCAGTTGCCGTACAGCATCAATGTTTTCCTGGGTTACAGCTGTTTTGGGTCGGCCTTCACGATGCCTATCACTAAGACTAGAGCAACCACGTTGAAATTCCAAATACCAACGTTCCACAGTCCGGATGCATGGTGCTTCATTTTTAAAAACCGTAGTTAGCTCTTCAAAGCACTGAAGACGCGTTAAACCCCTTTTAAAGTTGTAAAATATTATCGCACGTTTTCCTTCGAAATTTCCATTTTCACAACCGACTTGTCAACTTTGAACCGACGCTGTACTAAAACGAATCGGCCGATCTCGGGACAATCTTTTGTTTTTGAATTCTAAATTCAAATATTTTAAGATGATACTAGTTTTTTTTTAATAATCACGGGAGTTTTGCAAACGACAGAACTTAAAAGGCAGCCCTCGTACTATTAAAGAAATACAAGCTTTTAAAATTATTAAATTGGTAGGTCCTGTAGTTACATTGAGTTTTATTTATATGTTGTTTTTCATATTTTTGAATACAAAGTATACGAGTATATAGGTAATTAAATTAATAAAGGTAAAAGGTAAATAAATTAATATTGGTAAATAAAATAAGTTTTTTTCCCTAAGTGTTTTTTTAAATATTAGGTTATCAACGAGAGGTAGTGTTTATTATTTAATTTTGTGGATTTAAGGTATAAAACTCCATGTTTCTTATTTTAAGATTGTGTTGTAAATATTCAGAAAATTTGGTTATCAAAGAGAGTCTGTTGATTAGGTAGTTAATGAAAAAAAAACTTATTTTAAGGTTGTCTGTGTTGTAAATAATTCGAATACAGATACTTACGTATTCCCTGTCGTAAGTTTAAAAATAAATGTTAACTTTTATGCTTTTAGCATATTACCTTAGCCTGGCTGGTGTTAGTTTAGTATTTGTGCCATCAACGAAGCAGGTAGTTAATTTTGTGGATTTGGGTTAATAGGTATTGGTTTTTTTTTAAAGGAGAAAACTCAAAATGTGACGCGAAGAAGTCCTTTTAATATAGATCGTAGAATTAGGGATAATAGTTAATAGAAACAATTTACGTCTTAATGATGAAATCAAAGAAGAAAGGGAAATCAGGCTGTGTAATAGAAGAGAAGTTATTCTTTGCGAATAAATAGGGAATCGTCTATTGAACGTGACGTTCGTCTTATAGTTGATAGGGATAGACATAGATCTTAGCGAGCTAGGGAATCTTCCACTGAACGTGACGTTCGGCTTATAGGCGACAGGGATAGATATAGATCTCAGAGAGCCAGTGAATCTTCTACTGAATATGAACGTTAGTCCACAAGTACTTCTAATTGATGGCCAGACAAAGTCAATTCTGCAATCCTCTGAAAAACCTCTTCTGCAAACCTCTATGCAAATGCACCTATCTAAAAAATATTTCATCGTTTGAAAAGTATATTATTCCAGATGAACTTGTGTTATTTCTCTACTTGTATTAACCGTAGCGAAGCGAGGGCGGGTCGCTAGTTTAAATATATGACGAGATTTTCAAAACTGATTGTGACAATGCATCAAAGAAATCATATGGAGAGATGGACCCTCATCTGAATTCAAAAATAGGTTCATGGTCAAGTTATTGATGCTTCTTTCTCAAAAATATAGAAAACCGTTTCAGTGGAAATATTTCGCCACATCTCATGGCAAAGGTGTTATTGATGGAGTCGGTGGCAACTTAAAAAGACTAGTTTATCAGAAAACTCACAGCCAAGGCAATGCCGCCATTATTCAGAATGCAGAAGAATTTGCTGCATTAGCAGCCACCTTATACGGGCTACAATGATTTCCTACCTAATTATTTATCTGCTGCCGAAATCGCTGATAATATTCAGAAATTTCATCCCTGGGAAGCTGTAGGTAAAAGCTATACCAGGAATATCGATATTTCATGAAATAGAAAATAAAATAAAATGAAAATAGAATCATAGTGAAATAAAATGTGAAATACACGCCTTGGGTGTAGATAATGTTAAGTTTTTTAGTTTAAAGTAGATAAAACTTTGTTTACCCATTAGAAGTCCCGTACAATCATTTTTGTCCCGTAAAAACGGTTAAGTTTTTTTGTCATTAAATAAATATTTCATCACATCTTTTTCGTGTCATTTAACATGTATGTATATGTCTATTATAGTGGATTTTTATTTATCGATTAAATACTCCAATTATGCTAAAACTAAGGCAAGATTGAATAAAACTGGAAACACGATGGACTGGGCATGACCCGTACAAACGCTATTATTATTTGGATTTACTCAGGAATGTGTTACTGTTTAGAAGAATAAATAATTGTTTAATATACATCCTTTATTCCTATATTTGTTGCAAGTTGTGTAGGATAACATTAGGTTTGCTACATACTTTTTATTTTATCTTTAAAAATGCGTACGATTAGTCCCATACGAACCGTGGAATGCTCCTAGTGTTATTCTTGTGAATATGTTTTTAACGTTAAAGTATAAAGAAGGTTCTTAATTCGTAGGAATCTTTAACTGTCCTCGTCATCAACCGCAAAAAACTTAACCCTCAGAGCGCGTTTACTCTTATCCAAAAAAAAAAAAAACATCCTTGATATTTTAATGCCTACTTACGTCCTTTATATTGTACAATAACAAATCGCAATAATAAATCGCATTATAATTTTCGGACATTAACTATTACAGTGCTATTGTCATTAATCACATTGTTCAGGTGATAGGAGACAGAGGCGTGATGCAAGATCCATCACAAGCGAAAAGGGATTATTGTTACTCGCAATTACGACAGATGATGCATGGATAGCGGCCGTGGGCTCTAAGAGGCATTTAGGAGTAATAATAATAATATAATGGTCACAAATTCTATACGTCAATGTCACTGTAATTTGTGTACCTATACTTACTGTATATTGTTTTACTGAGTTGAATAGAGGCCCTGAACGTGTTAGAATATTATGTATGTAAATAATAGTATGTAAGATTAACTGACCTGATTCAATTGTAAATGTATTATCCAATGATTGTACCTATAATATCAGTCTGCTAGAACACCTGGTTAAATTAAACAAAAGCGATTGTGGTCTACAGAGCTGTCACTGTCACAGAACCATTATTAATAAAACTGTACGGTATGATTCACTTTATTCGTTGATCAACTAGTTAATTATAATAAAATTAAGTATGTTTAAAATTACCACATGATTCTAATAAAATAATAATAATAACAATAATAATGTACTGATGTTTATTAAAAATTGGTTCTTAAAACGATTTCTATGTATTTCTGTTAGCCGCCATTGTGATGTCACTTGTTTGTTCGAGTGGGGTGATCGGACAGCTCAGGGTGGCTCAGGTATAAAAAGGGTTCCCTTGTATAAACCAGACACAGGACTGCTACGGACCCACCTTGCGCACGGACGACTCCTAACTACTGCTGCATTCGCGAACTTCGGCAGCGTCCTCGTAACGAAGACTGATGCCGAAACGCACCCGACCGAAATCCTCGGTCGGCGGGGACCACTACTCGCAGCCCGCGCCCCGGCCAACGGCAGCCCCCTTCGGCCGCCATCGCAACTCTGTTTTGCAACCATTTGCAAAGGAAGAATTTTCCTCCTTTGTTGGCAACTAGTTGCGTTTGACGAATATTTTGTCTTAATACGCAACCAGTTGCGAAGATGTAATCCATTTTCCATCATGGCAACTAAGTTTCGCAACCAGTTGCTAAACATATTTTTCTTTTCTGGCTACGCAACCAAGAAGTTATATAATAGATAAATTAGATGAGGTATAAAAACTTTTTGAACCTTATGGCTCTCGCTACATGTAAAGCCGTTAATCTGACATTGAAAAAAAAGCAGTCAATGATTATTCCTGTCATGTCATATTCATTTAATATCTTTAGCAGCATAGAGGCAATAACTATTCGTTATTTACTATACGTATTAGAGCATAGGTTATCGGTCAAATGCATTACGTGTTCTAGGATTATTGATATCACTATTCAAGTTCATGCGATGTCGACCTCAAATATTTATCCTAGCACATCGAAGATTGAATTTATATCTTCAAGAAGAGGAGGTGTATGTGTGCTCTATGAAGGATACCGTTATCACCGGAAAAAGCAGTATACTCGTGCAAATGGTGGTTCGTTTTTTAAATGTCATGGAAAGAAAGGATGCAAAGGCAATTTAACTTTGAACGCTCGTAATGAGGTGGTAAAGATATCAAAGGTACATGACAGTGACTGTGCACCTAACTGGACTAGGAATATAATATTACAAAGATTTGACCGCCTGAAACAAACAAGCAGCTGCAATTTTCAATCAATAAAGAAACAATATGAAGAAGTCATTCAGGAACTCAAAACAGAAGGTATAGATTTGGTCAGTAATGTACCCACTTTTGAGAGCGTTAAATCGGGACTGTACAGTGAGCGAAATAAAGTACTGGGTGTTACCAAATCACGATTTGCTAATGCTCACGATGTTGTTGTGCCTTCTAAATTTGAAGATTTCCTACTTTGCGATTACGTGGATGACAGTAAACGCATCATTGTCTTCTGTGCTAATGAAAATAGAAAAAAAATTAGGGAGTACGATCACTTTTTCGCAGATGGTACATTTCGGAGTTGTCCGAAAGGCTTTACACAACTATATTCAATACATGGCTTTAACGAAAATAATAAAAGGATAGTCCCTTTGATATTCGCTCTTCTGCCTGATAAAAAAACACATACGTATGAAATTTTGCTCAACATGATTCAATCAACTATTCATTGGAATCCAAAAAAGATAACCCTTGATTTTGAAGTTGCAGCAATAAATGCATTTCAAAATGTATTTCCAGAAATTATTTTTAAAGGTTGTTATTATCATTTTAACCGTTGTTTATGGAGAAAAGCAAAAACTTTACAAATAAAATTCAGAACGGAAAAACGACACGTTGCAAGATGTGTCGGGCTAGCTCGCCTACCTACTGAATATATTGAGAATGGATACCGATACGTCATGAAAAAAAGCCCTAAAAGTGATATAATACAAAAATTTAATAAGTATTTCAAAAGACAATGGCTGAAAAAAAATGATATGTTAATATCTTGCTCTTGTGCCGACGAAAACGTTAGAACTAATAATAACATAGAAGGGTGGCACTCCAAAATAAATCGCTTCATTGGACGAACATATCCAACATTGCCGCAGTTGTTGAATGTCTTGCGAACGCAGAGTACTGCGTATGAATTGAAAAATACTAGTAAGAAGGACAACGAATATCGGTTGATCGACCAGGAAATTCGTTTAGCTGTAAAAGACTTAAAAGAAAATGAAATTACAGTGGGCCATTGCTTGGAGATAATCAGCCCTTTTTCTATAACGTTTTAAAAATAAATTACTATATGTACAGTAGAAACTCGATGAGTTTAAGTTATTGAGGGTTTATTTTTGGGGACAAGTTAATAGTTCCTGCTGTAAATTTGTATAGACCTTGTGGTGGTTCATTTAAGGCTTAGGAGAACGGAACAGATTATTTCATGATGATGATTATTATTATTATTTGAAGTTGTAGAGGTTTTTATCGAAGTTTACGTTATTGTGGTTCTACTGTACTTATAAATTATATTATAATTTAAATAATTAAATAAACATACGTATTTTAATGAAACTTTCATTTAACATTGTGAAGGGTTGTTCTTCGTACATTACTGAGTTACATTATACTAGTATTGTACAAAGAAAAAATATTCTTCGTATAAAACCGAGTAATGTACGAAGAAATTCTCATTCTTTGCACATTACTAGTTCCGTTGGCAGTTATATACAAAGAAGTAAATATTCTTCCTACATTACCCGGTTCTGAACGAAGAAATGGCTGTTCTTACTATAAAACCAAGGAGGTTTTCCGAGCAGTGTATCTAACTTCTTAATGTGTGTTCATCTTTTACTTTTTAAATATTTACAAGTTTGACATATCATGCATTCATGTCATGAAATGATTAATGTGATATATAGAGGAAACTTATGTGTACTAGCAAATTAATTACTTACTGCTCGAGGATACGAAAAATCAGCAAAATGTCGGATATCTGCGTTGGAAACAATTACTACCACCGATTAGTGCGGACGCCAGAAGTCGAAGGCATTTGCGTATTTCCTGGGTGACCCCGAAAAGACTTCGGACAAGTTTCCAATATTGTTAAAATAAACTTCCTATGCAAACTAAACTTTTTAATATCACGCGGGACGCGTGTTTGCAACTATCACTGCACAGCTGGGGAAGAAGAGTGGACTGCAGTGTTTGAATCGCCCAACAACTGTACGGATTTTGGCACGACCCATGCAGAGACACTGGCTGACCTTCTCAGGTTTTCATTAAATATGGTTCATGGCCTGGTGTCAGAAATGTTGTGTAATGTTTTAGAACGATAGTTCGATTGTTTACCTATTGTGAACGTTATACAGGGTGGCAGGAACACGGCCGCGAAGACTAAAACCCTGGATTCAGACCCTTATTCCGAATTGGAAAACAGCAGAAAGGTCAATGTCAAAAACTTGCACTTCATTTCAGTTCACGATATGGTCTAAAACCATCGTTTCATCTTACACGCTGTATATGCTTACTTTGGTTGTTGTATTCAGTAAGTGGGTACTTTACTAACTACTTAGGGCCACTTGCACCAAAAATTTAACCCTGGGTTAAGACACTAACTCGAGTTAAAATGACAGTTCTCGTATGAATCTGACGTTTACTAACTCGAGTTAGTGTCTTAACCCAGGGTTAAATTTTTGGTGCAAGTGGCCCTTCCTGATTACAACAACCAAAACTTAACTACTAATTATGAATATGTTTCTGTCAAACAGCTATTTAATTTCTTGTAAAATATGACATTGAATGTTAAATAAAAGCTTGTTAAAAAATACTTATGTAAGTTTATTTATCTCAATCATACTTATTATGCATCACAACAGCAACTGGTTGCGTAACAGGTATAAATATTCTTCTATCACAACTGGTTGCCATGAAAGACTAAAAAATCCTCGTAGACAACTGGTTGTGAACAAAGAAAATTAACTCTTCTATAGCAACTAGGCTTTTTGAAATTTTCCTTGTTGGCAACTGGTTGCGTAACAGGAATGAATATTCTTCTATCCCAACTGGTTGCCATGAAAGACTAAAAAATCCTCGTAGACAACTGGTTGCGAAACAGAGTTGCGATGGCGGCCGAAGGTCATGCGTGAAGGCCGCTCACACGGATGCCCCGAGATAGGGATTGCGGGGTCCGGCAACACGCCGAAGGTCATGCGTTGCGCCGAGGTCCGTCCCCGACCGATCGCCCCACTACGATCGCCGATGCCGAACATGAGGGTAGTTGTGAATCAGTCGGTTCACAACTACCCCCCGCCGCTTCAAGCACACCGAAGCCGGTGGGTAGCCGGATGGACCCCAATTCCGTGCTACCCACCCCCCACCACCCCGCCACGACGTCGGATGCCGACGCGCCTACGACGGGATGACCCAAGTCTGCCTCAGCGGGCTGAGTGTAGTGCCGGAGCTGTCGTGGGAGCACCATAATCAGGACCTAATTATGGTCTCCTACTTTACCGGCACCCGGCACTGCTCGCCCGGCCTGCTGGAGTAGATGAGGATGTACCTCCAGTTTTAGGCCTGTAAAGTATCACCTGGGCGACAAAGATGCCCTCTCTGCCGAGGAATCCGTGCTGCTCGAGGGATTTGGCCTCACACAAAGCAGCACCCCCACGCGCCAGAGGCCGCGCACGGAGGGGGGTAGGCCGCTAGCCCGCGAGGACGAGCGACCGTGCCCTCCCCCCTACCCCGCGCCACCACCGCAAACGCCGCAACCGCGGCCACCGCCGCCAACATCGCGACCGCAACCGCCGCGCAACTATGCGCAGGCCGCGGCTCGCATCACAGCCGCCACCACGGCCCCTAAGGGCAACCGCCCGTCGGCCGCTTCCGCACCAAAGCAGCAGCGTCCCACCGCTGAGGCCTCCACCGCCGCGCCCAAAACCGCCGCTAAGGCCCCTAGGAGGAGGGCCCGCTACCCGCCCCTCGTAGCGAGCGACCTCCCCGATTGGCCGAAGCACTTAGCCGCTATCGCCGAGCGCCTAGGCCGCACCCCGACCGCGCACGCCTTTGGGGATGGCGTGCGGTTCCTGCCCACCACCGAGGAAGAACAACCAATGCGTGCAGACGTATTTCGGGGAGCTGCTCCACCACGAAGCCACCCGGGGAGTCCGGTGGTTCTCCTACTACAGCAGCATACAGCAGGAGAACGGGAAGGCGATGAAGATCGCCATCCGCGGACATCCGTACTGCCCTAGCTACCGAAGGATTCCCGGCGGACTACGCGAAATGCATCCGGGAGCGCAGGGGGCGCCCCGGGTACGTTTTCTACGTACAACTCGCCGGGCCTCCCCACCAATACTCCGGGGTGTACGCAGTGCGTGAGCTGCTGTGCATGCCCGGAGTCTCCGTAGAGCCCTGGCGGGGCAAACAAGGCCCCGCCCAATGCCACCGCTGCCAACAATTCCGGCACTCCAGCACTCAGTGCCACCTCCAGTTGGCGTGCATGCGCTGTGGAGAAGCGCACGCCGCCCAGGATTGCCCTCGCTCACGCGAGGAACCCGCCACCTGCATTAACTGCAAGTGGGCCCACCCTGCCGACTTTGCTGCCTGCCCCGTTCACCGCAGGGAGGTGAGAAACAAGAGGGCAGGCATATTGGCACGTACCGCCACCGCCCGCAAGGGCCCCACCTCAGCCGCGCCGGCGAGCGCCCCCATCCCCAGGGACGAGCGCTCACCCGCGCCCTCCGAAGAACCCCACCACGCACGCACATAGCCGGCGAGTGCCCCCACCCCTGGAGACGCTCGCCCCACCAAGACGCCAACGCCTTCCCCCACCGCCGACCCGGCGGTTGATAGCAAGGCAGCGATTGCCCCCACCACCGGAGGCAAGCGCCCCACCACAGAGGCCCGGAACGATCCCGCTACCGAACCCGCCGCCACAGCGGCGCCGGCAGTCTTGCCCGCGCCGCCAACCATAGAAGTCGCGCCCGCGCAGCGCGCCGCGTTGGTAGCACCTACTACCAAACCCGCGCCCGCGCAAGTGGCGCATGTGATATAAGTCCCAGTGACCGGTCCACAAGCCACCTCCGAGACACCAGAAGAAATCACGGAGGACCTGAAACTTTTCCTCGACAAGACCGAGAAACTACTCAAAGAAAACCAGGACGAAGACGGATGGCCACCGTCACATCCATGGCAGCGAAGCCAACCGACCCAAAATCCCAACTGCGTCACAACGCAATTATAGAGCTGCTACAACGGCTGCGCCCGCAACAACGCACGCAGAACCCAACATGAAAAATACCCAAGACCGGTCCGTCGCCACGGGCCGCGTGAGCAACCACCTTAGAGGGTACCCCCCTGGGAAGATCACGAGTCGAGTCAAACCAGACACATTTCTGTGCCGACCACCGTCTGGGAACGACCTTCAGTTAAGTAACCTGTTATTCATATTGTTAGTAATTTACAATAAAATAACTATGAAGTTGTTATAGTCTATAAGTTACTATAGATAATTCTATATTTTAAAATGTTGAATATAGTATTACTGTTATAATATAGAAAGTTCTTGTTTACTTTACTACCACTTTTTATTACCTTACCTATATAAATACTGCCTATATATAACACTGTTGTCAAATAGTTCAATATTGATCATAATGGATAATTGCTTTATTTAGCTAAATCATATTTACATTTAAAGCGAATATTACATTATTTAATAATTTTTCTCTCATCAGAAGTGCGATGATAACCGTACATAGCCATCTAAACATCCTAATGATTATATTATTATGTATATTTCAGGGCTTCAGTTCTTTCACTATGGATTGTGGGCGGGTTTCCTGACCGCCAAACGCGATGCAGTGCTGTCTAGTATGAGTAGTGTTGCAGTCGTCAGGTAGATGGCGCTGTTACGTAGGCGTAAAATGCTACATCGCGCTATCGACTTGTCCCCCCGAGATTCATAAGTAAAGCATGTTATTAAGTAGTAGTTGTCTCAATTTATTGGAATAAAGTATTGTGTGTTGTCAAGACCGACTTTTAATTTGATGACCCGAGGTGCACCCTTGTACATGGTCCTATCGAATCGGATTACTTGATGACATTTTTTTGGAAGTGAGTGACCTACTCTTCGGTCCGTCGCACCCATAGTGGCAGTGGTTTGCTGTTCGGAGGGAAGCGAGAGTTATACAGCGCGGCAGTGGTGGCGCCATCTGGTGGCGTCAAGCGGCATCGCAGGCGGCCAGAGTTTGAAAGGTCAAATTCGGCCGTTCAGGAGATCAACGGATAGGAGGAGCTGTTGCGTCAAAGAAACAAGTGTTGTGATTGTGTGTGTAGCTGTGTAAGTGAAAAAGTCAAGTGCAAACCGTGAGTACATTAAAATTATTCTGTTATCGGAAATTCAACTTTATGAAAATAATATCAAATCTTGGAACATTGAACAGTTATTACGCGAAGTTCAACTTTATTTTCTTGAACTAAAAAAACTTTAAGAAGTTATTAAGTGAATAATTTCGTACTTAGTAAATTTATCGATTAACATTAACTTGTAATATTATAAGTAAAATTAGAATTAGGACTTAGAATAGTATAGTAAAAAAACGGAGGTACGGGGGACCTATGCCCGATTTCACCTAGAATTTCCACTTTAAAAATACTTGTAATTTTATCAGAACTTTCCTTAAGGTTTTAGTTAGTGTCTAGTTTAATTTTAACTTCATTTTGAATAGTAAAAATAAATAGTTATTATCAAAATATGGAGACGTCGGTAGAATCTTTACTTGGCTTCCAAGTAGACTTGTCGAAACGTATTTTCAAAGCAAGGCAGAACTTTAAAAAGTCACCTAAAGAGCGTGTTACTAAGGTTTACTTAGAGACTAGACTGGAGACTTTGGAACAAATTTGGTCTGAATTTAGACTGGGTCACAAAGAGATGTTGCAACAAACTGATCCCAAATTATTGAAGCAGACATCATATTTTACCGACGATGTTTACGGTAACACTGAGGAGGAGTTTACAGATTATAAGTGCGAATTAAAAGATAATTTGGAAACTTTTCTAAAAGGTCCCAACCTTAGCCAACTAAACTTAAATGATGGGCAAACTAGTTTAAAATCAACCTTAGTTAAGTTACCCAAAATAGTTATCCCACTGTTTTCTGGAAAATACACTGAGTGGACTACTTTTCACGATCTTTTCGTGTCAATGATTCACAGCAATAATTCATTAGATAACGTGCAAAAGTTGCAGTACCTTAAGGGGTATTTAACCGGGGAAGCAGAGCAACTCATTCGGTATATTCCAGTCACCGAAGCAAATTATACTCAATGTTGGAAAACGTTAGAGGAACGTTACAGTAATAAAAAGTACCTTTCGCACTGCATTTTAAAGCGTTTGCTCAGTCAAAAGAGTGCTGCAACCGAGTCGGCAGGCTTTCTGAAGGAACTTATGGACACTTCAGCAGATTGTTTAAACGCGTTAACTAATCTGGGTATTAACGTATCGTCATGGGATATAATTGTCATCCACCTACTTTCACTTAAGTTGGATCCCGAATCACGCAAACAATGGGAACTTAATGTAACAACGAATGTTGCTTCAGATGCCCTGCCCACTTTTAGCCAGTTTAAGGAATTCTTAACAAGTAGATATCGTGCTTTAGAATTTATTGAACCAAAAATTGTAAATAAAACTGTTGCGTCTTATCCACGATCAAGTAGTAATTTAAGTCATACTAAAGTTTTGCACGCCACTAACATGCCTAAAATGAGTTGTGAATTTTGTCATGATGAACATAAACTATGTTTTTGTAAAAGGTTTGCAAATTTGGACTATGATAAAAGGCATGAATTTGTATCAAACAATCGAATATGTTTTAACTGTTTAGGAAGCAATCACGGTGTACGATTTTGCCAAAATACCACCTCTTGTAGAATTTGCAAGAAAAGACATCATTCCTTGCTTCATCCGAAGGATGATTCCACCGCCACTGTAAGCTCAGGAAGTTCAGGTCAAACAGTGGTAGAGGCGTCTGATGAGGTCAGTGGAGCCGAGAATGTGTCAGATGAACCTCTAATAGCATCTCACATGGCATGCTGTGCTAAAAGCAAGGTGAGTACGCAAGTCTTACTAGCGACGGCTTTAATAGAAGCTGAGGCAAGAACTGGATATCAAGTAATAAGAGCATTATTAGATCAGGGTTCACAGGCTTCATTTGTGACTGAAGCTGCAGTTCAAAGATTAGGTCTAAAGAAGATGCCCATAAAAAATATCATATCGGGTTTAGGCGGCGACCAGTCATCTATGATTTCCAAGTATATGGTCGTAGTAAAAATTAAGTCAAGAACGGAACCCAATTTCGAAATGGAATTGAATGCTTATGTACTTAGTAACATAACAACATACTTACCAGGAAAGAAAGTGGCGTTAGGAAGTTGGGTAGAATTAAAGAAATTATGTCTTGCCGACCCAACCTACGAAGTACCAAATAAAATTGATGTGTTGCTAGGTGCAGAGGTTTACTGCCAAATACTAAAGGAAGGCTTGATGCGAGGCCCCATGGGATTTCCAGTAGCACAAAACACCACGCTGGGGTGGATCTTATCTGGGCCCGTAAACTCAGAAATAGGTCAGAACCAAGTTACTGTGTTACATGCACATGTAGAAACCGATGAATTAATAAAACGCTTTTGGGAAATAGAATCTGAACCTGTACAACAAAACAAAAATATTATCTGAGGATGAACAAAGATGTGAAGACATTTTCGCAGCCACGACATGTCGGAGTGAAGACGGTAGATATGTAGTAAAGCTGCCATTTCGCGATAGTGAACCGATCTGCAAAAATGGAGAATTTCGGGATATTGCTGTTAAAAGATTAAAACATCTGGAAAGAAAGTTTACTAGAGATGCAGCACTTAAGGAAAAATATACCGAGGTAATAAACGAGTACCTACATTTAGGTCACATGATGTTGGTTCCTAAACCAGATGAAAAGGGAGATCAAGCCGTGTACTTACCACACCATGCAGTCATCATAGAAGACAAATCTACCACGAAAGTCAGAGTAGTCTTTGATGCATCTTGTAAAAATAGGGATGGCGTATCACTGAATGAAACTTTAATGGTTGGACCTACATTGCAGCCAGAGTTACGCCACCTCATTATGAATTGGAGAACGTATCCCGTGTGTTTAATTGGTGACATTGTGAAAATGTATAGAATGGTTAAGGTAACAGAGGACGACGCTGATTTCCAACGAATTGTTTGGAGGGAGGACCCTGAAAGGGAAATTCGTGACTACAAGCTCTTGACAGTCACCTTTGGAACGGCGTTTGCGCCATATTTAGCCGTCAGAACGCTTAACCAAGTAGCCCTTGATCATCAGGCAGAATTTTCAATTGCGGCGGCTCGCGTGGCTAAAGAATTTTATATGGACGATTTAATGACTGGCGGACAAACAACTGAAGAAGTGTGGCGACTCTACAGCGAAATGAAAGAGCTTTTAAGCAAAGGAGGCTTTCTTTTGCAAAAATGGGCAAGTAACGACGAAGAGTTATTAAAGCGAATACATAGAGAAACGAAGGACATTAAGGTCAACGAAACAAAGGATTTAGATGTGAAGGACAACAATATTGTTAAGATTCTCGGATTAACATGGAATCGACAGCAGGATGAATTTCGGTACTCCGTCAAGTTACCGGATTTGTCCCTTCCAATAACTAAAAGAAAAATCATTTCAGATATTTCCCGGCTATTCGACCCATTGGGATGGATAGCCCCGTGTGTTATCAAGGCTAAAGCGTTTATTCAGCAATTATGGATCACTGGAGTAGGTTGGGATGAAGAACCTCCCACTAAGCTTTTAGACGATTGGCTCAACTATCGAGAAGAGCTAACTGAATTAAACAACTTCTGCATCCCTCGGTGGCTGAGCACAAAATCCGATGATCTGACGGTGGAACTACATGGATTTTCTGATGCATCAAAAATCGCTTATGCCGGAGTAGTTTACCTTCGAGTAATCAGTGCATTGGGAAACGTCTGCGTGTGTCTTGTTGGAGCGAAAACAAGAGTGGCCCCAATAAAACAAATTAGTATACCGCGTTTGGAACTATGTGGAGCTGTTCTAGTAGCTAAGCTTCTTACAGAGATTGCCGGAGTGTTGGAAATTCCTAAGAGCCATATCAAGGCTTGGACGGACTCCACTGTCGTTCTGGCTTGGTTAAATAAACACCCTAGTAACTGGAAAACCTTTGTAGCCAATAGAGTCTCGGAGATATTAACTACATTAGATTCTTCACATTGGTTTCATGTGTCTACAAAGGACAATCCGGCAGATTGCGCATCTCGTGGCTTACAGCCGGCAGAAATAGCCCATTACAATTTGTGGAAATTCGGTCCAGATTTCTTAGGCGCTAACGAAATTACATATATCAATTTAAGAAATAACGGCACTGTGGATGAAGAAGCGGTAAATTTGCATATTAAGGTCGAGGACACGTCGATTCTAGATAAATATTCTTCACTCAAAAGGCTGATCAGAATAGTGGCAACATGTAGGCGCTTTATAACAAGATTAGACCCTCGCTATACTGATCAAGGATTATCACGAGACGGTTTAGGCGCATGGGAATTAGACGAAGCACTTACCGTATGTATCAAATTAGCTCAAATCACTGAATTCGCAAAGGAAGTTATAGAGGTTAAGGAAATGGGATTTATACAAACAAAGTCGTCAACGATGGTAAAACTTACTCCATTCCTTGACGGTAAAGGAGTTCTAAGAGTAGGCGGAAGAATATCGCAATCACAGGAAGATGAAAATGTAAAGCACCCAGTTATACTGTCTCATAAATCTCATTTCGCTAGATTAATCGTTGCGGAGGCTCATGAGAAAACGCTCCACGGTGATATTCAGCTAATGTTGAACTATATCAGGGCAGCGTATTACATTACCAGAGTAAAGGACTTAGTTAAATATTGCGTGAGCAAATGCATCAGATGTATTAGATACAAGGCTAAGTTAAGAACGCAGTTGATGGGATCCTTACCTTCAGTTCGAGTTACCCCAGCAAGGGCATTTAGCCGTAGTGGTGTGGATTATGCTGGTCCCATTGGACTCCGTACCTCTAAAGGACGAGGACATCATGCATACAAAGGGTATATTTGCCTGTTTGTATGTATGGTAACCAGAGCTGTGCACATTGAAGTAGTAAGCGACTTAACCTCTAGAGGTTTTTTGGAAGCTTTTAAACGTTTTGTGGCACGTCGCGGCCACTGCTCTGAGCTGTACAGCGATAATGGAACAAATTTCGTCGGGGCTTCCAAAGAACTAAAGGATTTGTTAATAAATGAGGAATCGACTATGATGCGAGGAGTGAGAGAGAGCTTGTCGGCCAATGGAACGACTTGGCATTTTATACCTGCTCACGCTCCCAACTTCGGAGGGTTATGGGAAGCGGGAATAAAGTCCACAAAGTACCACTTAAAACGAGTAATCGGCGATGCAACTCTGACATTTGAAGAGATGTCAACTCTTCTAACTCAAATTGAGGCATGCCTCAATTCACGTCCTATGTCAGTGGTGAACAATGATCCTGAAGACCCTCTACCCTTGACACCAGGACACTTCTTGATAGGGGAACCCTTAGTAACAATACCGGAAGCTAATTATGAATCAGCAGCGAGCGTTAGCACATTAAAGCGATGGCAGCTCACTCAGAGAATGCTTCAAGGATTTTGGCGTCGATGGTCAGCCGAATATTTGACGCACTGTTTGCACCGTTACAAATGGGCATTTAAGGCTCCAGAACCTCAAATCGGAGATGTAGTTTTAGTAAAAGAAGACGATTTGCCTCCTACAAAATGGCTCTTTGGCAGAATCGTGCACAAGTATCCCGGTCAAGATGGACTAACTAGAGTAGTTTCACTAAAATGTAGAAATAGTGTAATAAAGTGTCCAACATCCAAATTATGCATCTTGCCGGTGAGTGAATGAGTGCAACTAAGATTCATATATTGTTAATTTAAGGTTTTTTATGTTTATAATTGGGTCTATACTTTTAGAATAAGGGTAAATTTAAACGATTTACTAGTTATAGATCAATTCTGATTACCTTATCTTCTTTATTCTTATGAAAGCTCTCACACAGGCAAAGAAATTCATCTTTGTCAAGGTGGGCGGCTTGGAGGAAGGACAGTTTGTCCTTGGTGGGCGGTATGTCTAGTATGAGTAGTGTTGCAGTCGTCAGGTAGATGGCGCTGTTACGTAGGCGTAAAATGCTACATCGCGCTATCGACTTGTCCCCCCGAGATTCATAAGTAAAGCTTGTTATTAAGTAGTAGTTGTCTCAATTTATTGGAATAAAGTATTGTGTGTTGTCAAGACCGACTTTTAATTTGATGACCCGAGGTGCACCCTTGTACAGTGCAGTCCAATCAGCAGAACGACGACGTGGCGCTCTCGATCTTCGATCCGAAGAAAAATTACAACGGCGCGGAAGGATGGTGCGACAAAATCCAGAAGCTTAGCAAAGATCTACGGTGGAGCATCATTCAAACAGCTGCTAAGGCCGGTAAGGCCCTTCGGGGCTCAGCTTTACGTTGGTGTGAGGCATGGGAACCTGAATTAGGTCGAACATGGGAAATTTCCGGACTGAGATAATAGATTTATACCCAGAAAAGAGAAATTTGACGGAAAAAATTACAAAAGCTGTTAATTATAACTCTGACTCTTCTAGTTCTTACGCTGAGTACCTACGCTAGAGAGAAACTTAGGCTCTTGCGAAACACTAAAATAGCTTTTACGACTCTGCACCCATATTGTTTTTGTACGAGGGGCACACCGAAATGATCGGGAATGAAAAAAACTACAAGTACTTTATACCTAAATTATATTTCATTGTTATTCAAAGTATTCTTCCTTGCAATTAATGCACTTTTGCATTCTTTCGAACCATTTATTAAAGGAGTAACTCGACTCTGACGTTTCCAAAATGGCCGATTTATACGCTTGTTCTGCCGCTTCTGGGTCTTGAAATCGTTGACCACGTAACAAATCCTTAATTTAAAGGAATGTAAAAAAATCGTTAGAGCTCAAGTCAGGACTATAATGGAGGATGAGACATTAACTCTACGTTTTCCTGGTTCAAAAACTTTTTTGTTTTCGAGCGGTATGAAAGCTCACATTGTCGTGGTGTAAGATGATGCGGCGTGTACCATTACCTCTACGGAGTTCAGTCATCGTTTCTGGCAAACAAACAGAAGTTTACTAATCGGCGGTAACCGTTCTATGTTCCTGTAAAGGAATTGTGGGCACATGACCTTTTTTGGAATCAAACGGAGCGATCATTTTCTTCGATACGCTACGGGAACGCACCACTTTCGTTGGCTTCACCTCGCTTTCGAGGACGTAAACTGCCGACTGATATTTTCTTTCAAGTTTATAAGAATAAATCCATAATTCTTCACCTAAGTCGATGTTATAGACAGGTTTTGACTTCCCTCCATCGAAGCGTTTCAGAGTAGACCGAGCAACACGAGCCGCCTTTTGCTCCTCAGACAAATTATGGGATACCCAGCGGGAAATTAACTTTCTGACGCCCAACTCATTATGCAGAATATTTTGAGTTACGGTCATTCCAATCCCTATGAAAGCGTGAATCTGTTCGTATGTCACATGTCGATCATCTTGTAGAATTTTTTACACAGCCGTCACGTTTTCAGGCGTTACTGCTGTTTTTGGTCGACCACTAGAATGTACGGTGCTGAGAGA
Organism: Acleris literana; assembly: GCA_946894065.1. Taxonomy (NCBI): domain Eukaryota; kingdom Metazoa; phylum Arthropoda; class Insecta; order Lepidoptera; family Tortricidae; genus Acleris; species Acleris literana. The sequence continues at coordinate 48,372,361 of OX335668.1, forward strand.
GACACGACGTCGTCGAAACTCCCAATACCAGCGATAAATAGTCGTTTGGCTTGGTGCTTCCACATTATATATGGAAACGAGCTCACCGAGACATTCATCTTGAGATAACCCTCGACGAAAGTTGTGAAAATTGTGGCACGGAAATTTTCACGCCTGAGCTCCGTTTTGATTATCGTCTTGTCAAATTTAAACTGGCATTACGAAAAAAAACGAGCTTTTTTACCCGACTGTGTCAGAAGGAGGGTTATGTTTTTCGAGCGTATGTATGTATGTATGTATGTCTATTTCTGGGCACGCTCTGCAGCCTAAACGGCTTGACGGATTTTAACATACGAGGTGTCATTCGATTCGTCTTAATTGCTGAAGTGACATAGGGTATATAATATTTCAATATGGCATCCGCGGAAAAAAATATGGAGGGGGAATAAAAAAAATATTTTTTATAATAACAATATGGGTAACAAATGAAAGCTATTAAATAGCCCATTCCAAATATATATACATTATAATACTGTTATGCTATTATTTTGACAGGAAAGTCAAAAAAATACGTAAATGTTAAGTAATAAACTCCTTTCGCTAGAAAGAGAGTTTCGCTTGTAATTTGTCACTTGTAGCTTCGCGACATTAAAAATTTAAGCTCCAGAGCTCATATATTGCTTGGTAATAATTAAGTAAACCACTATTTTATTAATAAAAACTAAAAAGAGTTAAATAAATTAAATTATTAAAAATAAACAAAAAACCCGACTGCAATAATTTTTTTTACTTAAAAGCGAAAAACAAGCTCTATAATCTATAGAAAATTGTAAGAGCATGTACTTATTGATATTTATAACAATTTAAATTTTACTTGAATATTGGAAAAGGTATTGCAGGCGGGGGACAAGGAATGAATTTCAAAAGCTATTTCTTGTAAAAAATTAACATTTGGACTAGCTTGTCCCCGCCTGGAACAACTTTTCCAATGTTCAAGTTAAATTGAAATTGTTATAAATATCAATAAAAACATGCTCTAACAATTTTCTATGGATTATAGAGCTTATTTTTCGCTTTCCAGTTTTTTTTTATTGCAGTCGGGTTTTTTGTTTATTTTTAATAATTTAATTTTTAATTGTATAAATCTCATTACGGTTGCAAGTGGCCAGTACTCACGTAACACGTACTCAATTCCCGATCATTTCGGTGTGGCCCTCGCATAATAGTATGCTTATTATCGTCATTTAATTCTTCTTTGATTTTGGACACATCTCGAAATTCCGTAAAATACTTTCTGCGATATGGCCACAACACGAAGTATCTATATTTGAAGTCCAGTACTTTATAAACTTTGCATACTTGAAAAAAATACACATTTATTTGAAGCTCTGTGTAATGAACAACAAAATAACCTAAACCACAGTGTTATTCACCCTAAACTTAAGGAATTAGACCCTTTTTCTGCCGCTCACTCAACTCGCAAAACTTTGATCGGCGATTTCTCTTAATATTGGTTTTTTGAGATGTGCCCGTATATCAGGCACTAAGCGATATTTTTAACCAAAGTTTTACCATAGGAATAAACAATACGACACGTAGAAGCGAAACTCCTAGCTTCAGACGCGCGCTCTGGGCGTTAGATACCTACCACCTGGCGACACCTGAGGTGTCTAGTCAGTCAGAGGTGTCACACACGGAATATATATTAATATGCAAAAATATATGGTATCATAGCAATACATCTTACGATATATTTTCCGTACTAGTTGATAGAGTCCACACACGCAGCTATTATATATATTAAATTAGCCATGGAAAATCATTACTGCAGTCTATTTGGGTGTAAAAGTGACAAAAAAACATATTCTTATTTAAGAATAGTATTTAGCAATAAAGCTTTTTCAACTTAATAAAAATTCAAAGTAATGGACCCGAAAGGAACGTAAAAAGTAACTCTGGATCCCAGACTATAAAACTTATTGAGCTTAATTATTATTTTAAAGGTTGTTTATAGACTCGTTTCCTTGTTTTATATAGATGATTAATAGCCACATAAGCCATGTAATTTTCTGGAGATAATCTTAATATCATCAAAAAGTATTATTACCTAATTGAACATAAATTTAAAAAACTCATTTTTCTCAAACATGCTCGGAAAGGACGGTGTTCCGATTGAAACACATTGACGGAAAATGCCTCTTTTTACTCCTAGGAGTAAAAAAACTATATGAAAACACTTTCCGTCCATGTCCATATTGTTTTTTCAAAAGTGCTCTCTATTGCGTATAAAATCGAAAGGACCATGAAAAAAATCCCGTACACCCAACTTGTGGGGGCGCAGTGAGGGGCGGCGGCGCGGCGGGGCTCTGCGGAGCGGCGGCGGCGGGCGGCGGCTCGTTGTGCGTCAAACTATCGCTACTAATACTCGTATGACGCAAACAAACAGTCTCTCCGAATTTGTTAGAGGCTTTTAAAAATACTTATAATCATGTATTTGTATCATTTCCTCGCATTGTTTGAGAAAAGCATTATGTATGCCGCGGCGGAAACGAGGATTCCCTGACTCGTACTTTAGCAGGCCTCGCTGTTGCTCGGCCTGCTAACCACCTCGTCAGGAAATACCTTACTTTCCGCGCCTAGGCAACAATGTACTATTGCAACAATATTTCCACGTTAAGGAAAAGCATAAATAACATTTCGTGACTAAACTTGTATAACACATCCATAAAATACTTCGCAAGTGACAGCCCTAACTTTGGGCGCAGACGACAAAGGGGCGTAGCGGGGTGAAGGGGGAAGTAGGTATTTAAAACGCGGCATTTGGGGCCTTGGTAAAGGAGATTCGCTTCTACGTGTAGTTATTGTTTATTCTTATGGTTTTACCAGAAAGATGTAACGTTGTACCTGCGTTCCTGGGTTTCTTGTCCCATTCCTCTCGACTATCTTGCGGGCGCGGTTCAAATGTCGGTTGGACCGACTAACTTTAGAGACGTATAATTCTTGATTTTTTGAAGCTGTACGGTGTGTTGGTTTTCCATGGCTCTTACCGCGTACCTTTTTCCTTTGAATAATTGCTATTCTTTTTAACGATATTACTTTTGTAGCCGAAAATATTCACTTTTTGTTTACATTTTTTTCATCTCATAGTGTTTGTTATTGTCGTTGTCTAGACAACGGGCAGAGACGATATCTTAGGTTTATACTGGACCATGGAGTTAAAACGCCGGTTTTACCATAGAATTAATATCTGGCATGTATAACTTTGAAATTTTATGAATTTAGAATTTGTAAATTAATAAGCTAGATCACCAGTGTACGAGTATATAAACGGTGGCTCGGACTAGAGCGATCAGTTCTTCTTCAGCTTTAAAAGTGGAAACTTAAAACTCTGAAGTTAGGGTCAAGTCGGACCCCTAGAAGCCTCTATCTTCCTCATACTAAAAGTCGACTTTGAGTGTGGCCAAGTCGGGCCCTACGCCTCAAGAATCCTCCTCCATCTACGAGGTCCCTGCTTTCCTCGGGGACCGCTACTCTCTCTTACGGGTCCCACCTCGGGCCCACCTACCTTCGTGTACCACCAGGGCCGCTGCCTCTAGCGCCCCGCATTACAGCGCCAGCGGTGTTCCTGGTCCGACGACTCCGGGATGCGAGCTAAAGGAAGTCCCGGAGAAACTACCTTCACCCTCACCACCAAATCTTTAACTTTACCCTGGTGATATTAGGGACATGAGTTATTTTATGTGTAATAATTATTTTATCTGTGTGAAGAAAGGCTTTAAGTGTTAAATAAATACCCAGACCCTGATTAACTATTGCTGTCCTTTTCTAAAATCTACCTCTCTTTTTCTCTGATCTTTCATTAACGTCAAAACTGTCGTGTTACGTGGTCTTCCGATAATTCGGAAGACCAGGTACCAGACGTTAATGAAAGATCAGAGAAAAAGAGAGGTAGATTTGAGAGAAAAGGACAGCAATAGTAAATCAGGGTCTGGGTATTTATTTAACACTTAAAGGCTTTCTTCACACAGATAAAATAATTATTACACATAAATTAGAAAATAAAATAAAACAAGTCCCTAATATCACCAGGGTAAAGTTACAGATTTGGTGGTGAAGGTGAAGGTAGTTCCTCCGGGACTTCCTTTAGTTCGCGTCCCGGAGTCGTCGGACCAGCAACACCGCTGGCGCTGTAATGCGGGGCGCTAGAGGCAGCGACCCTGGTGGTACACGAAGGTAGGTGGGCCCGAGGTGGGACCCGTCAGAGAGAGTAGCGGTTCCCGAGGAAAGCAGGAACCTCGTAGATGAAGGATTCTTGAAGCGTGGGGCCCGACTTGGCCACACTCAAAGTCGACTTTTAGTATGAGGAAGATAGAGGCTTCTAGGGGTCCGATTTGACCCTATCTTCAGAGTTTCAAGTTTCCACTTTAGAGGCTGAGGGAGAACTGATCGCTCTAGTCCGAGCCGCCGTTTATATACCCTGGTGATCTAGCTTTTTAATTTACAAATTCTAAATTCATAAAATTTCAAAGTTATACATGCCAGATATTAATTCTATGATAAAACCATCGTTTTAACTCCATGGTCCAATATAAACCTAAGATATCGTCTCTGCCCGTTGTCTAGACAACAAAGATAAAAAACACTGTCAGATGGAAAAATATAAACAAAAAGTGAATATTTTCGGCTACAAAAATAATATCGTTAAAAAGAATAGCAATCATTCAAAGGAAAAAGGTACGCAAGAGCCATGGAAAACCAATACACCGTACAGCTTCAAAAAATCAAGAATTATACGTCTCTAAAGTAAGTCGGTCCAACCTAAATAATTCGATTTTGTTGGGCGCCAAAACTGTTGTGGTACCTGGTCTTCCGAATTATCGGAAGACCACGTAACACGACAAAGAAGAAAAAAAGTATGATAAGGGATAATTTAAAAATCAAATGGAACTCAAAGGGCATTAAAGTCGCAAATAAAATGAATCGAGTTCTTTGTAATACAAACAAGTTTAGTTGTCATATCTCGGTTTTAAAATACCGAGCGTTATATCTAAATATTTTTAGAAAAGTCATAAGCAGGGATCGGACAAATGGGCGTCATTACTCGCAATAATGTGGCCATGACTCCAATCATTTTAATTCACCAAAATAAATTACATTAATTGATTTCTTACAATTCTTACCTGAACTTTAATCTTGATCCTTTGCAGGACAGTAATAAATTAATAATACAAAGACGTGAGGAGTGGCCATTAATATTAATCTACTTAAGTTTGCTCCATTAACATCCGTGGATTGCGAAATGAGCTTTTCACGTTTATTTTAGCCGTAAAAAGGAATAAACTAACAATGTAAAAATATAAATAATACACTTTGTATTATTTATTTATAACCTACTGCCTTGCAAAGGCTCAAAATTATTTTTAGGGTAAGTAATCAATTTAATTTGTTTAATTAAAATCTTTGGAGTTATGTCCACATTATTGTGAGTAATGACGCCCATTTGTCCGATCTCTGGTCATAAGACAGGCTAAAAGAATCGCAGTACAAAGAGAAATCGGTATATCTAAAGTTTCATCGAAGAAAATCTGGGAATTGGTAAACAAACATAGAGGTAAATTGCAAAATCGTAAAAAGAATAACATTATCCTTAAATCTGATAGTGGTATTAAGTATACAGGATCCGCAAGAAATCGCAGATTTATTTTCTGCGAAATTTGACCATGTGACAATTCCTAGCACGGGGGAATTGTCCTCCGTGGATCACTGTCTAAAGCAGTGGACTGAATATCGGTGAAAAGACATGTCATGGAAGGATTTTTCATCGCATTAAGTAATGAAGATTATCCAGTTTATGGAAAAAAATTACATATGGGTATGATGAAATACCAATTACAGTAATTAAGAATTGCGTTGATATACTTTCAGGACCCCTTACTGATTTCTTTAATAAATGCTACGAAATGGGTGTTTTTCCTGAGCAGATGAAAGTAGCTAGAGTCTTGCCGGTATTTAAAAAAAAAGTACATAATGATCTTAAAAACTATCGTCCGATATGACTCCAACGGTGTTGTCAAAAAAAATTGAAAAACTTATTAAATGTCGCCTCCTCTCCTATATGACTGAAAACTCAGTAATCAACCCAAAGCAATTTGGATTCCAAAAAAGAATTGGAACGTTAGATGCGATAGATTCACTCGTAAATAGATGCTGTGTCGCAACTGCATAATAACAAAAGAGTCTCGGGACTATTTCTCGATCTCAGCTCCGCTTTTGACACGGTAGACCATGACATACTCCTGAAAAAGCTCGACTTCTATGGTGTCAGGGGTAAGGCTTACCGTCTCCTGCAAAATTATCTCAGAAACAGACAACAACTTGTGGCGTTAAGAAATAAAGATAAGAATATTGAGGTACAGTTTAAGTCTAAATCTGTTAGTGTAACAAGAGGAGTCCCACAGGGCTCGATTTTGGGTCCTCTGCTGTTTATACTATTTACAAATGACTTGTATAACTATATTTATAGCACCATGCCCGAGTGCCACTTAACATTATTTTCAGATGACACTAGTGCAATTGTGGCTGCCAGAAGTATATCAGAACTTGCGGAGAGAACAAATTACGCGCTAACGGTATTCCAACATTGGTTTGATATTAATAACTTGCGACTGAATACCGCGAAAACGCAAGTGATGTTATTCAAGCACAATTCCAAAAAACCGATGCCCTGAATGTAGCTGTAAACGGAGGAAAAATAGCGTTGGTGGATAGTGTCAAATTCCTTGGGGTATGCATTGATGCAGAACTAAATTGGAAGCAGGAGCTGAATGCTGTTCAAAATTCTATACTTTCGGCCTGTTACGCTCTAAAAAGCCTCAGGGATGATCTAACAGTGGAACAACTTAAGACAGCGTACTATGCCTTAGTCGAATCCAAATTTCGGTACAGCATTATGTTCTGGGGAAATATTTTTAAGTACAATACGGACAAAGCCTTGATTGTGCAAAAAAAAGTAATAAGATCAATCTTGCGTCTTCCTCATTGGGTTTCCTGTAGGGAACATTTCACAAACTTGGGTATTATGACAGTTCCCAGCTTATATGTACTATTGTTACTTACCTGGTTTGTAAAAAACATCTCAAATAATGAGACTAGCGAGGAGCAACAATTACGGTTTCTCACGCGCACAAATGAGACATGAGAAGTCTAGTTTCTGCCCTAAGCACAAATTAGCTCAGCATTGTAGTAGGTATCAGGCAGTAAAAATTTCCAATAAGCTTCCTACAGACTTAAAAATCATTACCAACTGTGCAACATTCAATATACAGTTGAAAAAATATATGTTGAGAGGATGTTTCTATAATATCGAGGAAATATTCGTATGTGAGAGAACCTAGATTTTATTTATTTATTTATTTATTTATTCAGGTTAAAAACAGTCACATCAAAATTATAGTAAAGGTGGGTATGAGCACAAAAAGACCTAAAGAACCATAAAAGGAAATACAAACAATTTTTTAGCCACAATCGATACAAAACAAAATATAGGAATTTAGTTGATATAGATCTCAAGATAATTTAGAATTTAGGAATATAATAACAAAGTCCATGCACAAGTCCAAAGCAATAGTGAAAAAGAACACTGGTCAACCAAGGTTCAAGTAAGAAGTGGAAATCAAAAAATATATGTTGGTACGAGTTTAAGACACTCTGTTCGTGTAAAGGTACCTACCCCTACATACATACCAGGTACCCGGCCCAGTTCGTTCTCACCAGTGCCACAGAAGTTACAATATATACAAATCTTACGAGATATTAATTACTCATATGCCGCTTACAGCGCAATAAAATACTATTCATTGTCATTAATATTTTTGCTGCTTTATGTTTGAATGAATTTACACCTTCATGAAAAATATCGATAACGCTCAGTTTATCATTATAAAATAGCGTAGCACGAGAAATAAACCGGTGTTTAGCGTACTTAGTCCGACATATATTGTTATGAAACTGAAAGGATGTTACACGTGAGGAGGTGCGCGGGACTCGAAACCGTAAGAGTTCCAATAGAGCTGGGCAGTCGATCTTATTATGAAGTAATTTGCTAAGGAACATTGCGTCTATAAGGACCCTACGATTAACCAAACTTGGCAAATTGTGAAGACTACTAAACGTTGTTTTGTTATAATCAATGCTATGTGGGCCCGAGTTCTGAAATAGAGTGCTTTTAAAAATTTGTTTTGTATTCGTTCAATACGATCAATGTGTAATGCATAATTTTGACTCCACACCACACAACCAAATTCAAGTAAGCCCCGAACAAAAGCGAAGAAAAGCACTTTGTAAGTCATTGCATTTCTGAAAGGTTGACATATACGAAGAATAAACCCAAGTTGTTTAAAAGCCTTTTGCGTCATAATGTCAATATGTTTGGTAAAATTCATCTGAGAGTCGAGTGTAATGCCGAGATCTCTTACGCTGCTTACACGTTCAATTACTCTACCGGAAAGCTTATAGTTGAAAACTAAAGGATTGCGTTTTCTAGTGTAAGTGATGATAAAACATTTATCCAAATTTAGAAACAAAGAGTTACAACTACAATATGAGGCCAGGTTATCTAAAACATGTTGGATATCGATGCAATCCTCAGTGGAGGAAACCAAACGATAAATTTTCATATCATCTGCGTACAGTAAGTGATGACAATTGTTACTTACGATGCTAACGATATCGTTTATATAAAGAATAAACAACAACGGGCCTAGATGTGACCCCTGAGGTACGCAAGAGGTGATTTCCAAAAAATTTGACATATAACCTTTCAGTGCAACCGCTTGTGACCGTCTGCTTACGTAGGACTCGATCCATCTTAGAAGACTGCCATGTATACCTACCGATGTCGGAGAGCTTTGACAAAAGCGTATAATGACTTATTTTGTCAAATGCCTTTGAGAAATCGGTATAAATAGCGTCCACCTGATAGCCATCCTGCAGGGCACATATAACAAAATCAGTAAAGTTTATTAGATTAGATTCGACGCTGCGACCTCTTACAAAACCATGCTGTTGAGGGGAGTTTCCATGACTTTTTCACAGAGATGTGGCTGTATCTCACCGATGACGCGTTGGATCTCGGATTTGAGCTCAGGAATTGTTTCTGGTGTAGTCGCATAAACACGAGATTTTAGAAAACCCCAAAGAAAAAAAGCGCATGGCGTTAAATCGCATGATCTTGGTGGCCAGTTGACATCAGAATTTCTTGAGATAAGTTGTTCTGGAAATCGTTGCCGCAATAAATCGATTGTTTCATAAGCGGTGTGGCAGGTGCCGCCGTCTTGCTGAAACCACATGTCGTCCAAATCCATATCTTCCAGTTGAGGCCACAAGAACTCCGTTATCATGTTCCTGTAACGAATGCCGTTCACAGTCACTGCAATTTCGGCCTCATTTTCAAAAAAGTAAGGCCCAATCACGCCGCCTGACCAAAATCCGCACCAGACAGTTGCTCGTTGTGGGTACATTTGTTTCTCATGGGTTGCATGAGGATTTTCTGAGCCCCAAATTCGACAATTTTGTGTATTCACGAACCCATTCAGATGGAAATGCGCTTCATCGGAGAAGACGACTTTTTTCGAAAAATTGGCTTCGACTTCACTTTGCTCCATTGCCCATTGAACGAATTGACGGCGCTTTCCATGGTCTGCTGGTTTGAGCTCCTGAGTGAGCTGAATTTTGTACGCATGAAGGTGGAGGTCTTTTGTCAAAATTCGCTGTGTAGTGCTTCGTGAAATTTGAAGTTGTTGAGAACGACGCCGAATTGATGTCTTCGGGTTTTCGGCGACACTTTCGTTTACAGCAGCAATGTTTTCAAGAGACTGACCGGTACGTTGACGCACAACAGTCTTACTGACCATAATCGACCCAGTTTCTTCAAATTTTTTGACCACTCTTCGAATGGTTGACGCATTAGGTGCACTTTCTCGGCTGAAAATTTGCCGAAGTTTGCGAGCTGTCTCGGCGTAACTTTCCAAATTTTTGAAATAAATTTTCACAATTATAACGCGTTGTTCTTTTGTAAAGCGCGGCATTTTTAATAATCGGAATAAACATAGGTGACAGCTGTCAAATTTCAGTGTTGCCACATGCACGAAAAAGAAATGACGCTAAATTTAAAAAGTGCAGTTTTATTGAGACACCCTTTATATATCTATGTGTATTTAGAGGTCCTCTAAATAACTATGTAAAAATCATCCTTGGCCGCTGAAAAAAAAATGACAATATTCCTCAAACAAATTTACCCAATGCCCTTTTCCATTTTTTATATATTTTGTTTTTTCTTTTTCTAGTTTTATAAGAGAGCGAGAGTACCAAGGAGGAAAGTACGTATTATTCTGAGCTATGCGCTTTGGGACATATACTTACAGCTATTAACTTTCTCAAAACTATATAAAAATACTCGACACATTGATTAACACTCAGATCATGGAAAACGGACCAGTCAGTAATTTTTTAGTTCATCTGAGATTGCTGAGTAGTTACCGAGACGGTACATAAACCTTTCATTAGGGATAGCCTTTAAAGTGGGGACAGGTAAGATGTTAATAGCTATTTCAAGTGACTTGTGGTGCAAATCCTCAGGCGTAACCGGATCACGAATCGGTGTCACAGCGCAGTCGATGCTACATAAAATTAAATCTAGGATCCGGCCCATCTTGTTGCGACAGTGATTAAATTGACGTAGTGCCGAAAATGCCATGAAATCGGCAAGCTGGGACACCGCAGGCGCGGGGTCTGCTAAAGTAAGTAAATTTATAGAGTTTAAACCCTGTCCCAGGAGGCTTGAGAGATGTTAAAGTCACCCAGGAGTAAAAAACATCATTAGGAAACATAAACCTAAGCCGCGACACGTTATCAAAAAACATCTGTAGGCTTTCCAGGTGGTTACAGTTGTGAGAAAAATAGCAACAACAGATATGCAATTGTTTAGCCGTATCGTGGGCGCGGGATCGGCCCGCGATATCTATACTTACCCATAACTCGTCATGCAAGGAATCTACCCGAAATTCGTCTCTTCGCGATGCACGCAGATGATTCCGCACTGCCAGCAACGTTCCGCCTCCGCGCTCGTAACCAGTAGCTAATGAGTCTCGATCACACCTAAATACGCTATAGCGGGAATCAAAAAACTCTGTGTCGTTAAAGCTACTAGTGAGCCAAGTTTCAGTTATACCTATTATATCATAATTAGACGTAATAACGTTGCTTAAGAATGAGTGCGATTTGGTACGCAACCCCCTCACGTTTTGGTAATTTATAATTATTTAAACTATTAATAGTATTAAAAACGAACAGAATAGAAAATACAAATATGATTTTTTATTATAACAATAAACTGGGCCAAGTTTTTCATTATTACGCAGGTGATCAGAATACAAAGTATACAGACTATGGGTGTCATGTAATTTTTTAATACAGCAGCTTTGAGCAAATATATTCAAACAATACCGCAGCAAGCAATACATTTAGTCACATGAGCTTATCCAAACTATTTTCATTAGATATACAAATTATTTTTGACTTATCATTTTTCCTCATAAGTATCCTGCCTGCCGTCTCTGATCCATAGGAACGTGTAATTCTTTTCATGTTTTAATTGACGAGCACGCTTCAACAACAGTTTATTCGATGGCGAGAGATGCTCACTTATACAAACGGCGGCCGCCGGTCCGGGTAGTTCGATATCAGCGGTAGTAAGACCGCGGCGCGCGCGGACCGCTGCGAGAATCTCGTCCTTACGGCGGCGTTGCGTAAGGCGCACGATGATAGCAGGTGGGCGCAAAGAATCCGTGTTAGTATTAGCGCCCCCTCGGGAGCCTCCTGCAGTCGGGAATCGACGTACCCTGTGGATAGTATCCACGTCCGTGCCTAAGAGTTGAATGCCAACCTTGGTGCAAATATCCTACAATAAGGTGTGTAAGTTTTCCCCGTTTTTCTGAAGAACACCCGAGATTTCGAGGTTATTCAATCTTGATAGTTGGTCCCGTTCACTACAAGATTCGATAAGAGATGCAATTGTAGATTTGGCATTGTCTAGCTCCAATTGTAACTTGGGGATCTCTTCGACTTTCTTCTCGACTATATTTAGGCGGTCATCCATGGTATTAAAACGATGTTCCAGAGCGCCCAACTTGTCATTAAAATTGCTAACCATTTCCGTCGCGGCACTGATGTCTGACTTCATCGAGTTAAAGTCCAGTCGCAGGGCTTTGATTTCTTGCATTACCTCTAGCAGTGATACAGTTGACGCAGATGTAGACTCATCATAATTACGGCAGTTGGTACAACGCCAAGTAGCTTTCTTATCCTTGGTCATTTTTCGATAAGTTGTTTCCAATAAACTGAAACAGGCGAAGTGCAAAATACTTTTGCACTGACCACAGGTCACCCCGTCACTCACGTCTTCGTCACATTTGTTACAAATCATTTTTATTTTAAAATACTGCAACACACAATTTATGTTTAAAGTCCAATTGTTAATAAAACAACCGTATTCACTTAAACGTAAGGTCTAAATCAGCTTGTGACGCGTCGCTAATTGTTTAACTGCGTACGCGAGTAGATAAAAGTTACCGTACTGTACCGAGCGGCGAAACTGACTGCACTATTATTTTAAGTGACTTATAGCTTTTAGAAATTTTTCCCATCTTGTCTTATTCGTATACAGGGTTATTTGTAAAATACTAATAACCTCTCAGTGTAAAATTATTAACATCATAAACAACAACTTTTGTTCGAAGACTTTTTACAAAACGTACGTAATACATTTCCCAAAACATTACTTTCAAGATTTTGTTGTACTATCTGATCCCTTTTTAGATCTGTAATTTTATTACCTAAGTAATAATTTTTAGATGGGGGTACTTTGCGCTCTCTTCACATTCCATGGCCACATTTCTTGTTAAGGCTTGTTTAAACTTTGTGAAGTAGCAAGTGCAGGGGTGTTATTCTCTTAAAAACGGCGGTCGGTCGAACGAACGAGCGAAAGCACAGCGGCGAGTTTAAGTAGTCCCGTCCGAGCGAACAAAACACATTTTAGCGCGTATATTTTCAATTAGGCACCCTTATACGTTCGAGTAGCCATGCTGCCAAATTGATTACACGCGCTTAAATTTGTTTTGTTCGCTCTGACGGGACTACATAAACTCGCCGTTTGGACATTCACTTGTTCGTCCACCCGTTCGTCGATTTTGAGAGAATCACACCCCAGGTGAGAAGTACAGGTGTAAAGTGATTAGTAAAATCAACATGTACAACATGACAAAAGTGCGAGTTCGAAGTAAAGTGAATAGACGCTCGGTCTATTTTTGTCTGTTAAGTAGTTACCCCGCACACCCGCGTACTCCCCGCACTTACAGTATGTCCTAACTAAACACTGTGTAAACAGTATCTGCTTGTAAAGTGCAACATAGTACCAATGCGAACGAATTCTGAATGAATTCTTCTGCTGATCCATTTTATTTGCCATAACCGTTAAGGTGTCTCGACTTCAACTAACACCTCATTCTCGATTTCTGAAGCTATGACCACGACTATCCTTTTTAAAATTTCGTAGTTGTAATCGTTGTTCGTCCTTCAATTTGTTCCACACTTTGCATCTGTACAAAGAACAACTTAGCAATGTGTAAACGATTTTTAAAGCTTAACATTTATCAATGTTATCATCGTAAAAACTTGTAAACTTATCACTTCTCACCTGCACGGTGTATACAAGCCTTTATTGATAATTGTAACTTATTTCTACCCAAGTTTAAAAAAAAAAATAGCTTTCCATCGAAGTCATAAAATGTTTACATGCCAGTACCTTGTCGCTTTAACTCTTCTTACAATTTTGTGTGGCAGTTCAAACAAGACGTTAAAGTGCCAAGGTACTAAAATCTGAATGTTACTGCTAGTGAAGTAATGAATGAATCCACATCCCTTAATACTTTACCAGGCTTAGGACTGGCTACATTCAAGATAAAATAAGAATAATACTACTGTGTAGTTGGAGGAACATTGTTAAATAATTTCTTAAATTTATGCAAATTTTGAAATAAAACTTGTTACACGTTACATTAAAATCTGTTTAAACCAGTTAAAAAGAAACCCTGAAATTATTATTACCTCATTTTATTAATGTATGCCAAAAGTGAATTATTCCTGTTTATTTTTGAATGCAGGCGTATTTAAAAAGTGAAATGAACATATCGACCCTTAAAGTATCAAATGTCGTAAAAGCCATTTTGGCCAAAATGAGTTTTTAATGCAGTTTTATTCAGTTTTTTGCGCTCTATCGAACTGTATATTTGAAATGTTCAAATTCGCAAAAAAATGTCTTTTACGACGAACTTAATTCACGCTTAAAACCTAGATTTCTTGTTTTTAAATGTCGTAATGATCAAGTTGGAGCGTAAAGTTTTAAAATTAATGTTGTAAAAGACATATTTTTTGTTGATTTGACTAATACTACATTTTGATATTGTATTACAAAAAAAAATTCATGATAATTTTTGGCGTAAAAACCGGTTATTTTTTAAATTGGTATTTACGACAAATTATTCATGGATGATTAACCAAACACTAATGTAAATTTATGCTGTATAAGAAACGACTTTTTAATACACGGTTTCTACGACAATTTCTAATTATAAGACATGTAAAAAAATAATGCCCGTTTTGTTTTAACCTCTTAAGACCCATCAATCAACGAAATTTGTCAAAAGTAAATTTTTGATTGTTAGTCTTCAAAAAAATATATTCTACTTTTTTTCCCTTGCACCAGATCTTTATTACAATAGCCGTATTATATACTATTTTTAGTACGAAGGATCTCAGGTTAGGAGGTTAAGTGCCACCATACGCTTTACAGTAAGGGCATCAATTGGCTTTTACAACAAACGCTCCTTTACTGCTGGGGATTCAATCGGCTTTTATTACAGACGGTCCTTCACTACTAGGGATTCAATTGGTTTTTACTACAAACTGTCCTTCACTGCTAGTGATTAAATCGGCATTTACTTGAAATGGTCCTTTACTGCTAGGGATTTAATCGGCTTTTGCTACAAACGCTCCTTCATTGCTGGACATTAAATCGGCTTTTACTACAAGCGGTCCTTCACTACCAGGGATTCAATCGGTTTTTACTACAAACTGTCCTTCACTGCTAGTGATTCAATCGGCATTTACTAGAAATTATCCTTTACTGCTAGGGATTCAATCAGCTTTTACTACAAACGGTCCTTCACTCCTAGGGATTCAATCGGCTTTTACTACGAACGTTTATATTTTTTTATGTGGCATACATTGCTTTTTACTACTATTCATAAAAAAATATGCATTATGGCTGAAAAAAATATGGTATTGTAAAATAATGTTTGTTTTCTAATGCAATTAGTTAACTGAAAAATATCCCTTAAAGTTATCTGAAAAACTCGCATTTATTATTTTTATTACTAAAACTGTTACGTTGAAAACTGTTACAAATGATTATAAAAAATATAAGAAATATTAGGGATGAACCTATATTTTTAAGTCATCTCTTGCAATTGATCAATGCATTAGAAAACAAACATTAATTACCATACATACATTATATTGTACATACATAAACTCACGCCTTCGTTCCCAGAGTGGGGCCAAGCAGAGCTACAGCTCCAACTCTAAAAGCTTGTTGATAGTTCTGTGACAGCATTTTGCACAATGAGGCTAAGATGTTTACCAGCGTATTGGTGACAGGTTGCAAGCCTATCGCCTAACAGTACTACAGGGCTTTTTTCCCTTAGTCGCGTCTTACGACATCCACGGGAAGACATGGAGTAGCACTATTCTAACCGGCAACCACACGGGCCTTGTTTTCTTCGTAGAAGGAACGAGAATCAAACAAACAGTTCAATATTTTGCGCCAAATTATACATTTCCAATGATAAATAAAACAGAAAAAGTCATAATTTAAAGCATATCATCTTGTATTTGTAATAATAAACTCAAAATTTATGTAGATAACTCGTAGGTGCCATTTTAAGTTTTGAAGGTTTAAAACGAAAACTTCTGAGAAGGCTACTAGACTTGGCATTTGTCCGTAACTTTAAATACCAAATTTTAATCTCCGTAATATTATATTTTAGAGCTCTGTACCAAATACTGTTAAACATTATAAGATGACTTTGTTGTTCGTCTCTCCGTCTGTTCGTCGGTATGCCAAGAACCATTTTTCTTTGAAATTTAGAATAGGTGTAATATTTCGACTTTTTAAATTATTTGCCTTTGTAGGTACTTGTTTGTTTTTATTATATTGCTTGTGTTTTTTATTTCTTTTTTTCTTGTACAATAAAGAGTATACATTCATGCATATACGTACATATTTGCTTTATTCATTTGAATGCTGTCCAGTTTTAAAGGGTAGTCACATTTTTTAATTTCTGACATCGATGACTTTTACAAATTCTATGTAGATAATGAGCGTAAAATACTAATAATGATACGCAGCCCACTTCTTGTTTGTTTTAATTAATTATACAAATAAGACCGAGATAGGTGCTATAAACTTGATGCTCGGTTCTGACTTGCATTGCAAATGCCCATTTATATGAAAAGCGAATATTGTCGCCAGCTACCAATAAAATAGCCGTACTGTTCAGGACAGTAAGCAACCTTCTGACAAAGCTCTTCGATAAGTCGTTGGAGTTTACACGACAAGAAGTTATTGTCGTGTAGACGGCAGTTAAATCAAAGTTTTCACCGTCTTGCTTTGATATTATATTCATAATGTTGAGATTATGACAGCTTTCATTCACGAATAGTTGTTTAATTACGATGTCGAAGCAAGTTGGGTTAATTCAATATCCTTCAATGGAAATCCTTGAGCATTATTTAAATAAATCTTAACGTTTCAATACTTGATCGCTGTTATGCCTTTTAATAGAGCCGTGTCAGATATTACTAGGGCCTGGCCACAACACCACGGCACGGCGTCGTTAACGTGAAATGTCGCGGCGCCGTAGAAAGGCACGTTGCCACGTCGTGCACATATACGGTGCCGTGTGACAACGGCTTCAACTATTTTAAACTCTACGCGCAGGATATTGGGCTTATATGTATTGCACTTTATAATGAATGACGGCACCGTGTATCTGCACGTTGTGGCAACGTGCCTTTCTACGGCGCCGCGCCGTTTCACGTTAATGACGTCGTGCCATGGTGATGTGTCCAAGCCCTTATTGTTGCGCCCAATGTTGGTTAAGATTATTATTAAGTCGTTGCATGTAGGTACTGTACCTACATGCAACAGCTTCTCTTTTTTGTATTATGATACATAGCTTTTTTGTACGCACTTATTTTTGGTTCGGAATCTCATTGAAGAGCTTTTTCGGAAGCTACCACAGGGAATCTAATTACAATATGAAAGGCTCTCAAAAATCGTTGATATATATATATTGAGTCAATGGCGTCAGAGTTAACAACAATACGATAACATATCGAATGCAATACTTATTGTTGTACCGCGTAGAATAGAGACCCTGGCTCCAAATTCTACTCAGTGAAACAATATTGCCTTTGACATGTTTTCGTATTATCAACGTTATGACAACCCTTTATTTCTAGACAGTCATGGTGGCCGTGTTAAAAACAAAACAATAAAAAGCAGATTGCAAGCTTCTGACAAAGCTCTTCGATACGTTATTTAAATTTAAATTATGTAATTAAAATGATTTTAATGACTTTTAAATTTTAATGACTAATTCTACTGTAGTTTAACAAAAGTTTATATTAATGCTAACCTAACCTAACCTAACCTTAACCGAAACCTAGATTATTCACAAAAATGTACCTAGATACTTAGTTCTCTCTATAAAGACCAATTACTTATAGATATATATTATGAGAGACAAAGCGTGTTTAAGTTTTTAGTTGATTTCAATTTTATTGCATAACAAAAAATAATTATCTGCGCATCGTTTAGACGGTAAATCTTATTTTAATTTGACTTCATAATAATTAATTATCTGTGCATCGTTAAGAGTTGAAGTCTTATTTTAATTTGTCATTCTATTAAAAAAATGTTATAAAACAAGCATATTTCTTAAAATGGGTACTGCTTTTACTACTATTAATTACATATTGTTATGATTACATAATGTCTTTTAATACAATATTACCCCCAATAAAACCACGTAGATTCCTTTTACAACAAAGGTTACAGTTGTACACTATAAAAAAATTGTCTTAAAAGCCATTTTCAATTCTTGTTGTGCGTCTTAAAAGCCATTTACATTTTTTTTTTTGTAGTAAAAGCCACGCTATCTCTGGATCTATTAAAGCTACGGGATTTTAAATTTATAATTATGAAACATCTCGAAAACCTAAGCATAATGAGCTCAAGTGGTTTATAATAGCTTGAGTATTTCAAAAAATATATGCAAAAATAAAGTAACCATTTTAGTTTTTTGCTCGCCCTGAAAAAGTGCATTTTGGCTTTTACGACATTTGATACTTTAAGGGTCGATATTTACAATTATTAATTAATAATCAAATGATATTTACAAATTATCACCTATCAGGTTCAAGTCTCGTGGGTGACGGTGAGTATCGCGTACATAACGTTCAAAATAGTCACCATCACACCCAACACAAAGTCCACATTTAAAAATCAACTGTTCATTAACTCGGGTTAGCAATTCCGAATTCCGAATTTGGTTGAATGCCCACCTAATTTTTTCAACCAACATGTCACGGCTTGTGATTGCGGAACCAGTGTACACTAACGTCTTTACATGTCCCCACAAAACAAAGTCCAATGGAGTGATTTCCGGCGAGCTAGGAGGCCAAACTTGAGGCCCCCACGCCCTATCCAGTGATCAGGATACTCCCTGTTCAACAGCTTTCTGACTTGGCGAGAAAAGTGCGCCGGGGCCCGTCATGTTGATAGTAGTTACATAAAATATCACGTAAAGAGGCGAGTGGTACATCCTCCAAAAACAGTGGTAACGTTTTGGTGAGAAAATTATGATAGGTTTCACCGTTTAGTCTGCCTAAAAATAAATGTTTAAAAAAACTTTTGGACTGACCTATTTACCTACCATTTTAAAGATGTTATTTTTTGCTTTTTGAAGGCGGTTTTTTGTTTTTTTAAACATTTATTTTATTTTATACTTTTTAGTGATCCTATTTATGCTGTTACGTAGCTCCACTTCTAAATATTAATAAGAAACTATAGAACATTTCAAGCTCGCCGCAGACAACGCCGCGGGAATGTCATAGTCATATTTAAACCTAAATGTGCTTCGTCATTGTCGCTCAACTTCCTTTATCGAAATATCTTATCGCCACCCTTGAAATTGGTACCGTTAAGGAGTTCCGGTGGCCATCTGTGGTCTTCATCATCAGTTCCACTTCACCATATAGTACTTTTCAAAAGCAAATGCATGAGTTACAGTGAAAAATACCAAAATCGCTATAGGTGTGCCTATAATATTTGAGGAGTTCTCTTGATTTCTCCATGATCCCATCATCAGATCCTGACGTGGTGACAATGGGACCAACTAGAAAGTATACCCATTCGAACAACGAAAACATTTTTCAAATCGGTCCAGTGGTCTTCGAGTAATCGGGGAACATACATAAAAAAAAAAACCCGGCGAATTGAGAACCTCCTCCTTTTTTTGAAGTCGGTTAAAAAGACGTAACGTGGTATTTAAAATACCCGCCCACACATTCACACTAAAGCGGTGTTGAAAATTATGCGGTCTGGGTTAATGAGGGTTTTCATAACACCATAAATGTTCGTTACGAGTATTGAACAGACCCACTCTGCCAAATATAGCTTTGTCACTCCATAAAATTGTAGGCCGTTCAGCTAGCAACCAGCTACAAAAAGCAACTCATGCAGGTTTGTCGGGTTCGGTAAGTTCTTGGACACGATGAAGGTGAAAAGGATATTTTCCTTCATTGTGAATGACACTCCACGCGAAGTATTGCGAGACATTGCACCATCGGGCTGCATGATTGGTGCTCGCTGCTGGATTGGCATCAAAGAACTCTAGTACGTTATCTTGTTCACGTACAGTGCGCCTCGGTGGACGACCACGATCGTTGGATCTAGGCTGGAATTGCCCGTGATCTCGTAATCGCTGTGTGGCGGCTAACATTGTCATATGGCTTGGTGTAGGCACATCAGGGAATCGTCTTGCATATTTGCGGCAGGCTTCCGATATGTTGCCATTCTACAAGCACCTAGCAAGCATTCGCACCATTTCCGTGTACTCAATATTCGAATACTGATACGCCATTGTGAACTAACTACCCGCATTATCCGAAATCGAAACACGGCGCGCACCGGCGCCGGCGATTCAAAGCAAACGACTGCGCAGATAATTAGGTCAAGGACGTCTTGTCTCCCTGCCCCTTTCCCCGCCCGCCACTGCGTTTCGCACTGCATTTGTTTATTTGTCTAGCGGCATAAGAATAAACAATAACTACACGTAGAAGCGAAACTCCCGGCTTCGGACGCGCGCTCGGTGCGTTAAATACCTACGGAATATATATGTATTAACCAAGATATTGTTATTGTGTCTTGAATTGGTTTTAGTATTTGTGTTGATTTTAGTTGGTTGAAATAAGATAGTGTTTTAAAAAGTGAACGACTATTTACGGCAAAATAATTAGAAATAGGTTGAATGAAGGAGTTTTATTTGTTAAATAGTACATCCCCTAGATGTTGAAGATAAAAAAACGGAAACATTAAAAACTAATTAATGGATAAGAACAGTATTTTGTAATAAAGTTTTTTCAACTGTAAAAAGTATTATTATTATTATTATTGGGGGGGTTGAGATGGGCCTTGTGAGCCACTTCGACCATTGCTGATCTTTTGTGGCAGCCCTTAATTTAAAGTTCACCGCAAAGGCCCGTTGCGTCTAGGAATTTCCAGATGCTTTGGGCAGTGAGGAGTTGTATCTCTTGTGGGTCCATGATATGTCGCCCTAGGTAGATACTTCTATTACGCATTAGTGGTCCGCAAGAACAGAGGATGTGCATAGCTGTCTCCTCTGTTTCTTGACAGAACCTGCATGCCGCTTCTTGTTTCATACCCATTAAAAACAAGTGTTTGTTCAATTTGCAGTGGCCAGTTAGGATCCTAGTCACTGCGCAAGTCTTTTCTCTTTTGAGTTTTAGAATCTCCTTGGAGAACTTGCTTTTGAACCCTGTAATTAGTGATTTCGAGTGTTTTTGTCCTTTTGTGGACTTCCACAGCTCGATCGCCCTAGATTTATATAGGTCGCTTAGCAGAGAATAGGTTTTTCGTTTTGTGATGCCACAAAACGGTTCCGGGCCAACCAGGGGATTGTCAGCACCGTTCCTAGCCAGTTCATCTGCTATTTCATTCCCATCAATGTTGGAGTGCCCTGGTACCCATCTAAGTATTACTTTGTTGGAGTTTCCTAGGGCATTTAGGTTTTCTTTACAGTTTTGGACTAGTTTAGAGTTTATCTCCAATGCGTCTAGTGTCAAAAGGGCAGCTTTGTAAAAAGTAACTCCGGATCCCAGACTATACTTAAAATTTATTGAGCTTAAAAGGTTTATTATTAATAGACTCGTTTCTGTGTTTTATAGATGATTAATAGCCACATAAGCCATTAATTTTTCTGGAGATAATCTTAATATCATCAAAAATATTATTACCTAATTTAACGTAAATGTAAAAAACTAATTTTGCAACAATGTTTCCACGTTGAAGGAAGACATAAATAACATTTCGTGACTAAACTTGTATGACACATCCATAAACCAATTAAAATATTTCACAAGTGACAGCCCTGACTTTGGGCGCGGAAGACAGAGGGGCGTAGCGGGGTGAAGGGGGAAGTAGGTATTAAAAGCGCGGCATTTGGGGCCTGGGTAAAGGAGATTCGCTTCTACGTGTAGTTATTGTTTATTCTTAAGCTAGCGGTATTATTTGGCTACCGTAGAGTTACTTACATTTAGAGTGATCAATTTAATTAAAAAAAAAATTGTATTAAAAGTCACAGAACAAAAGTCGTTGCTTATGATGTGGATAATTTAACCCTTAGAGGTTATTACTATTTTACAAATAACCCTGTATAATATTCTCATGTCTTTAGTTTATATCCTAAGTATAAGACGACTTGTTCCTTTTATCATTTAAAACACAATAATTATATTGTTTATGAAAAAAAAAACTTATTTATTAAGAATAGTCCCTTTTGGTAGTAAGATAGACCAAGTTATCGTTAGGCGGGAACACATTCCAAGAATTTTCCACTGTATTTGGTTCAATTATCACATCGTGTTATCAGCTGATCAGGAGTTGTAGATAATAACTGATTTGTTAAGCACGGACAATCAGTTTTATTATTATTATTTATTTATTTTAATGGCGTCTACAAGTTATGTAATTTTGCCAATGTCAAGTATATATAAGCAATTGTACGGTGAGTCGTCGTTGTCGTCGGCGTCTTCCAGTCCCAGTCGGCACACCATTGAAGATGGCGGGCATCCACTTCAATGGCTTGATTGGCTTGGAGTGTTCTTGACCGCTTGCTCATTCAGAATCAGCTTTTCACTGTTATTACATTTGATGCATATTCTTCGTCAGTGTTGGAGGTCACTTCACAAAGTTGCCCTGGATTTGCGAACCAAAATCAACGATAAAGTAATTTACAAAAAATGAAATAAAAAGACAGATGTTTTCAAAATGACAGCTTGACAAGAACCCCACCCTCAGTTTTGTTTTGACACGCAATAACCATAGATGATAATCAACAATAGATAGCTGTCAATGTCAAGACATTACTTGTAATGGCGTCCGTCTCTGTCCGTTCAAAACTCAAACACGTTTGAGGAGACAAGCAAAGTCCAGTAAGACTAAAAAGGAATGAGGCGCGGTTAATTAACCGTTGATATTATGTTTATTTCATAATAGTCGGTTTTCAATTATAATAATTTTACTGGAAAAAAAAACAAATATTAGTGATACAGATCTATCGATATACACTATCTTAAGAAGTAGTTGTGTAAAAATTGGGTTATGTTGCCAATTTCATGTTGAGTATCGTTATAGGTTTAATTGATTTGTTGTTTTTGTTTTTTTTTTTTTTTCATTTTGACGATCATATTGTGATCATATTGTAATCATAATGATGATTATGTGACAAAGAATAATGTAATGTTCAATATTAAATAAATGCCTACCTAACCATTGAACTGAAATATTTTATATGTTAATGTATTGCAATACATGAGTTGTATGAATGTAAAAGTTTGCGATGAATGAGGATAATATTTTCAAATAACAAAAAAGGTCGCAATACACGACATGTATGTTTGTAAGTTTGTTACGTCGTTTGAAAATGTTAGTTGACAAGTTTTTTGGATTAAAAATCGGTTTGGTAATACAATTTAAGTAAGAAAATATTCACAATTATTTTGCTGTAGTTGCGATGAAAAAAATGTATCTGATTCTGGTTTAAAATGCGCATTGTACTTTCATAAGGTGAAATTTAAACAAATCTTCTTTAGAAGGCGCTACTACTAGCTGATTAGAACACACATTGATGGATAAATAGATTTTTGAAGTTGTTTGACCGAAATTAATTTATTATCATCACTAGATAGCGATACAGGTAAATTAGACTAGAATTCTACTACGTACTAGGTATAGTTTTTTCAGTTTGTAGAGGTAAAGCCATAATCTTATTTAAAAAATGGTTAGGTGGTGATGAAAATCCATTCAGTTGGTTTAATATATAATATATAAAAACACACAATCATACAGACATAGTTAGGGTAGAGTCATAGTACTGTGTAGTTAAGAGCGGCAAAATAATCGTCCAGAAAAAATAGTAATAATTTGGGAGTCTTTTCGTTAAAATTAGTAATAAGAAAAAAAACTACAGATATTAAAATTTTCATTTTTTCTTTTAAGATTAGTGAAGTGGATAGAGGATTTTAAAGAAACTTATATGTAAAACGAATAAGAGAAAATACCCGGAAAAAAGGAGCGCGTAATCGCAAGTGGCCAAGTCGGTTTGAAGAGCAAGTTTCGGCGAGTATAGAAAGGGAAGTAGTAACAGAGGTAGAATCCTATCTAGTAGAAGAGAGTGTAGAAGCCCCGCCTCCGCTGAAGCGAGTGCGAAAGACACAAAAAAAAGCACTAACACAGGGGGAATTAATGTACAGCGGGCCTAGTTTGGCTGCGTCTATATCGCGTGTCAAATGTGGATAAAGCATCCGTCACTCTCGTACTTGTTTACGTTATTTACGTGACGAATGCCTTAACCAAATTAGGGCTCCTAGATACTAAATCATACAATTAATCATCAAATATATTAAATGAAATAACAGGTGAAGTACAGAGTACTAAAGCTTTGATAGATTTGCAGAATAACACTAGAGAAACATGTGAGATTGTAAAGAATATTTAAGGACAACCTACTTCAACAAACCATGCGGGAAGTGAAAATTTGGAAGAATCAAGGTTAAATAGTGAGAAAGATACAGATGACACTATGAATTTACCAGAGATAGAGAAAATCGTGAATAGCAATGAGTATAATAGCGTAGTTTATAATGGTAGAAATCTAAATATTGAAAAGCCAAAATTCGGAATAAAACCTGAATATCATCCAGTCACATTAATTGAGGATTTGGATAGTTACTCGTACATAAGGAAGGCACCGAAGGAAAACAATGATTTAGATTTGGTACAAGAGTACTTATTTAGTAGGGGATGCCAGAGATTGGGCTTGGATATATAAAGATAGATGGACAACGATAGAAGATTTTAAAGCTGACTACCTATTTCAAAACATTGAGGGCAAACTGAACAAAGTGAATTACGTCGTCAGATACAAGTAATGAAAAGGAAATTGTATTAGAACCGAAAATCTTTAAATGGAGATTTTTTTTTTGCAAATCACGGCGAGGGCACAAAAATATTATAAGATACCAGAAAACAGTTAGTAAAAAACATAGAGTTGAGCACAGAACCTCCTCCTTTTTTGAAGTCGGTTAAAAATAAGGTCTAAATCATGCTTAAATATAATATTTGTTTCTGAGTCATGGATATTTTCTATGTATTTAAGTATATATTTCTCTAAATAAGTATTTATATCTTTGTCTAGTACAAGTCGACACTAGGGAGCTCTGCTCCCGCCATGGCCTTCGAGGTTTTTTTTTACTGTCCAGAAAGTCCAGAAAACTGCTGCCAGTAAAGTAAGTAAAATCGTTCTATAGGCGTTTATATTATACGTGAATTATGTTTTTTGATGTTAGATTCATTGATTTAAATATGTTTTAAATCTTAGGTGTCATGAACGTTATACGTTTTAATAGTTATAGTAATTGGTATTATATATTAATAACGTTATACTTTATGGAAATAGATATTTTGAAATTATAACTTTCGTTCATTATATCCAGTGAACGTTATACTAAACATGTTTATACAAAGTGAGCGTATTATATTGTGATTGCATACGAGTACGCATAGCGAATTAAGTATTTTCAGTAACAAGTCTAGTATTTGCATTCAGAAAGTATCATTTGGTGAACTGCAACTGATGATGAAGACCACGGATAGCCACCGGAACTGCTCAATAGTACCTACTTCAAGGGTGGCGATAAGATATCTGGATTCAGTTAGTTGAGCGACCATGGCGAAGCAAATATAAATGTTGTAAATATATACACAATGACATTGTTACGCTGGGGCTTGAAATACCCTACAGTTTCTTATTAATTGAGAAGTGGGACTATACTGCATCCAAGATAACGAGTTAGTACTAGAAAACTGAGAAAGCACGCGATTGGTCAGCGAAATGAGTCACAAATACGCATCGGATAGGTTTACATGGCGGCCGAAGTTCAGTCAACATCTGTCTCTCGTACGTTGCGGACGCGTTATACTTCCTGCTTACTGTGTGACTTGGATTGTGGACTAAAAACAAACGTGTGCTACGCTTACCCCCTTATCATTGCGAACTCAATTCTATAGAAATGATTTGGTCAAAAATCAAGGGGTACGTAGCCAACAATAATAAAACTTTTAAGTTACATACATAATCTCACGCCTTCGTTCCCGTGGGGTAGGCAGAGCTACAGAATTACAAACATCGTAACTTAAGTAATATATATAAATTTTAAGTTATTAGAAGTAAAACAATTACTCCAAGAAGCCACCTCCAAAATAAATGCTGAATCATGGAAGAAGTGCATTAAACACGTTGTAGAAGTGGTGGAGAAGAAAATTAATTCTGTGGAAAACAAAGCAAATAATAACCAATTTATAATCCATTTAGAAAATGAATCGAGTGAATCAGACAATGATTAATAAATTATACATTACGAATATACATTATTTTATTTATATAACCATCCAGCTACCTCTTTTCAAACTTTCCTTATCAATAAATGTTGTTAAAATAAAAAGGTAATAAAGATTATAATTTCTCGCTTTATTTGGGAAATGACCGCATTAACAAAAATATTACTTGCATAAATATTCCGAACGAACAGCATGTAAGCCTGCCCAAGCATAGAGGTTCAATTTTTTACGCCCACCGACCTTCCTTTGTCCCTTTCATTTGCATACAAAAGTGCAACAGAGAGAACGCTATATTAACTCGTTATCGTATTCTAATCACTAAAAAGTATAAAATAAAAAATAAATGTGTTATAAATAAAAATTACGATTTTATAAACGCAAAAAATTACTTCTTTTCAAATGGTAATAGGTACCTAGGTCAGTCAAATTGAAGTCAGCGTCCTACAATATTTTTTAATAACCAACTTCAGATTGACTGACCTAGCTATTACCATTTGATAAGAAGTTATTTTTTGCGTTTTTCTTTTTCATGAACATTACTATCATAAATTTGAAACGAATGTCTCTAAAGTATATTTAACCTTTAAGTTGAAAACTTGTTTATTTATTGGTTTCTGTTGTTTTGTTTCAGTATTTAGTAAAGTTGTACTCAACTATTCGTTCACAATTATACAAGTTTCGTCATGCTGAATTAAGAGATTTTTCTCCTACACTTAGAAAACAACCTCAACAAGCTATCTATCATAGTTTCTCATATCCACGCCGAATTTCCAATCTTGCTGCCGTCAGGCGTCGTAAAGCGGATTTATATCTCGAAACCATTTCCCATTAAAAACTTGGCCATTATTTCTTTAGGGGTAAGTTGGGTCGAACTATGTTACGCTCTTTATCGCCTGTCTACAGCTTGAGTCTCTGCAAAGTTTAATTAAGATTAGGTATTATTCCAGGGTATCATCTTAACTTCACAAGCAAATGGAGAAGCATTTTGACTATGCGATGTTGAAATAAAAGGTTCATTTAAATTTCTAAAACATAATACGTACTCTTCATGATTTGTTTGGTGACTCTTTGATCTTTATTTTGCTTACTTCTGGTAGTGTTCTCTATGTATATATAACGGGTGATAGCAAAAAAATGAGAATGCTTTTAACTTTTAATAAAAAAAGAACTCATTTGATACTAATCAAAGTCCGTTATTATTATGTAATATGTACAAGATTATTATTCACAAAACTGTTTATGAACATTTGAATAGAGCCCGTGGTCAGTTGTTCGAAAAAGCTTTGAGGTAATGTTAATAGACCGTTGGACGGCTTCCAGGTCCATTTTCCAAACACAAGTTTTGATTTTTTTGAGCACAAATTTCAGCTCTCCAATTGTTTTTGTATACTAATCTGCTCAAATAACCGAAAAAATATACCGATATCGTGGAAGATTTGTGGGGTTACGGCTTTTGTTACAAATCGGAGACCAGGAATTCTAACTTTTTTGACATAATGCGACTATGTTTTGTCTGACCAAAACACATATATTCCATCTGAGTGATGTCTGCCAATGAAAAGCTCCATTTTGTTTTTCAAATATTCGTTCTTATGCACTTGAAAAGTTTTATTTCATATACCTAACACAAAAAAAATTACAAAAAGTCATAACATACTAACTATAAATAAAATAACCCTTGCAGTTCACCCGCTTGAAGCATGTTCCCTAAAAATGCTAGCCGCGTTCTCCCTTTGCACAGCCAGACAGATCCGCTGCGCAAAGAAAGAGCCCGCTCTGATCAACCGCCGCCAAAATATGTCTTTCCGACACCTCTTTTACAAACTTCTGGGTGTTGGAAGGCCTCGGACCGAAAGTTTCCATTGCAAGTGCCGCAGAAAAGTAATTTTCTTTTAGAAAAGCGTATTTGTGGTACTTGATGGTCTGGGTACGGTCAGCCGCAGACCCAGGCTGACGAGCGGATCCTTCGACGTGAGAAGGAGCTAACGTGTCCACGCATGTTACGTCCCAAGCCAAGGGGTGGCCCGAACAACATGGCACCAAAGTGCAACCGTCAGGTCTTTTGCCATCCGAGGCAGAAAGACCTGAGGGGTCCAGGTGATATCCACTGGATGGTCATATGCAGGTGGTGGGTTGCTGGTTCCAATAAAAACAGGTAACAACACTTAACACTGACTTTAATCAGGAAACTAAAATTACCAAAAATGTTACACTAGGCAGATTTGCTAAGGCTAGGGTCACGTGACTCAATTCACAAGCGATGCGCGGTTACGCCGACAGATACAGGCAGAATGGCCTTTGACCAGCGTTTAGAGATAAGTAAAACTAGTATAGGTGAGCGCGTCGTTAACATAGACCACCCCAGTGCTTTAGCACTCTTCTACCAAAGGCACGGGAGCAACGCGCGACGCCGACCGGCGAAGCACGCCGCTTTGAGTAGAGACCTCGACGACTCTCGTTCGCCCTTCCTGGAAAGATCTTTGATACTATACCTCGAGGCCAGACGTTACGTGGCGAATCAGGGTCCACGATCAGCACAAGGTCACCTGGGCGAAGGGACCTCTGCTCTTGCTGCCACTTCTTCCTAGGCAGCAGTTGTGGCAAAAACTCCTTTAGCTACCTCCTCCAATACATGTCGGCCAACCTTCGCGCCGTTCTCCACCTTTTCCTTAAAGTTAAATCAGAGTCGTCGAACAAGCCAGCTGTCGGCAAGCTCGACGAAGAGCCTAACAAAAAATGATTTGGGGTAAGAGCTTCGGAGCTACCAGGCTCGACGGAGACGTGAGTCAGAGGGCGACCGTTCACGATGCTCTCGACTGCAGCCAGCAGCGTCACTAAGACTTCGTCCCGTGGTGCGCGTTCCTTAAGTACAACGCGCAGGGAAGTCTTGACGCTCCTGATAAGGCGTTCCCACGCCCCTCCCCAATGTGGATTATTAGGTGGAATAAAAGTCCATTGTGCGCCATTGTTGACGGCTTCAGTTTTTAAGATGCCATCATCTAACTCTTGAATGGACTTCTTTAATTCTTTATCAGCAGCTCGCAGATTGGTGCCATTATCAGAATAAATAAATCGTGGCCAGCCGCGCCTTGATGCCATTCGGCGGAGGGCCATCATAAGCGAGTCTGAGGTAAGTGAGAGTACTATTTCTACGTGAATCGCGCGGACCGTAAGGCACGTGAAAAGAACACCATACCTTTTCTCGCGGCACCTACCGACCACGACCTCCATGGGACCGAATAGGTCAACTCCAGTGAAAGTAAATGGACGCTGGTGGTGGGCCATGCGCGCTTGCGGCAGGTCACCCATTCTTGGGATTTGCGGCTTAGCTTTCCTTAATCGGCAAAGCATGCAGCGCGATGCAATATACCTTACCATCGGTCTTAATTTAATTACTCAGTATTTCTGTTTCAGCTCATTGACAACGGACTCGTGGTGACCGTGCGCAGCCTTCACGTGGTAGTGACGGACATGGAACCTCGTCATCGGATGTGACCCGTCGAGGATAAGCGGTCTCTTTGTTTCCAGGGCCACCCCAGGAGCAGCTGGTCTGTACCTTTACAGAAAATGGGACAATATCCTTTTGGTACTCTTGAGACACAGAGTGTAATTTTTTAATATCCTGCATAAGCCTGGATATAATGCAGTCTGGATCACCAAATCGTAGCTCTAATGTTTCCATTAATCGTTGAGGCGAAGTCGCGCTGATAAGCAGAGCTGAGACTGCCTCCTTCGCAGGTCCACGAAGACACTTCCGTAATCTCCAGAGATTTTCTTTAGGGCTAAAATTGCATACTTCCGTCGATTCTTCGTACGCCTTTTTAAATGCTAACCACTCCAGTGGGTCGCCGGAAAACTCAGGCAAATCTCGTGGCAAGTTGAGTCATGAAATCTTTATCGTCAAAAGTGCTATGGAGGATGTTCAGTTTTCTCTTGGTCATTTTCTTCGCTGGTCGGCCACTGCCAGTTTTGCGTTTTAGTCCGGGGAAATTAAACAGAAAATTAGGCTAACCTTGCATGAATTTTTAATTCAGTATTTTTTTCATTAAATGTGTGGAGTATAGTTAGATAGGAGAGCGTACTAACATGTATCCTACGGAAAGTTGACCCCAGTGCTCCCCTCCGGAACCATCGGTCTACTTTCCCGATCGGTCCACTTTTGCAAACCGTCTACTTTCCCATTTGGTCAACTTGTTCATACCGTCTACTTTCCCGATCGGTCAACTTGTTCAAACCATCTATTTTCCCGATCGGTCAACTAGTTCAAACCGTCTACTTTCCCGATCGGTCAACTTGTACAAACCGTCTACTTTCCCGATCGGTCAACTTTTACATGAGGCGGTGATCCTCCCTAGACATTTTAACACGCAAATCTTTATTTGCGGTTTTGGCTCCCGAGGGACGATATAGACTTAAATCACAGAACTAAAGGGTATTTTTCAAGGCAATGCTCAATATATGAAAATTAGTAGTATTTGGTTATCATAAATCAATCCATATAGGCAAAGAAAGTATGAAAAATCTACACTATCGTTTAACCTTAAACTCCCTGCTTCTGGTATATATGACTTTATTAACATCCAACTAAGTACAGAATTCAACATTAATACAATAAAAAAATTAAACTAAAAGTATTTAAGTTAAAATTAAACTAAGCTACTCAAATATTAAAGATATAAATAATAATCAACACTATAAAAAGAGCACCCCCTCTAGCAAGTCCGCTCGCGGCATGGTCCCCATGACACTGCATACAGACAGACAATGGCTAGCTATCCAGAGAGGTATCTCTGGATAGCTAGCCCAATCCTTTGGGAGAGGTAAGCACCAGCTCTAGGATCTCCGGAGTATTCTATGAGCCGGGAGGACAGGGCCTTAATAAAGCTTTTCATATCAGCTGACCAAGGTCCCATGATTTCCACTGCAAGCGCCACAAATTCGTAATTATTTAATAATGACGAATATTTGCGGCGCTTGAGTATTTGGGCCTGATTAGCTGCTGCACCGGCCCGATTACGGGTTGACTGGACGTGGGAAAGGGCGAATGTGGCAACGCACGTCGCGTCCCACACCAGTGCCCTACCCAGTTTCCACGGCACCAATGTAGCTCCGTCTGGTCGCTTGCCATCGTCTCTATGCAATCCTGCTGGTTCCAGGACAGCTGGTACCGTGTCGTCCCAGCTCACTCACTTCCTTCTCGCAGGCGCAAGTATGAGGTTCACAGAGTCTAGCCCTAAGCCGCAAGCTTATTGCTATGCGCAAGTTGCTTGGGTCCAAGACTGTGCCTATATTGCGGGAAGGAAGAGCGTGGAGCCAGTGACCTGATTCGCCTGCTGACACAGCGAGGAGACGGGCGCAATCTGAATCATCCGGATTATTTTCTATGAGAGATGCATGAATTGATATGAGGTGAGGTGTATCCCATGCTCTCTGGATATGCCTCTTGACTGGCATATCCACTCCCGGACACGACTCACACCAAGCATCCCTAGCCTCCACCAGGTTCGCAATCTCAACGTCAAGTATCTGTGGGTGATTTAAGATAATACTGACGAGAGGCAAGGAACCATAGGCGGAGGACAGGAAAGCATAGTTCCACGCTAGAAGATCATCGAATACCAAGTCCACCGAAACGAATTGGGAGAACCGATGGAGCCCAAGGCCTTAAACTAAAATTAATGTTTATTAATTTAGACAGTTGATTGAAGGGTAATATCTATAGAAGCCAAAATGTCTGGAAATTTCCAAATTGGGCAACTCCGTAGCAAATACATGAACTTTGGAGTGAAAAGACAAAACCGAATAATAAAAACGGCCACGTGGGGGTTATTTCGTTCAAAAGGTTAGAAGTATTTTTAAACAGATTTAATTTACAATTTATAATGGGATTGATTGCTTCGTCAAAAATCGGTGAACCTTAAAGTGTTAAAGATGAATTTGAATGGACCGAAATGTTGGGTGAAGTTGCATTAAAATTAGTGACGATATAAATTTTTTTTTCTATATGTATGTAGGATCGGGTGGATTAGGCGGCAAACCATCAGGTCGTTCTCCCATTATAATTGAATAAAATCAAGTTGTGATGTAATGAAGGGTATATTTACAATCAAATTATTCTATTTACAACAAGGATGATAATCAAATTTTATAGTAAGTAGGTATTCACACAAATTCAAACAATTACTGGCCCAAAGGGCACGACAAATTACACGCCAAGACGTGGCGAGAGGCAGAGTAACGGTGTACCGATAGACAGAGTAACGGTGCACCGATATGCAGCAATATGCCGAAAGGCAGAGTCACGATATGCCGAAAGGCAGCGTAACGATGTACAACAAGTGGCTACACATGTAGCTGCGCAGGTGTATAGGCACTGAGACCTAGCAGAGTAAACCGACAGATTTGCCGGGAGCTGGGGAGCTCACTCCTGAGTCGAACCTTGAGTTTGACTGCCTACACAACCAGGTGCAAGGGTTTATATACCCGGCTAGGCTTGCCCCTTCCAGGCACCCCACTCCTCGACAACTCTGTCCAATGGCGCGCGGAAATACGTCACGTGTCTACTCCATATTTAAACTAAAAGAAGACCTTAATTCTAAATCAAATTGACATTACAAATAATCAAATAATCCAATATTAATTACTGTTTACATATCACAATCAAATAGCAGCTAATTTAAAAACAAATTGACAATTTAACAATTCACAAGTATCGTATGAGAACTAATAACTCATTTAGTCGAAGCAAGTTGTCAAAACAAAACAATAACGGATCATATAATCATCTCTCTAATTATTATAAGGAATCACATTTAAAACAGCCATCAAAACAAGCGTTTTCGTTACGTAAACAACTAACGATTTAACGAATAACAGTTACCATTACGACGTTTTATGTTCGAAGTGACAACTGCCTCCGGCCTGCTCTGCTCTGATATGAGACCAGGTATATAAATTTCGCACTTAGTAAAATTTAATGAGAAGCCAATATTAGAAAATTTAGTGATGATCGTTTCCAGGTCTTGTACTACAGTTGAGGCGTCCCCATCAAGGGAACCGTCATCAAAGTACCACAGATTAAATTTAGAATTTAGATCTGAAATAATTGGACGAATGACTAAACTAAAAATGACCCGAGCGGGTCTCCTTGTTGGCAACCCGTGCATGAAGATATGATTTTGTCACCGAAAAGTGATTTTGATGATGCCCCATAGCATTGCCACAAATAGCTGTATAATTCTGGAACTTCTTTTTTGACAGCAGCTAGAAGGGCACCACGTTTGACCTAATTAAAAGCATTTTTGAAGTCAATTTTTAGAAATACCTCATAGTCCGGACGACTCAGAAAAGAGCGCGCAGCGTGGACAGCTGCCTCACAACCTCCCTTGATTCCGAAACCCAGCTGCCGGGGTTTGAAAATGTTTGATAGTCTATTACGAAATTTTCGGCAGCAAAGTTTCGATGCCAAACGCCTGAAGGTGCAACCAACGGCAATAGGGCGGATACCACCATCTTTTTTGGCTAGAGCCCCAAGATTGGCGCCATATGAGATTCATTAATGTCAAGTTGTAATGCAGCCTTTTTGAAGGTAAATCGTATATTTTCAGCCAGTTCGCACAGCTAGTTTTTTTTGACAGCTGTGAAAAACAAAACAATCACTTTGGTGTTTGCAAACATGGAGAAAAGTGAGTTTCGTGTTCTGATTAAACATTATTTTTTGCGAAAAAAAACAATTACGGAAACAAAAAAAAATTAGACAAATATTACGGGAACTCTGCTCTATCGATTAAAATGATCCACAAGTGGTTTACGGATTTTCGTTGTGGCCGTACAAGCACTGCTGACGCCGACCGACCTGGACG
Organism: Acleris literana; assembly: GCA_946894065.1. Taxonomy (NCBI): domain Eukaryota; kingdom Metazoa; phylum Arthropoda; class Insecta; order Lepidoptera; family Tortricidae; genus Acleris; species Acleris literana. Next base: position 48,406,579 of record OX335668.1, read on the forward strand.
CCCAGTTGAAGTCACTACACCAGAGATGATCACCAAAATCCATGACATCGTATTGAACGACCGAAGAGTAAAGGTCCGTGAGATAGCTGATATTGTAAGCATTTCAGACGAACGAGTTCGTAATATCCTTCACACTTGTTTGGATATGAAGAAGCTCTCCGCCCGTTGGGTGCCGCGATTGCTCACAGTGGATCAAAAACGCACTAGGGTGACCCTGTCAGAAGCATGTTTGGCGAAGTTTAGGTGTAATGAAAAGGACTTGTTGCGTCGTTTCATAACTGTTGACGAAACCAAGGAGCAGTCCAACCACCAGAAACCAAGGAGCAGTCAAAACAATGGATTGCTTCAGGTGAACCTGCACCAAAGAAGGCCAAAGCACTTTTATCTGCGAATAAAGTTGGCTACTGTCTTCTGGGATGCTCGAGGTGTAATATATGTTGATTACCTTCAGAAAGGTTAAACGATTAACGGCGAATATTATGCCAACTTGTTACAGCGATTTCATGAAGTTTTAGTGGAAAAACGACCCCATTTGGCGAAAAAGAAAATCATTTTTCACCAAGACAACGCACGGGTCCACACTTGTGCCGTTGCTATGGCTAAAATCCACGAGCTGCGTTACGAATTGCTCCCGCATCCGCCTTATTCTCCTGATTTAGCCCCCTGCGACTATTTTCTTTTCCCAAACTTGAAGAAATGGCTTGGTGGAAAAAGATTTGGTTCCAACGAAGAAATCATCGCAGAAACCAATGCGTATTTTGAAGGGTTGGAGAAATCGTACTATACGGAGGGAATCGAAAAGCTAGAAAAGCGATGGACCAAGTATATTGAGTTAAATGGGGACTACGTTGAAAAATAAATATTTACTTTTACCAACAAAAAAAAATTGTTTAATTTTTTCCAGACTTTTCACTCTGCCCTCGTATATTAATTATTCAAATAATAACATTCAATTCTCTTTCGAAGACATTTAAAGATATAAGTACTGGCCACTTAGGGAATGATTAGATTGTAGTAGAGTACTTTCTGTTTCAGCTGGAGTGCGGGAACGCCAAACGAGTCGGCGGCTTCTGTTCGTAAATAACAATAAATTGTTGTAAATAATATAGTAATATCCAGTTTGCAAATGAAACTCTAGTTTAATTTTGTGTATATAATTTTAATTCTTAAGAGTAAAGAGTGTATATAGTGTATATTTCGAAAAATTTCAACACTTCTGTCGTCTTCCTCGGGCGGGAAAATGGCAGCGGGTAAAAAACGGAAGAAACGCAAGATTGATGTGGCTCATAAAGAGTAGGAGGAGGACTCGAAGTCTGGCTCCAGCGTTGAGTCTAGCGACTCTGACTTCGCGGATTGCGCTGGCGAGGGTGACAACAACGAAAAGGATGAAGAGAAGTATATTCCTTACAGGGTAGCTGACTACAATAGGCGGTACCCTGAAGACAGTGCAGCGGGCAGCGAGTTCGTTGTGTTTGTCGAAAGTACCATTGTAGATAATCCCATAGGGTCCAGAGACATGATGTTTCTAAACGGGAGCTTTTCGCGATTCGTGAAGGGCATCAAGTATCTGAAAAAAATATAAGATTGGAGTAGTCTTCGAAAGGCCCAATTTGGCAAATGCCTTCTTAGATAACACAACTTTTCTGAAGGAGCAATCTATTAAAGCGCATATACCATCTCAATCAACGGAACTAACGAGGGTTATAACTTCCGTTCCCACGGACATGTCCAATAAAAAGATATTTAAAGTATTATCTAGCTCGAAAAAAATAATTTGTGTCCGGCGAATTCTCAAAAAGGAGAAGGGCAGTCTGCAGCCCACTCAGACTGTCACAATAACTTTTGCGTCTTCGACGAGTCTCCCTGATTATGTCTTCCTAAAAATGTGGAGGATTCCAGTACTCCCATACATTCCACCAGTCAAACAATGTTTTAAATGTCTGCGATATGGTCATATGGCCAAATTCTGTAAAAACTCGCAACGTTGCTCGATTTGTACAGAAAATCATTCTTTCAAGTCATGTTCAGTCAAAATTGAAAATGCCACCTGCATACATTGCAGTGGTCATCAAATCTCGATTTCAGGTCAGTGCCCCATTAAAAAACAGAAAATTCTTGACAATAAAAACAAACTCGTTCCAACACCTTATGCCGATATGTTAAAATCAAAAAAAACCCTTCTCTCGACAAAACAGAAAACACCCAAGATCTAACTTCATTGTTAGATGATCGCAGAGCATTTACTACCTATACATTACTTATGGAATCTCTCATAAAAGTTATAACTAACAATAAAACACAAAATACTAGTATAAATACACAAGTCACTGCAGATTCCATAAAAGAAATAATTCAGAAAAAGAATACTGAACCTTTACAATCATGAATCAAACTTTAAATATAATGCAGTGGAATGCTCAAAGTCTGTTAAGTAATCAACTGGAATTTCAAAAGTTTCTCTATGACAATCAAATTAATATTGCTTTAGTTTCTGAAACTTGGTTAAAACCACATATAAGAATTAATATAAAAGGTTACTCTATTGTGAGAAATGACTGTGGTAATGATCACAATGGAGTTGCCATCCTAATACACAACAGTATTAATTACACTAAATTAAATAATTTTTTTGACAATTCTTTACAAAATGTTGCCATTTTAGCCAAAATTAATAATCAACACATATCTTTCGTCAGCTTTTATAGTCCAGGTCTATGTACGCCTTGTTTTGAGAAAAGTAAATTTGATAACCTGTTGCAAGCTATTCCAAGGCTAGTTAATTGCAGGAGATTTCAATGCACATCATTGTAGCATGGGGATGTACCAGCACTGATAGACGGGGCAGAGACATCATGAACTCTTTAGAGGATGATGATTTGTTATTAATTAATGATGGAACACCAACAACCGTGGGTTCTCATATAAATAGACCAAATGGTCTTAATTTAACCATTGTCTCCACATCATTAGTTTTGTCATGCGATTGGCAAGTTTGTTCGGACTCTTTAGGCAGTTATCATCTTCCCAGTATCACAAAGTTCAATCATATTCCCGTTGCACATTCTCCACAGAGCTCTTCTAATAATTACTCCTCACGTTAATCTGAAATTGGTAGATTGGGATAAGTATGAAGCAACAGTTAAGTGAATGCTTGTTGATTTCCAGGTCGATGTATCCAATATAATCGATAGTTATAATAAATTCTGTTCTATTGTTATTAGGGCTATTGATCTGTCAGTTTTTAAGCTGCCTAGCAATAAAAATAATAAACATGCTTACAGTTTTCCTAAAAATAAAAAATGAACACCTTTGGTTTGGTGGAATGCAAGTTGTGCAAAAGCAGTGGATGATTGTAAGCAGGCCTATATTCAATTTAAGATAGATCCTTGTTTGAATTCTTTTGTTAGGTTTAAACGTGCGCAAGCACTGAAAAAACGTATCATTAAGCAGGAACGTAAAAGTTGTTTGAAAAAGTTCTGTAAGCCTTTTTGTAGATTAACTCCTATGAGTCTAATTTGAAAAAAATTGAGGAGGCTAAATAAAACATTTACTGTACCAGCTGAATTTATCAGTTGTGATTGGGTTTCTCAATTCTTGCATAAATATACACCAGATTCTGTGGAAAGTTTGCCACCTATTTTTTCAGATAATATTACTGCATCAAATCTTTTTTTAATAACCTCTTTCTCTATGTCAGAGTTAAAAACTGCTTTAAATTCTCGAAAAGATTCAGCTTGTGGATTGGATTGGCTGTCATATAAAATGTTTAAATTATTGAACCACTTAAATAAATTGGTCTTTTTGGATATTTTAAATCTACTCTGGTGTAATTCAGTGATTCCTGAGCAATGGAAAATTGACTGTTTTGTGCTCATTGTAAAACCCGGCAAAGATGCTGGTATGGCAGATTCCTATCGTCCTATTACCTTAAGTTCATGTGTAGGAAAAATATTTGAACAGTTACTTAAACAACGCCTTGAATTTTATGTAGAACATAATCACATTTTACCATTTAATCAGTTTTGGTTTCGTCGTGGCAGCTCTACTCGAGATAGTTTAAGTCATTTGTATTTGGACATTCATTGTGCTCTGTCCCGTAATGAAGTGCTTGCTTGCGTTTTCTTTGATGTTGTTGGTGCCTTCAATAATGTAAATTTGGACATCCTCTCTTCTGTCTTAAAATCCTTGCAGCTACCTGGAAAATTTATTAGTTGGATTTACAACTTTTTACATGGAAGACAAGTCTTTGTTAAATATAATAACCAGCTATTAGGACCAAGAAACTCTTATAAAGGTGTCTCACAAGGGGGTATTTTAAGCCCCATGTTATTTATATTATATATTCATAAATTAAATATCATACTGGGTAGTGCAACCTACAATTTGCTGATGACTTAGCAGTATATTGTCATGGTCCGAATCTATCAGTTGTGTCACAAAAAATCTATACTGTTCGTCAAAAACTTCAAGGTTTTTTTAGTGAAATTAATTTAGAAATCAGTAGTGAAAAAAGTAAATGTGTTGTTTTTAGTACAAAGTCTGTTCGGACAGCTAGAGTCAATCTCTTTTATAGAGGTAGTAAATTACCAGTTGTTAATTCTGCGAGGTTTTTAGGAGTCCCATTTCAAAGTAACTTTAAATGGAACAAATATGTTGATTGCTTAGCAGACAGTGCATTAAAAGCTTGTAACATTTTAAAATCATTAACAGGCATCTACTGGTGTGCTGACCAAAAAATTTTATTGATATTTTATAAGTCAATTGTGCGAAGTCACTTTGAGTATGCTTTTTTTTGTTATTGTGGTAATAATAATTTGGTAGAAAAATAGTTAAAAATACAAAATAAGTGCTTACGTATTATTCTTGGCGCAATGAATTCCACCCCTATTATATCAATGTAGGTGGAATGCAATGTGCCAGGATTGATGCTCAGATTTAAATTCCTCAAGTTCAAGTTTGTTTTGAAACTGTCTTCTATTACAAGACATCCTCTTATTCTAAAATTGGAAGAATCATTCTCCAATAGCATCAACAGTCGTCCTCCATATTTAGTAGTTGAACTTCCTGAAATTTTAAAATTCAAATCTGATTACAACTTATATGAAAGTCATCTTTGGCCCTGTTATCAAACTTCTTATCAATCTAAATTTTGTCCCATCACAATTGTCATCAATGAGTCATTAAAATGCAAGGACGATGTTAATCTAATGTTGGAAAATTTTGAAGGTTCTCAGTTGTTTACAGACGGTGCAAAAAATAACAATGCTGTAGCTGCAGCTATTTATGATTGGCAAGTTCGTGGCGGGTTTGGACCACAACCTACCTACCAATACCTAGCAATACTAGCATTTATACAGCTGAGTGTTTGGCTATTCTGATGGCCCTAGAGTATATTGAAGGACAGGAAGCTAATAATTGGTTGGTGATATCTGATAGTATGAGTGCTCTAAGGGCCTTAGATAATCCAAAATTTGAGGCTACTACAAGTTACATTTTATATGATATTAGAGAAAAATATCTCTATCTTCTTACAAAAAATAAGAATATTATCTTTTTCTGGACACCTTCTCATATTGGGGTATTAGGCAATGAAAAGGTTGATTATTTAGCCAGATGCATTACTAATAATCCTCATGATCATACCATTAAAAATGTTTTCATCCCAGACTCTGACGTTTTGGTACTCATTAAACAGAATCTCCGTAAGGAATTTAAAGTAACATGGCAAAATATAGTTCAAACTTAAGGCAAGTGGTATGCTGAAATAGTAAACGAAATTTCTTGTCCTTGGTTTGTCAAGGAAACTGTATATCTTGATAGAAAATTTTAAACAACCATTTGTCGCATTACATTAGGTCATTGCCATTTTAACGCCCATTTACATAGACTCAATATTGTACCCTCTCCCATCTGTATTTTTTGCAATAGTGAAATTCAAACCTTGGATCACATAATTTTTGATTGTAGTAGCTTCTTGATAGCTAGAATGCTGCTAATTGATAACCTGTTGTGTATTTTTGGTAATGCTGAGAATATCCCGCGGTCCCTTCAGCAATTATTATTTTAGATCAATATTTGAATTTTTAACATCAACTGTTGGAGAAATATAATGAAAAGTATTTATTTTCAAAGATTATAGAAGTATAATCTATTTAAACTGGATTTGACATTCTATGGACGTTGATTTTGACATTAGTACAAGGATATAAGACACAAAATATAAAAGACTTGGCTTCGGCCTTTGTCAACATAACTTGGATTGGATGTATTATTTACATAAGAATTGGTTTCGGCCTTGAGAAAAAATACACATTTAAGACAAAAATAATTAAAAAAAAGACTTGGCCTCGGCCTTAAAATACAAAACACTTCCAGAAGGAAAAAACAAAAGACTTGGCTGCATGGGCTAAGATCCCTTCGCCTTCCCCTTGTGGGGTAAATTAAACTAAAAAAAAAACTTTCTGTTTCAATGTCACTGTCAATTACCTACTATTTATATTTAGTTATATTCTCGGTAATTCTATAAATATTCTTTAGAGTAATTTAAAAAATCGTTTATTAAAACAGACAAATGGGAAAGAAATTCTATTAGAACATGGATATACGTATAATTGCAGTAAATCCAATGACAATGCGCCCACTTTATGGCGTTGCAGCAATCGAAGAGAATGCTCGGCGACTGTAACATTACACATAACCAGAAAAACAATATTGAGAAGGAGAGTGCATTCGTAAATTTTAAATTTTTATCTCGAATGTACAGTTTTTTTCCCTTCTACAACTTTATTATATGTATAGATTATATATCCTATTAGAACCACACGGAACCCTCTCTAAACGAGTTTAACTCGCACTTCTCCAGTTTCTTTTACGATTTGCATTAATTTGTTTAATTTTCTTGTAAATAAGTTAGTTACAATCTATAAATAAAAGTTAAACTAAATTCACCTTTGTTACATTTTTGCTTAAAGAGGTATTAAAAGACAACTTTTATTATTAATTTGCGATCCTCAAATTTGTTTAATTTTGCTTGATAGCGTATTTATAAATTAATTATAATTATTTTATGTTCTAAATAGCTATAAATATTTTTGGGTGAACTAAAAAAGAAACCATGAACGAATTTGTTTAATTCTGCATAAATATATAGGTACTACCAATTCTTTACATACATATAGACATACAAACATACATACATGCACATATACTCTCATACACACATACCTACATACACACATACAACACACATACTGCAGGCCTTTCGCGTAACTCACTCGCAATCGCGATCGGCTTCAAAACAAAACAATAAGTTTCATTTTGTATGCAGACAAGCCTTCGATTTTGAAAATGAAAACGATTGTGATTGCGCGTGTGTTTACGCGAAAGGCCTGCCGGTCAGTATTATTTTCATATTATTTTATAGGTTAGGTAGATTACTTTTCATTCACCTCTCGTATCAAGGCGAGTTGTTTTATCGGAATTTTAACATACTAATAGTTTATAAACATACTTGCCTAATTTCGTGATTATTACTTCAGCAGGTTTTTATCTGATTAGATGAGTCAGTCAGTAAGTATTTGTGATATTTGTCTTGATTGGTATAGATTAAATTACTGATGTCTGACTTCATCGAGTTAAAGTCCAGTCGCAGGGCTTTGATTTCTTGCATTACCTCTAGCAGTGATACAGTTGACGCAGATGTAGACTCATCATAATTACGGCAGTTGGTACAACGCCAAGTAGCTTTCTTATCCTTGGTCATTTTTCGATAAGTTGTTTCCAATAAACTGAAACAGGCGAAGTGCAAAATACTTTTGCACTGACCACAGGTCACCCCGTCACTCACGTCTTCGTCACATTTGTTACAAATCATTTTTATTTTAAAATACTGCAACACACAATTTATGTTTAAAGTCCAATTGTTAATAAAACAACCGTATTCACTTAAACGTAAGGTCTAAATCAGCTTGTGACGCGTCGCTAATTGTTTAACTGCGTACGCGAGTAGATAAAAGTTACCGTACTGTACCGAGCGGCGAAACTGACTGCACTATTATTTTAAGTGACTTATAGCTTTTAGAAATTTTTCCCATCTTGTCTTATTCGTATACAGGGTTATTTGTAAAATACTAATAACCTCTCAGTGTAAAATTATTAACATCATAAACAACAACTTTTGTTCGAAGACTTTTTACAAAACGTACGTAATACATTTCCCAAAACATTACTTTCAAGATTTTGTTGTACTATCTGATCCCTTTTTAGATCTGTAATTTTATTACCTAAGTAATAATTTTTAGATGGGGGTACTTTGCGCTCTCTTCACATTCCATGGCCACATTTCTTGTTAAGGCTTGTTTAAACTTTGTGAAGTAGCAAGTGCAGGGGTGTTATTCTCTTAAAAACGGCGGTCGGTCGAACGAACGAGCGAAAGCACAGCGGCGAGTTTAAGTAGTCCCGTCCGAGCGAACAAAACACATTTTAGCGCGTATATTTTCAATTAGGCACCCTTATACGTTCGAGTAGCCATGCTGCCAAATTGATTACACGCGCTTAAATTTGTTTTGTTCGCTCTGACGGGACTACATAAACTCGCCGTTTGGACATTCACTTGTTCGTCCACCCGTTCGTCGATTTTGAGAGAATCACACCCCAGGTGAGAAGTACAGGTGTAAAGTGATTAGTAAAATCAACATGTACAACATGACAAAAGTGCGAGTTCGAAGTAAAGTGAATAGACGCTCGGTCTATTTTTGTCTGTTAAGTAGTTACCCCGCACACCCGCGTACTCCCCGCACTTACAGTATGTCCTAACTAAACACTGTGTAAACAGTATCTGCTTGTAAAGTGCAACATAGTACCAATGCGAACGAATTCTGAATGAATTCTTCTGCTGATCCATTTTATTTGCCATAACCGTTAAGGTGTCTCGACTTCAACTAACACCTCATTCTCGATTTCTGAAGCTATGACCACGACTATCCTTTTTAAAATTTCGTAGTTGTAATCGTTGTTCGTCCTTCAATTTGTTCCACACTTTGCATCTGTACAAAGAACAACTTAGCAATGTGTAAACGATTTTTAAAGCTTAACATTTATCAATGTTATCATCGTAAAAACTTGTAAACTTATCACTTCTCACCTGCACGGTGTATACAAGCCTTTATTGATAATTGTAACTTATTTCTACCCAAGTTTAAAAAAAAAAATAGCTTTCCATCGAAGTCATAAAATGTTTACATGCCAGTACCTTGTCGCTTTAACTCTTCTTACAATTTTGTGTGGCAGTTCAAACAAGACGTTAAAGTGCCAAGGTACTAAAATCTGAATGTTACTGCTAGTGAAGTAATGAATGAATCCACATCCCTTAATACTTTACCAGGCTTAGGACTGGCTACATTCAAGATAAAATAAGAATAATACTACTGTGTAGTTGGAGGAACATTGTTAAATAATTTCTTAAATTTATGCAAATTTTGAAATAAAACTTGTTACACGTTACATTAAAATCTGTTTAAACCAGTTAAAAAGAAACCCTGAAATTATTATTACCTCATTTTATTAATGTATGCCAAAAGTGAATTATTCCTGTTTATTTTTGAATGCAGGCGTATTTAAAAAGTGAAATGAACATATCGACCCTTAAAGTATCAAATGTCGTAAAAGCCATTTTGGCCAAAATGAGTTTTTAATGCAGTTTTATTCAGTTTTTTGCGCTCTATCGAACTGTATATTTGAAATGTTCAAATTCGCAAAAAAATGTCTTTTACGACGAACTTAATTCACGCTTAAAACCTAGATTTCTTGTTTTTAAATGTCGTAATGATCAAGTTGGAGCGTAAAGTTTTAAAATTAATGTTGTAAAAGACATATTTTTTGTTGATTTGACTAATACTACATTTTGATATTGTATTACAAAAAAAAATTCATGATAATTTTTGGCGTAAAAACCGGTTATTTTTTAAATTGGTATTTACGACAAATTATTCATGGATGATTAACCAAACACTAATGTAAATTTATGCTGTATAAGAAACGACTTTTTAATACACGGTTTCTACGACAATTTCTAATTATAAGACATGTAAAAAAATAATGCCCGTTTTGTTTTAACCTCTTAAGACCCATCAATCAACGAAATTTGTCAAAAGTAAATTTTTGATTGTTAGTCTTCAAAAAAATATATTCTACTTTTTTTCCCTTGCACCAGATCTTTATTACAATAGCCGTATTATATACTATTTTTAGTACGAAGGATCTCAGGTTAGGAGGTTAAGTGCCACCATACGCTTTACAGTAAGGGCATCAATTGGCTTTTACAACAAACGCTCCTTTACTGCTGGGGATTCAATCGGCTTTTATTACAGACGGTCCTTCACTACTAGGGATTCAATTGGTTTTTACTACAAACTGTCCTTCACTGCTAGTGATTAAATCGGCATTTACTTGAAATGGTCCTTTACTGCTAGGGATTTAATCGGCTTTTGCTACAAACGCTCCTTCATTGCTGGACATTAAATCGGCTTTTACTACAAGCGGTCCTTCACTACCAGGGATTCAATCGGTTTTTACTACAAACTGTCCTTCACTGCTAGTGATTCAATCGGCATTTACTAGAAATTATCCTTTACTGCTAGGGATTCAATCAGCTTTTACTACAAACGGTCCTTCACTCCTAGGGATTCAATCGGCTTTTACTACGAACGTTTATATTTTTTTATGTGGCATACATTGCTTTTTACTACTATTCATAAAAAAATATGCATTATGGCTGAAAAAAATATGGTATTGTAAAATAATGTTTGTTTTCTAATGCAATTAGTTAACTGAAAAATATCCCTTAAAGTTATCTGAAAAACTCGCATTTATTATTTTTATTACTAAAACTGTTACGTTGAAAACTGTTACAAATGATTATAAAAAATATAAGAAATATTAGGGATGAACCTATATTTTTAAGTCATCTCTTGCAATTGATCAATGCATTAGAAAACAAACATTAATTACCATACATACATTATATTGTACATACATAAACTCACGCCTTCGTTCCCAGAGTGGGGCCAAGCAGAGCTACAGCTCCAACTCTAAAAGCTTGTTGATAGTTCTGTGACAGCATTTTGCACAATGAGGCTAAGATGTTTACCAGCGTATTGGTGACAGGTTGCAAGCCTATCGCCTAACAGTACTACAGGGCTTTTTTCCCTTAGTCGCGTCTTACGACATCCACGGGAAGACATGGAGTAGCACTATTCTAACCGGCAACCACACGGGCCTTGTTTTCTTCGTAGAAGGAACGAGAATCAAACAAACAGTTCAATATTTTGCGCCAAATTATACATTTCCAATGATAAATAAAACAGAAAAAGTCATAATTTAAAGCATATCATCTTGTATTTGTAATAATAAACTCAAAATTTATGTAGATAACTCGTAGGTGCCATTTTAAGTTTTGAAGGTTTAAAACGAAAACTTCTGAGAAGGCTACTAGACTTGGCATTTGTCCGTAACTTTAAATACCAAATTTTAATCTCCGTAATATTATATTTTAGAGCTCTGTACCAAATACTGTTAAACATTATAAGATGACTTTGTTGTTCGTCTCTCCGTCTGTTCGTCGGTATGCCAAGAACCATTTTTCTTTGAAATTTAGAATAGGTGTAATATTTCGACTTTTTAAATTATTTGCCTTTGTAGGTACTTGTTTGTTTTTATTATATTGCTTGTGTTTTTTATTTCTTTTTTTCTTGTACAATAAAGAGTATACATTCATGCATATACGTACATATTTGCTTTATTCATTTGAATGCTGTCCAGTTTTAAAGGGTAGTCACATTTTTTAATTTCTGACATCGATGACTTTTACAAATTCTATGTAGATAATGAGCGTAAAATACTAATAATGATACGCAGCCCACTTCTTGTTTGTTTTAATTAATTATACAAATAAGACCGAGATAGGTGCTATAAACTTGATGCTCGGTTCTGACTTGCATTGCAAATGCCCATTTATATGAAAAGCGAATATTGTCGCCAGCTACCAATAAAATAGCCGTACTGTTCAGGACAGTAAGCAACCTTCTGACAAAGCTCTTCGATAAGTCGTTGGAGTTTACACGACAAGAAGTTATTGTCGTGTAGACGGCAGTTAAATCAAAGTTTTCACCGTCTTGCTTTGATATTATATTCATAATGTTGAGATTATGACAGCTTTCATTCACGAATAGTTGTTTAATTACGATGTCGAAGCAAGTTGGGTTAATTCAATATCCTTCAATGGAAATCCTTGAGCATTATTTAAATAAATCTTAACGTTTCAATACTTGATCGCTGTTATGCCTTTTAATAGAGCCGTGTCAGATATTACTAGGGCCTGGCCACAACACCACGGCACGGCGTCGTTAACGTGAAATGTCGCGGCGCCGTAGAAAGGCACGTTGCCACGTCGTGCACATATACGGTGCCGTGTGACAACGGCTTCAACTATTTTAAACTCTACGCGCAGGATATTGGGCTTATATGTATTGCACTTTATAATGAATGACGGCACCGTGTATCTGCACGTTGTGGCAACGTGCCTTTCTACGGCGCCGCGCCGTTTCACGTTAATGACGTCGTGCCATGGTGATGTGTCCAAGCCCTTATTGTTGCGCCCAATGTTGGTTAAGATTATTATTAAGTCGTTGCATGTAGGTACTGTACCTACATGCAACAGCTTCTCTTTTTTGTATTATGATACATAGCTTTTTTGTACGCACTTATTTTTGGTTCGGAATCTCATTGAAGAGCTTTTTCGGAAGCTACCACAGGGAATCTAATTACAATATGAAAGGCTCTCAAAAATCGTTGATATATATATATTGAGTCAATGGCGTCAGAGTTAACAACAATACGATAACATATCGAATGCAATACTTATTGTTGTACCGCGTAGAATAGAGACCCTGGCTCCAAATTCTACTCAGTGAAACAATATTGCCTTTGACATGTTTTCGTATTATCAACGTTATGACAACCCTTTATTTCTAGACAGTCATGGTGGCCGTGTTAAAAACAAAACAATAAAAAGCAGATTGCAAGCTTCTGACAAAGCTCTTCGATACGTTATTTAAATTTAAATTATGTAATTAAAATGATTTTAATGACTTTTAAATTTTAATGACTAATTCTACTGTAGTTTAACAAAAGTTTATATTAATGCTAACCTAACCTAACCTAACCTTAACCGAAACCTAGATTATTCACAAAAATGTACCTAGATACTTAGTTCTCTCTATAAAGACCAATTACTTATAGATATATATTATGAGAGACAAAGCGTGTTTAAGTTTTTAGTTGATTTCAATTTTATTGCATAACAAAAAATAATTATCTGCGCATCGTTTAGACGGTAAATCTTATTTTAATTTGACTTCATAATAATTAATTATCTGTGCATCGTTAAGAGTTGAAGTCTTATTTTAATTTGTCATTCTATTAAAAAAATGTTATAAAACAAGCATATTTCTTAAAATGGGTACTGCTTTTACTACTATTAATTACATATTGTTATGATTACATAATGTCTTTTAATACAATATTACCCCCAATAAAACCACGTAGATTCCTTTTACAACAAAGGTTACAGTTGTACACTATAAAAAAATTGTCTTAAAAGCCATTTTCAATTCTTGTTGTGCGTCTTAAAAGCCATTTACATTTTTTTTTTTGTAGTAAAAGCCACGCTATCTCTGGATCTATTAAAGCTACGGGATTTTAAATTTATAATTATGAAACATCTCGAAAACCTAAGCATAATGAGCTCAAGTGGTTTATAATAGCTTGAGTATTTCAAAAAATATATGCAAAAATAAAGTAACCATTTTCGTTTTTTGCTCGCCCTGAAAAAGTGCATTTTGGCTTTTACGACATTTGATACTTTAAGGGTCGATATTTACAATTATTAATTAATAATCAAATGATATTTACAAATTATCACCTATCAGGTTCAAGTCTCGTGGGTGACGGTGAGTATCGCGTACATAACGTTCAAAATAGTCACCATCACACCCAACACAAAGTCCACATTTAAAAATCAACTGTTCATTAACTCGGGTTAGCAATTCCGAATTCCGAATTTGGTTGAATGCCCACCTAATTTTTTCAACCAACATGTCACGGCTTGTGATTGCGGAACCAGTGTACACTAACGTCTTTACATGTCCCCACAAAACAAAGTCCAATGGAGTGATTTCCGGCGAGCTAGGAGGCCAAACTTGAGGCCCCCACGCCCTATCCAGTGATCAGGATACTCCCTGTTCAACAGCTTTCTGACTTGGCGAGAAAAGTGCGCCGGGGCCCGTCATGTTGATAGTAGTTACATAAAATATCACGTAAAGAGGCGAGTGGTACATCCTCCAAAAACAGTGGTAACGTTTTGGTGAGAAAATTATGATAGGTTTCACCGTTTAGTCTGCCTAAAAATAAATGTTTAAAAAAACTTTTGGACTGACCTATTTACCTACCATTTTAAAGATGTTATTTTTTGCTTTTTGAAGGCGGTTTTTTGTTTTTTTAAACATTTATTTTATTTTATACTTTTTAGTGATCCTATTTATGCTGTTACGTAGCTCCACTTCTAAATATTAATAAGAAACTATAGAACATTTCAAGCTCGCCGCAGACAACGCCGCGGGAATGTCATAGTCATATTTAAACCTAAATGTGCTTCGTCATTGTCGCTCAACTTCCTTTATCGAAATATCTTATCGCCACCCTTGAAATTGGTACCGTTAAGGAGTTCCGGTGGCCATCTGTGGTCTTCATCATCAGTTCCACTTCACCATATAGTACTTTTCAAAAGCAAATGCATGAGTTACAGTGAAAAATACCAAAATCGCTATAGGTGTGCCTATAATATTTGAGGAGTTCTCTTGATTTCTCCATGATCCCATCATCAGATCCTGACGTGGTGACAATGGGACCAACTAGAAAGTATACCCATTCGAACAACGAAAACATTTTTCAAATCGGTCCAGTGGTCTTCGAGTAATCGGGGAACATACATAAAAAAAAAAACCCGGCGAATTGAGAACCTCCTCCTTTTTTTGAAGTCGGTTAAAAAGACGTAACGTGGTATTTAAAATACCCGCCCACACATTCACACTAAAGCGGTGTTGAAAATTATGCGGTCTGGGTTAATGAGGGTTTTCATAACACCATAAATGTTCGTTACGAGTATTGAACAGACCCACTCTGCCAAATATAGCTTTGTCACTCCATAAAATTGTAGGCCGTTCAGCTAGCAACCAGCTACAAAAAGCAACTCATGCAGGTTTGTCGGGTTCGGTAAGTTCTTGGACACGATGAAGGTGAAAAGGATATTTTCCTTCATTGTGAATGACACTCCACGCGAAGTATTGCGAGACATTGCACCATCGGGCTGCATGATTGGTGCTCGCTGCTGGATTGGCATCAAAGAACTCTAGTACGTTATCTTGTTCACGTACAGTGCGCCTCGGTGGACGACCACGATCGTTGGATCTAGGCTGGAATTGCCCGTGATCTCGTAATCGCTGTGTGGCGGCTAACATTGTCATATGGCTTGGTGTAGGCACATCAGGGAATCGTCTTGCATATTTGCGGCAGGCTTCCGATATGTTGCCATTCTACAAGCACCTAGCAAGCATTCGCACCATTTCCGTGTACTCAATATTCGAATACTGATACGCCATTGTGAACTAACTACCCGCATTATCCGAAATCGAAACACGGCGCGCACCGGCGCCGGCGATTCAAAGCAAACGACTGCGCAGATAATTAGGTCAAGGACGTCTTGTCTCCCTGCCCCTTTCCCCGCCCGCCACTGCGTTTCGCACTGCATTTGTTTATTTGTCTAGCGGCATAAGAATAAACAATAACTACACGTAGAAGCGAAACTCCCGGCTTCGGACGCGCGCTCGGTGCGTTAAATACCTACGGAATATATATGTATTAACCAAGATATTGTTATTGTGTCTTGAATTGGTTTTAGTATTTGTGTTGATTTTAGTTGGTTGAAATAAGATAGTGTTTTAAAAAGTGAACGACTATTTACGGCAAAATAATTAGAAATAGGTTGAATGAAGGAGTTTTATTTGTTAAATAGTACATCCCCTAGATGTTGAAGATAAAAAAACGGAAACATTAAAAACTAATTAATGGATAAGAACAGTATTTTGTAATAAAGTTTTTTCAACTGTAAAAAGTATTATTATTATTATTATTGGGGGGGTTGAGATGGGCCTTGTGAGCCACTTCGACCATTGCTGATCTTTTGTGGCAGCCCTTAATTTAAAGTTCACCGCAAAGGCCCGTTGCGTCTAGGAATTTCCAGATGCTTTGGGCAGTGAGGAGTTGTATCTCTTGTGGGTCCATGATATGTCGCCCTAGGTAGATACTTCTATTACGCATTAGTGGTCCGCAAGAACAGAGGATGTGCATAGCTGTCTCCTCTGTTTCTTGACAGAACCTGCATGCCGCTTCTTGTTTCATACCCATTAAAAACAAGTGTTTGTTCAATTTGCAGTGGCCAGTTAGGATCCTAGTCACTGCGCAAGTCTTTTCTCTTTTGAGTTTTAGAATCTCCTTGGAGAACTTGCTTTTGAACCCTGTAATTAGTGATTTCGAGTGTTTTTGTCCTTTTGTGGACTTCCACAGCTCGATCGCCCTAGATTTATATAGGTCGCTTAGCAGAGAATAGGTTTTTCGTTTTGTGATGCCACAAAACGGTTCCGGGCCAACCAGGGGATTGTCAGCACCGTTCCTAGCCAGTTCATCTGCTATTTCATTCCCATCAATGTTGGAGTGCCCTGGTACCCATCTAAGTATTACTTTGTTGGAGTTTCCTAGGGCATTTAGGTTTTCTTTACAGTTTTGGACTAGTTTAGAGTTTATCTCCAATGCGTCTAGTGTCAAAAGGGCAGCTTTGTAAAAAGTAACTCCGGATCCCAGACTATACTTAAAATTTATTGAGCTTAAAAGGTTTATTATTAATAGACTCGTTTCTGTGTTTTATAGATGATTAATAGCCACATAAGCCATTAATTTTTCTGGAGATAATCTTAATATCATCAAAAATATTATTACCTAATTTAACGTAAATGTAAAAAACTAATTTTGCAACAATGTTTCCACGTTGAAGGAAGACATAAATAACATTTCGTGACTAAACTTGTATGACACATCCATAAACCAATTAAAATATTTCACAAGTGACAGCCCTGACTTTGGGCGCGGAAGACAGAGGGGCGTAGCGGGGTGAAGGGGGAAGTAGGTATTAAAAGCGCGGCATTTGGGGCCTGGGTAAAGGAGATTCGCTTCTACGTGTAGTTATTGTTTATTCTTAAGCTAGCGGTATTATTTGGCTACCGTAGAGTTACTTACATTTAGAGTGATCAATTTAATTAAAAAAAAAATTGTATTAAAAGTCACAGAACAAAAGTCGTTGCTTATGATGTGGATAATTTAACCCTTAGAGGTTATTACTATTTTACAAATAACCCTGTATAATATTCTCATGTCTTTAGTTTATATCCTAAGTATAAGACGACTTGTTCCTTTTATCATTTAAAACACAATAATTATATTGTTTATGAAAAAAAAAACTTATTTATTAAGAATAGTCCCTTTTGGTAGTAAGATAGACCAAGTTATCGTTAGGCGGGAACACATTCCAAGAATTTTCCACTGTATTTGGTTCAATTATCACATCGTGTTATCAGCTGATCAGGAGTTGTAGATAATAACTGATTTGTTAAGCACGGACAATCAGTTTTATTATTATTATTTATTTATTTTAATGGCGTCTACAAGTTATGTAATTTTGCCAATGTCAAGTATATATAAGCAATTGTACGGTGAGTCGTCGTTGTCGTCGGCGTCTTCCAGTCCCAGTCGGCACACCATTGAAGATGGCGGGCATCCACTTCAATGGCTTGATTGGCTTGGAGTGTTCTTGACCGCTTGCTCATTCAGAATCAGCTTTTCACTGTTATTACATTTGATGCATATTCTTCGTCAGTGTTGGAGGTCACTTCACAAAGTTGCCCTGGATTTGCGAACCAAAATCAACGATAAAGTAATTTACAAAAAATGAAATAAAAAGACAGATGTTTTCAAAATGACAGCTTGACAAGAACCCCACCCTCAGTTTTGTTTTGACACGCAATAACCATAGATGATAATCAACAATAGATAGCTGTCAATGTCAAGACATTACTTGTAATGGCGTCCGTCTCTGTCCGTTCAAAACTCAAACACGTTTGAGGAGACAAGCAAAGTCCAGTAAGACTAAAAAGGAATGAGGCGCGGTTAATTAACCGTTGATATTATGTTTATTTCATAATAGTCGGTTTTCAATTATAATAATTTTACTGGAAAAAAAAACAAATATTAGTGATACAGATCTATCGATATACACTATCTTAAGAAGTAGTTGTGTAAAAATTGGGTTATGTTGCCAATTTCATGTTGAGTATCGTTATAGGTTTAATTGATTTGTTGTTTTTGTTTTTTTTTTTTTTTCATTTTGACGATCATATTGTGATCATATTGTAATCATAATGATGATTATGTGACAAAGAATAATGTAATGTTCAATATTAAATAAATGCCTACCTAACCATTGAACTGAAATATTTTATATGTTAATGTATTGCAATACATGAGTTGTATGAATGTAAAAGTTTGCGATGAATGAGGATAATATTTTCAAATAACAAAAAAGGTCGCAATACACGACATGTATGTTTGTAAGTTTGTTACGTCGTTTGAAAATGTTAGTTGACAAGTTTTTTGGATTAAAAATCGGTTTGGTAATACAATTTAAGTAAGAAAATATTCACAATTATTTTGCTGTAGTTGCGATGAAAAAAATGTATCTGATTCTGGTTTAAAATGCGCATTGTACTTTCATAAGGTGAAATTTAAACAAATCTTCTTTAGAAGGCGCTACTACTAGCTGATTAGAACACACATTGATGGATAAATAGATTTTTGAAGTTGTTTGACCGAAATTAATTTATTATCATCACTAGATAGCGATACAGGTAAATTAGACTAGAATTCTACTACGTACTAGGTATAGTTTTTTCAGTTTGTAGAGGTAAAGCCATAATCTTATTTAAAAAATGGTTAGGTGGTGATGAAAATCCATTCAGTTGGTTTAATATATAATATATAAAAACACACAATCATACAGACATAGTTAGGGTAGAGTCATAGTACTGTGTAGTTAAGAGCGGCAAAATAATCGTCCAGAAAAAATAGTAATAATTTGGGAGTCTTTTCGTTAAAATTAGTAATAAGAAAAAAAACTACAGATATTAAAATTTTCATTTTTTCTTTTAAGATTAGTGAAGTGGATAGAGGATTTTAAAGAAACTTATATGTAAAACGAATAAGAGAAAATACCCGGAAAAAAGGAGCGCGTAATCGCAAGTGGCCAAGTCGGTTTGAAGAGCAAGTTTCGGCGAGTATAGAAAGGGAAGTAGTAACAGAGGTAGAATCCTATCTAGTAGAAGAGAGTGTAGAAGCCCCGCCTCCGCTGAAGCGAGTGCGAAAGACACAAAAAAAAGCACTAACACAGGGGGAATTAATGTACAGCGGGCCTAGTTTGGCTGCGTCTATATCGCGTGTCAAATGTGGATAAAGCATCCGTCACTCTCGTACTTGTTTACGTTATTTACGTGACGAATGCCTTAACCAAATTAGGGCTCCTAGATACTAAATCATACAATTAATCATCAAATATATTAAATGAAATAACAGGTGAAGTACAGAGTACTAAAGCTTTGATAGATTTGCAGAATAACACTAGAGAAACATGTGAGATTGTAAAGAATATTTAAGGACAACCTACTTCAACAAACCATGCGGGAAGTGAAAATTTGGAAGAATCAAGGTTAAATAGTGAGAAAGATACAGATGACACTATGAATTTACCAGAGATAGAGAAAATCGTGAATAGCAATGAGTATAATAGCGTAGTTTATAATGGTAGAAATCTAAATATTGAAAAGCCAAAATTCGGAATAAAACCTGAATATCATCCAGTCACATTAATTGAGGATTTGGATAGTTACTCGTACATAAGGAAGGCACCGAAGGAAAACAATGATTTAGATTTGGTACAAGAGTACTTATTTAGTAGGGGATGCCAGAGATTGGGCTTGGATATATAAAGATAGATGGACAACGATAGAAGATTTTAAAGCTGACTACCTATTTCAAAACATTGAGGGCAAACTGAACAAAGTGAATTACGTCGTCAGATACAAGTAATGAAAAGGAAATTGTATTAGAACCGAAAATCTTTAAATGGAGATTTTTTTTTTGCAAATCACGGCGAGGGCACAAAAATATTATAAGATACCAGAAAACAGTTAGTAAAAAACATAGAGTTGAGCACAGAACCTCCTCCTTTTTTGAAGTCGGTTAAAAATAAGGTCTAAATCATGCTTAAATATAATATTTGTTTCTGAGTCATGGATATTTTCTATGTATTTAAGTATATATTTCTCTAAATAAGTATTTATATCTTTGTCTAGTACAAGTCGACACTAGGGAGCTCTGCTCCCGCCATGGCCTTCGAGGTTTTTTTTTACTGTCCAGAAAGTCCAGAAAACTGCTGCCAGTAAAGTAAGTAAAATCGTTCTATAGGCGTTTATATTATACGTGAATTATGTTTTTTGATGTTAGATTCATTGATTTAAATATGTTTTAAATCTTAGGTGTCATGAACGTTATACGTTTTAATAGTTATAGTAATTGGTATTATATATTAATAACGTTATACTTTATGGAAATAGATATTTTGAAATTATAACTTTCGTTCATTATATCCAGTGAACGTTATACTAAACATGTTTATACAAAGTGAGCGTATTATATTGTGATTGCATACGAGTACGCATAGCGAATTAAGTATTTTCAGTAACAAGTCTAGTATTTGCATTCAGAAAGTATCATTTGGTGAACTGCAACTGATGATGAAGACCACGGATAGCCACCGGAACTGCTCAATAGTACCTACTTCAAGGGTGGCGATAAGATATCTGGATTCAGTTAGTTGAGCGACCATGGCGAAGCAAATATAAATGTTGTAAATATATACACAATGACATTGTTACGCTGGGGCTTGAAATACCCTACAGTTTCTTATTAATTGAGAAGTGGGACTATACTGCATCCAAGATAACGAGTTAGTACTAGAAAACTGAGAAAGCACGCGATTGGTCAGCGAAATGAGTCACAAATACGCATCGGATAGGTTTACATGGCGGCCGAAGTTCAGTCAACATCTGTCTCTCGTACGTTGCGGACGCGTTATACTTCCTGCTTACTGTGTGACTTGGATTGTGGACTAAAAACAAACGTGTGCTACGCTTACCCCCTTATCATTGCGAACTCAATTCTATAGAAATGATTTGGTCAAAAATCAAGGGGTACGTAGCCAACAATAATAAAACTTTTAAGTTACATACATAATCTCACGCCTTCGTTCCCGTGGGGTAGGCAGAGCTACAGAATTACAAACATCGTAACTTAAGTAATATATATAAATTTTAAGTTATTAGAAGTAAAACAATTACTCCAAGAAGCCACCTCCAAAATAAATGCTGAATCATGGAAGAAGTGCATTAAACACGTTGTAGAAGTGGTGGAGAAGAAAATTAATTCTGTGGAAAACAAAGCAAATAATAACCAATTTATAATCCATTTAGAAAATGAATCGAGTGAATCAGACAATGATTAATAAATTATACATTACGAATATACATTATTTTATTTATATAACCATCCAGCTACCTCTTTTCAAACTTTCCTTATCAATAAATGTTGTTAAAATAAAAAGGTAATAAAGATTATAATTTCTCGCTTTATTTGGGAAATGACCGCATTAACAAAAATATTACTTGCATAAATATTCCGAACGAACAGCATGTAAGCCTGCCCAAGCATAGAGGTTCAATTTTTTACGCCCACCGACCTTCCTTTGTCCCTTTCATTTGCATACAAAAGTGCAACAGAGAGAACGCTATATTAACTCGTTATCGTATTCTAATCACTAAAAAGTATAAAATAAAAAATAAATGTGTTATAAATAAAAATTACGATTTTATAAACGCAAAAAATTACTTCTTTTCAAATGGTAATAGGTACCTAGGTCAGTCAAATTGAAGTCAGCGTCCTACAATATTTTTTAATAACCAACTTCAGATTGACTGACCTAGCTATTACCATTTGATAAGAAGTTATTTTTTGCGTTTTTCTTTTTCATGAACATTACTATCATAAATTTGAAACGAATGTCTCTAAAGTATATTTAACCTTTAAGTTGAAAACTTGTTTATTTATTGGTTTCTGTTGTTTTGTTTCAGTATTTAGTAAAGTTGTACTCAACTATTCGTTCACAATTATACAAGTTTCGTCATGCTGAATTAAGAGATTTTTCTCCTACACTTAGAAAACAACCTCAACAAGCTATCTATCATAGTTTCTCATATCCACGCCGAATTTCCAATCTTGCTGCCGTCAGGCGTCGTAAAGCGGATTTATATCTCGAAACCATTTCCCATTAAAAACTTGGCCATTATTTCTTTAGGGGTAAGTTGGGTCGAACTATGTTACGCTCTTTATCGCCTGTCTACAGCTTGAGTCTCTGCAAAGTTTAATTAAGATTAGGTATTATTCCAGGGTATCATCTTAACTTCACAAGCAAATGGAGAAGCATTTTGACTATGCGATGTTGAAATAAAAGGTTCATTTAAATTTCTAAAACATAATACGTACTCTTCATGATTTGTTTGGTGACTCTTTGATCTTTATTTTGCTTACTTCTGGTAGTGTTCTCTATGTATATATAACGGGTGATAGCAAAAAAATGAGAATGCTTTTAACTTTTAATAAAAAAAGAACTCATTTGATACTAATCAAAGTCCGTTATTATTATGTAATATGTACAAGATTATTATTCACAAAACTGTTTATGAACATTTGAATAGAGCCCGTGGTCAGTTGTTCGAAAAAGCTTTGAGGTAATGTTAATAGACCGTTGGACGGCTTCCAGGTCCATTTTCCAAACACAAGTTTTGATTTTTTTGAGCACAAATTTCAGCTCTCCAATTGTTTTTGTATACTAATCTGCTCAAATAACCGAAAAAATATACCGATATCGTGGAAGATTTGTGGGGTTACGGCTTTTGTTACAAATCGGAGACCAGGAATTCTAACTTTTTTGACATAATGCGACTATGTTTTGTCTGACCAAAACACATATATTCCATCTGAGTGATGTCTGCCAATGAAAAGCTCCATTTTGTTTTTCAAATATTCGTTCTTATGCACTTGAAAAGTTTTATTTCATATACCTAACACAAAAAAAATTACAAAAAGTCATAACATACTAACTATAAATAAAATAACCCTTGCAGTTCACCCGCTTGAAGCATGTTCCCTAAAAATGCTAGCCGCGTTCTCCCTTTGCACAGCCAGACAGATCCGCTGCGCAAAGAAAGAGCCCGCTCTGATCAACCGCCGCCAAAATATGTCTTTCCGACACCTCTTTTACAAACTTCTGGGTGTTGGAAGGCCTCGGACCGAAAGTTTCCATTGCAAGTGCCGCAGAAAAGTAATTTTCTTTTAGAAAAGCGTATTTGTGGTACTTGATGGTCTGGGTACGGTCAGCCGCAGACCCAGGCTGACGAGCGGATCCTTCGACGTGAGAAGGAGCTAACGTGTCCACGCATGTTACGTCCCAAGCCAAGGGGTGGCCCGAACAACATGGCACCAAAGTGCAACCGTCAGGTCTTTTGCCATCCGAGGCAGAAAGACCTGAGGGGTCCAGGTGATATCCACTGGATGGTCATATGCAGGTGGTGGGTTGCTGGTTCCAATAAAAACAGGTAACAACACTTAACACTGACTTTAATCAGGAAACTAAAATTACCAAAAATGTTACACTAGGCAGATTTGCTAAGGCTAGGGTCACGTGACTCAATTCACAAGCGATGCGCGGTTACGCCGACAGATACAGGCAGAATGGCCTTTGACCAGCGTTTAGAGATAAGTAAAACTAGTATAGGTGAGCGCGTCGTTAACATAGACCACCCCAGTGCTTTAGCACTCTTCTACCAAAGGCACGGGAGCAACGCGCGACGCCGACCGGCGAAGCACGCCGCTTTGAGTAGAGACCTCGACGACTCTCGTTCGCCCTTCCTGGAAAGATCTTTGATACTATACCTCGAGGCCAGACGTTACGTGGCGAATCAGGGTCCACGATCAGCACAAGGTCACCTGGGCGAAGGGACCTCTGCTCTTGCTGCCACTTCTTCCTAGGCAGCAGTTGTGGCAAAAACTCCTTTAGCTACCTCCTCCAATACATGTCGGCCAACCTTCGCGCCGTTCTCCACCTTTTCCTTAAAGTTAAATCAGAGTCGTCGAACAAGCCAGCTGTCGGCAAGCTCGACGAAGAGCCTAACAAAAAATGATTTGGGGTAAGAGCTTCGGAGCTACCAGGCTCGACGGAGACGTGAGTCAGAGGGCGACCGTTCACGATGCTCTCGACTGCAGCCAGCAGCGTCACTAAGACTTCGTCCCGTGGTGCGCGTTCCTTAAGTACAACGCGCAGGGAAGTCTTGACGCTCCTGATAAGGCGTTCCCACGCCCCTCCCCAATGTGGATTATTAGGTGGAATAAAAGTCCATTGTGCGCCATTGTTGACGGCTTCAGTTTTTAAGATGCCATCATCTAACTCTTGAATGGACTTCTTTAATTCTTTATCAGCAGCTCGCAGATTGGTGCCATTATCAGAATAAATAAATCGTGGCCAGCCGCGCCTTGATGCCATTCGGCGGAGGGCCATCATAAGCGAGTCTGAGGTAAGTGAGAGTACTATTTCTACGTGAATCGCGCGGACCGTAAGGCACGTGAAAAGAACACCATACCTTTTCTCGCGGCACCTACCGACCACGACCTCCATGGGACCGAATAGGTCAACTCCAGTGAAAGTAAATGGACGCTGGTGGTGGGCCATGCGCGCTTGCGGCAGGTCACCCATTCTTGGGATTTGCGGCTTAGCTTTCCTTAATCGGCAAAGCATGCAGCGCGATGCAATATACCTTACCATCGGTCTTAATTTAATTACTCAGTATTTCTGTTTCAGCTCATTGACAACGGACTCGTGGTGACCGTGCGCAGCCTTCACGTGGTAGTGACGGACATGGAACCTCGTCATCGGATGTGACCCGTCGAGGATAAGCGGTCTCTTTGTTTCCAGGGCCACCCCAGGAGCAGCTGGTCTGTACCTTTACAGAAAATGGGACAATATCCTTTTGGTACTCTTGAGACACAGAGTGTAATTTTTTAATATCCTGCATAAGCCTGGATATAATGCAGTCTGGATCACCAAATCGTAGCTCTAATGTTTCCATTAATCGTTGAGGCGAAGTCGCGCTGATAAGCAGAGCTGAGACTGCCTCCTTCGCAGGTCCACGAAGACACTTCCGTAATCTCCAGAGATTTTCTTTAGGGCTAAAATTGCATACTTCCGTCGATTCTTCGTACGCCTTTTTAAATGCTAACCACTCCAGTGGGTCGCCGGAAAACTCAGGCAAATCTCGTGGCAAGTTGAGTCATGAAATCTTTATCGTCAAAAGTGCTATGGAGGATGTTCAGTTTTCTCTTGGTCATTTTCTTCGCTGGTCGGCCACTGCCAGTTTTGCGTTTTAGTCCGGGGAAATTAAACAGAAAATTAGGCTAACCTTGCATGAATTTTTAATTCAGTATTTTTTTCATTAAATGTGTGGAGTATAGTTAGATAGGAGAGCGTACTAACATGTATCCTACGGAAAGTTGACCCCAGTGCTCCCCTCCGGAACCATCGGTCTACTTTCCCGATCGGTCCACTTTTGCAAACCGTCTACTTTCCCATTTGGTCAACTTGTTCATACCGTCTACTTTCCCGATCGGTCAACTTGTTCAAACCATCTATTTTCCCGATCGGTCAACTAGTTCAAACCGTCTACTTTCCCGATCGGTCAACTTGTACAAACCGTCTACTTTCCCGATCGGTCAACTTTTACATGAGGCGGTGATCCTCCCTAGACATTTTAACACGCAAATCTTTATTTGCGGTTTTGGCTCCCGAGGGACGATATAGACTTAAATCACAGAACTAAAGGGTATTTTTCAAGGCAATGCTCAATATATGAAAATTAGTAGTATTTGGTTATCATAAATCAATCCATATAGGCAAAGAAAGTATGAAAAATCTACACTATCGTTTAACCTTAAACTCCCTGCTTCTGGTATATATGACTTTATTAACATCCAACTAAGTACAGAATTCAACATTAATACAATAAAAAAATTAAACTAAAAGTATTTAAGTTAAAATTAAACTAAGCTACTCAAATATTAAAGATATAAATAATAATCAACACTATAAAAAGAGCACCCCCTCTAGCAAGTCCGCTCGCGGCATGGTCCCCATGACACTGCATACAGACAGACAATGGCTAGCTATCCAGAGAGGTATCTCTGGATAGCTAGCCCAATCCTTTGGGAGAGGTAAGCACCAGCTCTAGGATCTCCGGAGTATTCTATGAGCCGGGAGGACAGGGCCTTAATAAAGCTTTTCATATCAGCTGACCAAGGTCCCATGATTTCCACTGCAAGCGCCACAAATTCGTAATTATTTAATAATGACGAATATTTGCGGCGCTTGAGTGTTTGGGCCTGATTAGCTGCTGCACCGGCCCGATTACGGGTTGACTGGACGTGGGAAAGGGCGAATGTGGCAACGCACGTCGCGTCCCACACCAGTGCCCTACCCAGTTTCCACGGCACCAATGTAGCTCCGTCTGGTCGCTTGCCATCGTCTCTATGCAATCCTGCTGGTTCCAGGACAGCTGGTACCGTGTCGTCCCAGCTCACTCACTTCCTTCTCGCAGGCGCAAGTATGAGGTTCACAGAGTCTAGCCCTAAGCCGCAAGCTTATTGCTATGCGCAAGTTGCTTGGGTCCAAGACTGTGCCTATATTGCGGGAAGGAAGAGCGTGGAGCCAGTGACCTGATTCGCCTGCTGACACAGCGAGGAGACGGGCGCAATCTGAATCATCCGGATTATTTTCTATGAGAGATGCATGAATTGATATGAGGTGAGGTGTATCCCATGCTCTCTGGATATGCCTCTTGACTGGCATATCCACTCCCGGACACGACTCACACCAAGCATCCCTAGCCTCCACCAGGTTCGCAATCTCAACGTCAAGTATCTGTGGGTGATTTAAGATAATACTGACGAGAGGCAAGGAACCATAGGCGGAGGACAGGAAAGCATAGTTCCACGCTAGAAGATCATCGAATACCAAGTCCACCGAAACGAATTGGGAGAACCGATGGAGCCCAAGGCCTTAAACTAAAATTAATGTTTATTAATTTAGACAGTTGATTGAAGGGTAATATCTATAGAAGCCAAAATGTCTGGAAATTTCCAAATTGGGCAACTCCGTAGCAAATACATGAACTTTGGAGTGAAAAGACAAAACCGAATAATAAAAACGGCCACGTGGGGGTTATTTCGTTCAAAAGGTTAGAAGTATTTTTAAACAGATTTAATTTACAATTTATAATGGGATTGATTGCTTCGTCAAAAATCGGTGAACCTTAAAGTGTTAAAGATGAATTTGAATGGACCGAAATGTTGGGTGAAGTTGCATTAAAATTAGTGACGATATAAATTTTTTTTTCTATATGTATGTAGGATCGGGTGGATTAGGCGGCAAACCATCAGGTCGTTCTCCCATTATAATTGAATAAAATCAAGTTGTGATGTAATGAAGGGTATATTTACAATCAAATTATTCTATTTACAACAAGGATGATAATCAAATTTTATAGTAAGTAGGTATTCACACAAATTCAAACAATTACTGGCCCAAAGGGCACGACAAATTACACGCCAAGACGTGGCGAGAGGCAGAGTAACGGTGTACCGATAGACAGAGTAACGGTGCACCGATATGCAGCAATATGCCGAAAGGCAGAGTCACGATATGCCGAAAGGCAGCGTAACGATGTACAACAAGTGGCTACACATGTAGCTGCGCAGGTGTATAGGCACTGAGACCTAGCAGAGTAAACCGACAGATTTGCCGGGAGCTGGGGAGCTCACTCCTGAGTCGAACCTTGAGTTTGACTGCCTACACAACCAGGTGCAAGGGTTTATATACCCGGCTAGGCTTGCCCCTTCCAGGCACCCCACTCCTCGACAACTCTGTCCAATGGCGCGCGGAAATACGTCACGTGTCTACTCCATATTTAAACTAAAAGAAGACCTTAATTCTAAATCAAATTGACATTACAAATAATCAAATAATCCAATATTAATTACTGTTTACATATCACAATCAAATAGCAGCTAATTTAAAAACAAATTGACAATTTAACAATTCACAAGTATCGTATGAGAACTAATAACTCATTTAGTCGAAGCAAGTTGTCAAAACAAAACAATAACGGATCATATAATCATCTCTCTAATTATTATAAGGAATCACATTT
This sequence comes from Acleris literana, assembly GCA_946894065.1. Taxonomy (NCBI): domain Eukaryota; kingdom Metazoa; phylum Arthropoda; class Insecta; order Lepidoptera; family Tortricidae; genus Acleris; species Acleris literana. Next base: position 48,435,162 of record OX335668.1, read on the forward strand.
AAAACAGCCATCAAAACAAGCGTTTTCGTTACGTAAACAACTAACGATTTAACGAATAACAGTTACCATTACGACGTTTTATGTTCGAAGTGACAACTGCCTCCGGCCTGCTCTGCTCTGATATGAGACCAGGTATATAAATTTCGCACTTAGTAAAATTTAATGAGAAGCCAATATTAGAAAATTTAGTGATGATCGTTTCCAGGTCTTGTACTACAGTTGAGGCGTCCCCATCAAGGGAACCGTCATCAAAGTACCACAGATTAAATTTAGAATTTAGATCTGAAATAATTGGATGAATGACTAAACTAAAAATGACCCGAGCGGGTCTCCTTGTTGGCAACCCGTGCATGAAGATATGATTTTGTCACCGAAAAGTGATTTTGATGATGCCCCATAGCATTGCCACAAATAGCTGTATAATTCTGGAACTTCTTTTTTGACAGCAGCTAGAAGGGCACCACGTTTGACCTAATTAAAAGCATTTTTGAAGTCAATTTTTAGAAATACCTCATAGTCCGGACGACTCAGAAAAGAGCGCGCAGCGTGGACAGCTGCCTCACAACCTCCCTTGATTCCGAAACCCAGCTGCCGGGGTTTGAAAATGTTTGATAGTCTATTACGAAATTTTCGGCAGCAAAGTTTCGATGCCAAACGCCTGAAGGTGCAACCAACGGCAATAGGGCGGATACCACCATCTTTTTTGGCTAGAGCCCCAAGATTGGCGCCATATGAGATTCATTAATGTCAAGTTGTAATGCAGCCTTTTTGAAGGTAAATCGTATATTTTCAGCCAGTTCGCACAGCTAGTTTTTTTTGACAGCTGTGAAAAACAAAACAATCACTTTGGTGTTTGCAAACATGGAGAAAAGTGAGTTTCGTGTTCTGATTAAACATTATTTTTTGCGAAAAAAAACAATTACGGAAACAAAAAAAAATTAGACAAATATTACGGGAACTCTGCTCTATCGATTAAAATGATCCACAAGTGGTTTACGGATTTTCGTTGTGGCCGTACAAGCACTGCTGACGCCGACCGACCTGGACGCCCAGTTGAAGTCACTACACCAGAGATGATCACCAAAATCCATGACATCGTATTGAACGACCGAAGAGTAAAGGTCCGTGAGATAGCTGATATTGTAAGCATTTCAGACGAACGAGTTCGTAATATCCTTCACACTTGTTTGGATATGAAGAAGCTCTCCGCCCGTTGGGTGCCGCGATTGCTCACAGTGGATCAAAAACGCACTAGGGTGACCCTGTCAGAAGCATGTTTGGCGAAGTTTAGGTGTAATGAAAAGGACTTGTTGCGTCGTTTCATAACTGTTGACGAAACCAAGGAGCAGTCCAACCACCAGAAACCAAGGAGCAGTCAAAACAATGGATTGCTTCAGGTGAACCTGCACCAAAGAAGGCCAAAGCACTTTTATCTGCGAATAAAGTTGGCTACTGTCTTCTGGGATGCTCGAGGTGTAATATATGTTGATTACCTTCAGAAAGGTTAAACGATTAACGGCGAATATTATGCCAACTTGTTACAGCGATTTCATGAAGTTTTAGTGGAAAAACGACCCCATTTGGCGAAAAAGAAAATCATTTTTCACCAAGACAACGCACGGGTCCACACTTGTGCCGTTGCTATGGCTAAAATCCACGAGCTGCGTTACGAATTGCTCCCGCATCCGCCTTATTCTCCTGATTTAGCCCCCTGCGACTATTTTCTTTTCCCAAACTTGAAGAAATGGCTTGGTGGAAAAAGATTTGGTTCCAACGAAGAAATCATCGCAGAAACCAATGCGTATTTTGAAGGGTTGGAGAAATCGTACTATACGGAGGGAATCGAAAAGCTAGAAAAGCGATGGACCAAGTATATTGAGTTAAATGGGGACTACGTTGAAAAATAAATATTTACTTTTACCAACAAAAAAAAATTGTTTAATTTTTTCCAGACTTTTCACTCTGCCCTCGTATATTAATTATTCAAATAATAACATTCAATTCTCTTTCGAAGACATTTAAAGATATAAGTACTGGCCACTTAGGGAATGATTAGATTGTAGTAGAGTACTTTCTGTTTCAGCTGGAGTGCGGGAACGCCAAACGAGTCGGCGGCTTCTGTTCGTAAATAACAATAAATTGTTGTAAATAATATAGTAATATCCAGTTTGCAAATGAAACTCTAGTTTAATTTTGTGTATATAATTTTAATTCTTAAGAGTAAAGAGTGTATATAGTGTATATTTCGAAAAATTTCAACACTTCTGTCGTCTTCCTCGGGCGGGAAAATGGCAGCGGGTAAAAAACGGAAGAAACGCAAGATTGATGTGGCTCATAAAGAGTAGGAGGAGGACTCGAAGTCTGGCTCCAGCGTTGAGTCTAGCGACTCTGACTTCGCGGATTGCGCTGGCGAGGGTGACAACAACGAAAAGGATGAAGAGAAGTATATTCCTTACAGGGTAGCTGACTACAATAGGCGGTACCCTGAAGACAGTGCAGCGGGCAGCGAGTTCGTTGTGTTTGTCGAAAGTACCATTGTAGATAATCCCATAGGGTCCAGAGACATGATGTTTCTAAACGGGAGCTTTTCGCGATTCGTGAAGGGCATCAAGTATCTGAAAAAAATATAAGATTGGAGTAGTCTTCGAAAGGCCCAATTTGGCAAATGCCTTCTTAGATAACACAACTTTTCTGAAGGAGCAATCTATTAAAGCGCATATACCATCTCAATCAACGGAACTAACGAGGGTTATAACTTCCGTTCCCACGGACATGTCCAATAAAAAGATATTTAAAGTATTATCTAGCTCGAAAAAAATAATTTGTGTCCGGCGAATTCTCAAAAAGGAGAAGGGCAGTCTGCAGCCCACTCAGACTGTCACAATAACTTTTGCGTCTTCGACGAGTCTCCCTGATTATGTCTTCCTAAAAATGTGGAGGATTCCAGTACTCCCATACATTCCACCAGTCAAACAATGTTTTAAATGTCTGCGATATGGTCATATGGCCAAATTCTGTAAAAACTCGCAACGTTGCTCGATTTGTACAGAAAATCATTCTTTCAAGTCATGTTCAGTCAAAATTGAAAATGCCACCTGCATACATTGCAGTGGTCATCAAATCTCGATTTCAGGTCAGTGCCCCATTAAAAAACAGAAAATTCTTGACAATAAAAACAAACTCGTTCCAACACCTTATGCCGATATGTTAAAATCAAAAAAAACCCTTCTCTCGACAAAACAGAAAACACCCAAGATCTAACTTCATTGTTAGATGATCGCAGAGCATTTACTACCTATACATTACTTATGGAATCTCTCATAAAAGTTATAACTAACAATAAAACACAAAATACTAGTATAAATACACAAGTCACTGCAGATTCCATAAAAGAAATAATTCAGAAAAAGAATACTGAACCTTTACAATCATGAATCAAACTTTAAATATAATGCAGTGGAATGCTCAAAGTCTGTTAAGTAATCAACTGGAATTTCAAAAGTTTCTCTATGACAATCAAATTAATATTGCTTTAGTTTCTGAAACTTGGTTAAAACCACATATAAGAATTAATATAAAAGGTTACTCTATTGTGAGAAATGACTGTGGTAATGATCACAATGGAGTTGCCATCCTAATACACAACAGTATTAATTACACTAAATTAAATAATTTTTTTGACAATTCTTTACAAAATGTTGCCATTTTAGCCAAAATTAATAATCAACACATATCTTTCGTCAGCTTTTATAGTCCAGGTCTATGTACGCCTTGTTTTGAGAAAAGTAAATTTGATAACCTGTTGCAAGCTATTCCAAGGCTAGTTAATTGCAGGAGATTTCAATGCACATCATTGTAGCATGGGGATGTACCAGCACTGATAGACGGGGCAGAGACATCATGAACTCTTTAGAGGATGATGATTTGTTATTAATTAATGATGGAACACCAACAACCGTGGGTTCTCATATAAATAGACCAAATGGTCTTAATTTAACCATTGTCTCCACATCATTAGTTTTGTCATGCGATTGGCAAGTTTGTTCGGACTCTTTAGGCAGTTATCATCTTCCCAGTATCACAAAGTTCAATCATATTCCCGTTGCACATTCTCCACAGAGCTCTTCTAATAATTACTCCTCACGTTAATCTGAAATTGGTAGATTGGGATAAGTATGAAGCAACAGTTAAGTGAATGCTTGTTGATTTCCAGGTCGATGTATCCAATATAATCGATAGTTATAATAAATTCTGTTCTATTGTTATTAGGGCTATTGATCTGTCAGTTTTTAAGCTGCCTAGCAATAAAAATAATAAACATGCTTACAGTTTTCCTAAAAATAAAAAATGAACACCTTTGGTTTGGTGGAATGCAAGTTGTGCAAAAGCAGTGGATGATTGTAAGCAGGCCTATATTCAATTTAAGATAGATCCTTGTTTGAATTCTTTTGTTAGGTTTAAACGTGCGCAAGCACTGAAAAAACGTATCATTAAGCAGGAACGTAAAAGTTGTTTGAAAAAGTTCTGTAAGCCTTTTTGTAGATTAACTCCTATGAGTCTAATTTGAAAAAAATTGAGGAGGCTAAATAAAACATTTACTGTACCAGCTGAATTTATCAGTTGTGATTGGGTTTCTCAATTCTTGCATAAATATACACCAGATTCTGTGGAAAGTTTGCCACCTATTTTTTCAGATAATATTACTGCATCAAATCTTTTTTTAATAACCTCTTTCTCTATGTCAGAGTTAAAAACTGCTTTAAATTCTCGAAAAGATTCAGCTTGTGGATTGGATTGGCTGTCATATAAAATGTTTAAATTATTGAACCACTTAAATAAATTGGTCTTTTTGGATATTTTAAATCTACTCTGGTGTAATTCAGTGATTCCTGAGCAATGGAAAATTGACTGTTTTGTGCTCATTGTAAAACCCGGCAAAGATGCTGGTATGGCAGATTCCTATCGTCCTATTACCTTAAGTTCATGTGTAGGAAAAATATTTGAACAGTTACTTAAACAACGCCTTGAATTTTATGTAGAACATAATCACATTTTACCATTTAATCAGTTTTGGTTTCGTCGTGGCAGCTCTACTCGAGATAGTTTAAGTCATTTGTATTTGGACATTCATTGTGCTCTGTCCCGTAATGAAGTGCTTGCTTGCGTTTTCTTTGATGTTGTTGGTGCCTTCAATAATGTAAATTTGGACATCCTCTCTTCTGTCTTAAAATCCTTGCAGCTACCTGGAAAATTTATTAGTTGGATTTACAACTTTTTACATGGAAGACAAGTCTTTGTTAAATATAATAACCAGCTATTAGGACCAAGAAACTCTTATAAAGGTGTCTCACAAGGGGGTATTTTAAGCCCCATGTTATTTATATTATATATTCATAAATTAAATATCATACTGGGTAGTGCAACCTACAATTTGCTGATGACTTAGCAGTATATTGTCATGGTCCGAATCTATCAGTTGTGTCACAAAAAATCTATACTGTTCGTCAAAAACTTCAAGGTTTTTTTAGTGAAATTAATTTAGAAATCAGTAGTGAAAAAAGTAAATGTGTTGTTTTTAGTACAAAGTCTGTTCGGACAGCTAGAGTCAATCTCTTTTATAGAGGTAGTAAATTACCAGTTGTTAATTCTGCGAGGTTTTTAGGAGTCCCATTTCAAAGTAACTTTAAATGGAACAAATATGTTGATTGCTTAGCAGACAGTGCATTAAAAGCTTGTAACATTTTAAAATCATTAACAGGCATCTACTGGTGTGCTGACCAAAAAATTTTATTGATATTTTATAAGTCAATTGTGCGAAGTCACTTTGAGTATGCTTTTTTTTGTTATTGTGGTAATAATAATTTGGTAGAAAAATAGTTAAAAATACAAAATAAGTGCTTACGTATTATTCTTGGCGCAATGAATTCCACCCCTATTATATCAATGTAGGTGGAATGCAATGTGCCAGGATTGATGCTCAGATTTAAATTCCTCAAGTTCAAGTTTGTTTTGAAACTGTCTTCTATTACAAGACATCCTCTTATTCTAAAATTGGAAGAATCATTCTCCAATAGCATCAACAGTCGTCCTCCATATTTAGTAGTTGAACTTCCTGAAATTTTAAAATTCAAATCTGATTACAACTTATATGAAAGTCATCTTTGGCCCTGTTATCAAACTTCTTATCAATCTAAATTTTGTCCCATCACAATTGTCATCAATGAGTCATTAAAATGCAAGGACGATGTTAATCTAATGTTGGAAAATTTTGAAGGTTCTCAGTTGTTTACAGACGGTGCAAAAAATAACAATGCTGTAGCTGCAGCTATTTATGATTGGCAAGTTCGTGGCGGGTTTGGACCACAACCTACCTACCAATACCTAGCAATACTAGCATTTATACAGCTGAGTGTTTGGCTATTCTGATGGCCCTAGAGTATATTGAAGGACAGGAAGCTAATAATTGGTTGGTGATATCTGATAGAATGAGTGCTCTAAGGGCCTTAGATAATCCAAAATTTGAGGCTACTACAAGTTACATTTTATATGATATTAGAGAAAAATATCTCTATCTTCTTACAAAAAATAAGAATATTATCTTTTTCTGGACACCTTCTCATATTGGGGTATTAGGCAATGAAAAGGTTGATTATTTAGCCAGATGCATTACTAATAATCCTCATGATCATACCATTAAAAATGTTTTCATCCCAGACTCTGACGTTTTGGTACTCATTAAACAGAATCTCCGTAAGGAATTTAAAGTAACATGGCAAAATATAGTTCAAACTTAAGGCAAGTGGTATGCTGAAATAGTAAACGAAATTTCTTGTCCTTGGTTTGTCAAGGAAACTGTATATCTTGATAGAAAATTTTAAACAACCATTTGTCGCATTACATTAGGTCATTGCCATTTTAACGCCCATTTACATAGACTCAATATTGTACCCTCTCCCATCTGTATTTTTTGCAATAGTGAAATTCAAACCTTGGATCACATAATTTTTGATTGTAGTAGCTTCTTGATAGCTAGAATGCTGCTAATTGATAACCTGTTGTGTATTTTTGGTAATGCTGAGAATATCCCGCGGTCCCTTCAGCAATTATTATTTTAGATCAATATTTGAATTTTTAACATCAACTGTTGGAGAAATATAATGAAAAGTATTTATTTTCAAAGATTATAGAAGTATAATCTATTTAAACTGGATTTGACATTCTATGGACGTTGATTTTGACATTAGTACAAGGATATAAGACACAAAATATAAAAGACTTGGCTTCGGCCTTTGTCAACATAACTTGGATTGGATGTATTATTTACATAAGAATTGGTTTCGGCCTTGAGAAAAAATACACATTTAAGACAAAAATAATTAAAAAAAAGACTTGGCCTCGGCCTTAAAATACAAAACACTTCCAGAAGGAAAAAACAAAAGACTTGGCTGCATGGGCTAAGATCCCTTCGCCTTCCCCTTGTGGGGTAAATTAAACTAAAAAAAAAACTTTCTGTTTCAATGTCACTGTCAATTACCTACTATTTATATTTAGTTATATTCTCGGTAATTCTATAAATATTCTTTAGAGTAATTTAAAAAATCGTTTATTAAAACAGACAAATGGGAAAGAAATTCTATTAGAACATGGATATACGTATAATTGCAGTAAATCCAATGACAATGCGCCCACTTTATGGCGTTGCAGCAATCGAAGAGAATGCTCGGCGACTGTAACATTACACATAACCAGAAAAACAATATTGAGAAGGAGAGTGCATTCGTAAATTTTAAATTTTTATCTCGAATGTACAGTTTTTTTCCCTTCTACAACTTTATTATATGTATAGATTATATATCCTATTAGAACCACACGGAACCCTCTCTAAACGAGTTTAACTCGCACTTCTCCAGTTTCTTTTACGATTTGCATTAATTTGTTTAATTTTCTTGTAAATAAGTTAGTTACAATCTATAAATAAAAGTTAAACTAAATTCACCTTTGTTACATTTTTGCTTAAAGAGGTATTAAAAGACAACTTTTATTATTAATTTGCGATCCTCAAATTTGTTTAATTTTGCTTGATAGCGTATTTATAAATTAATTATAATTATTTTATGTTCTAAATAGCTATAAATATTTTTGGGTGAACTAAAAAAGAAACCATGAACGAATTTGTTTAATTCTGCATAAATATATAGGTACTACCAATTCTTTACATACATATAGACATACAAACATACATACATGCACATATACTCTCATACACACATACCTACATACACACATACAACACACATACTGCAGGCCTTTCGCGTAACTCACTCGCAATCGCGATCGGCTTCAAAACAAAACAATAAGTTTCATTTTGTATGCAGACAAGCCTTCGATTTTGAAAATGAAAACGATTGTGATTGCGCGTGTGTTTACGCGAAAGGCCTGCCGGTCAGTATTATTTTCATATTATTTTATAGGTTAGGTAGATTACTTTTCATTCACCTCTCGTATCAAGGCGAGTTGTTTTATCGGAATTTTAACATACTAATAGTTTATAAACATACTTGCCTAATTTCGTGATTATTACTTCAGCAGGTTTTTATCTGATTAGATGAGTCAGTCAGTAAGTATTTGTGATATTTGTCTTGATTGGTATAGATTAAATTACGATAAAATTTAAATTTTACTTTTTGAATCTATCTCGCCCTTTATGTAAGTGAATACGGGGTTATAATATACATTGTTTACCATAAAACATTCAACTGCAAATCTTAGACAAAAATATTCATATTTTCTCACATTGTTCAAGAAAAATACTTTTTAGTGTTTATCATGAAAAATACTATCAAAAGTAATGTACATCACCTGCTGCATACTATGATAGTAAATTCAAAGAAAAACAAGGAGTGGAAAACATTCATTTCAAGGAGAAACATCAGACTTTCTAGGTCAGTATGACTTGCAGATGACAGGGTAATCTTAATACTTGAGCATAGCCAATTAAATATTTATCTAAAAAAAATCAAGAATGAAGCAATAATCTAATGAAATTACATGTGCATAATCATGTTATTAGTTAACATTCCCGATGTCATCGACTCAAACACTATAGAAAGTTAGTATACCATAAAGTAACTTTATTTTAATTACGAGTATACTCTTTAATTAAGTATGTGGGGTCTGACTAAGATTGACCTACCTGCCACCATTTCTGCAAATCGCAATGCTACCACAATATATTTCAGTTTCAGATGATTTGAACAATACAGAATATTCTTTTGAATTAGCAAGTAATACGATTAAGAATGGTAATTGTTTTTATGAACCGCTACACAACAAATTCTCACACTATGCTGGACCTTACTTATAAAACTAAAAACATGTTTAACCGTTGTGAGATGAAACATTTTATAGTGTACAAGGAATTCCAGTACTAGACTTAGTGCAGTCTTTTACTGGATTCCTTGTACACTATAAAATATTTCATCTCACAACTGTATTGATTGATCATATATTGTTGTTACAAATAAAGTTATATTCGAGGAGCCCTCATCAACCAATAAAACAAAATATGTTGAAGGAACAGTTGGAACTGAAGGTAGGTACGGTTTTATAATAATATTACAATTTAAGTATCATATAAAAATGATTATAATCAATTATGTTTATATCAATAACATTTTTATTTTACACTTTTGAGTGAAGACAACATCATAGAAGCTGAAGCAGTCCAAAAATCCAAACGTGTGCTAAAGGGACTTATTAATAAATATATTTTCAAGACTCCCAGTAAGTTATCACTTTATTATCAAATTGTACATATATAAACTCAACGCCTTCATTCCCAGAGTGAGGTAAGCAGAACCCCCATGATAGTCAACTCCCCGAATAGGCCCCGAGTGCTAAGAATCCCCGAGCGAATACAACGACCTCCCCTCAAACGACCTTGGCACGCAAAATTGATACTGAACCTCTTAACGTCTTAACTTATACGAGGTACGGACTCTGTTAAAAGATGAGCCATTAATTGAGCTGGAGAATGCCCTAGAAAATATAAAATGAGACATTGTAGGCTTGTCCGAGGTGAGAAGACAGGGCGAAGAAACGGAGGAAAGGTGCATATTCTATCATAATGATAGCACTAACGGACAGTACGGCGTGGACTTCCTGGTGACGAAGCAATGGAAGAATAATATAATAGAATTTTGCAGCTACTCCGATAGGATTGCAGTTCTTACATTCCAGCTAACACCTGACGGTGATACAGGACCATGCACATATCCTGCGCACTGTGACGACGAGATAGAAGACTTCTACGACCTTCTAAATAAGGCTTGCGATTAACACCGAGGGTCTTGGAATATAGTACTCGGCGATTTTACCGCCAAAATAGGCGTCAGACAAGAACTGGACAACGACAAAATTCTAGGACCATATAGGTTGGGAGACCGAAATACACGTGGTTCTCGTTTGATCCAGTTTGCGTTTGGATAGAGCTTTAAGGTTTGTAATATAATAGCTTCTTCTCTAAAAAACCACAACGTCGCTAGACCTGGGTGTCACCAGACGGACAGACAAAAAACGAGATTTTGTATTAGCATCAAATATCGATGTAGTAAAAAATTTAAGTATCTTAAACAAAATCAGACATAGGAATAAACAATAACTACACGTAGAAGCGAAACTCCCGGCTTCCGATGCGCGCTCGGTGCGTTAGATACCTACCGCCTGGCGACACCTGAGGTGTCTAGTCAGTCAGGGGCGTCACACACGGAATATATATTAATATGCAAAAATATATATCATAGCAATACATCTTACGATATATTTTCCGTACTAGTTGACAGAGTCCACACACGCAGCTATTATATACATATATCAATTTATCCATGGAAAAACATTACAGCAGTCTATTTGGCTGTAAAAGTGACAAAAAAAATTGTAATAAGTAGATAAGAATAGTATTTTGCAATAAAGCTTTTCCAATTTATTAAAAATTCAAAGTAATGGACCCGAAAGGAACGTAAAAAGTGACTCTGGATCCCAGACTATAAACTTATTGAGCTTAATTATTATTTTAAAGGTTGTTTATGGACTCTTTTCCGTGTTTAATAGATTATTAATAGCCACATGAGCCTTGTAATTTTCTGGAGATAATCTTAATATCGTCAAAAAGTATTATTACCCAATTGAACGTAAATGTAAAAAACTCATTTTGCAACATTGTTTCCACGTTAAAGAAAAACATAAACAACATTTCGTAACTAAACTCATCCATAAACCGATTAAAATATTTCGCAAGTGACAGCCCTAACTTTGGGCGCGGAAGCCAGAGGGGCGTAGTGAGGTGAAGGGGGAAGTAGGTATTTAAAACACGGCATTCGGGGCCTTGGTAAAGGAGATTCGCTTCTACGTGTAGTTATTGTTTATTCTTATGCCGCAGACCACAGACCACTTTGGACAACACTAACTTTTAATTCAATCGATCAATCAATCAATCAATATCATTTATTTGCAGAATACAGTACAGAAGATGTTACAGTCAATTTTAAATAATAATAATGACCAATGTATCCAGCTTGCAAGCAAGAGTGCAAATATTAATTTTATGCTATATAGAAATTTATTTGTTACAAAATCTGCTATGTATTAAAATTTAATAAATACCAAAATACATTTAAAATTACAAATAAAAGCGTTAAAATTTATAAAATATTGTTACGTAAGTGGGGGTAGGTAACTGATAGAAATGCATGAATACACCGATAATCAAAAGTAGACTTTAATAACGCACTCACTTAAACCGTTACAAAACAATTATCGCACAATATACTTCGAATACTCAGATGATCGCTCAGGTCGCTCTTATTCGCACTGTTCGCTTTCCAAGTAAAGACTGAATCGGTTGCCGCAGGTCCGCCTTTTATACTTCCCGTTTCCGATCTTTCCAGAATGCATTCCGGAATGTTCGAAGTACTTCGCCCCGCCAAGGACGATCGAGACTATTCGTTGCTGGAATGTTCTACGCCCTGCTACCTTGTTCTTTTTACAATCGCGATGTCCTTGACTCACGGGTCTGGATGAGTCTGGAATGTTCCGCGTGTCTCATGTCGTTATATCTCTTTCACACGCTTCTGTAAGGTTCCCAGTATAGCTGTCTCTTTCTAATCATGCTATTTCTGTCACTATTAGTAGAAAATTGCTATATACTGAAATGTGCTTCAAAGTCGTCCTGAAAATGCCTGAAAATGGGTTTTCAGGTTGTGGCGTCATCTGATAGAGGGTGGCCTGAAACGGACTGAAAACTTGTTTCAAGCGCCTGAAAACAACGGCAAGTTGGTCGAAATTTTGATAATCTGGTATGTGATAGAGCTACTTCTGAAACGGACTGAAACCATATTTCAGTCTGCTGAAAACGCTTCTAAAGCACCAAAATCCACGATTGAAAATGAGACGCCTTATCCCATCGGCGTAACAATGTGATAAGTGTTAATGATCACAAATTATTACTAATTATTACATTTTATTACATTGCTCGAGGAAGTCCTTCACACTATAAAAACACCCATCTAGGAGCCAGTTCGACAATTTGTTCTTAATTTCAAAAAACACCGCAAGAACCTTAACTGGATAGAGCTGCATTAATTTCCAATTACGACCAATTTAATTTTGAATTAAAAAATAAATTTAGCACCTTTAATATTGATGTTGATGATACGGATATACAATACAAGAATATTCTGGACTCCATACAGTGTACTAAATTATCGACTGGCACCAAACACTTATTAAAAAAGCAACGTTCTTTAGAAATAGGCTCAGCAGAATATCGTACCCTAGAATAATAATAATAATAATAATAATTGGATCACGAACTTGAAAGATGAAGATGGAAAGAAACACAGTAATAGAAATAATGGATATATGTACACAATTCTTCACATCCCTTTACTCTGACCGGCTTAAAACACCGGTAACTGAGGAGTGGTTCTGTGCTGACACTATCACCCCCATTCGAAGAAGTGTCTAAAGCCTTGTCCACAATAAAATTCGACAGAAGCCCTGGACCGGATGGAATAAGCGCAGAAACACTCATATTTGGCTAACAAAATCTATTACTTCCTTCTTGAAAATTCAACAGTGTAACTGAATTAGAAAAAATATGATTGGAAATTGAAATATTAACAAAAACACGGAAAAAATAATTTAAATATCATTGGTATTTTAATTAAATTAAAAATGACGTGTTATAAACATTATCCTAAAAAGTAGTCCTCTGTTGGATGATGCAGAGCTTCCAGTGGCCTGCTGACTAATTTTGTGGTAGTTTCGATGTCTTCAATCAAACCTTGAGCCCGGCAAATATTGTACAACACTGCAGGTGCAACAATTATATTATGGCAAGTCGTGGTTAGTTTTGTTGTCATCTTCTTGGACAGGCAAGGAGATATTCTCTTCGAGACTCCTATTTTTTTTTTTACTGTATTCCTTGTTTTAATAGGGGCCTTATTATAGTTTCACTCTGCATTCGAATCAGGCTGATTCACTGGTGTCAATAAATATTATTGACAGCCACACCCACTATCGTCTAAAATAATACCATTTATGTCCCCATTCTCTAACTTACTCTTCACACATACTGATGCTTGAAAAATTAAAAGCCTGCGAAGTAGTTTTATTCTTTTATATGATAAATAGTAAACCTGGATAAAGACGCTTGATAGTGAGACGTTATAATATACACGTGAATCGCCATTTCACTCGAAAACATAATGGCCGTTTTTTTTAAATGTTGCCGTCATGGTCTACGGTGCAGTAAAGAAAACAACAGAAGAGTTTGGATTATTCTTATTAATATAGGTAGTATACCTATTAAACATTACTTTCATGACGTGACACACATAACAAAATATTGGACACATAAAAAAAAACTTTATTTAATGAGAACTTTATATGAATACGTTGGGCAAGCGTCACAGAACTTCAACTTAATGCAAAACTATGGGATAGGCATTCCGTTCCGAACGTCGTGGCATTTTCTTTTGCAAGGATGATAATTGAACATTTTTCATATATGAGTGAAAGTATTATCATCGATAAAATTACAAAAAAAAATCTGCAAGAGATAACTTACGAAATACTGTGGAGTTATCTTAAACTACGCAAGGATACTATTCATTGCAATGTTGAAGAAATCCCTAATATAAAATAACGTTGATATTGTAAGAAAAATGAAAAGGAAACGGGCAAAAATCATCAATGTACAATTTTTCGCGATCATACCCTAATATAAAAGGTTGTAAGATAGGGCAACATCGAATATCCCTAGTTCTCCAGCAGGTACAAGGTCATCTATGTCGTGATCCAATAGTGTACTGCTAGCTTCTGGTAGTAGCTGGTGGACGCAGCGCCAACAGAGTACTCCGCCGATAGCCAACCACAAACTGGATCTAAAACGATTTCATGATCGGGAAAAGCCGTGTGGAAATAAGCGTTTAAAGCTGCCAGCTGCCAGATTATACAGTAATCCTGTCTCGCGGCGTGATGATATCCCAACTTCTACACTTTCTTGTGTCCTTTACAGTAGAATATTAGTTGCTAGTTACGTTATTTAAATTAAAGTTGTGTACAATCGAGGAAGACTGCTAACAAAATCCCCTCCTATTTACTAAATAATATAATGTTAAAGAACATGGCTCTTTTACTAGATATGGACTATTTAACATGTTATATTTTGTGTATATTTTGATTAGCTGTGCCCCAGAATGTACAGCAATCGTTTATATGTCCAATTATAGCAAAAAATATGTACATTACAAAAATATTTATCATTTAACATATAAAACAGAGGTTTAAAAGTAATTTGATATCTAATTATTTACTTAACCTCAAAACCGTTTCCCAACCGTTTCATTTGCCAACCTGTTTTTTTCTGTAACTGTAAACATTTCAGTTGGGAAACGATACATTCGGCGAAACATATTTTGGCCAAAAGGCACGATACCCCTCAAAAAACATCATTACGTTGCGATTAAGTTCAAGGCCTCAATCAAGGCGCTTTCACCTCAGACAGAGAGAGAGAACTTTATTTTATGCCTTTGTGGCTGTATTGATACTTCCTTAAAATCCTAGCGAAAGGCACAGAGTGATATAGGTCTACCAGAATCTCATGACAAAAAGGGAAATTTAAGTTTAGGGCTTGCAACTCCTGGGTAATAGGATTTAAAGGCCTTGATACTTGATTTTCCGCGTTCATTAAAAGAAAGACCATGCCGCACAGCTACGATTCGTCATATAGTGGTAATGGGTAATCCTGGAATTAAATGGCACCTAATTATTAAGGGTTCTAAATAGACTTTTGCGTGTCAAACATAAAAGCCAAATGAGGTGATAAGTTACGTTCCTGCAAATGTATAACCATGTACAACGGTCCTTAAAGTATCAATATTATTTGGCTTCATTTACTAGTATTTTATAAACACGACACTAAATCAAAGATTGTGTTTGATTCACATCTTTTTCCTCACAAACTTTACAGTAAACATGATTCACGAAATTTATCGCGTGAGATCAAAGAGTTTTGCCTGATAATTAACGTTATATTTGTGTAAAAATAACAAACAATAACAAATTCTGACAAGCGGTGAAATTTGAATTGACAGCTGAAAGGCAACATTGCCATATCAAAATCGATTTCGAGTCAAGACCTTTTATCTCGGGAACGCGTATCGAGCACGGAGGTATCGAGTTGAAATTTAAACTATATACTCAATTTTACAGTCCCTTGAAGCTGTGAAAAAATCAAACTTCCAAGTCAACGTAAAAAAAAGATACGGCCGTTATGCCGTAAAAAACGTATATTTCGACACCCTCAAGGGAATCAAAATTTGTAGGGTATACCATACCAGGTATACCATGTTTGGGCACCATAGGTCAGGACACGCAGAATACACATGTTAACGAGTTTTCGCTTGAATGATAGGGGAAGGTTGCCCTTCATATGTTCATTCATGAATCAGTAGCTCTTCCAGGCGTTTTCGGCACTGCGTTCGACTTACCTGTTTTGCCTGTTGCTGAAAGAGACTAGCTGGCCTAAGAATAGTGTATAATCTGCCCGTCTACCTCGACCCTACCTTACGTGCTGTTAGTCATGGGGACTGCCCCACGGCACTACTAAACCGCACTACTGACCAAAACTAGTATCATAAATATGAGGTAGGTTTAGGTTATGTTAGTTGCTCAGCAGGCCCGAAGGGCCAAACCACCCAGAAAAAGGAGCTCCGCGACAGCGGAGCTCCGTCGACTCCGTCAAATTTTAATTAGAAATAGAAATCATTGGTCAGTAGTGCGGCTTAGTAGTGCCGTGGGGAAGGAGGGTTAGTCATCACTTGAGTCTCGGTGCGGTTCATTTTAAGTCCAACTTGAAGGCTCGCCAAGCTCAGATTTTTGAGCATTAACTGGAGCTCTGCTGCTGAAGAGGCGAAGAGAACAATATCGTCGGCGAAGCGAAGGTTTGATAACCTTCTGGTGCCGATAAGTATTCCTCTCGCCTCCCAGGAAACCGCCAGGCTTGAAAACTTCTTCAAATGCGCTGGTGAATAGTTTCTCAGAACTTAGTGTGAATAGAACTTAGTATTTAAGGTTAATTAAAAACTTAAAATAATTACAAACATTTATACTTAGATATACTTACATTATGATCAGTCGTAGAGTATCCTTTCCTAAACCCAGCTTGCTCGATGGGTTGATGTGTTTCTAGCGTAGAGTTTATTCTTTTATTTATTATTGAGGAAAAGAGCTTGTATATAGTAGGTAGCAGGCTTATTGGTCTGTAGTTCCCTATATCGTTTGGGTCTCCTTTTTTAACCGACTTCAAAAAAGGAGGAGGTTATACGTTCCCTGTATGTTTTTTTTCATGTATGTTCACCGATTACTCCGTCAATTGTCGACCGATTTCAACATTTTTTTTGTGGTTTGGTAGAATATACTTTCGAGGTGGTCCCATTGTCACCAAATCTGAATTTGATGAGAGGGTCCGTGAGGAATTGAGGGAAATCCTCAAATATTGTAGGCAAACATATAGCGATTTTAGTATTTTTAGTAACAAGTCTAGCATTTGCATTCAGAAAGTATCATTTGGTGAAGTGGAACTGATGATGAAGACACACACAGATGGCCACCGGAACTCCTTAACGGTACCAATTTCAAGGGTGGCGATAAGATATCTCGATTAAGATAGTTGAGCGACTACAACGAAGAATATTTACTTGTTAACCGACTTCAAAAAAGGAGGTTATTGAAATATGACTATGACTTTCCCGCGGCGTTGCTTGCGGCGCGCTTGAAATAACTTAAAGTTTCATTCAACTAAGAAGTGGGACTACGTAACAGCGTATTATGATCACTAAAAAGTATAAAATAAAATAAATGTTTTAAAAAACAAAAAACCGCCTTCAAAATTTCAATTAGGTGCCTGCAATTTTAATGAAGTTATTTTTTGCGTTTTTGAAGGCGGTTTTTGTTTTTTAATTGTAAATAAGAATAATGTCAGATTCTGACCAGTGGATGGGTGTTTCTCCACTTTCAATAATAAGGTTGAATAATTCGTTCAGGTGGGCGGTAAGTGATGTTGAACCAGTTTTTAATATTTCGTTTGTTATCCCGTCCGAGCCGGGGCTTTTTTCTGACTTTAGAGCTTTTATTGCTCCTTCTACTTCGCTTATTTCAATCTGTGGTACATTTAGATTGCTGCCGTTGTAACTTAAATATCGATCTCTACTCTCTATACTATGTCTTTCTCGAGCGCTGTATACACCCTTATAGAAATCTGTTGCTACAGTGATGATCTCACTGCGGTTGTTAAGTATTCTTTCATCCTGTTTCAGTCCATCGATCCAAGTTTTGCTCGTTCTCAGCTCTTTGTAAGCTTTTCTTGTACCCCCTGTTTGAATTATATAGTATTGTATTTATGGTTGGCGTAGTCCTTTTTAATATATTTGCTTACAAGCTTGTAGAGTGCAGACATCTCGTTTTTCGTTGCTCTGGATTTATTTTTTATTCTCTGTAGGTCTTGTCGTCTCTTTAGAAGTCGTAGTGTGCGCTCTGACAAAATTTTGTGGGGTTTCTGATCTTTGTTTGCATTTCGAATCGTTTGCAGGCTTCTAGTTATGGCTTTGATTATACTATCGTAATATTTCTGGACCGACTCATCTATTCGTGGGCTCAGTAGGTTGCTTATCTGGTCGTTAAATTTCGAAATGTCTTCTTCGTTAGTTATTGTTTTTATTTGCTGATTATTGAATTTAGCTCTACTTTTTCTTGATTGTGTATATGTAATCGTTGACCTTACTGGCCTGTGATCAGAGGGGTAGTTTATATTCAGTACTTCCAAGTTTTGAAAAATAAGTGTGGTCGATTTGATAGCACGAAATCGATTTCGTTTTGGTATTTTTTATCAGGTGAGATCTATGTCCATTTATTTTTAGTTTTTTTTCTTATAAAATGTGTTTAAAATCGATACCTAGTTTGTTTTCAGTGGCGAAGTCAATCAATCGCTGTCCTCTCTCATTTCTTTCATCGTAACCGTTGGGTTTCATAATAAGATATTCTTCAGTTTTTGGTGTCCCGATTTTTGCATTCCAGTCTCCCATCAGTATGTAGTCTTTTTAAGATATATCGATTGCTTTGTTTAGTGTAGAGTAGAAATTGTCGATTTCCTCTTGATTTGCTTTTTCCGTAGGGGCGTAGACTTGTATGATTGATAGCCGTATGTCTTCGAATGCTACATTTAGAATTGCGACTCTTTCGGTAAGGCCAATGTAGCTTTCGATGTTTTTTTTGTAGCATTTTTTCACTAAAAAGCCTACGCCATATAAGCCAGGCGTTTGACCGGTGTGGCATAGTATAAAGTTTTTATACTCGTCTATTTTGTTACCCATACATCTTGTTTCTGCCAGTCCGATTATGTCGTATTTTATGTTTGATAGGGATTCATTTAATTCAAACGTTCGTATGACGAGAGTGTTTTGCCGTTATATGTTATTATGTATAGCTTTCTTGATGCCGTCGTAGCAGTTGTAATTGTAGTAGTAGATGTAATTGTTGTTGTTGTTGTTGTTGTTGGTGTTGTTGTTTGTGTTGTTTGTGTTGTTGTTTGTGTTGTTTGTTTCTTTGGAGGGTTGTGGTCGTAGTCTTCCACGGTGACCAGCCGGCTTGGAAGATTTGAATAGTTTATTGCTGTCGAATGTTGTATCTTTTCCGTGTGAGAGGGGTGCTGTAGTTGCTAGATCTGCTCGCTGTTATTTTCCTGGCTTCCCGACGGGCTATTTGGGTTTCTAGTCAGATAGTTCAGAATACCTGGCTTTAGGATCTCTTCTGACAGGCTGGAAGATCTCCTGAGTGATGACTGGGTACCTATATTCTGGGTTTTGTTCTTCTTGTTAGCCTGCATTCTATTTTTATAGCGTCCGACAGGATTGTCTTCAGGAGACGTTGGGAGCGCTCTTTTATTCGTGGTTGTTGTGTTCTTTTTGTCTCGTATTATTAATTTATCGTATTTTATTATTACGGATTTTCCTTTCTCTTTCTTAGTTCGAGTTTGCTCCTGTAGTTCTTTCCTCTTTTCCGGTATGTTTTGTGGATAATCTTCTGTAATGTAGTATGTGGTACCTTTCAACGAACTGCTCCTTTTAAGTATGTTTATTTTTGTACCGAATGTGGAAAAGGTAACTATTATTGGTCGAGGTCTGTCCCCTTTCTTTCCTATTCTTTTGATTTCTTGTATATCTTTACGATCCAGGTCCCAAGAGAAGCGTTCTTTTACAAAGTTGATCATCATTCTTTCTAGATTTGAATATGAAGTTTCGGTTTCTTCCAATCCAAAAAAGACAATGTTATTCTTTCTTATCTGTTTTTCTAGAAAATAGAGTCTTTTTTCTTGATCATCTTGTTTTTCTTTAAGGCTTTCGTACTTTTTGTCTAGTATTTTAAACTTTTCTTCTAAAATGCAGTTAATATTTTGGGTCACTTTTTCGGTAACTTTTTCTCCGTTTTTTAGGATCGTATTTTTTTGTTCGTCCAGTTCCTTTTGGATCTTTTTTAGTACATTCATAACTTCTTCCATATTTGTAAGTCTTTGTTGTGATTGCTCGAGTCGTGAAATATTATGATACTAGTAGCGCCCTCTCTGGTAATCTGTGGAGAATCTGTGGTAGCACTGACAGCCTCTAGACGTCAAATTTTATCCTCCGAGTTTTCTTATTAAAAAACATTTTTAAATTGAAGTAATTTATGTTTATATCCTTATAGTTAACGTTGTTTTACTCTATGAAGTAATTGTTAATAAGTTTTAGGCCCATAAAACTTCAAGAACACTAAAAACAGGCCGCTCGCAGCAGCTCCGTCAACCGTTAACGGACATTTTCAAATTCATAAAGGATAACCTGGGAAGTATTACTTTTAATTTCTTTTTACACTGTTTTTAACACTGTGTTTACATCCATACTTTTCACTGCTCATTGCTGAAGCCGTGAGCGACGTCAAAATACAAACATTGGCACCGTGCGATCTCTCTTTACTTGACATACAGTGGAAGTATAGTTGAGACAAGCCACATTTGCCACAGACATTGCCCTACACGATACACTGTTCACCAACATCTATTCACACACATCCTTGCATAAAATAACCTGATTATCAAACTTCTTCTCCACTTACTCACTAGTTTAATATCTTTCAGTGTGATTGTGGAGTAGCTGTGAAACCATGGCCGCATCGAACATCAAATCGCGCAAAGCCACTACACGCCAGCTTGAGATACAACTTAAGGCTACCTTGAAAGAGCTGCAAACTGCCAATACCTTAAATGACCAGCTACTAAGGGAAAGGGAAGATTGCGAAGAAGAGCAAAAAAAAATGTTTGCTAAAAACACAGTGTTAAGGAACGACCTGGTAGAGTATGACTATAAACTAATAGATGCACAAGATAGGGTGGAGCAGTTGCAGACCCTGGTAGATAATTTTAACCAGTGCGCTTCTACTCATGAAGTTGCATTGAATCGTATAATTAACCTCGAAGAAGAACTCGATGCTGCTAATGAAGAGTTAAATTATCTACGGAGAGAACGAGAGTCTTATGACAGTTCAATTACACAAAATTTGTATCAGGAGATGGTAGGTGATAAGGATAATAAGGACAGTAACATTAAGAACTTAATCTTTTTCAATAGTAACAATAAATTAAAAAAATATGTTAACATAAACAAATACATAAGGCGTACTCAGAAGCTAATAAAAAGTCAGAGATGTCTCAAAAACTATTCTAAAATGAAATTAGAGTTATCGGTTATGAAAAATAGGGTGCAAAAATGCAATAATAAATTAGATTTAGATAGGACTGAACATGATTTAAATGTTCACAAATTAAATGCAGAGATTAGTAGATTAAGAAAAAAACTTGAGGACATGTCAATAAAATACTTAACGGCTCAAAGTGAAATCAAGGAGCACATGCTGGCATTCACACAATTGCTGGAGAGTAGTAAATATAATGAAGACCGTTTTAATTCTTTAATTAATAATGGCATTGGTGATTGTAATTGTATAGGAACTGTACCAACAGCTGTGGTTCAGCCAGATGTGGCTCTTGATTCTTCTAAGCTAAGTGCCCCAAAAATAGTTTTAGATGAGTCCCCTAGACAAATTAGCAATAATAAAACTATTATTTATTCGGATCAGATAGGGTCTGGAATGGGTTCCATGTTAAGAAACAAATTGACACAAAATGTAACAAATTTTTGTTATCATAATGCAAATCTTATGCAATTATGTCATTTAATATCAAAGGGAAGTTATGACAGTTCTACTACTCTAGTGATTCTAGTAGGAAACAGTCTTGGTATAGATAAGTCTAGTGTAGGTAGATTATTGTCAACATTAAACCTTATTGAAGAGGCAGGCATAGGTAAAATTATACTTTGTGCATTACCATATTCACAAAATATGCCATACAATTATAATAATAAAATAGCATACTTAAATTCTTTAATGTATAATGCTATATGTCATAATAGTAAATATCATTTCTTCGACTTGAATAAATTTATTAAGCACCTCACGCTAACATCTGAAAAAATTCATTTGCCAAAAAAAAATATTTTGACTTTGGTAGAACTTTTGGCTTTTAATATAGAACCAAATAGATATAACAGTGGTACAAATTCCATTCCTAATCATTTAAACTAAAGTATAGGACAGCGGAAACACCTTTTAGTTCATCAAAATATTCAAGGGTTTTCCAGCAAAGAATTAGAAGTAGGATTATTTTTAGATACTGAGAATGTACACATTATGTGTATTACTGAACATTGGCTTAGACCAGATCAATTAATTTTTGATTTCGTTAATTTTAAATTAGTTAGTTTTTTTGCCAGAAAATCCGCCATTCATGGTGGTTCGTTAATAATTGTTAAAAGTACCGTTAAATCCAAAGAAAGGAAAGATATTGTTAGGCTATCCATAGAGAGGCTTGTAGAAATCTCATGCATAGAATTAGAAAATTACATAATTATCTGTGTTTACAGACCACCGTCGGCTGATTTTAGCACATTTGAATCCAGTATGGAAAATGTGTTAAAATTAGTATGTAAAACCCAAAAGCATGTTATTGTCTGTGGAGATTTTAATGTTAATTTACTGGAATCTTCAAATAATACTATTAAGATCTTAAGTTTATTTAAATCTTTTAACTTAGGTAATTTGTTCTTTGAACCTACACGGATAGGAGTTTCAAGTGCTACCTGTTTAGACAATATTTATTGTAATTGCGAGTGTTTGGATAAGGAAATATTTAATTGCTTTAATTCTGATCATAGTGGCCAGAAGGCTTCTTTTTTAAATGATTTTCATCAAGAACCACAGGCAATAACATACAGACCCATAACTAGCAATCGTTTAGAATTATTCAAAAATAAAGTTGAGAGCAATCTCTGTGGGTTATCCTTTTCAAATAATGATTCTAATAGTATTTATAAAGATTTGTTTGATGTAATTCTTCATCAATTTAACAACAATTTTAAGTTGAAAACTGTTTCTGGGTCAAAAACTAAGTTTAGTGAATGGGCTACTGTAGGCATCCATAGAAGTAGAAATAGGCTTTATGAACTATATAGAGAGAGGGAGGAGAACAAGAATGCTGACTTCTTAGTTTACGTTAAGAATTATTCGAGGACCTTCAAGCGAGTTTGCTTAACTGCTAAGTCAAACTTTTTAAGTCTTAAACTCAAAGCTTCTGATAATAAGGTAAAAACGGTGTGGAAAATTATAAATAGAGAAACGGGTAAATCTAAAACTCGTGATAATCAAGTCACCCTAAACAAGGGTGACAAACAAATCACGTCAAACAAAGACGTGGCCTTAGCGTTCGAAGATTATTTCTCCACTATAGCTATTAATACAACGAAATGTCTTCAATCATCTGCGATTGTAGCTCAAAAACTACTTTGTGCTAATGTTACTAAATGTAATGTAACCTTTGATTTTAGCCATGTAGATTCAATTTCTATTGTTAAGGTATTTAAATCGCTCAGTTTAAAAAAAACTGAGGATTTATGGGGAGCGTCAGTTAAAGTGATCCATCATGTCATAGATATAATTGCACCTCACTTAGCTTTAATCTACAATAATTGCATTTCAGAGGGGGTTTTTCCAAATCTTATGAAATATAGTAAAGTCATACCACTTTTTAAATCGGGCGACATGAGTGATTTAACGAATTTCCGTCCCATTTCTATTCTACCGGTTTTAAGTAAAGTTTTTGAGAAGTTAATGTTAAAAGATATGTTAGGTCACTTCAATAGAAATAAACTGCTTAACAGTAATCAGTTCGGCTTCACCAGAGGACGATCCACAACTGATGCAGCATCTGTACTCATTAAATATATATACAATATTTGGGAGAAATCCTGTGATGCAATAGGAATTTTTTGTGACCTTTCCAAAGCTTTCGATTGCGTAGATCATGCGACTCTTATATTAAAATTAGAACATTATGGTCTGTCAAATAATTCTCTAAATCTTATGTCTTCATATCTTAGTGATAGAACACAAACGGTTGTTGTAAACCAAACACAGTCCATTGGAGCAACTGTTAAATTAGGTGTGCCTCAGGGCTCTATATTAGGTCCTTTCTTATTTCTGGTCTATATAAATGACTTACCACCCACGGTAGATAACCTTTGTGATATTGTGCTATTTGCTGATGATACTTCATTAATTTTCAAGGTGGACCGAAAATCCGTCGATTACAGTAGGATATACGCCACGCTGGTTAAAGTACTTAATTGGTTTACTATTAACAATTTGCTACTTAACGCTAAGAAAACTAAATGTGTTAGGTTCGTTTTGCCTAATGTTAGACCGGTAGAATCTAGTATATTTCTAAATGATGAGTGTTTGGAGATGGTGGACAAGGCGCTTTTCTTAGGGATAACTATAGACAAAAACTTGCAATGGAGTCCCCATATAGCAGTACTAGCAGGTAAATTAAGTTCGGCAGCTTATGCTGTTAGGAAAATCAGGCAACTTACCAATGTTGAGACAGCTCGCTTAGTTTATTATAGTTATTTTCATAGTGTTATGTCGTACGGTATTCTGGTTTGGGGAAAAGCTGCTGACATACAGACTATATTCGTGTTACAAAAAAGAGCCATTCGTTTCATATATAACCTAAACTCCCGTGATTCCTTAAGATTACTATTTAAAGAAATTAGTATTTTGACAGTAGACGTCACAATTTATTTATGAGAATATTATTTATGTCATTAAAAATCAAGACTCTTTTGTTAAGAATTGTGATATACATAATTTGAATACAAGAAATAAAAATAAAATTGCTATTAAAAAATTTCGTGTCCGTAAGGTATATAAATCATTTGTTGGTCAATGCATTCATTTCTATAATAAATTACCTGACGAAGTTTTAAAGTTATCATTTCCAGCACTTAAAAATTACTTGAAAAAGTCGTTGATGTCGAAAGCTTATTATAGGGTCGAGGACTATCTAACAGATAAAAATGCTTGGCCTAAATTAAACACCTAAATAACTTAGTAATAGCTTTGTCAGGAAAATATCTAAACATTGTAGGTATAATTATTGTCTAGGGGACACGGTTTCTGTAGGAGAATGTATCAAAACTATGTGGTTGTTTTGCACCGTCATGGGTAAGTATATGTATATATATGTATGTATGTGTGTATATGTGTATATATATATATATATAATTATTATTATTACTATTTAAGAGTTCATCTGAACATACTGAGTTTTGACACATTTTCCTGCTCAACTACGCATGATATATATATTTTAATGTTAAATTCATTGTTTTATATAATGCTAGGTTAAGTTCTATAATTGTATAAGTAATTTAAAAAAAAAACGACTGACTGTTGAGTTTCTTGCGGCGTTTTTTCTCAGCAGTGGTCTCTTGCGAAGCGCTGGTAGATTTTTGACGTGTAAAAGTGCCCGTGCGGCCTACTTACTGAATAAACATCTTTTATCTTTTATCTTTTTTATCTTTTATCTCTTGATAGATCTATGTAGCCCTTGCGCTGACTGTTAAAGTGGCCGATGGCCGCAGATAGATCGATCAAATATGAGGTTTGCTTGCTTGAACTTAGTCGTTATGGTACCCACGTTTTTCAACAGATGGCGCTAGCGTCTATGAGCAGGAGCAATCTTTTGCAAAGTCATGTAACGTAATAGGTTATTTTTTTGTATATTGTTCTAAAAGGTTCACTACTGTGTAATGGTTCAGCACATTTGAGTTGTTTTTAGACTGTCTTGTTGACACACTGATTTTTTCTTTACTAATGAAGTTGATTAAAAACACTGCAGCGGTTAAATTGCACACCGGTTTTTCACCCATTCAGCACTTAATCCCTTGTGAATTGTTTCGCCCACACTTTTCGTTAGAGATTGATAGCTTATTTTTCACTTGTTCTACTTTTTTACTAGGTATATGTCTCTTGTTAATTTTTATTAATTTTTAAAATCACAATACACACACAGACGATGTTTACAGTAGCACCGCAGCGCCCTCTGATCATATACACACATTAGAGCTCCTCATTGAGAAATATCGAGAAAAAAATTGACCACTCTATATAGTATACATAGACTACCAAAAAGCCTTCGATTGCATATCACATACAAGCATATGGGGAACACTAATATCGCAAAAGGTAGAAAAATAATACGTTCATGTGATCAAGAGTATATACAATAACAGCAAGAGTAGAGTAAAATTAGAGACAGCAGGGCCATGGTTTCCGGTTGAAAGAGGAGTAAGGCAAGGCGACCCACTCTCACCACTGCTATTTATAGCCATATTAGAGTCGATTATCAGCCAGCTGAAATGGGAAAGACGCGGTATAAAGATCAAAGAAGGTTACCTTAGCCACCTAAGGTTCGCAGACGACCTAGTCCTCCTATCAGAAACAGGACCAGAACTACAATACATGATAAGAACACTCAATGACGCCAGTAAACTAGTAGGCTTAGAAATGAACCTAAACAAAACAATGCTGATGACTAACAGCACCAAAAGACCACTATATGTTGGCAGTGAACTTCTTAAATACACGGACTCCTACATATACCTAGGCAAGCAAATTAGCTTTGATCAGAAAAACAACGATCAAGAAGTGGAGCGCAGGGCACAGTTGACGTGGAACAAATACTGGAAAATGAAAGATATATTTAAAAGCACCATGCCAACTAAAATTAAAACAAAAGTACTGAACTCTTGCCTTATATCATGCCTAACGTATGCCTGCCAAACGTGGAAGTTCAACAAAAAAACAAGAGACAAAATAATTACATGCCAACGTGGAATAGAGCGCAGTATGTTAAACATTAAAAAAATAGAAAAAAATTGACGCACAAAAATAAGCCAAACTTAAGTGGCAGTGGGCGGGGCACATTGCTCGCAGGACTGATGGCCGATGGGGTCAGAAGGTTCTTGAGTGGCGTCCGCGAACCGGGAGACGAGCTGTAGGTAGGCCTCCAACAAGATGGAGTGACGACCTTGTAAAGATCGCGGGAACGCGGTGGATGCGAAAAGCACAAGACCGGTCTGAGTGGAGAGCCTTGGTGGAGGACGTCTTTCGGCTGACATGATGATGATGATGATGACACAAAAATAAGAAAAATCACAAAGGCAATAGACGGATTAACTCACGCTCAATCACTCAAATGGAAGTGGGCCGGACACGTAGCGCGCCTACAAGACCAGAGATGGACCAAAAGGGTGACCACATGGTTAGGCCCTCAAGGCAAAAGGAAGAGAGGTAGACCTTTAGCTAGATGGGAAGATGAGCTCAAGAAAACAGCTGGACCTGACTGGATTCAAATAGCTCAATCTAGAGAAGACTGGCTATCTTTGGAGGAGGCCTTTACCTGTAGAGGGGTTCTTGCAGATAACTAAATGAACAATAATAGTATATAAGTTAAACTTCTGTAATAACACTTAAACCAATTACTAACAAAATATAAATAGATATTAACATAGACTATGAAAACTTTATAAAGAAAGAAATAAAAGGCTTTTTTATTTTTATTTTTATTTATACTTACATTATTTTAAGAACTTAGTTACTAAGGTTACATATAAGAGGTTTATTAATTCTGAGTTGTATATTACAAATTTCAGTCTCCTGTGTGTAGACCTCTCAGTCTCTGCATTTCTGCTTAAGCTCGTTCATGGTGAGGTTTGTGTTATACCTTATTTGGCTCTAGATCAGATAACGCAATACCCTCAACTGTATTTACTCTACTTAGTGCCACATATGCCTGCCCTTTGGCAAACACTTTCGTTCCGAGGTCGATTACGTCTTTATCTAGGGTCGTACCTTGTAATTTGTGTACCGTGACGGCCCAGCATAAAATTATCGGCAACATTCTGCGTTCAATGTCACCATAACCCTTCGTACCTTGAAAAGTTGCAACTACTGGAAGCATGGCAACACAACCATCTCTATCTTTAAGACTTTTTCCTATGCTTTCATCGTCAAATTTGACTAAAATGCAATTCGGACATCTTTTTGTAAAATGACTAAAAGACATGGCCCGTTTGTGCCCCAACTTTTACACGGATAAGACATTTATGTGAAAAATCATTAAATAATTATTTATTACACGTGAGATTAATTAAATACTCTATAAAAGCAGCGGAAAAAAGTGTTTAATAAAAACTTTGTAACAAATAATTAAACCGCCGAAAATGAAAACTGAAAATCAAAAAATAAAACAGAGCCTTTTAAGTGTAACTAAGCTTCTACACTAATGTTAGTACCTAAATAAATAATTTTGATTCGGCTCCAAACAAACAAACAAGCAAATTAACTATTTCGTAAAGTGAATTGATGTATGTGTGTGATGGTATGTGCTAACTACTGTTTGAAGTCGGTGCGGGACATTGCAAAAGCCGCCGAGGCACCGCCGTGAGCAACGCCGCGGGTACCGCCGCGGGCAATGCCATTCGCGTTTACATAAAGGAGTTCATATATAAGTATATGTTTTTATAAGTATATGTTGAGTTTCTTGCGGCGTTTCTTCTCAGCAGTGGTCTCTTGCGAAGCGCTGGTAGATTTTTGACGTGTAAAAGTGCCCGTGCGGCCTACTTACTGAATAAACAACTTTTTTTTTTTTTTGAGCCTGCGCCGCTGCGTATGTCGTTGCTAGCCTCACACGCCGCCTCTCCATAAACGGAAAGTTTGCTGGTCCCGTCGATTGGCCCGACCTTGCGCATCGCCTTGCCGGTGTTTAAACGAGGCATTGCTGTTAAATTATGCCTATCTGTCGGTCTGATTTTTTGGTAAGATCGTAACTCTCAAGTGTCAAAATTCTGCGCGTACTTTTGGCTGTAGCTTCTTATTCAATTAAAAATAAAAAAGTTTAAAAAAACAAAAACCCGCCTTCAAAAAGCAAAAAATAACTTCTTTAAAATGGTAGGTAAATAGGTCAGTCCAACTGAAGTCTGCTTTTGGTTAAAATATTGTTGGACGCCGACTTCAGTTGGACTGACCTATTTACATAATATATGACTATGACTTTCCCACGGCGTTGCTTGCGGCGAGATTGAAATGTTCTATTGTTTCTTGAGAAATGGGAGAATAACAGCATAATTATGATCACTAAAAAGTATAAAATAAAAAAAAGTTAAAAAAAACAAAAACCCGCCTTCAAAAATCAAAAAATAACTTCTTTAAAATGGTAGCATTTTAAAGAAGTTATTTTTTGATTTTTGAAGGCGGGTTTTTGTTTTTTTTAACTTTTTTTTATTTTATACTTTTTAGTGATCATAATTATGCTGTTATTCTCCCATTTCTCAAGAAACAATAGAACATTTCAATCTCGCCGCAAGCAACGCCGTGGGAAAGTCATAGTCATATATTTAAACCTAAATATGCTTCGTCATAGTCGCTCAACTATCTTAATCGAAATATCTTGTCACCACCCTCGAAATATATACCGTTTAGGAGTTCCGGTGGCCATCTATGGTCTTCATCATCAGTTCCACTTCACCAAATAGTGTTTTCCAAGACCAAATACACGAGTGACAATGAAAAATACCAAAATCGCTATAGGTGTGCTTATAAATTTTGAAGAGTTCCGTCGATTCCTCATGGATTCCACCATCAGATCTTCATTTTGAAACCAATCTGGAAGCTCCAGCTTTCAAATAAAAAAAGAATCTTCAAAATCGGTTCACCCAGTCGAAAGTTCTGAGGTAACAAACATTAAAAAAAAAAAAAAAAAAAATACAGACGAATTGAGAACCTCCTCCTTTTTTTGAAGTCGGTTAAAAATAAAATAGGGTTCGCATAAACCGAGTACTCGTAGTTGCTAAAAAACCACTTTTCCTATATCGTAAGTGTTATTGAGTCTAATTAATGAAGATAAAAACGTTTCCGGTTTATATATTTGTGCTGAAACGGGTTTGAGATAGTAGGGTAGCAAGCAATATTTTACATGTTAGGTTGCCGTATCCAAAATGGCTAAATATTTCCGTTCGATTTCTATCCCAGTAGCACTTTTTCCCAAAAGTAATTACATCGTAATATTCGTAATGTAGATACGAGTATTGCAGGTAGGTTTAGGCTATGTTAGTTTTTCAGCAGGCCCGGATGGCAAAATAACACAGAAATAATCTGACACATTGGATTTTTGGAATGGGAAAAATACGTCAGTGACAATATGATGATAGGAAAAGAAGTGACTGGATAAAACTTGCAAGAGGAAAACACGACTGTGAAAATAAATAACAGGGAAAAAAGTGACTGGTAATATTGCGATCGGAAAAAAACGCAAAATTAGCTTTAAAAAAATGCGTTTGGGAAAGTCATCTAACAAATCACTGACTCTTGGTACTACAAAGCTAACAAATCACTGACTCTTGGACAAAGTAAAATAAAATCTATTATTTTTTCGGGTAGCTGGCACCTACCCGAAAAAAAAAGGTAATGATATACATATAGAAAAGGTAATAGATTGTTCACCAAGGGAGGAAAGGAACCTATATCACACGAGATATTTTGGTGATTGAGCAAAGCGAGAGCGCTAATATTTTGAGTGTGGAATAAATGGTGACTTTCACTCGAGTTAAACTCTACTTTTCATTTCGATTATGAGGACAGTAAAAAAAAGTTAGTGGAACGGAAATGAAAAATATTGCGAACACAGTATATTACGTAGTAAAACTAGATAGGTACCTACTGAAGATCATATTTTGTTTTCCCGCTCGTGTTTTTACACAAACTTTTTTTTAGAGCGCCAGAGTAAAAGCCTTTTTACCCGACTGCCATGAAGGTTTCTTTATTATGTGCGGTTTTGAGGCGGTTATTTTGTTACAAACCGCAAGCAATCAAATAGGAATTAAACAAAAAATTACAAGTACAAATAAACTTAATATGAAAAAAAGTTATTTAAATATAACGTGCCCGGGACGTAGGTACCCGAAGGATTTTAACAGCGTGTTTCTGAGTTAATTTGGAGGTAAAAATGTAGAATAAAGTAGGCTCGATTCGGTCGAATATTTGAGATATATTCATTTTTGTAAAAAAGAACTCGTTAGGAAAACTTAAGTGCAAAAGACCCTTATAATTGCGACGTTGCCACTTTTAAGCGAATTTAAGTCATCTGCATACATATTTATCAAAAAATAACTAAATCAAATGAAACTCGTATGCAAAACTCATCCATAACTTCTACAGATATGTTTTGTATTCGTCTGTAACGTGTCCTAAACTTGATAATGTGACACTTATATATAAGATTGAATGAATATGACATGTTTGCTAGTGTCATTGTCATTGTTTGTTTACATGTCGGTTGACATTGTGAAATATTTTCTTGCAAAATACAAAAAAGACGAGAATTATGGAGAATCAACAGCATCCACGCATCATTTGCATCGCATCAGTGACTTGTCCACTTAACCCTCAGTCAACAAAAGTTTTAGTTACAGACATGTGTGTACCTACAAATGGGTCCCATACAATAGAATACAATCGAATCTGGCATCGCGGCGGACCAAATAAGCGACCGAAGCTTTAACCGGGATGAACTTGCTAGGTCCCTGAGTTGAGAATGAAGGGGGAGAGTCCAAGATAATTATGGACAGAAATAGAAACGGAGGGACGGATTTAATTTTGCCTACCAGTGATATCATATAATGTCAACAACATTGCGGACCACACGAATAATATGTAGGACTGCTTAACCTCGAAAATTCGACACGCTAGATTTTTACCAACGTGAGATACAGCCAGACGATTAAAATTAGAAGCTGAAATTAGTTCTAAAGTAAACGTGAAATTATTTATTGGAACATTGTAGTAAGACACAATACGAACCGTTTTGTGGACAGAAGGATTTCCTTACTTTAATCGGTGATTGGATTACTTATTTGGTTTCAGCCTACCAATGTTCATAGGTGTAAAGTAATACTAGATTTCGTTTCTAATGCTATTTATTAATTATTACTTATATGTGATTTTAATAAAGTTCCGCTCATGAATTTAATTTTTCGTCTAACTTGCGTGTAGTTCGGAAGCAAAAATATGTTACAGGTCATATTTACTTGTACAAATCATTAAGCCGGAATTCAACTACGGCGCATGGTCGAGATACAAACGTAGGTATAAATCAGCTTCAAATAAAAGTGTAGGTACGGAGGTCTTTAGATTTGCCTACAGTGGCACACGAAGACGCTAAGCAGGAAATGACGCCAAAGATACATCCCCACACCAGCCGTATTGAAAAGAGTACAGCGCACCGTCATGCCATGCACATTATGGTCTTGTTCATTGCAGTGGATGGTAAAGTTGTACCCGCGTGTGTAGCTCATCTGTGCGCTACTGTAGAGGGTGCCCATGCAGCGTAAGATGCACCCAGCTAAGTAGCATGTTCCTATAGCGTGTCCGCCTTGCCGTGGAAATAAATAAAAAATGTCCAACCCAACGTAGTATTCAAATAGTTTAGCTACCTGGTGTCGCTGCAGGTGCCCAGAATATGGCAGGGGCCTTCCAACTTAAAGTGTGGCCCACTCATAGTTACAGTAAGCTCTGCTAATCTTAACATATATTTAGTGGGGTCCAGGGCAGGTGAGGCCAGATTACTCTCACCATTACTGCAAAAGAGGTCAAGTACGTAGAGTCATCCCACAATAATTTTGCATAAGATATTAAACGGTATCCCATAAAATACCCTTATAATATGTGTTCTTTCATGTCACTCAAACATGACATATTGGTATTACATGGATATATTTTTGAGGTTTTTTAACGATTCCTAGTTTCAAAATGGGTAAACCTATTAAAAGTGGAGTTCGAGAACTTATATTCAAGATGACAACTCATTTCCAAAATGTAAAAGAAGAAATGGAGTCCATCGGTAAGCAAAAGGAGCAATGTTTACATGAAATGCTAAAGTCTACCAGTAAGTCCCTAATAAATTTTTGATATTTTATTACTACTTTGTGTGATATTTTATATTGATACCATGAAATAATATTCTATTATGAGAAAATAACATATTGACTAAATGATTAGGCTAAGATGATGTTATTTTATTATAATACTGGCTTCTGCCTGCGACTTCGTCCGCGTGCATTTCGATTACAGTTATTCCCTCGGGAATTTTTAAATATTCCGGGATGAAAAGTAGCCTATGTGTTAATCCAAGGTATAAGCTATCTCCATTTCAAATTTTATCCAAATTCGCCAACCCGTTGCAGCGTGAAGGAGTAACAAACTAACACACACACACACACAAAAATTCGCATTTATAATAATATAGTAGGATTGTATTATAATTTGTTCTTACTCTTTGATGATTTATTTCAACACAACATAATATGTTATGTACATCATACATCATACATCATAACATATCATAAAATACAAATATTAACTAACCCCTCCAACGAACTCATAACTTGTTTATTAATTTCTTTAAGGTGAATTATCTGTAGCTGTTCATACTACAACATGGACTTCATTCGCAAATTCTGTACACAGCATAATAGAACTAGACAAATTGAACCTAACGTACGTTATAAATGTGCAAAGTGATGATGAGAGTTGAAAGAGGAGAAGGGTTCGGAGATGTTGAAGTTCAGGAAGAAAAGTACAGTTAGAGTGGAATTTTTAGACTCAGATCTCATTTAGTGATTAAACATGTCAAAAATTGTTTTTTGTTTTATTACGTAAAAACAAAGAATTTGATTCCTGAACCGCTTTAGACTATGTCAAAGTGACAATGTAAATAAAATCTTATGAAGTCTCCTACGTTTTGATTGATTAGGAACGTCATGACACAGTCCAAAGTGGCCTGCGAACCAAATTCTTTGACTGTGCCTTATGCATGTAGGACCTCAACTTATAATTATCATACTTATGCGACATACATTTTTTGCCTGCGACCTTGTCTGTGTAGAATTGGTTCATCGCGTTTCATCGGGAACTGCCAAATTATCCAGGATAAAAAATAGGCTATGTCCTCTGGGACTCCAACTATCCCTATGCCACAGTGCACCAGTTTACGAAAGCGATAATCACACTCGCATTTATACTATACTAGCTGTTGCCACGACTCCATCCGCGCTGAAAAATAAAACAGTCTGGGATAATGTAGCATTCTGATGGTGAAATAATTTTTGAATCCGTTCCAGTAGTTTTTGAGTTTATTCGTGACAAACATACAAAAATACGAATCTTTCCTCTTTATAATATTAGTGTAAAAGCAAGGATCCAGAATGCATATACATACCTCCATAGATAGAGTAGAGTTAGGGAAATATAAATCGCCGCGCGTAGTACATAATAATTAGAGCTATACTTGTAAGAATCAAAACGTGTTGTATGACCAAAAATCTGTATTGCCATAAACAAACTTATGATTTCTACTGTTGTCACCTCATTGCAGAGTTATCGTGGGATGACTCTACACCACCACTGATACCAACATCGGGCATCATTGTTCGTTTGGCGCTATCGGCGCGTACAGTCAAATCGGTATTACGTTTATCATATTGCGCCATCATTTTATAAGTTGGTTTATTTTATTTATCTAATGTACAAAATTAATTAGAGCGTATATTACGCGCTGATTCGTGTAAAGGGACATGTATCTGAAATACGGTGCTTGTGAGCCAAGCCTTTAAATAACTAGGCATTTAAAAAGGATTTATGAATGACACTTCTAAATAAATCCTGTTTTGAAATAATCTATGCTTATTACGCTAACTATACGCTAACATAATAAATAAATAAATAATCATGTCAAAGTTTAGTCTCTTTCTTCGATTTATTCTTCCAACATCACAAGTAAGAAAGGGACAAATTACTCTTTTACATTACTTTCAAGGGGATTTCCCAAAAACAAGTGCTAATTATAAGAAAAGCGTTGCCAGCTCGTCCTTAAGACGACGAAGCAAAAATATTCCATTTAACTTGTATGAAAAAAATGAAAATTAAAAAAAGCTGAATTCGACCTATGTTAATATAACATTTTTAACTCCATTTAACCTCATGAACATCCAGTTAAAATCCTTCGGGTTCGTCCCGGGCATGGTGTATAACTGGTGCTTTATTCTGAAACTTGATATAAAACTTATAAAGGTAAGATTCGGTAGTTTTACCTAAGAGTGGCTGTATAAGATTTTACCATGGCTCAGTACAAACTTAGTTTTTTTAAATAATCTTTTTACAGAGAGGCTGCATAGGTTTCTGCTACTGCACAGGTCTATAGACATAGTTCTTTTTTCAAATGACTTTTCTTCCCTATGGTGGACATGTATCACTTTCAACCCCCTTCTAAGATTTTCAGAGTATGAGACATGAAAAATAACTTTTTCACGCCACTGCTTGAACATGTGGCTAAAGATGGTCTGTACTTGGTCCCCAAAACAATCAATAGTTGTACATTAAATGAGCATGCCTTCTATGAATTTAAACTGGACAACAATAACATTGTTGGTTTGTTCCTTTGAGCGAGTCGACCAATCACATCGGTCCGCTGGTTACTGATTCAACCAATCAGAATGCGACTTGTGCTGCATATGAAGTTAAATTGGCCAATGAGAAGTCGTTTTATTTTTTAATAATATTCATCCCTTCACGGATAGGCAAAGGAATCAGATTCCATACAGCGATGTATGTCTGTTTTTAATTATCTTAAATATAGTTCTGTCCCGGTCAGAGTCGTCAGTTTAAAAAACGCCTTTGAATCACTGGCCACTAAGAACGTTATCGTTAAAAAACAAAGAAAAATGGGCGGGAGAGCGTAAAAATTTTAGTGTGTTGAATTTTCGATGCGATCATTTTCGGTGATAAGTTCAAAGAAATTTAACCAAAGTTTGATCAACAATGGATTCATCTAGTCACAGTATGGACGTGCTTACGCCTACCGAATTACAAGACGCTGCAAAGTCGGTCGTAAATAATTTGTTGCCAGCGTAATCCCGCACAAAGTACAAACAAAGTAAAAGTAAAATGCAAATAGTAGTAAAACTTTATTTCGTGGAGATATAATAAGAAAACTAAATCTTTATTGGAAACTGTTTTGTTGGCATATTTCGATGAACTTTCGAAAACCCTAAAACCGTCCATGTTATGGGGTATTTATTAAAAGCTTAAAGCTACAATCAGTACTGAGCACAAAGTAAGCATTAAAACTTACACAAAATTGACAACATTTTCGAAAAGACTTTCGAGCGGATTTAAGTCCAAAATATCAAGTCTTATCCGCAGAAAACGTCGAAACATTTCTAAGGGAGGCCCCAGATGAGCTCCATTTAGCCACAAAGGTGAGTTAAAAATTAATATATATTATAAGACGTCATAAAATCGTTTGCTTAAAATTAATATCCATAAACCTTGACGTTTGGAGACGACTTGGAGTTTGACGCTGCCGTGCTTTAATTGAAGCCATATTATTTCTCAAAAACTGGGCCGGTATTCTAGGCGGTAAAAGCCATATCGTATTTGACCTGTTATCATATTTTCAACATTTTGATAGCTCCTATTTACTTCACAGTAATGACCGAATGAGTATAAAATAGTTCCAAAGCAGGTCAAATACGATGTCGTTTTTACCGTCTAGAAAGAGGCCCTGTACTTGTTATGCTGTCCAATATATCATTTTCGGATAACTTAAGAATGGGAAGTCTATTTCTGGAATAAAAATAATGCGCTTTAAACCTCAAAAAAAATGGCCAAAAGACAAAACTTATGAACACCTTTTTTTCATGTTAAAAATAATAATATATGTACCTATGTGAAAAGCTACACTTATCTATTTTTTTTAAATGTATAGTTTAGTTTTAAGTCTAAGATGGGCATATTACTAATTCGCGTAAACGTAAACATAACAAATTATAAGTAAGCATCCTTGGCAGTTCAAATATTGTAATTATTGTATGTTTTATAATTTTCTAATAAATATTTCATCCCAAACATACTTACATAGAAATATTGTTTATTTCTACTTATTATTAATTCGCGAAGATAACAAATAGAGGTAAGTAAGTACAATAAAACTTTACTAACACTCCATTCTGCACCCTTACCATGAGTTACCATTACAGTTCTCGCTAGCAAGTCTAATGGTCTGTCCCTCGCAGACCTCGCAGTATTCTTATAGAGTGCGAGGGAGAGAACATTTGACTCGCTAGCGAGTACGGTAATAGTAACTCATGGTAAGGGTACTGAATAGAGATGTTTCTAATGTATCCTTTCACATGCCAACTTTACCTAAACTTCGTTCAATGGTATAGGTAAGAGAATTTTGAACCCTGGGAAGCCTTTTCTGACCTAACTATAGGTTTCGAGTCAGTGATCGTGGGCCGCATTGAGGAGGCAATGGCTTCCATCGAAAAAGACGTCGTAACATTATAATAATAGGTCAGAATTTCTGCCTTTTTAAACAGATATAATATAGCTTAAACCAGAATATTGTATTTCATTATTATTTCAGATCAGCTTCGCGTACTTCAGTAAATGAGGGCCGTAACTAAGCCTAAAGTCTCTTAGTAAGTCAGTCAGTTACTAAGGATAAGGTCAGAGACTCCTAAGACTTGTCTAACTACAGACCAATCCCATTCGCCTCTGTAATCGCTACGGTACTGGACTTTTTGTTTAACCGGTAAATGGACAAGCACTTGACAAGTAACGATGCACAATTTGGTTTTAGGCCGATTTTTTCCACGGAAAGTGCTTTTCTTTTAATATAGTGCTGTAGGGCACCGACTAAAGCTGCTTTATATCAGCATTTTCTAAGAGGCTGAAGTATGGCGATTGGCCACTTTCAGTGTTATACAGTAACACAATAGTTTACTGTAACATAAACGCATATTGCTTGTCTCAGCGTCAACGTAACATGTATATATATTAGAACCCACTAATAAACAGTGTCTTCAATCATACATAACGAGTGGTATTACTTCCTCCTACACCCTCACGCTGCCCTCAGGAACCCAACAAGATCCTGTTATTACAAGGCATATATCAATGGGTGGATGTTTGGGGCCAGTTAGTAGTGTTAGCACCAGCTCAAAATCTCTAACATGGACGGACTTGCCTGTTGCTGCAGAAGCATGTCTAGAAATTGTCAGGTGAAAATGCAAAAAACAGTGCCGTGGCTGGTGCACTTGTAAAAAAGAAGCTGCTTAAATTTTCAGACCTCTGTCTGTGCATTGGATCTTGTAATATATACAATAAATTTGCATTGCGTTACCTTTCATGTGTTTAAAACAGTACCTAAACCCTACTTTCACGGATGATCATGCATTGAGATCACCCTGACCCACGCTTAATAAAAAAATTTTCTCCCATGTGTTAACAGATATATATGATAAACTATATATTTTTGAAAACTAAATAGTTGTAGCTTTACGACTACATTTTTGTTCTTAGATTTCTGTTATTATTTTTAAGCACAATAGGTTGTAATAAAAAAAAAAAAATGTGTTTTAGTCTTTTCTACTTTATTCATTTTTTTTGCTAAGAAGTGCATTTCTTTTGTTCAAAAAATAGATTCCTCACCCTTAATTTATCTGAAAATGATATATTGCATGCCCTAATATGATGTTGTTTCAATTAAAGCGCGGCAGCGTCAAACTTCCCGTACTAAATGCGCCATGGCTCTCGATGGCTCCCGGTCTGAATCTACTCAAGACCAGCTAAGAATCAACTGTGCCAAGTTTCAGCGCATAGTCACAAAGTGCAAGGTGCCGTGCAGTAATACCCTAGCTATAGGGACGAAGATATGGAATCATCTATGGGGAGCTAGCGTTAAAAATTGCTACTTTTGTTTAGTTTTCCTTCCATATTTACGTTTTGGTGTATTTTAGCGGAAACTGTAGTTCGGTAATATTGTAAGATCACAAAATTTGCTTCAACTTTTGGCTTGAAACATTTTTTCCACGACCTATGGGAAAAATGATATAGAATCATCTATGGATGGCCAGTGTAAAATCAATTGCTTTTGCGGTACTGAATTTTTTTTTAAATAACTTATGGGAAAAATGCTCATCATGCTCGACCAGTGGTGATGGAAAATAAGTCATATAGTTGGGGACTACATAAAAACCAATATACTCCAATTCTAATGCCCCTCGAACCCGTCATCAAAGCCTGCACGGATATTGTATCTTTCAATTGTTCATTCCAGTACCTGACTACCATTTGCTCGTGCCTCGTGTGGTTGCCGAGTTAGAATAGTGCCACTCCATGTCTTCCCGTGGATGTCGTAAGAGACGACTAAGGGAATAAAGGCTTGTAGTACTGTTAGGCGATGGGCTTGCAACCTGTCACTAATACGCTGGTAAACATCTTAGCCTAATTGTGCAAATTGTGGTTATAGAATTATCAACAAGTTTTTAGAGATGTTTGTAATTCTGTAGCTCTGCCTACCCCACTCTGGGAACAAAGGCGTGAGATTATGTATGTATTTATGTAATTTTTACAAGTTTTAAGAGCTAAGCCTGAGCATTCCATATTACTATTACTTGGTATTTTAGACACATTCAATTTGTAGATATTTTTGTTTTCTAAAAGATTGCATAACTACGGTTTGCGCTAAAATGCACTAAAACGTAAAATACGGGAAGAAAACCTGAAAAGGAAACAATTTTTGCCGGTAGCACTCCATAGATGATTCCATATCTTCTTTCCTAGAGGTCATGGAAAAAATATTTCGAGGCAAAAGTTACAGCAAATTTTGTGATCTACAATATTGCCGAACTACAGTTTGCGCTAAAATGCACCAAAACGTAAATATGGCAGGAAAACTAGAAAAAAGAGGCAATTTTTAATGCTAAATCTCCATAGACGATTTTCCTATCCTCGTCCCTAGGTGTCGTGGATTTTTTTTTAAACCCAAAATTTTTAGCAAATTTTGTAAAAAAAACGTAAATTGTTTC
The DNA here is from genome assembly GCA_946894065.1 of Acleris literana. Lineage (NCBI taxonomy): Eukaryota > Metazoa > Arthropoda > Insecta > Lepidoptera > Tortricidae > Acleris > Acleris literana. Next base: position 48,475,139 of record OX335668.1, read on the forward strand.
AGTTTAATTTTCAATTAAATTATACTAACAAGGTATTTGCTTATCTATTTTCTTTAGGAAAAAGTCAGGTAGTGTACGATATTGTATGATTTTTATAAGATACGGTTACAACCGCCGATTTTTAATTCATATACCTAAATTCATATTTGATACTTAATATTAATAACCGATAAAATAATACAAACAACGGGTTTACGAATTATGTCCAGGTTACGCTAATTTGATGCACCTTTATACCGCGTACCGCAGCGTTGTGCGTAGCGATCACAAGACCAAACTTCAAGACAGCATCAAATAACCGTAAATAGAAAATTTGATCATAATTGTTATTTTTGAGATAGTTTTTTGGGTTTGTATTATCAGCAGTGATCGTACTTTTTGTGGCATTTTTGGTGCGATGACGCCAAATGACACACGACAGCGACCTAGGGTTGTCGGCGTGTATAATATGATTGACGTATAAAATTATGTAATATTATATCGTCGTTGAAAATGAAACACTATTTTTTTTACTTAATTAGTTATTATAATAAAATTATGTATAACATTTATTACTATAACCCAAAATTCCTCAAATTTTTCGGAGGGTATGCTCACGATTAATTTTCGCAATTTTGATTGCCCTGTCGAAGCACAGCGACAGCAACCAGCTTGTTTATTTTCTGAAAATAAAAGTAATAGTTTGATTCAGTCGTAGTCGATAGATGGTAGGGTGCTTGGAATTAAGTAGCACCTTACCGATAGATCGTAAAATGCAACATGTTAAAATTTACAGTCTGTGTACCTATGTACTTATTACTAAATTACCTTGGACCTTTTTAAGTTGATATTTTCGAAGCACCCCTACTACTTCGTCCCAACAATCATCAAAATTCAAGAAGTTGACTTGTTTGAGCATAATCCTTAAACAACTTTCTCGAACATTAAAAAAGCAGGAACATAATATTGGGCAATGCAAAAATAAAAAAATAATAATATTTTAAACTTATGCTCCTATTACTTTTTACCCGACTGCCAAGAAGGGTAATTTACATATATTTTTTACCATGAGCATTATTTCCACGTCGAAGCTTTTGAATCTCCAGCTTTGCCATGAGCTCCAATTAGAATTGTTTATATTCTTCAATATGGATCAATAAATTCATTGTGCACAAGAAAATACGTTATTCTAGGCAGAATATAAAGATAGAGTCTGTCTAATGAAAGCTGAACCTGGATTTTTCTTGGCTGACGAGTCTGGCAACACTATTTAATATGTCGTTTGGACTTTGTTGTTGTTAGAAACTTGTCAATTCGAGATCTAAATTGATAAAAATACGGAGTAATCATGCCGTCGACGATAAGAGGCGGTGTCCGGGAGATTCTGTATACTATTATACAGAAGTACAAAGAAAAACAAGAAGAAAGAAAAGCATTATTGATGCAAAAAATTAATTGTTTAGTTACGGTGACCAAATTTATAGGTTAGTACGGCTTTAGTACGGCATGTTCATTTTGATACTTCTTATTTCTCTATGTGCAATCCTAAGTTTAATTTACCTTTTTCTGTCTATTATACGATGAGATTAAGAAATTAAACGAAATTAAATTCGTTTCAGAAAACCTGGACGTGCACGTTGACAAAAGTGTGCTGGAAAACGTAAAGCAGCTGAAAGAGGTTGAGGAAACTGAGTTAGCCTGCCAGACTCAGACGAAATATTTGGAAGAAGTATCTTCAATGACCGGTAATTACTAAAATTATCATTGTCTTTCCCTATATAATAGGTGTAGGTACCTATTGTCTGTCCCTATATCATGTTGAATCTCTTAGCATTCACAATTTTATTAAATTAATTTAATAGACAGATGATTAATGTAACTGACACTCATAGTTTCAATAAAACAATAAGGAGGTGTTTAGTTAAAAGATATCATAAACATATTATTTGATATGTATTTTCTGTGTGCGGAGCAAACAGCATTTTGTTGTTTATGAACCAAATGTACACTGTACAGTCGATTTCATAAATATGTGTACACTTTAGTACCTTATCTATTTATTTAATGTCATTTTTGATCGGCCAGATATAAAAGATGTTCGGGTTATATGAGTCTTCCTTGTTCTTAAACCGTTGCGATTAGAACCTCACCGATGCAATTTCATTTCACCTAAACCCAAATGTTTTTAGGGCTGTCGGACTGTACAATGGGGCTGTACTGCGTAACCACACAATGTATTTCTAAATGGTGTTCTGTTTATTTAACACTTTCTTTCTTCTTACAGATATCAGTGTTTCATCTTTAAAAAGAATAAGTAATGAGGGAAAATTAAACAACGGTGTCTTTAGTACTCCCGGAAAAAAGCGACCTCACAAGGCCACGGTGTCTAATTTGGATAGCTTTGACATCCAAGCTATCCGAAATAAAATAAATGAATTTTATATTGTAAAAAAACAAGTGCCTACACTCAGATGCTTATTGGCAGAGTTGAGAGAAAGCATCGGTTTTACCGGATGCCTTGAGACTTTACGCCGAATACTAATGGCAAATGGATACGAATTTAAACAAAATACTGAACAACGTTCGATACTTATTGAGCGTTTTGACATAGCAGCTTGGCGACACCGCTACCTAAGGACTATTGCATCAAAACGTGCTGAAGGTAAAAAAATAATATACCTGGATGAGACTTACGTTCACCAGAACTACAAAACAAAAAAGTCGTGGCAGGGGCCTTCCACCCAAGGTGTAGTTGGCAATATCTCAGCTGGAAAACGATTTATTATTGTTCACGCTGGATCAAAAGATGGTTTTGTGCCTAATGCTTTATTAACGTTTAGCACAAAATCAATCAAAGCAGACTATCACCATGACATGAACGCCACAAATTTCAATAAGTGGTTACGTGAGAAGCTTATTCCCAACTTGAGTGAACCAAGTGTCATTGTCATGGACAATGCTAGCTATCACACGGTGCAAATTAATAAGGTACCAAATACCAACACCCGCAAAGCCGAAATAAAAGAGTGGCTGCGTTCTAAACAAATTGATTTTGAAGAATATTATACTGTACCAGAACTTCTTGTCTTGGCACATAAACACAAAGCAGACCCAATCTATGAAGCCGATGAAATTCTAAGGGAGCACGGTCATGAGGTTTTAAGACTTCCGCCCTACCATTGCGACCTTAACCCCATTGAGCTAATCTGGAGTTCGGCGAAGAGAAAAGTCGCGAGTAGAAATGTTGGCGTATCAGCAGCTGAAATTGAAAAAAATATTAAAGAGTCTTTTGACAGCATAACACCGGAGCATTGGAAGAAAATGACTAATCATGTGCTTAATATTGAAGCTCAGTACAAAACCAGGGATGGAATAACTAAATAACTAGAATCATTCATTATAAGTGTCCGTGATGATGACAGCACTAGTTCAGATGAATCATTAGAAATAGACTATTTAGAATCTGATTTTAATTACAGTTCCTAGAGTCTTAGGGTATCATCTGAACTGGAACTACTGGAAGGTTCACCATCACATACACTTATTATGAAGCTTTCCAATTGATTAGTAATTCCATCCTTTTCCTTGTATTGGTTTTCGACATAGGTCATGGTCTGTCATCTTCTTCCATGCATTACATCAAAGGATTCCTTTAGATTTTTTTCAAATTCTGACGCCGATTTACCTATATTTTTGCTACCCACTTTTCGTTTTACAGTATTCCAAATGAGCTTGATCTGGTTTAGATCGCATTGGTAAGGTGAGAGTGTGAGCACTTCATGTCATGACCACTAGCTTTAGGAATTTTATCTGCCTCATAAATTGGCTTTGTTTTGTGCTGATTCACTAAAACAAAAAGTTCTTCTCTGTATAAACTTTCATCAAAATTCACAGACTTAGCACGGAGCCAGGCTTGTATTTCAGCTTCGCGTGTGTTTGTGCTTAGGGGCTTATTAATTTGTACCGCATGATAACCTGCATTGTCAAACACAATCACACTGGGTTCAAATAAATTTGGTATCAATTTCTCTCGTAAATACCTGTTAAAATTTGTAGTATTCATGTAATGGTGTTAATCTGCCTTTGTAGACTTAGTGCTAAATGTCAACATTGCATGTGCACAAATCCATTTACGGAACCAGCATGAATGATGATAAGTCTTTTTGCGGAGGAAATATTTTCTATTAAACCAGATGTCGACGGTCCACGGCCATGATCTTTTTGGCTTGTAATTTTGATGAAGATAGGTTTCATCAAGATATATAATTGGCTTATTTTTGGCACGTTTCGTGGCTTTGGTTCTCAAGATCATTGTCGCAAGACTGCAATGTCATATCGTTCTATGAGCACTGAACGTTTTTTTTATTTTATTTTTTATTCAAAACCATTGCTCATCAGTATTTTACGTAGAGTCTATCTGGAGCCTGTAAAACCCATATTTTCTTTCAAATTTGCCAGAAGTGTTCTGAGTCGGAATTTGCTTTTTTACAACATAAAACTCATAGACTTTATTACGGATAGTTTTAACATCAAAGTTATCCAAGTTAGAAACCGTGGCTGGATGAGGTCGCTTCATACCAGGAGTGCTAAAGATTCCGTTGTTTTATTAGCCCTCATTAATTATTCTTTTCAAACACATGGTTGAGGAGGCGATGGCTGAGATCAGCGTCATACTCGTGAACGGGTGTTGTCAGTGGGGTCCTGTCTGTTCACGCTTGCAAGAACCTGTTTTCCAGTTAGTTATTTTAGTTATCGTTCCTGACGTAGAGACCTCGTCATGTTGTTCTCCTAGTCACTATTTTTAATTTACTCAATGTTATTGAGCGTACATTTGTAACGACTAAGTTTGTGTTGTTAGAAATAATTATTAATTACTTTACTACCTTGTAATGTTACTTTTAAGAATAATTGTATTTTATGATTGGAAAAAATGATCTGCTGGAGTTTCTTGCGGCGCTTCTTCTCCAAGATATAATTGTCGTTAGATAGAGGTGTAAGGGTGATGAGAATAATGTTACCTCTAATTACTTTATTAAAAAGGTTGAATATAATATTCCTCATCATCATTGTTTTATTATGCTGTGTGCGACACAGACGAAAACCTCTCGTATCAATGAAATCTATCAACAGCACGACTAGCACAAGTTGCTCGTGACTTGTTTGTCGCTCGGATCTCCCTTACTATCTAGTCTGTTACGATAGAGACGCACAGAGCGACAAGCGAGAAAATACAACTTGTGCTACACGTGCAGATCACTATATTTTCATGTCAAATATATTTCGAAAAACCAAATGTGCTCCAGTCACTGTCATCGTATTTTACCTAAAGTGCTTTTCATCAAAATATAGCGCTCGTAATAATATATATGAAAATATAGTACGCGTTTCCTCTTCCTTTGTGCCCACCAAAATAAATAAAATAATAAAAGTATCAATATCGTTTATTCCTTCATTGATCGGTAATACCTTATCAAGATTTTTTGAATTTGCCGCTTTTTCCCAGGTTCAGCTTTCATTAGACAGACTCTAACAATGACAAGTGAAACACAATAAATGAAATGCAAAATAGAGAATATATTTTTTTGTTAGCAAACAGGTTGCATGTTTTTCATTAAAAAGAAACATCTCTGTACCTCTAATTTCATGTCTCACTCTACAAACCACATAAGTGTTGACCTGCGTATTAAATTACTTGATTCTCTGATTCTTTCAAAATTAAGTTACGCCGATGCTGTCTTTGGTGGTTGTCTATTAGCTCGTACGAGCAAGATGGTGCAGCGTGTTCAAAACGCTTGCGTGCGCTATTGTTTTGATATTCCTAGGCGCTCCCATATCACACCTTTTCTGAACAATAGCAAGCTTTTAAAAATGTCAGCGCGGCGTTCCTCTCACCTAGCTACATTGCTATTTGGAGTTATAGACAAGGGTGAACCATCGTACCTCTTCGAAAAGCTCAAGTTCCCTAATTCAGGAGTTCGGGGTGCGCCACGTTTGATTTGCCCACGACACAAAACAGCTGCTTTTCGTGGCAGCTTTCGCTATGCTGCCACGAAGTGTTGGAATAATCTTCCAACGCCAATCAGAAACGCTAAGTCTTTGATCTCTTTCAAGTACAACCTCAAAGAGTATCTGATTGGTCTACAATTATCCAATACATAGCAGCTGCAGCGTGTCTGAATTGCACTGTCGCTTTCACATCGTTTTATTTTCTATTAAAGCACCTCTCTGTGTATGTTCATCTTATATATAATTAATAACTAAAAACATAAAAAAAAGTTAAAAAAACAAAAACCCGCCTTCAAAAAGCAAAAAATAACTTCTTTAAAATGGTAGGTAGGTCAGTCCAACTGAAGTCTGCTTTTGGTTAAAATATTGTTGGACGCCGACTTCAGTTGGACTGACCTATTTACCTACCATTTTAAGGAAGTTATTTTTTGCTTTTTGGAGGCGGGTTTTTGTTTTTTAAACTTTTATTTTATTTTATACTTTTTAGTGATCATAATTATGCTTTTATTCTCCCACTTCTCAATTAATAAGAAACAATAGAACATTTCAATCTCGCCGCAAGCAACGCCGTGGGAAAGTCATAGTCATATATTTAAACCTAAATATGCTTCGTCATAGTCGCTCAACTATCTTAATCGAAATATCTTGTCGCCACCCTCGAAATATATACCGTTTAGGAGTTCCGTTGGCCATCTGTGGTCTTCATCATCAGTTCCACTTCACTAAATAGTGCTTTTCAAGACCAAATACACAAGTTACAATGAAAAATACCAAAATCGCTATAGGTGTGCCTATAAATTTTGAAGAGTTCCGTCGATTCCTCATGGATTCCACCATCAGATCTTCATTTTGATAAGAATGGGACCAATCGGGAAGCACCAGCTTTCAAATAAAAAAAGAATCATCAAAATCGGTTCACCCAGTCGAAAGTTCTGAGGTAACAAAATTTAAAAAAAAAAACAGACGAATTGAGAAACTCCTCCTTTATTTGAAGTCGGTTAAAAATTAAACAATATTTACTAAATATCCTATTGACCTGCACTGCACTCCAAACACACACACACACAGACACACACACACACACACACACACACACACACACACACACACACACACACACACACACACACACACACACACACACACACACACACACACACACACACACACACACACATACACGCAATTATTCAGAAGTCTGGAATAAACTATTGTTAATAATTCAGTTTAAGCATTACTTTTAATAAATAGTACTTAGTGAGATGGATTGGGAGTGCGCTCCTCCTTCTCTTCAAACCGGTGGCCCTGAAAACCAGCGTCAAGGCTAGTAAGCCTGACACCATGCTGAGTGGCAACCTTTTCGGTGTTAATTTTAGATTAAGTAGGTACTCTAAGTTTGTGTTACTCTACTTTTTATGTTTTTCTGTTGTTTATGTACATTTTTATTTTATTTTAGCACCGAATAAAGCATTTCTATTCTATTCTATTCTATTCTATTCAATGAAGTCTTATTGAAGTAAACACATAATATTATCTCTATATTTTTGGGTGACATTCGCTGCCGTCTCAAATTATATATCCACATTAAACAAGAAAACGATCTTTCGACTTCAATTGAAGTTATTGGCAGAAATTGAAAAAAATTGAAAAATTCTAGCGTGTTCTTGTTCATATCGTTTGTAATTTCAGTTCCCTTGCCATGTAATAACTGACGTCTTGATTTAATTGTCTTAAACCCCGGGTTTTTGTTTAATACATATTGTAGTTTAAGATACACTTCATTGCCCTTAGGTGCGTTCTCGATATTTTTTAATCTGCTTTCGGTGTCATCTATGTAAGTTAAACTCTCATCTAGACTTAAGTTGGGACTTTGTAGCCGATCTATTTGATTTGTCAAAAACACAAAATTATCCACGATAAATTTAATATCCTGTTCCAGCTTCGGCGTTTGTAATATTTTTTTGTTTTTCTTTTTGTTGCTGCATTTTTAGAGTCAAATTAACTTATAAATTTGTTTGATTTCTTCGAGATATTTGGCGTAATAATCAACGGCTCGCAACCAAGTCCCCCATCTAGTCACAACAGGTGCAGGCGGAAGCGGTATCAATGGAAATTTATTTTTCACAACACTGCTCGGAAATATGGCCATAGATGGTCTTGTTTGGGGTCACAAAACGTCACTTCTCGTCGTCAATTTTTGTGTCATAGCTCCTTAAAATGAAAAATTGTAATCGACCAATCAGAACACACTATTTTGTGTCGTAAAATATTAGGTGTATTTTGCTAAAAGATACACAGACTAAAAACGATGTCACTGCTTTTTTTTAAATGTAATTCAAACTTGGCCCCTAATCTCGAACCACTAGAGATGAAATTACATGGGAGATATGGCGAAACAAATACAATTTTATATGGAGTTGACATCTTCATCTCGCATGTTAGTAGTTTATTAATCTGGAGTGCGACCAGAATAGGGGTTCAGATTAAAAAAAAAGTTATCTATGGTAAAATTGGCGGTGATGTCACATGTCAAATTAACATGAATTAAAATTTGAGTTTTGAATATGAATTTTTATTTTATTTACTCTCAGTAGTTGTGAAAAGCACTATGTCTGCCTCGGTAGAAAGTGCAATTTATGGACTCGTACACTAGAGGGCCTCAACTACGTTTCGGCCCTCTATATGACTCGTCCAAAAATCGCGTACTTTCTATCCTCTGCAACAATGTACTATTTAAACGCTTTTTTTCTAAGTGGAGCTTTATTGAAGCATTTTTTTACGCCGCCAATAAGCTCATTTATATTTGGGTACAAAGGTCTTATTTTCTCTGCCACTCGATTAAGTCCATGGGCTAAACACGTCAAATGCGTCACGTTTGGGTATAGATTGCTTAATTGTTTTCCTGCTTTCACCATGCAAGATCCAGCATCCGTAATCAAAAATAGTAACTTTTTTACGTTTTTATCATATTTGCTTCCCCAAAGATCTTTTAAAGTTTCGTTGATTATGTTTGAAACAGAAATGTGATTTGTCCTATCTAAATGCATAGTTTTAAACAAATATGATATACAATTTTCACTGTTTAGCTCTCCAACTAGTACATTTGCAATATTTTTACCGCAGCTGTCCGTTGTTTTATCAACAGTCAGGTATATATATTTATCTCGAAATAATTCTCTGATTTACCTTTTTTGTTCTTCATATACTTTGGGCAAGACCGATAATCTTAAACAACTTTCACTAGGAAAACCAATGCTATCGCCGTATTTGCCTTTTAGACAATTTTGGATAAATAATTTGAATTTTGAATTATTTAATTGAGCCCACGGATGTTGCAACAGATCATCATTATGAGCAAGTCGTTGTTGAACTTTGACTGTTTGTCGTCAAAAATATTATTGTTCTTTTTGTTATTATTCGAAAGAACATGTTTTTCTATATTCCATTTTTTGTGGATTTTATAAAGGTATCACAGTTTTTACAGTACACTTTATCGTCTATCATTTCCAAATCTACGTAATCTTTTAAGAAAGCATGTGAATGAGCAGAATAATTATTAGATTTCTCAATATGCGTGCGGGTTTTCATATGCCTCGTCACAACATGTTTCGATCGTGTCATTTTTTTAGCACAATAGGAACGAAATATTGAAGAACCGTTCCTTAATAAAAAAACTATGCTCACTTAACAGTTTCTCCATTGTGTTTAATCAGTTGATAATTATTGCTTATTTTGACACACAAAATCAACGCAACTGTTCTTAGCACTTGACGGGACGTCAGTGAAGAAACAAAATGAGTTCTATATTTATGCACTGCCATTATATTATACTGTCTATGCTAATATATAGTTAGTATATCAATTCCTAATCATAAATATAAACTATAACCAGAGATAAGGATTTATTGCAACTGTGTTACATTTTCTCATATAGTAAATTAACCCTTCATTTCATTATGCATATTGGGTTGGGCTTTACATGTTCTGAGAATATTTTCTGTATTTCCGATTTGTGTAATACGTTATTTTATTTTTATTTTAGATTTTATTTGATTCTTGGTTCAAACAATTGAATATGGGGCACTACTGACAACCCTAGCACTGCACCGAAAATCCTACAAAAAGTACGATCACTGATTATCAGATTTGGTACCCTACTTACTACCTGCGTTATATAAATTTAGTCGGTAATCCTACTAACACAGTTGTGTTGTGACTAATATATTGTAATTGATTTTGAAGTCGACAGCAATGTAAAATAAAACGCAAAGAGTGTTATCGAAACAAATTAAAACTAAAATTTGCATAATACTTATGCGGGCAGAGCTCCCTCTGATATATATTCAAGTAGCACGGTCGGCTGACTCATCAGTTAATAGTTTTCGCTAGCAGTACGACAGTGTGTTTTTAAAAAAAAGGATAAAGCAGCCATGGTTCTCGTACCATATGTTTTGTTTATGTTTAATGCTATAATTGCATTTACGGTTACATCTACCATGGGGTACGATACAAGTAAGCAACTATTTTTTTTAATAATGCATTATCGTTACGCTTTTTATATTTTTCCTTTGTGTATACAATACACAGGGAGTCCGGTAGATAGTGGCCAACCTTACAGGGCTAGATCAGCTCAGGAGCGTCCAAATATAATACATTATGTTAAGTAAAAGTTGCACGGAAAACGAGATTTTTCAACTTCTATTTTTTTTGGAAATGCGGTTCTCTGGTTCACCATTTTTAATGCCACGACAATTTTTATTACAATTTTTCGGGTTCGTTTACTGCTAAGGAAAGCTAATTAAATTTTCTTTAAGACCCTGGCAACGAAATTTATACAGGGTGTCCCAGAAACCGACGTCAACCCACCTAGAGCTAAACAGACGAACGGGGAAATAGACGAAGGGTGCAAAATTGATTTTTACTACTTTCGGAGATATTGATCATTTTTATCCTAATTTTTGTAATTTTCCCTCATGTCCTTGTCACGAAAAAACATCGATTCCATGTTCTATTTCATAAGTTTTTCAGTGGTATCCAAGGGCATAGCTAGGATTTTGGATCACTAATGTTTTACCAAATCATCATATATAACTATATCATTTTACAAACTTTCAATTCGCAAAGACGTACTTCCCACCACATATTTTTTAATTTTTATGTGGTCATTAATCTAACCTAAATTAACTTATTAAATAAGTCCATGTCACCTATGTAATATGTAATGGTTTAAGTACAATTACTTTTTTGCGAAATTATATAGTTTGTCAAATTATGATTTGGTAAAAAGTCAGGATACCTAGGATTTTGATAAGGGGGGGAGAGGGGGGTAGGCGTACACAATTCAAGAATATATCTAAGGTAAATGCTGCATGCGTAATATTACTTAATGGATTGTGAGCATTCCGGCATCTTTTAGGGGGGGGGGGGGGGGCAGCTGCCCCCACTGCCCGTACCTCACTACGCCCTTGGTGGTATCTTACATAATTTGAATCATTACGAATTCAGCAAAGTTTTTAAAGCTATTTGCCCTTTTTTGTAGAATTTACAATTAATTACACAATATGTAGCAAAATGACAAAATATCTTTAAATAGCCGGCTTCGCCAACCAACAAAACCAGCCCTAGAGGCGTTTAGTGGAATAAAACCACACTCTAGCTACCAAAATGTTTCGGCATGATCTAAGGCACCAAGTTATTTAGGTCCAGCCGCTGGGCCCGTTTGAGTATGCTGGGTTGACTTGGTACCCCGACCAATTTGAATGTTATAACCTCGCTATACTACCCAGAAGGCAGTCGACAAAGAACGAGGCACAACTAGATGAGTTGGCCGAAAGGCTTTCCTATGTACTTAATTACAAGGTTGGTTACCTGGTCATATTACTCAAAAAACTCTCCCGAAATCGTCCAAATCTTCGTCGAATTCCTGGGCTTGTTGAATGGGCCGGCGAGCTCCAAGTGTAATGTGTGTGTGTGTGTGTGTGTGTGTGTGTGTGTGTGTGTGTGTACAATGTATGTGGAGAACCCAAAACCTCGCCGGCAGGACAGCTCCGCGTATGGCTGCGCTAGAAATACCGCGACACTCGCGACAGTGCACCCTCCAACCTCTTGATACAATTAGACTTTACCTAGAGCCTAGCTTATTTTGCGTGATGCACACCGATTCACGGGACAACAACCAAATTTACTCAATAATACACGCTATCTTCTCGAAATTACAAAAGCAAGTGTCAAACGTCAAGTCAAAGTCACAGACGTACAATCGCCGTGGCGCCACAGAGTACTTGATTGGTACAGAACAAGCATTCACCTAGCAGTTATTTGTAATTTTTCAAGTCAAATTTAACATTTGCGAAGCTGAGTTTTTCTTTCGGCAAGTTTGACATCACGCGGTGTAAAAAAATGTATCAAAACCTGTAGTGCTACTTTCTTAAAAATTTGCCTCTTTAAGGGAAATTCTATATAATATAACAATTGAGTTTATTGATAATAGCAGTGAAATTATTATTAAGTTTATTCAACAAAGACTGAATTCTATCAAAACTATCGAATTAATAAACTACTTTTGCTCCCGTTTAAAATCATGTTAACTGGTTTTAAATGTTTAAAAAGACAGTTTACGTGAATTTGAAATACAACAACAGTACGATAAAAGGTAATAATAATGTTACGTACGTGGGGGTAGGTAACTGATAGAAATGCACGAATACACCGATAATCAAAAGTAGACTTTAATTACGCACTCACTTAAACCGTTACAAAACAATTATCGCACAATAAACTTCGAATACTCAGATGATCGCTCGGGTCGCTCTTATTCGCACTGTTCGCTTTCCAAGTAAAGACTGACTCGACGCAACCGGTGTCCGCCTTTTTTAACCGACTTCAAAAAAAGGAGGAGGTTCTCAATTCGTCGGGATATTTTTTTTTTTTTTTTTTTTTTTTTATGTATGTTCCCCGATTACTCGAAGACCACTGGACCGATTTGAAAAATTTTTTCGTTGTTCGACTGGGTATATTTTCTAGTTGGTCCCATTGTCACCACGTCAGGATCTGATGATGGGATCATGGAGAAATCAAGAGAACTCCTCAAATATTATAGGCACACCTATAGCGATTTTGGTATTTTTCACTGTAACTCATGCATTTGCTTTTGAAAAGTACTATATGGTGAAGTGGAACTGATGATAAAGACCACAGATGGCCACCGGAACTCCTTAACGGTACCTATTTCAAGGGTGGCGATAAGATATTTCGATAAAGGAAGTTGAGCGAGTATGACGAAGCACATTTAGGTTTAAATATGACTATGAAATTCCCGCGGCGTTGTCTGCGGCGAGCTTGAAATGTTCTATAGTTTCTTATTAATATTTAGAAGTGGAGCTACGTGACAGCATAAATAGGATCACTAAAAAGTATAAAATAAAATAAATGTTTAAAAAAACAAAAAACCGCCTTCAAAAAGCAAAAAATAACTTCTTTAAAATGGTAGGTAAATAGGTCAGTCCAACTGAAGTCGGCGTCCAACAATATTTTAACCAAAAGCAGACTTCAGTTGGACTGACCTATTTACCTACCATTTTAAAGAAGTTATTTTTTGCTTTTTGAAGGCGGTTTTTTGTTTTTTTAAACATTTTATAGTTCCCGAGTCCGATTATTCTAGAACGCCTTCCGGAATGTTCGATGTACTTCGCCCCGCCAAGGTCGATCGAGACTGTTCGTTGCTGGAATGTTCTACGCCTTGCTACCTTGTTGTTTTTACGAATGCAATGACCTTGACTCACGAGTCTGGATGAGTCTGGAATGTTCCGCGTGTTGCCGTCTCATTTCTCATTTCGTGTTATCTCTTTCACATGCTTCTGGAAGGTTCTCAGTATAGCTGTCTCTTTCTAATCATGCTATCTCTTTCACACGCTTCTGGAAGGTTCTCAGTGTAGCTGTCTCTTTCTAATCATTCTATCTCTTTCATACGTTTCTGGAAGGTTCTCAGTATAGCTGTCTCTTTCTAATCATGCTATCCCTGTCACTCTTAGTGGAAAATTGCCATATACTGAAATGTACTTCAAAGGCCCATAAGGGGTCCTGAAAATGCCTGAAAATGGGTTTTCAGATTATGGCGTCATCTGATAGAGGGTGGCTTGAAACGGACTGAAAACATGTTTCAGGCGCCTGAAAACAACGGCAAGTTGGTCGAAATTCTGATAATCTGGTATGTGATAGAGCTACCTCTGAACAAACTGAAACGATATTTCAGCCTGCTGAAAACGCTTCTAAAGCACCAAAATTAACGAATAAAAATATGACGCCTTATGCCATCGACGTAACACTACCCCCTCCTAAGACATGCTCGTCCCGAGCATTATTAGTTCCGTAGTATCTCGCCAGTCGGTCAACGTGGACAACCTTGCAGGGACTTCGCTGGCTCCGCTGTATCCGATACGTAACGTCGTTGATCTTTGTGACTACTTTGTATGGCCCTTCCCAATTCGGTGATAGTTTCGGGGATTTCCCTTTTCTTCGCATGGGGTTATGCAGCCATACCAATGAACCTTCCTTCGAGGAAGGTTAGATTTTCGGTCATAACGTGTTTTCATCTTCACACTGGCTTGAAGTCCGTGTTCACGAACGTGACTGTGAACATCGTCTATCCGGTTTCGCAAATCGCTGGCCTACTCGGTGATCGATTTCGGCAAATCTGGAGGAAGTCCGGTTAAAAGGTCTGCAGGTAAGCGAAGTTCTCTTCCGAAGTTCACGTAAGCTGGAGTGACAGCCGTACTTTCGTGAGTTGCCGACCTGTATGACATCAGGAAGAGAGGAATATGCCTATCCCAATCCTTTTGGTGACTTTCAACCACCGTGGCCAGCGTCTTTCCAGCGTCTGGTTGAATCTCTCGACCATTCCGTCCGATTGTGGGTGATATGGCGTTGTCCTGGTCTTATGAATACCCATAATTCGGCAAGTCTCCTGGAACACCTAGGACTCAAAGTTCCTGCCTTGATCACTGTGAATTTCGAGAGGCACCCCAAATCGACAACACACTTCCATCACTAATTTCTCCGCGACTGTGACTGCTTCTTGGTTAGGGATCGCAAATGCTTCAGGCCATTTGGTGAAGTAATCCATTACAACGAGGATGTACTTGTTCCCGGAGTCGGATGTTGGAAACGGGCCTGCGACGTCCAAAGCAATTCTTTCCCAAGGTGCTCCAACGTTGTACAACTTGAGCGCACCTCTACTGCGTGTTTGTGGCCCCTTAACTGATGAGCAGTTTGTACACTTCCTGCACCAGTCTTCCACATCTTCACGGCAGTGAATCCAGTAGAAGCGTTGCCGAACTTTCATTAAGGTCCTCTTCACTCCAAGGTGCCCACCGGAAATTCCGTCATGGAAGGATCTCAACACATCACTTACCCTTTTTCTTGGAACAACTACCTGTAGGTGAGCATCCTTTCCATTTTCCGTCTCCCATTTTCTGCACAGTACGCCATTATGCATGACCAGACTTTCCCATTGGGCCCAGTCGCTTTTTGTTACAGTACTCATTGGGGCTACTTCACACCATTTCGGTTTGGGAACGCCTGCTTTGATCCAATCGAAAATGGGTTTAATGTCCTGGTCTTCTTGCTGCGCTTGTTGCATGACTTTATTACTCCATTCTTCACTTACAGTATCAGTCCGCAACATTCTCACACAATCTTTGCCCTCTTGCCTTAAACAATGTTTACAGTCATCCGGACAAGGTCTTCGGGAAAGCGCGTCCGCGTTGCCGTGTAATTTTCCACTGCGATGTTCAATGATAAAGTAATATTCCTGTAGTTGTTCAATCCATCGTGCTACTTGACCCTCAGGATTTTTAAACTCCAATAACCATTTCAAAGCTGCATGGTCAGTTCTGATCCGAAATTGCGCCCAAGCAGATATTTACTGAAATGCTGCAACGTCTTGACAACTGCCAGCAATTCTCTCCGAGTGACGCAGTAATTCCTCTCTGGTTTCGATAGTAATTTACTAAAGTAGGCGATAACAACTTCCTGATCTCCTTTCTTTTGTGAAATTCCTCCGACACCAGTATTACTTGCGTCTGTGTCAACAATAAAATCATTCTCAGGGTCTGGGTATCCCAATATCGGAGTTTCACAAAGCCTTTATTTGAGATCGGCAAAAGCTGCTGCACACTGATCATTCCAGTCAAATCTTCGTTTCTCCTCCGTAAGCTGGTGCAAGGGCTTCGCTATATCTGAGAAGTTTTTCACGAAACGTCGATAATATGAGCAAAGTCCCAAAAAGGCACGAACTGCGGTCTTGTCCCTCGGTATAGGCCAATCCTTAACGGCACTTATCTTCTCAGGATCTGTCTGGATACCGTCTGTTGACACCACGTGTCCTAAATAATTCACCTTACGCTTGAAAAGTGAGCATTTTTTCGGGCTGAGTTTCAGGTTCGCATCTCGCAGCTTAGCCAAAACTTGCTCCAATTTTCTAAGGTGATCGTCGAAGTCTCTACCAACAATTATAATGTCATCCAGATATACCAGGCAAGTATCTCCAAGTAGACCAGCAAGTTCCATCAATCTCTCAAAGGTTGCTGGTGCATTACACAATCCAAACGGCATAACATTGAACTGCCACAGTCCCTTTCCGGTCGAGAAGGCGGTTTTCTCCTTATCGTGGTCCTTGATTTCCACTTGCCAGTAGCCACTTTTTAAATCCAACGTGGAAAACCATTTCATTCCATTTAAAGTGTCTAACGTGTCGTCGATTCGTGGCAGTGGATAACAATCCTTTTTGGTTACATCGTTAAGTCGGCGATAGTCAACACAAAATCACATGGTGCCGTCCTTCTTCTTTACCAAAACTACCGGTGAACACCAAGGACTTGTTGATGGCTCAATAACTCTGTTCTTATTCATCTCTTCAATCATGTCTTCCACTTCCTTTTTGCGAGCTACTGGAACTCGCCGAGGAGGTTGTCGGATAGGCATGGTTCCGCCAGTGTTGATCTCATGTTGTACAACTCCAGTTCTTCCAATATCACCGTCGTGCGCAGAGAAAACATTGCTGTAACGCAGCAGTAAATTACGCGCCTTCAGGAGTTCTTCCTTCGTGAGATTGTTTTGGCAACCATCCAATAATCCTGTAATGTCCACTCCTCTACTTGCAGGTTGTCCGCTTCCATTCGATCCCTGGCAACTTCGTATCCAAGAAATTTCTTCGCAAGTCCCGATAAGGCTTCCTTTACTAAGGGCATGTTTAGAGTCGCTGAGGTTTAGGACCCTTATAAACGCTGCAGATGACGTTGTCACAACCGTGCGAGCTGTTATCCACGGTTGACTACGATCATTTTTTTCTACTAATACGCAGCGATGAGATCCTCGTCCTGCATAGTGTGGTAATTTTACAGGAACTAAGGCTTGCGATCTTGGTCGAAGAATGGTCTTTCTGGCGCAGTAGACTTGTCCACTTACGCCACCTTCCATAGGCACTTCATCAACTCCGAATTTCAGGGCTCCGCCTTTTAAGTCGATTTTGCAGCCATGTTTTCTCATAAAATCCAATTCAATAATGCAATCGTCGATGATGTTAGCAACGATGACTTTGTGCCAGTAGTTCTATTCCCCAATTTGCACCGCCATTCCTCGCTCCCCCAGGACAGAAATGTACTGGCCGGTAGCCGTTTGCAGCTGAAGGTGCTTGGGTCGGACTAGATGATCTCTGGTTAAATGTTTCAGTAGCCGAGAACTGATCACAGTCCGAGAAGCTCCGGTGTCTATAGTAAGGTGACATGGTATTCCACCAATTTCTCCTTTGACGACCAGACTGTTCCCATCATTCACCTGTGAGATCATAACTGGGACATTTTGACCACCAGCCAGCACTCGTCCCTTAGTCCTGGCTTCTACTCGTTTCCCTGATGCGGCTCTAATGCATCAGAGCCTGCTGGCCTCTCCGTTGAGCCTGTTGTATCTCGTTGTGTTCTGCCCGCGTTCTCCACACCAATAACACCTTGGCTCAAATTCACGGCGAGCAGCAGTAGGCTCCCTGGCCGAAACCTCTCGCACCCTAAAAGGCCTCGAGTCCTGGCGTACAGCTTCGACCTCCAAGGCGTGGGCAACTGCATCCTTCACGCTCCCATGATGTCTCACAGCAGCTCTGACTTCCAAATCACGGATTCCATCAATGAAGGCCTGTACTAGCATGCTGTCCACAAATGAAGCCGATGCACTTCGGTAAGCTTTTCGGACCAATTTTACTATTTCGAGAGCCCACTGTTGTATTGACTCACTACGTCCTTGGGCTCGATCCTTCAGTTGAGCTCTGAATACATGCTCTAGATGGCTGTCCCCGTAACGTGCCTCCAAAGCTTCAAGAAGGCGGTCGTATGTCTTATTCTTTCCCAGAGCTTCCAGCACTCTTGAATACTATTACTTTTCCGATATCTTCTAGATCCTGTGCGGTCGACGTAACTATATTTATGTACTGTTCAATATTTTCAAAATCTGACAGACTTAACCGGTACAACTTACGCTCGAGAGCTATTCTTCTTCCTATACCATTATCCTCAAAAGCTTTCTGTAACGATTTCCAAGCTTCTGATGCAGTCTTTGCACTTCTAACGTGAGTTATGGCTGCACCATCTACAGTTAGGCAAATCTTAGCAAGAGCTTTTGTATATTTTTTTACCTTTGTAGCCTCAGGAGTCGTGTCACCTTCTGGGCATCCAGTAACAGTCGACAACAGATCCTTGTGGAGGAGGTAGTTCCTCATTTTGAACTTCCACGTTGGATAACCCTCTTTACCTCGAAGGCAAAAATTTGGCAATGACGAAGAGCTTGACTTCACTACTACACTACTAGCATTACCACTATCGTGTGACACATTTATACCGTAACTGTTCTAGTATTATTTTTTGGTCACAACAAAAAAAAAATTCATAAAAAAAACACATTTATAATTTATACACGTATTTTATGGTTTGCTCCTTTTTTCTCGTGCTGATAACGTGTTGGAAAATATGCAGGATACGTGTTAAATTTAAGTATTTAAGAAAAAGATGTTATTAGGTGTAAGATTTGTAATGAAGTGGTAACCAAGTTAAACAGATTTATACAAATAAATATAAGAATTACAACATGTCATATAAAGAAGTAAAAAGAACATGTCTAAGCCGAGTCAACACAGCTGACATTAGCCATAATCTACAACAGTTTTTATCCGACTTAAAAAAAAGGAGGTTCTCAGTTTGACCCGTATGTATGGTTGTTTGTTCGCGGTTATCTCGCGTTTGGCTGAATTGATTTTGATGCGGTTTTCAGAAAAGTATTTGGTACACTTACGAGAGGAGTTAGTATTTTAACCGACTTAAAAACGGAGGTTCTCAGTTTGAACTTTTTACAGAGTGGTCCTACTTACCGTACTTTCGAGGTGGTCCTATTGTCACCAAATCTGAATCTGATGAGGGGATCTATGAGGAATTGAGGGAACTCCTCAAATATTAATCATAATCATAATCATAATCATAATAATAATCTTTATTTGCAAGAATACCTACGTATACAAGTAGGCAGTAGTATATTATAGGCATACATACACCGATTGTAGTATTTTTAGTAACAAGTCCAGCATTTGCATTCAGAAAGTATCATTTGGTGAAGTGAAACTGATGAAGAAGACCACAGATGGCCACCGGAACTCCCCGACCGTACCGATTTCAAGGGTGGCAATAACATATCTCGATTAAGATAGTTAAGCAATTGTAACGGAGAACATTTAATTGTTTAAATATGACTATGACTTTCCCGAGGTGTTGCTTGCGGCGAGCTTAAAATGTCTTTATGTTTCATATCAACTAAGAAGTGGAGCTAAATAACAGTTTATTATGATCAGTAAAAAGTATAAAATAAAATAAATGTATAAAATAAAAAAACATTTAATCATTGCTCCACAACATTAACCGCTAATATGAAAAAAAGTAGTAAAATTAGGTACTACAAGGAAGGAAGGCTAGAAATTAAAGGGAGAAATGGGGAAAGGCCATAGGGGTCAAAGTAATTATGAAATAGCAATTCCAGATTTAACTACAAGTAGACGTCCGTATGTCATTATCAATATTTAGATTTGGGAGGTCGTTCAGGATATATTAAACTCTAAATGTGAAATTTCACTAGAATTACATGTACCCAACTCATACAGTCAAAACTACAAATAGGTACTTATGACTAGAAACAATAATTCCGAAAACAACACGATGATGATATTGTAACCTCCGACAAAAACTGTATTGATATTGAAGAACGAAACGACTTCTCGCTTTCGGTGACGGATTTCACTGACCGTGAATTACAAAAATATTGTACGTAGGTAGTTGAGGACTGAATTACAAAACCCGTTTTTTTTTGCGTGTAACGAAAATAAACCATCATGGTATGACAGATTTTCGTTATTCAATGGAATACAGTTAACGTTGTCTCAATTAAACATGAAGAACGTACGTATAATTCACATTTTACCCAGAAATCTTAAAGTTAAATTTTATATTCTGTAAGCCTTTGCCTTTTAGACTCCATGGTTCACAATCGATTTGTGAAAGCGTTATTTTTGAACGAGGTTTAATGTTTTTAAAGACATTATAATGTTTGTTTCAGAAGAAATCTTCATATTCCCAGAGTTACCTTGTTCAACAGACGGTGGACTATGTGTCTTATCTACGGATTGTCCTGAGGGAAGTCAGGCTCGAGTCAAGGGATTGTGTCCTTTACAGCAGAAAAACGGTGTGGAATGTTGCCATGGACGTAAGTATTATGATTTTAAAAGTGCGTAATAGTTGATTGTGAAGTTAATCACGATAATTATTTTATAAAATTGTGTCACGTTACATGCATGACCTTGAAAATGGGAAAAAATAAAATAAATCATTGGTGCATTAGTCATCATTCGCTATATAGAGCAATTCCTTAAAAAATGAATTTTTAACAAAAAAAATATAACTGTGTTCTTTTACAGTGCCGGTATCGGAAACACGTTGTCAAAAGAATGGTGGCGAATGTAAAAAAAACGAACTTTTCTGTCCTGAAAACTTGACATTCAGACGCGCGACTGGTTGCGCTGCGGATGAAAAATGTTGTATTTTAGTAAACTGAATATAATTATTTTCTGTATTTAAAGGCTCTACTCTTACTTTTACCTAAACCTGCCACGCGTTGAACTCGGTTTTTAACCGACTTCAAAAAAAGGAGGAGGTTCTCAATTCGTCGGGTTTTTTTTTTTTATGTATGTTCCCCGATTACTCGAAGACCACTGAACCGATTTGAAAAATTTTTTCGTTGTTTGAATGGTTATACTTTCTAGTTGGTCCCATTGTCACCACGTCAGGATCTGATGATGAGATCATGGAGAAATCAAGAGAACTCCTCAAATATTATAGGCACACCTATAGCGATTTTGGTATTTTTCACTGTAACTCATGCATTTGCTTTTGAAAAGTCCTATATGGTGAAGTGGAACTGATGATGAAGACCACAGATGGCCACCGGAACTCCTTAACGGTACCTATTTCAAGGGTGGCGATAAGATATTTCGATAAAGGAAGTTGAGCGACTATGACGAAGCACATTTAGGTTTAAATATGACTATGACATTCCCGCGGCGTTGTCTGCGGCGAGCTTGAAATGTTCTATAGTTTCTTATTAGTATTTAGAAGTGGAGCTACGTAACAGCATAAATAGGATCACTAAAAAGTATAAAATAAAATAAATGTTTAAAAAAACAAAAAACCGCCTTCAAAAAGCAAAAGATAACTTCTGTAAAATGGTAGGTAAATAGGTCAGTCCAACTGAAGTCGGCGTCCAACAATATTTTAACCAAAAGCAGACTTCAGTTGGACTGACCTATTTACCTACCATTTTACAGAAGTTATCTTTTGCTTTTTGAAGGCGGTTTTTTGTTTTTTTAATTATTAAACGATACCACATACATCTAGTTTCGGTCCAGGCAAAATCGAGTTATGATGAATTAAACGCTCACACAAATTTACATACATAAACCCTACAGACATACTTGTTACAAAAAATCCCTATATAATTATAGGTTTTTTTTTTTTTGAAAAATGTGTATATGTATCTGGAGATGAAATATGCAGTAATAACCTCACTTTTATTTGTAGCTCTCCACTTATGACCCTATTTTCGACAACCATAATTTCATTTTAATGATTTAATTTATGTTCATTTTTATCTTTGATAGATGAGCGCAAGCAAGCTTTACGACTATGTCAAATTATTGTTATTGCTTGCTGGGTTCAACAGCTGTAAGATACAGATAGACAGATAGCACAGTCTCACAGTTATTGTTGGAAAGCGTTGGTAGAGTTTGACTTGTTTGACAGTGTCCATGCCTACTGACAGAAAAAAAACAACTCTTTGATACCCAATAAAACGTCTCTTGAACAGGGCTCGGAAACCTGGTGGTTTTTTTAACTAGCTCGTCGGAAATGCCATACCTTCATTACAAATTAATTAGCAATCGATATTAATTCTGTTTTGATCAAAGAGCAAAATAAAACTGATCCTGCTCGGTTAAATTCGCTTGCTTTTTTCCGCACCGCTCACCGCCACCACACTTTCCTCGTCTTTTCTACCCTAATAGCTAGGTCTAGTTGCATTTTCATTTGCTAAGCCTAAAGTCAAGCAGGCCTTATCATTTTAAAACACCGTAGTCGCCACGCCATTTTGCTACCTATAATATACATAGCGGCAACAGAAATACATCTTCTGTGAAAATTTCAACTGTCTAGCTATCACAGTTCATGAGATACAGCCTGGTGACAGACAGAGGGATAGACGGACAGCGGAGTCTTAGAAATAGGGTCCCATTTTTACCCTTTGGGTACAGAACCCTACAATGGATGGAGCATAGATGATTACAAATTCATGACTGCCATTGTGTTGTTAATACTGAAGACTAAATTTTGAGTTAAGCCGGTTTATTATTAAGTGAGCGTTTGACCAACAATGGTCAAGTTATAATGGCCGTTTTCGTAACGTCTCTTTTACTCATTAGATTAGGTCAATCCCAATATATCGTCCTTTTCTGATTTCGTAGTGATGACCGGCGTTGTTTCTAAATACAATAGGTATTTGGTCGATAATTTTTCCGATTTCGAACATATTTGTATATTATTGATAGTAATATTTTATTGGTTACTATAGTAACGTTTAAACAACAGTCACCGTGGTGATATTTTAGGTAAGAAGTTTCACTGTTTAGTTCTATGAGCGATTGCTGAATGAGGAAAAATAGCCGCCACCATTGGGCTGAATTCTTTCAAAATAGACTGGTTGTGTTTAGTGGTAGTAGGTAGTGTAGCATTACCGCTACAAATCGCGTTGGTTCGCGTTATTTATTGATTATTTATTTCGCCTTTTTCGTTTCTCAGCCTTTTTGGTATTGTGGACTTGTTCATTGACCGGTTAGAGTTTGTAATTTCTACTGACAGTTTTGAATTTTGAATTCGTTTTTGTTAGATCCGTTCCTTGTTTTGGGAATGTCATTCATTCTCGTACTCTTGCCTTGATACAACAGAAAAATTGGATAATTTCTAGTCATCCCAAGTTTCTCTATAACTGAAGCCAGCTTCGAGTGCCGCGTCCGGCCGTTAAGTTACGTGAAGACATTAGCTATTACGCCGTAGTCTCAATGGTGGGCCGAACATTTTTGTGCTGTTGTCTTCTGTGTGTCCGGATAGCGGGTGAGTTGGTTTTTGTTGCCGAATAAGTCTTCACAGCCCTCCATCCTAAGGAAGCCTTTCTTCCGTCCTTTTCGTTCAATTTTGTGAGTAAAGGTGTCCTTTGCAGCACCTCCGCTTACCCCATATCTTCCGACTCAACGCCCCGACTGAAGATTTGGACGACTGGATTCAGCGTGTGGTTCGCCGTCAAGTTCGCTGGCAACGGGTCGTCGTCTGCGGCAGCGCCCGCAGGTTTTACCCGCTGCGACAGTTGCGACGAACGCAGGGTGGTTACATCTTCACACGGCGACAAGCAACGGCGGATATTCGCAGGACAGTTACTATTTCGTTGATTTTTAGTTTTTAAAATTCTAATCTGAGTCCGCGAACTCATCCCTAACCTACCTAAGGTTTTTCATTCGGTTTCATTTTGGCAATAAATGTTATTAGATCCCTAGACCTTTTTTACCGATCAAAACCATAATTTGTTATCCCTGTTTTATAATACTTCGAACATATCAGTTTTAATCATGAAGCGCTTCTTGCATTTTAACAGATTCTTGTTGTTTTAGTTCGAATCAGAATAACCTTTAAATTGAATACAAGTTTTGGCCTGACCGTGTTCTAAGGTGGTCTTTCACCCTTTATTAGGCAATGTGTTTTAAACTAGGAAATCTTTTTAATGTGACAATCCACAGACCGTTTTGTGCTAAATTGTTTTGATACGTAAGCTAAGTTCCGTAACAGTCTAGTGATCTTGTTTTTTTATAGTTACATTGTATGTAGTTTGTTTTAATTTTATCATTGTGTGTTCTCCTTATTATATAACCCTGTTGAATTTCGTTCGGTTTTATTTTACTTATACAGGTCCAAATTTACGTGCTGATGGTTTTATCGTAACCATCCCGTGTAGTGTTCCGTACCCTTTTATCATTTTGTAGCGCTTGTTCCCCTCCGCGGAGGTTGTGAGATGTTTCCTCACGGATTACTCCACGGAGGGCCTTGCGCCCCCTCCGTGGAGCGGTTCTGTTTTCAATATTTTCTTGTTTCCCCTCCGCGGAGGCGTCATGCCCCTCCGCGGAGGTTGTGAGGTGTTCTTCACAGTTTACTCCACGGAGGGCCTTACGCCCCCTCCGTGGAGGTTTTGTGGTAGATGCCGCGAGGGCATTAGGCCGCCCTCGCGGTGGTCTTGAGTTTACTTCTTTCTTCTTCTTCCTTCCAACTCTCGGATTGAGAGTAAATTTCGTTCCACCTTTCTTGTTGCATTCAGTGTATTTCTGCTATCAGATAGATTTGGTGGTCAGATTTTTTTTGTCCCCAATTTCTTCTGAGTCGACTTTTGTTGTGAGAATTTACCTTGCCGTGTTCACTTTTTTCGGTCTGACTATACATATTGTTATTCAAAGTTCGAAGTTTGTTAATCACCTATCACTTTGTTCACGTTAGGCATTTGTTTGCCATCGTATCAACTATAGTGCAATAACAGGTCTTGATACTTGTGGTTTTTCTCGCGCTAATTTCCAAGACGGAATTGTTTTGTTGGGCTATATTACTGGGTCAACGGTTAGATAGTTTTCGGTAACTGTTTAATCAGTGATTTTGGGTATCATAGCGGAATGGTTGGTATGTAAACTTCGTGCACTGGTATGCCTTAGTTTAAGAGCTAGTGTCTTGGAATTTTCGGTTAGAGTACTTATCCCGATCGTGTTACTTGTTCTGTCATTTGGTATACCCAGTATGATAATTCGTTATACCTTTATTTTCTGATTGATAGTTCTGATAGGCTTCTTTGCGTATATTGTGGTGGTTGATTTGTATAATCCTTAATTTTTAGTGTTAGGATAATTTGATTCAATTTTCGTCGCGGATATTTGTTAGGGTTTCTAGATGGTATTTGTAGTAGGTTATTTCTTGTATTTGCGTAGGTTTGTAATAATGGTCTGTTAAACACATTTTTTGCAGTTTTTGTTGGCTGACTGTACTAGGTGAAAGTTAGTTATAGAGGTGCTTTTTTCCAGCAGGCTGTATTATTAATAAAATAGTTTTAATGTGTTAGGCTAGATGTTTTAGGGTAGGTGGCTGCAGTTAGTCAGAATTAGTCCTAGTTTAGTCAGTCTAGTATCAAGATCGTTTCGGTTCAACTATACTAGGTGAGCGATCTTTGGTGTTCAGGTGTGATTTTCGTCGCGTCTGTAGTTTTGTTTTTCATTTTAGGTTAACCTTATCAAGGTCAACTTTGACAAATGCTGTTTGTGTTTAACCTTTATATTTTAAAGTGTGTTTTTGGTGTTTTGTGTTTGATGTTTAGGGTTGTCACTTTTGGAAATTTTAGGGATGTCACTTCGATATTATTTTAGGGTTGTCACTTTTGGGAATTTTAGGGATGTCACTTCGATATTATTTTAGGGTTGTCACTTTTGGAAATTTTAGGGATGTCACTTCAATATTATTTTAGGGTTGTCAATTTTTTGTTTTTTTGTTCTAGTGAGGGGATAATTGTAGCATTACCGCTACAAATCGCGTTGGTTCGCGTTATTTATTGATTATTTATTTCGCCTTTTTCGTTTCTCAGCCTTTTTGGTATTGTGGACTTGTTCATTGACCGGTTAGAGTTTGTAATTTCTACTGACAGTTTTGAATTTTGAATTCGTTTTTGTTAGATCCGTTCCTTGTTTTGGGAATGTCATTCATTCTCGTACTCTTGCCTTGATACAACAGAAAAATTGGATAATTTCTAGTCATCCCAAGTTTCTCTATAACTGAAGCCAGCTTCGAGTGCCGCGTCCGGCCGTTAAGTTACGTGAAGACATTAGCTATTACGCCGTAGTCTCAATGGTGGGCCGAACATTTTTGTGCTGTTGTCTTCTGTGTGTCCGGATAGCGGGTGAGTTGGTTTTTGTTGCCGAATAAGTCTTCACAGCCCTCCATCCTAAGGAAGCCTTTCTTCCGTCCTTTTCGTTCAATTTTGTGAGTAAAGGTGTCCTTTGCAGCACCTCCGCTTACCCCATATCTTCCGACTCAACGCCCCGACTGAAGATTTGGACGACTGGATTCAGCGTGTGGTTCGCCGTCAAGTTCGCTGGCAACGGGTCGTCGTCTGCGGCAGCGCCCGCAGGTTTTACCCGCTGCGACAGTTGCGACGAACGCAGGGTGGTTACATCTTCACACGGCGACAAGCAACGGCGGATATTCGCAGGACAGTTACTATTTCGTTGATTTTTAGTTTTTAAAATTCTAATCTGAGTCCGCGAACTCATCCCTAACCTACCTAAGGTTTTTCATTCGGTTTCATTTTGGCAATAAATGTTATTAGATCCCTAGACCTTTTTTACCGATCAAAACCATAATTTGTTATCCCTGTTTTATAATACTTCGAACATATCAGTTTTAATCATGAAGCGCTTCTTGCATTTTAACAGATTCTTGTTGTTTTAGTTCGAATCAGAATAACCTTTAAATTGAATACAAGTTTTGGCCTGACCGTGTTCTAAGGTGGTCTTTCACCCTTTATTAGGCAATGTGTTTTAAACTAGGAAATCTTTTTAATGTGACAATCCGCAGACCGTTTTGTGCTAAATTGTTTTGATACGTAAGCTAAGTTCCGTAACAGTCTAGTGATCTTGTTTTTTTATAGTTACATTGTATGTAGTTTGTTTTAATTTTATCATTGTGTGTTCTCCTTATTATATAACCCTGTTGAATTTCGTTCGGTTTTATTTTACTTATACAGGTCCAAATTTACGTGCTGATGGTTTTATCGTAACCATCCCGTGTAGTGATCCGTACCCTTTTATTTTTATGGAGCGCTACAGTAGACAGCAAATACAGAAACAGAAACTGGAAATCACACATATCTCCAGATATCGATATTGATTTAACAGGTGGAAAGAAGTGGTCTCTGCCTACCTACCTACTGCGTGATTTAATGTATGTATGTATCGATATTTAAAACAATAATGCGAAGTAAAGAAAACCACGGTAGGCTTAGGGTATGCAAAGCTCTTCCGAGAAAGAGTTGACCAGAGCTGGACCAAAAATCTTTGGAAACTCAGCAGAAGCCAACTCCGATACATTATCGGAGGTTTTTACTGGGCACTTTGGGGTTAAACATTTCCTAGCAAAGATGCGCCTTCATGATAACACAGATTGTAGAATGTGCGGCAAAGACGTGAAAACAATGAAACACTTTTTGTGTGAATGTGATGCTCTCGCCGGAGTAAGGATGAAAATTCTCGGTTGTGACTACCCAGAACCAAAAGATTTCAAGACACTGACATTGCGATTGCACTCCACTATCCGCTTTCTGGAAGGGAAGGGGTGGAAGCTGCATTATTGGATTAATCGCTATACATAAAGAGAGGTAAATACACAAAAGATCCCATGGGGTCAAAGTGTATCCGTAAGGACCCCACCAATAAGATAAGACAATACAGCATTCAGCCATTTCCCTTATCATTTTTTTTTGAAACGATAACAGGTTTTTCAGTCGTCATATAAAGAGAACGCATCCACTTTGTGCAGGTAGACCGACAAACTAGAATAATCTATTTCGGAGGTCGTTACCAGAGTTATCATGACCTTCTGTAATTATAGTACTTATGGTAAAATGGAGTACTTATTCCCACTGGGTTCGAGACGTTTTATGTTTTGTTAACTAAATCTGGTCGATTTCATTGTTTGATTATTTGTTATTACTTAAATAAATTGCACTAAACAACATGTAACTAGTTTTTTAATTGTACCTTAATTTATGAAGCCTTTTCAGATATAATAGTTATACAATTCACTACCAAATCCCAATCGGAGACTATAATATTAATAACGTATCAATTATGGTCCATGATACTGTTACGTACGTGGGGATAGGTAACTGGTAGAAATGCACGAATACACCGATAATCAAAAGTAGACTTTAATTACGCACTCACTTAAACCGTTACAAAACAATTATCGCACAATAAACTTCGAATACTCAGATGATCGCTCGGGTCGCTCTTATTCGCACTGTTCGCTTTCCAAGTAAAGACTGACTCGTCGCAACCGGTGTCCGCCGTTTTATAGTTCCCGAGTCCGATTATTCTAGAAGGCCTTCCGGAATGTTCGATGTACTTCGCCCCGCCAAGGTTGATCGAGACTGTTCGTTGCTGGAATGTTCTACGCCTTGCTACCTTGTTGTTTTTACGATCGCAATGACCTTAACTCACGGGTCTGGATGAGTCTGGAATGTTCCGCGTGTTGCTGTCTCATTTCGTGTTATCTCTTTCACACGCTTCTGGAAGGTTCTCAGTATCGCCGTCTCTTTCTAATCGTGTTATCTTTTTCACACACTTCTCGAAGGTTCTCAGTATTGCTGTCTCTTTCTAGTCGTGTTTTCTCTTTCACACACTTCTCGAAGGTTCTCAGTATTGCTGTCTCTTTCTAATCATGCCACTCTTTCACTCTTAGTGGAAAAAATGCCATATACTGAAATGTACTTCAAAGGCCCATAAGGGGTCCTGAAAATGCCTGAAAATGGGTTTTCAGGTTATGGCGTAATCTGATAGAGGGTGGCCTGAAACGGACTGAAAACATGTTTCAGCCGCCTGAAAACAACGGTAAGTTGGTCGAAATTTTGATAATCTGGTATGTGATAGAGCTACCTCTGAAACGGACTGAAACGATATTTCAGCCTGCTGAAAACGCTTCTAAAGCACCAAAATTGTCGATAAAAGATGAGACGGCTTATGCCATCGGCGTAACAATACTAATAATAGGACAATGATGGTGATATTACACATATTTATTGACATTATACTTTTCTGTAATGATTGTAAAGTGTAGTGTAAGTGTAATTTAATGGGCCAATTTTAATAAATACGTTTATTAGGTACGGTAGGTAAAGTACCTAGGTTTAACACTTTATAGCAAACTAAACTGGAGCAACCACATTCATAAAAGAATAGAAAAGGCAGGTGTCTTCTTCTGGCAGTGTAGGAGAATGGTAGGCAATAGGTGGGGCCTCTCACCGAAAGTCATTCTCTGGCTATACAAGACAGTAATTCGACCTCTTCTCTGCTACGGGGCGCTGGTCTGGTGGCCAAGAACAGACCTCGCTACCGTCCACAACAAGCTGCAAAGACTCCAGAGACTTGCCTACATGGCCACTACCGGCAGCATGAGGACTACACCGACTGCCGCCATGGAGGCCATGCTCGATCTACCTCCGCTTCACCTCCATGTTCAATAGAAAGCTGCCCTATCTGCGGTAAGGTTACGAGCTCTAAACCTCTGGTCTAGCCAAGGTGCTAAGCATGCAGCCAGCCTAGATAAAGTATACAATGAATATCCGTTGCTCAGGGCAGGTACGGACGGGATTCCCAAACGAATGGTCTTCGATAAGAGGTACAAAATTCAGTTATATGAAGATGACAACTACGAAGGTCATGCATGGTCAGCACCGGAAGAGAGGATATGTGAGATGCATCTTTGAATAACATTAAACTTAGAGCAGAGGCGCTCGCGTTCATAGTACAAGCATGAAGAAGTTTCAAGAAATAAGTATAATTAAAGCATTGTGTTATTGACGTGTACCGCGACGAGAGGAAGAAGTATTGGAGCTGATCCGGAAGAGAAGAGAAGGATGGAGCAGATGGACTACCAGGACAGTATTGTTTTATATTGTGTTTAATGTTTGTTATGTGTTTATGAGGTTCATATTTTCGATTCACGTATTTATATAGAGTTAGATTGGAAGGTATTTCGAGTAATGATTTTATACATCATTTCATTTTAAGTAATAATTTTTTGCGATGGGAAAAATAATATTAATTTTATATTTGAACATTTTTTTTTTAACTCACTTCAAATATGAGACAAGTCAGTAAATTTTGAATTTTGACGTCAGTTCACGTCAATTTATGTCGAAGTAAATAAATAATAGAAATACTAATACTAAGTTTTCCTAATTATTTATCATGACTATGATCGATTTGTGATAATAAGATACAATTAGGATATTGGAATTGTAGAAAAAATTGGTTTTTTATGGAGTGTGTATAAGTATGTGAATGACATGACCGCGATATATTATGAATGTGAGAAACGGGTGCTAAGAATGTAAACCCATAAGATTTCATAGAAATCGGGGAAAGGTGAATTGCCTTTCATCATTCACTACGGCAAACGTTTCGCTTGGGGTTAGTTAACAATTATTATGGCTTAGGTGTACCCATTATGAGTTCATAGCAAACTCGGGTAACGATGGTTCGATGCCATCGATCACTTATAGTTATGGTGATTTCAGGGGGGATTAATGAATTAAGCTTTTTATTGATAGCGGTCATCGGTCGTTAGGAAGTTAGGCTATAGGAATGTTGAACAGTTAAGATGGATTAGTTATGATGAATGAGGAAACTAAACATATCTGAAAGTAGAGAACTGACATATTAACTTGTCTCAAATGGTTTTAATTTTTCATGTACCGCTACAACGGAGGCAAGCTGTTTATAGAAAGATGACCACAATGTTGCCGTAGCATCAGGCATCGCAGATGGGGGGGGGGGGGGAAGTTTGACGCATACATATTAAGGCATGCGATATATCATTTTCGTTGCGAGGTAACGATGCAGCGGATTAACTTGCTCGCCGAGGATCGGATACAACTGCTATAGGCCCCGAACCGATCATACCAACACCATTTAGCAGGGTTCGATCCCTGCTGCTCAATCGTACCAAGAGATTACACATGGAATACTGGGTGAGTCACGACAAGTGTAGACAGGCTAAAGAAGCACTGCCTACTATTAACAGTCGACTCTCCAAGGCACTCCTCCGGCTTAGCAAATCTCGACTAAGGACGGTAACTAGTGTTTTAACTGGGTATGGACCATTTAACAAACATCTTTTTAATTTAGGTGTTACAGACAGTCCTCTATGCCGTGCGTGCATGGAGACAGAAGAGACAGCCGCCCACGTAGTGCTGAATTGCAGAAAGGTGGCGCAGTACAGGGCTAAACACCTCGGTTCGCTGAGGTGTCTCCCAGAGGCAACCACTGACATCAAAGGTTTGGTTGGCTTCCTGGAGGAGTTGGGATGACTTGACTAAATATAAGTGGTAATCCCACCCATACGCAAAATAGGCGCTAGACGTCGAGTTGCGGAAACCAGCCCGCTTACAAATTACAATTACAAATTAGGTACGTTTCATTAAAAGTTTTTAATGATTCTGGGTAAGTTACATAACACTTATAACTAAGTATATTGGTCGTGATTATCTTTTTTTACATTCCGATCCAGATCTTTCACAATGCCAAAATATACCATGACTGATATATCGATAAGAAATACCATCACAATAAGTATGTCCCATCCCTACTCGGTCGGTGAAAGATCGGACGACCTTTAAATAACCAATCACGTCATCGCTTCCTCTTTCCCCACATCCCGTGCCTACCTCCATGTTTGGTGATTTAGACGTTTAAAAAAAGTTGCATTATGCGGTATAGTCCATATTCGCTTAGATAGTGTCGCTACACTCACACGTACTTGTGGTTATTGTAATAAAATACGAATATAATTCGAAGTAAACTGCCATATTCACTTACGGCGTAACACCCGCAAGTGAATTTGGCAGTTTACACCGAAATATATTCGTATTTTATAACAATAACCACAAGTACGTGTGAGTGTAGCGACACTATCTAAGCGAATGGACTATATCTATTGGGGGTGATCTGTGGGATGTACCTATTAACATCCTATCCTACATGTATTATCAATGCGAAAGGTTATTCGTGCGTGAGTTTGTTACTTCTTCGCTAAAACGGATGGACACACATATACACTGGATTAACACATACGAGTAGGCTACCTGGAATCCCGAAATAAATCACTGTTCCCGTGGGATGGCAAAATTACTAATTCTACGCTGACGAAGTCGCGGGCAGAAGCTAGTACTACATAAGTACTGATGGGTGGGGGTGAAGCTAACTTTTTAAAGGTCCCTTTTTTTAGTTTATCGTAAATCACTCGTAAACGGTGGACCATAGCAAAAAATGTTCTCATACATAAGTAATCTACATAAAATCTTCTTTTACTTTTTTTCTAGGATTAATATTTAATGAGATATGGAGGGAAGAAGTTGGACAATAATAGTATATTATGCAATTAGTGAATAAAGGACGGATTTAAAGCGAGGGCCATAGATGACTCACAAGCAAGTGATGGATACTAACAACTGAATCACGACCGCAGGGAGTGATTCAAGAGTTAGAATCCTGAGCATTGAGGTATGTTAACTAGAGGGGCAGTCACCACGCATAACCCGTTGCCACGTCATTGGTGACTGCAGTCATCAGTCGGCCATTTGTCAAGTAAGTTGTCAAACAGACACCAACCGTAGAAGAAGCTGCGAAAAATGGGGAAATGCGTGGTGAAAGAGTGCTTATCGAAGTCTGAAAGACATAATAACGCACAAGGAATTACTTTTCACATGTAACTATATTGTTTCTGTATCTAAATTAATGTAATTAACACGAAAACTTTAATAAAATAGCAGATATTATATTTGTAGGCCCATTGTTACATTTCCCCGAGTTTTCGGGGGAATTCAATATTTTCGGCCATCCGTTAAATAAATAAAATTTATGTTTCTAAACGTTTACACTTGTGGGCGCTTAACTTTACTGCTTAACAACTTACGTACTTAATAGTAT
Source organism: Acleris literana (assembly GCA_946894065.1). Taxonomy (NCBI): domain Eukaryota; kingdom Metazoa; phylum Arthropoda; class Insecta; order Lepidoptera; family Tortricidae; genus Acleris; species Acleris literana. The sequence continues at coordinate 48,508,536 of OX335668.1, forward strand.
TGTGGTGTAGCCTTATATCTAGGTATTTGGAGTTCTAAACTTTAACGGAAAACAATCAAACTCAACAAGTCAAAACCGCAGTATATACAGTGGTGGCCACATAATTAGGGACACTTGTTGTTTCCCCATACAATTGCCTACAAATATGACTTTTCGATTTTGACCACTAATCAAAAAGTTCTCGACCAATTTTATTGCTAAATACATTTTACTTTACATAATTAACTAAGGTTTAAACTGATGTACAGTGAACTAATATTAAAAAATGACCTTATATTTTATAAGGATTTAAAAACTAAGTGCTGACGCGTCCATACAAAATTCTACAACTTTGTATGAGAGTCGAATATTTATTTTTTCACATCCTTTAAAAATGAAAGATCCGATCTCAACAGAGATAAATTGTACATATATTTAAACTTTACTTTATTAGTTAACGATAAGTTTTTTTTTATATCTGGTAGATGTAGAGATGGTAAATGAACTCGTTTTAAGCTTTTTGCGATGCGTTCCCTGTAAAATATCCATAGCGTCAAAATGTTTTACACAAACGTAGCCATTTCGAACGTCTGACAAATATAACAATATACTCGTATACCATTATATTGTAATTTTAGTAATAGCAGGTAGAAAAAAATACAAGCATTAAAAGCTTTCAAACAGAGTCTTGTATTAAGTTGTCATTCGAGAGTCAATCAAAAAGCATTGATACGCGAAAAAAAAATAGCACATGCGGATAACTTCTTTCGCAAATTATTCCTAAAAGTTAGATCTATGTATAATTTTCAGTAATTATGAGGGAATATAACTTTTAGGTGCATTTTCCCGCGTTTTGTCTGCTTCGCTGCAGCGTAAGCAAAGACATTTGCGTGGATGTTCTATATATGACTTAAAAATTGTTTTTCTAAAGTGTTAAGCTTTCACCATCAAATATTAGATAAAAAACACACTAGCCTTCTTCGGAAGATATTTTTAGATGGTCTAATTAGTTCAAAAGGTTCAAAGCTAGCCTTGAAGATGACTGACAGAAGTGGCCGTCGACCAACTGCAGTCAGCGCAGTAAATGATACGGATGACTGAAATGCTAGCGCGGAAGATCAACAAACCGCATTCAAGACCATGAAAAATCGGGGCAGTTAGTTTGTTGGTGTTTTTTCCACCTCATAGGAACATTTTGACAAGAATAAACATTTATGTCAATGGATGCTACATATAGGCTTTCCGGAACGGTAAAAGAAGACCCGTGTGTATATACCCTTAAAAATATACTAGGTCAAGATTAGGATAAGTCTAGGGTTAGATAGGCTTTCTAGAATTTAATAGCGACAAAAATAGGCTCTTTTATAACAATATGATTCGAAAAACATGAAAGCATTATCGATATTGATGTTTTCAGACACCTGGTTGCAAATTTAACAGTAAAACACTCTGAACATAGGTTGACAATGGTACCAGCTCGGTATTAAGACGCCAAATTTTGAAATATAAAGCATAACTAACCGTGTATACCAACAAAAATAGGATTAAAATTAGTTTTTTTAATCCGTAAATTGGCTCTGTGTATCCATAAAGATACATAGATAAAGTATAACGTACCTGGTAATGTATCTTTAAAGATACATAGCAGGATGAACCTGACTTAATGGTCTAGCTGGCGGTGTGCATTTATAGATACATATGCATAAATCCTACGTTAGAGGCCATTGTTATGTTGTTTTGATATACCAAGATTGCTGTTGTGGATTGGAAATATACTTACTAATACAGTAATAACGATAAATTAGCATTATTAAAGCAAAAAAATAATAAAATTATTTATTTTTATGAAACGATGCGTTAACGCAGGTTTTCGGTCCGTTATTTTGCGTGCTACTGTCAAAATGGATTAACCTAGCAGTACAAAATAATATTACTCCGACTTATTGGAATATCCGTTAAAATAATGCGCGTAAAAAATAATTGCTAAGTCCTTAATTTACTCTCTAGATTTTTTAAAAGAGTAACGTGCATAAAAATGCACAATGTCAAGTATAGGGTTAAAATAATATTATACTCCTTTTATTATTAAATTTCTTTAATATGGTCTACACTATCTTGAATCATAAGCTCAAGAAAAAATAACAATCGTAATAATAATCTAGGACAGTTACAAAATAGAACAGTGCGGTAGGTAACAAAAAGTACTAAGTTAAGCTGAGTTCACAAAGGTATTATTTTCCTTGAAAAAATAATATTTTTAAATGATAGGCCCCTGTAAATACGAGTATTACGATAGTTCCAAGTAATTAGTTTTGGAAACATTTACAGCAAATGTAATCAAGGGCGTGAACTTGGCCAGTACATGCCCGACGAACCCACTTTTTACAGTTTATACATTGTGTCATGTTACTCTGAGCAAAGAGAGTTATAGGAGACCATACAGGGGGCTGATTTTTGACTTTCGAGCGCTCGAAAGTTTCACTCGGAACTGAGCAAAATATGTGAAACCGTATTTTTGAAATTACGAGCGATAGAAAATTTAAAGACAAGTGGTCCGAACCCGCCTTTCGCGTAACACACTCGCAATCACAATCGTTTTCATTTTGAAAATCGAAGGCTTGTCTGCATACAAAATGAAACCAATTGTTTTGTTTTGAAGCCGATCGCGATTGACGCGAAAGGCCTGCCGGGACCGCTAGCTTCATAGGCAGGGTCACTACCGATTAGGCTTCGCCGTTGTCAAATAAAGTAATTGAAAATTTATTACTACCATTCTTGTAAGCGAGAAATGAAACAAAATGAAAAATTTAAACAATTATTTTTATCTGTAACGATTCCTATTATGAAGGAATTCACTCATTCATTTTGGGGGAAATTTTCATGTTGTAGGCCACACTACACATTTCATATCAGGTGAGTTCGCCATCTTTGTCTATTATTTTCTTTGTTTATTACTAGCTTATTAGTGTAAAAGAGGTAGATATAGTTTTTTGTTCAAATATTATTTATTGGTTTCAAAGCTACGACGCGATTATTAGTAGTTGGCACGTTTTATGGGCATTTTTCCGTAAAGAAGTTATTATATAAATTAAAGTAAAACATCCTTAATTTAACAATACTGATCCACTTTGTTACTTAGAAGACCTTCTTCGTTTTTACTTTGTGTAAATACTTTACTTGATAATATTTTTTTGGGATATGTTTTTAACCCTATACTTGGCAAGACATTTTTTTCTGAAATGTTGGTTTTTTTTATCAATCGTGTTTTTTGGGGTCTGAAGACGGCTGAAAAAATAATATAAAACATCCATCGTTTTTAATTTGTGTTTTATTGAATGTATCTTTAAATGCACACCGCCATGTATTCACAAACGTACATAGAAAAGTATATGTATCCGGGAAGACACACCGTCACAAAATGAGTACTCAAAAAATATTTTTAATATTACTTATCAAAAATAAATAAATGAAAATAGGCCTATACAAACGACCACCTGCGACGTTGAAAGAAATATGTACCTACACAGACAGCTGAAAATACAGGGTGTTAGGTCGATAGGTGCAAAGCTTTAAGGGGGTGATAGAAGAGGTATTTTGAACATTTTTAGCTGTCTTAGACGAAATTTGGTAGATTTTTTATTGAAAATTTAAGAATTTTACAGAAAATACCTAGTATTTGATAGTTACGTGTTAAGAATGCCCCAAAAAGCGTTGCCTTGTAAACAAAATATTTACAAGGCAACGCTTATTGGGGCATTCTTTATTTTGGATAGTTTATTGTATATTGGACCAAATTAAACAAGTTTTAAGCGTCTTTATTGTAATAAAAACAAAATGGGGGTATTCGAAATTATTAATTTGTCTCATATTTTGGATCAGTCATTTTTATATGCCTTAAAAAACGTTGAAATGTTCAAACACTTTTAAAAATATGCCTGCTTATTGTTCTTTCTTTTAAGGTATCAGTCGTTCACATCGCTTGCCAAATCTCTAAGTTAAGGTGTAAAAACCGAACTTAGGGAGCTCTCGTAAGAAAACTACACATTTTGTTTACAAGGTAACGCTTATTGGGACATTATTAACAAGTATAGTAGGATTTATTTAAAATGTCGGGATCCACTTGAGAGCTAATCTTTCAAACAATGATATTGTTTCTATTGTAAACTCCAACCGCAAATGATCAGTGCAAAATGGAACGAAATAAATAACAAAATTATTCGTATGAATAGCGACATTGTTTCCTAAGCTTGAAGGTACAAATTGAAATGACGGAACAAGAAACTATACTGTATCTCACTGTTGCTAACGCAACATACTACCTGGGTACCGTTCTCAATTTCAAAAAGTATTGTAGCGAATGTGCTGTCATTTCAATTGTAAGCTTAGGAAACAAAGTCGCTATTCAAATGAATAATTTTGTTATTTATTTCGATCCATTTTGCAATGATCGTTTGCGGTTGGAGTTTATAATAGAAACAATACCATTTTTTGAAAGATTAGCTCTCAAGTGGATTCCAACATTTTTAATAAATCCTACTATATCTATCAAATTCTGGGTATTTTCTGTAAAATCCTTAAATGTTCAATAAAAATAAAACTACCAAAGGGTTTGTATAAAAGTGTTGTCATTTGTAAAAGTCATACATTTTCCATACGTAAAAGTGGTAAACTATGATAGAATTATTCAAAATAAACATATTTTATTATGTAATGTAAACACTCTTAAGTGCATCGCAGCCACGATATTTAAGTATTCATACCTGGGCGTACTTTTAGTATATAAACTGAATACTTAAATCTTTAATATATCCGCTCCGATATTGTTTAACGTTCTCTAAATAGCTATGTGAAAATTATCCATGGCCTTCTGAAAATAAATATGACAATTTCCTTCATACAAACTTACCCAATGCCCTTGCGTCTAAGACATATACAGTTAAAAATGTTCAAAGTACCTCGTCTATCAACCCCCTAAAGCTTTGCACCTAGCGACCTAACACCCTGTATAACAGTTTTATCGAGCGACAGTACTCAAACTTCAAACTCTTTCATCGAACTCACCTGTCAACGGATTCGTTGTCGGAAACCACACAAATCCCGAGATCAAGATGACGGCAACTTTTTCTCATTCTGTCCCCGGATTTGTTGTCGGAGGCCACAAAGTTCCCCAGATATCGATTTTGGAAGCAATCAGTCGAATAACTAAACAGTTCAAGATGGCGGCTACTTTTTCTCATTCAGTCTACGGATTTATTGTCGGACACCACATAGTTCCCCACATATCGATTTTGGAAGCCATCAGTTGAATATCTAAAAAGTTCAAGATGGCTGCTACTTTTTCATATTCTGTCAACGGATTCCTTGTTGGAGACTACACAGATCCCCAGATATCGATTTCGGAAGCAATCAGTCGAATAACTAAACAGTTCAAGATGGCGGCTACTTTTTCTCATTCTGTCCATGGATTTATTGTCGGAGACCACATAGTTCCCCAGATATCGATTTTGGAAGCCATCAGTCGAATATCCAAAAAGTTCAAGATGGCGGCTACTTTTTCACATTCTGTCAACGGATTCCTTGTTGGAGACTACACAGATCCCCAGATATCGATTTTGGAAGCAATTCGTCGTATAACCTAAAAGTTCAAGATGGCGGCTACTTTTTCTAATTCTGTCAACGGATTCGTTGTCGGAGACCACACAGATCCCCACATATCGATTTCGGAAGCAATCAGTCGAATAACTAAACAGTTCAAGACGGCGGCTACTTTTTATAAATTCTGTCAGCGGATTCGTGGTCGGATATCATATCACACAGATCCCCAGATATCAATTTCAGAATTAATCCAAAGAAAAACTAAAAAGTTCAAGATGGCGGCTACTTTTTCTCAATCTGTCAACGGATTCGTTGTCGCAGACCACACCAGATATCGATTTTGCTCTAACTAGCTGAGAATATACAATAAAAAACAACTTTTTTTCAATTTTACAAAAATTAAAGGGGTCCTTTAATATGCTCATTATGCTCATTTGGAGAGTAGGTATTTATCTCGAAAAGTAAGCCTAGCTTCTTTACTGCTTTAGCTATATACAGTGGTGGTCACATAATTAGGGACACTTGTTTTTTCCCATACAATTGCCTACAAATATGGCTTTTAAATTTTGACAACCATTCAAAAAGTTCTTAACCAATTATATTTTTAGTTACACTTATCGTTAACTAATAAAGTAAAGTTTAAATATATGTACAATTTATCTCTGTTGAGATCGGATCTTTCATTTTTAAAGGATGTGAAAAAATAAATATTCGACTCTCATACAAAGTTGTAGAATTTTGTATGGACGCTTCAGCACTTAGTTTTTAAATCCTTATAAAATATAAGGTCATTTTTTAATATTAGTTCACTGTACATCAGTTTAAACCTTAGTTAATTATGTAAAGTAAAATGTATTTAGCAATAAAATTGGTCGAGAACTTTTTGATCAGTGGTCAAAATTGAAAAGTCATATTTGTAGGCAATTGTATGGGGAAAAAACAAGTGTCCCTAATTATGTGGCCACCACTGTATATACTGCGGTTTTGACTTGTTGAGTTTGATTGTTTTCCGTTAAAGTTTAGAACTCCAAATACCTAGATATAAGGCTACACCACAATACTATTAAGTACGTAAGTTGTTAAGCAGTAAAGTTAAGCGCCCACAAGTGTAAACGTTTAGAAACATAAATTTTATTTATTTAACGGATGGCCGAAAATATTGAATTCCCCCGAAAACTCGGGGAAATGTAACAATGGGCCTACAAAAATAATATCTGCTATTTTATTAAAGTTTTCGTGTTAATTACATTAATTTAGATACAGAAACAATATAGTTACATGTGAAAAGTAATTCCTTGTGCGTTATTATGTCTTTCAGACTTCGATAAGCACTCTTTCACCACGCATTTCCCCATTTTTCGCAGCTTCTTCTACGGTTGGTGTCTGTTTGACAACTTACTTGACAAATGGCCGACTGATGACTGCAGTCACCAATGACGTGGCAACGGGTTATGCGTGGTGACTGCCCCTCTAGTTAACATACCTCAATGCTCAGGATTCTAACTCTTGAATCACTCCCTGCGGTCGTGATTCAGTTGTTAGTATCCATCACTTGCTTGTGAGTCATCTATGGCCCTCGCTTTAAATCCGTCCTTTATTCACTAATTGCATAATATACTATTATTGTCCAACTTCTTCCCTCCATATCTCATTAAATATTAATCCTAGAAAAAAAGTAAAAGAAGATTTTATGTAGATTACTTATGTATGAGAACATTTTTTGCTATGGTCCACCGTTTACGAGTGATTTACGATAAACTAAAAAAAGGGACCTTTAAAAAGTTAGCTTCACCCCCACCCATCAGTACTTATGTAGTACTAGCTTCTGCCCGCGACTTCGTCAGCGTAGAATTAGTAATTTTGCCATCCCACGGGAACAGTGATTTATTTCGGGATTCCAGGTAGCCTACTCGTATGTGTTAATCCAGTGTATATGTGTGTCCATCCGTTTTAGCGAAGAAGTAACAAACTCACGCACGAATAACCTTTCGCATTGATAATACATGTAGGATAGGATGTTAATAGGTACATCCCACAGATCACCCCCAATAGATATAGTCCATTCGCTTAGATAGTGTCGCTACACTCACACGTACTTGTGGTTATTGTTATAAAATACGAATATATTTCGGTGTAAACTGCCAAATTCACTTGCGGGTGTTACGCCGTAAGTGAATATGGCAGTTTACTTCGAATTATATTCGTATTTTATTACAATAACCACAAGTACGTGTGAGTGTAGCGACACTATCTAAGCGAATATGGACTATACCGCATAATGCAACTTTTTTTAAACGTCTAAATCACCAAACATGGAGGTAGGCACGGGATGTGGGGAAAGAGGAAGCGATGACGTGATTGGTTATTTAAAGGTCGTCCGATCTTTCACCGACCGAGTAGGGATGGGACATACTTATTGTGATGGTATTTCTTATCGATATATCAGTCATGGTATATTTTGGCATTGTGAAAGATCTGGATCGGAATGTAAAAAAAGATAATCACGACCAATATACTTAGTTATAAGTGTTATGTAACTTACCCAGAATCATTAAAAACTTTTAATGAAACGTACCTAATTTGTAATTGTAATTTGTAAGCGGGCTGGTTTCCGCAACTCGACGTCTAGCGCCTATTTTGCGTATGGGTGGGATTACCACTTATATTTAGTCAAGTCATCCCAACTCCTCCAGGAAGCCAACCAAAACTTTGATGTCAGTGGTTGCCTCTGGGAGACACCTCAGCGAACCGAGGTGTTTAGCCCTGTACTGCGCCACCTTTCTGCAATTCAGCACTACGTGGGCGGCTGTCTCTTCTGTCTCCATGCACGCACGGCATAGAGGACTGTCTGTAACACCTAAATTAAAAAGATGTTTGTTAAATGGTCCATACCCAGTTAAAACACTAGTTACCGTCCTTAGTCGAGATTTGCTAAGCCGGAGGAGTGCCTTGGAGAGTCGACTGTTAATAGTAGGCAGTGCTTCTTTAGCCTGTCTACACTTGTCGTGACTCACCCAGTATTCCATGTGTAATCTCTTGGTACGATTGAGCAGCAGGGATCGAACCCTGCTAAATGGTGTTGGTATGATCGGTTCGGGGCCTATAGCAGTTGTATCCGATCCTCGGCGAGCAAGTTAATCCGCTGCATCGTTACCTCGCAACGAAAATGATATATCGCATGCCCTAATATGCATAGTTTTAGAGAAATGTTGCTTCAATTAAAGTGCGGCAGCGTCAAACTTCCCCCCCCCCCCCTCCCCCTACTAAATGCGCCATGGATCTCGATGGCTCCCGGTCTGAATCTACTCAAGAGCAGCTAAGAATCAACTGTTCCAAGTTTCAGCGCATAGTCACAAAATGCAAGGTATCGTGCAGTAATACCCTAGCTATAAAGGTATGTAAACGACCCTTCAAAATATATAAATTAAATTCACATAAGAGTTTGTCACTCAAAATAGATACACTGGTAAACACACGTACCTACACGTACGGGTATGTACACGGGTATAATATTGTATTAGTAAGCACCTTTGTCAACACAACATAAAGTTTGATGAATAGAGTGTTCTAAATCAATTAAGTTGTACTTATGCCTCTACTTCAAAAATACTTATAAAGATGCTATAAATACACATCTATATATACTCGTATCCTAATTAAAAATTATTGTACCTAGGTAGGTTTCAAGTCTAGAATAATTTTAAGAATACTAGAAAGTACTGTGGGGGAGGTGGGGTGCTATTCAATTAAACCTAGAAATCTACGTTCATACATTTATTTAAAATAGGTATTATAGTGGTTGTTTATTTATAATGTTTCTTTATCAAAAGCTTGAAAGGTTCTGACGTACCATACCATGACAACGATATGTTATTCTCCGTAGTTCTTCAACCTTCACATCTCCCCCCCCGCTTATCGAAAATGAACAACCATAAAACAAAATTTATATCAAAACCTAGCTATTCCTGCCTACGTGGGAAATAAAACCATCCTTTACGACAGGATAGCAACGATTGCATCCAACAACGTTAATGAACATCGAAATACTCAAAAGCTGGAATCAATTGTTGCTTCAGCATGCCAAAACCCACGGAAAATGCATGACATGGCCTTTGTCACACCTAGCTACGGTAAAGCCAAATAATTTCGAAAGCAAGCCGTCAATATTTGTTTCAATAAAGACCACATACTTTTGAAAATATTCCTACGCATAACCCCAATGGTCACAAGGTTGGCAGATAATAACACTATGTTATCCCCCGAGTATACATATGTACCCGTGAGCCCTCAGGAGCAAAATGCACAAAACGCAAAATGTACACTACACGCAAAATGTAACTAATAGCAAAATGTACAATTCGCACAATGTACCCAAAGCATATTGTGAAATACGCGGAACGTCCACGAAGCAAAAAGTACATTCGCAAAATGTACATATCGGAAAATGTACACTACTCGCAAAATGCACATTTTGCGAAACGTGCAGTACGCAATTAGCCGCACACGCAAAATGTACAAAAACTGAAAATCAATCCACGAGACATCACAATTGAAATGTGTGACTTTTGCTTTTGACAGAAGGTTCCAAACCCAAATAATACCTATACATGTGTGGGTTGGATCCTTTTCACTGAATTATGGCACTTGTGCGTAACCTAGTCTGATGTTATAGATCACCAACTAGTAACCAGTTCGTTCCCTTAATTAAAACATTTTATCTTAGAATGCGTTTATTTACTGAGCTAGGGGTACAACTTCATTGAATTCCTTAAATATGTAAACTAAATAACACAAGTTCTCCTTTACTTACATTAAAAAAATATTAACTTGCAGTTATAAATTAATTAAGTTGCTTTAACTACCTCTTGTTTAAACAAAAAACAATACCACACAATACCAACTTATTTTAGACTGCTAGCCTAATATAAATCATTCTTGTCAAAAATTCGTTGACGGTTATTTGGTTACGTTCAAGATTCAGTAACGTTGATTTATATTTTCTGTCAAATACAGTGTCACGGCGTTTACGGTTTCTTGTTGGTGATTTAAAAAGCCTCCTTGTAATTTTGCGTTCAGCAAACTTCGCCTCCTTTCGCAATTTTTGAAAAAAGCCAAACAAACTAATTTTTTTTGGGATTTTAGTTTGCAGTCTGCGATGCCACCCTTCAACGGCGTTCGTGGTGCGATGACGTTGATTCGCACAGCTTAATGCACTCGGATGGAATTTAGGATACCATGTTCTTTCGAAATAACTTTGAAAGGCGATTACAGCTGGTGTAATTGTCGTAGACTCTAAAATTTGAAACCATCCTTCCGGAATGCGATTTACCGGAAGTAATGGTAAAATTGAGCATTTTTGGATTGCCATTCTTTCCGAACCCGTTGAATTTGCTTTCAGTTTATTTGCTTTCTTATGAATTGCTGCGTTGAAATGGTGGAAACAGCCACTAAAAACTGCTTGTTGATAGACTGCTCGAAACGCATTTATTTGTGCAATTTCCCAGTCGCATTTGAAGTTTTTTATCTCGACCCCCAATTGTTCTTTCAATGTACGAAATAATCGCATGTAGCTGTCCTGGTTTTTATTGGCCATAAGTGCATAAGCCACGGGAACAATACTTGTAGAATGCTCATCTGAATCTATATCTAAATGGATGGAATATAATTGACCATTGGGGGTATGCGTTCGAAGATTATTTCTCCACTATAGCTATTAATACAACGAAATGTCTTCAATCATCTGCGATTATAGCTCAAAAACTACTTTGTGCTAATGTTACTAAATGTAATGTAACCTTTGATTTTAGCCATGTAGATTCAATTTCTATTGTTAAGGTATTTAAATCGCTCAGTTTAAAAAAAACTGAGGATTTATGGGGAGCGTCAGTTAAAGTGATCCATCACGTCATAGATATAATTGCACCTCACTTAGCTTTAATCTACAATAATTGCATTTCAGAGGGGGTTTTTCCAAATCTTATGAAATATACTAAAGTCATACCACTTTTTAAATCGGGCGACATGAGTGATTTAACGAATTTCCGTCCCATTTCTATTCTACCGGTTTTAAGTAAAGTTTTTGAGAAGTTAATGTTAAAAGATATGTTAGGTCACTTCAATAGAAATAAACTGCTTAACAGTAATCAGTTCGGCTTCACCAGAGGACGATCCACAACGGATGCAGCATCTGTACTCATTAAATATATATACAATATTTGGGAGAAATCCTGTGATGCAATAGGAATTTTTTGTGACCTTTCCAAAGCTTTCGATTGCGTAGATCATGCGACTCTTATATTAAAATTAGAACATTATGGTCTGTCAAATAATTCTCTAAATCTTATGTCTTCATATCTTAGTGATAGAACACAAACGGTTGTTGTAAACCAAACACAGTCCATTGGAGCAACTGTTAAATTAGGTGTGCCTCAGGGCTCTATATTAGGTCCTTTCTTATTTCTGGTCTATATAAATGACTTACCACCCACGGTAGATAACCTTTGTGATATTGTGCTATTTGCTGATGATACTTCATTAATTTTCAAGGTGGACCGAAAATCCGTCGATTACAGTAGGATATACGCCACGCTGGTTAAAGTACTTAATTGGTTTACTATTAACAATTTGCTACTTAACGCTAAGAAAACTAAATGTGTTAGGTTCGTTTTGCCTAATGTTAGACCGGTAGAATCTAGTATATTTCTAAATGATGAGTGTTTGGAGATGGTGGACAAGGCGCTTTTCTTAGGGATAACTATAGACAAAAACTTGCAATGGAGTCCCCGTATAGCAGTACTAGCAGGTAAATTAAGTTCGGCAGCTTATGCTGTTAGGAAAATCAGGCAACTTACCAATGTTGAGACAGCTCGCTTAGTTTATTATAGTTATTTTCATAGTGTTATGTCGTACGGTATTCTGGTTTGGGGAAAAGCTGCTGACATACAGACTATATTCGTGTTACAAAAAAGAGCCATTCGTTCCATATATAACCTAAACTCCCGTGATTCCTTAAGATTACTATTTAAAGAAATTAGTATTTTGACAGTAGCGTCACAATTTATTTATGAGAATATTATTTACGTCATTAAAAATCAAGACTCTTTTGTTAAGAATTGTTATATACATAATTTGAATACAAGAAATAAAAATAAAATTGCTATTAAAAAATTTCGTGTCCGTAAGGTATATAAATCATTTGTTGGTCAATGCATTCATTTCTATAATAAATTACCTGACGAAGTTTTAAAGTTATCATTTCCAGCACTTAAAAATTACTTGAAAAAGTCGTTGATGTCGAAAGCTTATTATAGGGTCGAGGACTATCTAACAGATAAAAATGCTTGGCCTAAATTGAACACCTAAATAACTTAGTAATAGCTTAGTCAGGAAAATATCTAAACATTGTAGGTATAATTATTGTCTAGGGGACACGGTTTCTGTAGGAGAATGTATCAAAACTATGTGGTTGTTTTGCACCGTCATGGGTAATTATATATATATATTATTATTATTACTATTTAAGAGTTCATCTGAACATACTGAGTTTTGACACATTTTCCTGCTCAACTACGCATGATATATATATTTTAATGTTAAATTCATTGTTTTATATAATGCTAGGTTAAGTTCTATAATTGTATAAGTAATTTTAAAAAAAAACGACTGACTGTTGAGTTTTTTACGGCGTTTCTTTTCAGCAGTGGTCTCTTGCGAAGCGCTGGTAGATTTTTGACGTGTAAAAGTGCCCATGAGGCCTACTTACTGAATAAACATCTTTTATCTTTTTTATCTTTTATTGGTAATACGGCGTAGGAACGCATTTGAAAGAGGCATCACCAAAATAGGTGCCAGATTCTTGGGACACCATAAACACCCGGGATATTTCCGTAGCACAGACTATTATTTCATTTCGTCCATTATCATCATTCACCACAAATCCCTCGGATAATGATTCCGGTATATTTACATCATTTGGGTGTTACCAATTTCTGCGTGTTTAGGTATTTTTTGATTGCTCTGTAAATAGCGTCCCTTTTGGAAGCAAAGGTTGGTGCAGTAGCTGGATGCAGATTAGAAAAATTGTCCTCAAATATTTGCTGAACAGAACCCAAACGTTCACATGCTTCTTTCTTGACTTTGTTCATTATGATAAATATTTCATTAGCATCCTCATCAGGATCACAAACATGTGCCGATTGCCGTAAAACTTTATAACTTGAATCGGTTGATAACGATGCAGTACACATACCTCTGTTTACGCACTGCCATAGAATAGTACCATTCACGTTTTCACGCATATTTCTTCTGTTGTAGCGATAGCCATTAAGAAGTAGAGTTGGGTTACCTTTTTGGTTCCTTTGCATAACAGGAATATTATTCATTATGCTGAACAATGCCGAAATCGCAGTAGAATCACGGTGACAGCGTCAACGGAATTTAATCTTGACATTGGCATTGTAATATTCTCAAGTGCCAGTATTAATTCATATAGACAATAAGGAATGAGTCTTTATTAAGAATGAGTCATTATTCGGACTTAACTAATGGAAAATAATTTTTCACGCAATCCTCGCTTTTTGTACATTTTGCGTGTGCGGCTAATTGCTTACTGCACGTTTCGCGTAATGTGCATTTTGCGAGTAGTGTACATTTTCCGATATGTACATTTTGCGAATGTACTTTTTGTTTCGTGGACGTTCCGCGTATTTCACAATATGCTTTGGGTACATTGTGCGAATTGTACATTTTGCTATTAGTTACATTTTGCGTGTAGTGTACATTTTGCGTTTTGTGCATGTTGCTCCTGAGGGCCCGTGAGTGGGGTCCACCAAACCTGCGCCATAAAACCCCCCTTCTACAATACGAAATCACGACCGGTGAAGAGGTGTCTTCCTCCTCCGCTCGCACGATGTAGCTCAGCCATCTGCGATGCCTGATGCTACGGCAACATTGTGGTCATCTTTCTATAAACAGCTTGCCTCCGTTGTAGCGGTACATGAAAAATTAAAACCATTTGAGACAAGTTAATATGTCAGTTCTCTACTTTCAGATATGTTTAGTTTCCTCATTCATCATAACTAATCCATCTTAACTGTTCAACATTCCTATAGCCTAACTTCCTAACGACCGATGACCGCTATCAATAAAAAGCTTAATTCATTAATCCCCCCTGAAATCACCATAACTATACTATAAGTGATCGATGGCATCGAACCATCGTTACCCGAGTTTGCTATGAACTCATAATGAGTACACCTAAGCCATAATAATTGTTAACTAACCCCAAGCGAAACGTTTGCCGTAGTGAATGATGAAAGGCAATTCACCTTTCCCCGATTTCTATGAAATCTTATGGGTTTACATTCTTAGCACCCGTTTCTCACATTCACATACTTATACACACTCCATAAAAAACCAATTTTTTCTACAATTCCAATATCCTAATTGTATCTTATTATCACAAATCGATCATAGTCATGATAAATAATTAGGAAAACTTAGTATTAGTATTTCTATTATTTATTTACTTCGACATAAATTGACGTGAACTGACGTCAAAATTCAAAATTTACTGACTTGTCTCATTTTTGACCTGAGTTAAAAAAAAAATATTCAAATATAAAATTAATATTATTTTTCCCATCGCAAAAAAATATTACTTAAAATGAAATGATGTATAAAAACATTACTCGAAATACCTTCCAATCTAACTCTATATAAATACGTGAATCGAAAATATGAACCTCATAAACACATAACAAACATTAAACACAATATAAAACAATACTGTCCTGGTAGTCCATCTGCTCCATCCTTCTCTTCTCTTTAGGATCAGCTCCAATACTTCTTCCTCTCGTCGCGATCCACGTCAATAACACAATGCGTTAATTATACTTATTTCTTGAAACTTCTTCATGCTTGTACTATGAACGCGAGCGCCTCTGCTCTAAGTTTAATGTTATTCAAAGATGCATCTCACATCTCCTCTCTTCCGGTGCTGACCATGCAGTGGCATGCATTTCCCTTGCTATTGTAACTTTATTTAACACGGGGGAACCAACAACGCGCGCACCTCCACCAAATGTGGGGGTGGTGGGGTGCTAACTATTCAATTAAACCTTGAAATCTACGTTCATACATTTATTTAAAATAGGTATTATAGTGGTTGTTTATTTATAATGTTTCTTTATCAAAAGCTTGAGAGGTTCTGACGTACCATACCATGACAACAATATGTTATTCTCCGTAGTTCTTATTTTAAAATATCAGGCCATAGAGGTGACGTGAAGGTCTTCAACCTTCACAGTACAGTCAACAATTCAAGAAAGCACCGGGAATAAAGATAAATTCATCAACCATATTTCATTACCATAAGGTTCACTTTTGCCTAAATAATGCTGAAAGTTTTTTCAAATTCAGAAACGAAACTTCGTTCGAATTACTTTTATATACTGTACTTAATGCATGCCCAAATAATATCAAAATTTTGTGAATTACACACGATACAATCAAAATTACATAAAATTTTGTGTTAAAATGGTATGGGCGGTAGGTACCTACCGACTCATGAACGATTTAGGCGACTAATGTCGGTAAGGAAAAATGACGAGGTATAAAAATGTCCAATGACAATAAATAAAAATGACGATATGTAAAAAAGCCGAACAATAAAAAGGTCGGTTATGAAAAATGACGAAGTATTATTTAGTAAAAGTATAAAAATGTCGAAAAATGATTTAGGCGGTAAGGAAAAATGACGAGGTATTATTTAGTCAAAGTATAAAAATGTCGAAAAATGATTTAGGCGGTAAGGAAAAATGACGAGGTATTATTTAGTCAAAGTATAAAAATGTCGAAAAATTATTTAGGCGGTAAGGAAAAATGACGAGGTATTATTAAGTCAAAGTATAAAAATGTCGAAAAAGGTTCACTCACTATAGATCCAATTCATAGATCCACGGTAGATCTAGTGAGACATTTTTTTCTCATTAGATCAGTTTTTTATATTGGCAGTTAGAAATGGATTTACAGAGAATTATTTATCTCATTAGATCTATCTTAAATTGTGGCTTTTTATTGATTTAGGCGACTAATGTCGGTAAGGAAAAATGACAAGGTATAAAAATGTCGAAATGTTGTTTATTGTCAAGAAATAAAAATGTCGAAAATGAAAATTGACGGAGTATATAAATGTCGAGATGTAAAAAAGACCTAATATAAAAATGACGAAGTATAAAAATGTCGAGATGTAAAAAAGACCTAATATAAAAATGACGAAGTATAAAATTGTCGAGATGTAAGAAAGCCAAACTCGCGATAGACCTAATATAAAATCGTTAACAAACATACATACAATACAGTGTAAGTTAAATAAAAGCTTGTTAAAAGTGTGAATGTTGAGCCACTTGCCACTCTTCGTTATTTGGCCGTGTAGTGAAAATCGGATTTAGTCGGTTGTACTCGTATTTAAGAAGACGCATAAACATAGCTAAATTACGAACATATTAAGTGGCTCAACATTTAATTTTACCGATTGAGACGAAATACTTTTTGCTAATTAACATAGTAATTTCCCCACCGTTCGACTAAACTGCTCAATGATATCATAAATATGAGGTAGGTTTAGGTTGTCCCACTCACCGGTCGAGTAGGTACTGGCCACTTCATGCGTATCGTTTCCGCGATAAAGAAAATTCCCTCATGTCCTATTTCTGTCATATCATAAATGACATATGAGCTGTGTTGTGTAAAATATAATTGTGAAGATATGGACACAAATTTTATTATAACTAAAAACCAAAAAAATAAACCATGTGTTATCCAAAATGGATACAGGTATAATCTGGATGGTAAAAATACCGCTGGTAAAACATCTCGATGGCGTTGTATTAATAGAAGAATTTGTACAGCGTCTGTAACACTAGATGGCGATCTCAAGCATATTATTCGTTGGAGTAACCATACTTGCATAGAAAACGTTAAGAAGAATAAGGTATTTATGGCACTTCGAAAATACAAAGACGAGTTATGTGAAGATCTTGGGCCTGTACAGGATGCATTCGAAAAACATATGGAGCCTATAAAAATGGAACATGACAGTTACATTAACGAATTGCCAACCTTCAAGGAAGTCAAAGACGGGTTGTACAAATTACAAAAGCGGCACCTGGAATCGGATAAACCAAGTTATAAACATTTAAAAGATGTTGAAATTCCAAAAGGTCTTTCTTAAAAATATTTAGTCGCCGACGATGGTGCCGAACAAAAAATTTTAATCTTTTGTTCCACAGTCTCTAAAGATTACATAGAAACATTTTACGACGCGGAGTTCTACTTGGGTGATGGAACTTTCAAAACGTGTCCCAAACCGTTCTACCAATTATACACTATCCACTTAGACTATGGTTCAAATGAGAAAACGAACAACTTCGTTCCGATAGTGTACGGCTTACTGCCTAATAAAACACAAGCCACGTACATCCGTTTCTTTACTTTATTGAAGGAAAGATTGGATTTTAACATTTTAAAATTCAAATGTGACTACGAAGTAGCCGTCATAAATGCTGTGCAGACAGTATTTCCAGAAGCGGAGATATACGGGTGCTACTTCCATTTCCAGAAGGCTATTGCGCGAAAGAAGGCGGGAGACCTTGGATTGTATAATTCACGCGAAGGAAGGAAAATTACTCGATGGACGAGTCATTTACCACTGTTACCCCCGGAAAATATAATGGAAGGATGGGATTCAATACTAAATCTTGCTTTACCTAGCAATGAAATGACTGCGTTTAAAAAGTATTTTTTGAACTATTGGCTAAGAAAATACTCGTTAAATACGTTGAGTTGTTCTACGAATATACATAGGACGACTAATTTAGTTGAAGGATGGAACAGACGCCTGTTATCAAAAATTCCCAGAAGGCCTACTGTATTTAATTTCATCAAGAAATTAAAAAAAGAGTCTGTACATTACGACTACGTCTTCAAGAATAGTTTATACTATTCGTCAATAAAAAATAGGCGAAATTCAGATATACTGTTTGATAAGTCGTATGAAAAATATTTAAAGAAACTGAACAAAAAGGAAATTACTCCAATGCAGCTGATTATAGAAATGATACATGTAAGATCGATCACACATAAATAACCACCATACCACACCACATAATTATAATATAGCATAAGCAAAAATAATGTTGTTTTATTTAATCCATATCCTATCCATACTAATATTATAAAGCGAAAGTAACTCTGTCTGTCTGTCTGTCTGTTTCGCTTTCACGCGATAACCGCTGGGCCGAATTGATACACACCAAAACGCCGCAAAATTACTAATGCACACGACCAACGAATTTTATTTGCCCACACAGATGGTGAAATAAGCGTCGGTCACTTTTTGGAGAAATTGAGATTATCTAAGTTTTAGCTTTACTGTGTGTAGATATATGCTTATAAAAATAATTAATCTTGTGTATGCGTAGCGTAGGTATGTTTAATGTTGTAGTAAAATATAGAATTGAATTTTTTCTTCTTATTTTTTATCAACATAGGTACATAATACACTGCTACTCGTACTTATTGAGGTTATGTGTTGGGCTCAGGATGACTTCGGCCATAGTTCCATTTCGTCACCTTCTTAACTCGTTCTCATTCGCATATGGTCTACTGTTTCGATTCGCCAGCATTCCTATATCGTCACTTCCCTATCTCGTCCGCTTTCTTACGTGGGCCACTGTACCAACTCGTTTACATTCGTAATTAGACTACAGTGCCAATTCGTCTACAACCCTAATTAGTCTACAATGTCAACTCGTCAACATTTTTATTTAGACCACAGTGCCAACTCGTCAACATTCCTATTTAGACCGCAGTGCCAACTAGTTAAAATATTGAACACCCAGACTCGAGTACAAACATTCGTATTCATACATTTTTGGTAGTTTTTCGTTTTTTTCCCTTACCATCTTGGCTGACGTTGATGATTCGCACCATAATATGATATGCACGCCACTCTGTACTATGATTTTAATAAACACAGGACATGGTAAACTTTTTCAAAGAAGCACTGCCTTTTAATAGACTTTACCTTATCGTGTTTATCGTAGCACTGCGGTCGATAAAGGAATGCGGGCGAGTTGACACCGAGGTCGATATAAGAATGCGGACGAGTTGGCACTGATGACCAAGGAGTACTGAGGTCGATAAAAGAAAGTGGACGAGTTGGCACTGTGGTCAAAATAGGAATGTAGACAAAATGGGGTATTGACGATATCAGACAGTGAACGAGTTAGGATGGTGACGATTTAGGAATTACATGCTGACGACATGGCATTGTGGACGAGTTAAGAAGGTGACGAAATAGGACTGTGGACAAAGTCGCCCTGAGCCATGTGTTGTACGGTGTGCCCAATATTTCTTCTGTTTGGTTCGGCGGAACCGCAGCAACATCATTTACATAATCGTAAATGACGGTTGCTTCGGAATCATCGTCAGAAAGTATAGCATCATTGCCATCTGACCAATAATAATTAATAGTGTCTTCCCCCGAAGTGCTACTGGCTTCTACGTCCCATTCCTTGCACATACTTTCTTCATATGCTTCTCCATCACAAAACCCGTCTGCCACTAAACCTTTGCATTCGTCAGCCTCTGCTTGGACCTCTACTTCCGTTTCTTTTTTTAAATTACTTGATGAGTTGTCCTCAAATACTGGAAAATAAAACAAACTATAATAATACGATCGTCATTTAAGGCGTTATCACGGGCGGACTCTTGCGGGAGTATTTCCCGTTCGTTCGATCGGTTGACCGATCAATCGGTCCAATGAGACTTTTTTTTCCCGATGGTCCGACTAATCGGACCTATGGGAAATCGTTGTCCCATTTGTCCGATCATAATTAAAACATGTACAGTCATTTTCAAAAGTACTTTATTTAAATCCTATAACCCAAACAAAAATCACTTTCAACTGCTAAAATAAAATAAAAATTGGGTGTTTTCTCGTGGTCCCATTATATTTGTCCCATTGACTTTCGACGGAGCCCCGCCCGGGGCGGGGCTCCTGCTTCTGGCTAGTTTTGCCCTTCGGGCATTTGAAGAAACCTAACGAACCTAACCTACCTATTCTTACAATCATAATGAGTATTTGGTGATCAAATCTAGGTGCACTTTTTACACTTTTTGTTCAATGGGACAAATATAATGGGACCACGAGAAAACACGTTAAAAATTCAGTGTGTACAGTCAGCGTCATATAGTTTGTAGCATTCAAAGTAGCCAAATAGTTCGTTACACGTCCTTGTATGTTACTACTGTAATAATGACGTGTAACGATATATGTATAATGGCTATTTTGGATGCTACAAACTATATGATGCTGACTGTACCTGTTGGTATTGCATCTGTTCTTTACATTGACGTAAAATTAACGAAATATCTACATAGTATGCTTTCATTAATTTGGGGCTAAGTCAATTCGTGTGCATTTGTCCCCCGATATTTATTTATTTATTAAAGTACAAAATTACTTGTTACATTTGTCCTTGATATCTTCTATGATTTTTGTTACGGCATTGCAGTTTACACGAAGAAATAGGTATTAATATAAAAATATTTGAGAAAAATATTAAAATTGTTAATAAAAATTAAACATAATTACGTGACATGAGTGTACAAAATTTAAAAAGAGGGCGTCGGTCAAAAGGGAAAAATAAATCCCGTTGGACCGATTGATCGGTCAACCGATCGGACGAACGGGAAACACTCGTTCGCAGAAACCTCAAGTGTGATAACGCCGTTATAATTATATAGTGAAGTATGAATAAGTAATGAAAAGAAATAATGTGTTTAAAAAAGACATATACATATATTTACATGTATTGATATCAAAAGCATTATCCCAATTTAAATTATCCATATTGGATTCCGAATTCACAATTTACCACTTGAGACAAAACTAATAAGTCATGAAAATCTTGACATTTGTCTATTGGACATGACTCTCTTTCCTAGTTCACAAAGTTTCGATAGCAGAATTTTTATTCTTGTACCGGAAAAAGATTCTAAAAAAATACAGTCCACAATAATATGTCTACAAGTCGCAATAACATAAGAAATTATTAAAATCATTAATAACCAACATACAAACAAACACACAAATCTGCCTCTTTGTGATATAAGTACACTAGATAGAAGTATAGATTCCACGCGGACGGAGTCGCGGGCACAGCTAGTTTGTAATAATAATTATATGATTTTATTCACAAATAATGTGCTATTTGTCAAGATCGTAGCAAGTGGAAAGAAGTGGTCTCTGCCTACCCCTCTGGGAAACAGGCGTGATTTAATGTATGTATGTATGTATGTATTTCACAATCGTTACGTAGACTTATTCCGAAATCAGAGGTTTTCCCGTTTTTTCCTAATAAAAAGATTTAGGCGACTAATGTCGGTAAGGAAAAATGACGAGGTATAAAAATGTCTAATGACAATAAATAAAAATGACGATATGTAAAAAAGCCGAACAATAAAAAGGTATGCGAACCACGCCGCCGCCGCCGTGCACTATGGCATGGCCGCCGTTCACTATTTTACAACATCATAGTTATAAAGTAATTTAAAGATGTAGTTAGTTACATATGAGGCAAGTTGTATACAAATATAACACGACTTACCGGGGATATACTTGATTAAAGTCGGGTCTTGTCCGAGGTTATCAATTTATAAAGTTTGTTCCTCAAGTCCAAGATTGAGGGCAATTACTTATTTGGTTCTATCAATCTTCCATCCTGACTTCACCATAATACACTTACACAATAGCAGTAAACAATACACTTTTAGAACTTAATAGCACAGCCAAGGCGGCCTTTTAACAAATAATACCAACATTGAATGCCGATCTACTACTGGCACGAAGCCGGCCGGCATAGGTATGAAAGAATGAATGAAATGAACAGAATGATCCTAACCCGTGAAAATATTTTTATCAATTGACTAATTTTAAATAACAAATATCATGATTACATTTGAAATTATATCACGAAATTAATGTTACTAACAATATCATTATAAACTACCATGTTGATGGGAAAAACTAATCACTCGTTTGCTTTTCTAAAACAAACAAGTGAACGAAATCATAATCTACTTCCGTAGTTTTTATTTTTTGGTAATGGGGTACCTGTGTGTACCCTTTATTCCCGCTTCCGATCGGTGACCGGATGCGTGAACGAAATTAATGTCATTCCAATACGTTTCCTTCTTATTTAACAAAACAACAATTGTTTAACATAATTACTTTATAGTAATATCGTCTTAATGCTAATCATAATATTTAATAAACATAAAATTACAATTGCTTATTATTAAAATTACTTCGCAAACAAATTTCATTTGCAGCGGCTTGCGTAATTTCGGTACTACTAGCGCCATCTATGACCGGTCATCGTCAATATATGGAATACTTTAAGTTATATTAATGCCTTATTTCGCCGCTTGTGGCAATGTCATGTCTATCGCAATATTTAAAAGTTTCACTGCCTGTAGTGTGTTGAACTTTGTAACCTTTTGTTAAAACAACAAAATAACAACAAAACTTGTTAGTAATAACTGTTATACATGTTATGGTTATACCTACAACATTCCATAGTTTTCGTTTTATAAAAATGACATGCTTGTGGAAGGCGAAGGAAGTCTTCTTTTTCAAACTCTTATTCTTGAGTTATTTGCATAAACATTATGTCTTTAATTCTGTCATTAAATACAATTTGGAGCTTTCTAGATTCTTGTGCCATCCCAGCTTTTCTTCACCATGTCGCGTTGCCTCTAAGCTCTGCTTCAGTTTAATCGCTACAACCTTTATATAAACTATGTTTACATACTTCATGCTGTTATTAGTATTCTTGATATAATATATTTGGGGGTAAATAGTGTGATCGCGATTTGTCTAGTAATGTCAATATAACATACTTATTATCTCTTTATTGTAACTTCCTTCGCTCCTTCCACCGTCTACTCTCTCTACAACTTCTTCGCTCCTTGTTCTAATACTGCCAGGATTTTGTCACCTCCTGTTGAAGTTAAAGTACCATGATCCTGATACTCAGTGCCCAAGCACCTAGCAGCTCTATACTATATATTATCAACATCATTATTATTATATTAAATTACCAACACAAAATCAGCATGCAGGTATCTGCCAAGACATTCACATCCCTTCATATACAGAACATGAGAAGACATTCACATATACCATACATGAAAGGATCTTCCCTACTAACTAGGGGGAATCATATCCTCACGAGGGGATCTTTCCTTCTAGGAGGAAACATATCCACATCAGCTTTTCTTCAGCTTTTCTATAAAGCGCGTACTGACGCTACCCGTGCTCAATGGATTTACGTCTGGACGCGGGGCGGTCACATTTATGTGCGCAAGGAGCATGGGTCGCCTCGGCATCGCCTGCGCACAGAAGCAGATCTCGGAAAGCTTTTTGGTTTTCAATAGTGTTGGCTCCTTTATTGTTTTTTGATCAAATTTTCGCGATTTTTATTTGTGTAAAACTGTTTACTTTTTATAACTTAGTTATATGTAATTTTGTTTCGTTCAAATGTACGACCACTACAACAATTAGCAATGTATTTGTACCTTTAAGAGGCTATTTTAAAACCGTATAACTATTTGTAATACTTCAAAACGCTTGTGTCTATCTGCATTTTGATTATATAAAGGGTAATGTCTGTTTGCATTTCGAGTATGAAACTATCAATGTTGTTTTAGGTGTTATTAATGACGCTACACCTGTCGTGATATTTAACTTTAATTATTTTGTGACCATAGTCAGGTTTTTCCTTCTATTACAAATACTGAATATGTGTTCCTACAAAAAAGATTTCAAAAAAGTTCTTTAAAGTTGGACTCTTTAATCTTGGCTTCCTTGGACGATATCATGCTGAACTGATAGTCGCTGTAATACAACATTCCATAGATATCTTGGCTATAAATGAAACGTGGTTGCGCCCTAACGAAGAAAGCAAGGCTCCGTCTGTTCCGGGGTACACTCTGCGCAGTGTTCCGCGGCCAAGCCACATGCGCGGAGGCCGAGGTGGCGGAGTTGGTTTTTATGTCAGGAAGGGAATATATGCCCGAATCTGTGAACACCCAGTCTGCTCACAAGTTGAGCAAATGTGGCTAAAATTTAATATAAATGGTTCTAAAATAATTTTAGGTACTGCTTATCGACCACCTTGGCTGAGTGTTGTAATTTTTTTGGATGCATTGACGGATTCACTGCATAATTTTTCGCACTACGATAATATTATACTTTTAGGAGATTTTAATATTGACCTATTACACGTAAATACTTTAAATTCCAAAAAACTGCTTGATTTTCTTAAACTGACTAGTTTAATACAGGTTGTAGATTCACCACACATTTTACAGACCATAGTGAAACACTTATTGATGTTATTTGGACCGATGCCCGTGTCCGAAGCGTGCAAAATGAAATAATTGGTACCAAAACATATAACCACGCTTTGAACTTAATTTAAAAAAGTCTAAAATTCCTCCAAAGCATATTTTATATCGGCCCCTAAAAGATATATTCTTTGAGCAAATTGAAAAAGACTTAATGGCTGTACCGTGGCAAAGTCTTATAGATTTACTTAACGTAAATGAATTAGTAGCTGGTGTGACTGACTTTATTACAAAGATATTTGATATTCATGCACCAACCAAATCTGTTTTGGTTAAAGGTCAATCTTATCCTTGGATAACGGAAAACGTTAAACTTATGATGAGGTTAAGAAACGAGGCTCACACAAAGTACCAAAAAAACAAGAAGATGGCTAGTTTAGATTATTACAGACAGTTTAAAAACCTTGTGAATTCGGCAATCGAAAATGAAAAAGCAGCGTACTTCAAGCATCATATTAATAATAATATAAATAATCCTGTTAAACTGTGGAAAAAAATTCAAACCAATTTACTGCCTCCTAAAACAGAGCACGATCTTCCTTCTCACCTCTGCTCCGCTGAGGAGATAAATAAGCATTTTCTTAATGTTCCCGAGTCCAATGCCAATATATCATTGTTAACATACTATGAGACCCACAGGGCTGGAAATTCTACTTTTAGTCTCAAAAGCATTAGTGCCAAGGATATTTCACTGATTGTTCGCGGTCTAAACTCAAATACTAAAGGGGTTGATATGATCTCATTAGACATGTTACTGTTAACATTGCCTCATAGTCTGGATTCTACGGCACGTATTGTAAATTTGTCTATAACTACAGGAACTTTCCCCGATATGTGGAAAACAGCTATTGTGCGTCCCCTAGCTAAAAATTCTAATCCCTTATCGTTTAAAGATCTTCGACTAATTAGTATTCTTCCTTGCTTGTCGAAGGTATTAGAGAGAGTCATAAGCCAGCAACTTACGAATTACCTAGAATCGAATGTTTTACTTCCTAAGGGCCAGTCAGACTTCAGGAAAAATCACAGTACAGCTACATCGCTACTTGATGTCACAGGAAACATATTGGAAGCGCAGGGTGCGGGTATGGGAACAATACTGGTTTTACTCGATTTTTCTCTCGCCTTTGACACTATTAATATCTCCGTACTTCTGTCTAAGCTGGTTTATTATGGTCTCGACGCTCCTGCAGTAAAATGGTTTAGTAGCTACCTCCGTGGCCGGTCCCAATATGTCGAAATATGTAAAAGCGATGGTTCTACATCCTCTTCCCCTCTAGCTACTACTAGTAGTTTCTAAAGGTGTACCTCAAGGTTCTATCCTAGTACCATTACTTTTTATTTTGTATATCGCTGATATTTCAACAAATATAAGAAACTGTAGATATCACCTTTATGCAGACGACCTGCAAATATACTTGTCGTGTAAACCATGTAAAGTTGATAAATGAGGATTTAGAGAGGATCAACCAGTGGTCGCGCTGCAATTTGTTAATGCTAAATCCTCATTTATCAACTTACAAGTAGGGAAAATCAAATCTCATAATCCACATATAGTGTTAAGGGGAGACTCTATAAAGGGAACCAAACAAGCGCGAAATTTGGGTTTGATAATCGACAGTGAACTGCGATTTGAGTCCCATATTTTGGAGGTTGCCACAAACTGCTCCTACCGTCGTTAAAACACTTTACAAGATGAGAGATTACCTCAGCGTAGACATGCGAATAAAGCTGGTTGAGTCTCTTATTTTGTCAAGATTTAACTATGGAGACACTGTTTAGCTAGAACAAAATCATTAATTCAGCGGGTTCAAAATACTTGTGCGCGATTCTGTTTTAGGATACTTTAGGCGGTGGCGCTACAACCTTGTGTTAGCCATATACTATAGGCGGCGGCGCTACAGCCTCGTGCTTAACTAATTGATATATTTACATTAGAAAAATTGCAATTGAATGTCTTTATAAACAGACAACGAATATAAAATATTAGATGGTGGATATTTAGTAAAAAAAATTACTAAAAGTTGAACTAATTTATAGTTTCTGTGGTACTACAAATTTTAAGATATTTACATTTTTAACTTACTTATAATATGTGGACTGAGTGAGAACTCACAAAAATGTATTATCCAATAACCTGCCACGTTAGTGGTTCGTTTTGTATTTAACAAAGTCCCATATGAATTTTACTTATCAAAACACTTATATAGCAGTTTAAATCTTCAGTTTTTTCATCAGAAATCGGGTTTTCGAAAGTGTGTGGATTGAGTGAGCATAAGAAATTATTTGTAAAAACTTGAATATGTTACTAGGTGATCTACAAATTATAAAGGTAAGTTAGCATAGGTTTTAATAAATATTGGTATATAAATATTATATGTTAAATGAATACATTCACTGATTTCGTTGGTAGATTGTGAGAACTGAGTGAGCGTATGTTAAAGATTTTTATTTTTTATTTATGGTTTTACAAATACAGAGATTAGTTTTACAATTATTTTAGGACTTTTACTAAATGAATAGCATTTTGTCTTTTTTTTTCAGGAGGGTGCTCACTCAATCCATACGCACACTAATTCTTATTTCAACTTTTTCTCTAAGAGCATTAATTTAGCCAGTACGTAACTTGGAAGATGATCCTAACTCGAAACTTCAATTTTGTTAAAAAAAATGTCAGTCTTTGACTAGCCGTATCTCCGCAACTAATAGTCTTATAATACTCGAATTAGGCTTAAATTGCTTGTAGCCAATTTAATAAACTTTATAAAAGTATGGAACAAAGATACTCGAAAAACGATTCCATTATATAATTATTTCGAAAAAAATGAAACAAGTGCCTTAAATTTTCGCAGTTAACGAAACAACGTGGAAGTATGTTCATTTCTTTACTGTATGTTTATTTGAAGTCATGATACATTTAAAATGGTAAATTCACATTTTTGCACAATTGTTTTAAAGAAAATCGTCCCAAAATTATTCAGTACAGTGTTTTTATTATATAGCCAAAATCCGATATTTTACTATTTTTTCATTTTGCATGAAACTATGAGGCCTTGAGGCACCATTTTGGTATTAAATTGAGGCTAATTCAATTTTCTACTAATTCTTTTGACATGACTTATATCTACGAGTATTAGTTCAGCCGGTATGTATCTTCAAAATAACCCTACTAACACATTTTCACTTTTTGAAGAAAATTGCCCATCTTTGACTTGGTGTTTCTCCGCTAAAAATAAACATAATGTGCTCAAATTACGCTCAAATTGTAGAAAATTTAGTTATCTTTATTAAAATATTAACAAAGATACTTGAAAAATACTTCCTTAGGAAAGGTTTTTCGAAAAAACTGAAACGAGTGCACTGGGTTTTCGGGGTTGCAAACTGGATGTTAAATACTCTCAACGGACCTATCAACATATAAGCAAGTCGTAGTTATATGCGGGTTTGCGATGTTTGCCTTTTTTGTGTTGTTATAGACTGGGCTACGTCGGCAGTTCCTTAATCGGTAGGTACGTTGTTCATGTTGTAGGAAATTGTTGGTTTCACAGTCCGACTAGGTGCGATGATTTGCCGCCCGTAGGTGTTTCTGATATTTTTCAGTGCCGTAAAGCATGTTTAAATTTTTCAGATTCTGTGACATCTGTTTCTGTTTATTTCAAGTTCTGCGGTGCCTTTTCCGTTAGGCAACACGGTTTATTTTCGCGCTCGCTGCGCTTGTTTTCGGTCTCATCCTTATTCGTAGGTACATCGCTGCGATATATACCCTTTAGGTTTTATAGTGTCTTGTTAGGTCCTCGGTTAGGTCTAGCGCCCAGCGCTATTGGCTCAGTTTTTATCTGCGCTTGTTTTCATCTTTTCGTTATCATTCGGTTGAATCTGCTTGACTTATGATACATTTCTCGCGTTGTTTTCGATGGTATTTGTCAGGGTGAGTTTCGCTTTTCTTTCGGTTTCTCTCGATCATGGCTTTGGGAATAAATGTTAATCCCTTCCCCGTTCGATGGTAATTGTTTTCGTTCGTTTCACACGAGTTTATACCTTGGTCAGTTTTCGTTGCATTTTTTTCTGGTGATAGGTATTTATCTCTGGTTTGTTTCTGGTAGTTTATTGTATATTGTTCGATTTGTCGGGCCTCCGGGCACGAGTTATCGTTTTCACGGTTATTGTGTTTTTGCCGCCTTTATATTTCTTTCCCATAGGAGTACGTCTGGGATTACGTAGTTGCTACGTCGCTTCCGTCAATTCGTGTATTATCATACAGATTCGTGTATTATTGTATATACAGAAGACAGTTAAAAAAAAAACGAAGTATATCCACACTTCAGGGGCCAGTAGTATCCTAGACGATTTGATCCAGTAGTTTTGGTTATTGTACTGATATCACAGTGCGCCAGTATACAAGGTAGAAAGTTCGAATGCCACATGGAAGGCAACCTTAAATATTGGAAATAGCACATTCTATGTAAAGGAGACTTTCCTTTATTTTTAACAACTATAAACTCTGCATTTATGGATTTTTGAAAAATCGTCTGTCTCAACCGGGACTCAAACTGGTCGGTCAAATACGGTAAAATAACATGCTGTATTTTATGATGCAGATCGAAAGGGTTACCGATATGGTACATTTATCTCTAAATAACAAACACAATAAAAATAACGGAAGGCCATGAATACTAGCAATTACCATTTAAGATTGTTTTCACCCGTCACGGGAAATGTACCGCAGCTACCTTAAATATTGGAAATAGCAAATTTTACGCAATGGAGACTTATTTTTATTTTAGAAAATAATAAATACTGCATTTATGGATTTTTGAGTATAGTGAGAGGCGAGACAGGAGTAACAACGGTGTGAGTAGACAGGGTGTTGTAATAGTGTGAGAGTAGACAGGTTGGTGTGGCATATGCAGAGAGGTATATGTTACGATCCGCCTTGTGAGTGTTGGTAAATAATAGGTCTTGTTATCGATGACTGCCCAGTAGTTTTGTACTTTGTTATTAGTTGTCTAATAACAGCCAACTGGAAATCTGCTAAGTGGTAATCCTGTCTTATTTTTAAAGCTTTCTTATAATGAAAATTCGTTTAAAAGTTGCATATCGAACAAACGAAATGCTAGCTTTTTAAACCATTTCCGAGTTTCCCGAATACAAGTTATTGAGCTCATCATGATATCGGCTGTATCTACTGAACCCATATTTTTTGTATATTCGTCGACGCATTTTGGTTTCATTTTAGGTAGCCCCGTGGTCCTGTTCTCCTTTAACGTTGGTATCATTCCTGAGTCATGCATTATGGACAAAACAGTAACACTTTTCTTACTCTGCCATTTTAGTGCCATCAAAGTTACCGAGTAGAACCCTGGACTTAACCTTTTTTAATTTTTGTAAATTTTGGCATCCCTTTTCTATTGGTTCGAATTGTACCACAAGCATAGAACCCCCTTTGTTTTAAATGCAAGAATAGTTGTGGCGATGTGTACTAATTATCTACAAATAACTGCCTGTTGCAGTATAAGTAATCAGTCATGAAAGTGTCGACTATTGAGCCAGTTATAATTAGTTTCTTGTACCGCAATAAACTATAAAATCGACTATGTATCTGGTTTCAACGTCGCACAGTACAAACAATTTAATGCCGAATCTATTCCTCTTAATTGGCAAGTATATACTGCTTAGGCTGCGGCTCCACTGAGGCAGAGACAAGAGGCATATCCAGAGAGCATGGGTTACACCTCGCCTCATATCAATTCATGCATCACTCATAGAAAATAGTCCGGACGATTCAGATCGCGCCCGTCTGTCTCCTCGCTGTCTCAGCAGGCGAATCAGGTCACTGGCTCCACGTTCTTCCTTCCCGCAATATAGACACAGTCTTGGACCCAAGCAGCTTGCGCATAGCAATAAACTTGCGGCTTGGGGCTAGACTCTGTGAACCTCATACTTGCGCGTGCGGGAAGGAAGTAAATGAGCTGGGACGACATGGCCTTTCATGCTTCAGAAGTGCCGGCCGTTTGTACCGTCATGGCACAATTAATGATCTGATCCGTCGTTCGCTTGCCACTGCCTCTGTACCAGCTGTCCTGGACGTTCATCGTTCGTCAACGGACCTGCAGGATTGCATAGAGACGATAGCGAGCGACCAGACGGAGCTACATTGGTGCCGTGGAAACTAGGTAGGGCACTGGTGTGGGACGCGACGTGCGTTGACACATTCGCCCTTTCCCACGTCCAGTCAACCCGTAATCGGGCCGGGGCAGTAGCTGATCAGGCCCAAACACTCAAGCGCCGCAAATATTCGTCATTATTAAATAATTCCGAATTTGTGGCGCTTGCAGTGGAAACCAGCTGATATGAAAAGCTTTATTAAGGCCCTGTCCTCTCGGCTCATAGAATCCTCCGGAGATCCTAGAGCTGGTGCTTAACTCTCCCAAAGGATTGGGCTAGCTATCCAGAGAGGTAATGCAGCCAGTTTCATGGGGACCACGCCGCGAGCGGACCTGCTAGAGGGGGTGCTCTTTTTATAGTGGTGATTATTATTTATATCTTTAATATTTGAGTAGCTTAGTTTAATTTTAATTTATAACTTACATGTTTACCTAATTTATTTATTATCTGCGGTCGTACTTTTGATGCTAATATTTTTTTCACACATGGTCACATATTATATAAAAGTTACAAATACAAACAGAATGCTGCGTCAACTCATATCGTAGGGCATGTGCACAGTGGCGTGCTTATGGTTTCAGGATAGGACAAGCCGAGAGATATGATTTTGTAGTTTTTAAGGTTATTGTGGATAAATGTCTCAATTCGCTTTTCACCAAAATTACTAAAATCGTTCGTGTCTTTTTGGAAATAACATTCATGTGCCTTTTAATGGTTTCAGCTAAGTTATTTGATTTTTCATAACCAGATAGGTATATTCCAAACATTTTGTCGTTCGATATATAATGGGTATACCTACAACAGCAGCAATATTGTTTTTTTTACACTGATCTATTAAACATTTAATCATCTTTTATGCGAGAAATGAGAAATAGGTAGGTACGTAGGTTTTGGCGAAGAAATCTGATGTTTTATCGCAAAGTTTAAAGAGTTTACCTTCCACTCGCTAAGCAAAATTTGTGCACACTTTAAATAATCACAATCACAAGATTCACAAGGGAAATACTTCCTCCATTGCCAATCCAATTGAACAACACAACCAACAAAATACTTAGTGACCGCAGTTGACTCAAACAAAACAATTCACAACAAACAAAACAAGTAAAATTATTGAAGTAAGCAAGCAAATAAATAGAAGTTAAGTCGGCCGTCAAGGCGGCTCAACACGCGCATGCGCGAATTTCGCATTTTATTATCGACTCGTGTTCAACTTCAGACGCAAGCAGGGCTTAAAATCTCATACTATTTGCTATATGAACCTATGAATAATTATACCTCATTATAAAGCAGTTCTAATGCGTAAGAAAGAGATATACCGGTTAAGATAGAAGCCCGCTTGCAAGCCACCGCGTGCGAGCGGAATGACTAGCCGTGTCTCAAGCGAGTTCAGGTCGTCGCAGCACGCAGCAGTGCTGCCCGCCGTGCGGCGGCGGAGCGCGATAAAATTCGGAACTACGCTGCTGTTGCATTATTTGAAAAATTTAATGAGAGCGCGAATTGAAATAGTTCGTGATCGTGACCTTTGATTTTTGATCGTTGTTTTATTTGTAAGGCAAGCCCGGCTTTTGGGCTTCTATGGCAGTACCGCCACTGCATGTGCACATGAGTCGTTGTCTGGGGCAAGTAGTCAAGTCGTAAATTAACTTATTTATCAATAATGATCATTAAGGATTGAATCCTTTATTTTTTCTTCTTCAAACCGGTTTCCCTAGCAAAACGGTATCATCTTGGGTTGTCCCATTCGTTTTTTGTCAAGTTCTTAACTCGTCTCATTCTGCTTTCGTCATGCATTCTTCATTTGTCATTTTCGTTGTTAGTCTTTGTCATCTTTGGTCATATTTGTAGTTATTCAGGCACTTTCGGTATTCGTCTTCATCTTCTTTGGGCATGTTCGATTTTTGCGACACTTTGTTGATCCCATTATCAATATGTCACTTTCGTTTTTAGCTCGACTCACTATGGTCCTTGTTCGTTTTTAGTCTCAATTGCCATTTTACTTTATCCTTATTAGATCATCATTTTAGGATTTTTATGTCAATTAAAAAAAACGGAGGGATTGTCTACTAAAAGAATTTGAATATATTATATAGGGTAGGGGCACCAAAAGATGAACGCCACCCAAAAGCTGAACACTTGATCGAAATAATCACATAATTAAATCACGACTTGTGTTACAAAGTTCGGTTTTTTTTTCTTAAACGGCTTCTCTTACCTACGCCTCCATTCAAACTAACTGAAACTTACGTCACAGCCACGGCTGTGATCGGTCATCGTTCTGAAGCTTCCCGCTGAAAACGTCGCTGGTATGGGAAAATAGATAAGAACAGTGCACTCCAAATTTAAGCTTTTAATCACGTATAACATTAATTAATTGACATAATTGCTTTGCTGGGTATGTATTCTTGATTAATCTCTCTTTTATTGTATTTATTCGATATATCTTTTTTTTGTTACTTAACGAGTAATATGCCGTTCAAGTAATAGTTTCAAAAATGTATACTTAAGCCAATACTTGAAAGTTGTTCAGCTACTAGGCAAGGCGTACTTTTTTAAAGCGTCTTAATAAATTGTCCTGAAATTACAAATGGAAACTTTATAACTTAAAGTGATCGTTAAATGCTCTTGTATATTTAAACCAAAAGATGAATTACATAACTTTTGATGTGTAATCCAATGATTTTGGAGTTTTAATTAGTATAAAAACTATAATAGTTTTCATACTAATTAAAACTCTATTCTATTCTATTCCAATAGGTAATTCTAATTGTTTTTGTTCGTTCATTTCATAAATTCTGTGTCCTTAAGTTGAACCAAGTAAATTCAGTCGTTCAACTTTTAGGCATAGTTTTGTAATATGAACTCTACCTACTAGTGTTTATGGAAACGTTTGCTAATATTATAAATTTGAAAGTAACTGGGTTTGTCTGTTTGTCAGTTAGTTACATTTTTACTGCTAAACTGCTAGACGCAAAACCCTTTATATGTATGTAAACGGAACTCATGTATACATGTTTATTTGTCTCATTGTAAGATATAATTTTACCAAATATTAACCTTAAAATGCTTTTGGTTTTTGAGAAAATTAATTGGACAGTTTCTGAGGATCGAAAGTATTGGTCTTAAAGACCACTTTGGCATAATTAACTCCACTTCCGATTGTTTCGTGGGTTGGATCTTTTTTGTGTAACTACGTCCAATTGACCCCCAGTACGGGTCAATTGTACCAGAAAAACACAGGTAAATAAAACCCAAAATAATGAATTAATTAATCAGTATTTATTGTTAATTTCTTAAGACGAATCAGTCTGTTACGTTACATCAGTCTTAAACATATAGACTCGTATTTAGGCTTGAGAAAGCGAGCATGAAATAAACTATAGAAAAAATAATATTCTCTGAGTTTTTGAAACATATTGTGACGAGTTTTTATAAAAAACACTTAAGGGTGCTCAAAGCACACCTCTCAAGCATTAACAACGCCTCAATACAACTTATTTTTAAATAATACTACTGAAATGGATGACATTGTGGGTATTATCCATACTAATATTATAAATGTGAAAGTGTGTATGTTTGTCCGTCTTTCACGCTTCAATCAATAAACGGATCAAGATGAAACTTGGCACACATATTGAGTAGGTCCTAGAATAGGATATATGATAGTTTTTATCCCGGAAAATTGGACAGTTCCTGAGGGAGCAGCGATAAACGACTTCTACGCGGACGGAGACGCGGGCGCAAGCTAGTAATTTATATACATCCAAAAGTATCGAAATGAATCGTCGTGATGAATCATAGCTACAAATTTAAATACCCGAGATGTAACTTGTTACAAAAATAATTTGCTTCAATTGTCTTATTTTAAAAAACTCTGGGTCAATTGTAGCACGGGGTCAATTGTAACGTCACAATTGACCCCGAATGTGGTGGTACAATTGGCCTTTTTTACTCGCACTCACTAAACTTCTCGCAACGGTGGTTTAACGCAAGTGAAGAGTTTAAGGAATATGTCAAACAATATTCTAAGAATTTCAAGACAGACTGTCGTATAGCTAAGCAAAACTTTTTAAGTCATAAAATCTTGAATAGCCCTGACGTCATTAAAACGACCTGGAAAATAATTAATGAAGAAACAGGTCGCCGGAAAAAGGAAATTAATGACTATCGTTTAAAAGTAGATGGTAGGATCATAGATTCTAATTTAGATGTCGCAATTCAATTTGAAAATTATTTTACCGATATACCAGTGTCCACGACTAAGTGTCTGAACTCTTCGCTTGCGTCTGCCATTTTATTACTAGAAGATAACGTGCCTGAATGCAGTATACACTTTGAATTCAAGCACGTTACTGCCTGGGATGTAATGAAGGCATTCAAGTCAATTAATATTAAGAAAAAAAATGACCTTTGGGGGGTGTCGGTTCACGTCCTTAAATCCTTAATGGAAGTCATAGCAGCTGACTTAATGGTCATATTTAATCACTGTGTTGACTGTGGCGAGTTTCCTGATCTTATGAAACATGGCAAGATAATTCCATTATTCAAAACGGGTAGTACTTCTGACCCCACTAACTTTAGACCGATATCCATACTACCCACTTTCAGTAAAATCTTTGAGAAATTAATTTTATCACAGTTAATGGAACATTTTCAATATAATAATTTACTACACAATAAACAATTTGGTTTCACTCAGGGTCGCTCGACAACCGAAGCTGGTGTTGAGTTAATTAAACATATTTTTGATGCCTGGGAGGGGTCACATGATGCTTTAGGTATTTTCTGCGATCTGTCCAAGGCCTTCGATTGCGTTAACCATGACACTTTGGTCAGGAAACTACACCACTATGGAGTTAGAAGTACTGCGTTAAACTTAATAAAAACGTACTTATACGGGAGAATTCAAAGGTTAGACGTGAATGGAAAACGATCACCTGGGTCAGTGGTCTCAATGGGCGTACCACAGGGCTCAATTTTGGGTCCATTTCTATTCCTCATCTACATAAATGATTTACCATACCTTATAAAGGACAACCATGACATAGTATTGTTTGCTGATGATACCTCACTCGTATTTAAAGTTAAAAGACAACAGGAGTTCAATGTCGATGTAAACAATGCTATATCAAAAGTAGTAGATTGGTTCAGTGTTAATAATTTATTACTGAATGAGAAGAAGACTAAATGTATTAAATTTATGACAACCAATGTGAAAAATAGACAAACTACTATAACTATTAAAAATGACAAACTAGACCTAGTTAATGATACAGTATTTGTTGGTTTAACGTTAGACTCCAAACTCCAATGGGGTCCTCATCTGGCTAAATTAGCAAATAGACTCAGTTCTGCAGCTTTTGCAGTTAATAAAATTCGGCAACTAATAGACTTGAAAACTGCTCGATTAGTTTATTTTAGTTACTTCCATAGTATTATGTCATATGGTATTTTACTATGGGGTAGTGGTGCTGACGTAAACAGCATCTTTGTTCTGCAGAAGAGGGCTATTCGTGCTGTTTACAAGATGGGTCATAGAGACTCTCTTAGAGATAAGTTTAAAGAAACCAATATATTAACAGTATACAGTCAATATATTTATGAAAACCTTATGCATGTTCATAAAAACATCGTTAATTTTAAAAAGAACTGTGACATACATAATGTTAATACTAGAAATAAACATAAGCTCGCAGTGCCCTTTACACGGCTTCATAAAATAAAAAACTCTTTCACGGGTAATTGTGTAAGGTTCTATAATAAGCTCCCAAGTAGTGTTACTCATCTATCAGTAAATAAATTTAAGAGTTACGTTAAAAGTAAACTAATTTCTAAAGCGTATTATAGTATCAAAGATTATATGAATGATAACAATGCTTGGGACTGAATTGTTTGTATTACAATTATTATTGACCGTGGAGACTATATACATCTCCTTTGTATGCTTATTATTTTAATTTGACATCTGGAGACTCTTTACATCTCCAAAATTGACCGTGGAGACTTTCTACATCTCCTATGGATGTTTATTTCTTAAATTTAATTTTAATTTGACATTTGGAGACTACATCTCCATAATTGTATTATTGACCGTGGAGACTTTCAACATCTCCTTACCTATGTCTATTTTTAATTTTTATTTGAAATTTGGAGACTTTACATTTCCAATTTAAATTGAATATACTTTGAGTCTCATAATTGCTCCTGGGTCCTGTACATCCCTGTGACATTTAAATTAGTTAGCTTAAGTTTATCATAGTAATAAGTTACTCATGTAAAAAAAAAGACTTCCTGTTGAGTTTCTTGCGGCGTTTCTTCTCAACAGAGTCCCTTGGCAGCGCTGGTAGACTCAGACATGTAAAAGTGCCTACAGGGCCTACTTACAGAATAAATGAATTTGAATTTGAATTTGAATTCGAATTCTCAAATCTCGATTTCTATATCTAACTGACCGTACACTGTGGCACATTACAATCTTTAATAACTAGAGAATCACAATTCTGTAAAACTTTCACACTACGACTATTTAAAATCAGTCAAAATTACAAATCGTCGTCTAGCTCGTGCGTTTTGCGCGGCAGCGAGTGGCCGGCTAGTGAGCAGGTCGAGACACGCTCAAGGGCCTCAAGGCACACTCGTGTATTCAAAGACATGCATATTTCGATGTAGTTGCAGAGATATAGGCGATGGTAGTATTGACCCGTGTTACTATTGTCCCCGGTCTACCCTAAGTACTTACTATTTCTATGGTCAATTGTCAATTGATTAATTTAGCGGTTATCAAAGCAGGATTTGTAACGGTTGCTTGGATTTATTTCTATTTCTTGACCTGCATTAAGATCGTTAACGTTTCGCAACGTGGCAAATCCGTCCCTTTTTTAATACAAATCTCAACTCTTCATATATTTTTCGTCTTCTTTCGGGCAGAATTAATTTTAATAGCTCACTCTGTATGTTATCCTCTATCAAAATAGATTGTGAAAAGCACACGCGATTTATTTTAGGAAATTTAATTCTCTTTTAATGTTTTCTTTCAATAGTGTATTTTTTGCCTCTCTTATAATAGTTTGATTCAGTAGAGCTTTCAGAATCTATTTTGAATGTGTGTTTAGAACAACTTTATCACTACAACGGTTTAGTCATTTAGAACAACTTCAGCGGCTCTATTCAAGACGGTAAAAACAATATCGTACTCGTATTTGATCTGTTATCGAATTGTCAACGTTTTGATAGCTCTTATTTTCTTGACAGTAATGTCGACTGACGTCATAACAAAACCATAACAGGCAAACTACGGTATCGTTTTTACCGCCTAGAATAGAGGCGCTGATCTGTTACAGATACTCAGTTAACGAAAAAAAAATGTTGATAAAATGTGCGTTCTAAATAATTTTAGGAAATTTGCGATTTATTTAGGAAATTTAATTCTCTTTCAATGCTTGCTTTCAATATTGTATTTTTTGCCTCTCTTATAATAGTTTGATTCATTAGAGCTTTCAGAATCTATTTTTAACGTGGTTTAGAACAACTTTATCACTACAACGGTTTAGTCATTTAGAACAACTTCAGCGGCTCTATTCAAGACGGTAAAAACAATATCGTATTTGATCTGTTATCGAATTGTCAACTTTTTGATAGCTCTTATTTTCTTGACAGAAATGGCGACTGACGTCATAACAATACCATAACAGGCAAACTACGGTATCGTTTTTACCGCCTAGAATAGAGGCGCTGATCTGTTACAGATACTCACATAACGAAAAAAAAATGTTGATAAAATGTGCGTTCTAAATAATTTTAAATACCCTTTATACTTATCTCGTTAATAAATAAACACAAAATATTTATATCAATATATTTTATTTTAATTATAAACAAGAACACAACTTAAAATATTAAATTAAAAATAACCACAAGTTTACATACTGCGTAAGTCGGAACTATAGCGCAAGTCAAGCCGATAGAACTTCGGTTCAGCTTTTTGGATAAGGTTGCGACTCAACTCCCTTGGTGCTTGCGAGGCTATGTACTGTTGACAATGAAGACAAAAGTTATTTAAAAATCTTAATCGACTTTAAAAGAAATAAACCCAGAATTATGAAATAATATATTAATACTTACACGAAGTTAACCCACAAAAACGAACTCAAAAGTAGGTACGAAACAAATTACCATCAATTCACTTGGCTCCACCGGCTCGATCCAGAGTTTGGGAAGAGTGCTGTTTGATACACCGGTGGAGCAGACGGTGGATCCTACAAGACTTGCAAGTGACACAGGATCCACTCAGAACACCGGTAGATCACAGGTAACTCCAGAGTGCTGTTCGCTCCACTAACGGATCGAATAGGTGGAGCCTAGTGGATTGTCCCACAAATTAGAGGCCTATTATTTTTTAAAAGGTCTAGAAAAGTACTAAAATGTCTTTTAACTTGTTTTTTATCGGATATAATAATACTAGGTGCACTTGCTATCTCCGGGCAAGTCTAAATGGAGGGAAGCGGTTTGCTATTTGTTATATTACAACATACTACAACAAACAAACTTACGTTAAACGTGACAGCTGTCAATCGTAAGCTCTGCTACAGATTTCTCATCAAGTCTGTAACTAAAACTAAGGATGAAGCTTCAAAACGGTTACGAGCAAAAAGCGCCGCTCAAAATCGAAGTTTCGGCACTTTTCCCATTGAAAGTCTATGGGAACAGATTTTTTGTGATTATTCCTCCGTGGTATATCCAATTTTCAATTTTACTTTTTTCTAAACAGTCTATGTCTAGATGTCGGGCTATTACGGGTATTACGGGTATTACAGGCTAAATTTGATCCGGATATCTCTAATAGTTCGGGAGGACAAACGTAAATACGAATCGGGGAAGAATGGAGCTTCGCTCTAATAATACTGTTAAAATAATGTGGTTAGCCTCCAATTGTGTTGGTTGGTTAATTTCGTGTAAGTATACATAAAAAGATAATTTCATAAATTTTATGTTTACTTCTTATTCAACATGTTTTTTTTTAATTTCTTCTTTTCTTACATGCTCTATTGACCAGAGTTTTAAAAAATAAATAAATAAAATGCATTTATTTCAGATATCATAGTCCATATATTGTTAGTATTACACAAAACTTAAATAACTATGTTAGTACCTAAACTTAAATGAAGGGAGCACCAGTGCCTGATCAGGCCACTATCCCATCTCTCAGCGACGACGTTCAGGAGCCTGTGGCGGCTAGCACGCACCCTGCAGAGCGTTGCGGTGCATCGCTTGCGCAGCGTCGCGTGGAAACCGTCCACGCGCGCATCCGCGAACATCCCCGAGGCACTGCAGTATCGCGGCAACCGCAACAGAACCCTGAACGCGTCGTTGTATTGGACCCGCAGGGCATTGAGCGACCGCTGCGTGTACCTCGTCCACAAGCTGCAGGTATACATCGATGTACAGTAATCTCGAAATACCTAGTGTTATTTTGACCTGAGCTGTACACCG
This sequence comes from Acleris literana, assembly GCA_946894065.1. Classification (NCBI taxonomy): domain Eukaryota; kingdom Metazoa; phylum Arthropoda; class Insecta; order Lepidoptera; family Tortricidae; genus Acleris; species Acleris literana. The sequence continues at coordinate 48,549,234 of OX335668.1, forward strand.
ATTAAACCTGCGAGCTATCATATTGGCTCTAATCGCCAATGCCCTGCGTTCCCTTTCTATGTCTGCGTCATCACGCAGATAGTCAGTAATCAGGTGCCCAAGATATTTAAATGAGTTTACCCTATTCAGCTCTTCCCCATTCAAAAGAATGGGAGGGACGTATGATGGGCGATTAATTCCTTTTTCGGCACATTCTTTTTTGGACATATTCCGTTTTCGGCACATTCTTGTTTCGGCACATTTTAGTAAATAAATTATACTATGAAATACTTGTGACTTTGCTTGCGTAATGAAATAAAATAATATTTATTAGTAAAATATTATATTATATGTTATAAGTGGCCAGTGCTAATATGCTCTTCAATATGCTCTTCGATAAGATCCTCATTACAAAAATTACCTTACTATGTCACTGCCGTCTACTTTGCATTAGGTATCTGTTGTGGTTAAGTACACTACAAAATAACCCTAGGCATTTGAAAATTTCAGAATAATGATGCTTTCGGAATTATGACTCTTCGGGATGTTCCCATCCACGGGTGTGGTGGTTGATGTTTCATGTAATTTTTGTCGTGAAAGTTCGTAGTTATCTCTATGACAAGCAAAGCGAGCGAGCGAGATAACAGGAACTTACATCAAAATACGATATCAAAACATTATTTACTACATCTGATAAATATTACTTCAAGCAATATTTATTCGATGAGGTATTTGTAGTATTCACCATTGGAAAATATTTTATTGTATTTCTTTCTTGCACGCTATTTATTATATACTTATGTCTTGAAAATAAAAATAACTATACCTAGGATTAATTTCATTTGTTGTATATAATGATTTATGCCCAAAACGGAATGTGCCGAAACAAGAATGTGCCGAAAACGGAATATGTCCAAAAAAGAATGTGCCGAAAAAGGAATTAATCTGATGGGCACTTGCTTCCTGCTTTTAGTACCATATACACACTCTTCTGCACATTATATTTCAGATTATGATTCAACGCGTACGCCTCACACTTGTCCAGGAGGTTTCTTAAACCGATGGGCTCAGCAGCACCATGTCATCCGCATAACTTATATTATTAAAACAGACCCTGTCTACGTGGCACCCGACGCGGGTGCTGCTGAGCTCACCGATCAAGGCATTGACATATAAATTAAATATTTTGGGAGAGGTGAGTCCCCCTGCCTGACTCCGCACTCCATGCTAAACTCATCAGACAAGACATCGCCCCAGCGAACACTATTTCGTTGACTCGCGTACCAACACCTAAACAAGCTTGTGAGTTCCCGAGGGAATCGCACTTCATCAAGTTTACTCCAAAGTAATTCATAATTGACGTGATCAAAGGCCTTAGAGAGATCTAGAAAGCACGCGTATATAGGCGTCCTTCTGCTAGTATAGTACTCAACGGCTTGCTTTAGACAAATAATCGCGCTTTTGGTAGATAGGCCGGCCCGGAAGCCGAACTGTGCGTCATGCAATTGTAAACATTTGTCCACTTGTAGGTCCAGCAAGCCGTCGAGCACCCTAGCCACGATAGTTGCCAAAGAAATAGGTCTGTAGTTCGTCTTGTCTGATATGTCACCTGTTCTATTTTTGACAATTGGAATCACAAGTGTTTTCGTCATGAGTGACGGCACGTATGAGTGACTGTTACAGAGATTAAAAAGCATCGCTAGTATTCTGGGCAAGTGAGGCCCGCAAGCCGTAAGTGCTCAACGCTCAGGCAGTCATGACCAGGGGATTTCCCCTTCTTCATTCCCTTTATCATCTTAGTTATGTCACCAGCATTAAACCGACTCTGAGAGTCACATTTCGGTTCGTCAGCGACGAGTACCCGTTCTCGCAAGCCAACGCCATGGGAGGACTTTACACAAAAATGGTCCCCGAGCAAGTTAGCAATACATTGCCGACGATGATTGCCATTGACAACGCGCTGGTCTAGTTGGTAGTGACCCTGCCTACGAAGCTAGCGGTCCTGGGTTCAAATCCCGGTAAGGGCAGATATTTGTGTGATGAGCACGAATATTTGTTTCCGAGTCATGGATGTTTTCTATGTATTTAAGTATATATTTCTCTATATAAGTATTTATATCGTTGTCTAGTACCCATAGTACAAGCCTAGAGCTGAGTTTGGAACTAGGTCAATTGGTGTGTAATTGTCCCCTGATATTTATTTATTTATTTATTTGGGGTCCGAGATACCATTAACACTCACAGAAAGCCCAGGCCTAGGATCCATTTTCTTTGTACTTTTCCAGAAGTTACGAAAGTCATTCTTTTTATGATGCGAAGCTAATAAATCCAGTTTAATTTGTTCTTGATGCTGTTGAACCCATCTAAGTCATTTAAAGATCTTACGACTAGAACACATAGCATCGTAGATAGGTCCAACAGAGGGTTTACCAAACTGAACCCAATTCAGGAAACTAGCCCTGGCCTCCCCATGAGCGGCACTAACATGCTTGTTCCATCCAATAACTCTCTTTCTTCCATTACTACAACCAACTATGACAGTTTCGCTATACAGAGATGCCTGACATAAAGATTTAGTTAAGTTAACGTATAAGTTGTCGAGTATTTCACAATGAACAGAATTATGCACGCAACAACCGTCACAGCAGTCCCTCAGTTCTGAAGGAAAATCAATACATTTCAAGAGTTCATTACATTTATTAGTATAAGCTTCGACTTCTTGGGATGTTCTTTCCCCCCACATTATATGTTTCCCATTGGACACAAAATTATTATTACATAGCTAAGGTTTCACATAATTTGAGTGTACAGAACAAAAACTTAACAGCTCTTCACAAAATAATTCATACGGAAGCGCATTAAAATCTCCTAGGTATATAGACAGTTTCAACACAGTTTTCCTTCACAATAGCCTCCATCATACTTACACATTGAACGAAATCGGGCAGGTTATCTATATTGTTATTGGGCATGTACAGTCGAGTTCATAAATATATGAGCATTTCCAAGGCTTCAAAAATAAACGTACATAGAGAGGTACATATACATCTGAACAGACTTGTCGATCAAATCTATGTACACATATCACCTGTCATATTAATCTGAACGTGCATCTCAATAATATCTAAATAACGGAAAACTAATAAATATCTGTACTAATCATTTTTCAAAATTATTTAACCAAGTGAAAGTACATAAATATCTAAGCAATTTTTTTTTCAAATATTAATAAACATATAGTGGCACAAAAAAATGTTTTATACAGTCGAATTCATAAATATGTGTACACTCTGGTACCTTGTCTATTTAATGTCATGTTTAAACTGCCATATATGAATTGTCACAGTGCAGCGATTAAAGTGACAAGGTACTGAAATGTACACATATTTATGAACTCGACTGTACTAAAGTGTACACATATTTATGAACTTTTTGTCAGTGAACCATTAAAATAATGAAACGAAGACGTACAATAAGAATGCACGGAAGAAGTTACGTCGCGTTCATAAATATGTGTACAGTCGAGTTCATAAATATGTGTACACTTTAGCACCTTGTCCCTTTAATCGCTGTGAAAATTCATATATGGCTGTTTAAACGTGACATTAAATAGACAATGTACCAGAGTGTACACATATAAATTTAATGCAATGCATACGAACACGATTTGTGTATGTGATTGACAATTTGAACATTGACTAAAGTTCTAGAAAAGCTTATGATTTAAAAATGTGTAAGTGGCCAGTTAATAAATATTGATAACAAGTTCTGTTCTCTTTTAAGTCGATTGTAAATCGAAAGTAGCAACAATAGGTAAGAAGCTGCAAGCAAACACTATTGGCACTTCTATGACGTCACACTCAAAGTGAAAGAGACAAATGTATCATTTTAAAGTACGGTACTCTTTTCGGTGATTGTAATTTTTCAAAACTCGAAGTGTTATGTTTGTTTAGCTATTTATGAACTTCTAATTGTTCACATAAAATTGGAATACGTTAGTACAGATATTTTTGAGCCACTAAATGCTTATAAATATTTGAAAAAACACTTGTTAAGATATTTATGCACTTTCACTTGGTTAAATAATTTTGAAAAATATTAGTACAGATATTAGTTTTCCGTTACTTAGATATTATTGAGAGGCTTGTTCAGATTAATATGATAGGTGATATGTGTACAAATATTCGATCGACAAGTCTGTTCAGATGTTTATGTACATTTCTATGTACATTTATTTTTGAAGCCTTGGAAATGCTCATATATTTATTAACTCGACTGTACACGCTAAATATTAAGATATGTTTCTCACCTATCATTATTTTAATAGCACTTAACCGCACGTTATCACACTGAATAACCGAGGTAGCCGGAAACAGCTTCTTACGCCAGAGAAGCGCAGTCCCGCCATAAGGTCTGCCTCGTAGCATCCCCGATGACGTGCCCAAAGCCGAGGTCCCGGTGCAGGCAAATTCATCACTTATACTGTTCAGAAACGTAAGGTCATGTGGAAGTAACCAAGTCTCTTGTAGTGCTATAACATCGGCCGACAGGCACAATCTTCGAACATCATCGATGGAGCGTTTTATACTTCTGCAGTTAAATGAACAAAGCGTAACATTATTTATTGCCATTTATTATTTTATTTTCTATACACTGGTGTAGCACTCGTAGGGGTCTAGTCGCTCGTAGCATTTAACGAAGCACGCGTAGCACCCTTAGCACCCGGTTTATGATCGACGTTAACGCTCATATTTCTAGAAGGCACGAAACGGCGAAATATAATGCCTTGCGGCCACAGTGACACATCCAAAAACATTTCCAGTTTATGCTTGGTGATGTAGAACTTGTAGGGGAGACTGGGTACGGTTGTAATGGGGTACGGTTGAAACAAAGCGAATATCCGAAAAACTATCAGCTGTAGGATGAGGGGTGTAAGGGAAGAAATGCGTGGCATGTTAGCGCGAACATGTTCCACAGTATTGCATCCACTATCGCTCATTGTAGTTTCTTGCAGGGGAGCCTATTGTATTTTGGTAATCAAAAGTTAGTATTCTCAGTTGATATCTTTGTCGAATAACTTTTTTAATTATATCGTTTGAATATTGAGTATTTTTCTAGTCTTTTGTCAGATGTTTATGATAAAATAACGATGATTACTTTTTGTGTTGGGTTCTTTGTCTCGCCACTATGATTTTTCTTTGACGTCAGGTGGGGATGGGTACGGTTGAAACACACGTAAGTATTAATGAGTATTGATTGATTGATTTACTTTGGCACGGAGTGAATTGATCCGGGAATAAGCAATAAAACAGGATCTTATAATTACTAGGCTGTTTAGTTCCGGGTAACTTTTTTAAAGAAGAAATTCTTTGATTTTATTATAAATACCTTTATTTGTCTTGATGAAGTTATTTTAAGTTATTAATACATTACAAGTGTTGATCTTATTTGAGACTGAGTTGATTAATACGAGAATGAGCAATAAAGCAGATTTAAATAATCGTATTGAATATTACTTCTTTGTGTTTCAACCGCCCCTGGTATGGGGTCGGTTGTAACAGAGGACAGACTTTTTCAAAAACTGCTCCTGTGTAAAAATGAATATATCTGGGCATAAAACAATAGTACACATTTCAAGACAGATGTATACCCTCACATGTTTGACAATTTATTCAACTCTCAATAGCATCAAAGCAAAATTGTTTCAACCGTACCCAGTCTACCCTACGCATTATGAAATTTATTTCCATTTTTCATAGCTATTTGTTCAAGTATAATATCTTCTCGCGTTTTCTCACGTATATACTCAGTAATATCTGATTGCGAAGTGTCCTTATGCACGTTAGTTATTAACATAGGTACTTTAGGATCCGCCACTTTGAAGTTACAACCGTTAACGGTATTCGCTGTACCTCTTTTGCCTATAAATCGATAGTTTGATTTTGATTTTGGCTTTTTCTTCGACGGCCCATCCACATTTTTCCACTTCCCGGTTTTCGCCATCTCCGCGTAGGTCAAACTTTTATTCTCCATCATTTCGTTGGCCAATAAGTTAGCATCAGTAGACATTTTAGCCGGCTGATCCTTAACTAATTCGCACAGGTTTTTATCACAGGTCAGCGCTCGCGATGCAGTTTCAATGGCGGCGAGCGGCAGTGGGGAAGCTCGGACTTGGGCCTGCGTATGCGCTAACGCAGGCGGAGATGAGTGGGATGGCGAAGCGTTTGATCCGCGCGGGCTAGAGTGCGATAGCAATGTCCTGTTTTAAGAAATTTTGTGTTTTGACACCACACTCGTAGCTCATACTCGTATCAATAAGGGTACGTACGCACTGTCCGTTGAGCTGCAATGCGGCTGGCCGCCCGGCTGCCCGCAGGATGCGGTAGCAATTGCGGCTAACTGGGTGGCGGCTAGCCATAACCGCAACCGGAACATGTCGCACGGTGAGAACGAAAGTGACTCAATTCAAAATTTTCGTAAATTCAGTTAAATTAGTAAAATGACTTAAAAACCTTGTTCTTTTGTTTACTCACTCAAAAACTGACGAATTTGGGCTGGAAAAGGGACAAATAAAGTTATTTTTTATTCCGCCTGCCCGCCCCTCTCGCCATTGCAATAATGATGAATTTAGTATTGCGTCAGAACTGTGTGGACGTAATTTAAAAAAAGCAGTGACCTAAATCTTACTTATTATCTTCGCGAATTCATAATATTTAGGTAGAAATAAACAATATTTCTAAGAATATTTGGAACGAAATATTGATTATACTCCTTTTACTGCAAAAGTGCAGTTGCACAGTCGGCTCTTATTTACATCTGTAGGCCTAGTATAGTCTATTCGCTTAGATAGTGTCGCGACACTCACACATACGTGTGGTTATTGTAATAAAATACGAATATAATTCGATGTAAACTGCCAAATTCACTTGCGGTTGTTAGACCTCAAGTGAATTTCGCAGTATACTTCGAATTATATTCATATTATATTACAATGACCACAACTACTTGTGAGTGTAGCGACACTATCTAAGCGAATGGACTATATGGCTGCGTCTATATCGCGCGTCAAATGTGGATAAAGCAACCGTCACTCTCGTACTTATTTACGTGTCAGAAGGTAACAGATGCCTTATCCACACTTTGTTACGCGATAAACGCAGCCATATTAGGGCCCCTGTACAGTACGGACGCGTTTTTTTACCTTCTCGCGACTTATTGTTTAATGTTTACCTGCGACTTGACTTTTGAAACGGACCGATGTCTCCTTAATCTGTACCATTGTAAACGAGTTCTAGGAAGATTATCGTTAGTTGCCGCCCGCTTGGATACCTGCCTCTATCTTTTGTCCTTGTTATTTGTATGACACTGTACGAGTGATAGAAGCCTGTACTAGGTCATAAGAATAAATATTAACTACACGTATAAGCGAAACTCCCGGCTCCGGACACGCGCACGGCGCGTTAGATACCTACCGCCTGGCGACACCTGAGGTGTCTAGTCAGTCAGGGGCGTCACACACGGAATATATAGGTAAGGTCTGTTCATTCTTACTTGTCTTATATACTGCCCTACTAAGCATAATGGCGATATCTCAGACAAAACATCTGTAGAAATTGCAACCTAGTTACAAACAGAAGAGAGTTGAATCTGCTTTGACTATTGAATTTAGTTATTGCATTTTTGCTTAGGAGGGCAGTATACGTAGTAAACAACTTTCTAACCTCAAATTGAACCTTTTTTGGCTAAAACTACTCTTTTATCGTAAATAAAGTAAACTTAATAAATATTTTTGGACATCACTTGGCCAATGTATTATCTGTGCTTGCTTTATTTTGTTTAAAATAGCTGTTTTAGACAAAAAAGGTTCATTTTGAGGTTAGAAAGTTGTTTACTATATAAGACAAGTAAGAATGAACAGACCTTATTAACCAAGATATTGATATCGTGTCTTGAATTGATTTCCGTATTTTTGACGGTCCCTACGTAAATCATCAAAACTCAAAATTGCCGTTTTTTCTTTCGTGTAATCTACTTCTTTTAACCCATATTTTACACCACCGAAAAGAAAAAAGAAAATTCTTATTTTTAAGCAGATATTTGAGTCGTAAAACACCGAAAACATATAACATTTCCGTAGTGGATCATCGAAAGTCTACATTCGATTGTTTACGTGAGAATAATTGTCGTGCAAGCGAGACGAAACTAACAGTTTCAATAGTATACGTCGCACAAGCCCGCGAGGTGGTCAGTTGACAACAAGCGACCAATGAGCTAACAACTGATACAATTTTACTATGATTTTTGTTATTAAAACACGTAAACAGATTTAATGCGTCGAGATCTAAAAGAATTCTTGGTTTGGTAACAAAAGACAGTGCGGCCGAGCGAGAAACCGGTAACGAAAAACCTAAAGCTGATAAGTTTGAACATTTTTAGTGATTATATTTTAAAAACATTGTTTATTTTACATTGTTAATAGGGAATAATGTGCAGTTAAGGTTTTTATTGACAAATAATCATTAACTATGAATAATTAATAGTATTACCGACGTAAATAATTGAAACTGCGAGTTTCAATATTGTACGTTGATATTTACTATTGACTTGGTATCGAAATTGCCAGTTTCAATATTCTACGTTGGAATTTACCGTAAAAATTGTATCGAAACTGGCAGATTCAGATTGAGATTGAGAAATTTAAGATTGAGTTTTTACCGAAACTACCACTTTCAATGTTTTACGCTGATATTATTGTAATTTTATTCGGAGTTTCGATAAATTGCCAGGTAAATTCTTGTTTTATTTTTCCTTAAAATTTTGATATTAGTTGCCTTAACATAGAAACTATTATAGTAGTGTTGATCAGTATATCATACTATCATTAGGTCCTCTTTTTAATGTCAATAAAATACTGTTTCAGACTCTCCGCTACCCGCAACTTGTACTCTTGGAGACGCATAATGGGCTAACCTCGAGGGAATAGTTGACGAAGAACTATCTTCAGACAGAAACTTGGCTACGTCAAATTTCTCTCTCCTGGAAGCGACGGTAGAAAAATCTCCAATTGCAATAAACAGTGATAAGGAGTCCAGTACCTATAGCTAGCGTTAGCTCTCCTATAAGAGTATCAGAGTGTGATTCGCATAGCTTTACCAGCAAACCCAGGAAAAAAAATAGAAAAAGATGTGAAGATAAAGGGAGGGTTACCAAAAGAAAACTACTACTTAATTTGGACAAGAGTACATGACAAGAAAAGGAAGAGTTAGAGAAGACAAAAATATGCGGCTGGTTTGCCGTTCTACGTGCAAATTAAGATAAATTTGATACCGACAAAGACTATTCACAGATTTATGGAAATTAGGGGAAAATACTCAGCAGTGGGAATATGTAAACAAATTTACCGAAAGGCAACAAAAAAAAGCGTTACTACCGAGGGCCCTTCCCGGCGACAACATAATACAAATTATTTTTTACCCCTATTACTACCTAGTAATGTTTCTGATTAACAATGCTTGCCTTATGATCCTGTATAAGTCTGCCTCAGAACATTTTTGAATACTTTGCGTATAAGGGATCAAATGGTATGCACTGCTCATGGCAAATTGAGCCAAGGAACGGAAAAGGAACCTGATGAAAGAGGAAAGCACCCTAACCATCTTGTAGTAATAACCGCTGAAATGGTAAAAAGTGTATAATGTGTTTACAATTTTTCACTTAGCAAAGGGTTTCTGCTATATGTGAACCGAATGCACAGCTAAAAGGGAAGCAAATGAAGTGAGCAGTTGCCTGTCCTTCTTTATAAAAACTCTTATACGTAAAGCGGCAAAACGGTTTCTATTTTTGGTCTGATAGTTGCTCAGGGCAAAATAGAAATCGATTTGTGTACTCGACGTATATGTTATTTATTTATTTATTTTAATGGCCTCTACAAGTTATGTAATTTTGCCAATGTCAAGTATATATAAGCAATTGTACGGTGAATCGTCGTTGTCGTCGGCGTCTTCCAGTCCCAGTCGGCACACCATTGAAGATGGCGGACATCCACTTCAATGGCTTGGAGTGTTCTTGACCGCTTGCTCATCCAGAATCAACTTTTCACTGATATTTTTTTGATGCATATTTTTCGTCAGTGTTGGAGGTTACTTCACAAAGGCGCCCTGGATTTGCGAACCAAAATCAACGATAATGTAATTTACAAAAAATTTAATAAATAGACAGATGTTTTCAAAATGACAGCTAGACAAGAACCGATGTATATGTTCTTGGTTTTTGGAGAGAGATCATACACAAAATGAGGGTGACAGTGTTTACGCTCTCATTGAAAAAGAGTCTAAAGGGAGAATGATTTTTACTCCTGACCAGTGGTATGCATTAGTAAGGTAGGCTAAAACCGCAGGAAAGCCTAACAATGTAATCGAATTAACTCAACAGGATATTTTTGATTATAAACTCTTGTTAGACGAACGCACCTGTGGAAGAGAGATACGACAAATGTTAATGTAACGTGCAACAAAGTCAAAGAGTTCAGGGTAGAAAATAATGCACCGAATTGTCTTTTCTTAAAGCACGACTTAAAGGGTGAGCGATTTTGCTTAAACACAGTTATCACTACTAGACGTGGGAAAATAAAGAATGATAACGTTGAACTGAAGATGGCATAATCATATGGTAACCCGCTGACTACTACAGACGCAAAATATAAAGATCTTATTTCTTTATTTCAATCGGGGGTGATACCTAAAGAATATCAAACAATTATTTATTTTTTTACTACAGTGCAAATATTGGTGATAATGTTGACGAGTCTGATTAGAATATACTTATATTTCCTATTTTGTTTGAAGTTAGTGAGCCAAAAGTGTTATTTTTCATTACTATACCTAAGATTCATAGTTTCATTCAATAGTAGGGGAGCTCAGGGTGCTAATTGGGGATTTACTCGAGCGTCGTGGGGACCTATTAGATTTTGAAGATTAGATGGTAGAAAGGAAAAAACGTTATATGATATGTATCGATTTAGCGGTGGGGGAAGCGTGTACAGGTTTTCAAAAATGTAAAAAAAAACAGTCAAACGGAAGTACTCGAGCGCATCAGATATTGATAGTGTATAACTCCCACGTGTCTCTGATAACGGAGGCATGTTAATCTGCCGGTTTGCATGGTGGGGGTGGCCGTACGGAAGGGATGAAAATGGAAAAAAAAAAATATATCCAGCGCGTCTGATTTTCTAAAGGGATGTTAAGTGAACCTAAAAAAATCTGACGATTTGGATGTGACGCAAACTCGCGGCCATTATTAGAATCTGCAAAAAAAAATCACCATTTTGAAATACTCAAGCGCGTCAGATTAAGATAATTATATATGGTTCATCTTTATGCCCTACACGCGCTGTCTCATAATCTGACGATCATTGAACTTAATTAATTGAAAAGCTCAGGAAATAGCATGCAAATAAAAAAGTGTATGTTTTTTAAGTAGAATACTTGTATTTATAAGAAAATAATTATATATATATTTTTTTTTTAATTATCATCTTTATCGGTAGAATCATCTTCCTCCTCTGGCTCGATTTCATCCACAGATTTCGTATCTGTAACAAGAAATCAATGAAATATTTAACATTTTTTTTTTAATGAGTAGCTTCAAGTTTTTAATTATTGGAGAAAAAATATACCTAATTCTGGAGTATCCTCAAGAATATCAGGTGTTATTACTACATCTTCATATACTTTCAGCAATTGATCACCTGCAAACCAGATCATTTCGAACTTTCCGTCGACTACTTTCCATCCATAGTCCTTGGTAAAAGATCAATAATGTTTGCATTATGGGTATTACTCCACAAGCATGCAATGTATCTAGTGCGTAACACTTGTTGGAGTAACTCCGATTGACAGGGTGGCAAGTTGCACGCATCGTAATTCTTGATACTCAAGGAGAAGGGTTGTGATTTGTCTTTTACCTTGTACGTCTTATTGAAGATGACAATCCTGGCTTGATTGACATCGTCTAACTTTTTCAGCCCATCCAAGTGGCAAGTAAAAGACTGTATGATGTTAAACGAGTCCTGCACATTATTCTCCTTTGATCCCAAATCTAGAAATGCATTTTGGAAAATTTCTGAATTCATCAGAAATTGCAAAGGTTTCTTTTTCCCTCGTCAGTACAATGCTGGGTTAAAATCGCAACCAGTGAACGCATGCAAAGCTGGAAGCGCCTTCGAAATTTTTGGACCTAATCTATTGTAGAGAGCGGATACGTCGAGGCGTGCATTTCCAACTCCAAGATCCATCCAGACTTCTACTTTTGCTTGCAGGTGTTCCATATTTGCCAACATGATGACTGCAATGTCAGTATCAGAAGTTCTGATAGTAATAGTAGAATCTTTTTTTGTTGGCAAGCAAGAAATGCTATCTTCTTATACGCTTCTTCGTGATCAGGGCATGACAACTCATGATTAGTGATGCGTGTTACTTTATTATCAGTAACAGAATATTCATAACACAGATCATATATTATGTAAATTACCTTACTACCGATAATTTCCTCCATCCATCCAGCCATCTCCTGATCAGCCCAATGATCGATCAAAAACTTGACAATAGCTTCCTTAAACTTTATATTTTTCAAATCTTTTGTAAAATCTACTGTTCTTGTTTGTTGAGGACCGGAGATGTGGAATTCCTTGTCGTCTAAACTCGAAGAGAATAGTCTTTGATTGAGGGTGTGAAATACCGATCAAATGCAATGGCAACTCTTCTTGCAGCGTTATTGATAAGGCATTGTAATATCTTCTTTGACACACCTCCAAAACTACGGGGCATTTCTTTAAAAGTATTTAAAAAAAGAAGCCATCTACAATTACAAGGTCAATTTGGGATGGCGGTTGCTCCATAACTTCGACTTGTTTCTCTAACTCATGAATTAGTACTGACTTATAAGTCTTGTTTATAGAACCATCTATATGGCACAGTGATAAAGGCATAGGAGTTATAGGGAAACAAAGTACTTTCTCCAGGTCTATACTCGTGTCAAGAGACAGAGCTAATAACCGATCAAATAAATCCCACTGCAATTTGACTTCGTGCACTTTTCCACCAATTTTCATATTTTTTTTCTTCTTGAGGCTTGCAAATGTCAGCACCGTATTTTTTTTAATGGCTGGTGAAACCTGTCTGAATTTAAATTGCATTCCATTATGAATTGTTCTCGCAGAAATGTTCCTCCAGACACTGTCTTTAGCAAACAGTTTGTAATTTCTAGAGGGGCAGCTTGCCCTGTTGAAATGTTAAACAACTGATCCTTATCAATTGAAGGAGAGAATGGATTAATGGTCTGCAGAACACTGTTCAAAAAACCTTCAATTTGGATGTGTTATTTTTTCATTCTATCTTGGTGTAGATCAGCAGCAATATCATGGTAGTTTCTGTCAAGTCCTGCACGAGTAAGTACATGAGATATGATTCTTGTTCGCGCTCCATGATTTTTAGCCCAACGTTGTCTAGCAGCAATTGAATTTGTGAGGTTAACAATTATTATAATTAATAATAATTTAATAATAATTCGTATCTATTATAATTGTCCCAAGAATGTTAAAAAACCGTTAACGGGGACACATTTCATGGGATGGGTGAAGCGGCCAGGGGAGCGGGGGGGGGGGAGAGTAGTAAACTTTAAACACCACACTCAAATGTATCATGTCACACAAGTTTTAAAACTTTATTAATTTGTTTGATATTCCCATACATTGAATACATAGAATTACTCAGCTGAAAGTTATAAAAAAAGCTTTTTTGTGGCCCTCACTAAACCAATATAACTTTTGTTGTACAGCAAGGCGAAGTTTGCAAACATGAGACTTGAAAAATTACTGTCCGTTGGTGTTAAGCTTAACTGTCTAATTTGTGTCTTAGCGTTCGATTATTTTTAGTTATTGTCAAAATTACAAAACTATATAAATTTTATCAACTTTGGTGGTGAGAGTGTGATAGATAGAGAAATAGTGAGAGAGGAATAGAAACGCGGAGAGGGGAATATACGCATCACGTAGCTGCACGCATTAAACTTTCTCGATGATTTTTTGTTACTTCGGCTTGTGCAAATCGTCAGATTATATATTTTTCGTAATCCTTGAATTATTCCCTTCAAAATAAAAATAAATTTAGCCACGCTCGAGAATGTCGAGATAACGTTTTTTTTTACAACTTTGTAGTCCTCCTCTTTCTTTACGTCACTCTCAAATTGTCAGATTTTTTACTAATCTGATCCATTGTTCTTGACGGGCGGCCGTATATATGGGGCTCATATTTGGTGGAAGTACTCAATAGGGTACAAGGATGCCCCTTTATGTTAATCTGCCGCGCTCGAGTAAATCCCGAAATCCCCTCTTGGGCTCCCCTACTACAAGTACTCATACTAAAAAGTGTGTTAAAAACTGTGCGTTTATATCGAAACTGGTAAAACAACTATAATAGAGATAATTTTTTGAGGCGTAAATCATCAACACTACCAGTTACGTTAGCTACCGCAGTACTAACTGTCGAAGTAAATAATCGAAACTGTTATTTTCGAAAAATAATACCGACGTAAAAATCGAAAGTGTTAGTTTCGATACATGTAATTCTTTTTATAACGACGTATGCTATTGAAACTCAAATTTCCAGAAAACGAATGTAATTTTAATAAAATTAAAAATTGAAACTAAACGTATTTAAATTAAAATTAAACTAAGCTACTCAAATATTAAAGATATAAATAATAATCACCACTATAAAAAGAACACCCCCTCTAGCAGGTCCGCTCGCGGTATGGTCCCCATGACACTGGCTGCATTACCTCTCTGGATAGCTAGCCCATTCCTTTGGGAGAGGTAAGCACCAGCTCTAGGATCTTCGTAGGATTCTATGAGCCGAGAGGACAGGGCCATAATAAAGCTTTTCATATCAGCTGACCAAGGTCCCATGGTTTCCACTGCAAGCGCCACAAATTCGTAATTATTTAATAATGACGAATATTTGCGGCGCTTGAGTGTTTGGGCTTGATCAGCTGCTGCACCGGCCCGATTACGGGTTGACTGGACGTGGGAAAGGGCGAATGTGTCAACGCACGTCGCGTCCCACACCAGTGCCCTACCTAGCTTCCACGGCACCAATGTAGCTCCGTCTGGTCGCTTGCCATCGTCTCTATGCAATCCTGCCAGTTCCAGGACAGCCGGTACAGAGGCAGTGGCAAGCGAACGACGGATCAGATCATTAATTGTGCCGTGACGGTACAAACGGCCGGCACTTCTGAAGCATGAAAGGCCATGACGTCTCAGCTCATTCACTTCCTTCCCGCACGCGCAAGTATGAGGTTCGCAGATTCTAGCCCCAATCCGCAAGTTTATTGCTATGCGCAAGCTGCTTGGGTCCAAGACTGTACCTATATTGCGGGAAGGAAGAGCGTAGAGCCAGTGACCTGATTCGCCTGCTGAGACAGCGTGGAGACGGGCGCGATCTGAATCATCCGGACTATTTTCTATGAGAGATGCATGAATTGTTATGAGGCGAGGTGTATCCCACGCTCTCTGGATATGCCTCTTGACTGGCATATCCACTCCCGGACACGACTCACACCAAGCATCCCTAGCCTCCATCAGGTTCGCAATCTCAACGTCAAGTATCTGTGGGTGATTTAAGATAATACTGATTAGAGAAAACGAACCATGGGCGGAGGACAGGAAAGCCGGTAGTGCCACGTGTAACGGAACAAACAATGTCTGTCCAGTTAATTCCAACAAAATCTAATATTACATTTAAGAAATTTAAAAGTAATAGAAATAAATGGCTTTAGAACAAACAAAATTATCAATTAGAATGTTTATGATTAAATTTATATTTATAGGAGACTAATAGTTTAACTAAAGAGCAAAGGAAATAAGTAATGTTTTATAATAAATAAAATAATATCGTTTATATAGCTAAGAAGAAGTAAGATATTTAGATAAGAGAATAAAGAAATATTATTTCATTAATTTTAAATGGCTTAGTTAGTGTAGCTGTTGGTCCAGAGTTCGATTCCAGATGGACTTGTACAAAGAAATGAAAAGTTAGACATATATCAATTATTTATGATAGCATATTTCTTTGTTTGGTAAACAATGAGTAAACATTAGTAGATTTGAGAATAAAGAGTCATTAATCTATTATCGATTTTGTTAAAAATGAATATATAGTTGTTTGAAATAATCAAATAAAGCTAAAAATAAAATATAAGAACATTTGCATACAAAATTCAAATTTAAAGATGGCTGCCAAAAAGTGACACATGCCTGCTCTGTAGGACGGCAATGAAGCCAATGAGGCTAATGACGCCGAAGACGCCGAAGACGCCGATGACGCCAATGACTCCGAAGAGGATAGGTGGCTTTATATACGATGACGCGCGGAGGAAGGGGCTTTTTTGACTTTTGTCGCTTGTCACGTACGGACGTGTGGCTCGATGGGGTTGTTTTGAGAGTAATATTTGTTAGAATTCGCGCAATAATTCTAGTTTATTGTATTGAGTTTTAGATAAATAAATTATTAGTTGGAAAATTAAATTAATTCGATAATTTTAAATTCTAAATATTGCAAGGGGGATTAGATAACAGTAATTTTTGCTTAGGAATCGGGAGCCTTTAGGTCTAGGTACCGAATACCTAGTGTTTAGGATGTATTAATTTTATTTCTGTTACAGATCAAATAGAAGGGAGAACGCAATAACAATCGTTGAGTGTATCAGGTTATATCAATAACTTGGTGAGGTTTAAACTTTGTTGGATTTATTTTCTCTCGTTGTTGATAATTCTGGTTCATATAGCCAGAGTTGCAATAATGAGTTTTCATTTACTTATTTGTGATATTAATTGTTTGTTTAACTAATCATTATTTTCTGTGTACTTCCCTTAGGAAATTTTGGGTTGGTTATCGCTTGCGTCTGATACATTGCATTAATTATTTGGGGCTTAAGTGGTAATTAATACTATGGTGGGGAAATGTGTTTTGAATTCAGCTAGATTAGCATTTGATTGTATCAGAGCGAGAGATCAGGCTACCACTAGTAAGTGTCTGACAAGTCCGAGGAAGCCTAACGGAGCCTCTGATTTGGAACTATTAGAGTCAAAAAGAAGCCTTGGGCAAGCCTAAATATCTTTTAAATCGGCACAGATATTTACAACAAAGCCTACTTATCCTCAATGTCAGCCTTAGAGGAACAAGTGGGGTCCACATAGTTGGCATGCCGGCGCGCACCCATGGAAGCCTTTTTGGAGTTGAGAATGGGTCCCGATAAATCTATTATTATTTATATATACTAAACCACACAATAGGGCGTCCTATTCATACTATCCCTGAGAGCCGCGGCTCATCAAAAGTATGGAGGGGGACAAGAACACGAGTGTTAGGTTGCTTTTATCAGCCGACTCAGCTGAACTTTACAGTTTACCTAGGGATTTAGCTAATTACTGGGAGAGGTAAGCCCATAGTTTAGATTTTTAGTTTAGGCCTTGAAAGTAGTGTTAGGTTATCTTCATTGGATAGGGATAATAGGAAATAGGAATTAAATTAGAAAACTTATAAAATCACCTTAACTTCATAAATAAACTGAAGTATAAATTTAACTAATAGTTAACTCATAAAAGTAGAAGTAACTTTTAGAAATTAACTGTTCTAAAGAAATAAAACTATAAATAAATACTTAAGTAATAAACTGATTTTGATATAGTAATTCATAAGGTAAATATATAAACTTGATATTTGTAAGAAAATATATAATGCCAAACTATAACATCAATAGTTAACTAACAGAAATAAGTCTTACTTTAGTATGAATATTATATAAAGTAAATGTAATTTTAAGAGAAATCTAACTATATAGTTATAAAACAAATCTAATATACCAATAGTTAGCTAACAGAAATAAGTCCTTAATTAGAATGAATATTTAATAACATCTAAGTTAACTATACCATAAAATAACAAGATACTATAGAGAGTATAATATGAATATAAAGCAAATCTAGAATATCAATAGTTAGCTTAAAGAGATAAGTCCTTTTTTTGAGTGAATATTTTTATAAGATATAAAGCAAATATACCAGTAAATATTGGAGTGACAATAGTGAGAATTGTCTGATCACTTTCTTTACTATCTTTGACTAACATGAGGATTCAATCTAGCTAGAAGACAAAATGACTTCTGTGTCCCGCTGTTTACTATATAAGTTAAACATGGATACTTGGTGAAATTGAACATCTCATATAGTTATATAAAACTCAAGTCATATAAAGACTTATAAGTGAATTAAGCAATATCTATCTTGAGTCACTTTAATAAATATAATATAAATATATTATTTTGAAAAAATCACTCTAATGAAGGATAAAATAATCTACTGAATATTTGAGTAAAGAATGCTCATATCCCAAATCTTCCCTTACTATACAACCGACTGACTAATAGGACTTATTTGGCAAGGAGACTGTCCTGTCTATGGTGGATGTCTATTGAGGAGGACTAAGGTCCTGGGATAGCAATCCTAAGGCGTATGGTGGAGCCTTCCTTCCCTACGGGGGCCACAAAACATACATTTTTAGATCTGCTTTATATTAGACTTAGGTCACATAAGTTATACTATAGAAACATAATAATAATATCTTTAGGAATTATATTTTTAGTAGGATGGCTTTCAACTAGATAGGAAACATTAATTCAGTTAGGATAACTAAATTATAAATAATAGATTGTTGTAATTATTTAGGTATATTTCTAGGGTGTATTAGGTAGGTAAAGTTAGGAATTAAAACAAAGACTTAAAGAATTTTAGGGTTACTTATGGATACAACTAATGGGTTCTTTTAAATTACTTGACGATCATGTGCCAAAACTAATTTACATTATAATGGATTGGTAGGGATAGTAAGAGAGTTAGGTAAATTATACTGAACTAATTAGGTTTAAAAATATAAGGCTAGTATAGGTAGGACATAGAAATTACATTTGGTTAGATGTAGGGAAGACAGATATTAAAAGTATTAAGAACTAAGAATGTTAAGTATGAAATTTAAATTGTAGAGAAATATAGTTAGGTAGAGCAGAGTATTAGGGACTTTAGATACTATAAATATCATCATCATATAAATAAATATAATTCCAGCCAAAGGAAAGGTATTACTACTATTAGTGTCTCCGAGACTAGGATTGTAAAGTAGGAGTATTGGCCCGGGCCTTTACAATTAGTTCTGCGTAGATCAGGGTTTAGGAGCTTTATTCTTGAAAACATTTAGGAAGGCAGGTAGGTAGGTTACAATTGGTACACGTTGACCAGGATTTGGGAAGCGTTGGCCGAGTGTAGGTAGGTAGGTTACAATTGGTACACGTTGACCAGGATTTGGGAAGCGTTGGCCGAGTGTAGGTAGGATGGTTACAATTGGTGCCGTGACCAGGATTTTGAACTTCGAGTTATTGCACAATTTTTAATAGTAATTATACTTAGATATTGAGTAAAAATGGTCTCGACGTTTACAATTGGCGCGTCGTGACCAGAATTTTATAGTACTTCAACCGTTCAATTGTAACTGGTTGTCTAGTTACAATTGGAGCCGGAAGACCAGGATCCTTTGGTTACCTAAGTTTAGGATTCTATGAGTTTAAGTTAGGGATAATTATTTAATTTAAGTAAGTGACTTCTGACTGAAGTCCAATTGTTGCCTGTGAAAATGGAAGTCTTTGTTTTAATTTTTATTCATTTATGTAGGAATTTTATTAAGTAATAGCAGTTAATTCTTTAATTGTGGTTTGTGAACCATACAGGTGAAGATAGGAAGCTAAAGTTAATCTTTAGTTTTAAACTAGAAGGCAGGTAGTTTGATTTTTATAGATGAAGTCAGGCAAGGATAAATATTATCTTGTAGTGGATTTATTGTCATTTAACAATAAAATTTAAATAAAGACAAAATATCCTATCTTTTAAAATGGTATAAAGGAAAAGTCTAGAAATATATAAACTTACATAAGTTTTTATATTTTTTTTAGATGTTAATAGTTGTTTTAACGAAGGCAGGTAATGAAATAACAAGTTAAAAAGGAATTTATTGTAGATACATTTAAATTTGTAAATTTAATTATAGTCATTAAAACTAGTTCCGTAGAGTCGCTTTACTAAAAATGGTAACAGTATGATTTAATTATCAATTATTGATGTGAAACAATATTCTTGGTTAGTCGTTGATCTTTCATATAAGTTTCTACGTTCATTCCTTTGTATTTCTTGCAAAACTGAAAAAGTAAATAAGGATTATTTAGTATATTCATTAGTTCAAATGTCAGGAAACCTAGGGAGCTAGTGTTTATAGTTAGATGTCACTCAACTTAAAAAACAGAAATCTTGTAATAGTAATTACAATTTTTTCTATTAAAATAAGTTAGTTTAAAAATTTATTAGAACTAAAACTTGAGCTAAGAAAAATATTTGCTTAAATTTATTTTACCTGAAAGTAGTAGGTACAACTAGCTTAAGGATTCATTTTCTTCTGAGGCGTATAGTAATATTGTTGTTTCTGTTGCCATAGTCTAGGTGGTTAAATAGGATAGCTGTTCAGACTTCAATTGTTAGAGATCAAATCGCTTGTCATTTGCTGAGTTAGTCAGACTAATGTTGTTACAATCTAAAAAGAACAAAACAACATTAAACCTTTTATAAAACCAAACAATAAGATAAATAAAAGGGTTTATTTCAAATAGTTTGTAAAATTTGTTGTTTAATTATGTAGATTCAGTTAAAGTTACATAAACTATCTCTATAAAAGATATGTTTAGCTAGAAAATTGTTGGAAACAATAAACTAGGTTAAAAGTTCCTATAGTTTTACAACATGAAGTTATTTGAAATAGTAAGATATTCTACTTATAAAGTAATTAAAATACAAGAAAGTGGGATAGAAACAGTATTCACCTTTACCTTGTATCAGCTTTTGAATCCTTAGTAAAAGTTAGCCGGTGTGAATGAGTTTGTAAACAATCAAAATGGAGTCATTGATTGGGCAAAGATAGAGTCAACTATTTATACCATAAATATGATTAGGTAAAACACAATTAAATTAGGAAATGTTATAGGTTTATCTTTAAAAGGGGAAACAACAATTATTGTGTACTTTTGTTTAGAGTAGCCGGTCAGTGAACGGACGAAGTTTGTTTTGACAAGTTGTATTTTCTGTGGAATTAAAAAAAAAGTGACACAGATTATAACAGGGTTAGATCCATGTTAGGTCAGGAGAGGTCTTTTCCAACTATGAATGTTTAGCTTTTGAAATGGAATTTAAAAACAAATCTACATTATAAACAAACATTAAAAACATATAAGATATACTTTTCAATTTCAACTTAATAAAGTAAATTTACCATTTTAATTCATCAGGATATCACTTGTGTGTTTCTCTTATTTGAAATATATTAGGAGAGTAAGCCTATAGACTAAAAAGGAAAGAGATAGGTAGTAGATTAGTTTGGTTTATAGTAAAAATAGCTGTTTTGTTATGATCATTTAAGGATAAGAAACAAAAGTTAGCTGAAATTAACAAAGTAGTGGTCTGATGATAGAATATTTTATGAATTGATAGGTAACACTTTCTTAATAGGATTTAATAAGCAATATTATAGTACTTAGAGACTATCTCGCTGGTTTAAAAGTCAGGGATTGTTTAGTTAAAACTTAGATGAACAGATGTATGTTTTGCTTTGGGTTAGGATAAATTAAGAAGTTTAATAGATAAGAATGAAATTCTTTATTTTGAACTGTTAAGAAACCAATTAATAAATTCTTACAAAGTTTGGTAACTAGCAGGTTAGTAAATTGTTTATTAGAAAAGAACTATGACCTTACAGTTAATCATAATCATCATAATATTTAAAATAGGTATAAATAGATCTTTGATGTTGATTAGCAAGGTTAGAGTACTATAGGAGTACTTAGTACCGCAGTCATAAATTGAAACTTCTTACATACAGTAAAGCCAGGGATTCTTAGAACATTCACTTAAAACTAGTATGTATGTTAAACAAAGTTAGGCAACACCAGGCACTTACATAAAAGGAAACATAGCAGTAAATGAATTCTATCAAATAAAATTGCACACCAATGTGTTTAGTAAAGTAAACAAATCATGCTATGTTAGGTATGTTAGGAGAAAAATAATTAAGAAACTTAATTAGGAATTGTTTAATCCAAGAATAGTACAAAGAAAATAAAGTAGTGCAAAAAGATAGGTAGATAACACAATTGTATGGTACAAATGCAATAAAACACTTATAACATCACTTTACTAAGTAGTTCAAACACAAGTAGAAAACCAAATATTTTAACTTGCAATGGTTTCTCAGGCAAAATGTTCATGCTACTCATGCTAGTTCGATTATAACTTGTAGTCAGAAAAACTTCATCATTATGTCAGCACGGTAAATCTCTCTTATATATCAGCAGGGGTACCATTTCACTAGGATACGGGTTGAAAAAGCTGAAACAAAACCAAAATATACCATTAGGTAAGCTAGATAGGTTAGATATTTTCATTAGGTAATTTAAGTCATTGAGTAATACTAGATAGCAAAGTTGCGCACGACTTTAAATATTAAAGTTAATATTATAAGTTTTAACTCACAAACATTTAAAACAGGTTAAAATAATAAAAGGTCGTTTGTTTACTTACGTATTATGAATGAATAGTTCTCTTTGCTAGTAAGATAGAACAAGTTGTTGTTAAGCGGGATCATATTTCATTAATCCTGGTTAGCTGATTTGGTGATTAACATATTGAATACTGCATAACTAAAAACTAATTTGTTTAACATAGGTAGCTCTTGTTTTGTTTTTGATCAACAATAACCATAGAAAATAGAAAATAAACAATAAGGTAGCTGTCAAATCATTGCTTGCAATGAAAGGCACAGATTATAAGATATGTCTAAAGATGAAAGGTGTTTATGGCGTACGTTCCGTTCATAATTCAAATGCGTTTAAGGAGAAAGGGAACAGTTTGATAAGACTAAATATGAGTGAGAGGCGCGGCTAATTAAACGTTGATAATATTATTTCATAATAATCGGATTTTAATTACAATAATTTTAATTAATTAGGGATAATCAAATGTTAGTGAATAAAAATACAAAAAGAAACTTTTGAGTGAAAATAGGACCGTGTTGCCAATTTCAATTTGAGTACCTAGCATCTTTGAACTGAATTATTTTATATTTATTGCTATGTACATGCCTTGAATGTTAAAGGTTGAGAATAATTAGGATAGTTTAATAAAAAAGTCACAATACATGTTATGTGTGTTTGTAAGTTTGTTGTGTCATATGTATGTAGTATGAAAAGGTTGCAATTAATATGGGTATCATAGTCATAAAAATAGGGACCATTTTTGCAATACAAAACGTGTTATATTTATATGTATGTTATGTATGTTTGTCAAGTTGTATGTGCGTATGTAAAAAAGATTTGCAAATAATTAGGAATACGGAAAATATTTCGCCGATAATGTATTATAGTAACTTTAGTGCAGTGAGCTATCTTTGACGAATTTTCTTGAATTAAAAAATCGGTTTGATAATACAATTAAAGTAAAAAAAAAAAGTATACATGTATGAACGTATGTAAACAGTTTATTAATTTAGCTTTGGAATTAATTAATAGGTTTCGGAAAAATTTAGCAATAGATATTGGGCTGTGATCGTCTGGTGGTTGGGACCTTACGTTGTGTACTGATCAGGAAGGAAATTATTTACACTAAGGGACAAAGTTTTTAGATATGAGTAGAGAATATAATATAAACCATAAAATTTTACATTAGAACCATAAATTTATTAGAAAATTAAATTTATAAACAAATAGCACATCTAGGAATGTTTGAGTTATTGGAAAAATCGCGCTAAAAGTTTGATTAGAGTTATATTAAACCAAACGACTTTGGGTCGTTTGAACGTAATCAATTGGACGGACGTCAAGTGACAGTTGAATTAAGTTGAAGTTTATCATTGTTTGTTTACTTTTGAACTTGTGGTTGGCACAGATTATAAGATATGTCTAAAGGTGGTTGGTTTTAAAAGAGAAAACTTCATAGTTTGTGAAATTAACTTTTATATAATGGTTTGATGTGAGAAAGGTTGTGTTCTTGGTTGTACTAGTGTGAAAAACTAATGAGGAGTTCTGACGGAATTTATTTTGAGTATGTAAGAATTTGTGAAACAGATGTTTGTAAGCAGATCTTTGTAAGTTTTAGTTTTATTAAGTTATGAAGGGGTACAATCGAGACCATACACCTAAGCATCCAGCCATGTTTGTCAAAATTTAGCCTGGAGACACAACACAATACAAATGTTTCGTTAATTAAATAGACCCATTTGTGATAGGTTAGATTAAAATTTCATATTATGGTTAATATGAGATTAATAGGGTAGCTTGTATGCATTTTTTTGGCGAGACATTACTGTACCGGCAGGAGATACTTAGCAATCGACAACTTTACATTCTCCAATTTTTAATTGTTTAACATGGTTTGGAACGAATAGTAGATAGAATGGAAAGTTTAACGGTGACAGAAGCTTTATCTTTAAGGATTGTATTTTGGTCTGGGAAACTTAATCGGTGAATTACATACAGATCATAAATACAAAAGATTCGTTATATTTGACTGGTTGAGTGCTATTAGAGCTGATTAAAAGTCTAGCACAACTTTTGATTTTTCCACAGACAAAATGATGATCTGATAATTGTAACTGCATTGTTATGTCTGGACATTTATTGTTGACTATTAGTATTCATTTTATGTTGACAATTTAGAATTGGTTAAAAACACACCACATAATTATCAGAATTTCTGATCAGGAAAGGCTAAGTTTTGATAAATTATTAAAATCATTAAAGTAGTTTATTTGAAGGCATCTTATTATGTTATTGGTTAGGGTAGATTTCTCTTCAAATGCCAACTAGAAAGATTTGACATTTTGCGATAAATCTAAAGGCAGGGTGTAACGGAACAAACAATGTCTGTCCAGTTAATTCCAACAAAATCTAATATTACATTTAAGAAATTTAAAAGTAATAGAAATAAATGGCTTTAGAACAAACAAAATTATCAATTAGAATGTTTATGATTAAATTTATATTTATAGGAGACTAATAGTTTAACTAAAGAGCAAAGGAAATAAGTAATGTTTTATAATAAATAAAATAATATCGTTTATATAGCTAAGAAGAAGTAAGATATTTAGATAAGAGAATAAAGAAATATTATTTCATTAATTTTAAATGGCTTAGTTAGTGTAGCTGTTGGTCCAGAGTTCGATTCCAGATGGACTTGTACAAAGAAATGAAAAGTTAGACATAATATCAATTATTTATGATAGCATATTTCTTTGTTTGGTAAACAATGAGTAAACATTAGTAGATTTGAGAATAAAGAGTCATTAATCTATTATCGATTTTGTTAAAAATGAATATATAGTTGTTTGAAATAATCAAATAAAGCTAAAAATAAAATATAAGAACATTTGCATACAAAATTCAAATTTAAAGATGGCTGCCAAAAAGTGA
Organism: Acleris literana; assembly: GCA_946894065.1. Taxonomy (NCBI): domain Eukaryota; kingdom Metazoa; phylum Arthropoda; class Insecta; order Lepidoptera; family Tortricidae; genus Acleris; species Acleris literana. Next base: position 48,574,818 of record OX335668.1, read on the forward strand.
CACATGCCTGCTCTGTAGGACGGCAATGAAGCCAATGAGGCTAATGACGCCGAAGACGCCGAAGACGCCGATGACGCCAATGACTCCGAAGAGGATAGGTGGCTTTATATACGATGACGCGCGGAGGAAGGGGCTTTTTGACTTTTGTCGCTTGTCACGTACGGACGTGTGGCTCGATGGGGTTGTTTTGAGAGTAATATTTGTTAGAATTCGCGCAATAATTCTAGTTTATTGTATTGAGTTTTAGATAAATAAATTATTAGTTGGAAAATTAAATTAATTCGATAATTTTAAATTCTAAATATTGCAAGGGGGATTAGATAACAGTAATTTTTGCTTAGGAATCGGGAGCCTTTAGGTCTAGGTACCGAATACCTAGTGTTTAGGATGTATTAATTTTATTTCTGTTACAGATCAAATAGAAGGGAGAACGCAATAACAATCGTTGAGTGTATCAGGTTATATCAATAACTTGGTGAGGTTTAAACTTTGTTGGATTTATTTTCTCTCGTTGTTGATAATTCTGGTTCATATAGCCAGAGTTGCAATAATGAGTTTTCATTTACTTATTTGTGATATTAATTGTTTGTTTAACTAATCATTATTTTCTGTGTACTTCCCTTAGGAAATTTTGGGTTGGTTATCGCTTGCGTCTGATACATTGCATTAATTATTTGGGGCTTAAGTGGTAATTAATACTATGGTGGGGAAATGTGTTTTGAATTCAGCTAGATTAGCATTTGATTGTATCAGAGCGAGAGATCAGGCTACCACTAGTAAGTGTCTGACAAGTCCGAGGAAGCCTAACGGAGCCTCTGATTTGGAACTATTAGAGTCAAAAAGAAGCCTTGGGCAAGCCTAAATATCTTTTAAATCGGCACAGATATTTACAACAAAGCCTACTTATCCTCAATGTCAGCCTTAGAGGAACAAGTGGGGTCCACATAGTTGGCATGCCGGCGCGCACCCATGGAAGCCTTTTTGGAGTTGAGAATGGGTCCCGATAAATCTATTATTATTTATATATACTAAACCACACAATAGGGCGTCCTATTCATACTATCCCTGAGAGCCGCGGCTCATCAAAAGTATGGAGGGGGACAAGAACACGAGTGTTAGGTTGCTTTTATCAGCCGACTCAGCTGAACTTTACAGTTTACCTAGGGATTTAGCTAATTACTGGGAGAGGTAAGCCCATAGTTTAGATTTTTAGTTTAGGCCTTGAAAGTAGTGTTAGGTTATCTTCATTGGATAGGGATAATAGGAAATAGGAATTAAATTAGAAAACTTATAAAATCACCTTAACTTCATAAATAAACTGAAGTATAAATTTAACTAATAGTTAACTCATAAAAGTAGAAGTAACTTTTAGAAATTAACTGTTCTAAAGAAATAAAACTATAAATAAATACTTAAGTAATAAACTGATTTTGATATAGTAATTCATAAGGTAAATATATAAACTTGATATTTGTAAGAAAATATATAATGCCAAACTATAACATCAATAGTTAACTAACAGAAATAAGTCTTACTTTAGTATGAATATTATATAAAGTAAATGTAATTTTAAGAGAAATCTAACTATATAGTTATAAAACAAATCTAATATACCAATAGTTAGCTAACAGAAATAAGTCCTTAATTAGAATGAATATTTAATAACATCTAAGTTAACTATACCATAAAATAACAAGATACTATAGAGAGTATAATATGAATATAAAGCAAATCTAGAATATCAATAGTTAGCTTAAAGAGATAAGTCCTTTTTTTGAGTGAATATTTTTATAAGATATAAAGCAAATATACCAGTAAATATTGGAGTGACAATAGTGAGAATTGTCTGATCACTTTCTTTACTATCTTTGACTAACATGAGGATTCAATCTAGCTAGAAGACAAAATGACTTCTGTGTCCCGCTGTTTACTATATAAGTTAAACATGGATACTTGGTGAAATTGAACATCTCATATAGTTATATAAAACTCAAGTCATATAAAGACTTATAAGTGAATTAAGCAATATCTATCTTGAGTCACTTTAATAAATATAATATAAATATATTATTTTGAAAAAATCACTCTAATGAAGGATAAAATAATCTACTGAATATTTGAGTAAAGAATGCTCATATCCCAAATCTTCCCTTACTATACAACCGACTGACTAATAGGACTTATTTGGCAAGGAGACTGTCCTGTCTATGGTGGATGTCTATTGAGGAGGACTAAGGTCCTGGGATAGCAATCCTAAGGCGTATGGTGGAGCCTTCCTTCCCTACGGGGGCCACAAAACATACATTTTTAGATCTGCTTTATATTAGACTTAGGTCACATAAGTTATACTATAGAAACATAATAATAATATCTTTAGGAATTATATTTTTAGTAGGATGGCTTTCAACTAGATAGGAAACATTAATTCAGTTAGGATAACTAAATTATAAATAATAGATTGTTGTAATTATTTAGGTATATTTCTAGGGTGTATTAGGTAGGTAAAGTTAGGAATTAAAACAAAGACTTAAAGAATTTTAGGGTTACTTATGGATACAACTAATGGGTTCTTTTAAATTACTTGACGATCATGTGCCAAAACTAATTTACATTATAATGGATTGGTAGGGATAGTAAGAGAGTTAGGTAAATTATACTGAACTAATTAGGTTTAAAAATATAAGGCTAGTATAGGTAGGACATAGAAATTACATTTGGTTAGATGTAGGGAAGACAGATATTAAAAGTATTAAGAACTAAGAATGTTAAGTATGAAATTTAAATTGTAGAGAAATATAGTTAGGTAGAGCAGAGTATTAGGGACTTTAGATACTATAAATATCATCATCATATAAATAAATATAATTCCAGCCAAAGGAAAGGTATTACTACTATTAGTGTCTCCGAGACTAGGATTGTAAAGTAGGAGTATTGGCCCGGGCCTTTACAATTAGTTCTGCGTAGATCAGGGTTTAGGAGCTTTATTCTTGAAAACATTTAGGAAGGCAGGTAGGTAGGTTACAATTGGTACACGTTGACCAGGATTTGGGAAGCGTTGGCCGAGTGTAGGTAGGTAGGTTACAATTGGTACACGTTGACCAGGATTTGGGAAGCGTTGGCCGAGTGTAGGTAGGATGGTTACACACGCTAGAAGAGCATCGAATACCAAGTCCACCGAAACGAATTGGGAGGACCGCTTGAGTCCAAGGCCTTAAACTAAAATTAATGTTTAATAATTTAGACAGAGTTGATTGAAGGGATCTATAGAAGCCAAAATGTCTGAAAATTTCCAAATTTGGCAACTCCGTAGCAAATACAATTTTGGAGTGAAAAGACGAAACCGAATAATAAAAAGGGCCATGTGGGGGTTTATTTCGTACAAAAGGTTAGAATTATTTTTAGACAGATTTAAATTACAATTTATAATGGGATTGATTGCTTCGTCAAAAATTGGTGAACCTAAAAGTGTTAAAGATGAATTTGAATCGACCAAAATGTTGAGTGAAGTTGCATTAAAATTAGTGACGATATCCATTTTTTTTTCTATAGTAATGTGATCAGGTATATAAATTTCGCACTTAGTAAAATTTAATGAGAGGCCAATATTAGAAAAATTTAGTGATGATCGTTTCCAGGTCTTGTAGTACAGTTGAGGCGTCCCTGCTAAGGGAACCGTCATCAAGGTACCACAGATTAAATTTAGAATTTAGATCTGAAATAATTGGATGAATGACTAAGCTAAAAATGACAGGCCCGAGCGGGTCTCCTTGTAAATAAATAAATAAATAAATACATACTTAAATATATATAATTTTCCTTAAAATAAAAATGCTGCAGATAAGTGTTTTTTTAAATAGTTATTATAGATATATAAAGTCAATATAACATTAATATTTTCAGATTTATACCATAAACCAACTTCAAAACGCTGCTGTACTGTAAAGTGCCCAAATTGACGTTCGATGATTTACGTAGGGACCGTCGATTTGTGTTGATTTCAGTGTTTATGGTTGAACTGACATAGTGTATTAAAAAGTGAACGACTATTTACGGCAAAATAATTAGAAATAATTGATTAAATGAAGTAGTTTTATTTTTTACTTAGTTCATCCCCCAGACGTTATCCTGTGAGAAAATCCCGTAGTTAAAACTTTCAGGTTTTCTCGATTTTTCCAATTTTCCCGATATCTTTTCGTTTAATATTGAAATATTTACCAATTTATTTTAAAACATACTTACTGGTTTCATTCAAAAGTCACCCGACCCATTCAGCAAAAAAAGTGACTCCAAACCAGTGGTCCTAAAAGGTTTTTTTTTCAAACGGAAACCTTAATAACGAATTAATAGATAAGAATAGTAATAGTATTTTTATTTATATTTTCCTTAAATCCGACTCCGCTTTGATTCCAACGACGGGATGAGTTTCGCTTCTTCGAACGAAAATTTTTCCATTTCTTATCCAATCGAAGGACATATTTTAGTTGTTTTTAAGATTAGTCTCAGTTAAACATTTTATCTGTTGTTCATTTTTCGAACAATATAAATAGAATTCCTGATTATGTCCCCAAAAATATGTATGGACCATCATTCTGAACAATATAAATAGAATTCCTGATTATGTCCCCAAAAATATGTATGGTGTAGTGTAAGTGCGAAGAGAAGTAGCATGTGTCGTCTCCTGCGCACGGCACACGGGAGTGAAGCATGTAGTGGGTTATAAATAAATTATATTCTGTAGCTCTATCTCAATCAACTACGCCGTTATTGCCTAAAGAAGAGGACCGGGTAAATTTGTTCAATTGACCCCATGCTAGGGACGATTGAAACAGTCATCATCATGTCAGCCGAAAGACGTCCACTGCTGGACATAGGCCTCCCCCAAGGCTCTCCACTCAGACCAGTCTTGTGCTTTTCGCAATGAAACAGTACGTAGGATTAATTGAAACACTTACGATAAATTTTAAATAATTGAAAATTTTCAATAGGTTTAAACGGTTTTCTATACCTACACAAGTATTTGATGAGATCATCATTAGTTGGTCGCGTAGCTATAAATATTTCTTAAATTATTACTAAAACAATGTTTTCAAGGGAGAGGTAGTTAATAATTATTTTTGTATGTATCGATAACAAATGAAAGTTGAACTAATAATTAATATTTCACATAATCAAAATATATTGATTGTATTGTTACGCTAGATGGCTTAATAATGCATAAAAAAGGGATTATATTTTTTCATACAAATAAACATGTTTCAATCATACCCATTGTTTCAATCATGACCAAAGTATGTATTCGTACCTATAGGTACGAGTACACAGGGACTCGGAAACCGGTTAAAATAACTGGTTATACTTCGTTAGTTAATTACAAATATTGCCTAGTTACATCAGTAGGTACTAACTCAAGCGTCTTGATTACACTTTTTTAGTTCTTTTTTAATCAGTCGGGTATTTTGGTTTAAAAAAATAAACTTAAAAAAAAAATTGCTTTTTATTTTATTTAATATGTGTATACAGGGTTATTTGAAAAAAAGTAATAACCTCTCAGGGTTTAATTATTCACATGATACGCAACAACTTTTGAGCTGTGACTTTTAATAATTCATCATATTTTACTTTCATACAAAAAAAAGAAAATTAAATGGATTGCTCTACGGTAACCAAACAATACCGCTAGACAACTAAACCAATGCAGTGCGAAACACAGTGGCGAGCGGAGAAAGGGGTAGGGAGACAAGACGACCTTGACCTAATTATCTGCGCAGACGTTCGCTTTGAATCGCCGGCGTCGGTGCGCACCGTGTGTCTCGATTTCCAATAATGCGGGTAGTTAGTTCAGCACGAGGTAGTGCTGTTTTTATTTTCGGTTCCATTAAAATACAAATTAAATCTAAGGGGTCCAACCAGCCAGTTTTACAGTTGTGTGTGTGTACTTTTATTGTGTTGTGACATAATGGGACAAAATAAGGTGAAGTGAACGGACCTACCAAAACGAAGATTTCTTCGGAAGATCCATAGCCGTCGACGGCGAACGTCAAACGGTGCATACACGGCGTAGCACTGTAAGTACCTACCTTTTGATCCAACGATAGTGGTCGTCCACCGCGGCGCACATTACGTAAACAGGAAAACATACTGGAGTTCTTTGACGCCAATCCAACAACGAGCAGCAATGATGCAATGATGTAGTATGGCTCTCAGTTTATTTTGAATTAAGTCAGTCCTAAGCCTGGTAAAGTATGAAGGAATTATGGATTCAGTGTACGATCGAAGTCATAACATTTTCACAACACTGCTCGGAAATATGGCCATAGATGGTCTTGTTTGGGGTCACAAAACGTCACTTATAAGGACAGACCAAGAATGTTTTTGTCGGCGTGTTTGCTGATTGGTCGAGAACATTGTTGTCCAACTTTAAGAACCAATGACAATCCATCAATCAATATTTGTGTCATAGCTCCTTAAAATGAAAAATTGAAATCGACCAATCAGAACACACCATTTTGTGTCGTAAAATATTAGGGGTTTTTCGCTAAAAGATACACAGACTAAAAACTATGTCACTGCTTTTTTTTTAAATATAATTCAAACTGGGCCCCTAATCTCGAACCACTAGAGATGAAATTACATGGGATTTATGGCGAAACAAATACAATTTTATATGGAGTTGACACATCTCGCATGTTAGGTTATTAATCTCGATTGCCACGAGAATAGGGGTCCAGATTTAAAAAAAGTTATCTATGGTAAAATTGGTGGTGATGTCATATTAACATGATGAAAATTTGAGTTTTGAATATGGATTTTTCTATTTTATTTCCTCTCAGTAGTTGTGAAAAGCACTATGTCTGCCTCGGTAGAAAGTGCAATTTATGGACTCGTACACTAGATATCTATATGACTCGTCCAAAAATCGCATACTTTCTATCCTCTGCAACATTGTACTATTACATTCTAACCTAGGCGCTTTAATGTCTTGTTTGAACTGCCACACAAAATTGTTAGAGGAGTTAAAGCAACAACTAAAGAGTATTCAATTGTAAGCAATGATTTTGTTTAACAAGTGGGTAATGAAACAAGTTACATTTATCGAAAACAAGAAATGTGGCTGTGGAATGAATGAATGAATGAATGAAGCGAGCGCAAAGTACGCCCATCTAAATATTATTACTTAGGTACTACAAATTACAGATCTAAAAAGTCTTCGAACAAAAGTTGTTGTTTATGATATTAATGATTTAACCCTGAGAGGTTATTAGTATTTTACAAATAACCCTGTATACCATTTAGTGCGAAAGGCACGAAAGATTTTTAACAAAGAAAGAGAAAGCTATGAGTCGACTGTCTGTCGTGGTGTTTTGTACGTATTTATTTAACATTATTAGTACATTGTTGCAGAGGATAGAAAGTACGCGATTTTCGGACGAGTCATATAGAGGGCCGAAACGTAGTTGAGGCCCTCTAGTGTACGAGTCCATAAATTGCACTTTCTACCGAGGCAGACATAGTGCTTTTCACAACTACTGAGAGGAAATAAAATAAGAATTCATATTCAAAACTCAAATTTTAATTCATGTTAATGTGACATCACCGCCAATTTTACCATAGATAACTTTTTTTTAATCGGGACCCCTTTTCTCGTGGCACTCTAGATTAATAAACTAACATGCGAGATGAAGATGTCAACTCCATATAAAATTGTATTTGTTTCGCCATATCTCCCATGTAATTTTATCTCTAGTGGTTCGAGATTAGGGGCCAAGTTCGAATTACATTTTAAAAAAAGCAGTGAAATAGTTTTTACTCTGTGTATCTTTTAGCAAAAATACACCTAATATTTTACGACACAAAATGGTGTGTTCTGATTGGTCGATTTCAATTTTTCATTTTAAGGAGCTATGACACAAAAATTGATTGATTGATTTTCATTGGTTCTTAAAGTTGGACAACAATGTTCTCGACCAATCATCAAACACGCCAAGAAAAACATTCTTGGTCTGTCCCTATAAGTGACGTTTTGTGACCCCAAACAAGACCATCTATGGCCATATTTCCGAGCAGTGTTGTGAAAATTATTATTGTTAAATTATTTTAGCACCCGGTTTTGAGCTTACAACCGGGTAGAAAAAATATGACTTTTGACTTTAGATGACTGACATAAAATTATTTTTCAAACTAACGAAATTTTACATAAGCCTTATGAGGATAAATGAATAAATAAGAAAATAAATCGAGTACATCGCTACTAAATAGAATAAGTAGTAACTAGTAATAGTTATTTGTTATGCAAGGGGGGAAATTGTATTTTACCTGCGAGTGTTCATTTGAAACACGAGCTAGCGAAAGGATTCTATCATTGACTTCGAGCGAAGCGAGTGGTTCAAAAATAGAATCCTGAGCGTAGCGAGTGTTTCAACACACGAGACGTAAAATAACTTTTCTCCCGTGTATAACACAAAACTTTTCACCTCACTACAGCGAGGAAAATAAGAAAAAGCTCAATTCCGCATTTTGCACGGTTCTCGTAATTCCGCAGGTGTTACGTCTTCGTCACTCGAATCACTCATTTTTAATAATAAAATTAACATCACAAACTAGAAAGACATGCGAATATTTAACGTTGACGGCTTAATTGAAAAGTGTTGCCTTAAGTTTTTTTTTTTATTATTTCGGATGCGTTTTGTTCGCACATCGACTTACTTGGACTGTCAGAACATTTTATCCGTTTTTACAACAAGAATGAAGGTTAATGTTGAATTCTGATATTTATGAATTAAAATAAAGTTGCAAGACTGTATTTAGTGTTTTTTACTCAATGCAATTCATTGTGATGTTAAAAATTCAGCACTTTTAACGTTTTACGTTTTGTTAGCTGTCAAATATCACTTAAGCTGCCTTCAAATCTCAAAACTTTCTTCACATGTGGATAAAAAGCGATTTTCTCAATATATATCAAACAAACAAAAAGGGCTTTCCAAGCTAATGACATGAACATAAATTATTTAGTAAATACCTAGTACCTACATAAAATTACAGACAATTAGAGACAAACATAGAACCATGGGTTGTAAACCGTTTACAAATAAACCGGTATTTAGGTATTTAGGTTAAACCAGTTAATTATTTAGGTACGTTCGAACGAATTGGTTACGCTCACAGGGAGCGAAATGCATTTACCGGCCAGAGAGCGCTTCCGTCATTCACCCCCGTCTCCGCTCACATGGAAGAAGTGCTCTCTAAATGGTTTTGTGCTCTGTAAGCGTAACCTTTATTATGGGTTACGCTCTCAAAGTGTGGCTTTAACCGCTGCGGAAAATAAACCGGTTTTTAAGCCCTGCATAGAACATTGTACTTTTTTATTAAACTCGGTTAGAAAGGGACGGTTGAAACACCGGGACGATTGAAACGTTTCAAACGTCCACAGGCAAATTGTTCCAACCGTACCCATCTCCTACTTTTCAATTCAAGGTCAATACCAATATCAATAAATACAATCTCAAAAAGGTATATAATACAATGAAATAAGAAAAAAATACAAAGTACAAGAGTTAAATAACATAAACCAAAAATGAAAAGATCGTAAATTCTTGCTTTTTGTGGGAAAATTTTTCAAAGTGTGTTTGACCGCGTCTTTCCCTGCCCCGCGCGCCCCTGTCCAAAGATTCGAACATGGCCGATGTAGTAACGAACGTCGTGTCATGCTGGTAGGTATAATGGTTTCCGAGACATTTAAGTTGTTTCAATCATTACGCGTTTCAATCGTACCCAGTCTACCCTACTTCCTCTAGGCCTCTCTGACCACAACACAGGCCAGCTTCTTAAAATGCCAATAATTAATAGAATTTCACCACTGATATATTGGTTCATTAAGAGGCCGTATACGAAATTTTGCCGATTTCGCTGATTTACGTGATTTTACAGTTGAAATACTGTATTTCTACAAGTTTTAATGCACAACACGAAAGATAATTTTTAATTGTAACGAATGTATGTGCTACTTTTTTGTTTTTATTATTTTATTTTGATTAATCGACCTGACACCAGCGACTGTTATGTAAATTTTGCTGGAAAAGGTTTAAAATATCATATATTCATGAATAGTTTTAACGTCTTAACAAATAAACATTTTACAATGTATTGCTGTGAAAGTCGTCTAAAAAATGTTTGAATTACTTTTGACCACTTTGATATAAATTTTTCGAGTAAAAAAAATAATAAACTTGGTAATTTTTTATAGAAAACGGGCAAAAATTATTTATGATTTCGGCTACTCAGAACTCTCGTTCATAAAATTAAAACAACAGAAATAAATTTTAGTTCGAAATCAATCCATTACCTAAAAAAAATATCCAAAAAGTTCAAAAGAATTGGCAATAAATAATGTTTTAAAACAACCTAAATCTCGCATTATCATACTCGACAAAAATAAAAAGTGGCTCATTTATTCGTAGCTCATTTATTCGATCATAACTAAAATGACATTTAACCCGTCAGGTGTCCTGCGCACAACAGTTGTGCGTAGAAAATTTTGGCCGGTCGTGTCCTACGCACAACAGTTGTGCGCAGGACGGCGCTGTGATTGGAGAATTTATATTTCATAAACGAAGACCCTGCTAGTGTAAAAAAATAATCCTATTGATTTGTCACTTACTTGGCAACATATTGGATTTTTTTCACCAAAAACCAAACATCTGAACAAGCGAAAAAATTATAAAAACGAAATTAATGCGCAATAGAATGTGCTCGTCCGCAATGGCCGCCGCTTGCGCCGCTCCGTAAACAAATAATTTTTGTGATGTTTTTATGTGTCTAGTGATAAATAAATTATTGAATTCGGCGCATAAACTTATAATGGTGATAGTTTAACAATAGAAAAGTGAAATGTGGCAATATATTAAGTGCAGTGTGTCAAAGAATAAACCGATCGGATGAAAAAAATATCAAAACCTAATAATAATATATTTTATTAATTGAATCATTTATTTTCATCAGTAAAACGTAAGTGTATAATCTTTATTCCTTTCTACGTGCATTGCCTGTTCTTTTATCTTTCCATTGGTATATCAATCATAAAATATAATTATACCAATCGTAAACAATTCACCATTTTCTAAACACAAACAGAAAATAAAAATATCTCGAAAATCAGCTGGACATTTCGTGAACTTATGTAAATCAAGGGCCGGACACTTGACGGGTTAATGTTGAGCATTAAAACTTATAGAAAAGCAGTATTTTAACTGTAAAATCACAAAAATAAGCAAAACCGGCAAATTTCGTATACGGCCTCTTGGGACTTCATTGTTAAGAATCAGAATAATAGATTTCTCTAGGTAAACTGTCCTACACAAATATTGTCTTTAACAAATTTCATGAGTTATTTGTTTTGCTTTTTAAACTCTGTTTTCCATTTTATAGGAAAAAACTAAACAACGTAACTAAAAAACCCCAAGGTGTTAAATTAGCCGCCGAGAATAAACAAGTACTAAGATTTCAACATTATAAAAGCAAGAACCACCAAAATAAGGAAAAGTATCTCAACTACAATAGGTGTTTCAAAAAGTGTGTATTGGCAGCCCAAAAATATGCAATGAACGAATCATTAATTCGGCAAGAAATGCTTGCAAAACCACATGGGATATAATAAACAAGGATAATGGTACTGTTAAAAATTAAAAGAATGTGATTAACAAAATTGTATATGATAACGCCACATTAACAGAAACTGAAGAAATTGCTAAGACAAATAGTTACTTTTTTAAACTAACTAATCAAACTGAACCCAAAGTGGATGCGCCTTACGCTTATATATTGGAGCAAAACGATTACTGTATGTTTCTTTTCCCCACTGACTGAAGTGAAGTGAATAAAGTGAAAAAATCGCTAAATAACACTAAATCAACTTGTTATGATCGAATCATTAAACTATCATCTCATGAAATAATGCTCACTTACATAATTAACTTGTCTTTTTCACAGTGGATTTTTCTGATTAACTTAAAATTTAGGTTATAAAACCTATTTTTATAAAAGGAGACGGGGACAATGCACACGATTATCGGCCAATTGCACTACTACCCATCTTTTCCAAAATACTGGAAAAAATTATGCATTAGAGAATAACACACTTTATTATCAAACAATATTTTGGACGCAGAACAAGGCTCATCCAAGCTTTTGGCTACTTTTACACTCGTTAAAAATATAATTGAAAGTGCTAATAACAAAAAACAAACTACTGCTGTATTCTTTAATATGAGTAAGGCATTCGATTTTGTTTCCCACGATTTGCTTATGAATAAAAGTGGAGCCTATGGTCTACGAGGTCGTTCCCGCGAATGGCTCACAAGCTATTTATATAACAGCAAACAATTTGTCGAACTCACTAATATCAACAATAATTCTCTAGAAGAACAAATATCTAAGTCATAAATGGTCGTAAATCGATTTGGTGTACCGCAAGGCAGCATATTGGGTCCCCTTCTATTTCTAATATACATAAACGACTTGCCTCGTGTCACTTCCCATCCATGTACCCTTTTTGCTGACGACATAATTATCAGAATTAATAACAAATAAATACGATTATGATTATAATGAATCAATAAATAGAATAATCTGTGATATAATACAATGGCTAAATGTTAATAAATAAAAGCGGTTAAAATCCAACAGCCGCCTTTTTGTATGTAAATTTTATTAATTTTTATCAAAATACATACCTTAAAGGCCGTCACGGTTTTATAATCTAGCAACAAAAGTAATAAAAATAAATCCTTGCTTCATTAAATGGCGGCTATACGACATTGCCTAACTAAAACGCGGCAACTCATTCCCCGCGCAGCAGTCCCCTTATCCCCTGTCTCGCCTGTCGGGCCGACGGCGTCGGCCGGAGTCAGTTAGACTCGCGATGGTCGTCTTGATCCTCCTGCTGTGAGGGGGTTGACTCGATGGTCTTCTCAATCCCTCCATCTTTGAGGGGGGATGAGGTACCGGTGACGCGCCTTTCGGCCCCCGACCGGGGTGTTCTTCGCCGACCGTTAAAACGGTCGGGTCCTAGGATAGCAGCCTGCGCCGAAGGCCGAAGGCGCTGGCTGCGGGGATGTGTTGTAGGAAGAGGATTTTGGTTAGGGGGGAGGGGGAGGCGTTAATACGGGTGTTACGCTGCTCGCGAGATCGTCCCAGCTGGGTGAGTCCCCGTTGGAAGAGGCCCGGCTAGCGACCTATGAGCTGAGCACCGACATCATGGTTTCGTCAAGATGTCGACGTCGTCGCCGTGTCGAGGTCGCGTGGGTAAGCCTTGCCGTCGGGGGGTCGCGCGTGCTGAGGTGCGATATCCCTCAGGTGGGGGAATCGCGACGCTTCTGCTCGCGCGAACAACGATGTGGCAAGGCGCCCGATGAAGTCGTCCAGGCTCTCGATCCTGAGGTCCCTCTAGATCGTGGCATTCCTCACGTAGCGGGGGGCACTTGTCACGGCTCGCAAGCACAGGTTTTGCTGAGCTCTCAGCTTCTTCCTGTGCGTTGCGGCCATGAGGGCGTACTACGCGGGTGCGGCGTACGTAAGGCGAGGTCTGATGTAGCTCTTGTAGACCCCGAGCTTCACACGCAGAGGGAGGCTAGATTGGAGCACTGGAAGCAGTAGCGGTCGTTCTGATCTTGCGGAGGCGATGACTGTTTTGGGGTGAGGACCCATGGTGAGTCTCCCGTCAATGGTTATCCCCAAGTATTTCACTACCGGGGACCAGGAGACGTCTTGTCCGTGGAGGGAGAGTAGTGGGAGACGGCAGATGCACTTGCTCACGAAGATTGCCTGGGTCTTCGCGACGTTGACGGTCAACCTCCACCTGGCTCGCCAAGCTGGTAGGGCGTCGAGTTGGCGTTGGAGTTTGACGACGGCAAACTCGGGCTTGTAGAAGGAGGCGTAGAATGCCGCGTCGTCTGCGTACAGTGCCAGGTGGGAACCGTCAACGACCGGTATGTCATCGGTGTAAAGGTCGTAATACACCGGGGAGAGGCCGCTACCTTGAGGGACTCCGGCTGCAACAGGGCGCTAGTCAGTTAGAATTGTGCCCGCTCGGTCTTTAAAATGAGCGCTCCGATCTCGGTCAATCGGTCAAAGGACGTAGTTCGGTATTTTAGTTCCTTTAGGTCCTTTAGCTCCGGAGCAAATTTTGAGATCTGAGCAGGACACGCTTTGACGTAGGTACCCTACTATTAGTCTAGTTCACATCGAATGCCGTGTCGTGCGCTCTTTACTCGTTCGTTCTGTTCCGCTCATACGTACAACAATTGTTACTGACCTAAAGACCGAAGACCAATTATGATCGTTTACGAAGAACTAGTTCCTTTCGGTCCGTGACGGGAATTTATTCCTTTTAATTCTTAGTTCCTGACCGATACAAGCCTAGAGTCAGTCGCCGGAGCGCTTATCTAAAGAGCTGGTCGCTTCGCACGCGGCGTGGGCGTCGATTCTCGCCAATTCCACCATGTCGCTTCCTCCAAGAAAAACGTCTGCCAGGTAAAGTTAAAATTTTTCAATAGGCGGTTAGGTCTAGCAAGTACCTACTATTAAGTAAACTTTCGTTATTGTAGCTTGGTGCTCCGCTCGCTTCAGGTACATGTATTTTATATGTGCCTTATTTTACGAACTTAAAAGTCAAACCAATGCATGGGTTTATGTGTATAATAAGATTAAGTACCTACCTATACACAAAGTGAATGTTGAAACAATTCTTACCTGATGATTTTGTAAATAATGTAATATACCTACCGATTGACACGTACGAGTAGTACCATCTCAAGTAAAGAAATTTACTACCACTCAAATATTACACGCTTTAAAAGCTTCTCTTGTCATTAACGAACTAACTAACAATGTAATAAAATCTGCGAAGTCGATTTTAACCTAATTACTTCTAATTGGCGGATTGACTTGAAATTTTGCATACAGGTTATTCCGATGACAAAACAATATTATGGTATCATCGAGCTGGTATTATGATGAATACTGGAGGTGGTTATACGTAGGAACTCTTCAATGCCTAATGGTAGGTCCATCAAATTTGGACTCGTTTGACTCTTGTTTTAATAACGAGTTTGTTATCAGTGATACAAGTACAGTCGGTAAAAATAAAGCGTGTCACAAAGATGTTTAAGCTTATTTTTCAATCTTATTAATTTAATTAAATGCGTTATTTATGAACAAAGTTCGTTTGCATACTGACTGACTGTTTGTGTGTGTGTGAGCGCGTGCGTTATGTTCTTGTGAATTGTGTGTGTTTGTGTGTGTGTGTGTGTGTGTGTGTGTGTGTGTGTGTTTGTGTGTGTGTGTTTGTGTGTGTGTGTGTTTGTGTGTGTGTGTGTGTGTGTGTGTGTGTTTGTGTGTGTGTGTGTGTGCGTGTGCGTGTGCGTGTGCGTGTGCGTGTGCGCGTGTGTGTGTGTGTGTGTGTGTGTGTGTGTGTGTGTGGTTATACGTTTAAAATAAGTGCTTTAAAAAGTTTCAGGTACATACCAAAAACTTCTCGATTAAAAATCTTAATGGAGACATGCCAAAATCCCCCAAACCCTGATGGGCCATCTGACAGTCAGAGCACTATTAATAAAGATAAAGGATTACCATTAAATAACAAGTTGAATCCCGTTTTACCACAAGAAAAATAACGTTTAGACTATAAATTAAATAAGAATTCATGTAAAGAAATGGTTAATGAAATATCAGTATACCTTTGCAATTAGTTCCTTTATTATAAGGATTTTTATATTTCTTATGAATATCTTATGTTTAATTTTGCAGTGTTTTTAGCATCTTCCCCAAGTCATTGGATACAGTAACATACTTCGATTGCAATCCATAACAAAAAAGCAGTTATTTTTATTTGTTCTTCAGTTAACTGCCTTTTTCTCTAGCATTGATGATACAAAACGTTTATTAGATTCCACCATATACACTCATGTTAAACTAGAAGGCAGTTAAAGTCGTAAGGCCGTTTTATAGTCATGTCTGTTTGCACAAGATTAACTAGGCATACATAACTAAAAAGCGGCTATGTCATGTAACCGCCTTTTAGTTATGTTTTTCATATATCTTTTTTGTATTTGTACAATCTATCGTGGATAACCTAAATTACTGAGCTAGAAGGCGGCTAAACATACTTTAACCGCCATTAAGCTATGTAACGTATTTCATAAAATTCTACGGTATCATAGCTAAAAAGGAAAATCGAAGATTTCAGCTATAAAAACAAGTAAAACCATATCAAATTTATATGTGGAAAATAGAGCAAGTCTCGAATATTAGTATACAAAAAAAAGTACAGGGATATCGCTCACCAGTTATCAGAGACATGCTTTCGCATGTTTTTTGCCATAACTCAAAATGACCCTCTTTTATTTAGCCGCCTTTTAGATAATGGACGGCAGCATGGGTCCTTGGTCAGCTGATATGAAAAGCTTTATTAAGGCCCTGTCATCCCGGCTCAATAGGTAATTATAAAAAAATATCAAATTATATATTTTAGTCTTTTCTACTTTATTCATTTTTTTGTAATGGTCTAAGATCCGAATAGGAGACGATTTGTACCGGGCTGTTTATTCGATAAAAAGTATTTTATATCAAATTTAATATGGTAAGTAATATATGGTGAATAGGTTGACTGAAAAATTTCATTCCAGTATTATTAATTAAAAATTTAAGGTTTTTTTTTGAAAATTGCACCGGCTTGTTTATAACATAAATTACATACCAATCGAAAGTATGAAGCCTATAGAATATGCAATCGTTAAGTTGACTATTGTTTTCCCGTCATAATTATTGGGTAGGCAGGTATAAACAGGAAGTCAGTACTAATAATTTGCACCGGTCTGTTTATTGAATAAAATTTATACCAAAATGAAGATCATTTCATTGCGAACACGGTGATATAGGGTTGACTGCGAAAAATCAGTCTCGATTCCGGTTGTCGAGTTTTAAAAATCGAAACATTGCTCCGAATGAATACGTGCGACAGAAAGGTCCCAGCGAAAAATCCAGTGCGATAGAAGAGGACTGAGAGCTGAGAGAGAGAGAGAGAGAGAGAGAAGCTGCGTGTAGTGATAGACTCGTAAATGATGCGCATTATTGCAAGTGGCAATAGATTTTACTTTTTTGAAATTTAAAGTATCGTTATCTTGCAAAGTATGAAAAATTCAAAAAAATATTAGTGTCCATTCTTGAGAATTGGATTGTTCATCTTATTCCCCTGGCGTTTTTTATTTTAATTAATTTTAACCTAGTTACAATAAAATATGAAATTTTAATAATTTGGTCGCCGGCTTAAGGTAAGCGTCCACATGTCGGTATCGTACGCATCGGACGCATCGCATCAAACGGATCGTAGTATTCTTTGTATAGAAAGTGACACAAGTGCGTCCACTGATCCGCACCGCACGGATCGCACGAATCTGCTCATCGGCAATGCCGACGCCGATGCTTCGAGAGGCAACTTTTGCGATGCGTGCCGATGACGTCATACGACGAAAATGCGAATGTACTGGCATCGGCAATCCGATTGCTGGTAGTCGCATCGGCAAATCCGGTCACTGTAAAAATATGTCAAATATCCTATCATTTTATCGACAACCATCTGGCAAATTTTCATTTAACAACCAACGATCAGCAAATGTACAATATGGCATATCAACGTTATGCAACTAGGGTTTAACAAATTATTCATAATTTAAATGATTTATTTGACATATTTTTGTTTTAGAACGTTTCAAGTCTCAAATATATTATTAATAAAATATATGAATTATCCGGGGACCCGTCGATTCAAATGCAAAATATAGGTAGATGTTATGTATGTTGCTTTGTGCAATAACAGTATATAAAGTAAACCGTTTGCTTAACGATGAGTTATTAAAAGCTATGTTTTTAACCAATACGTTTTTAAAGTGTACTATTTGCTATATGATAAGTTGTTAAACGGTGTATTTCAATCTGAGACATTTGTGAAACAATATATTTGTGAGAGTAATAGTATAGAAACGTTTGTTGTGAAATGAACATTTGTGAAACCATTTTCGGTAAAACATTAGTGAACCAGTGGACGCATTGTGAAAAACTCATCCGTTCGATGCGTACCTACGATACCGACATGTGAACGCTTACCTTTAAAAGTCTATTATTAATGAAATCACTATATTCTGTCATAAGAATAAATAAGAGCTACGTAAAAGCGAATCTCCTTCACCCAGGTCCTGGGTTAAAATCCCGGTAAGGGCAGATATTTGTGTGATGAGCACGAATATTTGCTCCCGAGTCATGGATGTTTTCTATGTATTTAAGTATATAATAATATTTCTCAGTACAAGCCTAGAGCTTAGTTTGGGACTAGGCCAATGGTGAGACATTGTCCCTGATATGTATGTACCTAAATGAGTTGGCATTTTTATACTTTTCTTTAAATCCCACATTTAGAAACTTCCAAATATTATTGTATTCTTGACATTTTATTGATTGTAGCATATTTGAGCTATATTTATTTCGTTTTTTTTATTATTTTGTTTCATTATTATTGTTACTTTTTTCACATTTACATTATTTGATTTTGACAAATAGCAGCTGCAATGCTGCGTCCTTTTTTATCGCACTGGATTTTTCACTGGAATCTCTCTGTCGTACGTATCCATTCGGAGCAATGTTTCGATTTTTAAAACTCGACAACCGGAATCGAGACTGATTTTTCGCAGTCAACCCTATGACCGTGTTCGCAATGAAATGATCTTCATTTTGGTATAAATTTTATTCAATAAACAGACCGGTGCAAATTATTAGTACTGACTTCCTGTTTATACCTGCCTACCCAATAATTATGACGGGAAAACAATAGTCAACTTAACGATTGCATATTCTATAGGCTTCATACTTTCGATTGGTATGGTAATTTATGTAATAAACAAGCCTGTGCAATTTTCAAAAAAAAAACCTTCTTGATTTTTTAATTAATAATATACTTGACTGAAATTTTTCAGGCAACCTATTCACCGTATGTTACTTACCATATTAAATTTGATATAAAATACGTTTTATCGAATAAACAGCCCGGTACAAATCGTCTCCTATTCGGATCTCCTACCATAAGAAAAATAGATTCCTCGTCCTTAATTTATCTGAAAATGATATATCGCATGCCCTAATATGTATAGTTTTAAAGAAATGTTGCTTCAATTAAAGCGCGGCAGAGTCAAACTTCCCCCCTCGCCTCCCCCTACTAAATGCGCCATGGCTCTCGATGGCTCCCGGTCTGAATCTACTCAAGACCAGCTAAGAATCAACTGTGCCAAGTTTCAGCGCATAGTCACAAAGTGCAAGGTTCCCGTACAACGGATTGCACTATAAAAGCAGCTATTTATTTAATATAATAGTGGTTTTATTAATCCTTATAAATTAAACGGCTTAAAGAACACGTTCAAGTTATTTGTTATCGCTTTGAAAAATGTCCCAGAGCCTGACACTCATTACCGGTCGTTATAATAACGCGGCAAAAAAATATATTTCGCGCCTTTTTTAAATTTCTCAACGATCAAAGCGCTGATACATCCAGTTCCCGTTGGCGACTGGAGTGACCCGCACGAGTTTTAGTGACTTCGCGCTGAAACAATCGCTAATCACCGGTCGGAAATCGTTTTGGTCAGATTTTTTCTCCACACCATTCGAGGTTCTAATGTTATGTTTTTTGGATTGTTTTATAAAATTTACTTATATGCTAAAATATGTACAATTGGGGTCGCTTTTACATTGATATGCGTGTAATGTTTTAAAACTTTTTTGACTATCTACAACGGTGACAAATTTAATATTATCTCATCACCATTTTCATAATTACCGTTTTTTACTATTTCATTTTGACGAACGGTAGTGAGAATGTTGAAATGGTAATGAGAATCAGTATATTACTTAGTATATAATGAAAAAAAAATGAAATTAATTAATAAATTCATCAACAATAGTGGACCTTGTTTTTGTTTGACTTGTCGGACATAATCAGGGAGCGAAACTTTGGTGCCGATGACAGGCGTATGACGTCAAGCTACATACAGAGTTTTTTTATCTAGATTTTACTTCATCACTAATAACAACTTATTGGCCTCTTTAGTATACCGATGTTGACAATTGAGTTGAGACGGCAAACGGTACTTATAAATAAGGTACTTGACTGTCATTGTCATATTTAAAAGAAAATTGTTGGAGACAATAACAAATTTATATATAATTATTTATTTATTTGTAAACTGTAAATATAATCGAAACCGAACCGATTATTTTTTTGCTTGAGCAAAGTCGCCAGGTAGTCTGCAGCCGTATTTGCAGAAGTTCCCTTTTCTGATTGTAAATAATGAAAAATTGTTTTAACAGCAAAAGTAAGGAATTTAGAAAAACATTTGAAAACAACCAAGCACATGGGATGTTAAGTTTGAATTTTAAGCGTTCTGTATACTTTGAAATCCAACGAAATTTCATTTAAGTAATGTTTTTCATTTACTTGTGGAAATAATATTTTTCGTTAGAATTACATGACCCAACAAAATATTATATTCATATCGCATTTGTCATTATTTTAATATTTACATTATCATTATAGCATTAATAAGAATCAGTGGGGTGTCGCAATATTGTTCATATAAAAACATCCTATATCTGAATTTGCATCTTAATGACGTCACCGGCACCAAAGTTTCGCTCCCTGGACATAATACGAGGGCAGACTGAGAAGTCTGGTAAAAATCATATTAGGGATATTTTTTTCACAAATTCATTAATGTCAAGTTGTAATGCCAAGTTTTGGACGTAAATCGTATATATTCAGCCAGTTCGCACGGCTAGATTTTTTTTGACAGCTATGAAAAACAAAACAATTACTTTGGTGTTTGCAAACATGGAGAAAAGTGAGTTTCGTGTTCTGATTAAACATTATTTTTTGCGAAAAAAAACAATTACGAAAACAAAAAAAAATATTGACAAATATTACGGGAACTCTGCTCCATCGATTAGAATGATCCACAAGTGGTTTACGGATTTTCGTTGTGGCCGTACAAGCACTGCTGACGCCGACCGACCCGGACGCCCAGTTGAAGTCACTACACCAGAGATGATCACCAAAATCCATAACATCGTATTGAACGACCGAAGAGTAAAGGTCCGTGAGATAGCTGATATTGTAAGCATTTCAGACGAACGGGTTAAAGAAGTACTTTTCATTACACTTAACTTCGCCAAACATGCCTCTGACAGGGTCTCCGCCTGTTGGGTGCCGCGATTGCTCACAGTGGATCAAAAACGCACTAGGGTGACCCTGTCAGAGGCATGTTTGGCGAAGTTAAGTGTAATGAAAAGTACTTCTTGCGTCGTTTCATAACTGTTGACGAAACCTGGATTCATCATCATACACCGGAAACCAAGGAGCAGTCAAAACAATGGATTGCTTCAGGTGAACCTGCACCAAAGAAGGCCAAAGCAGTTTTATCCACGATTAAGGTTATGGCTGCTGTCTTCTGGGATGCTCGAGGTATAATATATGTTGATTACCTTCAGAAAGGTAAAATGATTAACGGCGAATATTATGCCAACTTGTTACAGCGATTTCATGAAGTTTTAGTGGAAAAACGACCCCATTTGGCGAAAAAGAAAATCATTTTTCACCAAGACAATGCACGGGTCCACACTGTCCCGTTGCTATGGCTAAAATCCACGGAGCTGCGTTACGAATTGCTCCCGCATCCGCCTTATTCTCCTGATTTAGCCCCCTGCGACTATTTTCTTTTCCCAAACTTGAAGAAATGGCTTGGTGGAAAAAGATTTGGTTCCAACGAAGAAATCATCGCAGAAAGGAATGCGTATTTGGAAGGGTTGGAGAAATCGTACTTTACGGAGGGAATCGAAAAGCAAGAAAAGCGATGGACCAAGTGTATTGAGTTAAATGGGGACTACGTTGAAAAATAAATATTTACTTTTACTGATTGATAGAGTAAGGAATGAAAAGGTCAGAGAGAAATGTGGACTAAAAGAAGATGTAGTGACTAAGATTGAAAAGGGCATGCTTCAATGGTTCGGTCATTTGGAAAGGATGGATGAAAGAAGATCGACGAAAGAGATATACAGAGCAAAAGTGAGTGGGAGGGTCGGAAGGGGCCGCCCTAGGCGTACTTTTTCGAATCAAATCGGAGAAATACTGGAAAAGGGCCGGATCTTAAGTACCCGAAACCGACGTGCATGCATGACTCGATGTATGAATGTGGAAGAAGCGAAAGAGATTTGTCAGGATCGTAGCAGGTGGAAAGAAGTGGTCTCTGCCTACTCCTCTGGGAAACAGGCGTGATTTAATGTATGTATGCACCTTTACCAAAAAAAAATGTTTGATTTTTTCCAGACTTTTCACTCTGCCCTCGTATATTTTGAGTTAAGTATAGTGTTTTGTAGTTTTTACCCGACTGCGTCAGAAGGAGGGTTATGTTTTTCGAGCGTATGTATGTATGTATGTATATATGTATGTATGTCTATTTCTGGGCACGCTCTGCAGCCTAAACGGCTTGACGGATTTTAACATACGAGGTGTCATTCGATTCTCTTAATTGCCGAAGTGACATAGGGTATATAATATTTCAATATGGCGTCCGCGGAAAAAAATATGGAGCCCATTAGCCCATTCCAAATATATATGTATACATTATAACACTTTTATGCTACTATTTTAACAGGAAAGTCAAAAAATACGTAAATATTAAATAATAAACTCCTATTAAGGAGATCACACCGGGTTACTCACTTAAAAATTGTCGAAAAACGCTCGACATGTTTCGGGCTCGTCCGGAGTCCCTATTCATGAGCCCGAAACATGTCGAGCGTTTTTCGACAATTTTTACGTGAGTAACCCGGTGTGATCTCCTTAATATGTCTGAGTCTCAGGGAAGTTTTATGTTTAATAAACTCCTTTCGCTAGAAAGAGAGTTTCGCTTCAAATTACAAGCGAAATCACTTGTAGCTTCGCGACAATAAAAATTTAAGCTCCAGAGCTCATATAATGCTTAGTAATAATTAATTGCTGGTAAACATCTTAGCCTAATTGTGCAAATTGTAGTTATAGAATTATCAACAAGTTTTTAGAGATGTTTGTAATTCTGTAGCTCTGCCTGCCCCACTCTAGGAACGAAGGCGTGAGATTATGTATGTATGTAAAATAAACAAAAAACCCGACTGCAAAAAAAAAACAACTGAAAAGTTAAAATCAAGCTATATAATCTACAGAAAATTGTAAGAGCATGTACTTATTGATATTTATAAATAAGTACATGCTCTTACAATTTTCTATAGATTATATAGCTTGTTTTTCGCTTTTTAGTTGTTTTTTTATTGCAGTCGGGTTTTTTGTTTATTTTTAATAATTTAATTTATTTTTCCCAGTTGTTCCCACCCCTTTGTTTGCACTGCGAACTACTGGGTTTTTTCCCCCAGGTGTCCGCACTATTAACAATTGGTAATGGAAATTGTCAGAAGTTCGCACCCTCGACATTAGATGCGAACAACTGGGAATTTTTATTCCCTTTAGTTGTTCGCAGTGTGGACACCTGGAAAGAAGTCCCAGTAGTTCGCAATGCGAACAGAGGAGTGCGGACAAATGTGAATAGCTCGTTTTTTTAAAAGAATAGACTGGTTTATATCTTCAACATATCTCAGTTATAAAGCTTTCCCCATCTGGGTCGCTGTGTATTTGCTCTTGCATTAACTAGTTAATAGTATAATGTTTCATTTATAGGAAAACAAAGAAATCCTATGATTATTAATAAAGTTAGACTTATTGTACTATACTGACCTCATCTCGAGCCAAACCTTCAAACAAGAATTAAGTACATACATACACATACATGAACTCACGCCTTTATTCCCAGTTTGGGGTAGGCAGAGCTACAGAATTGCCAACAACTCTAAAAGCTTGTTGATAATTCTGTAACCACATTTTGCATAATCAGGCTAAGATGTTTACCAGCGTATTAGTGACAGGTTGCAAGCCCATCGCCTAACAGTACTACAAGCCTTTATTCCCTTAGTCGACTCTTACGACATCCACGGGAAGGCATGGAGTGGTACTATTCTAAGCCGGCAACCACACAGCTTACTTACAAGAATTAAGTAGTCTTTGGTATTTGACCGCTTAGAAAAAGCGTTTTGTCAGTGGGGGTTGCTAGGGTGGTGTTTGACTTGGTTACCACCAGCCTTTTAAAATGAATTGATAGAAAATTATTTTGCATTTTGTAGTAATAATAGTGATTATAGCGCATTAGTTTTATTAGAATAATTAGTGAAAATGTTAGTAGAGATGTGATTTGCGTGAAAAACCAGTGAACCACAAGAAGAGTTCAAAGAGTCGTTTGGAGACTCTCGTAAGTTTTCTCATGTAGATAAAGTCTACCTCAAAAGGTAAATAATGTAATTCTATTGTTGTTAGGAATAATTATCTATCAGAAGTCATGTTCACGAGTAATTTGGTTGATGGTTTGAGAATACGAATATAGATGTTATAACTATTCAGAAAAGACATATTTACTAGTATAAAGAAGCTTGTGTAAGTGTGTTCTGATTGTGAAACTGAAAGACGAACGGAGAGGTGATGTACTTCGTCAGAAAGGTGATTCAAGTGGTGATAATGTGAATGTTTCGGGGTATGATATCAGGGTAGGGAAAACCATCGTAGATTAGGGGTTGAAACCGTAGTTTAACCTTTCTATATTTTTAATGCGTTTCGCACGAGCTCGTCGAACAATGGTTCCTGACGGCTTCTGTGGTGTGTTCTGTGGCGCTGGTTTGAGCGGGTCCGAGTTGCGACTGCGCGCCCTTGACATCTCGACTAGAACCGAAGCTAAGTGCTGTCTTTTAAGTGGTTATTTGATAAGTGCATCGTTGCACTCGACGTAGTAATGCAGTTGGTTACGATTGACATTAGTTGTCAACACATTCAAAACAAGATTATAATATCATTCTTAACTGAGCTGCCTTTGTTAGAACATGTATTTTTTTTTGATATTTTTAAATTTACGTTTACTTTTACTTTGAAAGGAACAAATTATTTAAAAAACAGAACAAATTTTTAAAAAGTAAATTCTTAGAAACAAATCATAATGAATACATCAGTGAATCAAAATAGACGTTGAATATACGGTTTTGTGTCTAAGCAACATTGAATTTCTTCACGGAATTTTAAATCTATTTCGAGCGTTTAAATAATTAAAAGGTAAATAACATTATTATTTTATTGGAATTGTTTCTTGTTAATTTTCGGAATCGAGAGAATTCAAAGGACTAGTAATATTTCGAGTCGGCTTTATTTCGAATTGTTTTCTTGTGTACATTCATCGTTTAATTTTCAGTTTATTTGGTAAACGTTTTCTTAATTTTCCCATGATGTTTGGTTAAGATTTATTTCTTTCTTTCGGCTCTTATTATGGGGATTACAGATTATACTTGTGTCCTAGCTATCTAAATTACAAATTTCAATCTTTTCCAATTAAGTTACTGGTATTTCTGCCATATCCTATCCGAGTCGAAGAAGGTTTAGTGTCTTGGTTAAAGTTATCAGCGGGTCACAGACGTCGATGACATCTTATCGGCACTAAATATCTTGGACTAAGATAGCAAGCAGAGTTACTATACAGCGTATGACCAGTATCAATTCAGACTTCACAGACTGCTTCAGTGTGTAGAAGATCCAAAGCTAGTATTTTCTAAATTCAGCTTGTGGAAAAGGGGGTTAAATTTGAGTTGCGTCAAGAGTTGATTTCACCTCTGGTCGTAAGACGTTAGATAGTTGAGGTGACTTGCTGGCGGGGTTTTTATGATCCCCTGTTGGCAAGGATGCCTGCGAGTTTAGCTCGGCAACTGCTTATACTGTGGTAAACGAGTGCTCGAAAGGGGGGTGTGGATGGAAAAGTTGAAAGCAGAAATTTTGACTCCGGAACTTTGTTTGGACTAGTTAGGAGATAAACATACTAAAAGTCCCCACCCCTCGGAGGTGAGCTCTAGGGGGGGAGCACAAAGAAGGTCCCGTTTTTTTGTTTTTTGTTTACATCTTGAAAACGATGCGTGATAGGAAATGGTGTTGTATGGCATTATTAAAGCTGATAAAATTCTCTACAACTTTGATTCTATACATTTTTCACTTATTTTCAGTCGTTGTCTAGATATGAGCTCCAAAAAGTTGTCGATTTTCAAAAATGTATTTTTGACCTGACCTATTTTTTCTTACATTTCTCCCCCGGCTATCATGTCGGTTCGTGAGGACTCGACTAAGCGAAGCGAAAGCTGAGCGTGAGGTATCAAGTGCCTTGACAGATTTGAAGGGGGGAAGACCACCCAAATTCTGAGTTTACTTTGGTATCTTTCAAACTGAATTGCAGAAAACTCACACATTTTGTCTTCCCGAACCGACCCTTGGAGTGACTATAACTTGATGGGTCCTCTTCACTTTGGGTTACATGGACCAACTTAGACTGACATGGCGACGTAATGGAAACACTCCCAGACATGCTAGAGGCAGGCTGGCAGAGTGTGACCAGTTTAGAGACGAGCACATGAGTATGGGCGGGGAGGGGCCCTGCTTTTACCAGAAACCATACGCTTGTCATTTCGAATACCTTTTAACCGAAGAATTTCTAACTTCCCTTTCAACTAGTAGAACTATTTGAATTCCCTTATTCTTGAATATCTCTTTATTCAGTGGAAACTGATACCCTTCAATCTCGCCCTAGGAATTTGGAGCTTCCATTACATAAAAACAAAACACAACGTAGAGTCCTAATCAGATGACGATCACATATGTCAAACCGGCCGGTCAAAATAAATTGAATTTAAAATATTTTAAATTCTTACAATGCCTACCCATCGGGGACAGCACAGTGCATACTTTAACATGTCTGTGAACTATAAAGAATATATTATTTCAATATTTAAATCTTGTTTTAAAACGTACTAATTTTAAGTTTCCCTAAGTAACTTGTAAGGAGAGGTTAACTCAGCCAGTATTATATATTTTATTTTTTAACAGCTACTATAACTATAAAGCTGTTTTTATTTTTGAGAATCACGGAAGGCTTGGTTTTTTGCAAATATGATTAAAATTATATTTTTTTTTGGTGTATAAGCGTTATCCTAATTACCATTTTTGAAATTCCCTTTACAAAATTGTTATTTATCACTACCATTTCATAAATTATCCTTACCATCCATCCGTACTAATTACGTTCATAAAATTCTCATTACCGTACGTATTATTTCTCATTACCGTTTGCAGAAAAAATAAATACTCTTAAATATATAGAAACGTATTATGTAATTTCTGTCCCTTTTGCTTTTTTCCGATATTAATACGTTGATCCATATGTAAAACCAATAAAAATGCACATCTGAGTCGATATTTTATTTATTTTCTTACTCCTCAAATATGTTCATCTTCAAATATTCACCGTTGAATGTGCTTAGTGGGATTATTATTCGTAGATTACAGTTGCAGCGCTAAAATCAATGACAACAAAATCAATGCGGCATATGAAGGAGGAATGAAGTAGGAAATAAACCCATTTGTGAGGAGTACTAAATGATGCATTCGCAATGATCAATAATTTAAGCTGTGTTATTGTTCTACACATGCAGTTGGTTTCGTTGGGATTTTTTCTAAGTTGCCAGTCATTTTATCGGACCCAATCCAAGAATTACCTACGCTAACGAAATTAATTAAATTAATTATTAATTAGGTGTTAGGTACCTAAATTTGTAGAAAATCTTTAATCGAGGTCTCTTAAAATGTTATTATTAACATTAGGCGATGCATCCAGTCGATAATCGAGTCATGTTTCAACCCTTCTTCAAAAACAGAGAGCTATAGGTAGACACTACACAATAAATTACTCTCTATGTATTTCGTGTAACCATCCTTTTCCTTTAATTAAATGTAATATGGCGCTTTTTATACTCCAGTAAAATTGGAGATTCAAAGTACGGCGTCGTATGCGTCCAATCCGGTAGTTCCGATTTTTTGCAAACTATTATTATGTTGGCCCAATGAAGAATCCAAGTTTGTGACCTCGAGCGACGAACGCAAATTTGTAAAAATCAAAAAAAAACCGCTAGGTTTTCAGAATGTTTTCAGGTTTTGGCAATTATAACCCTAAAGAACTAGTTTTTGAAAGTACCTTTTCAGGACGTTTTAAAAGCTGACTAAGGGCCGTATTAATAAACTCATCTTGGCCGAGATGCCGGTCACAAGATACGTCAAAGTAAACGTCAAACCATAGAACACTGTCATTTTTGACGCATCTCGAGACGAGCATTAGAGGCGAGATTAATTTGTTAATACGGCCCTAAATTTGCTACCATATGAGACTACATGTAAAGTTCCTGGATCCGGAGATATGACGGCATGAAAACGGGGCCCGCTGTATTTTAAAAATTGCGAATAATTCTGATTATATGAACCCTATGTATTTGTGTGGGGTATCAAATGAACGGGAATTAAATGTTCTATAATTCTATAATATACAACATCAATTGAGATTTACAGTATTTACGTATTTCGTATGGAAAAATTAAAAAAGTCATAGCCCCATAACGCGACAAATTTTAGTCAAAATTTGCATTTTGATATGCTTACAACTAGTAATTATTTTATGTACAACATTAAGCCATTTCCTTTATAGTTTTTTTTTAAATGCGGAGAATACAGCAACTAATCTCTACTACGTGTACCTCCATAATGATACAAGATCATTAAAACAACTGTAAAATTCCCTCATGTCTGTGGTATATGCAATTTGGCCAGATTGTGAAATTATTTGGGGTTGCCAGACAAACATACATTTTCACCTCATTTAACGGATCAAAAATATTTTTCTAATACAGTTGCTCAAGAAGTGGTACTTTTCGTAGCTGTACGAGTATATTGTGCGGAAAGTTGGATTTTTCGAACTAGTGCTTTATACTTTTCCTATTTCGCACTAGTGCGTTTTACATTTAATTTTTTTTAAATATACTAAGCCGTGCATCAAACCAAAGAGTTTTCATGTTTAAATAAAGTACCAGGAACGCAGAGTTAATTAGGGGGTGCGTAGCGCAACTTAGATCGCAGGCGCTGACACACCACGGTGCGTTAGGTTAGGTAGGTATTTCTTATGTTTATGCACTCCTAGTATTTGACGTTATAATTTTTGATTTAATAATTTTATTAAAATTTAAGTAAATTCGGACAGAGTGTGTTCACACGTTATATCACTTCAGAGGTCCGGGGGGAAGAGAACGGATACACAAATACCCACATACACACATAACGGATACACAGATACATAGTTACACACATACACGGGTACACACATACACAGATACAAAAATAAACAGATACACACACACACAGAAATACGGATACACAGATACACATTTTTCCGCAAATGTATTAAAAAACGTCGTTTGATACACGTGCAGAACTTTCATTTTCACCTACCCAACTCAAATAAAAATATTAATAATAAAAGGCTTGTCTGCATACGAAATGAAAACAATTGTTCCGCTTTGAAACCGATTACGATTGCGAGTGCGTGAGGCAATAGCGACGCAGTATTCATTGTTCCATCTTACCATCAATCACAGATGTGACATGACGTCCCGTGTCGTCAAATCGGTTTGTTGACTTTAGATATCCCGTCTGATATTTTGTCTAGCAGATCCCAACTTTCATCATCCCGCAACGGTCGATTTAATTATTGGGTCTAACTTATTTTGGTATGTGTCAGGATCATACATCGTTATCGCGGGAGCAAAAGGAAATCTATTAAAGAACACATATAACAGAATGTCTGTTTAGTATAAACGGAATATTCTGCCTATACATTCGAAGCCTCTAAAGGCCACTTGCACCAAAAATTAAACACTGGGTTAAGACACTAACTCGAGTTAGTAAACGTCAGATTCATACTAAAACTGTCATTTTAACTCGAGTTAGTGTCTTAACCCAGGGTTAAATTTTCTGTGCAAGTGGCCCTAAGAAGTTCTTCGTATCTAGCACGAAGTTTTCGCTGGAAACGGTCAATCAAACTTGTCTTATACTGAGTAAACGCTTTAATAAGTCAACGTGTCAACTTTATTAATATATTTTTTATTATGTCAAATCCAGTATTCTCCAAAACTAGTTTAAACTTTTTAAATATATGTTTTCCATTTGCACTCAAATTTAATTAAGATAATATATTTTTGTATGTTTTTTACATATCAAATTAATCAAGAATGACAAATGTCTAAAGTAGCAGAAGTGACTGAAGAGGGTGACGTAAGGATTGCGTAGCTAATCTTTTTAAATATGTACTACTAATCAAGTCAGTACGGAGGTAAGATATTTAAAAGAAAATATATACAAACAGTGGCCATGTTCCGTCCAGCAATGCTATTAAATGTTGATTCTCCAAAAATAATGACTGCTCTCAGTGAGATTTGATGCATACGTACATCCTTGCGTATGTTGGGAAGATATATAGACAGATAGTCGTTCATACTTATAATAGACACCCCCAGCAAATCGTGTTGCGTGACTCCAGAGTCTGATCCTCTTCCCTTCTTTGGATGGTGATGGAAATTTCCATCATAACATAATACCAACTTTTTGTTGTTTTTAGTATCAATTTTTTTATGCTAATTCAAAATTAAATAGGGTTTGAATTCACGACTTTTTTCATTTTTATTTTACTAAGGGTTAAGGTTTATCAGTTGAACACGGTCACCTATGGTACAGCAAGTGCTCCCTTTCTTGCCATCAGGTGTTTGCGACAAGTGGGTTTTGGGTCGGACTGTGTTGATCGAACAGTTGGCGATATCATCGAGCATGATTTTTATGTCGATGATTTGTTGACGGGTGGGGATGACCTATCAGAAGTGAGTAGAATACGTCAAAATGTAGCCACTGAGTTTGCTGCAGCAGGCATGAATTTGCCCATGTGGAAATCAAACGACGTTGGTTTAGTGTCAGAGCCCTGTCTATCCACTGTCTACCCCAACTCTGATGAAGTTAGTTTACATGTGTTTCGATTACGAGTAGCAGCGTATAA
Organism: Acleris literana; assembly: GCA_946894065.1. NCBI lineage: Eukaryota > Metazoa > Arthropoda > Insecta > Lepidoptera > Tortricidae > Acleris > Acleris literana. The sequence continues at coordinate 48,605,933 of OX335668.1, forward strand.
AAATTTAATAAAAAAGTATTCAGTAAATTAGCCACATACGGGCTCTTTTACACGTCGGTAACATAAAGTGAATCTACTAGCGCTTAGAACACGACCATCATTGTGGAGCAGAAGCGCTGCAAGAAACTCCAGCAGGTCATTTACTAATCTTAAAAACATAATAATACTTAAACGTAAGTTACATGTCAAGGTAATAAAGTAGTAACTAAATAATTATTATTAAAACTAGCAAAATAAAATCATTACAAATGTAAGATCAATAAACATTAAAACTAATAATAAGGAGGTCTATACGTCAAAAGTAGAATAACCAATTGAACAACAAGTCCTTGCAAACGTGAACAGACCGGACCCCATAAACAGCACCAGTTCACAAGTATGACGCGTATCTCACCCATCGATCCGAACATATCCATTAAGTTAATCGTATTGGTAACGTAACGCGCGGACCCACGTACTTTGTTTTATTGTTAACATTTATCTCGCCGTTCGCGTGCGATAGAAAAGGCATTCGGTCTCGCACGGCTCGCGGTCGGCTCGCGCCTCCCGCTCTCTCGGCCCGCGATATACAGAGAGCTTCTGTCCCCGGCACGCGCCATATTCGCTGCGCAACAGTGCCATTACTCGAGAGTAAGTTGCTGTTCACGCGGCAAACAGCCTCGAACGCGAGAGTGATCATGTTATTCATACGAGAAACGCAAACGCGATCGAGCCGTTTTTGTGTATGTAAATATACACTAGAAGTCCTGCTAATTTCAATAACCCACGCCTTTATTTAATTTGTGTCTAATTTTATATGTATATTGTCATTATCAATATAAATGTGTTTCAAACTATTACATATTGTAATTGATTGGCAAAGTGGTTATCTCTCACATACCTACCACCTTGTTCCCTCCGGTAAAACTATAATTATTAAGTAGTTCAACTGGTTACTACATTTAATAAAATGGGTACATCTAGTTACCAAACTTAATATTCCTCTGCCTTTTCATTTTGTTATCTCCCAGTATACCTCTATAATGATTAATTACTAACTAAGTATTTTCGAAACAGTTGTAATTGGGGATCGATGAACTTCGCCAATATGCTTGGATATGTTTTCGTTGGTAGGTATTTAGGTAATAATAATAAGCGTCCTACGTAATTAAAAAAATACCGGATTTTTTGGTTGCGTCATATAATTATAAAAAATAAAATAGCATATTAAATTTGGGACGGATTATGATTGATTACCTTAGTACGTTACAAGTTTAAAAAAAAACCTTATCATAAAAATCAAAAAATGAAAACATAACCTTAGCACAGTATAGATAAAGAGCAATATAGAAGCTAGGAACAAACGTTCGAAACGACGCACTCATACAAACGCACGCCTCTACGAGACCGCTAAGCGGACATGGCGGTGCTCTATGGTTTCCTTTGCATTTTATATTCTTTCTTCTTTCTTCAGTTATTCGACTGGTTGTTCCCAAAATCGATGTCAGAGGGCCCTACCAAGATGCACTACGCTAAACTAGCCTTTCCATTCGTTTCGTTTTTAAACCAATCGCGTCACTATAAAAAGCCGTAATGTGTGCATCAATCTGTAAATATCGGCATTTTAGGTTATTATAGGACTACAATTATGGAGAGGTACTTTATTCTGTAGCTCTGCCTACCCCACTCTGGGAACGAAGGCGTGAGATTATGTATGCATGTAATTAAAGCAAAAAGCAAACAATAGCAAGGACTTTTGTCTTTGGCCCTTCAGGCGATTACCAAAAAAAAATAATGGAGAGGGATGCGGTTTGAGAAGAAGTAATGACTAGAAATCCAAAGGCGTACTTTATAAAAAACAACAATCTTTTTTTCTTTGAAACATAAAAAACCACTGGGGGCTGCAACAAAGTGAAAACTAACGCAGTCTCCATGGCTCCAATTCTAACAAGTGTATAATTTTGAACAATAAAGATTTTTATTATTATTATTATATTATTTTACTTAACTGAAACAAATGAGTTCTACGCGGACGAATTCGCGGGCAAAAGTTAGTGTGGTTATAATAACGATAATGCACATAATAATGAAACCGAACGATATTTGCCCGATGTGTTCTGCATACTATCTGCCAGGCCGCTGTTTTCAGTAACGTCATAAATCATTGCAAATGAATTGCATTTTATTAATAATTGTACATCGGCATCGTTATAATACTAAAATCGCTATTTCCTTCTTAAAGACGATATAGATTGACTTAAATTTAAATAAATATTATTAACAAATACAAATAGCGACTCCATGGTATTTAGAACCACGAAATATGCTACCAAAACATACCTAATTACTATTCAAAGTTACCACATTTCAATAAAATATATTTTTATGCTTTTGACTTTGCGTATATATTTCCTGTAGTTTAGTGACAACACAACGCATGTTTCTTTTGTGTTCAAAAGGGGTTTGGTTGGGTTTTTTGGGTACTAAAAGTAACGAACCGTTACTTTTAAACCAATTGTCTATATATATTTATGTACAGATAGGTAATTTTAACACACAATTGATTTACAGACGAGTGAATAAACATATTTGTTAATTAATTACATCGTTCCTAACTTTAAAAACGCGATAACTCAAAATGTTACTAAAGTGACTAGCCCGTAGTATGCTTTAGGCACGGATCCATGCTCAAAATTTGGATATCTTTTTGTACTTTTTTTAAGCTTAATTTTATGGACTATATCATAATCAGAAGAGACTAGAACTTGGTACTTTTTTGACCTCCCGCATACGAAGGGTTAAACATGTTATTTCCATGGACCCTTCAATTATATGACGAAACCAAAAAAAATCGTTTTTTTTAAATTAATTAGGACGCTTATTACGAATTTAAATTGGCGAAGTTCATTGATACCCAATTATGGTATCTTACTGTCACTGAGTCAAACAATTTTCTCAAATATCTTGAAGCGAAATCCGGTGGTCCAAAATATTTGTCAGGGCATATTATCAGTTTCCAAGCCTTAAATGTTATAAAATATATCAATAAATTAAACTGTCGGTTAAATATAAACTTAATTAATTAACATTCCACGTCAAAAGTATGTGATCAAAATCAACATTTCAAAACATGTTTTTTGACGCCCCAGTTACGAGTATAACAGATATACCAAAGAGTCATTTTCAATTGAATATTTAATAAGTCAAAAGAAAATGATCATTAACGATGTCGGGTAAAAAGAATTTATTTAAAACGTTGCTAAAAAAAAAGAACGAAGTAATAGGAACTTATTACCATGGTACAATAATATACTTTGCCTGGTATTCTCTTCCGAGAAGCAGTGGTCACATGAGTGGACACGTACTACGTCATATCCGTTAACCGAATATTTCTAAACTTTAAATTTAGGGTAATTTAAAAATATTTACGTTTTGACCATTTACTGTTTCTCTATAAAAAAGATAACGTATAAACATGCTGCTGCATTTTGACGTAGGTACGGGTATAAGTTCGACGAGCAATGTGCTGTGACCACTGGCACTTAAATGTTGAACGTTTAATAGTAAATATATGACTATACTCATAACAAAATAAAGAATAAGTTCTAAATATCAGGGCTATTGATCATGAGAACTTGAATATTGATAAGCGCTTTATTAGGCGCTTCCTCTCATTTAGGTACAACAGGACATAAAATATCACTCACCATGTTTAGACTTGGTTTTAGGCAAGCGATTTTTTTTGGTGGAAAAGTATAGAAACCGACTGTGTCACCCTTGAAACTTTTGCTCTTACAGCTTTTTATAGAGCATTTAACCAGTTGCCAGACTCTTCCTGTGGGCCATAACTTTTGACAGTAACTTTGAAAGTCGTAAAAAAATGGGGGAACTTACGTCATTTTAGGAAGGCTGAATTTTATATATATCATTAAGTCTAATATTTTAAATTATTTTCCAAAGAGCCAGACAAATCTGACGGGCCAAACATCCTGCCAGACTCGTTAAAAGTTCCGCTGTGCGAGGAAGCGCGTGAGCATTAGAGCAGTATTCAAGCGCATAAGTACAAGTGAGATGCACTCTGACTCGTGAATATCTCTCTTACAACTCGTGGCTACTCTTGATTCGAGGCTTCGGCACGCCAAAAGCGTGTCAGGAGCTCAGGAGCGACGCGCTTTGAACGCGGGCTGCCGGCGCGCGAGCTGTTTACAGATGTAGTGAAATATCCTTTCACATCGTATTTTCTCGGAAATGTTCGTATTTGTCATGCTACTTCAGTCTGACTCAGTACCCATCAAGACAACGTGGGGGAACGTCGCATCGCGTGAGTGATAATCGATATAGAGCGGATAATACTACAGTATTTTTTTGTTAATTAAGATTAAGTTTGATTTCAGTTCTTTTTAATAGTCACGCCGAAATCATTAAGACCTGGGAAACGTTTAGATCGACAAGCCTGTAAAATTATTTTCAACATTTATTTATATTTCTTCTTGTTTACCTACACCTAATTTCTATATATTTGATCGTGGTGGTTTTAACATCTCCGTGTGATATACTTCAAACTCGTGGTTTGACATTTGACACTGATAACTAAAGTACTCTATTTATTTAATACAAACATGTTACTTAATAATTCAATAATTCATAGACACGTCGGCATCATTCGGAAGTAGACGTGAGTTCCGAGTTTTCACGATGTGAAAGGATTATTCACTAGATCTGTACGTACCTATGTACCTATCTAAAAACATTTCGAATGGGAAAATAACAAACATAGTGTTACCGTTTCCTGTCACCGGGGGCGCCACCAGGCCCGGCAATGCTCCCGCGCACCGATAGATATTCGTACTCATACAATTATTTATTAATAACTGTTCGATTATATATAAATTATTTAATGTTAAATTTATAGACTGATTTATTATACGTTATCGATTATTTGATGCATTGTATTATAAGTGGATGGTACTTTGACTCGATCAGGCCTATTGCTATTGCATAAGATTAATATAAAAAGAGTGGCGGGTCGTTTTAAAACGTTCTTACTGATTCTGGCTTGCTGTTGTAACGCTGTCCAAATACGTTAAAATATACGGTGTGGAACGAGCTGAATTTTGTATTCGTCAAAACCCCTGTCTTCCATCCTGACCCAATGAGTGTCTTAATACGTCAGAAGTGGGATGAAACATGTCCGGCCCATAATTATATCAGCGGGTTGGGCTGCCGAAAAAGAACGCGAATCGACTCGGCAACATCTGAAGACGCCAACTTGAAATATATATTTTTTTTTTCCATCCTACGTACACGCCTGCGGCCTCCCACCATACAAGAAGCGCCGCATTTCTCCGACTAAAGCTGATGTAATTCCGAAGTTTCGTCCAGATGACCAGACAAGCAATGTTGTTGGTTGACTTCTTAAGATCGATCGTCTCGGCGACGTTTACGCATGGGATCACAAGGATCGCATGTTCGTTATGCAAATCTGCCTTCGCGGATTCGCCAAAGGTATGAAAATCTGAAAGACGAGAAGCTCACGTAGGACAAGTGGAAGAAAGCACTAAAAACTGCTTTTCCACATTCAACCAATTATGTGGAACGCTTCGAGCAAATGTTGTCACGGAGTAAACAGATTTGGAGACTATGACCAAGTACCTATTACCACGAAAAATTGTCCTTGGTCAAGAAATGCAACATTTAAGGAAAAAAACGCCATATCATGCATCATAAAAGGATTGCCGCACGAGTTTCGGGCAATCGCTAATGCTTGCAACTGCGATACACCGGAGCAGTTTCACTATGGCTATCCGTCATCATTAGAAAATTTCAACACGCGTAGAAGCACCGTGAATGAAAGAAAGTCTACATGGAAGAAAGAAGCCGGCGCATCAAGCACAGGCGGGACCCAACAACTACTACTGAAGATCTGTTACACCTGCCGGAGCCCCGGGCATGAGGCGCGGGATTGCCGACTACTGCGGCGCTCCGGGCACACGGCGGCTACGCTGGTTCGCGGGGAACGCTCCTCAACAAAACGGATTTAAAAATAATCAGGTCAGTAATGTCTGTTCTATTACCTATAATATTTACTATGATATTTACAAAAGAAAAGTCTGTGTGAATTGAAAAACCTCTGCTAGAGTATATCGATACGGGTAGTAAGCTAAATGTACTACATTTATTAGAAACTCAAGATCTAAACCTCGTTATAAACTCATCGTCTGTGGTTATGAGAGATTTCGGAGGTAACCATTCACGCTCTCTTGGTTCATGTGATATAACTGTGTGTATACACCACTGCTGTGTGCTTGCTGTGTGCTTCCTGTGTGATTGCTGTGTGCCTACGCTAAAAGGTGCTATGGAAATTCTTCTTCTTTGTCGGTATCACTCTTGACAGAGTGGTCGTGGTCATCACTTCAGGTGTTGGTGGCAAGCTTCACAACACGCCGCCACTCTTCTCTGATGGCCGCCTTCCTCGTGCATTCATGCAGTGATGATGAGCTATTCACTGCCGCTTTTATCTGGTCAGTCCACCTCATAGGCGATCTTCCTCGTGACCTGGTACCCTCAACCTTTCCCTGGACCACAAGTCGCTCAATAGCCACCTCTCCTCGGCGGCATACGTGGCCAAAAAAGGTGAGGATGCGAGACTGTACCAAAGACGATAAACGCTGCTTGATGCCGAGTTCTCGAAGTATAGACTCGTTGGTACGGAATTCAGTCCATGATACTCCGAGCATTCTCCTCCAGCACCACATCTCTAGGGCGTCTATCCTCTTCTTCTCTACTTCCCGCAGGGTCCACGTTTCTGCGGCGTACAGGAATATGGGGAATACAAGTGCCCGAACTAGACGGATTTTTGTGTCTCTATATATGTTGCGATTCCTCCATATTTTCCTCAACTTGTCCATTGCAGACCTAGAAATTGCCATACGCCTCTTCACTTCGTCGATACATCCACCGTTGTTCGTAATTAAGGCTCCCAGATAAATGTATGATTGCACCACATCACAATTAGCAATTCGTGTAGTTTCTGGAGAATTGTTATTCATGCGGTCGACAATCATCATTTTTGTTTTATTCCGGTTTATCTTAAGTCCGAACTCAAGGCTAACGCGTTCCATCTTGCCGAGAAGTTCTTCCATGTGCTGGGTACTGGTGGCGAACAAAGTGGTATCGTCTGCATATCGCAGGTTGGAGATCGTCAATCCACCGATCGAGATGCCATCTGTCCAGTTTTCAAGTACAATCCTCATTATGAGCTCTGTGTACACATTGAACAGTAGTGGAGAAATAATGCATCCCTGACGGACTCCGGCGCTGGGGTGGAAGTGATTGGATTGTACGTCATCTGCGCGTACTGAGGCTGTGCCATCCTCATACAGTCTTCGCAGAAGGTGTACCAGGTGTTTTGGAACACCCATCGCCGTCAGCGTTTCCCAGAGTTTGGGCCACTTGACAGAGTCGAACGCCTTAGAGAAGTCCACAAAGCATATGTAGGCGGGCTTGTTGAATTCTCTGGCTTTCTCTATAATTTGTCGAACTGTCAAAATCTGCTCCCGGTTTCCCCTCCCCTTAACAAAACCAGCCTGTTCAGGAGCAATTTCTTTGCTTAAGTAGGGCTTTAGCAATTACAGGGACAACAATTTTTATGGAAATTACAGGGTTCAAATTAGTCGACATAGATATTTAATTTGGTTAAACAATGATTAACAAGCCAAATATTAGTTTGATTACTACAGCAACTTCAGCGAGCTTCGTTGAGTCTTGTGCATTAAGTAAAGTACTAGCGGACATCCAGTTAGACAGGCGCGATGTTGTTACAAAATTTCCCGTTTGTTTAAAACGTGACTGTGTAATACCGAAACAAAGTTATGTTTACGTCGAGGTAAACGTAGACTACCCTCATTGTGATGGGAATACTTATACAACATGCATTTTTATCGCGAGCAGTGTCCATTCAGTTTGGGGGTACTTCGTACGGTATAACATTCCGGGTGCGATAATAAACAAGGATCATTGCTATTTGAAGGTTTTAAGGTTGGCAGTGAAGATATTTGTTGGAAAGCCGATAAGTTACTTTGCTAGGGTTCAATTTATACCGGTAGAAAAGTGTAATTTACTCGGTATGTGGAAAATTACTCTGGTGACGATATAATAAGGTTGTGTGATATCGACGTAGGCCAACTTAGTGAAATAGAATGTGATCGGTTGATAACAATGCTCAATGTATATTCCAAATCATTTGCTAGGAGCACTAAAGACCTTGGCTTGCTTTTGATCGCCGAGCCTGATTTTGATGAGTATTAAGACTTCGCCAGCCCTGTGGTGCTAGTTAAAAAAAAAAAGGGGGGTGACTATAGGCTTTGCGTAGATTATAGGGCATTGAATACGCGAACTGTTAAAGACCGTTACCCACTACCTCACGTCGAAGATCATGTTACGAAACTGTCTGGAAAGTCATTCTTTACGAGCCTTGACCTAGCGCAGGTTTATCTAACGCCCCGGCAGCATTCTCACGGCTAATTCAAATGACTTTGTGTAACGTTAGCCAGGATATTGCTCTTTATTAGATGACGTCATGATTCCTACCGTATATGTTGAAAAGGGACTCTATTTGTTAGAACTGGTTTTACAGTTTTTGACAGAAGCCAATTTAAAGCTGAACTGCCATGAGATAACTGCAGGAACTACAACCAGGACAGGCTAAAGTATATTGCGTAGCACAGTACAGACGTCCTCGTATTGCACGTTGGTGGCTCACCATTCAAGATTTTGATTTAGAAATCGAGTACAGATCCGGAGATCGAATGAAATATGCAGACGTAGGAACTAAGTAGGAACCCCGTGTCATGCGCTGTGCTTATGATCGACAGTTCTGATTGTTGTCTCTCCAAATGCAGGATGAGGGTATTCAAAATACCTTATGTCAGCTTAGCGAAAATACGGATAACCCGGATATTGTGCAAAACAACACCGCAAAAGACGGTGTACTTTATAGGAAAACGGTTGCGAGAACGTTTCGTGATAAGTACCTAAATTAGCAAAATACTGCTTAATGCAAAAACTGCACGATAAAGCGGGTCACTTAGGGTTTGAAAGTGTGAACAGAACATTTATTCATATTCATTTATTCATTGTCATCACATGGCACAGAAGTTGTACAGATTATTGTTAGTATCTTTTAAACTTAAGAATAGGTTAGCCCATGCGATACCCTCCAAGGGCACCACAATGCAAGGGCACTGCACTTATGTACTTAAATCTAAACTAAAAATAATGTCAAATACGTTCAATTAATTAATTAAATTTTCATGGCATAGAAGAGATTTACCTAAGGCGCAATTTTGGTTCCCAAAAACGACAAGATTTATACGTAAGTAATTATATCAATTCTGTTTACACTGTGCATTCGGTAAAGGTAATTATGGCATGTCAAAAGGCGAGTTGCACCCTATAGGTATATACCGCGGTGCCCATGCATACTTCACATGCCGACCATTCAGGGCCGTTCGTAAAAACTCGCAAAGAAAATGCCTACATTTTAGTTGTTATAGATTCATTAACACAATTTGCCTTTGTAAAACCTGCTAGCTCGGTAGAAAGTTTTAAATTATTAAAAGAAATAATCACTCCACCACTGTGCCACTCCATGTCTTCCCGTGGATGTCGTAAGAGACGACTAAGGGAATAAAGGCTTGTAGTACTGTTAGGCGATGGGCTTGCAACCTGTCACTAATACGCTGGTAAACATCTTAGCCTAATTTGTGCAAATTGTGGTTATAGAATTATCAACAAGTTTTTAGAGATGTTTGTAATTCTGTAGCTCTGCCTACCCCACTCTGGGAACGAAGGCGTGAGATTATGTATGTGTATATATGTAGAAATAATTACTCAGTTTGGAGATCCCGTACGAGTAATTACGGATTGGGTTAAAGCTTTTACCAGTCGTTACTTTAAGAAATGCAATTTAAACACATATTATATATGTCCGCGTTCAAACGGCAAGGTCGAGCGAGTTAACCGTACACTGTTAAACAGTTTAAAGACTAGGTATGTCGGAGACCAAGTGTAGTGGGACCACAAGCTTGCCGGCGTCATGTGGGGCATCAACACAGTCCACATTCAACCACTGCAGTTAGCCCGTTTCAATCGATGTTCGGTCATAATAACTCTCGTTTCCTTCGTACCCGTCAACTGCACCTAAAGACCACGAGTCCCCACAAAAGTCCTTACCGGCTAGAAGGGAAACTGCTAAGTTGCGCATTGATAGAAACATGACACTTATGAAAAGTAGGTTTGATCGAAAACACAATAAGTGCCTTAAGTATAAAGTAGGGCAATTAGTTATGTGGAAAGGTCGACTTCTTAAGATCAATCTGCCAATGTTACAAAGAAACTTGACGGTCGTTATAAGGCTCCGTATAAAGTTTGTAAAGCAGATCAGTCGCTGGATCGTTGCACCATAGTTATTATTAAAGTTATAAAGGGTTACAGGCGGTTTAGTGCTATATACGTGCCGAAACGTTACGACCTTATAAAACCAACATTTCAGATGACGATAGTCCAGGCAGCATCACCAGGTAGACAGAGACGACCTGATAGACCTTTTGGAAAGCTAAGTAGTTCCAAACGAGAATAATTGACTGACTATATTGTAATATAAATTTCTGTATTCATTTTTATATTTTTGTTGTCCGTAATAAATTAAGATATGAAATGCGAACAATTAAAAATAGGCAATTAATCAACTAAATAGTCTTGAGTGTACAAATTTACTTAGTTATGATGATGTTGAGATAATTATTATTTATTTATTTATTTAATCTTTATTGCACAAAATAATTCACTTTATAGACAAAAGGCGAACTTAATGCCGTAAGGCATTTTCTACCAGTTATAGATTCTATATTGTCATAGATTGGGAAATAAAAGAATTCAATGGAACTGGATTGTAGGTATTTACTTTAATTTCACTGTTTAACAAAGTATAAAAGCAATCTGACTACGTAAACTGATCAGTAACAACTTAGCTGAACTGCATGCACTGTGTGACCAATGCACTGTGTGACCAATGCACTGAGTGAATAATGCACTGCGTGAACAATGTACTGTGTGAATAATTAACTGTGTGAATAATTATCTGTGTGAATAATTAACTGTGTGAATAATTAACTGTGTGAATAATAAACTGTGTGAATAATAAACTGTGTGAATAATAAACTGTGTGAATAATAAACTGTGAGAATAATTTACTGTGTGAAGAATTTACTACGTGAATAATTTACTGTGTGAATAATTGACTGAGTGAATAATTTGCTCAGTGAATGGTTCGCTTAGTGAATGATTTGGTTGGTGAATGATTTACTAAGTGAATAATTGGGTGAATAATCACATAGTAACGTCACTTAGACTGTGTGACTCCAGCTTATCAAAAGTGTTGAAGGTCTCTGACACACTGCCAACTGTCTAGAACATTATTACTGCGATTCAATTATTCTTTTTAGGGAGCTGCCTTGAAAGATGTCCGAGAGTCTTCAAGCCGTGGGTCACGGCCGCTCCAGGATGGCCGAGTGTTACCGTTTCCTGTCACTGGGGGCGCCACCAGGCCCAGCAATGCTCCCGCGCACCGATAGATATTCGTACTCATACAATTATTTATTAATAACTGTTCGATTATATATAAATTATTTAATGTTAAATTTATAGACTGATTTATTATACGTTATCGATTATTTGATGCATTGTATTATAAGTGGATGGTACTTTGACTCGATCAGGCCTATTGCTATTGTATAAGATTAATATAAAAAGAGTGGCGGGTCGTTTTAAAACGTTCTTACTGATTCTGGCTTGCTGTTGTAACGCTGTCCAAATACGTTAAAATATACGGTGTGGAACGAGCTGAATTTTGTATTCGTCAAAACCCCTGTCTTCCATCCTGACCCAATAAGTGTCTTAATAATAGATAAAAACACAAAAGGTTTGTACTAAGGCGAACTTATCCCTTTAAGGGATCTCTTCCAGTTAACCTTTGAGCGATTGGAAAATGCAAACTATATTGCAAGTTTTTGGAATAACGCATACATAAAAAATCCAAGCACTTTCAGTCCTGAAAATAATGGTTGGGTAATGGAAAATGAACAGTATAATTTTAATTGATTTCATGGAGATCGATATCCCGCCTTTTGGCAGAAATATGTTTGGCCGAATGTGTCGTTTCCCAACTGTTTCATTTGCTATAGGTTAGGTTAAGTTAGTTTTATAAAAAATATGAAATATTTTATATTACAGAAATAAAAGCGGGTTGGCAAATGAAACGGTTGGAAAACGATATATTCGGCCAAACATATTTCTGCCAAAAGGCAGAGAACCATGGAGATCAATTACCGAGCTTTGTTAGCGAGTCAGTGCAAAATGAACCAGGTAAGGGTCATTCTCCGAAATCACGATATTCACATTTATTTTTCATTTATTTTTCAAACTTGTTTTTTTTTAGTACTAGAAGTGAAATGAGATAGGAAACAAGTGCTAAATTGAATATCAAGTAAAGGCACACTTCGCCAATCTCTTAGTTCGAGTTTATTGAATTCCAAAAACCACATTAGGTTACGGTAATGAGAGGTCTGTACGGTAATGAAATAAAAGGTCCTGGTAGTGACATTTGAGGAGTCTGTAATGATATTTAAGGTCTCGGCAATGACTAAAGTTTTTAAAAATGTTTAAATAAATAAAAATTGATTGTTTAATTAACTTTTTCTTTAATGAACATATTATTTAAAAAAAACAGTTGTTTACAAAAAACTATAGAAATCAAAACAATACTTCTATTCCTCTAATAATTCTAACAACAGCGATGATTCTTTGATACATCAAAACACAATAATTTGAGATCAACAGAGGTGTTCTTTTATGGGGTTCACCATAAAATATTATTACCTAATTAAGTAAACATAACACTTATTTAAAAGCAAAACAATGTACACTCTTCAAAGTGGAATCCCAAGCCACCATGTAAACAACAGATTATATGCGTATGTCCATGGAAATTGCAATGCGACGGATGTACATTAGACAATTAAGTATAAAACCATTGTTTTGACCATCGTTACGTTTATGTTGTCATTGTGACATGATTTGATAGTGACCTAGGTTTCCAAATTTTGAGGTGTACTTACAATGAGATCAGTCTAATTGTCCATATAAAAATAACTAGTAACAATGAGATCAGTCTACTAAAATTGTTCATATATAACTAGTAATCACATAATGAAAATAAAGGTATTGTCAAAACAAATGACATATAAAATTAGTAACGAACATATTTTTGTAACATTAATTTCAAGCTTTCGTTTAATTATTATAATCAACAAATTCGTTAGTTTAGTTTAGTCAGCAGCACTTACGTTCACTTATTTTTTCCCTTTTCCTGTACCTTTTCCTTTTCCTCTGGTCATAGTTGCGTTATTTCCTTCATCCTTTATCTTCACTTTTATGTTTTTCTTCGCTGAACATCCTGTGGTCATAGTTGCTTTATTCCCTTCTTCTTTAATCTTCGCTTTTATTTTTTGTCCTGTACCTTTTCCTTTTCCTCTGGTCATAGTTGCTTTATTTCCTTCATCCTTTATCTTCACTTTTATGTTTTTCTTCGCTGAACATCCTGTGGTCATAGTTGCTTTATTCCCTTCTTCTTTTATCTTCGCTTTTTTTTTTTGCTCTTCTGAACATCCCGGCTCTGCTTCATCGAAATGAATGTTGCCATGTCTTCTATATTCAACTTCTACGCATTCAGTTAAAGTAACATTTGTCACCTTATTTGTAACTCCTACATTCACTTCTTCATTCCCATCATCGGTGTGTGATCCACAATCCATTACTTGACTTTTACCTTCATCTTTTGTTGTATTTTGATTGTCTGTAATGAACTTTTGAAATTCACTAGAGTATGAAGTACTCTGGTTATTTAGAAATGGTGAGTTTTGCCAATTTCCTAATTTGGGTACTGTAGTTAATGGAATCACTGATTTCGGTTTTGTCAATATTATTGTGTTTAACTTCCCTTCCTGTTTGGTCATATTAGAAATTATGTGCTGAATTTTCTTTTTTTTTGTGGTTGTCAGGCTTTCTTGTTGAGATTGTGAGCAAGATAAGACTTGTTGGGTACGTTTTTTTCCAGATGTAGTGGCATTTTGGACTGTATCATTTTTGTTCTGTAAATTGCGATTAACCGGGCACAAAACATTTGGAGGATATGGGAAAGCAATATCTGTTTCGAATTGAATAGCAGTTTCTATGGGCTGCGCTAAAATTGTCTCAGGTAATTTTTGTACAAGCTCTGGACTGAATCTTCTTATACACTCATCATCTGTTAAAGACATGACGCTAGGCTCTTCCTCCTTATGAAGCAAGGAAATCGCGTGAGTGTTGACAGATACATTTCCAAGTTTGTGATATCCATGATGGTAATGTACACAAATAGTATCTAGACATTTAAAACAACTACGTCTTCTTATTTCCAGTTGTCTAGGAGTTTCAATAGCCCACAAAATCTGGTGTACTTCCATAGTTCCTTTGTAGCCTGGTACTTTTTTAGGATAAATTTGTTCCTTGGCAGTGATATCTGAACTTCTAATGATCTCAATTTTAATACTTGAAGTATTGGCCTTTGTGATTTCGACGAATTTATCAAACGTTCCAACGTCAGTACCTGATTTTACCAGCCAGTCGGCATTCCTTTTTATTACAGCTCCTAGACCATCCGGCGCACCTTTACCGTGTCCGGCTTCTAGGTAATTCCAAGTCAACTTGCGAAGAGCTGGGAACTGCTGTTCCAGCTGGCTGGTAATAAAAAATATGTGCCGATTTCTATACTGACTACTTGGGCTGTCACTATAAAAATGGAGAGTGTCAACAAACGGTGATAACTCTGATATATATTTTAGAACTGGATCAATATGTGCCCAGACTGAAAGTGCATTATGTCTTAAATCGTCAGACAATGTACACATAGAGAGAACTTTAACTTCAGATGTTAAGTAATCTTTAATGTAGATAACGACTGTATGGATAGAGACCTGTTGGCGACTGCCTCCAAAATGAAAGCTTTGGATTTCCTCGTGATGTTTTAAGCAATAATTTTCGCTGAAATCAAGATGTATTATTGCCTCATTATTTGATAAATTCCGTTTAAGTTCTTTCAGAGATCTATTCTGAATGAGTATGTTGGCACAATGTGGCAAGAAGTGTTCAAGGGCTGTGTCAAGTTTATTTATAACATCCAATGGTTTTGCGCAGATTTCTTTCTTAGTCCATGTAACTTTTTTGTTCTCTTTACCATCTTTCATATACGTTCCGGACGTTTTACACCATTCAAAATACACAATCTCTACATCGTTTCTAAATTCTAAGTATTCGATGGTTTTATTTTTACAATGTAGACATTTGCGATCCAAACATTGTTCGTTATATTTATCACAACAAATTGCCATCAGAAGGTCATGAGTATTTTTGGTTTTGACTATATTGGACTTATATAGGGACTTTATTAGTAGCTCCACATTACAATGATAGATGCACATGCATGTGTTTCGATTCTCTTTCGGAAAAGACACCCAGAATGGACGGCATTTACAAAAAAACGAGTAAGAGGCATTAATATCTGGAGAATCTTTAATGAACTTTTGATACAAATTTTTTAATGTATCTTTAAGATATCGTCTTTGTTTTTTTATCTTGTTCCGTTTGACAAATTCTTTTGTACCTGGAGACAACCAAGTGTTCTCATCGTCATCAAAAAAGGTTTCAATGGCTTTTATTACATGTTTGTTTTTCTTTTCCATCTGGATTTTTTTTCTTATTTCTCCTATTAGTTTTGTCTTTGGCTGATCACGAATGTTTACCTTTGGCGTATTCTTCAATAAAAGTCGGCGAAATTTCTTGTTCTCTTTTTTCAAGTCGTTTATTATACATTTCAATCTCCGAACCTCTTTGAATCGCTGGTATCTTAATTTCCTTATTTGTGCTCTTAACGTAAACATTTCTTCTGAAAAATCACGTTCTTTTACGTTTTCTTTGATATTTGTATCGTTATTGCTACCTATCATGAATGAGGATGTGTTAGATCCTAGTGGATCAAGATTTGATTGTTCCTCAATTTGAAAATCATCTATATTTATCTCAACATTCTCTATTTTCTTTTTTTCTGCCTTTTTTTCTAAATACCTCTTGCTATTAATTTTCCATTTTCTGCGTCTTTCTCTTTGTGCTCTCGGTGTTAATTTATCGATTCCTAAAATTTTATTTTCTTTTTTTCTTTGTAAGTATCGTTGACGCTCCTTTTCCTTCTCAATTGCATATAATTCCTCATTTTCTTTCAAAGCAGCATACTTCTTTCGTTTTGCTAACCGTCGTCGCGCTAAAATAGCCTCTTTAGACTTTTTAGGTCGCCCCATGTTTAACTGTAACAATAATTTGATTGTTTTTTAATTAATCCTCACTTGACGAACATTATTAATTTCCCAAGTTCCTTTGAAATAAAATAAAAATTTATACTTTAAAAAAAAATCATCACCGGGACGATTACATCATTACCGTGACGTGTAAAAAGCTACGGGAAACACGGTAATGACGGTCACGGTAATGAATATTTAACACTTTTTGTAGAATTATCCTTTGTACGTTATGAAATACGATTTCCGATGATTATACCTACATAGTAATTCACTTCACTAAACCCTTTATCATGCTGAACTTATAGAATTAATAGTACTTACCTAAACAAAAGATGACTGGCAATGAAACCAAATCAGGACAAAACACCAAAGAACGAATTGAATTAGGTTTTTGCTGGGAAGAGCAGCGCACGTCCGTCCGGTTCGACATCCCACTGAATACTAAGCCGGCGTCTGCGGCGCCGACACCGTTTGGCGGTGAGATCAAAAGAACTTGTAGCGACTTGTGCAAGCATATTGTTTCGTGCACGGAAATGAAGTTTTAGTTGTGACAAACTTTTCGGTTTATAATTGTGCGTAATATTGGTGTATTAAAATTTCATATTAATGCTTTTTGGAACGCTAAAGATTGCAACTCTTGTGGAATGTATTATAATTAGCGTTCTTCGCATGCGTTTTTTGTATTTTGTAAATAGCATTAAATTCGGTACTGTGGAACAGAGTCCGGTAATGAACTAATTGAAGACTTTTATTTTTTGGTTTCATAAATATACATACAATTGTGAAATAAGTTGTTGCACAATTAAGAATGGATCATATTAAACATGTTAAGTATAATTTTCCCTGCATTTATTAATACTGTATTATTTTATGAAACGAAAAAGAGCAAATTACGTAACTCGGAGAATGACCCTAAACATTTAATGTAAATTATTAATATATGTAGGTATATTTGTTGGTATATGCAACGTTGTAATTCAATTTCTTGTTAGAGATGAATAAATCGGTGAAACGGAAGAGGTAGATGACGAAAATTATTTTAATTTTGAAGATTTTTGTAACAAGATATGATGGGTCCATCACCCGTGGCGGGTAATGAAATTGATGATTAAACACGGTTATTCAAATATATTTTGTATGATTAGAAAACTATATAATTTATAAATTTATAGAAAAGGATGTACCCAAATATCCTTTATAAGCACACACCACTTTCAGTTTCTAAAAAAACGGGCTGTCAGAATATAAGTATATATCTATCTATCTATTTAGCAATCTACTAATGTAATGTATGTTTATGTCATTATTTAGCTAAGATGTAGCTCATATTTCTTTATTTAAATTGGTTATTTAATATTAAACGTAATTATGAGACATCTAGTCCCTTTCAGTGTTGTACGTACATTTGACAATTTGTTCTTACAACCATTGCATTTTCCAGTCGCGCAAAGGTTAACTGGAAGAGATCCCTTAAAGGGATAAGTTCGCCTTAGTACAAATCTTTTGTGTTTTTGTCTATGTTTGTTATTTTCTCATTCGAAATGTGTTTAGATAGGTACATAAATAGGTACGTAAACAACTCGCGCGTGCCCGCGTTCAAAGCGCATCGCTCCTGATCTCGTGACACGCTTTTGGTGTGCCAGAGCCTCGAATCAAGAGTAGCCACGAGTTGTAAGAGAGATATTCACGAGTCATAGTGCATCTCACTTGTACTTATGCTCTTGAATAATGCTCTAACGCTCACGCGCTTCCTCGCACAGCGGAACTTTTAACGAGTCTGGCAGGATGTTTGGCCCGTCAGATTTGTCTAGCTCTTTGGAAAATAGTTAATAATATAATATTAAACTTAATGATATATATAAAATTCAGCCTTCCTAAAATATCGTAAGATCCCCTATTTTTTTTACGACTTTTAAAGTGTCTATCAGAAGTTATGGCCCACAGGAAGTGTCTGGCAATTGTATATGTTTGTTTATAAATATATCATTATATAAAATATGTAAAAACCAGCCTTCCTACTTTGACGTAAGTTAGCATGATTTTTTTCCACCCTTGATACCTGTTACCTTTAAAACGGCCCCGCTTTCAGCTTAGCGAGTATCCATTCCTTTTTAAGTTTATGTTATACTATCGATCCTAAAAATGTCCTCTTTCCTAAAATTACGTAAGTCTGGGGTGACTGGGATTTCACTCTATAAAGTTAATATGTAAATTATGCCCGTGATTTATATTATTCATGAAAGATAAATTTTTGAAATAAAATCGTACACTAATTCAAAATGTATTTTTTTCCTTATTTTTGCTAGTGGTTAATCAAGTGGCAACTTTGTGATGACGTAGAAAGTGTCCGTTTCGGAAGAGAAGACCTTTAGCTCAGTCTATAACGACATCATAGCTCGCAAACGCGCATGTAACTACGATTTTTTAATATGTTGTTAGGTCCCTTGAGAGTAGTTAATACCCAAGTTTGCAACCCTGATAGCCCTGCGCTACCCCCATGGTGCTCGAAAAGCTGCGAAATTTTGGTACTTGTTTTAGTTTTTTCGAAAAATTACCCTAAGGAAGTGTTTTTTAAGAATCTTTGGTTACACTTTAATAAAGATAATTAAGTTTGCTAGAATTTGAGCGTAACCTGAGCTCACTATGTCCATTGGTTGCATAGATACAGCAAGTCGAAGATGGGCAATGTGCGCAGAGCCCGCTCCTCAGACACTGCTTAAAATGGTGACTTACAAATGCAAAAAGAGGTTGCTTAGGGTCGTGCACTTGCAGACAGGCTGGGCTCAGGTGCTCTATCCTATGTTCCTTTTGCCACGGCTGAAATTGCAACAACGTCACCCCTTTCGTCCTAGACGAGGAGGACGAGGATGTGGACGACCCAACACCATGAGCCGGCCCGCCTCCACTCCAGAAAACATTATCCCTCTTCCCCCAATTCTCCCCACTGATCTAGACTGGATGAGACCTGGTCCTTCCAAAAGGACGAAAGTTTAAACTGAGTTTGCTTGACCGTGTAAATAGTATTATTTTATAGTTTAAATATATGTTCGCTGTGTTTTTTTATGTTTACGTTTCTTTGTTTTGAAACCATATGTTACATCTAAAATGTCAAATTTACACGTTTTGGTTTTCTTTAAGAAATACATTCATACATTATTAAGAACAATGTTTTTATCATTTAACCAAAATTTTAATTTTACTTTAGTATTAAATTGAAGCTAGTTAAATTGTACACTAATTCTTACCTCAACTTTTATTCTAGGACCATTAGTTTAGTCAGTACGTAACTTGGAAAATGACCATGACAGGAAATTTTCATTTTGTTGTAAAGAAATGTCAGTCTTTGACTAGCTGTATCTCCGCAACGAATAGTCTTACAGTGCTCAAATTAGGCTTAAATTGTAGCCAATTTAGTATGCTTTATTAAAGTATGGCACAAGGATACTCGAGAAACGCTTCCTTTATATAATTATTTCGAAAAAACTGAAACAAGTGCCTTGAATTTTTGCAGTTAACGAAAAAACGTGGAAGTATGTCCATTTCTTTAGTGTATGTTTATTAGAAGCCATAATTATACATTTAAAATGGTAAATTCTCATTTTTTCACATTTTTTTTTTAAAGGAAATCTTCCCCAAATTATTCCGTACAATGTTTTTATTATTTAGCCGAAATCCGATATTTAACTATTTTTTTATTTTGGATAAATCTATGAGGCTAAAAGAGGCACCATTTTGGTATTCAATTAAGGCTAATTCAATTCTCTACAAATTCTTTTGACATGACTTACCTAGGAGCATTATTTCAGTCGGTATGTATCTTCGAAACAACCCTACCAACACATTGCCCATCTTTGACTTGGTCTTTCTCCGCAACCAATAAACATAATGTGCTCAAATTATGCTCAAATTGTAGAAAATTTAGTTATTTATTAAAGTATAAACAAAGATACTTCCTTAGAGAAGTTTTTTCGAAAAAATTGAAACAAGTGCCAAAAATTCTAAGTTTTTCGAGCACCATGGGTGTAGCACAGGGTTTTCGAGGTTGCAAACTTGGATGTGAAATACTCACAACCGACCTAAAAACATATAAGAAAATCGTAGTTACATGCGTTTGCGTGTTGTTATAGACTGGGCTACTTGGGCCCGTTCCAGAAAGCCACTCTGCAACTCTGCACTCCACAAATCCCACTCTTCAAATGTATTTCTGTTCCACAAAGCTATTGCAGAGTTGAAGAGGCAGAGTCAAATGCAGAGTGTGGATTTGTGGATTTGCAAAATATTTCTGTTCCACAAGACAATTGCAATATTGAAGAGGCAGAGATAAATACAAAGTGTGGATTTGTAGATTTGCGAATTACGCAGAATGTTTTCTGGAACACGTTTAGTCTGCACTTTGCATTATCGTGGATTTGCAAAGTGCAGAGTGCAGAGTTGCAGAGTGGCTTTCTGGAACGAGCCCCTTGTTTTATTAGACCCACGGACCTAAAAAAAATACGGACGTAACGTTACACTAAAAATCTGTGAAGTATGCAAGGTCTGTTATTTCGTTCCGTCATACACGATCTACCGTCTCACAAATGCACGAGGTCTGTTAACCCGCCGCCATTACGCGTCGAGCCACAGCCCGATTGACATGTAATTTTAAGCCGAAGAAAATGCCGCATTGTGTTATAAAAACGTGTAAAAACTACATTAGTAAATATAAAAAGCCACACGGTATCACTTATCACGTGTAAATTATGATTATTCGTGTTATTTTTCATAAATATGTGTTGATTTACTTTGACGCAAATTACAAACAAAAATACAACCAGTGTTGCCAGATTTTTCACGAATGTTTTTTCCTAAAAGTGAGGATATCTGTAACGCCGTTAGTTATGGTACGGAACCCTGCTTACGTGAGTCAGGCTCGATTTTATTCGGTTTTTTTACACACTTTTAACTAAGTCACAAACAATGTAATTAAGTCTTGGATACCCGTTTTAACTTAGTTACTTCTAATTAGTCAGATTCGCTTGGAATTTAGCATACTTGTTTATGTAATTGCGATGACAATATAATAAAATGGTACTATCGAGCTGTTACAATGATGGAGACAGGTGGTCATTGGGGCCTCAATGGCTAATAGTGGATCTGTCGAGTTTGGAATAGTTTGCGTAGGTAAGTCTGAATCAAAGTGTTTTACTAAAGTTTTTTATTTTTAAATTACTCAAATGGGCAAATTGACGATTTATATGGCAACCCTCAAAGCACGCACACTCGTAAACGGATGGCCATTTTATGTGCTTCACTCATGATTAGACTAGGTTACGTCCGTATTTTTTTTAGGTCCGTGATTAGACCATGCTTATTACAACCCTTGACGGAAATGAGACGTGTTATAGTTGTTTAGCGTGTTTGTCTAACG
Source organism: Acleris literana (assembly GCA_946894065.1). Taxonomy (NCBI): domain Eukaryota; kingdom Metazoa; phylum Arthropoda; class Insecta; order Lepidoptera; family Tortricidae; genus Acleris; species Acleris literana. The sequence continues at coordinate 48,627,767 of OX335668.1, forward strand.
AATGTAACTGACATTAACCGAACATTTGACTTGTATTCCGAGGTGCTCTTGAGAGGGCATAAAGTCCCAAAAATTCTTATGATCACTTACATTATAATCTATCATAGATTGGCAGTTTTACTGACTATAGCTTTTTTAGAAATCAGTTTAATTGGAAACAGCAATGAGTTTAATTGTTTGAATGGCATGTCTCTTACTTATTAGAGTTGATTTACATATGCTAAACTACAATAATAGTGCAGCAGCCACCACCTGTTTTTTTCAGTCATTAATAACAGGCTGAATCTTCGTGAGTTCGTTCGATCCGACGAGACGCCCAAGTTTTTCCTCTGTGCACATTCTCAAAGAGGTAGATAATGAACTGCGCAGATGTAAAACATGCCGATTTGGTAGGGTGTCGAAATTGTCTGACTAAGAGTAATTTTTTTATTGAAATCTTAAGATAATATGGTAATAAACTCGGAAAAACAATTGTCCTACAAAATCGACGGTTTGAGTTGGAGCGTCCTCCACGCCGAATATGTCGAAATAACGACGTCTTAAAAATTATTAATAACCAGCTGATTTTTTGTATGCAGCTTAGTAAATATTAGTATAATTGAATGGCCACAAAGTCCTACAAATGTAGTGGTAGGTTTTCCTAGTCCTACGCTTGGAAGTTGTCGATTGCACGGTAACATTTTTTCATTATATTACAGCCGCGACGTGTTAAAATATTCAATAAAAAAATACCTTGCGCTTTTCGTAGACATCATTGTATAATTTTATTAAAATTCCAATTATCAGAAATATTCCAATTATAGCCGATATTATTTCTAACTGAATAACGCCAAACCGTGCCACACTCAAATACTGAAATGAAAGGTTTTCATTTAATATACAGGTTGGCCATTTTATAATCAAATTAATCCCACCTAAAGTTTAAGATGGTGCCATTTTTTTACCCCAATTAAGGCTATTTATATTTGGGTAAAACTCTTTTGCTGATGTAGGTTCAAAAGTCCAAATGAAATGAATATTTCAATTCAAATATCATCAACAATCTTAACAAATTTAAGGTTTATGTTAAATTACAAAATGTTAGGTGCTACGAGTATCTAATATGATTTTCAGTACGTATAATACATTTTAGTCGGCGATATTTATTTTGTTGTTTAATATTAGGGTTGTAAACACATTAAAACTTACCATATAGTTTAACAGCATCAAGCGTAAAACAAATACCAAAAATGTTGATGGCGCAACGCCGTAATGGAAGGAGATATCTTCGATAAGTCTGTTCAAAGGGTATATTGAAAATATTATTATAACTTCTATAAATGTGACCATATTGATACCATTTGCTTCCGCTAAGAGCTGTAATGAAAAAAAACTTTTAGAGTTGTAATTTACCTATGAAGGAGTCCGTGCATCAGGTTGGGCCAATAGAAAGGGTGTTTCTTCAGTTACTTTGTTAATATTTTTTTCAACTTACTAAATAAATAATGTAAAATGATGAGAATGCCACCCAGAATAGCCATGTCATGTTGATACTTTGACTTAGTACTGACGTGGTACTGACTGAGGGTATAGGTAGAGTCGCGTGGCATTAACATGATTTATTTATCTCTATGTATGTGCCTACTTTCTCGGTATCATCTATCGCTGCCGGTGTCGCTGAAAACTCAAAGTTGAGGCCAGAACATAATCTTAACCATTTTTGTTACTCCCAAAGTGCACACGGGTAAATTTCAACAAGCGTCAAATTATCCTAATTTTGGTGGTATTTTTTATTTGGTTAGTAGGATACACAATTATACGTTAAAGGGACGTCATTATATATTCGTCGCTTCATTCTCGATATAATTATCCACAACGTAGTCCCTTAAATCTACTAGGTAGCATTCGCACATTTTAAGAGTATTCTTTTTGACTATTTCCGTTAAAAAATACTACTTCCGGTACCAGTTACGACTGAGCATGCGGCCATCTTGTTCTTCATTCCTTTTTCGTGCGTGGTAGCAAGCACTCCAATCTCAAGATGCCGAAGCGTACCGCTGAAGCTAGGATTGAGTATTATAATATAAGGAAAAAATTAGTTAGTTTAAAAAATAAAAAAATAAATTAAGCCGCGTCGACGTATATCGATTTTGACGTCGTCGTCAGATTAATCGGATAGCGAAGAATAATCCGGTAAGTCATTCAACTTTTATAATAATCGAAAAGTGCATCTTAAATTTTAAACTCACTTAACGTTTTATACGTTATATATTTTAAACTCACTTAACGTTTTATACAGTATACGTGTTCACCGTGAGTCAATGTGTGGAAATTGTGCAAAGTCATAGTGGCCCATGACTTTTCTTGGGGGTTGATAAAGAATCAACACGATGGAATTAGTTCATTAATCCTACATGCCTGGGGGTTAGTCTAGAATTAACACGAAGGCAAGGATTGAACACCAAGCACATCAAGCGTTAGCCTTCTTTGTTAGTCGTGAACTAACAAGTTGGCCTTGTTATTAGTAATAACAAGGCCAACTTGTTAGTTCACGTTAAAGTGATTATGTAACGTAATAACTTATTACGTTACATTATCACTTTTATTGCCAAGGTCTCTGTTTTTCATAAAAAATGGACCCGCCTAGCGGGTCGGCAGCAATGAAAGTAGTTTAAATATACCCACTTTTTTGGTATATTTTTTGTTATTTCATTTTTCGATACACAAAGTGAGAAAAAGAGCAAAGGTAACAAGTTACACGTATATGCCAAATACGGAAACACACCCGTTCTCGGAGAGTGTTATTTTACTAGCGGAACTCGATGTCGGGCTGTTATTTGAGAATTATATAATCCCTAAACATTGTACTTTATTACAAGCGCCTGGGGATGGCTGGATGGGGATCTTCATCACATCAATACATCGGCCAGGACAAAATTAATAACGCCTAGCCTGGAAAAGAGGTTTTCTGAACGTTGTGCAGGATGCGTGTCGTGACGAGACGATATTCGGAAATAATTTGTAAAAAAAAAAACTATAGTAAAGCGAGAGTTTCAAATAAAGAAATTCGTAGCTAGTGGTCCATCGACCTCAGCTGGTCGTCCGTCCCAGCAGCGGGCAAACTGGACAGGACCTCCCCGTTACACTCCTCGCCGGTTGGCGCGGGGTGGGGGGGCGAGTAACACGCAGCACCGCCAGCCGCACCAGGCGCGCGCCGCGCAGCCCGGGCCGCCCAACAAGACACAGCATTAGCGAGGGTACCTCATACTGATAGGGTCTTTGTTTTTCCTCAAATGCTGGTTCAGACTTACTTCTAACAAACAAGTCTTACAATGGGTATTTAAAGGATATACTATTCCTTTTACTTGTCAAGGGACCTAAAATACGATACCTAATAATGATTTATGGTCTCGTCACGAAAAACATGAAATGTCCTAGGCCATTGCAAAATCTGTTTAACTTAAAAACCTAATGGTGGCAAAACGGTTTATTTTGAATTTAAAGGCGCTAAATAAATTTATACACCCAAATAATTTTAAAATGGAAAATCACAGAACTGCTTCAAAGTTAATTCAGAAAGACGGATATTTAGCCATAATTAATCTAAAAGAAGTCTAACTTTTAATTCCTATTACTCAATCTCAAAGTATTTAATATTTAAGAGTTCGAAACTTATTATTTAAGTACGAGGACGTATAAATTTACAGCCATGACCTACGGTCTGTCCGTGGCACCTATAATTAGAAAAGTTATATTTTTTCTTAGATCACGTGGTTTTACGTCAGTATTATTACTTAGTCGTTATTTTGTGTATCGGCAGTACTATACTTATAATGAATGCTTAAATAATGTTCATGAAATTATCAAGTTATGGTATTGTTCAATACCAATAATGAATTTGATTTGATTTGATTTGATTTTCAATACACGGAATGCACGGTTCGCACAAATCTGTACTCTTAAATTCCATACCAGTCACGATGTTTTTCATTTTCAACATATAATTTCGACTTAAATGTGATAAACGTTTGTGCCAAATGTTCGAAATGTTTTCATTTTGTTTTGACAATGTCAAATTTACGACGTTGTTTTTCTTTTCTGACAACTCGTAAATGCCATCGACTTTTTGACAACTTGCAATAATTCTGTTCTGTTTTTGAATGATGCAACCTTTTTCGTCAAACATAATCGTACATTTCTTCTTGGTTAAATCGCTTACCGAAATTAAGTTCATAGCTAGGTCGGGAACATGCGAAATATTTTCTAAAAATAATTTTCCGCTTTCGCTGACTTGGGGCTCAGCATTCCCTCGTCCTTTTACCGACATCTTCTCACCGTTAGCTACAGATATCTTGATGTGTTCCTTCTCAGGTTTATAAGACACCAACTTGCTCTTGTCGTGGGTAAGATGGCTGGAGCATCCGCTATCAAGATACCACTTATCTTTATCTATCGCCTCCTTGGTGTTCAGGCAGATATCTGCAGTTTTTGCTCGCTCCTTACATTCAGACGCCTTATGACCTTGCTTGTGGCAATTACAACATTTATATACAAACTTCTGCTTACGATCGCCGATTTTATTTGCATATCTGGCATCACTTGATTTTTTGTGTGTCACTAGGGCTTGCTCGTAGTCTATATTCAACTTGCTCTGTCTACCTCCTTCTTGCAACAATTTTGTCTTTATTTGCTCCAACGTGATCTATTGGCCACTGTTATCTACAGCCATTATGAGAGGATATAGGAGAATACAGGATGGAGGGATACAGCAGAGTCAGTAGATTCAGAGAGCACATACATACAAGAGTTTATGTGGTGAATAATATATTGCAATTGACAGTACAAAAACATAAACAAGCCGTTACTAAGACTATATTCAAATCGGTGTTAGATATGTCGTAATTATGATTACTAGTAGCCAGCTTACCAGCTTACACATATGCAACCTCCAATAAAAATAACATATCGGGCTAATTAAAATTTAATCGTTAGGGAATCTTTCTTGTTCTTTTTTAAAAACAAAAACTCATAGTTAAAACGTTAGGACAGTTTTATTTACACCGCTCCCAGTTTCCTTTTATTTGCAAATGCAATAATTGTAATATTTTAAAATACTTTAACTAAAAGGTATAGGTAACTTTCTATTTGGCCCTCGCCATGTTGCGGATTTTCTAAAGAGAATACTTGCAAAAACTGATGCACAGTATGGGATTCAGGTATAAAAAATGCAGAAACCAACGCTCTAGATTAATGGAGGAGATTATTGGATGAAATTAAAGAAGCTAGGGATAAAGATATGCCAATTGTTAATTTGGACGAGACCTATATTCATACTTCTCTAAACCACGCAAAATGTTGGCAGAGCGATAATGAACCCGGAGTATCGAAAGCCGTTTCAACGGGGAAACGATATATTATTGTACATGCTGGGGGACCATCCGGATTTGTTCCTAATGCTCTCCTAGTGTACAATGATAAATAAAAAAAAGCCGATTATCATGATTCGATGAATAAAGACCATTTTAAGAAATGGGTTACTCAGAAACTAATTCCTAATTTGAGTGAACCTACATGTATAGTAATGGATAATGCCCGGTACCATTCTTTTCGCATTAATAAACCACCAACATCTGTGGATAGAAAATATATAATTGCAGCCAAACGGAGCCACCGTTCGAATAACATTTCATTTCCACAGCTAAATTGGTTGAGATTTTGAGACGTCACAAACCGGAACCAATATATGAAATAGACACGAATCTCTCTACACATGGACACAAAGTGATAAGATTACCGCCATATCACTGTGATATGAATCCTATTGAGATGATTTGGGGCATTGCAAAATCAAAAGTGGCCACTAAAAATGTTTCTCTCGATAATGATGCTTTCCTAAAGCTTGTTGAAGATAGTTTTCAGGTATAAAAAAATACTTTGATGTTTAGAATTTAGTTGTGTAGTATAAATTATTTAGGATTGAGTTTATGTAATTTATGCTTTATCTGTTTTTTTTTTATATTTATTACTACTATTTAGGAAGTCACTCGAGAAAACTGGGCCAACTGATGTGACCATGTAAAAAAAATTGAAGACGATTATAGGAATAAAGGTCCTATAATCGAATCCCAGACTGAACGTTTTATAATCGAGGTTGGTGGTCCTGAAAGCGACACAACATCTGACGAAGATCAAACTTCACCAGAGTCAGAATATGAAGAATACAGAAATATTGAGTATTTGGAATCGGATTTTGACGAATAGGTAATATTACAAAGCTCTGATTCTCTGTAATCAACGTTTTGGTATTATTCAAATATCAACACAAACCCAATACACACCATGCTGACTATACATGACGTATGCAAATTATTGCGATACGTAAACTGTTTGTAGCGACACTGTGTCAGGGTCAAATAGAAAGGCTTTAATACATATAACTAAAATATAAATCTAGTTGAGACAAGTACAGTCAACAGCATAAATAAGTGATGATTTATGTACCTTGTCACTTTAACATCTTGTTTGAAATGCCATACAAAATTGTGAAACGATTGAAAGCGACAAGGTACATAAATGATCACTTATTTATGCTGTTGACTGTACAAAACATGACACCAAAATTGATTTTGGATTGAAAATATTTATTTACGATAAATATGATAAGTTAATAATAATTTTAACTTTGGCTCAACATGGTACTTTGTGTAAGTATCTAGAAAATGAATAGTTTTCCAATACATGTGGTTGGGATAATTACCCACATAGTGGAGAGCCGTAAGGCGTAAAAATTGTAAAACCTCGGAATCCAGGGAGAGTAAATGAATCTTTATAATTATAAACTTTTGAAATGTTTTTTTAACAATATAAAGAATAATTAAAAAAATATGTATTATCCGATGTTTTAATTTTTAGTTAATATAAATTCTAAACGGACTGTAGATATTTCAACGCTCAGCCTAAACTACTGGACCTAGAGACTTAAATTTTTTCACATAGATACCTTATACAGTGTAGAGAAATTTCCAAAAATCGTTCTTTAGTGGATACTAAGGAAAATTTTTGGAAATTCCACCCTGAGGGGGTAAAAAAGGGGATAAAAATTTGTATAAAAGACCTTCTGTTTTAAAGTTAGAATCTTTAAATTTTTTGTTTAGGTCGTCGGTTGAAAATTTATTTGTGAGTGTCACAGCGTTTTTGTTAATTTCATCCCCGAAGGGATGGATAGGGTAAAACTGACTGACTGATCGATCAACGCATAGCCTAAACCGCTGGTACTAGGGACTTGAAATTTAAAGGAAATATTCATTGGGTACCCTAGGGGTGCATTTGGAAGGAATTTTTGGAAACTCCGCCTCTAAAGGGTTAAAATACGAGGGCAGAGTTAAAAGTCTGGAAAAAATTAAACATTTTTTTTTTGGTAAAAGAAAATATTTATTTTTCAACGTAGTCCCCATTTAACTCAATACACTTGGTCCATCGCTTTTCTAGCTTTTCGATTCCCTCCGTATAGTACGATTTCTCCAACCCTTCAAAATATGCATTGGTTTCTGCGATGATTTCTTCGTTGGAACCAAATCTTTTTCCACCAAGCCATTTCTTCAAGTTTGGGAAAAGAAAATATTCGCAGGGGTCTAAATCAGGAGAATAAGGCGGATGCGGGAGCTTTCGTAACGCAGCTCGTGGATTTTAGCCATAGCAACGGCACAAGTGTGGACCCGTGCGTTGTCCTGGTGAAAAATGATTTTCTTTTTCGCCAAATGGGGTCGTTTTTCCACTTAAACTTCATGAAATCGCTGTAACAATTTGGCATAATATTCGCCGTTAATCTTTTTACCTTTCTGAAGGTAATCAACATATATTACACCACGAGCATCCCAGAAGACAGTAGCCATAACTTTATACGCAGATAAAACTGCTTTGGCCTTCTTTGGTGCAGGTTCACCTGAAGCAATCCATTGTTTTGACTGCTCCTTGGTTTCTGGGTATGATGATGAATCCAGGTTTCGTCAACAGTTATGAAACGACGCAGGAAGTACTTTTCATTACACCTAAACTTCGCCAAACATGCCTCTGACAGGGTCACCCTAGTGCGTTTTTGATCCACTGTGAGCAATCGCGGCACCCAACGGGCGGAGAGCTTCTTCATATCCAAACAAGTGTGAAGGATATTACGAACCCGTTCGTCTGCAATGCTTACAATATCAGCTATCTCATGGATTTTGGTGATCATCTCTGGTGTAGTGACTTCAAGTGGGCGTCCGGGTCGGTCGGCGTCAGCAGTGCTTGTACGGCCACAACGAAAATCCGTAAACCACTTGTGGATCATTTTAATCGATGGAGCAGAGTTCCCGTAATATTTGTCTAATTTTTTTTTTGTTTCCGTAATTGTTATTGTCGCAAAAAAAAATGTTTAATCAGAACACGAAACTGACTTTTCTCCATGTTTGCAAACACCAAAGTGATTGTTTTGTTTTTCATAGCTGTCAATAAAAACTAGCCGTGTGAACTGGCTTTAAATATACGATTTACCTCCAAAAAGGCTGCATTACAACTTGACATTAATGAATTTGTGAAAAAAATACCCCTAATATGATTTTTACCAGACTTCTCACTCTGCCCTCGTAGGGGGTAGAAGTTTTTATAAACTAGGGTGGGTTTTTGATGGATTTTTGATGGCAATGTTTTTCGTCCTCTCGGCGGCAATTTTTTTTAGATTTTGATTATAATTATCATTTGATAGGTTACATATGCAAATAAGAATGTTAAATATGGCACCATTTTAATGACAATACTATAGAAGCAATTAAATTTTGAAAAAAAATGCACCACCTAATTGACGGTTGCTCAGAAAATCGATTCTGAAACCTATCTCCGACAGTCGTTTTGCAGTTGTATCGATCGCCGACAGTACGTTTCGTTTATGTATGTTTCGACGAGGGAACCTTTAAACTGTGAACGATTCATCGACAGTTTTTTTCACCTACACCCGTTTCCACGACAGAACGTTACAACGCTGCACGATTCGTCGGCAGAACTTTACTACGACAAAATCATAAAACATTGAAGGATCCGCCGACTATACTTTACTGCTTCAGAATCCTCACCGCAGAACCATCCGCCGACTGAACTTCTAGTCTGCGCATTCTTCTGCAACAGTACCTTTCACTTGTGATCGATTCGTCGGCAGAACTTTACTACGACAAACTCTTACAACACTGAAAGATCCGCCGACTGAACTTTGCTGCGACAGAATCCTTCACCGCTGAATCATCCGCCGACTGAACTCCTTGCCTGTGCATGCTTCTGAAACAGCACCTTTCACTTGTGATCGATTTTCCGACACACATAACTCCGCATCACACACACACACACACATACACGCACGCAAACATATACACACACTTATTACAATGTTCAAAAGACGATCTGACACGAACAATACTTATACAGGGCGTCCCAAGACTATGGGACATGAAGGGAAAGTACCTTAAATATCGTAGATAGGATGTTTTCCTGAAAGAAGACTTTATGTTATTTTCAAAAGTTAGTAATACTGCATTCAAAGATATTCTAAAAATTATTTGCTTCGTCTGGGAATCGAGCCGACTTAAATGTTAAAAAAAAACCCGTATTTTTATGATTCCAATCGAAAGAATGAACAAAAAATAATAATTCTTCTTAAGAAACATAGTATTTTAAAAGAAAGGAACAACGTGAAATTAATCATTTTAATTAAATTAAAAATATACATGAAACTGCCAACAGTCAGTCAAGTTAAGTATTTTTTGTAAATATTTTAATTAAATGCTCAAAATTGATTGGATTTTGATCAAATTCGGCATATAAATTGTGCATAATTTGTTTTGATTGAATAATGCATATTTTTTCATTTCGAATATAGTTTGGTATGAATAATTTTAGTAATCGTTACTAACAATAATTTCCTAATAATATAAACAATATTGTAATTTATAGCTGGTAATTACCTACTTATTACTTCGGGATCCTGTTATTTTACCAAGAAACGTTGCACAAACTGATTCATTACACTTACATTTAATAAACCGCTTTTTTTTTTTTCCAAAACTAAATATTTCAGGACCATCTTGAAGTAGAACCCTATTATTATACCTATATTAGGTACCGTTAGTTTTATAAAAAATCCTGAAATATTAACAGTTTCGGAAAAAAGCGGTTCCGCAAATGAATCACTTTGTAAAAGGATTTTTTGGTAAAACATTAGTGAACCATTATTTCATTAATTTCATCATTAATAATTGTTATTGTTTTCTTTCAATGTAAATATTGTTTATTACTAACATATTTTATTACGTATTAATGTTAATTGCTTTGCTGCTAACAATATTTTTTATACTAGTAGATACATAATAAGTACTTAAGTAGTATTTCATTATAATAAATAAATCGCATAAAGATCCCGCTTAGGGATAAGTTGGCCTTTGTACCTTAATTTAATAATAAGTATCTTGTAACGTACGTACGTACGTTGCATCCATGACTATTGTTGTGATTATACATACAATGTATGGTAATAATTCCTTGTGTTTTTCAATAGCAATTGATATGTTACCTTCTAACTAAATAAATCAAAGTAATATTATTGTTAATACATTTTGATAGGTGCCTACGGTGAAGTTTACACGATTACAATAAATGTATTAAGACGCGACCGCTCACCATGTTATGTACTTAAATATGTTATTATTATTTCGTTGTGAAATTATCATAGTCATGATCTTTATTTTTGTTCTTGGTTTATCGGATCCGTGTGTACTAATAAATAGCTAATTCAAGTTTTTGTGTATTGAACTTTTGCTATTCTTTAAAATTTAGCTCCCTAATTAGTATGAAGTTTGAGTGTGTGTGTGTATATTTGTGTGTGTGTGATGCGGAGTTGTGTGTCGGAAAATCGATCACAAGTGGAAGGTGCTGTTTCAGAAGCATGCACAGGCAAGGAGTTCAGTCGGCGGATGATTCAGCGGTGAAGGATTCTGTCGCAGCAAAGTTCAGTCGGCGGATCTTTCAGTGTTGTAAGAGTTTGTCGTAGTAAAGTTCTGCCGACGAATCGATCACAAGTGAAAGGTACTGTTGCAGAAGCATGCGCAGACTAGAAGTTCAGTCGGCGGATGGTTCTGCGGTGAGGATTCTGAAGCAGTAAAGTATAGTCGGCGGATCCTTCATTGTTTTATGATTTTGTCGTAGTAAAGTTCTGCCGACGAATCGTGCAGCGTTGTAACGTTCTGTCGTGGAAACGGGTGTAGTGAAAAAAACTGTCGATGAATCGTTCACAGTTTAAAGGTTCCCTCGTCGAAACATACATAAACGAAACGTACTGTCGGCGATCGATACAACGGCAAAACGACTGTCGGAGATAGGTTTCAGAATCCAGAAAATGAATGTGAAATTATACAGGGTGTCCAGTAAATAATGGATAACCTTCTACCCATCCATGGGGCACCTCAGGCTGGTTCCTAAAAAGGACTTACAGGTTTGGTAAAAGTTGCATGGTTTTCGAGATAATGGAACTTTTCTATTTTCTTAATAATTAGCACCTTGCTTCACTGTAATGACTGCCAAGGTCACAAATAAAGAGATTTTGTCGTTCTGTTTGCTGTTAAATATTCTTTAATAGTGATGCTAAAGGATGTGTCTTAGAGCATTATGGTAGCGACACTAATTTCTTGTTAAACATATCTTAATTTATAACTTCACATTTTGCTTTAAAGTTTGCAACAACTTTGACTGCTTGTGGTGAAAAAAAAATGTATGAAGACCAGAGTGGCCAATATGTTGAAAAATAGTGTATCTAATACTGATTCTAAACTGGTATAACACATGGTGTTTACGTCTTTACAGATAAAGTTATTGCTGTTAGTATTCACTAAGAGCGAATTTTACCAAAACACCAAGTTATCGATAAGTAACTCTTTACTCGATTGGGTTAGTCATATCATAAAAAACGCTTCTCTTATGAAAACCAACGTCTAATTACTGCAAAATAATGAATCACAGAATACTTGAAACCTACATCAACAATAATATTTGTAAATAAAAACCGAATCTGTTTATTAAAAACAATACTGTTTAATTACCTATTAAATATTAAAAGATGAACTGAAATAAGACATTGTATATTCTTATATTAATAATCCACGGAAATGACGTTTGAGAGAACCAAATACGTCGTGTGAAAGACATACCTCGACAGAGGCGCAATTCTCGGCAACAACTCGTCCACTCTTCTGGATGACCGCAGCAGAACTAATGTTCGACTCAATAGGATCGCAAAGATGGCGGTAGGTTAGTTGGCTAATTAGTTGCTAATCGTGGGACAAAGACAAAACGGTCAAAATACTTTTAAATGAAAAAATATTATCAATGAGTACCTAATGTTTATTTAAACGCGTTGGTTATTCTTTTTTCTAATAATGTATATAACTTATTAATAAGCTGACTATAAGTAAACTTATAATTATTTGTTTGGGGAAAACTTTGAGTGGGACAGGCCTCACAGACTTGCTGCTCCTAGTATTCTGAAATTTTGTAAAAAAAAAGCACAGCTATGGTTTAAAACAGCAGTGTTTATAATGTTATGCCTCGATATATTTTATCCTGTTTAATGTATAAAAAATATTTTTCTCGTAGATAGTTCGCTGGTTTTTTTTTTAATACTTGGGACATCTAAAAAACTTCTCTAAAAATCCACCCTTTAGTAGTTGGAAACGTGGTAATTGGTAATTAAGCTACCGTTTATTATTAATATGAATATTATTTATAAACAGTAGCTTAATTACCAATTTGACAGGGATAAATCCTTCAAAATCTTTTAAACTCCGGCCAGAACACATTTAAAAAAATTCAATTGAAAAATTGCAGTCCAGTATATTATTAATTTATTAACCCTTTATAAGGCCCCAGTTATACAGATATGCTACGTGAAAGTTAAATACACTACCATGTTTGTATTTGGCAATTTGTATTGGGAAACACATCTACGGCAAAAAATAAACGAAATCATTAAGAAAAACATGTGGTTATTATATGCACTCAGCCTGTTAGTGCACTTGAGTTTTCAGATGATCTGTTTCCAATACACCTATTCATTGACATTGACATAAGAAACACAGAACAGCGTTTAATTGTCTACATAATTACGGTAAATTGAACATTATTGTGTATCTTGTAGTGGGTAGGATTAATACGAGTATAGGAATATCACTGAAAAAATTATAATCTGTGGCCCATTTCACAAAACAATTTACAAGCGGAAGTCTCTTTCTATCAAGCAGTTAGAAAGAGACTTCCGCTTGTAAATTGTGTTCTGTCCGGTCCACTTTCAATAGACAATAAATTAAACTTGGTTCTCATTAGATATAGCTATTTTCCATTTTCCAATACATGTTTTCAATATATCGATAACCCGATTGTTAATTTTTCTTTCCCGCTTACTCTAACTTTAAAAAAAAGCAATGTTACCAACTTGCAATTAAAGAGTGGTCCGGAAAAAAAGTAGCAGTACATAATATGGATTATTTTTGTGTCATGCTCCCTGGACACCCCACTGTCTGTTTTGTAATGTTTTAAAGCATAACCCTAATGTACACAATATATATTTATACATACTTAAAAAGAAATGTACCTCAATAGATCGAGAGTACAAATTATATGAGTTTGGGGTTGCTGGGGAGATGCTCCACAATTGCGATGACAAACATTGAATTTAAGAAATTATTATTTATTAAAACATTACGCGTTTGTACGCAATATGTACTGAATTAGTACACACTTTTTTGAAATGCACCTCCATAGATCGAGAGTACAAATGATCTGAATTTGGGGTTGCTGTGGAGAATCTCACCAGCAACCCCAAACATTGAATTTAAGAAATTAAATAAAAAATATATACGAGATAATACATTGCTACTTTTTTACTGAACCACTGCTTATTTAAGAGAATGCTTCTGTCAATTCATAATATAAAATTGTAATGATAATAATTTCTGTAGATAGAAGGAATAGTACCACGATAATAAGATTAATTAAAATATCGAGATAACAATTATAACTCAATGCTTCGTTAAACGGACCTCATATATTTAATAAAAAATCAACTTAATAAAATATACGGATTTAATAATATAATAAACAAACTGCTTTAAGTAAATAAAAAAAGTTTGCCACTTCTGCTGGTAGGAGTACAATTCTGCCCCCGATAGTAAAAAGGGCGCATCTAACACTTTTGTCAAAATGAGTTAATTATACTGCCGTGATCAGCAGAAAAAGACCCACCTACTGATATTTTTAGTTTTCTCCTAGGTAGGCTAGATTAGAAGTTACCATAAGCAAAAAGGGCGTAACTTCAGTCACTTTGTTACATAACCTTAATTAAAAAGACGCATTTCAGAAACATGTAGGTGGTCTTCGTAAAAAAGACGTAACTACGTATAATGCGCCCTTTTGTTTTGTCAAACTTTCAACACTCTAATAAAAGAAAAGACGTAAGGTATAATCCATTACCGTATACTTCAATAAAAGGACGCATCTAAGTACTTGTGCCTTTTCAACTAAGTTTTGTCTTAGACGCATCTAACATAAATACTTAATGAAAAGGGCGCTAGTGACCACTTGCGCCTTTTTAACTTAGCCAAAGCTCGATCACATTATATTGACGCGGACGCATCTACACGTAAAACTAAGTAGAAAAGACGCAAATGACCACTTGCGCCTTTTTCAATAGTGTATTTTGCTAATTCACTAAGATGTTCGTGGTATTTGTGTCTGATTTTGATGTAGGCATATTTTATTTTTGCGATAGTACAACTAAGTTAGTGTCATTATTTTTTGGGGTGTTTGTTACCGGAAAAATTATAAAAAAAATCTTTGTTAGTTTAAAATTGTTAGTTTTCCAAAAAACGTACATCAAGTATACTGGACAAGTGGACATTGCCAACTTTGCGGAGAATAGAAAGTCGGCTTAAATTTCAAGCATTATGGACATTACCAAAGATATTGTAAATATTTTTTAGTCCAAATATTAGACAAAACTGTATTAATTTTTTAAGAAATAAAACATTAATAAAAATCCGCCTGCAGGTTTAATTTAATAAAAATTGAAACATGATAGTATTTTGTACTTTAGTGTTTGCTCGTGAATTGGTCCGCATGGAACTGGTTTATTGAGTTTTCCCGTAGAAATTATTATATTTCCAGATAAAAAATCATATTATCATGTCCATCCCCGGGACTCAAACTATTTTAATTTTAAATTCATTTCGGTTCGGCTGATGAGCCGTGAAGAAGAAACAAATAAACAATCAAGTCTTCTTATGGCAGCATTATTTTCCCGGCGTCGGTTAAAGAACTTAGGAACAGCTAAGCAAAGTAAGCATTGAGTTAGGACTACTAATAACATGTCAAAAAACAAGTTAATTTCCAACTGCATCAAACAGAGCATTGAAGTCTTCCCCCAATTGCAGACGTTTACGATGACGATAGAGTTGGCGGGATGAACAGCAATTATTTGGAAAATATTGATCAGTCAGTGAGGAGCAGCATGGGAAGAAAAGGTCTTTATCTAATAATGGGGCAGAACAGGCTGATAATAAATACAAAAAAATAAATGGCGTTAAGAGGAACAGATTCCCAGAGGAACGCTGTACTATTTCTCCTTTATCTGAATTCTGATGGGGCATTGAGTTGTAGAAAATCCGTAGACTATAGTAGGATTAACACCACACTAGCTAAAGTACTTAATTGGTTTACTAGCAACAATTTGCTACTAAATGCTAAGAAAACGAAATGTGTTAGGTTCGCTTTGCCTAAAGTTGAACCGGTATATTCTAGTATTTTTCTAAATGACGAGTGTTTGCAAATGATAGATAAGGCAATTTTCTTAGGCATAACATTAGATAAATATTTGAAATGGAGTCCCCATATAGCTGTACTGGCAGGTAAACTAAGTTCGGCAGCTTACGCCGTTAGGAAAATTAGACAACTAACCAATGTTGAGACAGCTCGCTTAGTCTATTATAATTATTTCCATAGTGTCATGTCGTACGGTAGTCTGCTTTGGGGTAAGGCAGCTGACATACAAACTATATTTGTGTTACAAAAAAGGGCCATTCGTTCTATTTACAACTTAAACTCCCGTGACTCTTTAAGAGAACTTTTTAAAGAAATTAATATCTTGACTGTAGCGTCTCAATTTATTTATGAGAATATTATTTACGTTATTAGAAATTTAGATTCTTTCACCAAAAATTCTGATACACATAATTTAAATACCAGAAATAAAAATAAAATCGCTATCCGAAAATTCCGCGTCCGTAAAGTATATAAATCATTTGTTGGTCAATGCATTCATTTCTATAATAAATTACCTGACGAAGTTTTAAAGCCTTCGGACACATTGGTACAATTTCCATATTTGTACAATTCCAGATTCGTACAATTCCACATTCGTACAATTCCACATTCGTACAATTCCACATTCGTACAATTCCATATTGGTACAACTACAAATTACCCAGTTTAAACCGGGCTTCTGAGTTGTGCGTGTTGCATATTTACCTACTTTCTACCTCGATAGTAACTTATACTTACCAAACTTTTTACATACATACTTTTTAAAGCCGATGGCGTCAATGAAAAATATCGTTTGAAAAAAGATTAGTGTCAGGCTATTATGTCATCTTCATCTCATCTGTAATTTTTTCAAGAAGTTCTTGTATAATTTCATTATAATTTCATTTTATCGCTTATCTTAATTATTCAAGTGGCTACTTGAATGATAATATTGAATATATCAGTAATAACGCATGTGTTTCGTTTATCATGGACTCTATTAAAGAAAGTACTGCAAAGGAAGATAACGACAAACAGTTACCTGAAGTAGTTTTCATAAACAGTGAAAAAGGAAACCCGGTATTACTAAGAAATGGATATCGATTTTATTTTGGGTGTAAAAATAAAACTGGGACCACAATCTGGAGATGTGTTCACCGTAGTATGTGCAGCGGATCAGTAACATTAAACGAAAGTCAAGTAAGTGTTCTACGAGAGGGACAACATACCTGCTTAGCGAGTTCCTCGGAGACAAGTAATAAAGTGCAGCAAGCCATTGACTTATGCAGAAAAAGAGTGAGAACAGAATGCACTCCCATTCAGAAGATATATGATGAAAGCTTTAAAGATTTGATGGATCAAGGCATGAAATTTGTAACAGAAGTGCCTACATTCGAATCGATAAAAAGTGGACTTTACAATTGCAGAAGGCAAGAATACAATGTCAGTAAATTGAAATTTAAGGCAGTTAAGGAAGTGGAAATTCCTGACTATTTGGCCTACGATTTTTTAATAATTAATGATGGATGCGACGACAAAATTATAGTGTTTATGACTGTAGAGGCAATGAAAATACTTCCATTTGTGGATGACTTTTTTGGAGACGGAACTTTCAAATCTTGCTCGGACCCATTTTACCAAATTTATTCCATACATGGAGATATAAACAGCACCGAAAATTCATCAAATATATTTCCATTAGTATACATATTACTGCCAAACAAAACGGAAGAAACTTATACTAGAATGCTGAGTTTGATATTGCAAAAAATTCCTAACTGGCAACCGAAAACATTTCGTATAGACTATGAAACTGCAATGATGAATGCAACCCAAAAAGTTTTTCCGCACACTAAATGCAAAGGTTGTTTCTTTCATTATTGCCAAGCAGTTACACGAAAAGCAAAGTTGTTAAATATGGAGAGTCTCTCAGAGATAAAATTTACGTACTTGACAACAGCGTTAGCTCTTTTGCCTTGTCACTACATCCCGGAAGGTTGGTTAACTATTAAAGATATCAACAAAGAAAACGAATAATGTAATAAATTTCATCGAATATTTTGAGAAGCAGTGGCTGACGCCTAAAATGATGCAAATGTTAAGTTGTTACGGAGACCAACACCGAACCACAAACAATGTAGAAGGCTGGCACAGGAAAGTAAATCGGGACATTGGTCCTCTCAAGGACTCACTCGTCTACGTGGTATCTTTTCTAAAAGAGGAAGCGAAACGTAACGACTTTAAAATTTTACGTGCGATTCATAATATAGAAGTGAAAAAAAGAAGGCCCGCCCAAAGTATAAAAAATAAAAGGATTCAATCAATCTTGGATGAACTACTCAACAATAAAATCAGCGTCTGAATAAAATGACTGACTTCTGAGTTTCTTGCGGCGTTTCTTCTCGGCAGTGGTCTTCACTTGGGAAGCGCTGGTAGATTCTTGACGTGTAAAAGTGCCCGTGCGGCCTACTTACTGAATAAATTTCTTTTATCTTTTTTATCTTTAGAATCTATTTTTTTTACGTCAGGACTTTTTTCAAAGAGCTGAACATAAATTAGTAATCTTGAAGATATAGAAACTGTGGTTTTAACAAGGAAATAACGACATTGACACCCGAGATGCATTGTTTGAATAAAGTACTGCACTAATATTTGTGGTTTATAAATATTTCTAGGTTCTCATTCCAATCTTTCAGGGACTATATCGGTTTGCATCGAATAGTTTGATTAAGCCTTATTTTGACGGTCAAGATAGGATAAAAAATACAAAACAAAGCAATGCGGAAGCGATAAAGATAGTATAGCTTGGAGCAGGGTGACCTGAGAAACGCCCTAACACGGTAATTATTTAATAATTTTTTTACATAAATACTTTATTATAAGACTTAGCAGGAAGTATAAGTTTTTTTTTGTACGAATTAATTGGCAATGGGAACTATGCTGGACGTAGAAACGCAAATTAGAACACAGTGACATTAGCAATGGGAAGTACGAGAAGTTATTTTTTTGTACGTATTATTTGGCCTTGGGAAGTATGCAGGTTTTTTTTTTAAATGTATTTTTAAATTATTATTTTTTAAATTTTAAATTCATCATCATGTCATTATGTTGTCATTTTTAGTAGAAAAACATACAAAAAATCATGTACCGAGGATAAGTGAGAAGCGTCCTTTCCTCATTCATATTCTGACGGCAATTGACGAAAAATTACCGTCCGCACTGGCTTTTTTGTATTATATTAATATGAGATTCCATAATCTAATAATTTTAGTTTTACGTGTAGATTTTTGTCTTTACAACGTCCAGTATACTGGACAACGTCAAATTAAGGGTTAATTAGCTTTACTTTCTCATACGGTTTTTTATTATTGTTTTTCCTGATTGTACCTTAGAACATTGTTAATGTGCAAATTATTATTTCACAGGTAGTTGAACTACCTACATGTCAAAGTAGTAGAAAAAGAGAAGATATTCCTTTTTTATTTGAGTAAAAGTAGTTGTTTAAAATATCAATTACTATATTGAAAAGACGCTTGTGTCCAAATGTGCCCTTTCATTTTAGGAGAAAAGCCGGAAATATCTGTCAACCACTTATATTAAAAAGAAGTTTGTGATTGTACTCAGTTGAAAAGGCGCAATTGGTTACTTGCGTCTTTTAAACGAAGTATCGAGTATTTTCCAGACATTTTTTTGCTAAGATGAAAAGGAAAAACTTAAATAAATAAATAAATAATTACAAATAAAAAAATATTTTAATACCATATTGACAATATGGTACATATCTATATTACTTCGTTTACGGAAAGTGTTTATGTCTATTTGTTTAGAGACAGCATACATTTCTTTAATTTTTAACTAAATCATTTAATTTCTCGATTTCGACTTCATGTTAGATGCGCCCTTTTTACTATCGGGGGCAGAATTATTATTATTAGGACTTTTTGAAAATTTTAAAACAAAGTTTGCCACTTCTGCTGGTAGGAGTACAATTATTATCAGTTAACTACATATTCTACAAAACAAATCGCATAAATATCGTTCATTTAAAAATGTCCGAAACTCTGCCGGTGACCATATTCCTCACAAGTCTCTATTGGCATCATATTACCTTGTAAACATATTGTTTCGTTGGGAATTGTCTCAAAAAATAAATCTAGCTATATCGTTGTCGGTAGAGCCAAGCGGTAAAACATAATTTGGATATTTTGGAGGTTTAAAAAAATAACAAATTAATCAGAGAATTTGTATAAATTCAACATACCTACGGACATTTCAGTTAATCCATGGTATAAGTACATCTGTTCTTACATTTTCCAATACAGAATTTCTATAATTTTGTAAATGTTGCTGTATGTTTGATTCCATGGCGTGTAACACTTTTGATAAGGTAATTCTGTATAATGTCTTAGGACTTTTGGAAAATTTATTTCGTAAAATTTGGGAATAATCCATTTTATTGAAAATATAATTTACTATGACGTTTACGAGTCTGTATTCATATAAAATTTATTTGAATACAGACTCGTAAACGTCAAAAGAACAACACAGAGACGGACAAGTTATATATTATGTCAATATTCTGGTATTCCAGTTTGTATTTATCCATGCTTCGAATTGTTTCATCAAGGGACATGATTAAAACCTACATGCTGTCCATCTTACAAAACAATTCGAAGCATGGATAAATACAAACTGGAACACCACAATATTGACATATATAACTTGTCCGTTTCGGTGTTGTTCTTGTACTGCAAAATTTAAACCTTTTTGATGTTGTAGGAAACGGCATTATGCAGTCCCACATTTGCTAAACGAATTTCGTCAGAAATTCCGAAATTTCCTGGAAATTATGTGGAAAATATGGTATCTTCCTTTTGTGGCCATTGAAACCATTTATTAAGGCTAGACCAAGTCGTAAACGAAACTCGCGATGGCCATAAACATTATGTCTTTGTCGGTGCAGTATGTACGAATTGATGACTGCAGCCTCAAATAAGTACCAAAGTATTCTGTGACGATTCTTACGAGATCTTCGTCCAATGGTATACGTGGATTTCAGATGATCAAATCTATCGACACCTCCCATTACTTCGATGTATTTAGTAATAGCCCTCGGACAAAAAAAAACTTTCATGGTTTTTTTTTTTTTAGTTCTGTGGAAATTTCGACTTTCCTTGGATCGAAAGCATTAGTCATGACATGGACATCTTTGGAATCGTGCCACCTTATAACGGATAACGGCGGATCGTATTCATACATGAATTCTCCAGGCTTTAGTTGTGCATATTTTCCCTTGGGCTTTTCTTTAATTGAAAGTGGAATCCCTATGCGGTTTGCTCGAAATGTGCCAACACAAAATATACCCCTTTTGTACAGGCAATCTAAGAGGGGCAAGCTCGTAAAAAAGTTGTCAATTGCTATCAAGGTGCCTGCTTCAACTTTGTAGCCTAACCCCATAGAAGCATTTTCTTCTACATCCTCCTTTCCTGTTTAGATTTGAAATTCATATAAATAACCACTCTTTGAATCGCAGCGTGCCCATACTTTATAACCACGTTTAATGGGTTTATTTGGCATGTATTGCTTAAAGGAGCAGCGTCCGTCCTTTAAATTTAATCATGCTTTCGTCTATCGTTTGATGTTTTGACTGTGTTGCGTTTTCTGAAAATGTATGGTTCAACATGTTAACCATGTGCCGCACTTTGTTTAATTTATCCGGTTGAACTTTGGGACTGTCATCGTTGTTTGACACGTGTAAATTTTCTAAGATCTTTTTAAATCATTTGCAAATCATAACTTTTTTAATGACCGGGTTGCCGTAGAAATCGTCAGTGGACGAGTACAAATCGATGCTGGGTAAAGGATGTATACCCATCAGTATTTTTATTCCTAAAAATGCAGACATTTCATCTTTACTTATTTCTTGAAACTGGTCAGATTTTTGTTGCAAGGAGTAGAGATTAGAATTACGTACAATTAAATCCAACAATTTTTCGGGAAATAAATTGTTACAGCCTTACTTATAAACATTCATTAAACTATGGTAATTCTATCCTTATGTCAGGAATAGTTATACTCGGCGTAAGCTGATAATAACGAAAAAATATCTTTTAACTTATAAACGCGGTATATCATTGGCATAACTATTCCACACTTAAGTCAGATGCACGTAGCGGCAACGTTGCATTTCATAGAAAAACATGAGAAAAAAAAAAAAAAATGTCTGTGATTCGCTAATGGCAAGTGTCACTTTGAGTTTGACTTTTCATTCGGATTCTTGGAAGTTATATTAACATAATACTGTGATTTATATTTGAAAAATAAACGAATTGCAAAATGGCAAGTAAGAGAGAACGCAGTACAAACTGGGAAAAAGAAGAGAAGGTACTTTTTTATCAATTATACACATATAATTACGACTATTACGAGTAATCAACACTTGTGTATTGTTGATACAACTTTACGGTACTTATGTAGTTGTTATTTAACTGTATTTTTTTATTTCAGCAACTTCTAAAGCAAATAATGAAGCCTAATTTAAATGTTATTGAAAACAAGGATTTTACTACGAACACGAATACGGCTAAACTAAAAGCATGGGCTGAAATTACTGAGAAGTTAGTTACTACCCTTTATAAAGTTAGTTTGATATGAATTTGTATAAAATCAACCTAATTATGTTTCCAGATTTAATGTCTTGAACCCAAAAAAAAGAGATAAAACACAAATAGTAAACCAGTGGAAAACGATGAAGTTAAACGCAAAAAAAGAAGTATCTAAATATAGGAGGGAAATTACAAAAACTGGTGGTGGACCGCGACCACCATCTCCCTCTCTAGATGTGATGGAGTTGTTTGATTTATTACCGGCAGAGTTTGAAGTAGACCACAATGAATTTGACTGTGATGGTGTTAAGGTTATTCTATGACATCCATAATTAATTTCCTTATGTATTCCATACAAATCCAATAATCCGGCAGTTCCAGCAATGCAGTACCTATCAGCAAAAAAAATTGGGTGCCGGATTACCGAGCATAAACTGTATGTAATGTATAATTTGCAGTAAGATTAATGCAGCATTGTTTGTTTTAGGAAAACCATGATACAATACTTACTATGGAGCTAGAGAAAAAAGTTGATGAAACTCCTGTGGTATGTATTTTAAATTTTCTGTGCAACTGGTTTGTCTTTTATGTTAAATGAAGGTTACATGTTAATTATGGCAATTCTAATCAAACTTTGATTTGGGCCAAAATGATTAATTAAAACAGTATGGTTGTGAAAATTAATTTATGTCCCACAGAATTACAAAATATCAGGGTGGTTATTTCAAATATTTTTTTCAGTATATCAATTCATGGGTTATTATGTCATTTTCTGATCATTATGGTCGACTGGCAGTCTGTACTGATGAAATACTAAGCATGTTACCTCGTTTAATTTTTGCATTAGCTTTATTGTGTGTGAATAATCTATTTAAGTAATATAATGTTTTGATTTCAGTATATCCCATGTTTAGAAGAAATGGATTTAGAGAATAATGAAAATATTGATAAGGTAAAGTTCAATCAATAGCATGTTTTTCATATGTATATTTTTGTATATTGATAATTTCACTAAATATTTACAATTACTTTTTCTAGAATATTGAAGCAGCTTCTGATCTTGACCTGGGGACATATTGCGCACCACTACTTATTACATCAAAGAAAGTGAAAAAAAACCTGTAAGTTAAATCAAGTCGCTTTATTAAATATTAACACCCGTATTTATAGACAATCAAAGTAATTACTTGAGTAAAAGTAATGACTTGAGGTACGAATTTTATATGACTTTTGACATTACTATTACTCAAGAAATTACTTTTCTTGTCTATAAATACGGGTGTAACTAGATAATTGCTTAGTTTCAGGGATCTTTTTAATGATTATTTTATTTATTTGTCACAGATTCCAAGAAAAAACGATTTTAATTTTGCGGAGAAGTCCTATGCTGATATGCATCACTTTAGAGTGTTGGAGAGTGAGCGGCAGCAAAAGGAACACGAGCTCAGAATGAAACATATGACGGAGATACACATTCAAGTTTTAACAAATTTAAAATTACAGCAAGAAATTCTTGGTAATAGTTTGGCATCAAAATAAATAAACTATTGTAAACATTTAGAAACAGGTTTTATTTAGTACTAATAGTAACAACCTTAAAAATTCTCCTCTATAAATATAGCCCTAACTGCAGCCCCCCGCAATGTGTTTTGCTGTGAAGGAACCACAGATGTTTGAGGCAAAGCATGTTCATTGTTATCATCAACCGTGAATTCTTGTTCCTTTAATTCAATGGCTATGTTGTGTAAAACTGCCAAAGCCACAATATACATTTTGGTGTTTTCCAGAGATGTTCTGAACCCTGTGAGTAAACACCGAAATCGGTTTTTCCACACACCAAAACATCTCTCTATACAATTACGAGTTCTAATTTGAGCGTAGTTGTATGAACCCTAATTGTTTAGTCATGTCTGTCCGTCCGTTCCGTATAGGTATCACAGGCTTTTTACTCGAAAACTCCAAGAAGTAAATGAATAAAATTTGGAGTAAAGGTGTCTTGTAGAAGCCGTTACTTAGTTTGGTAGTTAAATAACAAAAATAAATATTTCTAGGGGGGCAGTCCATACCTGTAATGTAAAAGATGAAAATTTTTTTTTTACCTTATGTCATCGTCTGGTACAAACTTCGACAGATCTTTTGAAAATACTAAGTTTCTTCTGATTAGGTGAATATTTCCGGAAATAATCGCTCCGAAAGTTTCATACATTGTATCCCCCCCCCCTTTATCTTTTAAACCGTACCTATGTCTAAAAATAATGATAAAACTCACAAAGGTTACGCTTAATCAATACTTTTAAAGAAAAATATGTTCAATATGATCGGATATACCATTTTTGAGTTAGGTATGTCCTAAAAATTGCGCTTCTACACAAAAGGACTTAAGTGCCATGAAGTTACGCTCTTTTACTGGTGCACTTATTTGAGATAGTTTTTTGTGTAGCAACGGCTTCGAAACCCTAAATTTAGCATGGTCAGACATGCTCTTGCCCGGTTTTTAATCATTTTTACTTTTATGAAGTTCAAAATCCAGTTTCTTTTTAATTTAATTTAATTAATTTTAACAATATGTTTCGTAGTATAGATTTTTTACACCTAAGTATTGTTTGAACTGACATTTTAGAATTAAATAACCGGCCAATTTTCTTTTTATTATTGTTCATGTATTGCCCCAATTAATAAACGGACCGCCGAAAAATAAAACGACTGCCCGTTTTTTTCCAAACGATCATAATAACCGCCATAATATTAAATACCTAACAGCCGCACCGTAATTAAACAATACGCATTGAATAAGTCTTCACAATGGCGGAAAAACTTCGGAAAAATAAACTGGATATGTCAACGTCAATCTGATACCGCTGCTTTTGACATAGACTAACAAAACAGAATGTACAAAGCCTATCCCATGTTGTCACACTGAGTGGTGGAAGCCAAAGAAGAAATAAAATAATTAATTAAACAATTTGGTCAGATAATACCGGTCTTTACACGGCACAGTTTGGACCGCGGGAAACGCCACGCGCCATTCCACGCGCCAGTCCAAACCGAAGGTTTTTTACTATTTTACTATTACAGTTGCATTTACACGTACGATTTAGAGCGAAGATTCATCATCATCATCGTTGTCGTCGTCGTCGTCGTCGTCGTCGTCGTCGTCGTCGTCGTCGTCGTCGTCGTCGTCGTCGTCATCGTCGTCGTCATCATCATCATCATCGTCGTCGTCATCATCATCATCATCGTCATCATCATCATCATCATCATCATCATCATCATCATCATCATCATCATCATCATCACTACCACCACCATCACCATCACCATCACCATCACCATCACCATCACCATCACCATCACCATCACCATCATACATATATATTAGTCTTTTTTCAGTGGTTACGCTCCCTAACCTACTTAACAAATTATGATAATATATGACTGAAGGAGTATGTATAGGAAGTAAAATAAAATGTTACACTTCGTCACCATCCATTGAAAAAACCTGCAATACCTACAAATTTATAATCCAAATGTCAAAATAATAAATATACACAATACCGGTACCATGAGTACCGGTACCTAGCGTGGTACCGGTACCCACGGTACCGGTACCTAGGCTGGTACAGGTTTCACATCAAGGTCACAGTCCCAGTTCTCAAAAATACCGGTATTACCTGGTAAGACCCGGTAAGACCTGGTGATAGCTAAAATCTCTTATAAACAACTCTTACAAGGGGATTTTTTTATTGTGGTCATATTAGGTACTCGGCCACAGATTATATACAAGTTATGACCCGGACATACTAGCCTTTATTCAACCTAAATTATAAGAATAAAAGCTGTATTACCCAAAATCTCTTATAATGAGCTATTATTTCATTTCATTACATTTCCTACTGATCTACAGTACCAAATCAGTGGACTCTTGTCGGTTTGGAAACTATATATTTTACAAACAACCTTAAAAAAGCACAAGGTCCTGCCATACAACCCGAACTATAAAAAAAAGAGACTAATAGCGAACATAGCTAAGCTACCTAAAATTATTAGAACCAAATTTGCTAGCTCTCAATACCAGATAAAATCCTCACATCTCTATAACAAAATAAATAAACTATTAGATATACACTCCATACCACATCATGAGTGTAAAAAGGTCATATTAAACTGGCTAAAAACAAAAACTTACGATGAGACAGAGAATGTAATTAGGTAATCATTCCTTCTCCTTGTCATAAACAAAAAGGCGGCAAGGAGTGATGGTTTTTTCACATGAAGTTTCTGTTTGTATACAATTCAAAAAAATAGTTCAAGCGATGAAGATTTGACTCCAACACAAATTTTTTCTTGCGATTTTTGAGAAAAGCACTATATTTGCCTCGGCAGGAACAGCAATTGCGGGCTTCGTATTTTTAAACGGACTCGCAAGCTCGTCCGTTTAAACCAATACTTGGCCCGCAATTGCCTACTTCCATGCCTAGGCAATA
The DNA here is from genome assembly GCA_946894065.1 of Acleris literana. Lineage (NCBI taxonomy): Eukaryota > Metazoa > Arthropoda > Insecta > Lepidoptera > Tortricidae > Acleris > Acleris literana. The sequence continues at coordinate 48,654,699 of OX335668.1, forward strand.
ATGTACTATTTATTGCATTTTCTAAAAGCCGCCAATAGCTTGCGTCACGTCCGAATCGTCAGTCTTTGCAATGGGAGGTTCTTTCGGGTTCACTTAACATTCCCTCTGAAAATCTGATGCCCTCGAATATATTTTTTTTCCCATTTTCAACCCTTCCGTACGGCCACCCCCACCATGCAAACTGGCAGATTAACATGCCTCCGTTATCAGAGACACGTGGGAGTTATACACTATTAATATCTGACGCGCTCGAGTATTTCCGTTTGACTGTTCTTTTTTTTCATTTTTGAACACCTGTACACGCTTCCCCCGCCGCTGCATGGATCGCGGATTTACACATATGTCAAAGGGTTCGCGCATGCGCGAGGCGCTAATCAATCACATGAGCTCGCCGCAGACCAATAGTGTGGAGTCTTCAGGAAGCCTGGAGCTGCCGCCGACCTCCGCCATCGCTCTCTTCTTCTCTAACCACCAAACTGTCCACACGTCGCGTGTCCTACCTAATTCAATACCTAAAGCTTAACAGCAAAGAACCAAACGTTGTAATGGTAAATAAACTCTTGTAAACATTATTGTTTAGTTTCTCTTCTATGGCGCGTACAAATACTATTATTTGCATCTTAAGAGGCCAAGGAGTTCAAATACTGTCACTATTCGGTAGTTGTACGTAAATAGATAGTTCCGCGGTAAAAAACAGATTGATACACCCCTATGGGCCATTTGTTTGTGCAGTGCGGACTCAAAGTGCGTTTAAAGTGGTCTCGTGGGTCGTTGTATAGAGATCCTTAAAGGCACCTATTTAACAATTTCATAATTTGTAACACCTTACCAGATACTTACCAAAAAAGGATTATTAAAAAAAAAATAAGGCATGTTTACTACGCTGAGGGCTGCAAAAAGTATTGGCACAGAGTGCCACCTTTTTAAAAACTTCCATTCACAAATCATAACTTCAACCAAAACTTGATGCGTAATAGACTGAAATGAAATAAGTTTCTGTCAAAAATTACATTTTTGTATTTTTTTGTTGCAGTCATTATGATTTACTGTCATTAAGTACAAACGGAAAATCGACCACTCGAAATTATACGGCAATAAGGAAAAATTACAATTTGAAATACAACCAAAAAAAATTTATCCATCCTGAATTAAGTCTAAAATGGAATCATGTCCATTTGTTCCTGAGTTATAAATGGTCTTAATTAATATTAGACTAAATTCACTTTGTGCATAATATTTAATTTTGCCGGGTGCCGTGTTGGTGCCGGTACCGGTCGAGAACAGCACCACCCCATCTCTTCCCGTGGGTGTCGTACGAGGCGACTAAGGGATAAACCGGAGGATGGGCAGCAGCGTCTTCCGCGGACTACATGGTATAACTGCGGTCGCCAACCCGCCTGCCAAGCGTGGCGACTACGGCATTTTCCCCCCAACGGTTCTAGATCAAAAGCCTTAATTAATATGAATTTAAAACAACAGCCCAGACCCCTAGTCCCCGGCGGCCCCGCTATTCTTGGCTCCGGTAGCGGCCATGGTGGTGATTAGGTAATCTCCGGCAGAGACCCGGCTACCAGAAACGACGACCTTTGGCCCTGGCAACATACAACTGCCGAATATTGCGGACCGACGAAAAGTTGCTGGAACTGGAGGAGGAATTGAGCAGGTTACGATGGGGAATCATAGGGTTGACAGAAGTCCGTAGAGAGGGGGAGGACATGATAACCCTGAAGTCCGGTAACTTGTTCTATTTCCGGGAGCGCGACCACCAGTCCCAGGGAGGTGTCGTGTTTATCGTCCACAAGTCCCTCGTGAACAACGTGGTGAAGATCGAGAGCGTTTCGAGCAGGGTAGCGTGCCTTGTACTCAGAATGACCCAACGATATTCGTTGAAGGTCATACAGGTATATGCGCCGACCTCAACACACTCCGACGATGAGGTGGAGGCTATGTATGAGGATCTTTCCGGAGCCATGCATAGCTCCAAAACTCACTTCACGGTTATTATGGGGGACTTCAACGCAAAGCTGGGTAAGCGAGACGGTGAAGAGCAGAGAGTGGGGAATTTTGGAGTGGGGCATAGGAATCACCGGGGCCACCTACTGGCCAGTTTTATGGAGAAGGAGGGACTCTATATGATGAACTCCTTTTTCAGAAAACGTGAGCATAGGAAGTGGACCTGGATGAGTCCTGATGGTGTAACGAGGAAAAAGCACATATTCAATGATGTCTCCGTGATCAGTGCGGTTAAAACCGGGAGTGATCACCGTATGGTACGAGGCTCATTGAATATCCAGTTCAAGCTTGAAAGCTCTAGACTAATGAAGTCTACGCTCCGCCCGGCACCTGCTCAGCTCCAAAACCCCGAGAGCTTTCAGCTCGAACTTCAAAACCGTTTCGAGTGCCTAGGTGCTGTCCAAACGGTCGGGTCTAAGTTCTTCAAGATCCGCCGAAGAAAATAAGCTCTCGGAATCCACCCTTAGGCTCATGGAGGTGAGGCGTGAAATGATTCTGCAGTCCTCTGGTGAAGCTTGTCGCTATCGGCAGCTTAACAGACAGATCTCGAAGTCTCTGAAACGTGATATACGCCGATTCAATACTAAAAGTATTGAAGAGGCTATTGAGCGTAACAGGGGCTCTAAGGTGAGGCCAACTGATGAAGCTGAAGACCGACGACGGCAGAGTCATTTCATCCAAACCTGAGCTATTGGCGGAAGTTGAGAAGTTTTATGGACAGCTGTACACGACAACCCGAACACCCGTCGAAAATCGAGCTAAAGACCCGAGGGCTAGATTAACCCGACACTATACCGAAGATCTCCCCGACGTCAGCCTGTACGAGATTAGTATGGCCCTCAAACAGCTTAAGAATGGCAAAGCCCCAGGTGAGGATGGAATTACAGCCGAACTTCTGAAGGCGGGTGGTAAACCCACCCTTAGGGGATTTCAAACGCTGTTCAGCTCCGTTCTCCATGAAGGGAGAACGCCGAAAGCATGGAACAGAAGTGTGGTGGTTCTCTTCTTCAAGAAAGGTGATAAAACTTTGTTAAAGAACTATAGACCCATCTCACTTCTGAGCCATGTTTACAAGCTGTTTTCGAGGGTCATAACAAATCGTCTCGCGCGCAGGTTTGACGATTTCCAGCCTCCCGAACAAGCCGGTTTCCGAAAAGGCTATAGTACCGTAGACCACATACATGCGTTGCGGCAGATTATACAGAAGACCGAAGAGTATAACCTCCCCCTTTGCCTTGCATTTGTGGACTACGAAAAAGCCTCCGATTCGATCGAGACCTGGGCTGTACTACAGTCTTTCCAGCGGTGCCAAGTTGACTACCGATATATCGAAGTGCTGAAGTGTCTGTACGAAAACGCCACTATGCCCGTCCGACTACAGGACCAGAGCACGAAGCCTATTCCTCTGCAGCGGGGAGTCAGACAAGGAGATGTGATCTCTCCGAAGCTGTTCACCGCTGCATTGGAGGATGCTTTTAAGGTTCTGGGCTGGAAAGGACGAGGCATCAACATAAATGGCGAATACATCACTCACCTTCGATTCGCTGACGATATCGTAGTCATGGCTGAGACCATGGAGGACCTCAGTGCAATGCTCGCTGACCTCAGTGGAGTTTCCGACCGAGTTGGCTTGAGGATGAACATGGATAAGACGAAAGTCATGTCCAACGTCCATGTCGCGCCAACTCCCGTGATAGTCGGAGGCTCTGCGCTCGAAGTTGTTGACGATTATATTTACCTGGGACAAACGGTCCAGTTAGGTAGGTCCAACTTTGAGAAAGAGGTCACTCGTCGAATCCGACTCGGCTGGGTAGCATTCGGGAAGCTTCGTAGCACCTTTTCGTCCAAATTACCGCAGTGTCTGAAGTCAAAAGTCTTTGACCAGTGTGTGTTGCCAGTGATGACTTACGGATCTGAGACGTGGGCGCTAACAATGGGCCTTATAAGGAAGCTCAAAGTCACTCAGAGGGCTATGGAGAGGGCTATGCTCGGGGTTTCTCTGCGTGATAGAATCAGAAATGATGATATCCGCAGTAGAACTAAGGTTACCGACATAGCCCGAAGAATAGCCAAACTTAAGTGGCAGTGGGCGGGGCACATTGCTCGCAGGACTGATGGCCGATGGGGTCAGAAGGTTCTTGAGTGGCGTCCGCGGACCGGGAGACGAGCTATAGGTAGGCCTCCAACAAGATGGAGTGATGACCTTGTAAAGATCGCGGGAACGCGGTGGATGCGAAAAGCACAAGACCGGTCTGAGTGGAGAGCCTTGGGGGAGGCGTATGTCCAGCAGTGGACGTCTTTCGGCTGACATGATGATGATGATGATTTAATTTTGCTCATAGTTTTTAGTGGTCAAAATTCCATTCGGACTTAATTAATTTACAACGAAAATAAATTTGGTTGTAAATATTTTTCACCACAGTAACATTTTGACTAAATTCACTTTGGATACGGATACTTAAGGAAGCAAGCCGCTTTGTACATACCTAGTGAGTAGAGACCAAAATAAGGGATTTTACCCGCAGCCGCAAAACTTTCACCCCTTAGAAACACAGATGGCAACACTTCAGTTTTTCATTTCTCAAAAAATTCTACCACCTAAACGGCTGCATCGATTTCAATAATTAGGGTGTCAATCGAAAGAAAATTAAACAATATATTATAAAAAAAATATACTAGAAAAAACAAAACATAATTGCTACCAAAAACCCCGCTTTTTTGTTATTTTTTTTAGCGATTCGCTAGTCTTTCATTTATTTACATTAAAAAGTGCAGGAAAAGGGTATTATTTTATTAACTCACATGATTATACTGTTAATAAGACATTTAATAAAAAACTACATGTTAATACCTTTAATATTTAGAGAGATATTAATGATTATATGCAACGGGGCGACGGGGTCAATGACCTCGAATCCGAGCGCCACCCCAATTTTGGGCAGTAATTGAAAAAAATTGTTACCTTGACATTATCAAAAGCTTAAAAATTTACGTCTAGGATACTTCTAATCATGGTGCATGCTAGTTAATGAATAAATGATCATATTTATTGACGAAATAGGTAAATTTGTTGTGTTTTTTTGTTAGATCCCGTCAAAGAATGTGTATCGGTTAAGTAGTTTTTAAATTATTACTACCTAGTTTTTAAATTATTACTACCTAGTTTTTAAATTATTACTACCTAGTTTTTAAATTATTACTACCTAGTTTTTAAAAATCACTTCTAATACCGTGAAACCGTCCAAGTTTACTCGATTTTTTAATAATGTTTCGTTATGCTTTTTCATTTCAAGGGTGGCATTTTGACCCTAGAATTGCGTTAACGTTGTTAATTCAGTCTTATTTATATATGATCAAAAGCAATTTATGATTTTCATGGCGGGCAACCTTACCTTCACTTGTGTACATGTTTGCCCGTACCCATTATCTGCTAAACTAGCTCTTATGTCGTTCTTGTTGAAGAAGGAGTAAAAACTAAAGGCCAAAATTTTAGTTCTATCATAACATCTAATACGTACTAATAGTGGATTCGTCTAGAAAGTAGTGGGCAAATTTACCTGCCAATATCCAGTTGTTTTCATACAAGCAGTTTGTAGTTGTTAGGGTTGTCAACTGCTGTTAACAGCTTAATAAAAATTAGTACTTTAATAAAATTACAGTCAACAGCATAAATAAGTGATCATTTATGTACCCTGTCGCTTTCAATCGTTTCACAATTTTTTATGACATTTCAAACACTACTTTAAAGTGCCAAGGTACATAAATGGTCACTTATTTATGCTGTTGACTGTACATTGTCTCCACAGCTCTTTTTTTATATAAATATGTCAGTCATAAATACGTGGCACGTATTAAAGTTACACATCAAAATGCCACCCTTGAAATGAAAAAGCATAAGGAAACATATTTTTTTTTAATCAAGATATTTAATAGTAAAAGGTTTCACGGTATGAGAAGAGATGTTTAAAAACTAGGTACTAATATTTTAAAAACTACTTAACCGATACACATTATTTGACGGGATTTAACAAAAAACAACGACAAATTTACTTATTTCGTCAATGAATATGATCATTAACTAGCATGCACCACGATTGGAAGTATCTTAGACGTAAATTTTTAAGCTTTTGATATTGTCAAGGTAACAATTTTTTTCAATTACTGGACAAAATTGGGGCAGCGCGCGGGTTCGAGGTCAATGACCCCGTCGCCCCGTCGCATATCGTCGCTGGAAAGGCAAAACTACTAACATCCAAAAGGGTCATTTCGAGAAAAAGCATTTTTAATGTTTTTTTTGTCTTTACAATGTCATAACTTTTTTTCTTTTGAATGAAAATGGAGGCTGTAAAGGGTGACATATCATGTTTTTTTTTTATCTGCACGATTCATTTATCGTATTGTACGTGTGTTCAGTATTTACGGAGTTACGTGTCGCTTTAGCATTAATGCTCTCAATCCTAAAAAAATGCTGGTAAGATAAAATTACTAACCTCCACATTAAAGTTTTAGGTAAGGAGTCAATAAATACTAAGGACTTGTCTCCTTTTACTTACTCTCGAGAAAAAAATACTTACATGTATAAAAAATATGTTAATCATAAGCGGAAATGACTTATTGTCAAAAATACTTTGCAAAGCCATAAAGCAAATAGGAATTTAGCATTTAAGATAAGTTAAATTTCAAATGTATGTTACTTAAAGGGCAGAATGATCAATTAACCATCCTGATGATTTACCTTTTATAGGACTTTTTTCTTGTTTCAGCCTTAACAATATTACTTACGCATGAATGTCAGTTGAAATTAATAGACCAAGAAATAAATAAAACATGAATTACTTTGAAATTCCCTTGAGATAGGTTCCTTGCCACCTTTATCTATTAACAACTGGTGTCACCTTTCTGCTCCACAAGTCCCGTAGTACCGCGGATCCAAAGAACTACCTACCGACCCATTACATGCTTGCCTACCATCTACAAGCTCCTTACATCCATTTTGAGCACAAAATTAAATGTAAATTTTATTGCAAATAATGTTTTGGCCTCTGCTCAAAACGGATGTAAGGTTGGGTCCCGGGGTAGGTACTAAGGAGCTCCTCCTCATAGACATGACGATTTGTCAGCTAGTCAGGCATAGCAAGGCGGCCCTTTTGGCTGCTTGGATTGACTACAAGAAGGCTTACGACTCGGTGCCTCACTCATGGCTCGAAAGGATCTTAGAGTTGTATAAAGTTGATGCAACTTTGAGGTCCTTTTTAGGTGTGTGTATGAGGCAGTGGGTCACAGTCCTTCGTCAACCAAGTGGTCGAGAAGTCCCCTTTGATTCGCCTAAGGATTGAAAGAGGCATCTTCCAGGGTGACAGTAGTCCTTTGTGGTTTTGCCTAGCCTTGAATCCTCTCAGATCTTTCCTGACGGATTCTGGGCTTGGATTGACTTCGTAGAGAAGCTGAAGTCATTTCTCACTGTTTGCATCGAAGCGCCAAGATCTTATCGCATTATTGAAAATCACACAAGAGTTCAGTAATGCGATCAAGATGGAATTCGGTGTAGATAAGTGTGCGGTCGAATTTGCAGCTTTCTGTGACAGTAGTCCTTTGTGGTTTTGCCTAGCCTTGAATCCTCTCAGATCTTTGCTGACGGATTCTGGGCTTGGCTATTGACTTCGTAGAGAAGCTGAAGTAATTTCTCACTGTTTGTATCGAAGCGCCAAGATCTTATCGCATTATTGAAAATCACACAAGAGTTCAGTAATGCGATCAAGATGGAATTCGGTGTAGATAAGTGTGCGGTCGAATTTGCAGCTTTCTGAGACGATGACTCTCAGATCTCTCTCCGAAATTGAAACCTACAAATATCTTGGTATGTCACAGTCTTTGGGTATTGTGGACGGCAATGTCAAGCAGTCAGTGAAAGAGCGCTTCTTCTGCCGCTTGACAAAAGTTCTTAGCAGTCTTTTGTCGGGTGGCAATAAGGTGCGCGCCTTCAATGGCTGGGTGATACCGCTGCTCACATATTTCTATGGCATACTAAGGTGGACTCAGACTGAGCTGAACGCCCTGGGTAGGAGGGTCCGTCTACTGCTTAAATCAAATCGCATGTTGCACCCACGCTCATCTGTTATGAGATTGTACATCCCGAGAAAATGTGGTGGTCGAGGCATTTTAAATGCTAAGAATCTCCACAACCGCGAGGTGTGCAATCTCAGGGATTATTTCCTTAGCAATGAGTGTGGGATGCATCGAGATGTGGTTGCATTAGACAAGAGCCTCACGCCTCTCTCCTTGGCAAACGAGAACTGGCACAGACCAACGGTGTTGAGCACTGAAGACCGCAAGAACGTGTGGAAGAGCAACGAGCTACACGGACGCTTCTACGGGGCCCTAACAAGACCCGAGGTAGACTTTTTAGCGTCCGTGAACTGGCTGCGATTTGGTGACCTCTTTGGGGAAACCGAAGGTTTTGTCTGTGCAATTGCTGGCATGGTCATAATGACGAATAATTACCGGAAATATATTCTGAGGGATGGCACGGTCGACATTTGTCGAGCATGCCGTTGCCCGGCGAGTCCCTCAGTCATATAATTTCCGGTTGTTCGCATTTGGCCAACGGCGAGTACTTGCACAGATACGAGTATCACCTCGTGGCCAGGATCATCCATCAGCAACTTGCTCTTCAATATGGTCTTGTTGAGTCTGAAGTGCCGTACTATAAGTACACACCGGCGCCAGTTCTCGAAAATGGTCGTGCTACGCTCTATTGGGATCGATCTGTCATCACGGACAGGACTATTGTCGCCAATAAGCCTGATATCGTATTGACAGATCGATCTCAACGACGGGCAGTGCTCGTCGACGTCACCATCCCGCATGACGAGAACCTCGTGAAGGCCGATAAGGACAAGCAAGTACCCTGACTTGTCTCACGAGGTGACCGCCATGTGGGATATTGAGTCGATGATCATTGTCCCGATAGTTGTTTCGGCAAACGGTCATATAGCGAAGAGGCTCGACCAACACCTCAGGAGACTCTCGCTAGATGTCTGGACCAACGGCCAGATCAAGCATACATTATCGTATGAGAAAAAATAAGAAATTGTGTACCTATTTAATTAATTTTAGAATGTTGTACGTTCTTAATAAATAAATATCAGGATTATCTACGGAACTTGGCACCCATTTAAATCTCAATTCTTATGTCGGTGAAGGCGATAACCATGCATCGCATATTCTTAAAATATTGAACTTGGCTCCCATTTTCACATTTATGTTTTTGACGGGACATCATTCTTTTTTATCAAATAAATAGGTATGCGTTTCCATAAATAAATAAATAGTATTAATATTAAATAAATTGGCATTAAATAATATTAATTAAATCCCAACCCATGAAATTATTAAATTATTGAGTAAGTAGGTAGTTCTGGTGAATCTGTGATCTTCATTAATTATCTTCACCAAATGGTGCTTTTCAAGAGCAAATGTACGAGTTACCATATGCTATTTATACATACAAAATACCCAAATCGCTATAGGTGTACCTAAAATATTTGAAGATTTCCCTCAATTTCTCCAAGACCCCATCATCAGATTCTAACCTGATGACAGTAAGCCTACTCCAGAAGTATGCCCTATCAAACCAAAAACGAATTTTCCAGATCGGTTAATAAATGACGGAGTTCTGAGGTAACTAGCATAAATAATAATTATAAACTGGCGCGCATAATGTCAAAAGATATTGTTTTGACATTGCTTGCGCGTCTAATACGCTTGATGTCACCCGAAAACAATTTGAGAAAAAGACTAAAGGTCGAATTTGTTACAAATTTATGAATCGCATAACGCCTTACCTATACTTTTCTAATTTATTTTATAACTTAATAATTACTAATATCTCGTAATATTCTTTAAGTATGTAGTTCAAAGTTTCTTAACAGATGTAACAGATAGAAGTCCCGCATTGAAATATACTAATATCCTTTTTACTTTGTTTATTGAGTAAGGTAAAAATACTAAAGCGCCACAATCGTCGATTCCTGCTATAAGATTATTTACTAACAAACATGACTTCACATGATTTCAAAAGAGAAAAAATACTTAATTACTACAACTGACGGTTATTGCGTAAACGTTATTGACTAAAATACATTTCATTTAGTATGTACTACAAGCGAAATTTACATAATCACCACCGAGTATCCTCAGTTATGTTATCTAAAATTACTAATAAAGCTTGAAACGGCTAGATACAGCAAGCACAATACTTAACCGCCAACTATTCAAAAATATGTCTAAATGAGTCGGATGTTAGTAAAAAATCCTAAGAAATTATTGAAATTTTGACCCAATTTTCACTACTAAAGCGCCAAAAACATGCTCCGATCGCTACGAGACCCAGACCAAACGACGCAGGAAAAAAAAAGCAGTCGTACTGTATATATAACTCATTTTGACCAAAATGGCGCTTTAGTAGTTTTGCCTTTCTAGCGACGATATAATCATTAATATCTCTCTAAGTATTAAAGCTATTGACATGTAGTTTTTTTTTATTAAATGTCGTATTAACAGTGTAATCATGCGAGTTAATAAAATAATACCCTTTTCCTGCTATTTTTAATGTAAATAAATGAAAAACTTGTGAATCGCTAAAAAAAAATAACGACAAAGCGGGGGTTTTGGTAGCAATTAAGTTTTGTTTCTTCTAGAATATTTTTTCTTTCGATTGACACCCTAATTAAAGAAATCGATGCAGCCGTTTAGATTGTAGAAATTTCTGAAAAATGAAAAATTGAAGTGGCGCCGTCTGTGTTCCTAAGGGGTGAAAGTTTTGCTGTTGTGGGTAAAATCACTTATGTTGATCCCTACTAAGTAACACTGTGCGAAGTGGCTTGCTTCCATCACAAAATGCAGCTTTCAAACCGTAACAACTACGACCAGTGGGGGGTAGCTTTACACTACCATAATACTTACAAACGTCAGAAATTCCACAAATAATGTCATCATTAGAAAACAAACTGAATAAAGGTTGCCCAAATATAAAGTTGAAAAAAATAATGGCAAAAAATTTAAAACCGCAGGAAAACCTGAAAAAGAAATCGATTTAGCTTAAGAGAATAATCATTCTCGACAGTTCACCGCAAGAAATACATATAACAAAGCGAGGGGCGAAAAATCTTTTGGATTGTTATTGAAAACAAACTAATAAAAAAGTGCTTTCAATGCAGTGCCCTTTATGCGATAGTTTTTTAAGTAGGCTTTAAGACTGCACCAAACAAACGTCGACCGTCCAGTGGCGCCATCATTACTATTACTGTTTTTTCTAATTAACTGCAGAATTTCCTTGGAATCGGACGGCGCTTTTTTGTAGCGCAAGTGAAATCACAATTTATGAGATGGGTACGAAACAAACTTCAACAACAATTACCCCTTGAGAAGTCAGTTTAGCGGGAAAAGGTCAATTGTTATTAAACTATGTGATTGTCCTATCTATAAGTTGTGTTTTTAATTGTACAGTCGAGTTTATAAACCTGTGTAAACTTTAGTACCTTGTCATTTTAATGTCATATATGGCATATGATTTGTCACGGCGATTAAAGTTACACGGTACTAAAGTGTACACATGTTTATGAACTCGACTTAATACAAAGAAGCACCGTCCCATTTCAAGAAAATACCTTCGTTTATTAGCAAACACAATAATAGTAATGAGGGCGCCACTGCACGGCAGAAATTGACAAGGTCACCTCTGCAGAGAGGCTTGTTGACGACGTTCTAGAAGGCCCTTAAGTCGGTAACGTTCGACAAAATCCGACGAGGTCATTTAACCAAATGACTTATCGCCGTTTAGTAGGGTCAACGAAAAAAGTATGTGTTAATCTGTTCGGTTTATTTATTGACCGACTTCAAAAAAGGAGGAGGTTTATATTCCAATGTGTGTATTTTCTCTATAACAATTTAAATGGGTATGTAGTACTCGTGTTACCTAGTTATTAATAATAATGAATGTTTGCAAATTCTAATTATTAAGGTAAGTAAAAATGTAACAACAAATTACAACATTACGGCAGTTTTATTTATTTAAACATGACGACGGTAAAAAGCGTAAGCGCTGTAACCCGCAAAAACCAAACTTTACACCAGAGCCAAAATAATTATATATTTATATCTTTTTTAAATCATGTCTATTTTATATTTCATCAATCGGTGCCATTTTTATACCACATATATATTTTCAAATTCCCTATTAGATCATAATTATGCCTGTCATGTACCAGAAGTAACTAGGTTTCTTTTTAGTGTAGGTTACAGCACACTGACTTTTTTTTTCAATATAATAAAACGCTGTTAATGATTTTATTAAATGTATGACTAAATTGATGTTAAGCTGCAGTACTTGCAGTTAAAAAATATCATAAATGTATTTAATGGTAGATGTAGAAAAAGGTTATTGATATTAAAACGACGTAAATATGAGATAACATTTATTAATCCTTTTTTTTAGCGTTTTTTTTTACGTGTTATATTTGTAAGTGTTGTATGTAGTATATAGGCCAGCTGGAGCTGACATATTCAACGTTGAACAAAGCTTCGAAATAAATAAAGAGAAAAAAAATATCCTTTTTTTAAATGTTATCCTAAAGAATTAATTAGTACGAATGTGTTTGTATGGATATTTACATAAATATATAATATATAATCCTCCATTAGATATAAACACCCCGACATCTACATTTATAATATATACAAACATACATGCTTATAAACATTCACAATATAAGTCTAGTTGAAAAAAAAAGGAAATACATTTATTTTAACGATAATTATGCATCACTAAAAACACTTCGTATATTATATATTAGGAAGTATATTATTATGATTGTTAAAATATCACAAGTTAACTTACTCATGAAATAAAGTTAATTAAAATTAAAAACATCAATGTTTAACAAACTGAAAAGTTCAAGACACTATACACTAGCGCATCCTTAAACTAATAACTATTATCAAACTATTGTTAAAATTCGTAAAGTAGTTTTAATTACTTCTAAAATTATGTAAAGCAACACTAAATCCTCAGCATTTATCATAATAAGTCTTTACTATTTAAATGAAATATGAGTTCATTAGTATATTTAATACTATAGCATTAAATATTTTCTGGAAAATTATTGGTCCTGAAAATTATCCAGTTATGGCGCCATCTGATAGAGGGTGGCCTGAAACGGACTGAAAACATGTTTCAGGCGCCTGAAAACAACGGCAAGTTGGTCGAAATTTTGATAATATGGTATGTGATAGAGCTACCTCTGAAACGGACTGAAACGATATTTCAGCCTGCTGAAAACGCTTCTAAAGCACCAAAATTAACGATTAAAAATGCGACGCCTCATTCCATTGGCGTAAAAAGACAGAACCTCCTAAGACATGCTCGTCCCGAGCATTATTAGTTCCGTAGTATCTCGCCAGTCGGTCAACGTGGACAACCTTGCAGGGACTTTGCTGGCTCCGCTGTATTCGATACGTAACGTCGTTGATCTTAGTGACTACTTTGTACGGCCCTTCCCAATTCGGTGATAGTTTCGGGGATTTCCCTTTTCTTCGCATGGGGTTATGCAGCCACACCAATGAACCTTCATCGAACCCTACTTGGTTAGATTTTCGGTCATAACGTGTTTTCATCTTCGCACTGGCTTGAAGTCCGTGTTCACGAACGTGACTGTGAACATCGTCTATCCGATTTCGCAAATCACTGGCATACTCGGTGATCGATTTCGGCGAAACTGGAGGACGTCCAGTTAAAAGGTCTGCAAGTAAACGAAGTTCTCTCCCGAAGTTCACGAAAGCTGGGGTGACAGCCGTACTTTCGTGAGTTGCCAACCTATATGACATTAGGAAGAGCGGAATATGCCTATCCCAATCCTTTTGGTGACTTTCAACCACCGTGGCCAAATGTCTTTCCAGCGTCTGGTTGAATCTCTCGACCATTCCGTCCGATTGTGGGTGATATGGCGTTGTCCTGGTCTTATGAATACCCATAATTCGGCAAGTCTCCTGGAACACCTGGGACTCAAAGTTCCTGCCTTGATCACTGTGAATTTCGAGAGGCACCCCAAATCGACAACACACTTCCATCACTAATTTCTCCGCGACTGTGACTGCTTCTTGGTTAGGGATCGCAAATGCTTCAGGCGATTTGGTGAAGTAATCCATTACAACGAGGATGTACTTGTTCCCGGAGTCGAATGTTGGAAACGGGCCTGCGACGTCCAAAGCAATCATTTCCCAAGGTGCTCCAACGTTGTACAACTTGAGCGCACCTCTACTGCGTGTTTGCGGCCCCTTAACTGATGAGCAGTTTGTACACTTCCTGCACCAATCTTCCACATCTTCACGGCAGTGAATCCAGTAGAAGCGTTGCCGAACTTTCATTAAGGTCCTCTTCACTCCGAGGTGCCCACCCGAAATTCCGTCATGGAAGGATCTCAACACATTACTTACCCTTTTTCTCGGAACAACTACCTGTACGTGAGTATCCTTTTCATTTTCCGTCTCCCATTTTCTGCACAGTACGCCATTATTCATGACCAAACTTTCCCATTGGGCCCAGTAGCTTTTTGTTACAGTACTCATTGGGGCTACTGCACACCATTTCGGTTTGGGAACGCCTGCTTTGATCTAGTCGAAAATGGGTTTAATGTCCTGGTCTTCTTGCTGCGCTTGTTGCATGACTTCATTACTCCATTCTTCACTGATAGTATCAGTCCGCAACATTCTCACACAATCTTTGCCCTCTTGCCTTAAACAATGTTTACAGTCATCCGGACAAGTTCTTCGAGAAAGCACGTCCGCGTTGCCGTGTGATTTTCCACTGCGATGTTCAATTATAAAAGTCATATTTCAATCCATCGTGCTACTTGATCCTCAGGATTTTTAAACTCCAATAACCATTTCAAAGCAGCATGGTCAGTTCTAATACGAAATTTGCGCCCAAGCAGATATTTACTGAAATGCTGCAACGTCTTGACTACTGCCAGCAATTCTCTCCGAGTGACGCAGTAATTCCTCTCTGGTTTCGATAATGACTTACTAAAGTAGGCGATAACAACTTCATGATCTCCTTTCTGTTGTTACAAAACTCCTCCGACACCAGTATTACTTGCGTCTGTGTCAACAATAAAATCATTCTCAGGGTCTGGGTATCCCAATATCGGAGTTTCACAAAGCCTTTGTTTGAGATCGGCGAAAGCATGTCATGTTGTGTTCCTACTGCCAAATCTGGACAAAGGTAAGCGGATATCAAGCAAGTAGAGTTTCTAGTATCTGACCTCAGCTGCCATTCCAGCCTGGTGATTTTTGTTCAGGGACTGAAGGACTGTCGGATGGCCGAACTATTAGATGAAAAATATCGATTAGGAACATCACTAATTTCAGAATGCATCCCTATCGCGTTTGACAGATAAAGTTGTCTCTCAAAGTTCCCCTTTTTGGCGGCAATGTGTGCTCTGGCTAATAAAGTTCTGTTTTCCCAATAAATAGTCTTCTAAAACCAATTTGTGTTTATTACTACGAAATCAGAAAAGGACAATATATTGGGATCGACCTTATGACGTTATGAAAAAGGCCATTATATTTTGAACATTGTTGGTCAAATATAGACTGTGCTTACTGGTGATTGTTATACCATATTTTTTAAAGTTTTATGTTCTTGACGACTTTCCGAACCATTTCACGGAACATGAAGGCATTGAGCATAAGTAATTTCTCGAATTCTGTGTATTTTTTATGACATGTTTCTAACTCAAACGGGAGGCGCACGCATAGGGCATAGTTAGGTCTCAAACATGGTTGACACTGACAGCGGTCATCGGTGCTATACCGTACATATACTCGACTTCAGGGCCTACCAAAAGTCCCACCCTAACTTGGATTCTCTAGAGCGCGGCCTCATCAGGGAAGGTAAGCGAATCCCACTGGAAAAGATTCGTGCCGTGATTCTGATCGAAGACTGGCCAGAACGTCTAAGAGCTTGTATAAAGAATAGAGGCGGTCATTTTGAGTACAAGGTAATTGCGTGTAGTTATTGCTTAATGTATAGGTACTTAACCTGAAATTAAAAAAAATATAATGCAACTTTTTAATTTTTCATAAACATTTTATTTTGTCTCAAAACTCATGAACACACGAAGGTATATTTAGATTTAAGATTTAAATGGCTTTAAAAGTTGAAAGCATAATATTATTATATTCCAAACCCAAATAAAACGAATGCCACTTAAGTCAAGCCCAAAATGACTGTAAGACTGACACCTGCAGATGTATCGAAATTTAAACTGCACGGTACCGGCTTAAGGTACATTTTCCTTAAATGCTCAGATATCAATGACCACCCCGACAGCGTAGATACCTTTGGCGTTCTGTGCGTTCAGATATTTGTTTCTCAATGTAAATATATTCAAAATTTATTGAAAACCAGCTATGACTAATGACTAATTGGATGTTCAGATATTATTGGCTATTTGTAGTGTAAAGAATTTAATGAAAATTAAGGATGCTCAGAAATATTTGACTACCATGCCCGCTACGATATATCTGATGGCGACTGTACAGATAGCCCGCGAGTTGGATGCCATCGGGGCCTAGTGCTAGCGGTACACCGCGATTTTTCAGTGAAATGCTGCAAATGGTGTTAAAGGCATGAAAATTGGAACGATTGATCTTTAGGCCATAATGATCAATTTGACCCGTAGTACGGAAAAAAAACAAAAACGGAGACGAGTTATGACGTCATCTTTATTTTATATGGGAAAAAAATATGTTCTGAAACCTTTTGTGTGTGGTATTTAATGAAAGGGCTTACTAAGCCGATTCTAAAAATATATCACGTCATTATATTTCAGTCATTTGTTTTAAATTAAAATAAAAACCATTTTCAAAACATACCAAGTTTGGACTCCTCCAGATTAGGGATGTTACGGAGCTTCGCCTCCGCATCCGTTAAGACGGAACTTCCGTTTGGTTTAACACCTTCGGATCCGCCCCCGCCTTCGCTATTTTTTATTTCACACCTCCGCCTCCGCCTCCGCTTCCGTTAATTTTTTACCGAAGTTATACCTGAGCTGAAGGTATTGCATTTGCCGCGGCAGCGCGGCGCACGCCTACAAGTTTTGACTTGTCCAGGAATTCATTTAAATAATTATAAAACAAAAAACCGCCTTCAAAAACGCAAAAAAATAACTTTTTTTTAATGGTAGGTACCTATAGGTCAGTCCAACTGAAGTCGGCTTTTGGTTAAAAAATATTGTGAGTCGCCGACTTCACCTTCCTTCCTTCGACCTATCATTTAAAAAAAATATATTTTTTGCGTTTTTGAAGGCGGTTTTTCGTTTTATATTTTATACATTTATTTTTTATTTTATACTTTTTAGTGATCATAATAAGCTGTTGTGTAGACTCACTTCTTAGTTGATATGAAACTTTAAGACATTTCAAATTCACCGCAAGTCATAGTCATATTTGATCAATCACATAAATGTTCTACTTTGTAGTCGCTCAACTATCTTAGTCGAGATATCTTATCGCCACCCCTGAAATACGTACCGTTGAGGACTTCCGTTGGCCATCTGTGATCATCATTCTCAGTTTCATTTCACCAAATGCTACTTTCTGAATGCAAATGCTGGACTTGTTACTAAAAATACTATAATATTTGAGGAGTTCCCTGAATCCCTCATGGATCCTCTCATCAGATTACAATTTGGGGACAGTGCGATCACCTCGAAAGTATACTATATAAAAAAAAAAGTTTTGAAATCGGACCATTATTGACGGAGAAATCGGTGATAAAACTCACAACCTCCTTTTTTTAAGTCGGTTAAAATCCTAAAACCTTATAATTATTTTTATAATTATTAACAAATAATTTTCTGAAAACCGCATCAAAATCGGTTCAGCCAAAGGCTAGATAATCGCGGGCAAACATACATACATACATACAGGTCAAACTGAGACTTCCTTTTTTTTTGAAGTCGGTTAAAAAGTACTCTAGCTCCAGCTCCGGCTCCGGTAAACCTCCGGATCCGGCTTCGGATACGGCTTCAACTTCGCCTCCGGCTCCGGATCCGACTCCGTTAAATAAAAATATTAAATTCCGGATCCGGCTCCGGCTCCGGTAAAGCCGCCTCCGTAACATCCCTACTCCAGATATGATACGGTTGAATAATTAATTGTAAAATATACCTAAAATGATACGTAATAGCCTCATTTCTAACCCCAAGAAAGCAATTTTGAAAATATTAACATTTAGTATTTTTTTATAATTTTTAAATATTACAAAATGTGATGAAATCACAAGTAGTTGAAACGTGTATACAAGGTTCGACTTTAGACACTGAGGATGATTAATACTAATGCGAGAGGAGTTTTCAATCATATTTATATTATTTACTAGCTTTCGCCTGCGACCCTGTCCGCGTAGAAGTCGTTTATCGCTGCTCCCTCGGGAACTGTCCAATTTTCCGGAATAAAAACTCGAAATAGTCGCGGGCGAAAGCTAGTAAATAATATAAATATGACTGAAAACTCCTCTCGCATTAGTATTTATCATCCTCAGTGTCTAAAGTCGAACTTTTTATACATGTTTCAACTAGTTGTGATTTTATCACATTTCAAAAATTATAAAAAAATACTTAATGTAAATATTTTCAAAATTTCTTTCATGGGGTTGGAAATGAGGCTATTACGTATCATTTTAGGTATATTTTAGAAATAATGATTCAACCGTTTCATATATTATGAAGGAGCCCAAACTTGGTATGTTTTGAAAATGGTTTTTATTTTAATTTAAAACAAGTGACTCAAATATAATGATGTGATATATTTTTAGAATCGGCTCAGTAAGTCCTTTAATTAGATACCACACACGATAGGTTTCAGAACATTTTTTTTTTTTCCCATACAAAATAAAGATGACGTCATAACTCGTCTCCTTTTTTGTTTTTTTTTCCGTGCTACGGGTCAAATTGATTCTTATGGTCTTTAGATCAATCGTTCCAATTTTCATTCAACACCATTTGCAACATTTTTTGGCGTACCGCTAGTAGGTACTAGGCCTGGGTGGTGATTGTCTCAACAAGCAAAGGTGATCGTTCGCTCGAGTGATGGTCCAAGCGGCGAGTTTAAGTAGTCCTGACAGAGCGAACAAAACACATTTTAACGCGTGTATTCAATTTGGCAGCATGACTTCACCAACGTATAAGGCTCCCTAATTGACAATGCACGCGCAAAAATGTGTTTTGTTCGGTCGGACGGGACTACTTAAACTCGCCGCTTTTATTCGGTCGTCCGTTCGACCGGCCGCCGTTTTTTGAGAGAATAACACACCTGGCGTGAAGAGCGGGAGTCTTTCCCCCCGCCGTCCGCACGCTTCGCCACGCGCTTGCAGTGTATGACGTATTTGACAGCTGTCGTACGCTTGTCGATCGCGTTAATACTCAAGTTGAGGCTCCGGTGACAACACTATAGCATTCCATTAAGTCGATTTGTTTTGTTTATTATGAACATTACTCACCTCTAGTAAAATTTTGTGGTACCTTGGTCATTAATATACAAAATGTTTGTAATTTGAATATTAGGATACCCCTAAGTATGTAAAATAATGCGTTGGATGTTACTACAATTGCCGTCTCCAGATTAAGTCCGACCTGTAAAAAAATTCCAATTTAATTAATAATTACTCTGTGTTTCAAACGATCCGTAATTCTGTACATTTTAATTCGAATATTTAACAATTCAACGCCTAGTGGTTCTTCGGATAATATTGACAAATGAATTATATTGACTTGATGTCCAAAAAATGATAACTATTAGGTGGGCAGTCTATTTTAAGCCTCTTTTAAGTCGATTTTAAATCGAAAATAGCAAAAAATGGGTAAGAAGTAGCAAGCCAAGTCTAATGACACTTCCATGACGTCACGCTTAAACTGAAACAGTCGAATATTATATATTAGTACAAGATCCCAGTCACCCCAGACTTACGTAATTTTAGGAAAGATGACATTTTTAGGATCGATAGTATAACATAAACATAAAAAGGAATGGATACTCGCCAAGCTGAAAGCGGGGCCGTTTTGCAGGTAACCAGGTACCAAAGGTGGGAAAAAAAGCTAACTTACGTCAAAGTAGGAAGGCTGGTTTTTACATATGTTATATGTGATATTGTTATAAACAAACATATACAGTTGCCAGACACTTCCTGTGGGCCATAACTTTTGACAGACACTTTAAAAGTTGTAAAAAAATAGGGGAACTTACGTCATTTTAAGAAGGCTGAATTTTATATATAATGTTAAGTATAATATTTTAAACTATTTTCCAAAGAGCCAGACAAATCTGACGGGCCAAATATCCTGCCAAACTCGTTAAAAGTTCCGCTGTGCGAGGAAACGCGAGAGCATTAGAGCATTATTCATGCGAGCTATATACGTATGTATCTAAATACATTAAGAACGGGAAAATAACAAAAATAGACATAAACACAAAAGGTTTGTACTAAGGCGAACTTACCCCCTTATGGGATCTCTTCCAGATAACCTTTGAGCGATAGGAAAATGCAATGATTGTAACAATAAATTCCCAAATGTACAACGGTGAAAGGAACTAGATGTTTCAATAATTACGTTTTATATAACATACATGAGCAGGTGTGAGTGCAACTCACACTACATCTCCCCCTTAAAAGAAAAAAAAAATGCTGAGTTAAATTATGCTGTTTTTTTTTCATTTATAAAAATTAAATATGTACCTCTTACTCTAATAGACATGGCTTGTAGAAAAAATAATATTTTCAAAATTATTTAAAAAAAATGGAAATACACACACACATCACATATAGATATATCAGGTGCACCTACTGAAGAAAAATTTACTTTCCTAAAATGATTTATAAACAAGTTACAATATACTTTAAGATCGATTAAATATAAAATAAACACATTCCTCAACACGAAATTGAACTTAATTATTGAAACTTGAATGCTTTGCTGACGAGATAAAATAACACTGATATACCTACCTACTATTAAGTAGGTATATTAAAGAAAAAATATACTTAATTTAAAAAATACATAATATAATAATCATTTAACATGCTAGTAATTCAGAAAAACTAAATAAAACAGAGTTTAAAAAATAAAATACACAATTATTATTACTTTTTTTTATTTATTGCTACTTTGAAAATCATTTATCCTAGGTACCTAGTTCTCTGTCCTTTTGTTTAATAAACTTCTACGTCCCGTCATTTGTCAAGTCGTTTACTTGCAAGTTTTTTGTCATTTCATGTGTACACATCTTGTTTAATTATGACTTTTATTTCACCTATTATTGACACTTATGTGTACTTAAATGAGCGTGCAACTTACGCATCACTCTTGCAAGGTACACAACACATTTACTTGTACTGTCGGCCGACCTTACATTATGTATTTTATTCATAGTTCAGGATACAAAGATATTTATTTTAAGTGCGCGCACACAACATTATAACTATTTATTACATATACATACAGGCAGTTCTTTTAACACATCCTTTCATAATACCTATACCATGTGTCCAAGTATCTTTACAATTGGTAACTCGCCCGAATCATAATCAGATGACAAGGATTCCGTGCCTGCCTTGTATCCTGGTGCACCCGGCTAGTATTGATATCAATTCAATCAACTGCGCGTCTCGGGCAACTGTTGATAACGAATAGTATCATTAATAAATAATTATTTCTTGCCATTTCTTTAAAAAAAAAACATTCAAATCGCTATCAAATTTCTCATACTAAATGAAAACTTAGGATTATAAGAATTCCAATAACTCTTAGGTGATCAATCTAATCGCTCGTTGAAATACTTATTCACTTTAGCTTTCCAAACACTCTGCATAAAGCACAAAACTAACCTTACCAATACCGTATTTCTATATATAAACAAACATTTTCATTAGCCTACTGTCCTTCTGAAACACTTTTATCAACTATCCATTACTTTTTAATGAAAATGGACTAATCACTCCATATCCCATCTATTTTTAAACCAGCAAACCCACATTAAACCAATGAAATATCTGTCAATCTTTATCCCAACGTAAACTCATAATCCTGCAATACATACGTAACATACTTTTATTCCACCGGTCTTTATTATTTTTCACTCGTCAAAGCTACTGCTATTTGTCATGTCCGTGTAAACGCCTCTGTCAAAGTTTATTTATCCTATCTTTAAAATTCTATAGAAAAAAAATACTAAAATAAACATTTAGTATTGACTTAACCTGAAATGTAAACATAAAAAACAATAATTATAATAATACAATTTAAATCAAACACGAACATGCATTTACTGGTGCACGGCACTCTGCCTGCGCACGAAATTTGACCTGTAATCGCAGACACGAGATGCCATACCATCTATGTAGAAGATCTAATTATAGATGCAACCAAATAACTAAACACGTGTAATAATTAAATTTTACAATAATGATTGCTTTCTGATCTTGACACTATCTGTAAAATTAATTATATAAAAAAAATATACTTGAGAACAAGTGGTAATTAATTACGAATTAATAACATAACTTAATCTGAATTACCAGAATTGCGCATAAATATCCAATTTTAAAAGTTCGGGCGCAACGTAACTGAACTTGTTAAAAGTTTATTAAAATCGGGTTTAATTTTTGAATTATCCTTTTTTGAAATCGGCTGACAAATGGTGTTATTGCTATTTTTATTTTTTGTTACTATTTTATTATCTCGTCAACAAGCAGCTATAGCTAAATTACAGACATTTTAAACTAAGTAAATAACAAACGAAAAGATAGTCTTTGAAACTCAATACTTGCTTCAGTTCGATAATGTGATAAAATTCACTCGTAGAAAAAAGCATTCTTACTATATTAATTATAAAAAATAAAGTTTTGCATAATTCTTAATCTAACCCATCAATCTAAACGTTTACCACCTTATACTGCGTCGTGTAATTTACACAGATTTTAATAAAAACACAGGTTTTTGTTATTATTCCGTGGCCGAATTTTGTTCCGATCCGCCCTGGATGCCAACTTCTCCCGGCACCAACCGAATCCACATCCTTTTGGTTAATTCCACTCGTACTTCCCAGTTTTTTTTTCTGTATTTTGAACGAAAATTCGCACCTTCACGACACAAAAATCATGTAAAGTCAAATCTCTCACTTCGGCATTTGGTCTGTTTTACACAGTCGGTCTTACTGCTGCACTCACGACGTAAACTCGATTCCAGCCCTCGACTCGACTCGATTATCGACTACTCTTATATCACTCGTAACGTTTTTAACTACTCACGTACTATTACGGTCCTTAATGGGTACACATTAAGTTACTTAGCCCTTTACAATAAAAAAAACACCATAAGTCCGTCACTAACTGGCTGGCGCAGCGCGCCGCCAGCGCCGCGCGAAGGCAGCACTGGCAGGTTCGCCATGTAATGTGGGGAGTTAAAGGAGATGACTGTACTCGAAGATAGATGCGTTTATTAAAGCCTAGGATTACAGAGTGCACTTCTTATATAACATACATGAGAGACATGAGCAGGTGTGAGTGCAACTCATACTACAGTTTTTTTTCCACCTTTGGTACCTGGTTACCTGCAAAACGGCCCCGCTTTCAGCTTAGCGAGTAACCATTCCTTTTTAAGTTTATGTTATACTACCGATCTTAAAAATTTCATCTTTCCTAAAATTACGTAAGTCTGTGGTGACTGGGCTCTCACCCTATATCATTTGACAGTACGGTACTGTTTTCGGTGATGGTCATCTTTCAAAATTTGAACTCTGTAACTGTTTTGTTTGTACAGATATTTTTAAGAGCTTCCATTTGGTCACATAAATTTGAAAAACGTCAGTGGAGATATTTATGTGCCACTATTTGCTTGAAAATATTTAAAAAAGCCCATGTGTAGTTATTGATGTAAGTACTTCCACTTATTTAAATAATTTTCAATTACCTTAGTAAAGATATATTTGAATTTTCAGTTGCTTACATATTATTGAAATGCTGGCTCAGATGAAATTATGATAGGAGAAACATTCGTGTTTTTTTGTTGTGTGTGTATTTTTGTTCAGATGTTTATATACCCTTCTATGTACATAGGTATTTTTTTAAAGCCTTGGGAATGCTCATATATTTATGAACTCGTCTAGTTAAACGCGGATATCTTCTTTCCGGGGATCGCACCCCGGCGGAAATTTAATATTGTACTTAGATAATTTTTCCAATCATTTCCTCAACTTGCCGATAGTATGTTTTTATTTATATGTTCCGTAGTTTATATTAAATTAAATAACGTGTGCAAACGAAGATTGAGATGAATTAAAACGTATGCCAAATTGCACCGAGTACACCTTTTCACACGACTGCTCAAAAAAGGAGTGTAATTTTGTCAGGGTTCATGTACGAGTATGTACGATTATTTATTTCTCTCGTTGGTTATAACCATTGCATGGTTTTCAACCAATTGCACCCCTTTCTAGGGGGGGGGAGGATTTATTAAGGGATGAATAAAGCTCGATTTTTACCCTTTACAACATCGAAAATAATAAGTAATGAAGCGTAAATGACGCTCAACATCGAGCCCACTGACAATGCCGAACCGTCCATCAGTCGACTTTCTGACGTAGTGTCAAACAGTTGATTATAATTACAACAAAAATAATTCGATTTTAATAATGCTGCAAAAATGCCAAGTTGCCTTGTGAATTGGTGCAGGACCCACACAGATGCAAAACAAAGCGATATTTATTTTCATTATTAAGTTATTGAAATTTTAAAATTCCCATACTAAAATGTCATGGCCGATGTTATGCAATATATCTTTGAAAAATATGAATTACAAGCAACTACTTTGAATGAATAGGAAATTAAATGTTACGTCGTCTTTACTACCATCAGTTTTCATAATAAACAAGGAGGTATGCAGTAAGTTTGTCAATACACTACTTTATAAAATATTAATTTAATGCATGATTACTGTTACTGTGTTATTTTTTTATTAAACCATCCACGTCAAATATTGGAATACTTGACCGTCAGTTCTTGTGCCAATAATTCGCAGTTTTTCGAGCACCATGGGGCACAGGGTTTTCAGGGTTGCAAACTTGGATGTTAAGCACTCTCAACGGAACTAACAACATATAAAAAAATCGTAGTATAGCCTGGCCTAAGGTACCTAAGAAAATAGTTATTTATGTAACTGGTACATAATGAAGGTTCTCAAGTTACGAGCGCCGAGGTTAGAGCGCGAGCTTGCGAGCGCTCTTATTACAGGCACGAGTACCTTAAGAGCTAATTATGTACCGTTACATACATAACTTTTTCTACAAGCTCAAAATGATAATGACAAAAATTTTACTTAATTTTCACCACTATGGACACTATGCAGCAATGGGATTGCGCCTTAGTATTACACAACATATAAAGTAGTTAAAAAAATGTCTCGGACGGTCTTGCTCACTAGATGACGTCTGTCGTGGTCTCTATCTTCACTATGGATTTTTGTGCCGTAACGTCACAACACATTTCCAATAATTTTAGTTATTCATATTGTTATTAAGTAATTCGGAAGTGTTAAGTAGTTATAAAAGTTTACAGTTGCGTAAACGAAATGTGTATTATGAAGTTCTATGGAAATAACGTGACACGAAGTTTTTTGGATCATGGATCAGTGAGAAGTTACCGGCTTAACGGAAGGTTGTTTATTTACAAATTAATACAGGTATGTTACGTATTATTTACAACAGATCATATCAATGCAAGATATAATATTGTTACTTCTCGACAAAATTACTATCTTCAAAACCGAGAAGTTACTAAATTGTTCAGTTATTATCATGTATGAATGACCATTGATCATAGTGTATTTTTTATTTTTTCTACTTATAGTTTTCTCTCCTTTCCCGCCAAAATGAAATATTTTACCGCGGAATTAAGCATTTTTTATCAACGAAAAGCAAATTGTCTATGTCCTCCTTCCATCTTTTCCTTTCCGTCCGAACAAGTCGCGTCATTGTTTGTTTTTAAGTGAAAAGTGTTTAAATAAATAACATATTACGATGAAACGATCACAAACTTCTGTACCTGATGAAGAAATATTAAAGAAAATAAGAAGATATGAAAGAAAACTCCAAAAACAAAGATTGAAACTTAATACTATCATGGAAGACGCAGCTTGCACTTCGGAGTCTATTGAATTGGAGACCGTTCCTGAATTAGCTCCCATTACTGAACCAAGGCCCATTACAGCCCCCCCTCTCATCAGTGAAGAAACAGTTATGGAAACAGATACTCAAGCATCAGGTGTGTAAACTCTCAGTTTCTAAGAACCTTCTCATTGAAGAAGGATACTGCAAATCCCTCTTTGTTACCATGTTCACTCTATTTTTATTGGTTTTTATATAAAAGTGGTAATTTGGAACCAATATCATGGTATAACGGTCTAAATAATTTTAGAGCTAGTTGCATTAGAGGCTAGACAAGATCGGTTATTCTAACTGCAGGTCCTATGACCCAGTTTATAAGCCCTATTCTGGCTTTATTGTATTGAGGGTTACCATTTTATATCATGGTTAAATGGTCAATAAAAATTACTAGAGCTGTTTCATTCATAGAACAGACTGACCATTATTGTCTTGAGATCATTGAACCCACATAGCTCATTCAGTCTGTTATGAGAATATCTCAATTCTACAGAGTAAACAATTTAAGTTAGCGCTCATAAAATGATAAGAGATCTTGTGTACAATTCCAGAAGTTCCAGCAATAGAGGACACACTCCCTGAAGAGTTCCTTTTAGCCTTAGGAGAAGAAGGGAAGATTACTGAACAGAAAGGAGAAAATATCAGACAAGAAATTGTTGATAGATGGACTAATATGATTAAGATGGGCATACCAAAGGAAAATTGGCCTAAGTTGCTAAACAAATACCTGACTCCAGGTAATTTCCCAATGACCATTGCTCCGAAGCTTAATTCAGAACTAGTTGCCGCTTTGTCTGAGAACATTGTTAAGCGTGACAAAAAAATTGAGTATCGCCAGAACCTTGTTGGAAAAGTTTTATCCTGCCTAGGATCAATGCTAACAGAAATTATGAAGGGTAATCTAAATAGTCTCAAACTAATTGAAGGCATTAATGACTCGGCTAAGATCCTGTGCAATATGAACTACTATGACAACATAGTTCGCAAACACTTTGTCTTGAGCTCAGTGCAAATCGGCGTGAAAAAAGCGGTCGCAAACATTCCAGCTGACTCTTATCTCCTTGGTGAAAACTTGGGAGAACGCCTTAAAGCAGCTAAAATACTCGAAAGTAATGGATCCTTATTGCAACATACACCTGTAGCCAAGAAACATCCTGTGAAGTTTAATAACATGAATAAATCTCATTTAAACTGGAAAGGCCCGTCTCAGAAGGAATCACAAAACAACAGGACAAGAGGCGGGCCCCGAAAGAATCTGCAGTACCAGCCGAATCTCCAGAGTTACCATCAACGCCGCCCTACTCCGAGGTTCCAGCAGTCGAGGTCAACATACCGCCGTTAATAGAGGTACATGCAGGTAGCTTAGCTAACCACTACCATAATTGGACTTTAATAACTAATGATAAAATCATTTTATCTTGGATTTTGGGCTATGATATCCCATTTATTAACACAAAACCTGTAAAATCGGAATTAGCTTCTCGCCATTGGTCAGATATTGAATTTTCAAATTTGAAGGCTGAGACACAAAAGTAACTCTAGTTATTGGGGGCAATCTCAGAATGTACTTATCGGGAAGATCAATACTTGTCACTAATTTTTGTTATACCTAAACCTAATGGAGATAACAGATTTATTTTGAACCTTAAAAATCTAAATAAATACATTATGGTACAACATTTCAAGTTAGAGGACATTCGTACCGTGTGTAAACTGATTACTAAAAATTGCTACATGGCAACCATAGATTTAAAGGAGGCATATTTTTCTGTAAAAATTTCAGAATCAAGAAAAAAGTTCTTGAGATTTAAATTTGACAATATACTTTACCAATTTAACGCTCTACCATTTGGGCTATGCACAGCTCCTTATGTGTTCACAAAAATATTAAAACCAGTGGTTTCATATTTAAGAGAGCAAAACATAATTATATGTATGTAACTTGATGATATAATCTGCTTTAGTGATAACTATACAACCTGTTACAATAATATTCACAAAATTTGTGAATTATTACAGTGCTTAGGGTTTGTTATTAATACAGATAAAAGCTGCCTTACACCTAACAAGTATTGTAAGTATCTAGGATTTATATTGGACTCTAAAAATATGTCGATGTTACTCCCTGAACCAAAAGTCGACCTTATCATGGATATGTTAAATGCATTTAAAAACAAAAGACAATGCAAAATAAGAGAATTTTCCCAACTCTTAGGATTACTCAATTCAGCTTGTCCCGGTGTCAAATATGGACTCCTTTATACAAAATTGTAAGAAAGGGAATTTTTTTTAGCGCTTAGACAAAACAATGATAACTATGATGCCCATATGAAGATCCCAGAAGCCTTACATACAGAGTTTAATTGGTGGCTTGGTAATCTTCGATCGTCATATAACCCTATAAGACAATACAATTTTGCTACAGAACTGTTTACTGATGCTTCTAGGTCAGGGTGGGGCGCTGTGCGCGACGATCAAAGATCATCAGGTCTCTGGACATTAGATGAACAGAAATGTCATATAAATTTCCTAGAACTTAAAGCGGCTTTCTTTGGGCTGAAATGTTTAGTGAATGATTTAACCAACTGTGAGATACTGATAAGGATAGATAACACCTGCGCGGTGTCTTACCTCAATCGGTTAAGAGGGATACAATATCCTCATTTAAATAGTATCACACGCGAAATATGGCAGTGGTGTGAGAATAGGGACATATTCTTGTTTGCCTCATACATTAACACGAAAGAAAACATAGAGGCAGATCAGGAGTCAAGGAAAGAGTCAATAGAATGGGAGTTGTCAGACCAAGCTTTTAGGAAAATAATAAAAACATTTGGAGAACCAGAGATTGACCTTTTTGCCTCTCGGTCTAATGCAAAATGCCAATTATTTGTCAGTTGGAAAAAGGACCCTGACGCTATGACAGTTGATGCATTTACAGTGAGATGGTCACAATACTTTTTCTATGCCTTTCCACCTTTTAGTATTTTACTGAGGGTCTTACAAAAAATTAAAAATGACAATGCTTCAGGTATTTTAGTGGTTCCATATTGGACCACCCAACCATGGTTCCCATTGTTTACTTCACTCCTACAGACAAGCCCAATCATATTTCAACCAAGTAAAACATTATTATCATCCTATTTCAGAGATCACCATCCGTTGCACCAAACTCTTACCCTGGCTGCAGGGCTGCTCTCTGCGAGGCCTTAAATCGAAGAGGTGTGCCTCAATCCTCTATGGAAATTATGGTGTCCTCCTTAGCACCAAGTACTATTAAACAGTACAACACGGGACTTTGTCTGTGGTGGGCTTTTTGTAATAGACATAAGATTCAACCTTACGAAGGATCAGTACCATTTATATTAACATTTTTAACTGACCGTTTCAACTTGGGAGCTTCCTATGGTACCCTGAATAGTTTCAGATCAGCCCTATCGTTACTGATAGGTCCCAAAGTAGGCATAGATGATAGGATTAAACGATTCTTTAAAGGCGTATTTAAAGTGAGACCAATCAAGGCTAAATATGACATTACTTGGGATCCGGCTATTGTTCTTAGCCTATTATCAACCTGGTACCCTAATGAGTCCCTTGACATTGAAATAATTACTAGGAAGCTTGTAACAATTCTAGCCCTCACCACGGGACATAGAATTCAAATCTTGTCATTAATTAAACTCGAAAATATCCATTTTAATAATTTAGGTATAACCATTAATATCCTAGATATAATTAAAACGTCTAGACAAGGTGGTGAACAGCCTATACTTAAGTTACCGTATTACAATTTAAAAGCAGAAATCTGTCCTGCCAGGACTTTAGTCTCATATATTAAGTTCACTAAACATAATAGAAAGGATATTAAAGATTTGATTATCACTTACAAGAAGCCCTACGTTAAAGCTTCTACTCAGACAATAGGTCGTTGGGTTAAGATTACTCTTCGCGAAGCGGGTATACACACAAGTGTGTTTTCTTCACACAGTATTAGACATGCTTCTACCTCAGCAGCCTTTAGAGCTGGTATGACAGTTGACACTATAAGGAAATGTGCTGGCTGGTCACAGAACTCAAGCATGTTTGCTCAGTTTTATAATAGGCCATTATTAGAGGATACTAATAACTTTAGCAATATTGTTTGTAATTCCCTGAGAAATTAAAATTAGAAATAGTTGAAAAGGAATATTACTTTAATTACTGTTGAAGGAAATAGATTTTATTAACATTTTGTAAACATTTTATAAGGTGTCGTAGATGTTAATATTTCTTTAGTAGTAAGAATGGTTACCATTTAACAAACAATGTTTTGTAAAAAATAATTATAACAGTTAAGTAAATTGATTTTAATTAATACTTGTTTGGCTATGCACTCTCAACCCTGGCTTTAAACATCTGCATAGTGTCCATAGTGGTGAAAATTAAGTAAAATTGCTAAATTAAACGAACTTACCTGAAGTGAAGTTCTATTTCAATTTTACGATATTTTCACCACTATGGACAACCCACCCTAACCCTTATAAATAAGAAATCGCTTGTTTGCTTTTTTTTTTCCCCAAGTTTAGGGTTGCTCGTGATTTACTTTAGACTTATAGTGAAGATAGAGACCACGACAGACGTCATCTAGTGAGCAAGACCGTCCGAGACATTTTTTTAACTACTTTATATGTTGTGAAATACTAAGGCGCAATCCCATTGCTGCATAGTGTCCATAGTGGTGAAAATATCGTAAAATTGAAATAGAACTTCACTTCAGGTAAGTTCGTTTACTTTAGCAATGAACAATCGCTTACTTTTCTTGTTTACTTTCCTCGATTTTTATGCTTACAAATTACTTGTCGGCAAAGTAATTTTCATTATTCCGAGTGGTGTTAATAGTGTGTGAATGTTATTGTAAAATATTTACAAATTTCAAGCAAATTTTAATAGTTACAAAAACAGTTCTGACAATTTATCATACAAGTCGGAATGCCACACGAAACGCCATTTTGTTGACTTCCATATTGAACGTAACCATGGTAACCAAATAACAAATCGATGGATATTAATCATCTACTTTTAGTAATTTAATAAAAACGTAATTTTAAACATGTACTTAGTACAATCCTCCTCCTCGTGTGGTTGCCGAGTTAGAATAGTGCCACTCCATGTCTTCCCGTGGATGTCGTAAGAGACGACTAAGGGAATAAAGGCTTGTAGTACTGTTAGGCGATGGGCTTGCAACCTGTCACTAATACGCTGGTAAACATCTTAGCCTAATTGTGCAAATTGTGGTTATAGAATTATCAACAAGTTTTTAGAGAGAGAGATGTTTGTAATTCTGTAGCTCTGCCTACCCCACTCTGGGAACGAAGGCGTGAGATTATGTATTTATGTATGTGTACTTAGTACAAAAACTAATTTTGTTTTTAAAACACGTAATTTCAGTTGGTATTAAAATATTTTAAACGGTTTATTATACAAATTAAGATGTCAAGTGTTCACTAAACGCCAAGACTGATATCCGGAATGACCGTAACCATGGTAATAACAATGCTATAATAATTATTATAGAACTGTTATTACCATGGCAACGCTTATTATAGAATTGTTTTCACGCATCGGTTACGCTATAGGTGGTATTCTGATACCATTAACGATATCAATATTAGCGGTTTATAGTACGCGAGTAGAAAAAAATGATTTATAGGAAATGATTTTATATTGCACAGATCCTATAACTTGAATTTCCTAAAATGTCCGCTTTCTCATAGGTCCTTTACTGAAATGTCCACTTCAAATTTTAATGTCACCGATTGACCGATACAATCAATTATACAATAAACAATTATATCATGTTGACTGATCGATGTCAAAGCCTCATTGACGTCACCGTCTATCATGACGAGTTCCTTGTTAACGCTAAGCGCAGCAAGTACGACCTCGACCACCACAATTCTTTTGATAATTGATTTGCCGAACGTTGTTGTCGCGTTTTGACGCGATTAAAGTAATTAGGAAATAATTTTCTAATTCATCGATTATGAAATCGATTGTAAGAGTAACAGATAAATTAATATGTATAACGTACATATTTATTATCATATTAAATTATATAATCCATTAACGTTGTATTTTATGTATAGATATTATTATCAGTATAAAGCAGATTAATATTTTGTTTATTTATGCAAAGATAATCCTAGCAATTTTAGATAAAGTTTCGATTGTGAGAATGCAGTTTGAATCTACGAGCATTGGTATAATCTATGGTCGTGGAATAATCTGTACGGTGCGGCGCGGGGAACAGTTTAGGTACTTGTGAAAGCGACGCTACGCTAGTGAGAAAGAAAAATTACATTGTATTCGTGGTTGTTGGATATTCTGGTAGATCCTGGTATTCCTGGTGAGCCCTTCTCATAATTCACTATCATTATGTTCCTAAATCATCTGTATTTACACGTAGTAGCAAAGTTTCCGTGTAAGAAAGAGGTACAGTCACCACACGGGATTGTTGAGCCACTTGCCACAGTTCGTATTTTAGCCATGTAATGCAAACCTAGTTTAGTCGGTTATACTCGTGTATCCAGTATGTATTACACGGCTAAATTACGAAGAGTAGCAAGTGGCTTAACATTCCCGTATTGTGACTGTACATTGTGAACACGTTGATCAGTAATCAGTTTTACAATACGAGAAGACCAGTATCAGCTACATCAGTATCACCTAAACAATGATCAGTATCGGTTATCAGAATCATAACAGTCCTGTGAGGTAAGGGGTGACTGTAAGGGGAGGTCGGAGGTCACTCGCGGGGTTTCAGCCCCATTCAGATACTTAAGCACTACGTAGTAGCTGTGTACATACTAACCATCAATCAGTCAGATACGTGCACACCTTGTACGCAGGTAAGTAAATTCAGCATTCAGATAAGATCTACTAACAATCAGTCATTCAGATACGTGTGCACCTTGCGTGCAGGTACGTATATTCAGCATATAGATAACATATTTGCGATCATTATTTATTTCATCTATATACAGCGACAGGTAGGTTTGAAAAAAACTTAGTAATAAGCGCCTATATAAGTCAAGGTCACTCAAAGGGCAATGGAGAGGGCTATGCTCGGAATTTCTTCGCGCGATCGAATCAGAAATGAGGACATCCGCGCAAGAACCTAAGTCGATGGAGTCGAGGACTTCTCGAGTAGCGTTTGCGTACCGGAATACGCGGCGTGGGTAGGCCTCTAACAAAGTGGACCGACGACGTGGTTAAGGTTGCGGGAAACCATTGGATTCAAGCTGCGCAGAACCGATCCTTGTGACAAACCTTGGGAGAGGCCTATGTACAGCAGTGGACATCTTTCGGCAGAAATGATGATGAGTCCAAAGTAAAGACTCAACGGGCCCACATTATTAGGCTGCAGCTCCACTGAGGCGGAGACAAGCGGAGCGGAGAGCAGATGTGTAGGGATCGACCAATGATATTAGTTGAAATCCACATCTCGTTTCTACTCCACTTCAATGGAAAAGTCAAGCGGAGATGGGCGGAGCGGACAGGAGACGTGTAGGAATCGACCAACCATATTAGTTGAAATCCACATCTCGTCTCTGCTCCGCTTCAGTGGAAACAGTCGAACGGAGTCTTGGGACACCCTGTATGCTGCTTAAGGCTGCGGCTCCACTCAGCTCCGCTCGTCCCCGCCTCGGTGGAATCATTTAACTCTTTTCACAGCTAATCCACTCAGCTCCGCTCGTCTCCGCCTCAGTGAAGCCGCAGCCTTAGACCGGGCAGCTCAGTTTGCGTAGAAAATCTAGAATAAATCTGACATCGGGGATTTTTTAAGTTTAAGTAACTTTTCCTATTAATAAAATATATCTGAGTAACTGTAAAATGTACATGTCTTTTTACCAAAATGTTTTTGTTTTTTTATGTTATCTTAGATTATTCAGACAAATTACGACATGGGAGATTTTTGAAACTATGGTTTCAGTCAAATACGAGTACTTGTGTGAATTTTATCCAATCTTGCAAAACAAGAGAGCGAGAGGGACGGCACAATTCAAAAATATTCCAAATTCGATCTTCGATGTTGGTGGTAACGGCCTGGCTCTGGATCTATCTATAAGGCCTGTTCACAAAATAAAATAGCCATACATAAATTTAAATAAATTGTTTATTTCTCACAGTATTTCAAACAAACATAATTAAATTTGTATGTAAATATTTGAAAAATACAACAGTATATAAAATTTTAAGGAAACCCTAAGATTGAGCAATCTGCTTGTCCATTTCCGAAACCTGCCATCAGCGTATGAATTGAAGTAATAGTGAACTGACGAGCGGCTGCGTTTCATACTTTTTTTAATTCGGCTTCACTGTCAGCTATTGAACCCTTCTTGAATTTTCCTTCTCGTCGCCTTCTTTCAATCGGCCGAAATTTCGGGCAATTTGGTGGGTTCATGCTTTTTGGAACATAATTGATATTTTCCTTCATAATAAGCAGGAGCTAAATCTGGCCCAAATATTGGGGGACGTTCATGTTTCCGATTGAGGGCAGAATTCGCTTCTTAAGGCACTCATTTCGGTAGATATCGCCGTTAGTTGTACCGGTAGTGAAAAGGCTGGAACTTTTAAGCCCACACGAGCAAATGGCTTGCCATATAGTCCTGGCAATGAAAAATTGTGGATGGAAGTTAGAAGATAGCAGAGTTACTATACAGCGTATGACCAGTATCAATTCAGACTTCACAGACTGCTTCAGTGTGTAGAAGATCCAAAGCTAGTATTTTCTAAATTCAGCTTGTGGAAAAGGGGGTTAAATTTGAGTCGCGTCAAGAGTTGATTTCACCTCTGGTCGTAAGACGTTAGATAGTTGAGGTGACTTGCTGGCGGGGTTTTTATGATCCCTTGGCAAGGATGCCTGCGAGTTTAGCTCGGTAACTGCTTATACTGTGGTAAACGAGTGCTCGAAAGGGGGGTGTGGATGGAAAAGTTGAAAGCAGAAATTTTGACTTCGGAACTTTGTTTGAACTAGTTATGAGATAAACATACTAAAAGTCCCCACCCCTCAGAGGTGAGCCCTAGGGGCGGGGGGGGGCACAAAGATGGTCCCTGTTTTATGTTTACATCTTGAAAACGATGCGTGATAGGAAATGGTGTTGTATGGCATTATTAAAGCTGATAAAATTCTCTACAACTTTGATTCTATACATTTTTCACCTATTTTCAATCGTTGTCTAGACATGAGCTGCAAAAAGCGGTCGATTTTCAAAAAATTATTTTTGACCTGACCTATTTTTTCTTACATTTCTCTCCAACTTGCATATATATATCGTCTGTAGAAAACAGCGCCCTACATAGCTTGTACGAGAAAGGCAGCTGTCAGAGAGTAGTGGCGCCGAGTTGTAAAGCTTTCCACCAGCGCCTGATATGATGACCACGCCCACTCTGTCAAGAGTGCAAACGACGAAGAAGAAGAGTTAGCTTGTAGAGAATTTAATTCTCTTTAAGAATATACATACATACATTAATGTTTCACCTACCGTTGAAAAGTTATACCACATTTAAAACATTCCGCGCATATAAATATTTCTCATCAATATAGTGGAAAGCTCATTACTTTCGCTATTATCAGATGCAACCGTAGATTTCAACGTTACATATAAATAAAAAAATGTAGAAAATATGGAATAGTGCCGTTTATTTGTTGTCGAGTAAATCGAGCCAGTAATGTTTCATTTTAGATTGACCGTAAACTATGCACTTCGTCTTCTGAAATTTAATAAATAATAACTACTTTTACGGATATTTTTGAGAAAAATCTAATTCATTGAGTTTAAATCTTAATAAAAAATATTTTTTTTTAAATAAATATGTAACATAACCTGAATGATGAGCTTTGCGATATATTGGTGTCAAATATTTTAATTTGCTGAAATTTTTAAATGTGGTATAACTTTTCAACGGTAGATGATATATTAATATATGTATATATATATTCTGAAAGAGAATTAAATTCTCTACAAGCTAAGTCTTCTTCTTCGTCGTTTTCACTCTTGACAGAGTGGGCGTGGTCATCATATCAGGCGCTGGTGGAAAGCTTCACAACTCGGCGCCACTACTCTCTGACAGCTGCCTTCCTCGTGCAAGCTATGTAGGGGGCTGTTTTCTACAGACGATATATATGCAAGTATGAGAGAATTGTAAGAAAAAATAAGTGAGGTCAAAAATACGTTTTTGAAAATCGACAACTTTTTGGAGCTCATATCTAGACAACGATTGAAAATAGGTGAAAAATGTGTATAATCAAAGTTGTAGAGAATTTTATCAGCTTTAATAATGCCATACAACACCATTTCCAATCACGCATCGTTTTCAAGATACAAACAAAAAACAAAAAAACCGGGACCGTCTTTGTGCCCCCCCCCTAGGGTTCTCCTCCGAGGGGTGGGGACTTTTAGTATGTTTATCTCCTAACTAGTTCAAACAAAGTTCCGAAGTCATAATTTCTGCCTCCAATTTTTCCATCCACACCCCCCTTTCGAGTACTCGTTTAGCACAGTAATACAAGACTTTTTGAGTGAATTTTTCCAAAGGCAGGTACTTATTCTCTTCTGGAATATCCTTGCCAGCTCCCCACATATAAAACTGCGGTCCTGTTAACGTTCTCATGTCTTTTTTGACATGTTTCATCATCCATGCGTATGCATTTGGCGCGATTTTTAATTTAAAACTTGTTTAATGTTTAATATATTTTCCTCAAGATTTCGCTCTTTCAAGCTGGGCAACAGTCCTTTTTGGGATTTTCTGTTTCTTTTTAGTCTGTAAATGATTAAATTTTTTGGTTTTATGCACGTTCCCAACCGACGTTTTTAACTTTTTGGCGTAGACGCCGATGGATTTTGACGAAACGACGCCACTATTGCCTCGTCCAATCTCGGTTTAAGGCAGCCTTTTCTGCGACCTCGACCTGGCAGATTACCCAGAATATTAAACTCCCGAAACTTTGGAAAAATTTTGACACGCCATTTTTAGATATTTTATGTCTTTTTGCGAGTTGACGCATGGAGATGCCTTTTTCTGTACAATAAGACACTATAATTAATTTACGATTATTTTCATTTATGCTCGGCATGTTGTTTCTATCAAGTCAATGATATCTAATGCATATTTTTCTTAAACTAGACAATATCTTTGTTGAAATAT
Source organism: Acleris literana (assembly GCA_946894065.1). Classification (NCBI taxonomy): domain Eukaryota; kingdom Metazoa; phylum Arthropoda; class Insecta; order Lepidoptera; family Tortricidae; genus Acleris; species Acleris literana. The sequence goes on from OX335668.1 coordinate 48,692,172, forward strand.
GATGTATTAGCATATCAAAAAGTATCTATATAATTATGAAAGCCCGACTTCATGTGGCTACTTTATTTCGTGAACAGGCCTTACTAAGTATAAGCAGTAGAAGTAAAGGAGGACAGAATGACGACAGCCTTGTCTTGTTGAATAATAGCTGAAACCTCTCTCTCAGCGGCGACTAAATCGATGAACTCGTATTTTACGTATAAATAAAATCCAAACTATGCACACTGTGTCAAATTTACGACTATTTACGGCTACTAGCAGTTCATTGAATGGACGTATAGCGACTTGACATCCGGAGAATAGACTTATGGCGACTGGACATTAGGGGAATTAGATATAATCTACCAAACCGAGAAGGCTCAAGGTATCCCGAAGGGCAAGGGCTCTTAGTCGTTTGGCTTGTATGTTTGGAAACCCGAAGTGAATAATAAGTGACCAAATTACGGCATTTATTGGTCGTCAGAAAAATGCTGTGGCTTTGCATAAAGCAAATGGTCAGATGGAAAGATTCATTCGTTTAATATTATCATACTTTACAGCTCGTCTTGGTGAAGAGCGAATAAATGGGGATATTGTGAGTGTGGCGCATAGAGTATTGAGATGGTGTTTCATTAAAAGTAGAATACCTTCCCTATATTAAGGCACATGGACAAACCTCTTCCTTACTGCGGGACGTCAGTACATGAAGCACAGGAGGGGTAGTCATTGACTCTGCTGTTAAATCCATGCTGGTACCCTGTCACAAAACAATTATTTATTGATTACTTAGTCACAATATACATCAAGACCTCGGTTAGATCCAGTAGTTAGACATCAAGGCCTCTATTCAACAAGGTGAAAACCATATCGTTTTTGCCCTGTTATCGTATTGTCAACGTTTTGATAGCTCTTATTTGCTTGACAGTAATGGCGGCCGAGTTAAAACAATACCATAACAGGCTAAATAACTACGATTTGGAATGTAGCGTCCAGAATAGAGGCGCTGACTACGTTACGAGAACGATATAGGTATAGATATTGATTACAATGTATGTGTTTAATGAACAAAGTTTTTGTTTCAGTACCTACAAGCAGAATCACTATCACTACATATTATAAAACAAAGTCACTTCCCGCTGTCTGTCTGTCCCTATGTAGTCTTAGATCTTTAAAATTACGCGACGGATTTTGATGCGGTTTTTTTAAATAGATAGAGTGATTCACGAGGAAGGTTTATATGTATAATACATGCGTAATATAGTAGAGAAACATTGATAATTTTAGAGGTTTCTAATGTGATGTCGTAAATAAACACATTTTTTTGCGCAAACGCTGGCTAAACCTTATAAGATATATCAAAATAATGTACTGAAGAATTTTAGTTCTTTAAAAAACCTAACGAAAAGTCCGCGATGGCATATGTCTATCTCCTAAGGTTGACTCACAGTAAGCATTTTTATCTTTAAAATTTTATTAAAAAATATTAGGTTATTTGCCAAGCTATTTTCTCCAATTAAATTAGGAAAATGGGTAGGTAGTTAGATTGAGTTTAGGTTTTGATTAAAAGATAGTTGTATGTTGTTCTTCATATTTTTGAATACAAAATATATATCTACATCTACATCTACACTAATCACTAAATATTATAAAACAAAGTCTCTTCCTGCTGTCTGTCTCTCCCTACGAGTATGTATGCTTAGATCTTTAAAACTTCGCAACGGATTTTGATACGGTTTTTAATAGATAGAGTGATTCAAGAGGAAGGTTTATAGGTATAATACATACATAATATACTAGAAAAACACTGATATTCTTAGAGGTTTCTAATGTGATGTCGTAAATAAACACATTTTTTTGCGCTTACGTGGCAAACGCTAGCTAAACCTTAAGAGATATATCAAAATAATGTAGTGAAAAATTGTAGTTCTTTGATAAAACCTAAAGAAAAGTCTATCTCCTAAGGTTGACTCACAGTAACCATTTTTATCTAAAAAAATTATTAAAAAATATTAGGTTATTTGCGAAGCTATTTTCTCAAATTCAGTATTTATTCTTATCCAGATAAATACGTTAGTTACCTTGGGCATTTAATGTAGATTAAAACTGTCCTGTACACTATATTATTTAAATAAATACTTTACAAGGAATGGCAGATTCAAAATTACGTACATCCTACATTTGGATTATCATTCCAGCCTGGACACCTCAAATGTCCACCAGTCGTATATGGCCTGTTGCCTGATAAAAAGCAATAAACCTACTGTAGTTTTTTTAGGCTATTAAAAGAAAAACTTGGTTTGAATATTGCTAAATTTAAAAGCGACTACGAATAAGCCCAAATTAACGCAGTACGCATAATTTTTCCAAATGCAAATATATCTGGCTGTCTATTTCATTATAGTAGAGCCATTTGGAAAAAAGACGGCGGAAACACCACTAGAATGACTGCTCTGTTACCATTACTGCCTTGAAATAAAATTGGAGAAGGGTGGTCTGCAATTGAAGAGAGTGAACCCAAAACATCGAATGGAAAAAGTTTTCAAAAATATGTTAAACAACAGTGGCTAAAAAAAATGACGCCGGAAATGTTGAGCTGTGCACATGAAGCTCAAAATCGAACAAACAATTCTCTGGAGGGGTGGCATCATCGGATCAATTTGAAATTGCCTCAAACCCCCAATATTCATTTGTTTTTGCAGTGTATAAAAAGAGAAGCAACACACTATGATAAGAAGATAATGAGATCAATTTTAATCAAACCAAAAAAAAATAGAAGACCCTTTGACATATCATTTGTATTAGATTTTTAATTTAGCCTTTATTATCCTAAGTATGAAATATTTTAGTTTTTATGTTAAATAACTAGTGCCTCCTTCAATAAACAATGACCAAGTCAGCGTATTTGTTTTGCGACGATTTGTCCGAACTCTGCTTATCAAATTCTAGTCATTTTCTACTCTACGCATATTGACCAATATGCATAACGATCATTTCAAATTTAAGTACGCTTTATGACCATTGCCCTCCTTCCCTACGGCGCGGCACTACTAAGCCGCACTACTGACCGATGATTTCTAATTCTAATTTAACGGAGTCGACGGAGCTCCACTGTTCCTTTCCAGCTCCTTTTTCTGGGTGGTTTGGCCCTTCGGACCTGCTGAACAACTAACATAACCTAAACCTACTTCATATTTATGATACTAGTTTTGGTCAGTAGTGCGGTTTAGTAGTGCCGTGGTGTGGGGAGAGCAAATTGCGTTTGGTAATTTTAGCGTATTATTTAACATAGGTCATTTTGTTCATGTTCGGTCATTTTGGCATCATACATATAGTGATTTATATTGGTCAATATGCGTAATCAACGTTTTTCAGCTAGAAAATGTAAACAGTTAATAATGACGCGGCGGGGGACTTTGTTTTATACTATTTAAGAATAAGCGAGATACCAAAATTGAATAGGAACCGGTATTTTTGTGGAGCGGACCCACCATACCCATGAGGTAGAGGGGGACTGAACTATACTACTCTAGTAGTAGTGTTGGGATTGGATATAAGTGTGTCATAAATATGGGATGCTATTAACGGGTATATCCACTCCGACCAACTAAACTGATCAACTGATCAAAATTTGTATCATACATAGGGTGATGGAACCAGTATGGACAAGGCACCAGTGATGGACACTTGATTCTTATTTTACATATGGACTCAGAGCTAGCGACCAAATCGGTCATGTGGCTTCAGCTGTATTGAAACTCCGTTAGCTACTTCCCTGAACAACCTTTTCCTATAATCTTCGTGCTGGCAGGCCGCGGGCGGTGGATGCGGGTGTAGCGGGGTGGGGAAAAAAAAGAAAAAAAAATTGGGCTCAGCGACTTTCTTTTTTTCAAACAGTTGATCTGTACTCCCGGTACACCCAAAAAAAAAATTTAATCGTTCGGGTGGTGAGAAGGGGTTGGCAGCGTTAATTAAAAGTACCAAAATAATAATAATTTTCATGTGGGCTCAGCTGTATTAGCTTTTTTTCTGACGCGAGATTAATTAAATTGTAAGCCCCAAAAAAATTGCCATGCAAAAATATCGGTGGGAATGTATCGAAAAAAATTGGTAAAATCGTTGGATTTCGTTCGATAATGAGCTGAGGAGAAGGCAAAATATGTGACGCACACCGGAAAGTAGACGCTCAAGTGGACGAGCTATGCTCGTTGTACTCGTTCGGAAACGTTCGGGTTTTTCCGTTCAACGGGTGCGAGAAGGACAGCGGCTGCTCTCTGTTAGCCGAGCACAAGAGCGCGCTGACGCGTTCGCCGGCTGATACCGCTTTTGCCTTCTCCTCAGCTTATTTTCGAACGAAAGGTTGTTCAGGGAAGTAGCTAACGGAGTTTCAATACAGCTGAAGCCACATGACCGATTTGGTCGCTAGCTCTCCGTCCAATAAGATAAGGGTTATTCATTTGTTTTGCAACAATCAATTTAGGACCGTATGAAATTTAAAGGAGAATGAAATTAGTGTCATATGAAAGCCCTGCTGTTAAGGAATACTTTTTGTTATGACCTTGTTTCTGTATCTCTTGTATAAATGGAAATATTTTAAACTTAAGTCAGAATGCAATAAATGAATAACTATGACTAGTTACCTAATGTCACAGTGCGTATTTTGCACAATAATTGCAGTAAAGCGATAAGTAGGTACCTAACCTATCACTCCTTGCTCTAATAAATAATATATCTACTCGGGCTATCTAGAGTAATGAACGATTATGGCGGAAATCCGACCACACAGTATTTTGTGCAATAGATCTGTAGTTAATCGAAGAAGAGTACAAATAACGCGTGCCCTTTTCGATGAAAATGGTGCTCATGCAGAATATATTATTCAAAATGTTGCTCCATTACAAGTAAGTGTGTCTAATAAAGTAAAAACCATTTAACTGTTGCGTACTTATATGTATTGCTTCGATTTTTGACTATCATTACGTTTATCAGTCTTATTTTTCTCAGATTTAATATAACGACCATGAGTTCGTTTGTCGACCGTGCTGGCAGAGAGCTCAACGAGCCGTACTCGCTGTACAGCCAAATATAAACCCTACCTCACACATATGTACAGTCAACAGCATAAATAAGTGATCATTTATGTACCTTGTCGCTTTCAATCGTATCACAATTTTGTATGACATTTCAAACACGACGTTAAAGTGACAAGGTACATCAAACACGGCATCAAACTGTTTATTTGACAGATGCAGAAGTACTGCTCTGCGTCGTATTCCAGAAAATGTAAAAGTATTACTTTTATGTGACTTTAACCTAAATATACTGGAAAATGCTAGAATATGTGAACCACATTTAAGATCTAATGATTGGGATGAGGTCATTGATAATCCAAATCTACCACACGATTTTAGTAGTGTTCATTTTTCTCACATGTTGAATCTAATGAAGGCTCCGATATCAAGAAGCTCTATACTGGATTTTGAAAATATTGACAATATGGATACGGATGAAATACATATTCGGTTAGGTCTTGGACGAGAACAATTCTATGAAATCTTGGAGCAGACTCCTTCCTTGTCTGGCTCGAATTCTAAAACTGCTTTAGCTATTTATTTAATGAAATTGCGAAGTGGTGAGAGCAATGAAAGATTAGCAACGCTCTTTCAAATGAGCAGAAGATCGCTTGAAAGGAACTTAAAAATAGCAAGGAACTGTTTATACGCGGAGTTTGTTCCTAGGCATTTAGGTCTTGACCACATGGATAGCAGAACGTTACTCGAACGTAACCTTTATGTACCCAATGCTTTATTTGGAAATCCTTTATCACCATTGGATAGTAGAAAAGCGATAGTAATAATGGACGGTACTTACATTTACATACAAAAGAGCTCGAATTATTCATTTCAAAGAGATACTTACAGTTTGCACAAGTTTTCGAACCTCTTAAAGCCGTTCATGATTGTATGTTGCGATGGTCATATATTAGATGTTTGTGGGCCATACGAGTATGCTGCCAAAGATTCAGACGCATCTATATTACAAAGAATCATATACAACGAAGAAAGTAGTTTTCATTGGTTCTTTCGCTCTGATGATATTTTTATTCTCGATCGAGGGTTTAGAGACGTTCTTCCTGACTTGGATACATGCGGTTATTCAGCCTATATGCCCGAAAGTAAAGACCGCGGTGCAGACCAGCTTACCACCGAGCAAGCATATAGGTCTAGGTTAGTCACTATATGTCGGTGGGTAGTGGAAGTGATTAATGGCCGATTTAAGCGAGATTTTAAATTGTTCCGGCAAGACTTTTTAATCGAGCTCTAAACCACGTGTTTGTGGATTTTAAAATAACTGTATCACTGATAAATGCCTTTCAAGAACCAGTACATGACAATGTGCATGCATCTGCGTTTGTAAATATTATAAATGATCGTTTTCACCAGTCTAATCACCTGGCTGATTTTGTTGTTCGTAATAATACTCGTATAGCCTATAAATAGGCAACGAGCGACGTTCCAAAGTATCAGCGGCGATCAACCTATTTTTGACGACTTTCCAAATCTTTCGGAAGAGGAGCTTATCCTGTTTGCTCTTGGTACTTATCAAATGAAGCTGGCTCGTAGTTATTACGCTGAGCATCTAGTAGGGGGTTTGTATAATATTGAAGTATGTCGAGAACAGCAAGTAAGAGGTTTATCCGAATACATTCCAGAGGAAGACGTTTGGTTATTACGTGTCCGAATCCGATCAAGACATGTCAGATCCAGAATTTATTATTCATACCTTGTGATTGACCACCAAAGAAACGGCCGAGAGGCTATCGCTCATTATTACTGCACGTGTCTGAGTGGAAGACGTACCGTAGGCTGCTGTGCACATATTATGTGCGTGGTATGGTACTTAGGCTGGGCAAGAAACCAACCAGAAGATATTTTGTTACCAGCATCAGATTTAAGTTTAGTCATACGCCGTGACTTTTGAATCGTATGATGAATATATTTTTGTTCGTAAGTTATACTTATATTTTTAATTGTTAATAAATAATTATTTGATATTTGTTAAGTACTTCGCTTTACAGCCCTTTATATGAGCATTATATTACATGATGCTACCTTATTCCTTTCCTAATTACTAAACATTCCCAGGCCAGGAATTGGGAAAACTATACAAAGTACTCTAAAATAAAATCGTATTTTATTCAGGTTACAATTAAGTCACGGTAATTAAACTTTTACGAAGTAATTTTAGGACTGTACTACAACATCTGACATTGAAATTACCGCTGGCCGCTCATAGGCCACGTTCCATACAAATTTGCCCATTCTCCTTTAGAGTGAAATGTCCATTACTGGTGCCTGTCAGTTAAAAGTGTCCATCATTGGTGCCGTCACCCTATGAGGAAGGTTTAGGTTATATTGTAAATTTTGGTCAGTTGATCCGTTTAGTTGGTCGGAGTGGTAAAACAGCTATTACAACAGGTACGTAATATTTGGAAAAACAAAACCAGAAAGCACTATAAGTACTACAGCACTACTGTAGTATGATTCAGTCCCACCCTACTCCTCCTAGGGGTATGGTGTGTACGGGATGGTATTTTTGTATGCAATTAATAATACCGGTATACTTATGACCCCCGCTCCCAGATGAACCTTGAAAAAAAAACTTGCCCGAGGTTCAACCAGGGCAAATGTTTATTCGAACAATGTCAGTGAGAAATTAATGTAGGTAAGGCGAGTTTGACGTTTGGGGAATTGGACCTTCGAGGATAGGACGTTTGGGGAAATGGACGTTCGAGGAATGGACGTTCGAGGATTGGACCTTCGAGGATTGGTCTTTCGGGGATTGAACGTTTGGAGAAATCGGCCTTCGAGGATTTCTTCAACGATCGGACGTTTGATGAACTGGACGTTAGATGCCAGAACCAAAGAAAGGCCTGCAACCAAAGTTAAGCAACCACCGCTTTGACATCGTGTAACTATTTTTTACCCAACTGCGTCAGAAGGAGGTCGTAAACTATGAACTTTAGATTATTATTAAGCTTAATGTGACATCTAAATAAAAAGCTATCAAAAGAATACAATCCGTACGTCGGCTTCCAAAGTTAAGTATTTTTTCATGTTTCTTGTATTTATTGTTCAATTTATAATTTTAACGATAAAATTTATAATAAGAAGTATTCTGTGAAAATTTTAATTGGTTACTTATTATGGTTAAACAGATATAGCCCTGTGAACTTACTCAAATAAGGGTGCGCACCCCTGTTAAGCGATGACGTTACTCTAGGAAAATGGCGCCCGCGCCCTTTAATATTATTGACCAAGATTTTAAACGACGTAGAATCAAACCTACTGGATATATTTGAATGAAACAACAAGTAGTACGTTTGTTTATTTAAAAGCTACTAAATAACTGTAACAAAGTTTCAACGATTTGGCGTACCTACTGATCTTCTTCATTCGACCGTATCTTTATTTTTTGATAAATATTTTCTCTTAAATTAAACTAAATTGGCACACGGGAGTTCTACTGTGTGTAATGTATTTTTAATCAAAGTAGCCGTTCGTTGGTACCTTAAACGATCATATGACAAATTTTGAAGCCTCTTAACGCAGTTGTGGTCTGATTATAAGTTATCATAACACACTGAGGGTTTGAGGAAAAACAGACAAGGATGAGGATTACCGAAATGCCTCAACCTTGAAAAAATCTCATGACTCTCATGAATCTCTCAAGCACTATAAAAAGCGCACTGGAAATAGAGTCATAACAGATCAAAAGAAATGTGTAAATATTTTGTCAGGATGATTCGAAAAAGGAAACCGTGCGGCAAGTGCGGACTAAAGCCGGAGCCCCACTGCTGCGCACGGTCAAGCTATACACGTTGGTACAAAAACGCTTTGTATGAAACTTTTTCATTTACAAATTATGTTACATTTGGCTAATCAACTTATCTACTTTATGTTTTACGCAAGTTGTTATATCTTACTCTTGCAAACAATTGTCTTGGTGGTAAAAACTAGCGGAGTAAAATTTTGAGCTTCACTTTATCCTAAGTTATCTGCTTTGTGTAAATAATTCGAGTGTTCAAATTAAAGAAGTTATACTTTTAAATAACAAACATTGTTGTAGCAGAAAAAATAAGAAACTGTGTTTTTAATTTATTTTAGAATGTCGTATGTTCTTAATAAATAAATATCAGGATTATCTACGAAACTTGGCACCCATTTAGATCTCAATTCTTTTGTCGGTGAAGTCGATAACCATGTATCACATATTCTTAAAATATTGAAATTAGCTCCCATTTATGTTTTTGATGGGATCTTGCAGTTCCAGGTGCAATTGTTTTAAATGCCGGCTCAAATGTACTATGTAATTGTGGAGGTGATTGTAAACTAGCTAATTACCTGTGAGTTGTGTCAAATACCGTCGGCAGAGTTTATTAGTAAACAAACCGTAAGTTGTACTTAACAAGGATCATGGCAGAAAATTGCAACAAATGCAATACTTCAATTAAAATAAGACAATACCTTACGTGTTTATTATGCAAGCGCGCTTATCACCTTGACTGTTGTAATGTGTCCTTTAGAAGATTTTATTTGATGAAACCAGAAAGTAAAGCTTGTTGGAAATGTATAACGTGCCTGAATAATCCCTACACTATGGATGATGAGGATAATATCACACTAAGGAGAAAATTCCGCGCTATTATCCCTACAAATAACTCGTTTGAAGCATTGTCATGTCTGTCAGACGATGATGACGAGCTGGATCAAACACCACCTTCGCCCGGGATTGAGCTGAATAGGAGTTGTCCGGATAGAATGTGTACTTTCGGCAAAACAGAGGAGTTGGAAAAAATTATTTCCGATTTGAAGGAGAGACTGGGTGTAGCAGACACTGAAGTTGAAAACTTACTCACGGAAAACTTTTCACTCAAAAATAAAATAAAAAGCTACGAGCAAAAAGTTAATCAGCTAAAAACACTGAGCAAGTCAATATCAACTAAAGATACCACTAAAAAAAAACGGAATAAAAGGAACACAGCAGGCAGACAGAGTTTAAACCAAAGCTTTATTGAATTAAACTCTAAACCCAAACCGAATGCTCAGTGCTTGACTCGCCACCACTCATCCACGAAAGTCTCTGATGATGAAAGCCCAGTAATGTCACCAATGACCAAACCACCACACTTTAGTACACCTAGTGCCGCCGCTAAGTTGTTCTCGAAGAAACGTTACATATATATATTTGGAGACGAGTACGTACGGGGTTTGTCTATGAAACTACTTCACTCCAGAGCCGCTATAAAAAATTACATTTACGGTGTAACATCAACGGTCAAACCCTACGCATCGACATCGCAGGTACTCGAGAGTGTTCATAACGTCGAGAATAGTGTAACCAGGGACGATGTAATTGTTTTGTCTGTTCAATGTCGTGAAAAGGATCCCTATGTCTTGCTGTCAAATCTGTGTAGTACTTTGTTAAAGTTTAAAGGCAACCAAGTAATAATATTAAATGTACGTAGATATCAAAATTTAGACGATAATATATTACATCAAGAATTTAAATCGCTTGTAAATAAATATGCAAATTGTAAAGTAATAGATGTGTATAAAGGTTCTAATTATTACTCTCCATCGGTTTTAAATTGGATATGTTTTAGGCTGAACGAAGAAATTAATTGCTTACAGAGTAATAATAATAATATTAATAATAATATATTGTTGGATGCTAACAAATGTAATAAAACGGTAAAGCCAATAAAAGAGAATGACTGTAACACATTTTTTCGTACCTAAAGCCATAGTATATTCAAATCGCCATAACACGCAAAACGCCATAACATCCACGATAGATAGCTGTGATAGTGTCTCGATCTTCAATCAAAACATAGGGGGACTTTACAGTAAGTGTGACCTCCTGAACGTCACACTGAAGGAGTTATCGGATGAAGGCAAAGAGTTTGACATAGTGTGTTTAAGTGAAACTTTTATTTGTGAAGGTTCTCAGAAAAATATAAAGTTAAATAATTTTAAATTAGCCGCAGCTTACTGCCGTGACAAAAGTAGGGGAGGAACATGTATTCTACTGAAAAATAATTTTGAGTTCAAAAACCTACATTACATTACAGAGATGGCAACTAAGTTCAGTTTTGAATGTTGCGGCATTGACGTCACTGGCATAGGGCTCATCGTGGTAAATATCTATAGAATTCCAGAGCAGACAAGGACACACTTGGGCATATTTCTTCACAAACTGGATAGATTACTAAATTATCTAGTATCCAAATTCAAAAATAAGAAAATTGTTATCTGTGGGGACTGGAATATTGATGTTTTAAAGGAGAGCAGTGCATCCAGGAGCCTTTGTAGCACATTAAATAATTACAATTACAATATGCATATTTTAAAACCGACTAGGCTCAATGCCTGTATCGATCAAATTGCAAGCAATATAAAAAGAGTAAATGCGGACGTTTATTATCTTGGGTTGTCGGACCATGAGACGGCTCAATCCATAACTCTGGAGACAGTAAAAATAAAAAAGGCATTCGTCTCCTGGTTTGAAAATAAGCGAGATTATAGTTCATACAATGTTGGCAAATTTTGTGAATGTATGGCCGCTCTTTCTTTTTCCGAAGTTATGAGCTCAGACAGTGTAATTGGTGCGTTTCAAAGTTTCTATGACCTTCTATGTCTGTTTTATGATTTGTGCTTTCCGGTTATTAGGGTTAAGATTAACAATAGACCTAGGAAAATTAACTGGCTGACTAAGGGTTTGAAAAAGTCGTGTAAGGTCAAACGATCACTTTATTTTAACTACCAAAGAACGAATATCGACAAACGGCTGCATAAAATCAAATTTAAAAATTATAATTCCATTTTAAAAAAATGTTTATTAAATGCCCAAAAAATAAAAAATGTCCAATATCTACAAAACAATAAAAATATGTGTAGAGCAACTTGGAACATGATATCTTCTACCGTTTCAAATAATTTACACAAAAATGACATAGATTTTATTCAATTTAATAATGACATATATTCTAATCCAAAAGTTATTTCCAATATTTTTAATAATTATTTTATTGACTCGACGAAACAAGCTATTTTATCGAATGATAATTCATCCTTTAGATCTTTTTTACCTGAAATTAATCAACATACGATATTTTTAAAGCCAGTTGATGAAAATGAGATTTTTAAAATAATGTTATCGTTAAGGAACAGCAAATCCAGTGGATATGACCAATTTACAACAAAAATCCTCAAGTCATGTGCCTTATTTATATGCCGACCACTTGTGCATATTATAAACCTGTCTTTTACTGAAGGGGTTTTTCCACAACAGTTAAAGGTATGCGTGGTCAAGCCCTTGTTTAAGAAGGGAGATAGGCTCAGTCCAGAAAACTATAGGCCTATAACCTTAGTCCCGATATTGTCCAAAGTACTCGAGAAGGCGATGCATATGAGGTTAAGCGATTTTCTAAATAAATATGAAATTATTTGCCCACAACAATTTGGCTTTCGTAAGGGTAGATCAACGGGTCTTGCGTGTTTTGATCTAATTAAGTATGTCACTGAATGTATTAACCAAAAAACTCCAGTCATGTCAATTTTCCTCGACATGACAAAGGCGTTTGATTTTGTAAATCACAGTAAACTTATTTATAAGCTGGAAATTTATGGTGTTAGAGGGAAGGCGCTTGACTGGATTAAAAGTTACCTAGAAGATAGAATGCAGTGCACGGAAATAAGTAAAATTACAGAAACAAAAAGGATAATTCTTAAAAACAAGTCAACATCAGAATTTAAGAAAATTAATATTGGGGTTCCACAAGGCAGCATTCTGGGCCCCTTGCTTTTCCTTCTGTATATAAATGACCTACCCAATGCTTCATCACACAAGACCATCATGTTTGCCGACGATACGACCCTTGTTGTAAAGTGCGTTAGCAGGAGTACTTTTGAGCAGGAAATTAACGCTGCACTATTAGAAATTACAGACTGGTTGGGTGCAAATGACTTACGTGTTAATACCAGTAAGACAAAGTTTATTCAGTTTAGTTCGTACAATTGTAACGATATACCTTTATTATTAAAATTAAAAAATGAAAGTGTAGAAGAGGTAAATACATTTAAATTTCTTGGGATAACGCTTGATAAACACCTTAACTGGAAGGATCACATCGATCATATCTGCAAAAATCTTAATAGATTTGTTTATGCACTAAAAAGATTAAGGGACACTGTCTCAGTTCAGGCCGCGCTGACGGCCTATCACGGCTATGTGTCATCCGTGCTTCGTTATGGACTTATCATGTGGGGAAATTCTGTGGACGTGGACAGGGTATTTAAAATTCAGAAGAAGTGTGTAAGGGTCATTTGCGGGGCTTGGTTTGACGAAAGCTGTGTCCCATTATTTAAACAACTTAAAATTCTGCCATTACCGTCCTTATATATACGGGAAATATGTATCTTTGTTAAGTCGAAACCAATGCTCTTTAAAACTCGGGGTGAAGTCATGCAACGTCGTACGAGAGTGGACGTTATGAACCGGTTGTATAAACCTCGTTGCTTTAAAGCCGTCTACTCAAAAAATGTGTTTAACATGTGCATAAACATCTATAATGCCCTACCTGAGGACATACGGTTGCTCCAGGGAAATATGTTTAGGAATAAGTTAACAGACTGGCTTTTTGATAAGTGCTATTACAGTGTTAAGGATTTTCTCGAGCGTAATATTGTTGTTAATTTGTAATTTTATTTTAATTTTGTTGACATTTGATTATAACTGAATTTTATTTTTATTATTTTACTATTTTATATTTATTTCTTTGAATTTAACTTGTCATTTTATTAATATTTGCACGCCTGCATGCAGGCTGAATACACTGGACGTTTAAATAATAATGTTTACTACCACTTAAGAAACTGTGTTCAGCAAATAAACTTTTTTGATTTGATGTGATTTTGATTTGATTTGATTTGAACAAAATTAATTTACAAATGTTCTATTATTATTTGCCTTTAATTTTAACAATGTTACCTGACTTCGTTTATAAATTGATGATGATTAAAAATCACACTAATATTAAAAAGGCAAACGTTTGTGAGTGTGTGTGTGTTTGGCTGATTTTGTTTGTTAGTAGCACTTGTTTTTCGGGTCTTTTTGCCGTACCCTACGCTGAACGGACGAATTTCGCAGTACTTTCAATATTTTATTTTACATAAAAAAGTCAAAATTATATTAACAATAAATGTATTTTTTTAAACCGACCAATCCACCAATCCAATCACCAATCTTATTTTAATATGAGGGTTTGTAGGTATTTCGTTACTAATAAAAGTTTTTTATTTTAAGTATTGCGTAATTAGGAGATTTAGGGAGAGGGCGCTACCGTGCTACCGTAAACATTTAGCTCCGTACTAAAACGAAATTATAAATACCTTAAATACTTCTCCGTGTAATTAAGTAGTAACAGATTATAACTCAAGTATTAAATAACGTCATTTATTGTGGACAGTGCCTAAAGTGAACAATTAAAGTGATAAAACAGAATTACTTAGTGATACAAACATTGTCGTTTCCCGCTTTAATTACACGAAAATGATAAACCGAATATGGAAAAAGGAAAAACTACATACAATTACAAGCGAAACAGACAAACAGTAAGTGATTACTGAATATCAGAAACAGTTTTTGTGAAAAAATAAAAAAATAAATTAGGTTATAATTTTATGTTCCGTGACGGCTGTAACTGACACTCAACGACGTAAAGCTTTTTAGAACAAAGCGCCATCTATTGATAGAAGCCGGAACAACAACAACGTTGCGCGACGCTATTGATTTATTGAATTACTGAATCACCATACTTGCATACCCGTTCAGACAGTAACACAACATCCCGATAGAGGGCACCACTAGTAAGCATCTAATTGTAAACATAGATAACAACACCATAACAATGCAGTGTGCAGGATGTCATAAGGGGATAGCAGATAATGGGCATCTACAATGTTCATCTTCATCATGCAATGGTATCTACGACTTGGATTGCGCCAACGTGTCGGAAAAGAGGTTCTACAACATTATGTCTGAGGATAGTAAAAAACATTGGAAATGCCCACTTTGCCGTTCCAAAGAGTATAAAGGTGATAGAAGCAATACTCCAATCCGATCTGACCCGCAGTCCGACCTGCCCCATTCTGCCAATAACCCGGCCAATAGTATCAATACGACGCATACGCAACCCGAAATAAGTAACATAACAATAAGACGGCCGAGAAATACGAACATAATTAATAATACAATTACCTATGAAAATTATGATACAATTACCTCTGAAAATCTAAGCTTTCTCGGAGACACTTTCAGAGACACCGAAGAACCGTCAACACCAGAACTAAACTTGCTAAACCTGAGCAAAATGATAGCGTCCCAGCTTAAGGAAAACAACAAAACTATAATCTCAGAACTTCAAAGCACAATCCAAATAGAAATAAAAAAAGCCATTACAAGCTTGAGAACCGAGATGAAAACCGAAACTGCAGCCTTATCAAAACAAAATGATTTACGTAAGGAAGAATTAGAAGATATAAATATTAGAATGAAAGAACTGAAGAAAGAAAATGAGAAATTGAAAACCGAAATAAAAGAACTAGAAGTAAAAATAACCGGAGACTATAGAATAAAACAAGCTCCCGAATGCAACAGAAATAAATTAGTAATCTACGGCTTCGCGGAGTACTACAGAGAACCAGAATGCGACCTCCACAACAGGATAATTGAAATGTTTCGCGATGTCTTACACACGGACTTATCAGGATATATAGAGGACACTTACAGAATTGGTCGTTGGAACAACCAAAACAACCCCCTAGTAGTCGAATTAATTAGTAAAAGAATGACAAAATACATACTACAAATCAACTACTGCTTACAAGGCACTGGAGTATCAATCTCTGAATTCTTAGAAGTAAACGAACAAAAAAACATGAAAAATATGAGACAAGAAATGTTACTGGCACGCAAAAAAGGCTTGTTTGCTATTATACGAAACAACCAGCTAATCGTGGAAGGAAAAGTAATCGATATGAAAGGAAATATAAATAGTACACAAGAAACCTCAATCGAAAATTCAAAATACCAAGAAGAAGCGCCCCAGCCAGCCCCCCAAGCACGCAAACTTATTGAACCTCGCAGCAACAAAAAGCCTCGCAACAATTATACATTTCGAAGCTAAAGACCAAAACTTTACCATACTTTTTCAAAACTTCCAGAGCCTCTTTAATAAACAAAATTTACTAGAAGCGTACCTTGATCAAAACAAAATACACCAAGCAATATGCATCTCAGAATCCTGGCTATCGCTGGAAAAAATAAATATGATCGATTTCAATGGATACAACCTTGCAGCATCCTACTGTAGAGAAACACGAGGAGGAGGCGGAGTCGCCATCTTACTTCAAGACCACGTCGAGTTCATCCCGAACGATGACATATCAGAAATGTCCATTGAATATGTTCTTGAAGTTTGCGCTGTACAATTACCCCAGCAAAATATATTACTCATATTAATGTATTGGAACAGAAGAGAAGAAGACTTATTTTATAAACAATTAAACATGATATTAAAATACATAAATAATAAATACTATAAACACGACATTATAATAGGAGGGGATTTTAACATAAATATTCTTATTAATAACCCAAAAACAAATACTTTTTTAGATTTAATGTCAGAAAATAACTTTTCCCAACATATAAAACAACCTACGCGCATTACACAAGGTGCATCAACGTGTCTAGACCTCATTTTCACTAACTTTAATAGTAAGAAAATACACACTTCCGTAGTAGAATTAGGATTCTCGGACCACGCTGGCACTACTATAAATATTAAATTGCCGCAAAAAACGCCAACAAACTGTACTTGGCATACTAAGAAACGAATCTTTAACCAAAAAAACATTGAAAAGTTTAAGCTACAAGTAGCCAAAATAGATTGGCACAATATTATAAACCTTCAAAAGAATGTAAATGAAAATTATGAAGCTTTTATTAATGTTTTAATTGATTGTTTAAATGTATGCATACCAAAGAAAAAAGGTAACTTAAAAAATAATTACAAGAAAAACTGGCTAACTGTTGGAATAAAGCTCTCATGCAAACACAAAAGACTGTTGAAAATATTAACATTAAAATCTGGCAATGAGGTACTAAAAAAACACTTTAACAAATATCAGAAAACCTTAAAAAAAACAATAGTCATTGCAAAAAGGCTACAATATATAAATAAAATAAAAAAATCAACAAACAAAGTTAAAGCTATGTGGAGCATTATTAGAGAGCGCACGAATAAAAAACAGAAAAGCGGAAAACAAAATCTTAAACTGTTAATAAATAATGTCTTTTCCACTGACCCAAAACTAATAGCTAACACTTTTAATAATTTCTTCGCATCCATAGGCGAACAAAGTAACTCCTCGGATATCGGTTTTAATGATGAACCCCGCGGGCGGCCCGTGCTGCATCCTACCCCGAACACTATGTTCCTTACCCCTGTTAACTGCCAGGAAGTATATCGGTATATAAAATGTCTCAAAAACAAGAATAGCCACGGGATAGACGAACTGCCACCCTCGCTAATTAAGCAATGTGCCGAACAACTTTCACCACCTCTCACAATTCTAATAAACCAATCCTTTACTGAAGGAGTGTTCCCCGACCTCTTAAAAAAAGCCATAATTAAACCTATACACAAAAAAAGCCACAAAACCGATCCCAATAACTACCGCCCCATAGCTCTGTTATCTACACTATCAAAAATTTTTGAGAAGGCAATGTGTGATCGTGTATATGATTTTTGTGAGAAATTTAAAATCTTTGATGAAAACCAAAACGGATTTCGCAAAAAACGGTCAACGACCCTTGCGGTCTACAAATACTTTCAAGAAATTTTAAATATTTTAAATGAAAAAAAATACGCAATCGGTATATTATTGGACATGAGCAAAGCTTATGATAGTGTAAATTTCAAAATTCTTTTAAATAAATTATATGGATTAGGGATCCGTGGAATAGCTCATGATTGGTTTGCCTCTTATCTCAAAGATCGCGAACAGTTCACGGAGGTGGAGTATTTCGAACTCGACACCGGAGAAATAATGAATGTCCGTTCCGATAGCAAAATAACTAACGCCTCAATCCCTCAAGGAAGTGTAATAGGATGTTTGTTGTTTATTTTGTATATAAATGACCTTCCAAAAATCATGAATGAACCATGTATTCTTTTCGCAGACGACATCTCTCTTCTCACAACATGCCAAAATAATGTTAACCTAAATGAAAAACTTAACTGCATATTAGATAAAACTACAAAATGGTTAAATGAGCACAATCTGCAAATAAATTATTCAAAAACTAAACTAATGACTTTTCATCCTTACCAAAAAAAACCGCTAGTAATAAACCTAAACTACAGAAATAAATCAGTAGAAGTTGTTAACGAATTCACATTGCTTGGACTAGCTATAGATACTCACGTAAACTGGAAAACTCATATAAAAAAGATTAGAAGTAAAATATCACAATTCGCTTATGCGCTCCGTGAAGTTAAAAGATCAACCGACTTCGAAACTGCACTCGTCACCTACTACGCCTATGCGTACGCCTGGTTCAGCTACGGCGTCATCCTTTGGGGAAATAGCACCGATGCGCCAGCTCTCTTTACACTACAAAAAAAACTTGTCCGCATCCTAGTTAATATAGAAAATACAGAAAGCTGTAAACCCCACTTCCAGGAAAATAAACTACTTACCCTACCGTGCATATACATTCTTGAGATGTGTAAGTTTGTTAGAAAATATCCTGAATACTACAAAAAACGAGAAGACCCCACAACCCATTTCCTGCGACACAGAGATAGATTAATGTTACCCGCGTCAAAACTGAAGATGTGCTCTGACGGAACTTATATAATGTCTATAAAAATATATAATAAATTACCGAATAATATAAAAACTGAAAAAAACGAAAACAAATTTGTAAAACTCTTAAAGGAACTTCTTATAAGGAAAAGTTATTATACTATAAATATTTACGTACTTGGAAGACAAACTGTAATTTAAACTTAAACTTATACATATAAATAACAAACAGTGACATTAATAAATATTATAAATAAATATCATATTAAGTAGGTATATTGGGAAGATAAGTTAGAGATAAATACAAAAATATGATAATAATACACAGAATTAGTGATAATTATACATAGGTATATAATACATAGTAGGATTCAGATATTTAAGTTTAATTACAAAGTTCAAATTAAATTTGACATAATTTAGTTTAAATTATATAACTTATGTGCAATATAATTAATAAGTGCAATGTAGAATTATTGAGCTAAAGCCCTCTCTTAATGTTGCTGTGCCCAACAGGGTCCATAATTAAGTTATAATAATTATATTTATTACTGTAATAGCTTAAGTTAGCCTGTCATCTGCCAACACATTGTGGAATGCAATAAACGTTTGAGTATTTGAGTATTTGAGTATTTGAGTAATTATTTTGCTACGAAACCCTAAAAACCTTCCTGCCGTAGACTCAATTCACCTGGGTTAACCTGGTATTGGACATCATCTAGTTACCTGATAACAACACCAAACTTGACTCAAAGATCCAAACTAATCCGTCAGATTTATTTTTTTGAGCGCCGGGAGCTCTGTACTTCGATCCCCCCTCCGCCCACATGTCGCGGAGTTCAAACTGGCTACCGGGCGTTTTGGGCTTAGATGGACGTGTATAACATTCATACCAAATGGCATTGCTGTAGAATAAAATGTCATACTGTTTCCCAATAGAAAACGGATTATTACTGACGTCGAGACAGCGAGACTTGTGTACTATAGTTATTTCCATAGTTTTATGAGTTACGGAATTTGCTATGGGGAAAAGCGGCTGATATCCAAACCATCTTTGTATTACAGAAACGGGCTTTACGTACGTGCTATTTATCAATTGTTACAGTCGCATCTCAATATATCTTTGAGAATATAATGTATATACACAAACACATACATGAGTTTAGGCATAACCGCGTCGTTCATAATTTAAATACTAGCACCGGGGATAAGCTCGCTCTTCCAGGTCATCTTCTCCGTAAGGTAAGCACTTCGTTTGAGGGGAACTGTTTTTACAACAAGATATCATCTGATGTCGTCAATATGCCGTTCAATAAATTTATGTTTCAAATCAAGCGCTACTTGTTGGGTATGGGGAAAAGCGGCTGACATCCTAACCATCTTTGTATTAAAGAAACGGGCTGTACGTACGTGCTATTTATCAATTGTTACAGTCGCATCTCAATATATCTTTGAGAATATCATGTCTATACACAAACGCATACATGAGTTTAGACATAACCGCGTCGTTCATAATTTAAATACTAGAACCGGGGATAAGCTCGCTCTTCCAGGTCATCGTCTCCGTAAGGTAAGCACTTCGTTTGAGGGGAATTGTTTTTACAACAACTTACCATCTGATATCGTCAATATGCCGTTCAATAAATTTATGTCCCAAATCAAGCGCTACTTGTTGGGTAGGGTATATTACACCGTTAATGACTTCATTGGTGACCAAGATGTATTTAAGTAGTGTCTAGGATATTAACAATATTTTTACCTTGATAAACATAGACTTTGAGCGAACTTTATATTCAAGCACTCAATTTTAGGTTTACTACTTGTATTGTATCTTTACTAGTTCTTATGTGTACAAGACGCTTTTAAATGAGAACACACTGTGATGTTTTTCACCGGACAGCTGTTCTGCCCTCCTACGGAAAAAAGGCACATATACTAAATGAATTGTATTGCACTTCCAACCATATTATAAACCTTTGAGAGTTTAATATGCTTCTATGAATTAATTGCACTTGTGCCTTTTCTCCGTAGAAGGGCAGTGTTTCACACGATGTTATTTTTATGTTACCCGGCAGCACGAGCATTTCATGCTCACTCAAATGACTTTGCTTACGGCGGCGTCGTTGATCGAGTAGCCACTTTCCCGAACACATGGTTGAGAACTTGAGATACGCGTTATACTCGTGAACGGGTGCTGTTTGTGGGGTCCCGGGGTGGTATAGGGGGGAGACACTTGACTCTAACAAAAATTAGCACTTTAAATCTTAATATTTCACAAAAGAATCAATTAATCGAAAACTTATTTTCACAAACCCGCAATGTTTTTGAAAGACTTATCCAAAGATGCCTCACACCATGGGGTAGACGATAACTAAAAACGGTTAAGTGATTGTTTAAACAATAGTATAACAATAATCCCAAAAACGGCATTTAGGTACCTATATAAAAAAATCGACATCGGGAGTGGAAACATCTTACTAGTAAGAAAACGTCCGCTGTTTTGAATTCTGAGCTTCCGGTCCAAATTCGAGAGTGCCAACATCGTTTCGTGTTGCGAATTAGTAAAAAAAAACACATTTAGCCAAATTTTGAGAAAACATCAACAAACGACTTATTCGCGGACCCTGGAAGCCGCCTGCAAAAGCTAGTAATAAAATAAAAACTAATCCTCAGTTAAGTGCTTACCACAGTTCTTGAAGTTTCGTTTATAACAGTTTGTTCAGCAGGGTCGAAAGCAGTAATACTTGTATAACTAATATACAAAATAATGCAAACATAAACCAAGGCCATTGAATAATGTAAGATACTTAAAATCTGTAAAAAAAGGTTAATAGTAAGTGTTAAATAGATTTGTGTGTAGTCTTAATTTAGTTACCTTTTGCATTTTGGGGCTATTTAAGTCTAAGGCTAATAAAGTAATAAAAGCGTGTTTCGTTTCTGTAAAATTACGTTAAACTGTAGCTTTTTTTTATTAACTGGGTGGAAACAATCAATGGGCAAGTTTTATTACACTAATCTATACGGTCATAATAATATGAGGGTAAGCCTTTCTAAGAAACATTAGGTGTTGGAGATAAACACGTTTATGTAATCTAATATTGAACTTTGAATAATAATTTGCAACAGCCTCTGCTACAGATTATAATTTGCAATACCTACGTGTCTTTCGAATGTTGATGATTTTTTTATCTTTCGTCAAAATGATCTAGGGAATGGGTGGTCAACGAGACAAAATGTTCAATGAGTTGGAACGTGCAGGGGTCAAAATGTCTATATGGACCCACTGTCTATGTGACAAAAAGTATGAACGTTAAAATGCGCAAGTGTCAAATTGTCAGAATGTTTTAGTGAAAAATGGTATACATCTCAAAATGTAAGCATGACAAAAGGTGAAATAGACAAAATGCTCGATTGATATAACGTGCTTAAGACTAAATGAATAATTGTCAAAAAGTCCAACATTCTTGTTATGTTATGGCCGAACCCTATATTCAAACCGCGGATAGATAGTCTTACTTCGGATTAAAATTTAACACATTTTGTAAATTTTTGTATGGGCAAATGCCGAACCGGTGCAGGGAGCACCCCGAGCATTTGCCTGTTATGTAACGTTACAGGCAGAGTCGAGCATTACATCAGTGAGAGAAGAGACCTCGTTAAATCAGTGAAGCAGTATTGTAATGTAAAGGAGCGTCCCCACTGAGAGCATTCGCGTGTAATGAGCGGCGCGAACATGGAGTGGTGTCTAAGCTTTGTAACGCTCGGCTCAACGTCCACACCACTCGAATATTCTCAGTGGGGACGCTCCTAAGTATAAAATAAAATTAATGTTTAAGGGCCCCCTCACATTTTTTATGTTTTATATCGAATAACATCTCACATTTCCTTCTTTTTTCATTTTTAAAATGCAAATCTTTCGCTTTTGTTTTTTGGAAAGGTGCTTCTTTTCTTAATAAATAAATAAACTGGAATAAGCTTGGCTTGGTCCGCATTCTTTTATTCAACCGATAGTGCCACCCCTCCAACGCGTCGTTAGTGCGATGTCGCTTATAATGCACAGCCTATTTCTGCTAGAAGTGATTTTGACAACCATTGTTTAACAAAATACTCTTCGAATTTATCTATTGCAGTGGACTTGATAGGCACACTAGTCACAATTTCAGTTCACCCTTGTGAAATTAGATTAGCAGGTAACAATAGCAAATTAATATGACGCTAACTTAATTAACGTCCATCTTTAGTCTCTTCTAATTTAAATCCCTCGGCTTTTTAACCGACTTCAAAAAAGGAGGAGGTTATACGTTCCACTGTATGTTTTTTTTTTTTTTATGTATGTTCACCGATTACTCCGTCAATTGTTGACCGATTTCAAAATATTTTTTTTGGTTTGATACGGTATACTTTCGAGGTGGTCCCATTGTCACCAAATCTGAATCTGATGAGAGGATCCGTGAGGAATTGAGGGAACTCCTCAAATATTGTAGGCAAACATATAGCGATTTTAGTATTTTTAGTAACAAGTCCAGCATTTGCATTCAGAAAGTATCATTTGGTGAAGTGGAACTGATGATGAAGACCACAGATGGCCACCGGAACTCCTTAACGGTACCGATTTCAAGGGTGGCGATAAGATATCTCGATTAAGATAGTTGAGCGACTACAACGAAGAATATTTACTTGTTAACCGACTTCAAAAAAGGAGGTTATTGAAATATGACTATGACTTTCCCGCGGCGTTGGTTGCGGCGCGCTTGAAATAACTTAAAGTTTCATTTCAACTAAGAAGTGGGACTACATAACAGCGTATTATGATCACTAAAAAGTATAAAATAAAATAAATGTTTTAAAAAACAAAAAACCGCCTTCAAAAACGCAAAAAATAACTTCTTTAAAATTGTAGGCACCTAATAGGTTAGTGCAACTGAAGTCGGCGACCACAACATTTTCAACAAAAAGCCGACATCAGTTGGACTAACCTATTAGGTGCCTACAATTTTAAAGAAGTTATTTTTTGCTTTTTTGAAAGCGGTTTTTTGTTTTTTAATTTCCATAATAGCCCAATTATAATGAAAAAAACATCCACTTGCTTCGCGTTCGGGGAAAACTTCTTTAACGGCCCTTATAACAGCTTTCTCATAATCAGTTTTATATTTTCCGATACACATGCCTAACTAATTTTTCAAGTAATTGAAGAGACGTAAATATGCATTGGTTGTTTTATCAGGAAGCATTGCATACAACATTGGAATCATATTGGTTTGCTCCTCTGTGCTGTTCACGTCCATGTGTATACTGAAAAGCTGCACGAACGGTTTAGGAGCTGCTTTAAACGTTCCGTCACCAAAGAACATTCTGTCATCAGTTTTAGTTTTGAATATTTTTGTCGCGTATTTTGTGCCGAATAATAAAATTTTATCATCATTCCCATCCTACCAAATTAAAAAAAAATCTCTTAAAGTTTGTGGTATCTCGACGTCTTGTAGTGTATTGAAAGATGTCGAATTCAAGTCCAAGAACTCCTTTCGTGCTAACTAAGGTCTGTTCATCCTTACTTGTCTTATATAGTAAACAACTATCTAACCTCCAGCTTTTTTTGGCTAAAACAGCTCTTTTATCGTAAGTAAAGTAAACCGAGTTAACATTTTGGACATCACTTGGCACATGTATTGTCTGTGATTGCTTTATTTTGTTTAAAATAGCTGTTTTAGCCAAAAAACGTTCATTTTGACGTTAGAAAGTTGTTTACTATATAAGACAAGTAAGGATGAACAGACCTTACAGTGATCTTTTTTTATTTTCAAACAATGGAATCGTACAATCAATCGAGTCTTCACCTGTGTCCTTATCCTGAATATAAGAGTCTTCAAATATTTGTTGTACGGATTCATATGTCTCGCACACCTTTTTCATGCATTCTTGATATGCTAGGTGGTTTTTGTTTTTTGATGGGGATGGCTCACAAGTATGTACACTTTTTCGTAAAAAATTTTTTCGACTGGCGTCTAAGGTAACAGATGAACCACACAAAAAAAGTTTTATGCATTTCCATAGGATGGACCGACTTGGATTATGCACGCTCAAAATGTATCTATGTAGACCAAGTATCAGAGTACCTATAGGGATACTCTGATACTTGGTGTACATATGTAGATACATTTGAGTTTTACTGATTATAATTTTTTCGTTTTCTTCCTGCATTGTGATTGAACAATACCGAGACAAATCACGTAGTGACAGTAGAAATATTTTTTTTTTTTACCATATCAGTCATAATACACATTACTTTTTAATCTAAAGTAGCCAATATCAATTGACAGATATAGGCAAAATTCTTTTAAAAGAGTATGTAACATAACTTGTAATGTTTTCAGGGTTATGTATGTATGTAATGATTATTTATTCCACCATAACTTCTAAACGGCTGAGCCGATTTAAATGTGTGTGGTATCGTTAGAATCCTTTCACCGTCCCGAGTGACATTGGTTGCCTAAACTCTTTAAATTGATATAACAACTATTGCAAAATGTCAATTATATCAACAACAAAAATTCTTCTAATTATTACAATATGGGTATCATTCGAAAGGTCTTAAATGTGACCATCTCAAATATATACGAATATAGACGCATTAATAAACGGGTTTAATAACAATATCAAAAAATGCAGTCGGGTTTTTAAAGCTTGCTTTTTATTTAGTTATTAATTGCGTAGCCAGTGAAAAATAATCATGAGAATTCTAAAAGTTTTCATTTTTGCTGTGTGGATAGATAAAGTGCATGGTGAGCTATTTTAAAAAAAGTTGAAGTTTTACGGCGATGCTACAGGTATTTAGTAATATCGCGTGTTACTACGTAATGTTTAAAGCATAATAATAACAAGGAATTTTTCCAACTAAAGTTCTTTTCAGTCATTTTCATTTATTCACATGCTTCTACTTATATGGACATTTTGACACATGCACGTTGTGTCGCATATGCCTTTCGACACTTGTACGTTTTCACCTTGATACATTTAAATGCGTGTTCATGTTAGCCATTATAATTTATGACACTTTTTCGTTTGGACCCGAACACATTTTAACTCCTGTCCATTTTGACACTTAGGCACTTTAACGTTCATACTTTTTGTCACATAGACAATCGGTCCATATAGATATTTTGACGCCTGCACGTTCCAACCCATTGAACATTTGTCACGTTGACCACCCATTCCCTAGATGTCAAAATTGAATTATCTATTTTGATAAACCTAAATAGCCTACAGTTACTAAATAATACATCTATATTATAGGGTGTCTGGGAGATAGTGGTCAACCTAACAGGGCTGGATAGCTGCTCAGCTCACGAGTGTACAAAAAAATTAAAAATCATGTTTTGTGAAAGTCGCATCAAAAACGAGATATTTCAACTTTTCACAATAATTATGGTACCCTGGTTCACCATTGTCTATGCCACGACCACAGTTATTAAAATAAAAACAGTTTAATTAGCTGTGAAAGAAAGCTGATTAATTCATTTACTTTAAGTTTTTCTTTCGGCAAGTTAGCCGTCAAGCGGTGTACAAACAATACTTTTTCTCAACAAAAAAAAGTGAAGTCTATTAATAAAAATTCTAAAATGATATAAATGTGTTTATTTTCTTAAATTATTATTAAGTTTGTCCAACAAAGACTGAATTCAATGAATTTCATAATAATATAATGTAACCTAGAAGTTGCCTCAATCATCATCATCATTCTTTTAGTCCTGCTGCAGTGCTGGGCACAGGCCTCCTCTCTTAGATGAGATCAATGGGTACAAAAATAAATTAACATAGTATAAAGTGTAATTAAATAAATCATGAATTACCTACTTATTCTGTAGGAACAATAATAAAAAGCAGGTTACCAGACCTCCCGAAGATGGCAACGTGCAAGTGACTCCTTTGGAGAAGTAAGACAGTGTCCGCTTATTATCAAGCGGAGCGTGTGTATGTTTGTTCATTGCATATACTCAATGAGTTTTTTTTTAAATATCTTAATAATATTATAAACGTGAAAGTTTGTGCGGAGGTTTGGATGTCTAACAACTTTGAAATGTTCAGATTCGATACTTTTTAAATATGGTCAATATGAAATAAGAAAAAATAGTATATAGCAATGTCAACCGATAGATTTTTATGAGTGGTAAAACACATGGAACCAAATCATTGATAAAGGGACGAAACCATTAATAAAGAAATTGGTAAACGTAATTTAGTTATAATAATGTATCTTATTAAAAGATATGGTGGTAAAAAAGTATTATTACTTAATATTCATTATAAAAAAAGTCCTATCGTAACGCATGTGGCAAAAGCACTACACCGTTTCCTGTTATTTTATATAGGCGGCGACATGAGCCCGTTCGATGACAGACCAAGCCGCGGTTAAAAGGTTAATCCCTTTTCAATATTATTATACTTCGTCATATTTCTTTTTCGTCATTACCTAGTCCGGCCATAAGTTCTGTTACTAAGGTTGAGTCAAATAAAACTAACAAATGTTTTTTTTTTTATTACGTATAAAAATTAAAGGCTCAATAAATGTACATTTTGAAGAACAAAAAATAATTCTATAGTGTCGCCGCAATTTCCGAGACGATTATTTAACATTCACAGCCGGCATCGATGAAATTACGCATGACTTTTCTGTAAATTTAACTTTTTGAAAACGCTAAAGAGGTTAGTCTTGGTTTACCAAAGAAGTTAATTGTTTAATATTATAAAACTTCCTATCTCTGTATATGTTTAGAGACCAAAATTATATTTCTCAACAAGACTCAATTCCAACTTAAGATCCAAGAGATTTGGTGTGTTTTCGTATTTCTGCAAAATTTATGTGAAATCGTAAAGTCGATTTAATGAGACATCAAGATTCACCGGTGTACAAGCAGATCTTAAGTTGCTTGAAATACATTTGTATCAGAATTTAAAGCTATAAGTCTGATCAATATGTCACGCAATTATGAACTCTCTACAAGAACTCTTACAAAAGTTGTGGCCGTTATCAGTATCATCGTCGTGCGTGAATTGAACTATGATTTTCTACTCCGAAATGGGAATACTTCAAGTAATTGCAATAGTTTAGAATACATTTTTTTTATTTATATTCTATATAAATCAAAGTTTCGATTAATATACAGATTTCTGAAAAAATCCATTAATTTATTTTTTAAATTGTAATAAATCTTAGTAACCGAAAATTATGACCAGACTAGGTATTACTGCTCGATACTTTTATAATATGCATTTTTTATGTTTGGAAAATCGGCGTCATTTTTCAATATAGACATTAGTATAAGTAATAGGCCACTTTTATAGGAGCTTTTACGATTTTCTTTTACTTTTACAGATTTTTACGTTTACTATATTTTTTTGATAAAAAGTATCAGACGAGTCGTAGAAAAAACTCGAAATATTGGTAACCCCTTTTTCTGTATAGTTACAACTACTTGACACTGAACCTGAAACATTCTGCACTATTAAATACCTTCCAAATAGTCCTCTTAAAAATTTGGTTACACCAAAATGAGGAAAACGTCCATAATACAAAGGAGTATATCAAATAATAATTAATTCCGTTGTCGTTTTCTCCACGCATAAATTTGTCGCGTTTCCTGAAAACAAACATTCCATTATATTTTACACGACTGCCCAAAAACAGGAGTGTAATGTTTTCAAAGTTCATGTATGTATATATGAACGATTATTTATCCCACCATAACTTCTAAATGCCTCACGGTGGTATGGCTAGTAAACATACTAAAAAAAAAGTTTCATTTTTAAATATCCAATGCTGTCATGTGATTGATCGATAACTATACTGCATATAACTATAAATAGGTTCCGGCTAAGTTTGCGATAAAAGTTACCATTTATTACAGTGGAGCTTCAAGAATAAGGTATGTTGTTTTGTGTTATTTACTTATTTTGATATGTTTACTAAAAATATAGATATCACGATGAGTTTACGCCACGACCTATTTTATTTCAAAATTATTCAAAATTATAGTTTAATTGAACTTTTACCTATGTTCTTAATCAAACGTAATGGTAATTTATACTTCATTAAGAAGTCAAATGTGTCTAGATTGACGGCCATAAACATTTGTGCTGCGTCTAGTTAGAAGCTTGCTACGCCTGCGTAGACCGAAGTGTAGCAGTTCTACGCAAATCTTACGAATATGTTTATTGATTTCGTAATATCTTTTCAGATGTGCTGTTCGTCAGATCCTTTTCAAGGGGTTTTATATTTGAACTATGGCTGTCTACGAGTGGTTCAGACACAGAAAAACGCCGTCAAGTGTTACAGCAGTTAATAGGTATGGTGCCTGATGCGGATAACGTAGATACCGCCATTTTCATGTATATTTGCCAACAACTAATCGTTTTATGGAAATCAGCTTCTAGAAAAAAAAGCACTGTTCCAAGTAAACATTAACATAAAACACACATAAACATACTTATAGGCAGCCAGGCCATCTTCTTTGGTTTCAAATCGCCTTCCTTTTAATTTTTCTTTAATTTTAGGAAACAGTAAGTCACAGGGTGCCAGGTCAGGAGAATATGGCGGGTGAGGGGGTATAGTGACATTTTTCGAACTAAAATAGTCGAGTGTTCGGGCAGAAGTGTGCGGGGCGGCGTTGTCGTGGTGCCAGAGCAGGTGCTGGGTTCCTGACTTTGGCCGCTTGTCACACCAAGCTGACAACACTTGTGGAGCACAAACTGTCACATACCATTCTGAGTTGACAGTTCTTTGATCCTCTAGCACCACAGTCGCAATATGCCCGTCTTGCAGAAAAATGAGGCAACCATTTGTTTCTGTGTGCTTCGTGCTCGGCGACATTTTGTTGGAGTCGGTTCATCTTCGAAGCACCATACCGTTGACTGCCGCTTTGTTTCCGGATCGTAATTATACAGCCATGTTTCGTCACCTGTCAGTATATCATACACAGTTTTCTTCTCGCCAGCGTCGAATTTATTTATCATAAATTTACACCAATCCACGCGGCGTTCTTTCTGCAAATCGTTGAGTTTATGCGGCACCCATCTCGAACAACGCTTATGGAGGGACAGCTGTCCATGAATTATGGTTTGCAGTGCTGCTGATCCAATGCCTAGATCTCGTTCAAGCTCTACGTATGTAATTCGTCGGTTCTCACGGATATTTTTTTCCACGGCTTGCACATTTTCTTGAATAACTGCGGTTGGCGGTCGCCCCGACTTTGCTTCATCTTCAAAGCTCTCCCGCCCTCTTTTGAATTCAGCAAACCAGTTAAAAACAGTTGCACGAGAACAAGCAGACTCACCAAAAGTCGTGGTTAAAAGTTCAAGTAAAAGTTCAAAGGTACTATCAATGTTTGTGCTCAAAAAGGTACTCTTAATTATTAACAATATCACATTAACATGAAATAATTCCTTAAAATTAGCTTTATATTATAATCATTAGTGGCACTTTAGTGTTTGACACTTATTTTTTCTTGTAAATGTATGGCACTGGTAATTTAATACCTACTTATGACTATTTGACTCTCTGACTCGTTTATAAAGTGTTCTGCATTTTCATTTCTTTGACTTTCGAAGTTAGGACTGGTATATTCGGCAGCATCGTTAGAAAGGGGACTTGAGCTTTCAACAAAGGAGAGAATTTTATTTTTTTCTGACAGAAGAACGTGCAGGTAAGGCATATCATCACTTTCAGATATAGAATTGCATGATAGGTCTTGAACATTATTATGTTTTTCGAAATCGTATAAGAACGAAGTATCCAAAGCTATGGGCGGACCATCTCTCTACTAATTATGGCCGCCTCATCTCCCGGTCGGTTGAGGGTAGCGGCTCGGGCCCCTAGGGGGAGCCGCTTGTCCCGTAAGGAGAAGGGAGACGTAATCCTTGTAGTATTTCTTTCCCGATCGCCAATTTTCTAATTTTTCAGGGGCTTATTCAACTCGGTAAAACCATTTGCTTTTGAAATGTTGTCGTATTATCTTACGATTTTTTATTTACTTAGCAGTAATGCCGGCCGTGTTTAAATTAATACTATAAGACGTCAAAGACAATGTGGTTTTCCTAGTAGAGAGCCAGGTCAAAATAAAATAGTATTCGTATGTTTAACTTATGTTAGTTTTGCAGCAGGCCCGAAGGGTCAAAGTTAAACTGTCATAGTTTTTCCCATTCCAGAAAGAACAAAACGTTTCATTGGAAAAATGCACCTGAAAATTTCATTCGGGAAAAATAAGAATATAATTTTCGCTACTAGTATATAGCGACAGGGAAATGATCTTTTATATCAGTTTTTCGTATCGGTAGCAATAGCGACGACGGAGCCCCCGACTAAGATTCGTGCGCCATGCCCGGTTTTACTTACAATTGAATCTTACCGGATTTGAATACTGAGAGTCTACTTTTTAACCAAACTGATGATTTTTAAATCACCCTGGACTAAAATGTCACATAGACTTTGTTTAACGCGTTATCTAATATTGGGTGTTCTTTTAAAGTTAAACACTGATCGACATGATCAACAAGTCAAATTTAGCCCATAGCCATAAGCCACTTGTCCGACCGCCGACGATGAGCGGGAAGAGAGCAGAGCCAGCGATCAACTATTAACATATGTTGTCTCTTTTATTGACACGGTATCTATTTTTTTGTTTTGACCAACTAGTGAAGAGTTCTCGCCGGCAGTGTGAAAAGCCAGCCATCAACCATTAAAATTCATGCGTAATATATTAATACATGCGTCTCTTTTATTGACACGGGATCTATATCTTTTGTTCATTTCTTGAGGGAGTAAATAGTCAATAGCTTATCGCTTTCTTACCGGCAGTCGGACAAGTGACTAATAGAGAATGTCAGCC
Organism: Acleris literana; assembly: GCA_946894065.1. Classification (NCBI taxonomy): domain Eukaryota; kingdom Metazoa; phylum Arthropoda; class Insecta; order Lepidoptera; family Tortricidae; genus Acleris; species Acleris literana. Next base: position 48,723,964 of record OX335668.1, read on the forward strand.
AGTTTAGATTTTTAGCTTACCGTATTATTCATTAAAAACTAAAAATAGCAGTAAAAAAAACATTTCGATACGTCAAATAGTTTTCGAGATATTAAATTTTAAACTTCGTATGCGGCGCTCGAAACCCGGCGGCTAGCGCTCACGGATGATGACGTCATCGCTTAGCAGCGGTACGCGCCCTTATATGAAAAAGTAAGTTTACAGGGCTATAACTTTTTAACCGTTATAAGTATCCAGTCGAATTTTTTACAGAATACGTGTTATTATAAAATCTATCGTTTAAAATTGTAAAATTAACAATAAATCAAATCCCAAGAGGGGTCCCCATACAAGAAACATGAAAATTAATCTTTTTTTTTAGAATTTTTATACGGGTTGTATTTTTATAATGGCTTCTTATTTTGATGTTATTTTGACCGCTTAAAATATCGTTTTGATAAAATCAGTTTTGTCACATATTTGTAGCAGTTTTACTTGACATTGTATTTAGTCGTAAACTACAAAAATTAGACTACAATTTAAGCTCAAAATAGCATCAAAATAAGAAGCCATTATAAAAATACAACCCGTATAAAAATGCTAAAAAAATTGATTTATTTTCATGTTTCTTGTATGGAGACCCCTCTTTGGATTTGATTAATTGTTCATTGTACAATTTTAAACGATAGATTTTATAATAACACGTATTCTGTGAAAAATTCAACTGGCTACTTATAACGGTTAAAAAGTTATAGCCCTGTAAACTTACTTTTTCATATAAGGGCGCGTACCGCTGTTAAGCGATGACGTCACCCCAGCAAGATGGCCCCCGCGCGCTTTAATATTATTGACCCAAATTTTAAACGTTCATAGAATCAAAACTACCGAGTCTTTTTGAATAAAATAAAAAGTAGTATGTTTGTTTATTTATAAACTTTACTGCTACAAAGTTTCAAGCGATTTGGCGTACCTACTGACATTCTTCATTCGGCCATGAGAGAGTTGAAAGGGACTAAAGTACTTCAAAAAGGTCGAAATCAGAGACGTTTTAAGGTAAATCAAAAATGTCCAATTCATCTGTCTCACCAGTTTAGTAGGCTAAGCTGAAAAAACTCAAAATTCAGTGAAAATCATCAAATTTCCAGATCTTCATCTGCTTTCAAAAATTAACCCTTCCTTGTTAATTACGTATAAAAATAGACTTCGCATGCTCGTCCATTTCAATAACTTAGGAAATAAAATATCAAGCGTTTAACGTACATGTTATACAGGAAATGGGAGAGCTGAAAATATTCTTCTTTTGATGGATCATAGTGACACGATTCAAACGATATTATCGTTCTATTCTCAGCTTTTTTGAGAAAATTGTCAAGTTCGTAGCAGAAAATTGTTATATTAGCTGTGTCCATATGTACTGTGGGCGTTTCACACCTGTTAATAAATATTAAAACACACATTAAGCTTTGGCCTTGTGATCGCAACGCACAACGCTGCGGTACGCGTTATGCGGCACCGGACACGTACCTAATTGTTTTTTCCTACTCCTGTACTTTTATCTGTCATTTATATAGTCACGAACACTAATATAAGAACAAACATAATATGTCCGCAGAATAATCCGTAGAAAAGTCTATCTTTTCTATTCCCCAAAACAGCACTTGTGCTTTTTTGAGCCAAAACGACACGCCTAGCTTCCAAAGCTTTACTAAACCTAGGTTAAAGTATTAAGCGATAAACACACCAAAATACATTTTTACCGATATAACAAACCACAGAATTCATAGTTTTAGTTTAAAATTTTGATATAATAATAAGTGCATCACTGCCTACTTAAGAAAAAGCTTTTTTAAATATAAAACCTGGCAAATGCACGTAAGTTTAAAAACAAAGTTAACCATAGGTATTAGATATTTTGTCATTTTCATGTTTCCGCCACTCGTTTGTTGTTCTGTGCTTCGTTTGTATCAGTTACCTATATGGCTTAAAAGAATCAGTACCCAGTCCAGAAATATTTAAAAAAGTTACCTATATTATTGTCGAGTAAATATCGCGTATCCTGTTGTCTTAAATGTTTTATTTTGCATTTTATTTGAAACCTAGTCGTCGATAAAGTATTGTATGCAACTTTGAGACTAATTGTATATATATATAAAATTACATTTTTTTTAAATTACTAAAAATAAATGGTTAATATCCATCGATTTGTTATTTGGTTACCATGGTTTCGTTCAATATGGATATCAACAAAATGGCGTTTCGTTTGGCATTCCAACTTTTGTGATAAATGGTCAGAACTGTTTTAGTAACTATTAAATTTTGCATGAAATTTGTTAACATTTACTTTACAATAAAATTCAAAAGCTATTAACATCAATCTGAATAATGAAAATGACTTTGCTGACAAGTAATTTTGTCATTATCATTTTAAGCTTGTAGAAAAAGTTATGTATGCAACGGTTCTTAAGGTACTCGTGAAATTTTAAATTTACTACTTGAAGTTATTTTCCATGTATAGATATATTAAAATGTTTATAATTTACCTGTTACTTATTGAACTAATGAAGTTTGAGGAGCAAATTGACGTCTTAAATATAAAATAAAAGAAACAGGTCCGGCAAAGGGTAGTAAATAAAAAAATGTTCCGGTGTAACAAATGTGGCAAATCACATGAAGCTAGAAATTGTCCCGCTTATGGACGGAGGTGCACCATATATTATGTAACATTTGTAACCATTTTGCTTCAATGTGCAGAAATAAGAAGAGAGATGTAAAGTCATTTGGGCATAGATCAACAAATACAAAAGTGCATACGGTGAAGGAGTGTTTGGATAATAGCAATAGTAGCTATGAAGAATTTGTAGTGGACTCTGTAAGTAAATTAGATAAGTTACAGTGGCATGAATCAGTTAATGTTGAAGGGGTTGATATTAATTTCAAACTAGACACGGGGGCTGATTGTAAAACCGTGCCACTTAAGCTGTTTAATAAAATAAAGAAAGATGACTTTAAGTTAAGTCAGTCCACTGTGTTGATTGTATATAATGGACAGGAATTTAAAACAGTAGGAAGTATTGCTCTAAAGTGTGTTATAAGAGGAAAAGAAGGATATATTCGGTTTTGTATAGTAGATATGTCAATACAGCCCATATTAGGATTACCTGAGTGTGTCAAATTTAAACTAATAAAAAAAATGATAATATAGTCTCAGATGACAAAAATAGATTTTTACAAAATAATAAAGATGTATTCTCGGGGTTGGGCAATATAGGTACATATACTATAAAGTTAAAAGATAATATTCAGGGAGTCATAAAACCCATTAGAAGAGTACCGCAAACGGTGTACTGCCGTTTGGTCAAAGTATTTTTCGCCAAATTTCACTTCCCAAAAAACTTATCGCAGTAGTTTCATTTCCCATACGAATCTTTAGCACATTTACATTTCGCATTTTATTCATTTGGTCAAATTATCATTTGGCATCATTTTTCTTTGTCAAGTTTTATTAAGACAAACGTTTATTAAGGAAACATTTTACTTTGGCAAATATTATATTTAAAAAAATTGTTATTTTGCACACTCAATTTATAGCATGTCCAGTTAGGTCAGTTTAGGTTAAATTTAGGTAAATAGGTTTAGGTTAGGTTAGAGTTCATCAGGCCCGAAGGGCCAATCTACGCAGAATAGAAGCCCCGAGCAACGCGCAGCGGGGCTTCGTCGACTGTATCACGGAAATAACACCATCCATCGTATCTACTTTCAGTAAAAACAAATACCAAGTTTGCGCAAATACGATGGTTATGCGCCAGCACGCAGTAAGAAAACTACCCATTTAACGAAAGATAATCATACCCTAAATTTTATCCTATGAACTACTCAATTAGGATGTAAATCGTATGCTATACAATATTTTGGGAAGAGTATGTTATGCCAAACGATACATTTGACTACATGAAATTTGGTAAAATGAAACTTGACCAAGTAATTATTTGTTAAACAATAATTTGCTAAAAAAGAATTTGCTAACTGTTAAATTGCGAAAAGTTGTTTTGACTTATCGAGGGCTGAGAGGTAAAACCCAATAAGTCAAAAAAAATCGATTTTGAGCTGAGACACTTTTCATATGCTACTTTTTGCGATCTTTTGAGTGGCAATCACAGATATTTAGAGTTAATCTGCAAAAGCGAAATCAGTTATGCATAAACCCTTTAAATAACATTTTTTTTTCAATATTTTTGAGAAAAAGACGTATAAATCGCAATAATCTAATTTGTTCGTATGTAATGCAAAAAGTGCAGTATGTGTATTTATGGGACTTTATCGCATTTAATGTTATTCAATATTCACGTTCATAAACCATACTAAAATCAGTTATTTTAACATATACGATTTCACCTTTTAGCGTTAAAACGAAGATACACCACTTTTTTTCAAAGTAAAATATAATAATTATAGATATTCTATTTTAACCTAACATAATCACATAACAATACAGTTAAAATTATTTATTGGATTTTAATTTTTAAATTTGGCAACACTACCACGATAAGTCTTTCGGGGAAAAACCCAATATATCGATTTAACGTCGTCGACCACAGAGCCGCTAGCGCATATTGACGTTAGTTCTCTTAAGCACTCGCGCGCAACGTGTGCCTGTCAACGAAACAATTGAAGGAAAATAAGTTAAAGGTGCTTTCTAATAACATTGTGATATTATGATACGTTAAAATGAATTCCCGGTCAAGAAAACTGGTTAATTTAGCCTGCCATGGACGTCCAGAGTCAGGTAAATAGTAATTTTGGTTTTATAACCTCCCAACTAAGTACCTACTCACAGGTAAGCTTCGAATGTTAATTTTTTTGTTATTCTTAGTGAACTAAACATAACTTTAGTTATAATTCAAGTTATCGTTTTACTGTATTTAACTTTTTTACATATAAAACGTGCACAGAAAACTTCCAAATTCGTAGGTAGTTATTTCGCACAAAGTTTTTAAAAACCCAATATGTGTTGTTGTTGGTTTTTTATTTTATTAAAAATTTTCTTTATTCCTTGACGTTTTCAGATAAAGGAATGAAGAATGACTCTGATGATGATCCAAGAAATAAAGTTGAACCAAATTTGCTAGAAGAAAAACAAAGGCCGGCAAAAACAATATACAAAGTACGTACACAAAGTATAAATATCTCAGGTATAACCCGATAAGTGTCTTCCTATCATCGTTAATATTAGTTATTGGGTTTTTTCATTAAACTGAAGTAATATTTCTCGGTTTGTTTTCCAGAGTCACCACCAATAAGGGGTCATAATAATGAAAATAATTCATCCGATTTGGATGAATCTCAAATTGAAGTCCTCAATGAGATGAAAAAATATGTTAATTTGAGTGATTTATTATCTCCAGGTAAGATTTTAAAATATCATTATCTAGACAGAGATATTTAACTATACAGAGTTTTGCTTACTAGAAATAATCATTCCTATCCATACAATCATTTATTAATTTTAGGGTTAGTTACCTACACTTTATTTTAATTCAAGGACGGTTTGACCGATTTAAATTAAATTTGGGTAAATATAGGACATGTCTTGGATTAACACTGAAAATTACCTACTTTGACACTATGCCCTCGGGAACTTATTCCACGCTTGTAAAGTCGTTTGTCTATCTGTTTCGTTTTAACGGCTAAACCACTGAACCGATTTTTATGAAATTTGGTATGGAGATAGTCCCGTTAAGTACATAGGGTACTTTTTATTTTGATAAATAACACGATTCCCGCGGGAGCGTTGATAAATGGCTTTCGCGCGGATATAATTGTAAGTGGAAAGCTAGTTTTATTATAATTATGTTTGGACTATGTATGAGTTAGTACGCAGTAATAAATTCCTAAATTATTTGTAGGTCCTTCGACAAGCAAATCAGTACAAGTTCTTGACATAGAGGCACTCGAACAGTTGGATAAAGATGATGCTTTGTTTGGTAGTGATTATTCTGACTTAGATCCTGATTTCACAATGAATACTGCAGAAAACGACAGTGATTCTGATGTATCTGCTGACGTAGAAAATGAAAACGTTGACATTCAAAATGTAAATAAAAATATGGAAACGGCATTTTTGATTTTAGAAGATATTTTACATAGAGTTTGGTCATCAGTAAAACCTCTAAAACGTCGCATGAAAGCCAAACCTGGAGAATGAAAAAGAAACTTAATTAAGATCAGAAGAGCTGAGGGACTGGCGTATACGTCTAATGGAAAATTGCATCCTCCGAAAATTCCTAAATCTGTGAATTGTGAAAAATGTTCATTTAAATGCTCGAGTTATTTCTCTGAAGAAGACAGGAATGCTTTGTGTAGAAATTATTACAGTTTAGATTTTGTCGGTAGAAAAAATTACATCCTGTCTTGTATTACAGTGAAGGAAATAAAAACTCGACTCTTGCAGCGATCTTCAGAAAAAAAAGCGAGAACATTTAGCAAAAAATTTTTTTTTTCTAAAGACTCGGAACAAATTCAGGTGTGTCAGAAATTTTTTCTTGCCACGCTTTGCATTTCTGTAGATGTTATTAGTGACGCCGTGGCGAAAAGAGATAGTTTGGGCATTTACAATTCAGAAGACCAGAGAGGTAAAAAGCAACCTCCCAACAAGACAGATGACAACGATGTAAAATTTGTTAGAGAGCACATTGAATCTTTCCCAATCATGGAGTCCCACTATTGTCGTAAAGACAGTAAAAAGAAATATCTGTCGACAGATGTTAAGTCTATAAGTAATATGTATAGACTTTACGAAGAAAAATGTAATGAGCTAGGTCAAAAAATAGTATCAGAAAATAAATATCGCAGCATTTTCTGTAATGAGTACAACATTAGTTTTTATAAACCAAAAAAAGACTTATGCAATGTGTGCAGTACATACAACAAAGCTAATGGTGATACAAAAGTTTCCTTAGAAACCAACTACCGAGATCACATTAATAGAAAAAAAGTTAGTTCCGATGCAAAAGAGGCAGATAAAGAACGAGCGAACACAGATTCTACTTTCATGTCCATAACAGTAGATTTACAGGCAGTTCTTCAGATACCTTCGGGAGGTGAAAGTATTTTATACTATTTGCGGAAACTGGTTTTGTATAATTTTACCGTTTATGAGGCTCGTTTGCCCAATGATGCCTATTGCTTATGTTGGTCAGAAATTAATGGAAAAAAGGGAAGCTCTGAAATCGGTACATGTTTAAACCACTACTTAACAAACTGTCTTCCAGTGGATGTTAAATATTTGACCATTTTTTCTGACACATGTAGTGGTCAGAATAGAAACAAAAACATTTCAGCACTTCTTTTGTGGGCTGTCCAAAACCACCACCAGTTAGACATCATTGAGCAAAAGTTTTTAGAAAGTGGACATAGCCACATGGAAGTTGACTCTATGCACGCGGCTATTGAGGATGCTTCTAAGAATGTGTCTATAAATAGCGTTTCAGATTGGAAGAATGTTTTTAAACAGGCAAGAAAGAAACAAAAAAAGACTAAGAAAACGGATAGTGCGAAAATTAAATATGACGTGGATAATTATAAAGTAAAAGAATTCAAATATAACGAAATGATGGACCTTAAAAAACTAGCTGCTAAAATGTTAAAAAATACACAAAAGGATAATTTAAATGAAAAAGTGCAATGGCTTAAAATTAAAAGGATTCGGTATGTAAAGGGGGAGAAATACAAAATATTCTTTAATTATGATTTGTCTGATGATTTCCTTTTCATGAATGTGTCCTCGTTAAATACGGCAAAAAATACACCGAAAACAAGATTACGCGCTCACTCAAATCCCGCTTCTGTCGTTAGTGTTGAATATCCAACAGAAGTAGAGTCATTATACGACAATCCTTTGCCCATAAGTGCAGCCAAGAAAAAAGATCTGGAATCCATGTGCAAAAAAGGTATCATTCCCGAAGAACTTCATCCCTGGATCCGTAGCTTGAACACCGTTAACGTATTGCCTTCTTCTGATGATTCAGACTGATTAAATTGAAAATTATTTATGTTTGAACACAAAATGTATCATCATGACCAATTTTGTATGTTTTGTTTTTGTATTTTGATAGTCGTGATTTGATTGCTGAGCAACAGCCTATTATGTTTTGATATCTTTTAGAATAAAAACACTTATTAACAATTTTCTCCAATTATTTTTAATGTGAAACCCAATAACTCTTTCCTTCATTACAATAAATGTTCAATAATTTATTATGTAAATGATAAAAGTAGGCATGAAAAGTTTATTCACAATCACTGATGAATAACCTACTTATATTCAACACATTTACTCTGTAACCGTTCAAGAACCTAGATTTATTACATTCTAAACTTTCAATTTCGATTATCTCCAAACAGGGGATTTGTTACATATTGGGTTTTACCTCTCAGCCCTCGTTATGATTTTTTGCCAAATGATAATTTGAGTAAAATAGTTTGGGAAGTGATACTTTGGGAAAAGATTTTTGACCAAACATTAGTAAACCACCGCAAACCATTAAGGACAGGCTCAAAGAAACACTAAATAATTATGAGAGTAGAGGTAAGTTGAAGGACCAACCGCATGGTGTAACAATCTTGTCATAGTAGAAAAACCAGATAAATCACTTAGATTATGCTTAGACCCTAAAGAGTTAAATCAGGCTGTACTAAGCGAAAATTATCAGATCCCATCTCCTGAAGAAATATATAATTCACTTGCAGGTAAAAGTGTCTTCACAGTACTAGACCTAAAGGATGGGCTTTTTCGAGTGGACCTAGATCATTCATTGTTAAAAATGAGAAGGGTAACTTGGATCGGAGGAATGAAAGACATATTCGGCCAAGTAGAAATAAGTTTATTGTTAAAGATGATTAAATAATGGAAACACCAATAGAGTCTCAGTCAATTCAAGGACCAGCAGAAACACAAAGTACAAGTACAAATTTAGTTAGTCAAGATGCAAATGTGTCTATTAGTGATATATAGAGGACATACTATCGTTATTTATCGCAGTTGTTGAATTAAATTCAAGTGCTCTTTTAGTTATCGAAGCCTCCTTAAGATAATTGGTCTGCATTTAAAATAATCAGCCGTGTTTCATAATCATAATGTTAACTGAAACACCGAGCAGTTCTACAAATGAGCTAGTGTTTATTACATCCAGAAGAGGAGGCCAAGTGTTATTATACGAAGGCCATAAATACAATAAAGGAAAACTGTACGCAAATCGTTCACGGTTCTGGGCATGTGCGAATTACAAGATATGTAGGGGCAGTCTAACAGTTTTGGAGAACCAAGTTACAGCTAGTGTTCAGCATCATGATGGTTGCGTACCAAATCAGAAAAATATTGTGCTTAAAGAACTAGACATATTACGGCAAAATGTGACCAGTAACTGTCTACCTATTCCGAAGCAATATAATGGATGAATATGTCGCTTAACAAATCAAGGAATACATTTATTAGAGCCGTTGCCTACATTCAGTTCTATACATACAGGTCTATACAACGCCAGAAACAATTTGCAAGACATTGAAAAGAGCGTATTCCAGAATGCGACACATTTTTACTAGCCGGCTATGAAGATTATAACAAAATGTTACAGGCCGTTTGATGAATTGGACTAAAAACTAAACTTATATCCGATGTGCATTTATTTTCATGATCTGTCATGTTATCAATATCATTCACGATTTCTCTTGAATTTATTCACTTCGTTGTTAATAAATAATAAAACGTTAGCCATGAGACCATTTTCTAAGCCTGTCAATGATTTGATTAATAAAATGTTGGAAGAAGGGCTGTCGACTAGGAAAATAGCCTAGAAATTAACCGTAAGCCAGTCGGCTGTGCAGAGAATGAGACAAAAATGAACAAAACCTTTGAAGAATAACACAGGAGGGCGAACAAAAAAGTTAAGTCCGCAAGACACGCGTAGAATTGTACATTATATGGTCACTGGAGAAGCAAAATCCACATCGCATGCCGCCTCACTCTTATGAAAACAAACAGGAAAGGTAGTAAGTAAATGGAAAGTGATAAGAAGTCTTCAGGGTGCAAAATTTCGAGCAGTGGAGAAGAAAAAGAAACCGTTAATTAGTAAGAAAAATGTAAAAGCTCGAAAAATGACTGGGCCAAGGTAATTTTTTCAGATGAAACTAAAATTAACAGATACTCAACGGACGGCCGTCAATGGAATTGGAAAAGAGTAGGAGAAGGGATTAACATGCGAGATTTCATACAAACTGTCAAACATGGAGGGGGTAATATCATATAATAGGGGGTAGAAAAAGTGGTAAAGGGCATGGGTAAACGTTTGGCTGCAGTGAAAAAAGCTAAAGGAGTATGGACAAAATATTAATACTGTAAAATTTCTAAGAAATATGTGGTGCAATACTGATTCAATGTTTATGTTACTTAGAGGAGCAAAACTGATTCAATGTTAATTTTAGTATAAAAAAATTATTACGGTATTTCCAACTTAATGATTACCCTTAGGATTATGTTTATAGTGTACATTTTCTTAAAATAAAAGTATTCAAGCGAGACTGTTTATTTCTTTAATTTTTACACGATAAATATATGAGAGTCATTGACATTGGTTCACTTGTGCTACTAACTGTACATTCGATTTTGAATTGTCGGCAAGAAATGCTTAATAGCATTTCTACACAAAAATACAAGTTGTAATTCGAGGCTATTACTTTCATTATTATCAGAGCTTAATGCGAAAAGCCAGACGTTTAGGAATAAAAAAAACGTCGAGAGTTAATAATAGTCACGTTTGCCTCTGTGCAGGGCTGGCAATTTTTCGGGTCGAAAACATAGAGGAAGGTTGGATGTACATATAAGGCGAGAGTCCACAAGACACTAAAATTGCAAAATTTAACGCATATATGTACAAAACGTAGATCGCAAACACAGAATTTCGTAAGATATGGTGTTGTCATAAACAGCAGCACCGTACTACGAACTATGCAGAGGGGTGGAAGTCTAGAGCAAAGAGATTTATAGGTCGTACATATCCAACACTTCCACATTTACTCTCGGTATTACACGACGACGCCACATTTTACGCTGTTTCTGAGTCCAAGCATAACAAAAAATTTAATACAAAAAAAAAACCTTGAATATCATTGAAGTTAACTTGGATAAATAGAGCCGTGTCTCATTTAGAAAACCATGACATAACAACAGGACATTTTCTGGAAAAAGTATGCCCATAGTGACCGTTGCAAAAGTGTTGTTTGCAAATTTCGGGTGATAATTTTCACTAGTGCACGTTCCCAATACAATATACATTCATGAGCAAAGTTTATGAATTATTCTACATTCAAACTGTTTGATGTACTTATTTAGGTTTATCTTCATTTTAAAAATGATCATTGATTTAAGTATTTGTCAATCGTTAGCTTGCCAAACGTTGTTTTTGAAATGAATATTTATAAAACTTTTTTTATGAAATGATTGGATACCACTTATTTTAGTTTTCTAAGAAAGGAAAGTTTTGTTGTGGTGCATAATATGATTGAGATAAATAAACTAAGTAATTTTTAACAAGCTGTTAATTAACTTTTAATGTCATATTATACAAGAAATTAAATAGCTGTTTGACAAAAACAAATTCATATTAGTAGTTAAGTTTTGGTTGTAGTATTCAGTAAGTAGTTAGTAAAGTACCTACTTACTGAATACAACAACCAAAGTAAGCATATACAGCGTCGTGTAAGACTGAAACGATTGTTTTAGACCATATCGTGAACTGAAATGAAGTGCAAGTTTTTGACATTGACCTTTCTACTGTTTTCCAATTCGGAATAAGGGTCTGAATCTAGGGTTTTAGTCTTCGCGGCCGTGTTCCTGCCACCCTGTATAACGTTAACAATAAACAGTCGAACTATCATTCTAAAACATTACACAACATTTCTGACACCACGCCATGAACCATATTTAACGAAAACCTGAGAAAGTCAGCCATTGCCTCTGCATGGGTCGGGCCAAAATCCGTACAGTTGTTGGGCGACTTAAACACTGCAGTCCACTCTTCTTCCCCAGCTGTGCAGTGATAGGTGCAAACACGCGTCCCGCGTGATATTAAAAAAAATAGTTTGCATAGGAAGTTTATTTTAACAATATTTGAAACTTCTCCGAAGTCTTTTCGGGGACACCCAGGAAATACGCAAATGTCTTCGACTTTTGGCGTCCGCACTAATCGGTGGTAGTAATTGTTTCCAACGCAGATATCCGACATTTTGCTGAATTTTCGTATTCTATTTTAAAAATCGACCAGTAAGTAATTAATTTGCTAGAACACATAAATTTCCTCTATATATCACATTAATCATTTCATGACATGAATGCATGATATCGTCGATGAAACTGCAATACCGCGTAACTAACAATGGCTAATGCCGCGTAACTAACAAATGTGTCAAATTTGAGTTTTCGCGGCTGTAGGTAGAGCACTGTGATAGGCTGCAGACGGCATTGACAGCTGTGTCGATAACCAATCAGAAAGCTCCAAAGTCACGTCATGTCGATACCGCGAGAGAGCATGTCGTTTTTTCAATTCCGCGAATGTGCATACAAGTATAGAGATGACGTATTATTCAATTGTGTAATACCGCGTAAGTGCTTTATATAAATACATACTGGTAAATTTGGATGCTTAATATAATAAACAGCTAAATTATGGGGTTAACAAAGTTATTTAGCGTTTGGGATGTTAGAGAGTAGTCTAAAATAACAGACACGTATTTTTTTTTAGCGGCCCAATCTCAACCTGCACGGGTAGCACAAGTTGTATTTTCTCGCTTGTCGCTCAGTGCGTCGCTATCGTTACTGACTAGATAGAAAGGGAGATCCGACCGATAAACAAGTCGCGGGCAACTTGTGCTAGCCGTGCTGTTGGGAGAAAATGACCTCCAAAGTACTGAAAAGTGACTAAACCCTCTAACTTCTATAGAGAATTAAAAAAAAACAACATGCTATTTTCCTACTTTTTTTGATTATGTTTAAGAACATGAAAAAATAATGAACACGTGTTTTGTTATATCGGCTAAAACTCATATTTTAAAAAAAAAAGCCTTCAAAGTTATATACTTCTCATTAAAGATACCTACACTTAATATTATTTGTTTTTTTTTATATGAGTTTTAGCCAATATAACAAATCACGTGTTCATTATTTTTTCATGTTCGTAAACATATAATCAAAAAAGTAGGAAAATAGCATGTTGTTTTTTTTTAATTCTCTATAGTAGAAGTTAGTGGGCTTAGTCACTTTTCAGTACTTTGGAGGTCAATTTCTGCCAACAGGATGAGGTTGGGCCGCTAAAAAAAATACGTGTCTGTTATTTTAGACTACTCTCTAACATATATCAAAATAAACCAAATCGGAGCCGGACAGTTGGGTACCTTTCCTTGTGAGTCTGTTCCTTAGGTATGGGAGCGGCACGGGAGGGGTGACAAGTCACGTGATTGGGTGTGTCCTAACTATCTCGCTATACACGATAAATTATAATGAAGATATCTTTTACGATATGCTTATGATATTTAAGAGCGTGTACCTAACTCAAATTGATGAATATTTTGGCGTGTGACAATAAAAATAAAAAACCGGACAAGTACGAGTCGGACTCGTCCACCGAGGGTTCCGCACAAATTTGTAGGTTCATATTATAAATAGTTCCGGAATCAAGCCTCGCAGTTTTTTCCGAGCTTATTACTTAATAAAGGAATAGAAAATATATAAATAACACATGGTTATATAATAAAAAAAAAAAATATTATTATTTACAACTGAAATTCTAAATTAAATTAATCTGACTCCATATCGCTAGGTATGTATGGCTCGAATCACTTTCTATATCTGATTCCTCATCTCGTAAATTTATAATAAGTTGATCCATGATCTCGTCACTGAGATGGTAATTTTTATAATACTCTTCCTCCACTTTCTTTACGTGACTGACACATTTTTGCCATTTCTCCACTGAATACTTAGAAAATAGCTCAGCCAGAGCTCGTTTCTTCTCAGTTAAATTTAAATTAATACAATTTCGTGCCAGTTCACCCTTCATATCTCCCCATACTAATTCGATAGGGTTTAAATCCGGATGATATGGTGGAAAATAAAGTACTGTATGACCCTTTTCTTCCAATATGACATCAATTTTGAATTGTTTTTCTGGTTTATTTCGTTTTATTAATTCTAGTAAATCCCTCTTTTTCATCGCTTCAGTATATTTAAAATTATGGCGTTTTAACCAATCCTGCATTTTCTTTTTCAAGGAACACATCGTGGGTGGTTTATCCACCTCGCTGCAAAGGTATTTCGCGTTATCCATAACTATTACTGATCTAGGAGGAAGTCCAGGCAAAAGTTTTTCGCGAACCCACTTTTCGAAATTGTTGGAATTCATATTTCTATGATAGTCTTCTGTCTTTGTATTTGGTTTGAAAATGGTTAAAGCGTTATCGACAAATCCTGGACTTCCTTCAGCATGCACGATGACCAATCTATTTCCTTTACCAATAGATGACAATGCACCTCTTTCAGAGTCTGATTGCCAACACGCTGACACATTATGGGATTAATTTACGTAAGTTTCATCATGAAAAAATATTGGACTGTCTTGTGATCTTAATTTTCTTATTGCCGTAATATATTTGCCTCTCCATTGTTGAATTGAATGGCGTTCTATCAACATTTTTCTCTTTGATTGGCATTTTCTGTATCGGAATCCTAATTTACGTAATATAAGTCTCAAGTATGTATAACCACATTTAATAACTCCATCTTCCGCTAAAACTTGTCTTAGTTAATTGATCGTGGGAATTTCCTTTCTTATTATGTAGAATTCTGTAATCTTTCTTCTTATAACACCTTTAACGAAATCTTCAATTTCTATTTTCTTTTTTCTCGTCTGTTTAGGCCTTCTTGGTGAAGATAACTTCACATTACTTTCCACACTTTTTCCCTGTGCGTTGTACACTTCTTTCTGACAATCCTGTCACCATGGCAAAAGTTTTATGTATATTAATGCCATCTTCATGCTCAGCAGAATAGGAATCATTTTTTTTATTTTAAAATATTCGTACACTTTATAAACAGTTTGTTTAGTTTGAGCCCTTATTGGAGGACTCATCTTTGGTTGCAAATCCCTCGTGCGTTTTACTTGAAGGGACCTGTTCAATTAACACGTATTGACGACAGCAAAGCTGACGCCCGAATGAAGTTATGCGTCGTTTGACGTTCCGTAAGAACACCCCTCCCGTGCCGCTCCCATACCTAAGGAACAGACTCAGTTATGCGTTAGACCTATAGTAATGTGCAAAGAACGAAAATTTCTTCGTACATTACTCGGTTTTGTACGAAGAATATTTTTTCTTTGTGCAATACTAGTAATGTACGAAGAACAAGGGGAAAAAATTGGCCAATGGGCGCCGATGCAGGCGCCCATCGGTCCGGAGAGCCAGAGGAGATGTAGGTTCGAATCCTGCCTAAGACCGACGAAAGATTTTCGATTTAATATAGTTTAGAATTTTGTAACAGACGTTTCTGTTAAATTTAAAATTCTTTAGAATAAAGTGGCCCATTGTACTCATGCTAATTTCAATGTAACTTGAAACATGAGTGTCGTTTGTTAATAAAACAACGACGGATGGCGTCAGCAGCCGAGTATGAAAAAGCAAGCGATTACTAATTTCGTGTATCTTAAGTAGCGTCTTGGTGGCATAATTGGTAATGCGCCTGCATCAGCCCGGAGAGCAAGAGGAGATGTAGGTTCGAATCCTGCATAAGAACGACGAATTTTTTTCGCTAATATATTTATTTTGGTTGTCTAGACTGTACAACGTGTGCATACGGATATATAAAATTTCCCATAGTCACATTCACTAATGTGGCAATTGGGTGCGACTAAGCGTATCGGTTGGAATACTGTGATGTGAATTTTAGACTTTTGCACTTTGAACTTTTTGTGTGTTTATCGAACGCATCCTTTAGTAGAAATTTTGCATATAGGACGATTTGTTTGCTGGAAGTTTTGCATGTTGAACGGCTTGCGACTAAACCCTACAATAGAATCACTCCGACCGGTAGAAGAGTTTTTAAAATATTATTAAGGTACCTGTTCCATGGATTACGATAAATGATTCCGCAAATCACATAGTCAAGCAGCATAATGTTCAGTTGAGAGCATGCAAAGAGCTCTAGAAATCCAACCAATATCCAAATTACAGTCAGACCTGAAATTTTAGTAAGTTATGCTATTAGATTAATACCCATCCTGGTGGAAATGTTTTGGGAAAGCCTTTGTCCTGTGGACTTGTTTCGGATTATATAATATCATAAAGATGGTGCACTAAGATATGAATGCGTAAATATTATGAACAAAACTAAATCTAGTCGCGAACTTAGTAGTAGTGTGGTTAATCGTAAACCTAAATAGACTACGCCCAAAACTGGAAAACACGTCTCTAAACAATGCAAGCGGCAAATCATGTAGCAGTTGGAGTGACAACGTTAAAAGAGGGTTTTGACCCTGCAGAATACCTCTGCCTGTCTCCAGTCCGAAATTTTGAACCGGAAGTATGCTATACCAGAAAAGATGCAGCCCATACAAAACTTTTCGTTGTACATTTAGTAAATCGTTGTTTCAGTTTCCTAAAAAAGGTATGTTGTGAAGGACATCATAGTCATGGTAACCCAAATTTTTTGTCCCTCCAGCTCTATCTTTCGTCGCCATCTTGGAAAAACAGACATTTTTTTATATTTTTTGCGTATACTGTCGTCTAAGTTCATTCTAGTGCTAATCATGGTTCTAATATTGTGGAATACAAAATTTGCTAAAAAAATCGATTCTAATATTTTTTCCATGACCCCTAGGGACGAAGATACGGAATCGTCTATGGAAAGCTAGCGTTAAAAAATTCTACTTTGATCTAGTTTTGCTGCCATATTTACGTTTAAGTGCATTTCATTTATGTCAATCCATTCTTCATTCACGAGCACATGGTACCTAGCATAAACTTATTACACTAGCGTAATAGACGAACAGTGATGTGATTGAAAAAACCGATCTTTACAGCATAACCTATCTTTGAGAGAACGAAATAAAAAATAAATGACGGCAGAACCCGGATTGACATCAGTTAGCCTCCTTTAGCCTCATGTTGAAAAGCGTCCTCGTGTTTCTTTCGTCGTTTTCTTTGCAATCCCGTTTATTTATCTCATAAAACTATATAATCAGCAATGGTATTGTGTTCTGTGTTGAACTTTGTTATAATATAATTTAAGTAGCTATTACACAAAAATCGATTGATTGATTTTCATTGGTTCTTGAAGTTGGACAGCAATGTTCTCGACCAATCAGCAAACACGCCGACAAAAACATTCTTGGTCTGTCCTTATAAGTGACGTTTTGTGACCCCAAACAAGACCATCTATGGCCATATTTCCGAACAGTGTTGTAAAAAAGTATTTATTTATTTATTTATTGTAAAGTGTCAGTTTTCCCAAGATGGCGGAGAAAGATATAGAGCTGAAGGGACAAAAAAAATGGGTTACAATGACTATATTGTCCTTTACCACATATGAAAAAACCTAACAATCAGACCTTATTAAGGGTACTGGAACAACGATTTACTAAAAGTGGGACGAATTTTTTTGTATGGGCTACACCTTTTCCGGTATAGCGTACTTCCGGTTCAAATTTCGGACTGGCGAAAGCGAAATCCGTATTCTGCAGGGTCAATACCCTCTGATAACGTTGTCACCCCAACTGTTACATCATTAGCCGCTTGCATTCGACTTCTTCAAAAATGATCCTACTCTAAAACGTTTTACCGGTGCAGCGAAATTAACTACGATGTACAGTTAGCGGCAAAGGTTGCATGGATACGTTTATTACCTAAAATATATTAATCAGTTGCATTTAAGATTAAAGAACAATAAACTAGTTGTCGTTGCTACCTGAACTAGCTTGATTAAATAGCTATAGCGATCGATTACTTCCGCACCTACCTCGCAAGGCTATATACATCCTATTTATAGAACTGCATATTGTAGTCATTGTGACCCGTGTTGATATTTCAGTTCAATCATTCGTTAGATTATAGTCATTCCACATTGATCAAAACTTTGGAAAATTAAGTTTAAATGCTCTTTGCGCGGCTCAATTGTCATATCCATATTTATATTTATATTCATATTCATATTATTTATTGGTAATATATACATTACATGTCAGTTTAGAACTATTACAGGTATTATATGAATTTCTAATAAACAACATTAAACTTATTTCTTATATATTTCATTATGGCTGTAGAAAGCCTGCTCAACAAGCCATTTTTTAAATAGTGTTACGTTTAAATAGTGGTGCGCTTTGCGTAGTAGTAATGTCATCCGGGGGCGATAATGACGTCATATATAGGTGAATAAAAAACTTTTTTGGGCACAAAACTGATACATTGGCTCAGTATCAAGTAGAATTCGTAGTCCACTATTATTATCATTGACGCAGAGGCGGTTGCTGGTGACATGGATACATGTATCCGCGTTCTCATGTACCGAGCTTAGTTTTCCGCGTCTGCTGAAGCATCGTCCCACTAACTGTAGTGCCACCCAATGAATCGCGAGGTCAAAATTTGGAATCGGATGAATTCACTTGGCAGTGATTGTAACCTTGGATACGTTAAACTGATTTCACCCGGTAGCCATCCGCCACCCTTTGGGGGTAGAAGGGAGGGGTGTTATTCAAAGTTACACGCCGCCGCGCTTAAGATAAAAAGTCATATCCGTTTCAATTTACCTACCACCTTGAGTGTGGTATCATTTTCTGATAATCAATTTTTAATATAATAAATAAATATAATAATGACACTCATTCATATAAATTTATTAAGATACAGGTTCCTTTAATCTTTTTTGTTTCAACACCCAATTTTTTTAAAATATATTTTATCTACTACATCATATTTTCATAAAATATGGTTGAAACGCCCAATTCAAGCAGATTTCAAAAAAAAATTGTCATAAACCATTTATTTGAGACGTTTATTATAAATAAATATACCCGTGCAGCAGCGCGAAGACTCGCGAGGGTAAATGAAAATTTGAACTAATTTAGACGAGGACTCGCCGCGCGGCCCGCTGCAGTATACTATTGATATCATAGATTGATTACATATTACTGACGTAATTAACAAATTAAATTAAAAGTGGATTCACAATACTTTCTAAAAACGTGATGCTTTTGTATTTAAAACAGTACCAGGGAGAAGGTACTTATTGGCTCACAAACAAGAGCCCAGACATTAGAATAGCTTAAGGGTGGATTAATTTTCTCCCTTAGGCCAAATCGGGACAATTTTAGGGCCGAATCTTAAGTACCCAAAATCCGTGCATGCATGACTCTATGTATGAATGTAGAAGAAGCAAAAGAGATTTGTCGGGACCGTATCAGTTGGAAAGAAGTGGTGTCTGCCTACCCCTCTGGGAAACAGGCGTATTATAATGTAAAGTTATGTGTAATGAATTAGTTTCCTACGTGACAATGAAAACAATAAAAATAACTGTTCCATATGCTGTCCTTAGCCTGTGACACTATGGAGGTACCGACTGAAAAATAACCGAATATTACGGGCGGTATTTTTTTAGCAGCATCGATCGTTGTAAAAATAACATCGACCCCTTTAACCACGAATAAGCTGATACGAGGATAATGATACATGTTGCTAACGCTATAGCTGATACAGACGTAGTGGTCATAGTAAAGTCATGCGATTCAAAGCTACTAGATAATATTGAATTGTGGGTCCACATCGGCACTGGAAAAAAATTAGCAGTTTTATATCATGTAACAAAATCGCAGGCTCTTTAGGTTTAATTTTAAATTACCTTAATACTTATTTTCTTACAATGCATTCCAGTATTCCATGCTTTAACTGGGTGTGACACAATGTCGGGGTTCAGTAGAAGAGGGGAAAAAAAACTACTTACTAAGCATGGAACAATTTTCGATAAGAAACTTACGGATTCAAGATGCTAGCTAATAGAGACGTAGAAAACGCTAGTCAAATTGTTCAAAAGTTTATTATAACGATGTATCATAAGTAAGTTTGTAATAATATTTTTTATTATATATTTCAGATGCAACCAGTACACATTGTTGAACGAGTTCAGGAGGAGTTAACAACACAACTAAGAAACAAAAAGATCGTAGTTACAAACATAATTATGTCATTAAAAACAGCTGACACGGTCGTTACATCACCTCGGAAAGTACCTAATCTGTTTAACGAATATTTCGCGTCGGTAGGTGAGACGAGCTCGGGATCCCAACTGGCTGCGACGCGCGCTCACATACCCGTGCATACCCTCGTCGCAAATTCAATATTCATTCAGCCGGTAACCGGAGCCAAAATAAAAATAATAATAAAGCTACACAAAAATAGACAAGTTTCGGTACTGATGAAATTCCACCCTGTCTTATAAGACTCTGTTCAGGAGAATTAACACAACCACCACGATTAATTAACCAATCATTTGATGAAGGGATATTTACTTAAAATTTCAAAAATTAAATCTTTTTTTTTAAACCGGTTGGTGACACGAGTAATGCAAGCCAATATCGACCAATAGCGCTTTTACCGGCCGTATCTAAAATATTTGAAAAATGTATGTCAAATGGCGTTTATAACTTTTTCGAGAAATACAATATTCTAGACAAAGCCCAATACGGATTTAGAAAACACCACTCAACCTCACATGCGGTTTACTAATATATATCAAAAATCTTAAACCATATAATCAATAAAACTTATAGTGTAGTGCTACTTCTGGACATGACGAAAGCATATGAAAAAGTATCTCACGAAATATTACTTGGTAAATTGTATAGCATTGGCCCATAAATGGTTCCAATCTTAACTGCGGAACCGTAAACAATGTGTGCAAATAGACTACTTTAATAAAAAAATCCAAAGAAGTAAACAAAGCTAACTCTGAAATACGTCACACCACATGTTTGATTCCGCAGGGTAGTGTTTGTGGATATTTGCTATTTCTAGCATATATAAACGACCTACCAAAATGTATAAACACAAATACTACCTGCGCTGCGTTATGTTTGCGGACGACGTCTCATTTTTGTTTGATTGTACAAATAGTGCCGAATGTAATCTACAGCTTGAATATAATTTTAACGTCATAAAGAGATGGCTAAATGACCATAATTTGGAAATGAATTTGAAAAAAAAACAAAAATTATACAGTTTAAACCTACACAAAAAAGGCATTGGAATTAGAGTTAGACATAGACACATTTTAATATAGAAGAAGTTAATGAATTTAATTTTTTAGGTATAAAAATTGACTCTGCTAGAAATTGGAAAGGACATATCCAAAATATTAAAACGAAATTATCTAAATTCGTGTATGCCTTAAATTTACTAAAAAATAATACAGACTTTGAGTGTATGTTATCTGCGTACTACGCATACGCACATGCGTGGCTCCGCTATGGCGTGGTGTTGTGGGGAGACAGCTCTGAGGCCTGACAACTCATTGTTTTGCTAAAGAAGTGTATTCCGAGTCCTAGCCAACGTACGCATCCCCAATAGTTGTCGCCCGTATTTTATTAAATATAAATTGTTAACCTTGCCCTGTATTTATATAATGCAAGCATCTTTTTTTACTAGTAAAAACCCACATTTATAGTATAGGAACAAACTATTGCTACCAAAAACTAACTTAGCAATGTATAGGAATAGTCCTCATTATAAATGTATATGTGTGTGGTGCCGGTAGAGTAGAATAGCACCACCCCAAATCCTCCCGTGGGTATCGTAGAAGGCGATTATGGGATTATTACATTGGAAAGATCTCCTCCGGCGGGATAGGCGTCGTTAGCATTGGGCTGCTACCTATCTAGGAGAAGGAAAACTCCGAATTGAAACCCGGCGGGATAGGCGTCTTTAGCATTGAGCTGCTACCTATCTAGGAGAAGGAAAATTCCGAATTCAAACCCGGCGGGGTAGGCGTCGTTAGCATTGGGTTGCTACCTATCTAGGAGAAGGAAAACTCTAAATTTAAACCCGACCCTGCATAATGGACCATGCTAGCACCATTTGAAAGAGTAATACCCCAGGAGGGTACTGGCAATGCCAGAGAATCCCTCCCCAGGTCTAGCCTGGGCAGCCCTTCGTACTCTGGGGGGGGGGCGAAATAGTGCGTGTATGGTCAGATCCCTCCGGGGATCGGAACTGTGGCGATGCCGTTTGCCACGCGTCACGCCGTGTTCGTAGGGGGGTTGGCAAAAAGCGGGCCGCTGAAAGCCGCCTTGCTACGATGAATGTTTGTGGAGGGGTGGATCATAAAGTAGATGAGGTATGTATGATGATGAAAGAAAGAAAACTAGATGTTTTATTTGTGACGGAGACGAAGAAAAAAGGGGTGAGTACGTCCACGCACGGAACCTTGACGGCATTGTGGTCCGGGGTCCCGGTATCCGAGCACGGTCGTCAGGGAGTTGGTATCGTACTCACAGAGCGAATGGCGGAATGTATGCAAGAGCATGAATGTGTGAGCCCAAGACTTCTCTGGGTGAGACTCAATGTAGGCCTCACCCATTTATTCGTAATTGGGGCTTATGCCCCCGATACGAATAAATCAAAAAAAGAACGGGAGAAGTTTTGGGAAAGTTTGCATGAGGTTTCAACGAAATGCAAGGAGAATGAAAGGATTATTTTACTAGGCGATTTTCATGGTTGGACAAGCGTGCAAAGGGATGGTTATGAATCGGTACTAGGTAAGTATGGTGATGAGCGAGTGAACGAGAATGGCAAATGCCTTCTCAATGTATGTTTGGCTAAGAATCTCTGCGTGACAAACACTCTGTTTGATCACAAAGAGATTCATCAGTATACGTGGAGACGTCAGAATGAGAAGTCTATGATAGACTTGATGAAAGAGCAAGAATGAACGTCCAGAATGGTGGGATACAGAGGTAGATGACATAGTGAAAGAGAAGAAAAAGTGTTGGTTGGATTTTGTAGCTGTACAGCCAGCACAAGATCTAAGCGACAGAAAGAAAGAAGAATACAATAGATCAAAGAAAAGAGTGAAAGAAGTTGTGGCTAGAAAGAAAGATTTAGTGAATTTCTCTGACAACTTCCGGTCGAATATTAAACTCTTTTGGAGCTTGATAAAATCGGATCGGGGGAAATCAGAGAAAACTAAATTAAGCGCCGTGAGGGATGAGTGTGGAGACTTGATATGTGAGGAATAAAAAATGCTTGATAGATGGAAAACTTATTTTGAAAGCTTGTTTGAATGCGAAGATGTTTGCCTTGAGCCAGATAGTATGAGTAAGGATGTAAATAGCGAAGATGAAAGTCTGATTAGCATGAGTGAAATCGTGAAAGCTTTAAAAAGTATGAAAGCGGGAAAGTCGGCAGGTTGTGATAGAGTGTCGATAGAAATGCTGAGGAGAGGAGATGGTGAGGTGGGTAGTCTGTTGTACCGCCTTTTCAATGCATGTTGGAGTAGCGGCTGAGTCCCGGAAGAATGGGTCAAGGCCGTTATCGTCCCTCTGTATAAAGGAAAGGGGTCACAACAAGACTGCAAAAACTACCGCGGTATCAGCCTCCTTAGTGTTGTCGGCAAAGTATACGCGAAGATTTTAATTGAAAGGGTATTGAATGTTACGAATGACAAAATCTGGGATGTACAAGCAGGATTTCGAAAGGGAATGGGATGTAGCGATCAGGTCTTTTCACTACGGTCTATCACAGAAAAGTTTTTGGCTATCAACCAAAAGGTTTTCTGTGCTTTTGTGGACCTGGAAAAGGCCTATGATAAGGTAGATAGAAAGCAGTTGTGGACGGTGCTGTCTAGGTATGGAGTTAGCAGCAACCTGGTGCAGGCTTTGAGGTCCCTTTATGAGGGCTCTAGAGCCTGTGTCAGGATCAATGGGGCATACTCGGCCTGGTTTAATATCTCTAAAGGTGTTAGACAGGGCTGTGTTGCCTCACCATGGCTGTTCAATCTATTCATGGACAGTTGTATGCGAGATTTGAAAGAGTATGATAAGGGTTTGTGTATGGAAGAGTTGCTAATCAAATGCCTCTTATATGCCGATGATCAAGTTATACTTGCTCCATCGGTACTTGAGTTGCAGGAGATGGTGACAGTGATGAATGAAGGATTTAAGCAAAAGTAAATGTTTAAAAAAACAAAAACCCGCCTTCAAAAATGCAAACAATAAAAAAAAATGCATTTTTGAAGGTGGATTTTTGTTTTTTTAAACATTTATTTTATTTTATACATTTTAGTGATCCTATTTATGCTGTTACGTAGCTCTTCTTCTAAATATTAATGAGAAACTATAAAACATTTCAAGCTCGCCGCAGACAACGCCGCGGGAATGTCATAGTCATATTTAAACCTAAATGTGCTTCGTCATAGTCGCTCAACTACCTTAATCGAAATATCTTATCGCCACCCTTCAAAAAGGTACCGTTAAGGAGTTCCGGTGGCCATCTGTGGTCTTCATCATCAGTTCCACTTCACCATATAGTACTTTTCAAAAGCAAATGCACGAGTTACAGTGAAAAATACCAAAATCGCTATAGGTGTGCCTATAATATTTGAGGAGTTCTCTTGATTTCTCCAAGATCCCATCATCAGATCCTGACGTGTTGACAATGGGACCGACTAGAAAGTATACCCATTCAAACAACGAAAAAATTTTTCAAATAGGTCCAGTGGTCTTCGAGTAATCGGGGAACATACATAAAAAAGAAAAAACCCGACGAATTGAGAGCCTCCTCCTTTTTTTGAAGTCGGTTAAAAAGGGATGAAAGTAAATGTTGCCAAGACCAAGGTCATGGTGATAGAGAAGGACGAGGAGATGACTGATTGCGTGATAAATATAAATGGTGAATTAGTAGAGCAAGTGAATGAATTTGTGTACCTGGGAAGTATGTTTACAAGAGATGGTAAGTGTGAGAAGGATGTCGAGAGGAGGTTGAATGCGGGAAACCAAATTAATGGGGCCCTGTACTCCTTTGTGAGCAGAAGGGGCGTTTCACAAAAAGCGCGACTGGCTGTTCACAATGGAGTGTTGATCCCTACTCTGATGTATGGTAGTGAATGTTGGGTGTCGCAGGACAAGCATGAAAGTCGTATAAACGCAGTTGAAATGCGCTCTTTGCGTAGTATGTGTGGTGTGAAACTAATTGATAGAGTAAGGAATGAAAAGGTCAGAGAGAAATGTGGACTAAAAGAAGATATAATTATTGTCTAAGATTGAAATGGGCATGCTTCAATGGTTCGGTCATTTGGAAAGGATGGATGAAAGAAGATTGACGAAAGAGATATACAGAGCAAAAGTGAGTGGGAGGGTCGAAAGGGGCAGCCCTAGGCGTACTTTTTCGAATCAAATCTGAGAAATACTGGAAAAGGGCCGGATCTTAAGTACCCGAAACCGACGTGCATGCATGAATGTGGAAGAAGCGAAAGAGATTTGTCAGGATCGTAGCAGGTGGAAAGAAGTGGTCTCTGCCTACCCCTCTGGGAAACAGGCGTGATTTAATGTATGTATGTATAAATGTATAATTATAACTAATAAAGTTCCCGATTCGGTTAAACAAGAACCTTGTGACAATTTTTTTTAAAATAGGCTTAAGAAAATATTAATTGAGAAATGTTATTTTACTGTTGAAGACTTTTTGAAAGATGACCAATTAAAATAATCGGATGATCAAACTTTGATATGTGCATGTACTATAACTAAACGGGTTTGGGTAAAAGTGTTGTCACTTGTAAAATTCATACATTTTCAAGGTGAGCGGCCATTCGTAAAAGTGGTAAATTATGATAGAATTATTAAAAATAAACATATTTTGTTATGTAATGTAATACTCTTAAGTGCATAGGAGCCGAGATATTTAAATATCCATACTTGGGCGTACTTTTGTACTAAAAACTGAATACTTAAATCTTTAAAATCTCCGCTCCGATATTATATAGCGCCATAAATTATAATATATCTATGTGTATTCAGAGGTCCTCTAAATAACTATGTAAAAATCATCCGTGGCCGCTGAAAAAAAAAATGACAATATTCTTCAAACAAATTTACCCAATGCCCTTTATTATTTTGTTTGATTTTATTATTTTATTTGATTTTATTTTAGTTTATATTGTGTGCCCTTTCAGGGCATCATGGTCTGATCTAATAAATGTAACACCTGCACCTGCAAATGATATGTACATGACTTTACAATGAATAAATAAATGAATATATATAAAATAAATCTGTTTTATATTGAAAATACTTGATAATCCGAATTTTCCGCCTATAAGTTGTCGACTCGGATCGACTAATTTTTTACGCTCTTCAATTTCATGTGCATTTCGTTCGAGTCTACCGTAGACCGGTACGAAATTATTAATATAGATGATGTTGTCCATATATTATAAAATATTGTGTGTTGAAACAAAAAAGATAAGATGGTGTTGTGAAACTTCTTTATGTATTTAATAAATGTATATGAAGGAGTGTACAGATGTACTGAAATATCCTCTCACATCGTATTTCCTCGGAAATGTTCCTATTTGTCATGCTATTTCAGTCTGACTCAGTACCCATCAAGACAACGTGGGGGAACGTCGCATTGAGAGTGATAATCGATATAGAGTCGTTAATACCAGAGTATTTTTTGTTAATTAAGATTAAGGTTATTTTCAGTTCTTTTTAATAGTCATGCCGAAATTAAGACCTGAGAAACGTTTAGATCGACAAGCGTGTGAAATTATTTTCAACATTTATTTATATTTCTTCTTGTTCACCTACACCTAATTTCTATATATTTGATCGTGGTGGTTTTAACATCTCGGTGTGATATACTTCAAACTCGTGGTTTGACATTTGACACTGATAACTAAAGAGGCCACCTGTGGTGCCACGCCTCCACAAGAATAAAAAGGGATGGCTTTATGTGCTTCCGTGCGAAGAATGTGAGATGGAGATAGTTTGCTCGCGCCTTGACGGCAGCGTTAAATTCAATTAATTGCTGTTTACTTTAACACCACAACATTTATCGAAAAAATGGTTTACCAGGATTAAGAAGTTACATATTTTCAACTATTGAATTGAAAATCATCGTTAAAGATTATCCTCGTAAGTCCCCGCGTACTTGTACAAGTACAAATTAATTATAATAGTTCAGACCTGACTACTTACTATCATACAAAATATTTTTAACTCTAAACCACTAATTAATAGACTCTAAAACACTATTCTTAATATGTACTTGGTATAGTACATTCGGTAGTTAGGACTACTGCTATTAAGAAAACATAGGGCTTTCGAAGATTCAACCAAAAACATGCAAAAAAGGTGTCATGTTTGTAAAGTAAAAGTATCGAGGATTTTGTTTCTAATTGTGTTTTCACGTTTGCCAGTCTCAAGCAAATATGACCAAGTTTAATATATCCAAAGAACAGACACAAAGGCGTCATGGTTATTGAGATCAAGATCGCGGAACACTACCGACTTTAGCATAGGTGGCCTCTTAAGTACTCTATTTATTAAATACAAACTTGTCACTTAATAATTCAATAATTCATAGATACGTCGGCATCATTCGGAATTAGATGTGAGTTCCGAATTTTCACGATGTGAAAGGATTATTCACTAGATCTGTAATTATTATATTAAAAATGAAAGCCACATCTATGATTTATCAGAAAATGACACCACACTCGAGGTGATAGGTAAACTGATGCCGATATATTTTTTTATCTGCGGCGGCGTGTAACTTTGAATACCCCTCGCTACCTCCCACGGGGTGGCGGATGGCTACCGGGCTAAATCAGCTTTACTTGTCCTAGGATACATCTCATCAGTATCATCATACATCTATGCCAAGTGAATGCATCCGATACCAAATTTTGACCTCTCCATACTATGGGTGACACCACCGCCCGTACTATATAGTATGCTTTACACATTTAAAGACTTTTTCAAGTGCTGGGAAGGAAAACTTTAATACTAGGTATGTCAGGTAATTTAGTATAGAAATGAATACATTGACTAACGAGCGATTTATATACTTATTACTTGCTAGAAAAGCTTAATCAATTGTCAACAATGGTTTAATAGTTATATTAATTCACGTTAAATATAGATTTTAATTGTGGCTAAAGCGTGTTTAAATTTTTTGTATTACGACGACAACTGTTAAAATGCGTTTCTGCAAAACCTTAAAAATCAGTTTAAAATACCAAAACCATGGCAACGATAAAAACCGGCTAAGTGCATGTTCTACTCGCAGTCTCGCACATAAAGGGTTTCGTACCACCGTACAATATTTATATCGATTCCAAAAATACACGTTGCCTTTTACTTTTATTATTTGTTGCTAGAATAGCAAGTGTAGGTATTACGGTTCAAAAAATACAGCTGTGTGACAGACGAACTGACATACGAAACCCTATACATGAACTCGTTTTATGGTATTATTACGGTATAAAATTAATTACCTTGGCATAAAGGCATCATCTTGGTTACGAATAAATGGTGCTCCGGAGCATATGAACCAAGAAACAAATAAATGTAACATTTTGGCAGTGTTTTAACGATTACGTTGTACAAGTGACTCCATAAAAATCTGTCCGTATAACAGGTGAGTTTTATATGATAAATAGGAGTAGGATTAGAATTAATATGAAAATAACTAAATATCACTTACATGTTAAAGTGTAAGTGTTGCAAATTTAAAAATTCGGATTTACTCCATGATGACAAGTAAGCTTGAAGGAAAGCTATTTTTTCCAATTTAATGGCAGGAATAATTGAACGTGTCGACGTAGTTTCTTTCTACCTGGGCAAGAGAAATGTTATGAAAACGTGTAATCATCATAGTGATAATTACACGATTTATTAATTGTCATATTGATTTGACTATACTGGTTATAGAAAAGTTAAATAATCCGATTAACAGTCTTTCAAGAAACTCATTTTTTATACTGTTACTATTATGTTTTCTTAAATAACCCTAATCGTAATCAACTATTATAGATAAAAGATAAATTATCGAGAGCGCGGAATTGCATATGTAGTGGTAATGGTCGTTTACAGGTATTCCATAATATTTAAATTTCCTCTACTTCTCATACCATCAGCATAAAAAGAGGTTTGTTATTTTTTAACCGTCATAAATATTTTAAACTCGAACTTATGAAAAATTTAAATTCACCTTACACCGCTGCCCAATTAGGTAGTTGAAAAAGCTAAAGGTGTTTCTCTCTCCACTATTTATAAAATTATGTCTGAGAGTAAACTTCTCTAGCGGGTAGTCGATATAGCAAAACAGCGATGTAGCGAAACGTCGCAAGTTCAAATTGTCCTGGAAGCAAAACACCCTGATATCAGATGGCCGACATAGCAAAACGTCGAAAAATGACCTGGTAGGCTTTAAGTCCTATAAGCAAAATGCCCTGATATCGGCTAGTCGACATATCAAAACGGCGATGTAGCAAAACGTCGACATCTCAAAAAGTCGCAGTATCTCTTAGTTCTACACGCAGAATGTCTTTATAGCAAAACGTCCACTAGAGTAAATTTACAGTCAGCGTCAAAATAAGATGAAGAAATATATTTTCCAAACAATTTGTCTGGTCGTGGGAAATAATACCTACTCACTGACTGTTAAAATAAAATAATCTGTAAGTAAGTGTGATACGAATATTCTTTTATTGAATTTCCAAGGGGTCACGACACGAGCCCATCTGACATTTTTTTTAATTCTGTCGCATAGCGGGATTCAAAAAGAATGTCGATCTTCCTTCGTTATTATGGAATAAAATGTTTTTTATTTTAAGATCCTGAAATTTTGGTTATTTTCTTAAGCCAAAATAATAAATAAATAAATGTTTTCCCATTAATATTTAGCTGTGCCGGTTGTACTGACCCCCCCCTTTTATACTAACTAACTAATAAATAATAGTAGTTTTTTTATTTTAATTATATTTATTTATATCACTTTATCTTTACCCCTTCTATATATCTAACTAACATAACTCTATAACTAAACCTACCTAATCATAAGAAGTTCATATAAATCTACTTAGTTAAATTGGCCACGTGATCATCTAGTGTATATATTAGGACTCAACGTTATGAACCTGATTAGTAACCCTAGAACTTAAATGAGCAAGAGATTACTATTCATATATCCATTATAATGTAATACCAGATCTTCTAAAACCCAATTATTGGAATAGTATTTAGGTATACCTTATACCTATATACTATGAATAAATTATTTTACTGAACTATAGAATAGGAAGTAGATATTTTAAAATAAACCTATCCTGAAATACTAGAACTTAGAAAATATAAGACTAAATTTCTTAGGAGATAATATTCTTCAATCAGACATAGTTCGCAAATCGGAAATAAATTATTGTTATAAATTACCTAAACTCCCTTATATTTAGCTTGTTAGTATTAGAAACTATTATCTAAACTCTCTTAGTTTTAGTTTGTTAGTATTAAATACTCTAACCAAAAACCTTCATATTATATAAATTATGATAAATAGTAAAAGAATATTAATATATTAGTGGTAAAAAGTAGGCTCCATCTCACGCCTATCTCGCTACCCGTCAAACCATGATTATAGGGTACGCCCACTAATATTTTACTCTATTATATAAATTTGATTGAATTAACACATAATCTATTAGTGTTATAATTATGTGGACTAATTCTAGTCCAAATAATAATTTGATTCTACTAGCTTTTCCAAAAGAATTCCCAAAAGAAAAAAAGCTCAAACAAACTCCTGGGTCGAGCTCCTTTTTAATATTTTAATTAGTTTAAATGATAAATTGTGACATAACTTTTGAATGAAATAAATCTCAATCTCAAAACATAAAATAATTCTAGTTAGCTAAATTCTTATAATTCTATTTCTGTCTTAAATTAAAGATTAACTATTATTTTAGTAAACAGGTTTTTCATTAGAGAACCCAACTTCAACTAAGTATTTCTTTTAATACAAAACGAACCTAAGAATATAAGCTTAAGGAAATTCTATAAATTTAATAGTTTCTATTGGCCGATAAGACTATTAACTTTTCTGCAGTAATTATATATACATACAGAAATGCTAACTTAAAGATATATTATCCCTGAATGTTTCATCTCAAACATTAAATATGGTATCACTTGGCTTACCAATATTAATTTCTGTACTATATCCCTTGTGCAAACCGATAAATAATGGAATAGTACCTCTCCACCGTCCATTCACTATCAAAGAGTCAATAGTTTTCACTCAATAAATTGAATATCTTCTACGTCTCAGTAGAACAGACTTTCTTGTAAATAACTTTGCGGAATGGGGTAAATATCCCCTGCGGTAAGTTATAACGTTAGACTTATTGAGTCTTAAACTTAACCTAATTTTACTATGATAATCCTATTACATTAGATAGTCATTTGTTTAATTCCTATCCTAGATATCTAGTTACATAATGTCCTCTACAGAGAAATGTGCTCTATCAACATATCGTAGGTGTGTACTATACCTAGGATTCCCCAAGGATACAACTAATTAGAATGTAAATACAGAGACCACTGATTGTCCTTGGACAGAGACAGTAAACCGTAGTTTGGCTCGCATTACATCAAACTAGCTACTGACTACGAGTTGTAAGAGAACAAAACGATCCGTGAGTATTACTATAAATTATTTATATAATAAGTTATTTACCAAGAGTTTGAGTTACCCATACTACTCCTACCTAAACCTGTTCGTAAGACTATAACACATATCAAACAACCACCCTGCCCTAAATCTTTGTGAACGTTCCACGGATTATCCCCTCAGTTAGTCACTTAGGAATAAAATATCTAAACTTTCCGTCCTATTTTAATATCTACTCCTACATTACTTTCTTGATAAAATGTACACCTCAAACATATCGACGTTGTTTATATCAGCGAAAACATACAACGGGCGCTCGTAATACTACTACATAAATAATGCTAGAATTTGACGTTTCACTCTGACATGGAAATTACCTAACCACAGATAGGCAACGTTCTATCGATTTAGTGAGAATCATAAACCTAGATTAATTAAAAGCTAAACCGCTATTTCAGTTTTATGAATTAGTACCTATATTAACGAGAGTTTCATTATTATTTATTACTAAATTTCCCATTTGCAAATTAGAAAATTACTATTTTTTAATTCATATCGTTAAGAAATATAGAGTTCTAAGGAAGAATATCCTTTGTAATAAATATCTAGCTATTCACATACGTGTTTATAAAACTTATGACGGTGTAATAATAAGTTTACTAGCTACCTACTCTCTAATTTTCCTACTAGTCTACTGTTTTAAGCAATTAAAAGTCCTAAAATGACTTTTACAGTTACGTTAAACGTGTGTGTAGTGTAAAGATAGTCCGGTGTAAGACTACCTTTGCTAGACCAACTAAGACCTAAAGTATTAACGATTTCGGGATTCAAAACCCTGTGAATCATCCTAACTATCATCGACCGACTATTACTAGCCTTTAGGTGGTTTCCGAGACGGGAATAATACCTACTGTGGTCGATATATAAATAAAGGGACCAGCGCCACGGGTATTCCACGTACCACCTCCACTACCCAATACTGGATGCGGGTCTGTCTACGTGAGTCCCTATGAAGAGAGTAAATGGAACACGTCTTTCTTTTTCTTTTTTATATTTTATTTAATTTATTTTATAAACATATTATATAAACCAAATTTGTTTATTTCATGAATATTAACAAAACATAACGCTCAGTTTCAAACAGACTTTAACGCCATCTAGACAACTTAATTTGGCCCAATTCTTTCCGTGAACCATTCGAAATTTTAGTTGTCAATTTCTCTAGTTTCTATTTGCTTATCTAGTTGTTAAAAAGCATCAGAGAGGACGCTGTTCTCAAAATATTCGGTAGGATTTCTTACGTATCTAATCGTTTTGATAGTTGTTAATGTGCTCCAGAGAGGTCGCTGTTTTTTGAATTGTTTTTTGTAATATTAATAATATTTCTTAGCTTTCCGTTGCTAAGATTAATATGAGTATTAAAACGGATTTTTAAATCTCTTTAATCTTGTGTACCACTACACGGTGAAGATAAAGATAAAAGATAAAAGAAATTTATTCAGTAAGTAGGCCGCACGGGCACTCTTACACGTCAAAAATCTACCAGCGCTTCCCAAGAGAAGACCACTGCTGAGAAGAAACGCCGCAAGAAACTCAGAAGTCAGTCATTTTTTAAACATATTTCTTATTACAATGGTACTACTTAGTCTAGCATTATATAAAGCTATAAATATTAAATTAAATATAGTATCAAATAACATGCGTAGTTCAGCAGGAAAACATGCCAATTAAGAATCTTACGGGAGAGATAGAGAGAAAAAAAAAACACATACTTATGTGTATATAAGATGGTGCGAGACGACCACATAAAAGTTTCGATATGTTTTCCTACATCAACGGTGTCCCCTAGACAAGATAAAAAATTCGAACTAACAATTACCTCGAGGGATGGCATCGTCGCCTAAATACGTATTTGAAGCCGAAGACCACTTTTCTGCTCTTTCTCTTTGGCTTAAGAAAAGAAGCAAAATTTCAGGATCTTAAAATAAAAAACATTTTATTCCATAATAACGAAAGAAGATCGACATTCTTTTTGAATCCCGCTATGCGACAGAATTAAAAAAATTGTCAGATGGGCTCGTGTTGTGACCCCTTGGATATTCATAAACAAAGTTTCCCAAATAAAAAGGGTTTTAAATATGAAATAATATCTCCAAATGTAGTTCGATTATAGGTTTGTTGTTTTTTTTTTGTTAATTTTCAAGCTCAAGTTCCTGTATATAAAAGAATATTCGTATCACACTTACTTACAGATTATTATTTTTTACAGTCAGTGAGTAGGTATTATTTCCCACGACCCGACAAATTGTTTGGAAAATATTATTTCTTCATCTAATTTTGACGCTGACTGTAAAGTCACTCTATTGGACGTTTTGCTATAAAGACATTCTGCGTGTAGAACTAAGAGATACTGCGACTTTTTGAGATGTCGACGTTTTGCTACATCGCCGTTTTGATATGTCGACTAACCGATATCAGGGCATTTTGCTTATAGGCCTACCAGGTCATTTTTCGACGTTTTGCTATGTCGGCCATCTGATATCAGGGTGTTTTGCTTCCAGGACAATTTGAGCTTGCGACGTTTCGCTACATCGCCATTTTGCTATATCGACTACCCGCTAGAGAAGCGAGAGTAAGACTGACAAATGCAAAGCAACACAGCAATTCCCCTCCGAGTAAGAAAAAGTTACGTGCTTTTCCGTCGGCAGTAGATGATTTTGATCAAGAAGTCACCAGGAGAACTATAATTATATAATTTTCATTTGTCCCATAAGCAATTTCCAAACTTAAAGATGAAAATTTAAATGATAGCGACTAAAAGAAAAAAGGACATACTCTTATTCCATTTGTTTAGGGTATGTAAATTCATTAAATTAAAAAACTTATTTTACTTTTCATGCTAACTGTACAACCACTAATAATGCAATTCCGCGCTCTCGATAATTTATCTATAAAAGTGTGTCAGGTATAACGACGACAGTAAAAAATATACCACATTAAGTATACTCTACTCTGTATTCTACGAGATAAGAATCGGCCAGCTCCAATGATCACAACTATACCTACTTTGGCTGATTTCGACACTATAGAATACACATTTCATTATCGCTCGTTTTACACACCATGACAATGACGTGTTACAGATTGTTATTATTAGATAATGTGAACATAATGTAATTTAATAGTTATACAAAAAAACTATTATTTCCATAGTACACCATAACCATTTTCTTAATAGCGATCGGCAATCATCTTTGTTCTATGACACACGAGTGACAAATATACCGTGCGAAATATGCGAGTGCAAGCGTGATAGCGATAGCCAGCCGAAAGCTATTCAGAAGCTGCGAATACTGTACATTATTATG
Source organism: Acleris literana (assembly GCA_946894065.1). Classification (NCBI taxonomy): domain Eukaryota; kingdom Metazoa; phylum Arthropoda; class Insecta; order Lepidoptera; family Tortricidae; genus Acleris; species Acleris literana. The sequence goes on from OX335668.1 coordinate 48,759,066, forward strand.
GTACGAGATTAGGTATATATTTTGTCTTTACACGTATCGTTCATTATAATAACTGAATCTTATATCAAATGAAATTATACACAGTGGGTTTATATCTTATGAGTAATGGATATTATGTTGCTATAATTATGTTCTATTATTTACCCGTAATCTACAAATTTCCTATCCATTATATTCAGTTTTTTTTTAAAATTGTTTGTGGTATTTATTTCTTATGCGTTTCCTCGTCACAGAATGGTCTATTCCCACTAGTTCCACCGACAGTTCTACTGGTGGAACTAGTACTAATTTTTATTCCCACTAGTTCTATTATTCAACGGACTTTAGATAGTAGAACTAGTGGGACTGAATTTTTGGTCTATTCCCACTAGTTCCACCGACAGTTCTACTGGTGGAACTAGTGGGAATTTTTATCCCACTAGTTCTATTATTCAGATAGTAGAACTAGTGGGACTGATTTTTTCCCAGTAGTTCAATTGGAATTTAATTGATAAAATAATTTAGTCTCACTAAAACAGTTAATGAAAAAATTGCATTTAATAATAACATTTAGGCGGAAGGAGCAATTTTCTCAGGAAGTAACTTTCAAGTGTAGATCATTAATTCAGTTGCCAGATATTTTAAAAGCAACTTTAGAGATATGACGGACTATTTCTGCGTGTTTACATAGTTTACTATGTCAAAAGAACTTTCTCTTTTGTACGTTACTACTTTTAATAAACCTGCATACCATTTTAAAATCTTTATTGTAAGTGGCAACCAGATCATTAGAAAAAACAACAAAACTTCGGAAAATATAAGCGATCGATTTAAATATCTGTGGCACAAAACATTTCTTAATGGAGCTAGCGACCTTTTTAATTTAATTAATATAATAAAACGTTCCGATTTCTGCTTCTGCTTCTCTGGGTATTTAAATGTGCATCCATAACAAATATTATGAACGACAAAATAAGAGTATTTAAAATACTCTAAGTGTGAACCACGCATTTTTCCAAACAGCGCCCAGCTGAGTGTCTCATTTGTATGCTTCATTCACACAGTCGTTACCAATCTATAACTATTTATAACGATTTGTATTGTAACGATTGTAATTATTATTACTGTAATACATCATTATTATCTATATATATAAAAGGCAAAACTAACTGACTGACTTAGATATCAACGCACAGCTAAAACTACGGTACCTAGAAACTTGAAATTTGGTACAGGGGTTCCTATCATGATTTAAGTGAGCACTAAAAAAGGATTTTTAGAAATTCAACCCCTAAAGGGGTGAAATAGGGGGGTGAAGTTTATATGTTTTTTTTCATTTCTGGACTTAGAAGTATGAAAATAGGTATATGAGTTCTCGATTACAATTAAAAATGATCTATGTAGGTGAAATGGACAAAATTCCACCCTAAAGGGGTAAAATGGGGGGTAAAGTTTGTATGTTTCATGTATTTGACATGTAATCTTTTTAATTTTTACATTTATTTGTAATGTTTTTAATTTTGAATTTGTATTTTTTTTATATGTGATAGTTCTAATAATTTATATTTGTTTTTTTTTATTACCTTGTAAAGTAACTTACTTTTAATTACCTATTATTGTATTTTATGTTTGAAAAAATGACCTTCTGCTGGGGTTTCTTCCGGCGCTTCTTCTCCGCAATGATGGTCTTGTCCGAAGCGCTAGTAGATTCACTGTATATTACCGACGTGTAAAAGAGCCCGTATGTGGCCAATGTACTGAATAAATGTTTTGATTTTGATTTTGATTTTATGGAAATTTTCTCATTTCTGGACTTAGCAGTATGAAAATAAGTTTATAAGTTCTCGATTACAATTAAAAATTATCTCTGTAGGTGAAATGGACAAATTTCTCCTTTAAAGGGGTAAAATGGGGGTGGGGGATAAAGTTTGTATGGAAATTTTCTAATTTCTGGACTTAGCAGTATGAAAATTGGTATATAGGGTCCTGATTACAAATAAATATGATCTACGTAGGCAAAGATAAAGAAAGAATAAGTAGCTTTCTACTTATTATGGGGGACTTTCTATGGGCCTTTTTATTTCTTGACTTGGACTGGAAAAATATGACTGGTCGCAATTTAAAATGATCCGTATGGCGAAATTGGCGACTTCAATGGCGGATGGGGTATTTCATACAAAAAGCACAACTAAAATGTGGAAATTAAATTGATATTTGAAATGATGTCTGAAATCAATTTGCTAATACGTATGCAGTTCTTAACTTAAAGGTTATACTTTAAGGTATAAAGGTTAGGTTGTGCATAATAAAATCAATAATATTAAGGGAGCGTAATTTTTGTGTGATTATCTGTTCTTATTTATCTTTTTCCTAATTTACAAAATATTATGTAAAGTGCAATCTTCTATCTATCTATATATATAAAAAGCTAAACTGATTGTTGATATATCAACGCACAGCCTAAACCGCTGGACCTAGATACTTGAAATTTTGCACATAGATACCTTATACAGTAACGAAATCCACTAATGAAGGATATTTTGTTATTCCACCCCTAAGGGGGTAAAAAGGGGATGAACGTTTGTATGAAAGTCCGTCGATTTTGAAGTTATAATCTACAAATTTGGGGTTTACAAGTAGGTCGACAATTGAAAAGTCGGCATTTACAATATAGGTATAAGTAAAAAATCTATCTATCTGACTACAAATATGCCAACAACTACACAATGATACACAGTCGGGCCAGCAGCTCTACTAAAACTTGGCGAAAGTCGTATGGCAAGAGATAGTAACGGTATGATTACATTAAACCGCGAATTCTGTAATATTGTACAAAACACGGATAATCTAAAAAATAATGTGTACCCCGATCTACAAAACAACTAAAAGAATAGATAATGGTTGTGTGAGAGGGCAATATTAGCACCGAAAAAACTTAATTGTCGGCTGGACAAATGAAAAAAATATGTCTCACGTAGAAGGCGATATTGTGGAGTATCTCTCGGTAGACAATGTACATAGACACCGAGCAAGTCACGTCCTACCCTTAGAGTTCCTGAACTCCTTGGAGTTATCGGGAGTGCCCTCATGTTCTTGCTTAAATTTGGTGACCCGGTATTCCGGTAGGTACTCCATAAATATCGTAAGGGCAATAATTATGTCTGGATTTCTAAAGGAGAAAGTGTTTTAATTCCCCGCATTCCTATTAGAAAAGAAAGATTTATCATCTAACTTTGAAAAAGTGCAATTCCCTTTAAAAACAGCTTTTGCCATGAACATAAACAAAGCGCAAGGACAAACACTAGAAGTAGCCGGTATACATTTAGAAGCAAACTGTTTTTCCCATAGGCAACTGTATGTAGCATGCTGAAGAGTATCCAGCCCACAAAATCTTCATGTTTTAGCGAAAGGTGGCAAAACAAAAAATATTGTATACCTACTAAAATTTATTAACCTAGATGACGTCATCCAATTCAACTTCTTTTTAAATTTCGAGCTGAATATAACATGTGATTTAAAGGTCATTCTGGCCAGGGAGGAAGTCAAACTATACAATTACTTAAAACTATGAATTTACTTAACTGCGGTAAACGAGTTCTACGCGGACGAAGTCGCGGGCAAAAGCTAGTAGGTTATATGACTGAGACAGAAATATATTATTATTATTATTATTATTATTTATGAATTGTACCTAACGAACTAATATCTTAGCCCTACCACTTTTACCCCTTATTATGTATTTGCGCAGTGAGCCAAGGTACAAGCTGAAAATTAGCGATGCGGCTTTTTATAAATCGTGGCACAGGCTGAGCCCGAGCCTTTTGCCACCTCAATGGTAAAATCCTTTAGGGGTTTGACGTCTGGTTCCCAAGACGTCTAGGGGCGATTTAGACCAATTCCCAAAATGATAACTTTTTCATAATGGCTGTGTTTCTAAATTACCACTTCCCAAAATGTTAACTTATTCATAATGGCTACTTTCCTAAATGACTACTTCCCAAAATGTTAACTTTTTTATAATGGCTACTTCCGAAAACGATAAGTTTTCAGATTTTCCAAAGTACAAAGGTTTTCATTTGTACCACTTCCTGCTACTATTTCTGAAAATGATACTAGTATAAGATAATTAAATTAAAGTGATGCTCAACCTTATCTTACACTGGCCACTTTAGATACAGGCTTCTCTTTTGATAATGTCAATACCTATGTCATATCAGTCCAATGTCTGTTAATATGAAATATATAGGTAAAGTGAAAAACTGAGTATGAATAGTGAAATAGTGTTTATCAAAAATCAAAAGGGCGGAGAATTACTTTTGTGGAATGGTTATAAGCATAATTACGTTAAAAGTAATAAAAATGGGTCATCTTTGTGGAGGTGCACAGAGCGAGACGAATGTGCTGCAAGCATCACGCTTGATGGTTTGTAACAAAATATTCTGCGAGAATCGACGCATTTATGTCGAAAAGATTTTATTAAAAACGAGATAAAAATTAAATTATCGGATTGCAAAAGGCGAGTATGTGAAAACTTAGGTCCTGTACAGCAAATATTTGAAGATACATTCCTTGAACTGAAAGAGCTTGGAAAAGGTTATTTACCCGAAATACCTTTATTCCCATCAGTAAAAAGCAGTTTATATAGGGAGCGAAAAAAACACCTTGCTATAGTCTTTAAAACACGAGAGGAGGTCAAAAGACCAGAAAATTATAAAAATTCTTTTTTAATTGCGAACGATGGTACCGACGATAAAATTCTAATTTTTGCTTCAATATTGGCCACAAAAACTATTAAGTCATATGCAAACAAAAATGGAAACTATTATGGATATGGTACTTTTGCCTGTGTCCCGATGCCTTTTTACCGACGGTTTACAGTTCATTTAGACGTCAAGTCCACAGGAAAGGCATGCAATGTTGTTTCTATAGTCTTCGCGTTATTACCTGATAAGTCAGAAATGACTTACATTCGGTTCTTTAAGCTCTTATATGAGAAGCTTGGCATTAACGTGACTAATTACAAATGCGACTGTGAGCACGCTCAGATAAATGCCGTAAAATAAATATTTCCTAGGCCAATATTACCATATGCTTTTATCATTTTAATAAAGCGGTGCACAAAAAAGGAAAAGAGCTTCAAGCCGACACAACAAGAACTGGCAAGAAGGTTCTCAATTATTGTGCCCTATTTCCGCTTCTACCTGCGGCTAATTTTGCAGAAGCTTGGTCCTCAGTTTTGGAAATACCGGGTAAAACATCTCAAACTGAAGATTTTCTAAGATATTTTAAAAGGAAGTGGTATCCTCGCCTGCCACCTGCAATGTTGAGTTGTTCTGAACAGCGATTTAGAACAACAAATGCCCTAGAAGGCTGGCATAGATGCCTAAACGCATGTATACCGAAAACTCCTAATTTTTACTTGTTCTTAACCAAACTGCGTAAAGAGGCAATTCACAGTGATTTTAAATTGAAACAAGGCATTTTCAATAGATTAAAAAACAATCTGCGAAAGCAGGACATCTTGTTTAACACAAAGCTTTTTTTATTGAATGCAGAACTTGAAGACAATTCACTGACGAGTCTGGGATTTTTGAAGGAAATTACTCGTATTGACTTTAAGCATGGTTTAGGAGTAACTTTCCAAACAAAGAAATTGCACCGACGACGACGGTAACTTGAAGACATTGACTGATTGCTACTTACGTTAAAACAGAAGAATTCACCATTTTATTTTAGTATAGTATGTTATGGTATTTTAAGTTTAATTTCTCACTGAAAATATATTTTTTCTTTATGTTAAGCTATGTTTTGTTAAGTTGAATTTCTAGCTGAAAATAAATACAATGTAACATATTATTTTATGTATTTGCTAATTTTTTGATGTTCGAGCTCCTGGTTGAACTTTTTCTCATTGCCGTAGGAAGACTCATTCCCGTGAGAATGGACGTATGCTGATGTATGTAAAACATTAGGTTTGTGCTCCGAGTTTCTTACGAATCCGTCCGTTGAGAAGCATAGTCAACCGAAAGGCAGTACTGCAGTACACTCAGCGTCAAATAGTAAGTGACACCCAAACTGACCAAATAGTTCGTTACACCACACAAAATAATAAGGTGTTACGAACTATATGACGCTGACTGTACAAGGGTCTGCCCCAAAATTTTCCAATGTGCAACATGACCGGCCCTATGCCTGATGCGTCCACCGGTTTCCCGCAGCCTTAACCAGGTCATGAGTCCCCCTCCGGCTATACCTGTTTGTAAGTAGACGTTTTGAGAAGTGTGCATTATGGCAAAAGGTCCCATTAGAAAATGTACATAATGGGAAATAGACATTTTGGTATGTAGGCGTTTTGAGAAGTGTGCATTATGGGAAAAGGTCCCATTAGAAAATGTACATAATGGGAAATAGACATTTTGGTATGTAGGCGTTTTGAGAAGTGTGCATTATGGGAAAAGGTCCCATTAGAAAATGTACATAATGGGAAATAGACATTTTGGTATGTAGGCGTTTTGAGAAGTGTGCGTAATAGGAAAAAGCTGTGATGTGAGTTAACATTTTGGGAAATGGTCTAAATAGCCCCTAGACGTCTTGGGAACCAGACGTCAAACCCCTAAAGGGGTAAAATGGGGTGAATAGAATTTCAGGGGTGAATAGGGTGATCCCAAGTATTTTCTTTAAACTGCCAAAAACTATGCTTATTGTTTTTGGTACACTATGGTTGCCTATACGTTTTCTCTTTTCGATAAATTAATTTTTAGATCGGCAACACAAACAATAACTTTTGGGGTTATTCGGGTTACCTGAGGGGTCAATAGGGTAAGACCATGAGGTGAATAAGGTAACGAAAGGTGGCAATAGAGTCATTACAATCAGTATAGGGGTGAATTGTTAGGGTTGCCAAAAGTACATTTTGCGAATATTTTGTCTCATTTTCGTATGTGTAAAATTTTATAACAAAAAATCATATTGATAAAAAGAATGAGTAGGTATGTTCCGAAAGTAGATCAGTACTTATGTTCAAAAAATGTTTGAGTACAGATTTTTCTAAAAGTACTTTTTCATTTAATAATATAGTTAATAATGACTGAACTTGTAATTACCAGTAAGTGCATAGTATAATAATTTGTGATTCTTAAGAATAAACTTATTATTTAAATGTTATATCTAGATGGAAGTTCCTAAATAATATTAATATGCTAAATGCATGACAAGTCTTAGGTACAAAAAAATCCAAATATAACAGTTTTCAATTATATTGATTACTACTTTAAACTTGTCACAACTACTTATGGCTAATTTTGTTGGTTAATAAATAATTATGACAACCCTGACCGAAAACCCGTTTCACCCCAGGTTTGATTCTATTGACCCCATCCTCGGGGTGAATCGGGTTTGGTAACATTTCTGCAGTTCTATCCGGACAAAGCACTAAGCAGTTGGATTTTACAATTTTAGTCTTTAAGTGGTTGAAATACGTCATCAAAGTCTGAAGTCACCCCATTTTACTTTCTGTTTCTGTTTTGTTTTCGTGTTGTTTTTATTTTTAATGCTTGTATTGTATGATTGTGAGATGGGCGGATGTGAAATGACTGTATGGCGTACTTTAGTATATTTTTGTGAATGTCTAAAACTGTAATGTAATAAATGTTTTTTGATTCGATTTGATTTGATTTTTTTGAAAATAAAAGAAAACAACGCATATGGGCCATTTGCAGAAAAAATGTACATCAGTGTTAAAAACATGTCACAGTGTTATTTATTTTTTTACAGGCCTTAAAATGATCTGGATGCATACTTGATTTTCTAAGAATTAGTGACTGGACTATTTCTCATTAATTTACTTTGTAAATTGAAGTAAATAATTAAATATTTTATATACATTATAATAGTTTTAAAACCCTTGATGATATTTGCATACGTACGTGAAACATGTCACACTTTAGACTATGGAAAATAAATTTAATATTTACGAATATACTGCCTCTAAATAAATTATTTTTAATATTTGTATGCTTAATGTTGATCTTAAACTGTAGTATTAATTTGTATTTTTAAATATATACTCGTATATATCTAAATAACCAAACGATGTGTTTGAAATGTCGTCACAAGTTATAGTTCTGTTTAGATACGCTTTCGTTTCGTTACGGAATCTAAACTCAAAAAGTTAAATTAGCAACACCAAATCACTTTATTATGGTGGCTACATTGATCAGCTGTCATATGAATCATAGACAATGCCGCCATTTTGCCATTTTGCCGCGGTGTGTGGTTAGAAAGAAATACAAGTTGTGATAAAAATTCCATTTCGTTGCATTTTTGAAGGTTTTAATGTAAGAAACGTGCAATTTATTGATTTCCAATCTTTATGTTAGATTTACAGATCAAAAGGCTACCTATTGACATACATTTAAGCACTTTATCAAAGTATTTCTCGCAAACAAGGTTGTTTAATCTCACGACAAAGCTCGGTTTTGTTACGTTTTTCGCTACGTTCCGAAAACTAAGGTCGTGGTCACATTGAGTATTTTGGTGCCTTTTGAAAACACTGTTCAATTATCTACTCAAAAAGAATACTGCTTTTTGTTTAATGGTTTTGGCATACCTAAAATATGTTGTTGCTTCTTAATTACATCTTCCAGAATAAAAAGGCCTTGGTTGCAAGGAAAGTAGGTACCCTAAAATAATATATTAATGGTAAATTTTACTAAATGGATAGAAACCAGGGCTCGGAAACCGGTTAAAATTTAAACCGGTTTCAGTCATTAAACCCAAACCTGAATCGATTATGGTTGGGGTTGATTTTATTAAATGTCTGGTATTCTATTTTTGTTTTTATTGTACAATAAAGAGTGTACATTAGGGAATGCAAATAACCGGTTCTAATCGGTTTTAACCGGTTATTTTCCTATAAAGTCTTATAACCGGTTAAATTGCATTCCCTAGTTTACTTACATAGATACATATTAACCGGTTAATTAAAAAACGGTTTTTTACAAATTTTGTTTTGTCGAGCGAAATTAACCGGGTAATTTGAACTTAACACTGCAGTATAATATAATTATATAGATAGTGAAGTACACACTAGCTCCAATTTTACTTTACGTTACTCGAATTCGACAGCGTAGCTGGCTGGAGATAGGATCAAGGTCAGCGAGGTATGACGGTGTGAGCGAGTTAATATACAGGTTTATCCGAGTTGTTTAATTTCGTTTTCCTATTTACCGGTTAAGGGAAGAACGAAATTATACCAGTTTTAAAAACGATGTTAACCGCTATCTTGAAACCGGTTCCGAGACCTGAAAACAACTTTTTTAAACGGTTTTTTTTCGTTTCTTACCAGTGAAGTATGCCTCCACTAATAATAACCCCTAGGTACTTTAACTTTTTCTCCAACTACGGCCTCTTTCCCACTTGGTATAAAATATTTTCACTTTTGTTCCCGGTTTTAAGAACTGGTATTGCATCTTACGCGTGGGAGATGAATCCATATACTATCAGCTGTCGGGATATTTTATTTCTTATGTCTTTTTTAATAAATAAATAAACAAATGTAAATACACAAGTTTTTGTCTGGTAAGTTCAAAGTAGGTACCTAGGTACGTCAGTATTATTTCATTATTATTGTTGCATTTATTTCCAAATCCAGATGCCGCTGACAAATGCGGAGCGTCAACGCCGCTATCGCGAAAGGCTTAAGAGTTAACATCCAGAGAAATTCGAAACGCTTAGAAAAAACATTTGGAAAAAGTTAAACAGAACAAAAAGAAGATCGACGAGCTAAGTGAGGAGGAGAAAAAAATAAAGCGAAAACACAAAATTCCAGTACTTCCAATAAAGAAAAGAAGGAATAACCGTAATAATACTAAAGTACTAATATACAGTTTGAAGAGGAAAATTGCCCAGCTAGCCTTGGAGAACTCTGAATTGAAGATTAAAAAGGCAAGATTAATAAAGCTAAATAGTAGACGCAGAAAACAAAACTGCCGTCTCAAAAAAAAATTTACTAAGATACAGAGAGAAGAAGATAAAATTGATACAACAGAGAAAGAAAATATCCCGATCGGTGATAGTGAAGTAATTCATGTTTTGGTTAAAGAGATTTTGTCTCCAAAAAAGAAAAGAGGCAATGATTGACAGTATTATTGAAAATAAACCCGAAAATATTGCACACGTGAAAATACTACAGCTCAATGTATTATCACAGTCTACAACAAGAATATTCTAAACAACCAGTACCTGTTAAAAGTGTGCTCAAAAATATTATATCAAACGATCTTTGCCAAAAATATAAAGTCATTTCAATACTCACACAAAAAACTGGATTGAAAGGTAGAGTACGAAAGCATACAGTGACAAAAAAGATGACAAGAAAGGAAAAACTAGCTAAAGAAATGGTAGAACTCTACTGTCGTGATGACGTCAGCCGTGCTACAGCCGAAAAGGGAGTACCTGACCAAAAAAAGTGTAAAAATGCAAAAGAGATACTTATTAGATTCAATGCCCAATTTGTATAAAATGTACACCGAAAATGGAGGAAAAGCTTCATACGCTACTTTCACAAGGTAACGGCCTTTTTACGTGATAGCGCCGAATATCAACGAAAGGGATACATGTGCTTGTATACGCCACAGCAACCTTGCTTTGAAAGCTGGTGCGTTGAAAAAAATTGGCATGATTGCAAACGAAAAAATTGATGACCTGATGACAGAAATTACTTGTGACCTCAATTCGAAGGATTGTATGTACGGAAACTGCTCGGAGTGCAAAGAAAAAGAGATACAATTATCACCAATAGAAGTCGATACAGTAAAATGGTAGGAGTGGAAACTTCGAAAGCAGGAATATAAAAAAAACTCTAAGATATTTATCACGAACACATACGGTAAAGAAACAAGAAACGATCTAAATGGACTTCTGGTAGGATTTCAAAACGAAGCTAATTTTTTTTAAATACACTACTATAATATACTCCACCAACAAAAACAATTCAAAACATTAAAAGAGAATTTAGGAGACAACGAAGCAGCTATAATTTGTGACTTCTCGGAAAATTATAGCTGCAAATACCATGAGGAAATCCAGTCTATGCACTTTGGTGCTTCACGACAAAACATTTCCCTCCATACCGGAGTCATATATTTGTCTTCTGCAAAAATTTCATTTTGTTCTTTGTCACCCTGTCTTGACCATAATCCTGAAGCCATTTGGGCTCATTTAGAACCGATAATAAAATTCATAAAAGAGGATTTCTCGCTTATAACTGTACTACATTTATTTACTGATGGGCCCAATATAAACAAAAGAAGAACTTTTATATGATGAAACAAAAAACCAAAGAATTTAATTTTGATTACTTGACTTGGAACTACTTTGAAGCTTCTCACGGGAAAGGTGCAGCGGACGGAATTGGAGGTACAATCAAGCGACTTTTAGATCAGAATGTCGCCTACAACATTGACATCCCTGATGCTAAAACTGCATACGAGTTCTTAAAACCAAGAACAAAAGTAAAAATATTTTATATAACAGAAGATGAAATTCAAAAGCAACAAGAGAATGAAACCGTGGAGATAATCACCTTAAAGGGTACCATGAAAATTCACCAAATCATAGTAACTCCATCTAGTGATGCCAAAATCTTACACAGAGAAGTAAGTTGCTTCTGTAATAAAGTAAATAAAAAAGGAATATGTAACTGCTATGAGGTTAAACAACATGATCTAATAAAACAAAAGGAAAAAGTGAAAAAAGCTAAAAAGGCAAAAAAAACTAATCAAAAACGATTACGTAAAACTTCAAGAGTTTCGGTTGATGTGGAATCATCAGATGAATCGCTGAATATTGATTACGCGGAGGCTGAATGATAGCCCATATGAAATAGAAGAACATGAAAATTTGGAAGACGAAAATGAACCTGTACAAAACAAAAGAAGAAAGATTGAGTTAAAAACACATAAACGTTATCCAAAGGAAACAAGAAAGATTGAGTTAAAAATACGAAAACATTACACAAAATCAACTTCGACAAAATCACGTATTCAGTGTGTTGGATGTGAGGAAGATTTGATAAGTGACGTTGAAGATGAAGATTTAAAAAATATAGGCTGTGATAAGTGCCCTAGCTGGTTTCATCTTAAATGCACTGTTCTGCGTGGCCAACCCTACGAACAAGTTGCCAAAAAAGAATTTATTTGTCACTATTGCTAATAGCTAGAAGCAAATTATTTACTTTTATGGCATTTAAACTAACTTTAGCTATATACGTATTATAAAAAAAACTTGAAAAATAATAAATTTTTATTTAAATACTTTTAAGAGCTCGGAATCGGTTTCAAGATAGCGGTATAATTTCGTTCGTCCCTTAACCGGTTAATGAAAGGAACGGTTTAAAAAAAATATATATTATTTGTTACCAGTAAATAGGAAGAACCGGTTAATTTCGCTCAACATACCGAAACCCGGTTTAACCGATTTCGAGCCCCGATTCAAATTTAATATTTTTCTTTCTTAAAAAATAATTGTTTGCTTGTTTCTTTTATTGATTTATTGCAAACCATTAACAATTTCAATAAATTTTATTTAACCCTTAAATGCATAATGACGTATATTTGCATCGTATTTGATGGGCCGTGGCTCAATGTGCAGGTATCCAAAATCACATTTATTACTTTTTTTTAATAAATGTGATAGTTTTTTTTTCTGTAGTGATATATTTTCAACCTTTGACGCGTAAGTCGCTACACTGGTCGCTGTGAAATTTACAAGTTCGAATTTTATTGATACGTATTAAAAAATACTGCAAGGAAAAATTGTTTCTGACAAGGATAAAAGGTAAATATAATGTATATTATTAACACGTTAAACGCCTTACAAAAAAAAACAATTTACCTAAAAAAAAAACTTGATGTAAATTCGTTTATTATATCGATATTTACATAGATACTTTTTTATTTTATAATTGCAAATATAGTTTACTAGTTATTCATAAAAAAAACCCTGCGGTCATCGATGACCCCCACGGCGCCCCGCAATCAAAATTTTAAAAACCGTTACAGTGACGCCGCGCCGGTCACCCCGCCGCCCACTCGCTCCCCGCGGAGCTGCCAGTACGCTTGCGACAGTTGAACGGAGCGGTGCCGCGGTTACTTTTTTGTGTGGTTGTTGGTGAACAAGTTGTGTTGACAATTATTATGTTATTTGGTATAAAATGGAGCAAAACAAATTAGATAATTTAGATTTGGAAGTGGATTTTAGTGGTTTGGAATTAACGGAAGAAGACTTGCAGCAAATTTCTTTCTTAGAATCCGAAGTGGTTCCCGAGCCAATAGAAAGTGAGAGTGACTATGAAATACCTGTTTCTAATAAACGCAGGCGGCTCATCATTGATTCCGACAGTGACACCGACTCAGTGCAAAATTTCGTACAATCAAATTGCGAGTCAAGGAATAATAATTATGTAAAGAAATGGAATGATCCAACTGGCCGAACGGTGCGTGTCATACCCTTTACAAAGTCGACAGGTACGAAATTTACATACGCTGGTGCTATGTGTACAGCCGACCCGGAGGATTTTTATAGTTTATTAATCCCTGACGACCTGTTTGAAATAATAGCTGAAGAAACCAACCTATTTGCTACCCAGACTTTGACGGAAAATGATTTCAAACCATCTTCACGCTCACACAAATGGGAACCTACTAATAAACATGAGATGAAGCGTTTTTTTGGACTGATTATGTTCATGGGGCTTGTAAGGCTTCCAAGACTGAATGACTACTGGACTACAAATGATATTTTGAGTCAAACATTTCCCCGAACTGTTATGACCAGGAATAGATTTGAATTGCTTTTACAATACCTCCATTTTGCCGATAATGATAACATAAATGCAAATGATCGCATTGGTAAAATCAGATACCTTGTCAATATGTTGAACAAAGACTTTGCGGAATACTACTTACCTAAAGAAGACGTTTGCGTGGATGAAAGCATAATCCCTTTTAGAGGGCGCATTATTTTTCGCCAGTATAATAAATCAAAGAGGCATAAATATGGCATAAAGTTATATAAATTATGCACGAATCCTGGATACACATGTAAATTACGAGTGTACAGTGGCGTGGCAAGTGGCGGAATTTTGACTAGACTAATTTTAAAGGGCCAATAATTTGAAAAATAAATATAGTAATTTCATATGAAATGCCCCAAATGTTATATTATTTTAGTGCTAACTTTAGATTTGCAAATATAATTACTGTCATTGTTTCTTTTTTTTGTAAGGATGGCGTAACGTTCACAAGATAGGGATATCGAAGATTTATTGGCAGCGTTAGAAGATGGTAATGTATCTGAAGATGGGTTGGATGACGAGAATGACGATGAGGACTTATTTTACAGCGATGCTAGAGAAATTTTGAGAGACTTACTGGAAGAGGACGATATTGACGACAGTCATGATACGCACGAAGAACGTACTGCTGATACTGAATAGGATGATAGCGATCCGCCACTCGTTGAGGATAGGCATGATATTCAACGATTCGACAAACGAAAGCTAATTTGGAAAATAGGCAATATATCATACGATGAAACTACAATAACACCTGATCCCAACACCATCGAATCCACCGATAAGAAAATACTAGATCTTGATACGCCATATCAATGTTTTAATTATTTCTGTATGCCAGATTTTCTCTTCTGATCAAACAAATCTATATTCGTGTCAAAAAAACACAGCTCGTCCGCAGAATATAACATGCAAAGACATCCAACAATTTATAGGCATTATTTTATTTATGTCTGTCCAACAATTTCCATGAGTGCGGGCGTATTGGCACGAAAAATATGGTTACGAGCCTGTAAAAAGCGTTATGCCGGTAAATAAATTTGAGCTTATACGAAGTTTGCTGCATTTCAATGATAACTCCAAACATTTGCCAAGAGAGCACCCAGATCACGACCGGTTACATAAAATAAGAACAGTAATAGAGCATCTAAATGAAAGGTTTTCATCAATACCATTGGACCAACGCTTCTCTATAGACGAGCAAATGTGCTCTACCAAAATCGCTCTATAGCTATAAGCTCTTCGTTTTGTGTAGTCTTATGGGTTACGCATACCGTTTTGAAGTTTATTCTGGGCAAGAAAAGAAAGATAGACCTACAGGTGAGCCGGACCTGGGAGTAACAAACAATGTGGTCTTACGTTTAGCAAGGGTGATTCCGAGGGTGAGAAATCACATCGTATTCTTCGATAACTTCTACACTTCCTTGCCTCTGGTTTATCATCTGGCAAAACAAGGAATACACTGCGTTGGCACCGTGCAGCAAAATAAACTTCCAAACTGTCGTTTACCAGATAAGAAAGAGATGTTGAAGGCAGCAGTTCCGAGGGGAACACATGAAGAAAGGATTGCGCACTTTGACGGGGTTGACTTTTCGGTGACAGCATGGAAAGATAACAAGATAGTTACGCTTTTATCTGACTACATTGGTTCCCAGCCGATGGGAAATACCGCACGTTATGATAAAAAACAGAAACTAAAAGTGGAAATACCTTGTCCAAAAATTGTGCAAGAATATAACATGCATATGGGTGGTGTGGACCTAATGGATAGCTACTTAGGCCGCTATCGCATTAGGGTCAATGCCGTAAATGGTACTTACGTTTATTTTATCACCTTTTGGATTTGGTGGTAATAAATTCCTGGATCTTAATGAAGAAGAATTGCATTGCAAAGGGTGTTCTTAAGAAACAACTACCGAATCTTGGGCAATTTCGCAATGAATTGGCTGATGTCCTTCGTCAAAAGATGACGTCCAAGTAATGCTTCCATCGAACAAGGACTACAAGCCAAGAAACGAAAAGGTCCTAGTCATCCTCTTCCAAGCGTCTTTGTAAGAAAAGATGGCATTGATCACTGGTCTATGATTGCTACTCGTCTTAGATGCAAAATACCTAGTTGCAACGGGACAACATACTGGTCTTGCACAAAATGTAAAGTGCCTCTTTGCTTGAATCCAAGAAATAACTGTTTCACAGCTTTCCATCAATAATAATATAATTATTAAATTTTCTGTTTGCCCAATGGTTGACTGGTGGAGAATGCTATTTGGCATGAGATCCGCCTGTTGTACGTTCAGTTATTTGTTTTGTGCAATAAAGATTAAATAATTTAATAGGGCAAACAATTGTAATAATAAATGCAGATTGTAATTTAATTTTTATTGTTAAATATGTAATCTTTAGCGTTTAGACGCAAATGCAAAATAAGATGTATAACTGCATCAAGCCTTTTTTGGAAATAATATATGTTTTTTAATCACTATGTTTTTTTTCTTTATTTTTCCCTCAATCTATACAACATGACACATCTATTTGAATTTATTAAAAAGTTATACAAAAAATCATGCTTTTAAGGGTTAAACAATTTAAATTTTGGAGAAAATTACACTCATTGTGCCTACGGTTTTATGCTTCAATTTCGTTATCTGTTTCGTTATGTTTCGTTTCGTTTCCATTTCGTAACATGTACATTTTTTCTGCAAATGGCCTATATTATTAATTTATACTTTGTATGCATGTTAAATAAGATTCATTCGATTAATACCTAGACTCAATATGTCCGTAAAATAAAATGAGTGGATGATTTTAGAATTACTTAGTTCACTATTTAGCAAACCATACCTGATAAAAAACCTTATAAATATTTCTGTGAAGATCTTTCTTTTGATAAAAAAACGCAAGTATTGTAAGATAGTGTTCCACGGATTGTCACCATGTATTAACTCGCCTATTTTCACCTAAAAACCCTATTGTAGGGATATTATTAATGATTCTGTTACATCATTAGATAACATTGTAGAAAGTAAAACTAGTTCATACTTCGAAGATACGGGACTTAATTTGTGTAAAATCTATTCATTTCAACCTCTTAAGTTGCCAAATTACTTCCGAGCGGGCCCGTTTGTTAGCGGTTTCCGAACCAGAATCGGGACACTGGCTTCATGCCCTTCCTTCTAGGAACCTCGGGTCACTTTTGGATAATAATTGTTTGAGAATTGCCATCTGCCTTCGACTCGGCCTGAAAATTTGTGAACCTCATCCTTGTAGCCTCTGTTCTCAGCCCGTGGATGAACTGGGTCGTCACACCCTTTGCTGCCAGATGAGTGCCGGCCGTTTTTTTAGGCATGCGTCGCTCAATGACCTTGTCCGTCGGGCCCTTATTTCTGTATCTATTCGCTCAATTCTGGAACCCCCAGGTTTGTCGTCTTCGGATGGAAAGAGGCCCGACGGATGTACTCTAGTGCCGTGGCATCTGGGACGGCCTTTAACATGGGACTGTACGTGTGTAGACACGTTAGCCTCGTCTCATGTTCAAGGCTCCGCTGGCACTCCTGGATATGCTTCTGACAATGCCCAAATTCTTAAACGCCGCAAATACGCCTTTTTAATTTCAAATTACGTATTTGCGGCCCTCGCCATCGAAACTTTAGGTCCGTGGTCTTCTGACTTGAAAAAATTCGCCAAGGAGGTGTCGGAAAAACTGGTGCATGTCTGTGGCGATCCTCGGGCCGGTTCCTTTTTTGCCCAAAGGCTGAGTCTAGCGGTGCAGAGAGGAAACGCTGAGAGTGTCTTAGGCTCGATGCCACAAGTGGGTTCGTTGGAGGGGTTCGATTTGTTTTAATTTATTTTTATTTTAGTTAATATTTGTATTTTATGATATGTTATGATGTACATATGTTGTGTTGAAATAAAACAAACTGCTAGAGTATTAGATACGGGTTACTAACCTTATGCAATATCTGCAGTTCATGTTTTTCCGAACACTGAATATACGACACCGAGTCATCGATTAAGGTGTTCGTAAATGTGCGACTGGGGCCGCCCATAAACCATTGCGAATTATTAACTACCTTTGAAGTTGCCCCTACGAGTTCTTCATCGTCCCCGATTAAAATTTCTTTTGAAGTCATCCTCACCATTTGCTGTTAAATAATATCTTCAAAATTTAAATTTAGCGACATATTTCAGATACAATGTGTAAATTTTAATTCACCTCATTATTTATCGTTGACAAAATAATTCGCTTTTCTTTGATACACACAACCAACATGTGTCACAAAAGCACGAACCATTTCTTATTTTTTTATTTCGACGGCCAATCACGAACTAAATTTTAACAAAGAGTTTTTGCCACTTAAAATAAAAACCTAAGAATATTAACATCAAGCAAAGAAACCGGATTATAAGACGTACTTTGCGTCAGCTATCTTTCTGTACTTTTCAGATTACGTATAACATGAGAAAAAATGAAACAAATACTAGGCTGTTTTTTCTTCTTTAACTGTAATTGTCACGAGGTTTTTAGACGTCAAATTTGAATTTACCCAAAGATGAAGGAAAACACTAGATCCCGTGTAGCCAACTGTCAAGCGTACCACCTTTTTCTTCTGTGTACAACACAGTTTGTAGCCAATTTTTATTTTATTTATACCCGACATGTGAACCCTACTAAATTAAGAAGAATGGGATAGAATAAGCGGCTAGTCGGATAAAGAACTAAGAAAAAGTGTCACTTAATTTAGTCGGATTACTGTTGTTGTACGCGATTTGTGCACCCATCCGTGAATTTTAAAATAATTCTCCGAAATTATATTTCTTCGACAAGTTATCAGTGAAGTATTTAAGTTTAGGTTCAGTGGAATGACGTGTGTATTTCGTGGGGGTAAATCACGAATGGGAAATAAAGAAAATGATCCACAAAATATAAGCTTTCACAGGTGACTGATGTTTTACAATAAAACTGTTGATTTTCGGCCATAATCCGGCCGTTTTGCAAGTATAACTAGAAACATTATCATGGTATTACGTCTCGTAATTAATACAAAGGCACTATGTGCAGTAAATGTGCAATTTTAACACATTTTTAGATTTTATTTCGGAAGAAAACAATAGTACACGAACGATATTTTCATAGAGTAAATGAGTAAATATATAAATATCAAAAAGTGAATACATTTTGGGTTAAATAGCGATGCCGAACAGTTAAAAGGCCGATGTTTTAAATGTCGAAACTTACAACGTTTAATGGCACAGGCGTGTGTATTTTTTACGTACTGTAAAGGAAATTGACTCCTAGACCATTTTGGACTATGTCGTAGTGACATAATCAATTAAAACGTAAGAGACTTCTTATGATTTTATTTAAAGTGTCACTTTGACATAGTCCAAAATGGTCAAGGAATCAATTTCCTTGACTGTACGTACATATCTATCGATCGGTAAAAGCGCCTACTATATGTGATATTAATTAATTGTATTGTTTCAGATTTGCAGTATCGCTTGGATTTTAATAAGAAATATATATATATATATATATATATATATATTCAGTAATCACATCCATTCATACGCAACCCAAACAAATTAACCTTGATGCTCCAACAGGAATGGTTGGAGCGATGCTCTGACAGAAATGGTTCGTCGTTGTTTCAGAAGTTGCAATGCAATCCGGCATCAAAAAAGGGTCACAAACTGTCTTCCAATTACTGTCTTACAATTACAAGGCTTATTCATCATTATTAAAGATAAACGTTTTATTTTTAAATAAAAACTGTAAAAACTGTCTTTAGTTTTATTACACGACAAAAAAGCTAATTCCTCAGTTTACTTTTTCGAAATAAGGCCACTTTTCAATTGGTAATCAATCGCAATTATTATTGAAAATAGGCTTATCCTTTGCCTTTTAATTATGGTTAAACCTAATATATCGATAAACCGCACATCACTGACTACAAACTTACGCACACTAATGCATAGTGACACACACGAACACTATTCTATTAGCCGTTTTTACACTCTCTCTATGTTTTACACAATCACCCGAACCTCCAGTACTACGAAATCAAAAAGTCTGTATTGCGAATAGAGTACATTTTGCCAGGAGGACTTCTTCTTTTAGTAGTGTAGTTCATTGTAGTTGTCTGTGAAATGGTGTTCCGGTAAATAAATAAAATTCTGGAGAATGTCAACAAAAATTATGTGTTGGTTAGTTTAGCCTGAATATTTACAGCCATTGCAACCTGCAATCAATGGCTTGTGTGCTGGAAGGCTGCAATTCGCACTCGGGGCGGAAGAAAAACTCTGCCTTGGGATTGTCTTTTTATAAGTAAGTTTCTTACTATTTGCCTTTAGTCATAGGTAAGACTTTATGTATAATTGGTAATATACTGTTAGGCAATTCATCCAGTTGATTTAATATCGAAATCTAAGCCCTAATAGTAACATTTTCCCGGTTGTAAATAAGCAATCGAAGTTTTGACAGTGATGTAAAAATGTATCGATATTTTCAGATTTCCAAAAGATGAAAACGTAATTGGAGACTGGATTCGGCGAATACGAGTAGACAGAGAAAATCGAATACCTAAAAGATGCATAGTCTCTGCTTCAAGCGTTTTCATACGGTTTTTTTTTTGCCGAGCGTGCAAGGAAAAGGACGACATATATTTTATTTTAGGAGCCACGATTAGGTTTTCTATTCAGAAGTGCCGCTGAAAAAACACGTGGACCGGACAACTTCAACTTACCTTTGAACAAAACGATGAGAGACCTCTTTATAATTTTGCAATGTGTTGTTATCTTATACATGTAAATAAAACATTGATGAATAATTGAACATATTCTTTATTTAAAATATCATTGATTTGCTGTTGACAAAAAAACTTGAAATCTCACTTTAGGTTAACACACCTAATTAACTAATTAAAGCGTAATGTTTTAGGGCCGATTTTAGTCTGATAAATTTTAGCTCGCCCGCTCGCTTTTCATTCATATGACCAAATATTCTAGAAAAATTAGATTTTGGGACACTATTTTATTGCCGACTGTGCTTTACCATGTCATATCTTACTTATCAAGACCAAATTAACGATAATGCAATATTCTTAACGTAGACCCACCGAGATATTCAACGTTTAGACGTTTTATAAAGCTACAAGTAACAATTTTACAGGTCTAAACTGGCAACACTGCTCAAACGGCTGGTCGTCATTGATCGAGGTTGTGTCAAATGGAAACTTGTAACCTGTAAATTGTTATTTGTAGCTTTATAAAAATCGTTCCTTTGTCCATTAGAACAAATTAAACTAAGTAGCGCACTGCTACGATTCGCCGCAGGCTTTCATGATTTTTTAGGACTAATAGAAAAAAAAAGGAAATAGCTCACATCCCCTCAGAATAAGAAGTTGATTTACGAGTACTTAGATATACACTTAGCGCATGATAGTTTTAATCTAACTTATTAAATACCAGCAAAATTGCAAGTTAAAAGCAATTCAAGTTCAAATGTGGTTCTGAATACAAATTCAAACTCAAAATATTTATTCAGCAAATAGGCCACATGTGGGCTTTTTTACACGTCAGTTATAAATAGTGAATCTACCAGCGCTTCGGACAAGACTATCATTGCGGAGAAGAAGCACCGCAAGAAACTCCAGCAGAAAGTCATTTTTTCAATCATAAAAACATAATAATACTTAAAAGTAAGTTACATTAAGTAATAATAAGGTAATAAAGTGATAAATAATCTTCTTCTTCTTCTTAATGTGCCTCTCCGACTAGCGAAGGTTAATTCTTAAAATATAAAATAAATGTTTAAAAAAACAAAAACCCGCCTTCAAAAATGCAAAAAATACATACATACATACATAATCTCACGCCTTCGTTCCCAGAGTGGGGTAGGCAGAGCTACAGAATTACAAACATCTCTAAAAACTTGTTGATAATTCTATAACTACAATTTGCACAATTAGGCTAAGATGATGGTAGGTCAGTCCAACTGCATTCGGCTTTTGGTTTAAAATATTGTGTGACGCCGACTTCGGTTGGACTGACCTACCATTTTAAAAGAAGTTATTTTTTGCATTTTTGAAGGCGGGTTTTTTTTTTTTAACATTTATTTTATTTTATACTTTTTAGTGATCCTATTTATGCTGTTACGTAGCTCCACTTCTAAATATTCATGAGAAACTATAGAACATTTCAAGCTCGCCGCAGACAATGCCGCGGGAATGTCATAGTCATATTTAAACCTAAATGTGCTTCGTCATAGTCGCGCAACTACCTTAATCGAAATATCTTATCGCAGCCCTTGAAATAGGTACCGTTAAGGAGTTCCGGTGGCCATCTGTGGTCTTCATCATCAGTTCCACTTCACAATATAGTACTTTTCAAAAGCAAATGCACGAGTTACAGTGAAAAATACCAAAATCGCTATAGGTGTGCCTATAATATTTGAGGAGTTCTCTTGATTTCTCCAAGATCCCATCATCAGATCCCGATGTGTTGAAAATGAGACCCACTAGAAAGTATACCCATTCGAACAACGGAATTTTTTTTCAAATCGGTTCAGTGGTCTTCGAGTAATCGGGGAACATACATAAAAAAAAAACCCGACGGATTGAGAACCTCCTCCTTTTTTTGAAGTCGGTTAAAAATAATTACAATTGTAAGGTCAATAAACCTTTAACTAAAAATAATGACTATGAGTCAACACGACGAGGTCTCTTACGTCAAAAGCCATAACTAGAATAATTAATTGAACAACAAGTCCTTGCAAATGTGAACAGACCGGACCCCACAAACAGCACCCGTTCACGAGTATGACGCGTATCTCAGCCATGGCCTCCATCAACCATGTGTTCGACAAAGTGGTGACCCAATCAACGACGCCGCCGTAAGCAAAGACCTTTGAGTGAGCATGACATGCTCATGCTGCCGGACAACATAAAATAAATATTTTATGAAACAGCTGTCCGGCGAGAATCATCACAGTGTGTTCTCGTTTAAAAGCGTCTTGTACACACAAGAACTAGTAAAGATAAAATAAAAATAGGAAATATTAAATTGAGTGGTTGAATACACAGTTTGCTTAAAGACTAATCAAGGTACAAATATTCTAAATATCCCAGACACTACTTAATGACATCTTGGTCACTAATGAAGTCATTTACAGTGTAATATGCCCTACCCAACAGACAGCGCATGATGTGAGACTTAAATTTATTGAACGGCATATTGACGATATCAGATGGTATATTGTTGTGAACGGCGCAAACGAAGTGTTTACCTTACGGAGACGGTGACCTGGAAGAACGAGCTTATCCCTATTTTTAGTATTTAAATTATGAACGTCGCAGTTATGCCTAAACGCATGAATGTGTTTGCGTACATACATTATATTCGCAAAGATATATTGAGACGCGACTGTAAGAATATTGAATTCTTTAAATGTATCCCTAAGCGAAACACGAGACCCCAATTGATAAATAGCACGTACAGCCCGCTTCGCAACACTTTATTTTCGCCCGCGGCATGAGAATTGGGTCGTGTGTCGCTTGAGCTCGAGGGCCAATCGCTAGAGTTTGGGCGCCGTAGGAAGAACGACCGGCCACAAACAGGATCGATGGTGGTGTTGTTAAAAAAGATAAACTTTTCTTATTGAGTGTTGTTTAATATCCACTTCTCCACATGTACAATAAAATTAGGTTATTATATAATTAAGACTAAGCGTAGTCAGAACAGAGGGCGTCCCCCCTGCTTGGTACTCAAATGTTAATTAACCACGCCTTTAGGCTCTCAGCGGTTGTGGTTACCAAAATCGTTACCAACAGGTAAGTAAAGAGAGGTCCGGCGTACCTACGAGATTAGCATCAGTAAACCCGTGATAAACTCATCTCCTAATAAGACAAAAGAGGCGCTACTAAAGTAGCATAAGAGTTTAATTTAGAAAAGTTAAAAAGGAAGTAAGGAAAACAGGTCAACGTCACGCGTCATCCAGGAAGGTGTAGCATCAGGAAACCATGGGAGTTGAGCGCATGCTGCTCAGCCACTCCCTCATGCACGGACACGACGCGTCACCCACGTGCATGTAGAACGCAAGACGATAACCTCCGTCTTGAGATTTCCAGGGTAACCGGGAAACTTCCAGGGTAACCTTGAAGCCCTGAAATGTACAATAAGTATAAGACCTCAGAAAAGAAACAAACTCAGACGCCTCACTTGACAACTCGTCACTTTTAATGAATGAAGTTTACCTTTTCGGGCATTAAATTAGATTTAATTGGCTTTTAAACTCAGAGACCGCGGAGTTGGTGTAGCTATAATAACACCGTATTAAACATCTGAAACAAAGCGGGCACTTTACAGAAACAGAACGAGGTGAATACGTAACACAATTATGACGCAACACTTTCAACATGAAAATTTACCTTAAAGATGCGTGACAGTGCTCGTTAAAGCTTTAGACATAGGAGCAGTAGTTATTCCTGATGCGAAAGAGGCATCCTGACCTGAAACAAACCGACATCAGTCTTTACTTAAAAGCCGGCGTCGGCGCGGCCGCGTGAACAGTATACGCGATTGGTATAACGTACTCACCATTAAAGCCAACGTCGAGAGTAAAGGAAACGCTTAGGCGTAATTTCCACTGATATTATGTGCTTGGCCACTGCATTCTCGGCTATTTACTTGAAGTCACAACAAAAGATACGAAGCTTCTCTCAATGAAACACTCCGCTAACCAAAGGACGCCGTAGTGATGTTACTCTGCCGCATTCCAATGCAATTTCCGCCCTTGCAACACTATCGCTTCAAATCGAAGAGTTAACTCCTACCACTTCCGAACTCTCCCATTAAAGAAGGACTTATTAGCTGAGAATAAATAAATAAACCATCTGTAACGAGTAAATTAGATTTTAAGGTGGAAATCGGTAATCGACCAAGCTCAAAACGCAGACGTGGCGACCGCCCTTAGCCTTTTGCCAAACGTCAAGTTGACGTTTCATACAGAAAATTTTATGCCCTTGGTTTTTTTGGCATTTAAAAGTAAGTTGTTGGCTGAAAACCAGTCTACAATTGTAGAAAAAACAACATTGATGTCATACGTCATGACGTATCGTCAGCAAACAAGACTATTTCATGTTTATCGCGCACTACATACGGGAGATCTTTAATATAGATTAAAAATAAGAACGGGCCCAGAACAACAAAGTAGCAACAAATGACCCAGAGAATTGTTTTCTGTTAATGTCTAGCCGCTGAGTTCTGTGAGCAAGGTAAGATGTAATAAGATCAAGTGCACCGTTTTTGATACCATAGTAGCTTAACTTCCGCACTAACGTAACATGAACAACACAATCAGATGCGTTGAACAGATCACAAAACACTCCAATACATCTAATGATTTTTCCCAGGCATCAAAGATATGTTTTACTAAAGTAGAACCTTAATTAGGAGTAGATCGTCCCTTGGTAAATCCAAATTGACTGCTATGAAGTAGCTTATATTGATTTAAGTGTGAGGATATTTGATTAAGAATCTATTTCTCAAAGACTTTACTTAGTGCTGGTAGTATCGAAATCGGTCTAAAATTTGTGGGCTCTGATTTTGCCCCTGACGTGGTATGATTTTTCTATGTTTCATCAAAACAGGAAATACTCCAATATCGACACACTTGTTAAACATAGTAGCTGGGTAAGGCGCAGTTGACTCTAAAACGGAGTTAAGTACTGTAAATGAGAGGCCTCATAGGTCTTCAGTCTTTTTGATATTAAGAGACATAAACGTTTTGATCACAACTTTAGAGGTGACATGATAAAATTTGACACATTCGTGCATTACTTAACATTAGAATTCTAAGGGTTGTAGGTAATTACAAACACACACACACACACACACACACACACAGCACAGCTTCAGGATTACCAACAACTAAAAACTTGTTGTTCATTCTGTAACCACATTTTGCACAAACAGGCTAAGATGTTTACCAGTGTACATTAGTGACAGGTTGCAAACCCATCGCCTGTTGTTTGATCGGTAGTTAAACTGTCAGTCAAAAAAACGTTACTAATGGTTAAATCTCAAGGAAATGTGTCAAATATTCCATTCCTTTTTCGAATTTTAACAATTAGTTGAGTTAACTACTGATCAAACAACATGCGCTAAGAATACTACAAGCCTAACTACTAATCGTTACTAATATTACCAATAAGTATTTGATTGTTCCGTCTTCACAGCACAGGTACCCAGATAGTTAATTGATCAGACCAGACGTGATAATTCCCAAAGAATTAAATTATTCAACATTTATTTAACGCGCGAACTCCGTCAAACCATGCATGTCAGTAGTATCAATATCTCGTGCAAAGCAACTCGTTTTAGCTCCGATATCTACTATTTATCACAGCCTATTTGAATTGGAACCAAGTTTCTAAGTTTATAGCTGCGAACCACGATATTCATGGGTAGAGGATGCCGTCTATCCAAACCTTTTATTTAACACGTACCTACTGCATAGAAACACAAAAGTTGTAAATCAACATCTATAATAAAAACAAAAGTAAAGACAAACTCGGATTACATTCTCAAAAGTTGAATACCTTTACGTACCTACTCGTACTTATAACGGCAACTATTTATTTTCATGGTCCTGAAGTGTTTCAATTTCATGACGTACTACAGATTTTTTTATACTTTGACGCAACCGTGCATCGTTAATTTAACCCGTGTAGTGCGCAGTCATGGTTTGAAACCACTATAATGCCCCGTAATTGCACAAATGTCTTAATGGGACATAAGTGCTATTAGAACTTTTAGCAAATGGGTGTAAAATTAGGATTGTCCTCCTTTAAAAACAGTATTATGTTTATTTAAAAAAAGCGAATACTTATCTGCTACTTTTCAGACTCCTTTAAATAGTATTTTTGTACAGTCGACATCAAAGTTATGTTTACATTTTTGCACCTTATTCTAATGGAATAAGAAAGAAAATGAAAATACATGTTGAGTGTCATTTCTGCTGAAATGTATTAAAATTGATGGCAAGAATCACGTTACTTTAATAAAGTTTCGGCGCTTGACGCTCACTTAGATGTTTCTCTCCTCTTTTATGTTATTTACTGTAAATGCGCTATTTTATAATGTTTGTGAGGATGAAATATTGAAATTGTTTTAACTTATACATAATATTATGTTTACATTTTAATTTGCACCTTTACACCCGAGCTGATACGATTGTGAGGGATTTTTTCTGATTGAATATGAACCGTGTAATATTAAATATATTTCAGTGTCTTTCTGCTTGTGTATTAAACCTCCAAAATGAAATTAAATCATTGATGTACTTAAAAAATATATGGCTGAATTCATCCATAGGAATATAAAGCGTTAATTTTGACTTTCACTTCACAATAGGCTCGTGTGTAAAGGGCTAAAACCCGTGCTGCCATCTGCTGCCATCTGCTGTCACCAAACCAAAACGTATTTTAGAATATTACTTATAGACATATACTGTGATTCCGATGTTTTAGTATGACTGTCATGCATAATAGCGAGCGCATGCATGGGGGAGCGTCTCATTAATACATAACAACGTTTCATATAACAACAAACACTATAATGTCATGTAGCATAACGTTTGATTAGAATAACGTTTATTGATATAATCTCGTATGGTATTTAATAACGTTAATCTGGAGTCTGGACTAATTTTATTTCCTACTAGCAGCCCGCCAGCGGCTTTGGCCCGCCGTAAATTTCCGATTTAAAAAAAAAATATTTTAGACAAACCTTGTCCTAACAATAACAGTTCAGCCGTTCTCAAGTTATGGCGTGACCAGGGTAGCGTGTTCATTTTTATATATATATATATATATATATATATATATATATATATATATATATATAGATAGATAACATAACATACGATATATATTTGTATAATAAATAACAACAAATGAAATAATGATCGTAAGGTGTAATAAAAACTGAATCTAACATACAGATTGAAGTCTGAAATTAATTGTGTGTCACTTATGGGTCCCCTCTGGCAGGCTTAGAGGATTTAGAACAGAAGGCGCCTAACGCAGGCTTTCCCCTCTGCCGAGGTATAAGATCAAATGATCTTGTGGATTTATTAAAACGGCCGTTTTTATTCGATACTCACATAAACAAAGTCGTTTTCGAAGAATCAAGACCTCCAGAATAATGCCTTGTTGTGCCGTGTTTTATTGCGAAAACCGATCAAATACGTCAGGGTTGCAGAAAGATGGAATTACATTTCACATATAAGTACTTTTCACTGTTCATTTTGATTTTAATTAAGAATTTTGTGTATATTTACATCGCACGAAACAAACATCGATTCTCTAATCGATTTTAAAACCATCAGCGTAACTATTCGTTTTAGAATTAATGCGTACTCCTCACGAGACTCGAAACAACTTCATGCTATAGTGAACCTTATTGAACCTTAAAAGAGTGTCTGTAAAATCAATAATCAATCGCTTGATTTAAATTATATCTGTTTGCGTACAGTCTCTTGTCTGTGTTTGTTGACCACGTCTAATAGACCGAGCGAACGCTGCAAATTTACTTACCCCATCGAGTTATAGGAAAATACCGCCTTCCACGAAAAGAACACCTACAAATTTTAGGCAAAAAATTTGATCTTCCGGGGCTCAGCTGGGGGGGGGGGGGGGTATTTCGCAGTGAAAAGATATATATGGTCCGCTGGTTCTTTTTGTGGAAGGTGGTATTTTCCTATAACTCGATGGGGTGAGCAAATTTACAGCGATGCCTTGAACTAATGCGTACTCCTCACGAGACTCGAACTATAGAGTCGCAATACATTTAAAACTACTTTATATCGATAAAATAAAAAAGGTTAAGAATGCTTGTAGCATTAAGTCCGCCTTTTGTACACTTTGTTGTGTACAAAATTGCAATAGCAAATTAAGTTATTCGCTTAGATTTGGAAATATTATGTTCATTAATTATGTATGTTATTAACACGCTTTTTAACCGCCTTCAAAAAAGGAGGCGGTTTTCAAATCGTCGAAATCTGTTTATTTATGTAGGTATGTTCAGCGATCACTTTTTACCCTGTGCGTTCATTTTAATGATTCTACTTTTGATAGAAAGATCATAATTTATATTTGGTCCCACAGAAAAGTTAGCGTGATCAGATGATGGGATCCATGAGGAATTGAGGGAACTTTTCACACGAGCACCAAATTTTAGTATGTTGTTAAACATGTTATTCTTTATTAAAAGCCGTCGGGATCCTACCTGTAAAGTACCTGGATCCGGAGATATGACGTCATCAAAATGGCGGCCGCTGTATTTTGAAAATTGCAAATAATTCTGATTTTATGAACTCTATATACATGTGTGGGGGGTCGAATGAACGGGAATTAAATGTTCTATAATGCTTTAATACACAGTATCAGCTGAGTAGTGCAGTTACGGAAATATTTTTAGTTATATAAAATTTTAAACTACATACATACACTCACTATTTTTGTTTACAGCCTCGAAATTATACACTATATACTAAAATGATGTATGGCAGACATAACAAAAAAATTATCAGCTATTAAATAAAAGAAACCGGAACTCGATCGGATGAGTATAGTACATTGTTGCAGAGGATAGAAAGTACGAAATTTTTGGACGAGTCATATAGAGGGCCGAAACGTAGTTGAGGCCCTCTAGTGTACGAATCCATAAATTGCACTTTTTACCGAGGCAGACATAGTGCTTTTCACAACTACTAAGAGGAAATAAAATAAAAAAACATATTCAAAACTCAAATTTTAATTCATGTTAATGTGACATCACCGCCAATTTTACCATAGATCACTTTTTTTTAATCTGGACCCCTATTCTCGTGGCACTCGAGATTAATAAACTAACATGCGAGATGAAAATGTCAACTCCATATAAAATTGTATTTGTTTCGCCATATCTTCCCTGTAATTTGATCTCTAGGCGTTCGAGATTAGGGGCCAAGTTAGAATTACATTTAAAAAAAAAAGCAGTGACATAGTTTTTAGTCTGTGTATCTTTTAGCGAAAATACACCTAATATTTTACGACACAAAATGGTATGTTCTGATTGGTCGATTTCAATTTTTCATTTTAAGGAGCTATGACACAAAAATTGATTGATTGATTTTCACTGGTTCTTAAAGTTGGACAACAATGTTCTCGACCAATCAGCAAACACGCCGACAAAAACATTCTTGGTCTGCCCCTATAAGTGACGTTTTCTGACCCCAAACAAGACCTTCTATGGCCATATTTCCGAGCAATGTTGTGAAAATGTCATTATTACGCCGTTTTTACTAAGGCGCGCCTTTTGGTCCACACGGGTGTAGGGTGTTAGTTTCAACTAGTTTCAAGCGAGAAAGGAGACACGGGTGAATCACAAAATTGTAACTTTATCAAACTAATAAAGAACTGCAGAAACGAGTGTATTTTAGAGGATATAAATAAAAAAAAATACAATAATCGATTGGAAAAAAAAGGGTGTTTGCTCAATTTCACCTATGACCGGCGCTTATATTTGAGATTTATAATTTAAACTTTGCTATCGCTTAGGTAATGTGAATTCGTCCATCCATATATATTATTGTGTTTAGGACGTACAATTAGGGCCGGTTTTATAAAGCTAATAGGTACCAAATTTACGACAATAAGTATAATTTTAACAAACGGCTTTTCAAGCCCTCGCCTGGCGGCCCGGGCTTTTAACTCATACTCGTCCAGGAAGGCTCACTTACTGGTATTTGCAGTAATGTATTATTAGTAGGGGATCCGAACAGGAGACGACCTTCACCGGGCTGTTTATTCGATAAAAACTATTATATATCAAATTTAATATGCTAAGTAATGTATGGCGAATAGGTTGACTGAAAAATTTCAGTCCAGTCCTTATGTGATAAAAATAATAACTGAAAATGAACTTTTTTTTAAAATTGCTATTGCTTGTTAAATAGACCAATTACATGCTAGTCGAAGCATGAAGCCTATAGAATATGCAAACGTTAGGTTGACTATTTTTTCCCGTCAAAACTATTTGATAGGTAGGTAAGTCGGTACTAATATTTGGTACTAAATCTAACGTTTGCATATTCTATAGGCTTCATGCTTTCGATTAGTATGTAGTTGATCTATTTAGCAAGAAATAGCAATTTAGAAAAAAAGACATTTTCAGTTTTTTTTTTAATCGTATAAGGACTGGACTGAAATTTTGTCAGTCAACCATTTCACCATATATTACTTAGCATATTAAATTTGATATAAAATACTTTGTATCGAATAAACAGCCCGGTGAAGGTCGTCTTCTATTCGGATCTTAGACCATATTACTGTATAAATAAACATTATTAGTTTTCATTGGGTTAAATTACCTTTTGATGTAAATTTCATATAGTATTGATGTTATGGTTATTTTGATTCAAGATTAGGCCCTTTTTTGTTATTTTTCTTTGGCTTAGATTATTTTGTATATTTATATTACAATGGGACTAAAGGTGAAGTTGACGTAGTCGATCAAATGACAAAAAGAACATTTCGTGGGTACAATGAGTCGCATATGACCGATGACATTATTGTACTCAATCCTGAATATTGCCGGCATAAATATTCAACAAATATATACAACAAAAATCTTCTGTCCAAGAAAAATAGAAGGACGAATAAAGGGTGCAATGGTTCTACGAATTGACTATGCACCAAACATTGTATGTTAGGACTTTTTTGCTGAAATACGTATCTAAGATGATGAAAACGTTTAATTTTGTTAATAATTTGAATTTTTATCTTTTTTACAGAGTTTAATATAAAAACATTTTCATGAATTTTAACAAACTCATGTAATTATATCTTATTTTTCCAAAGCATTTTTTTAAATAGTAAGTATAAAACTTAATAAATGGTACTTTATATGAAAGATTATGCTTTATTCTATTCTTTTAAAATCATTATAAATGGCAAAATGCTCCCCACAAATGCGATCACTTTCGTTTCACGGAAAGGCGCCACTACTCGAATGTTAAGTATATAAATATACTAGCGACCCGCCCTCGCTTCGCTTCGGTTAATATAAATAGAAATAACTCAAGTTCATCTGGAATAATATACTTTTCAAATGGTGAAATATTTTTTTGATAGGTGCATTTGCATAGAGGTTTGCAGAGGAATGCAGAATTCACTTTATTTGGCCATAAATTAGAAGTACTTGTGGACCTACGTTCATGTTCAGTAGGAGATTCTCTGGCTCTCTGAGATCTATATCTATCCCTGTCGCCTATAAGCCGAACGTCACGTTCAGTAGAAGATTCCCTGGCTCGCTATGATCTATGTCTATCCCTATCAACTATAACATGAACGTCACGTTCAATAGACGATTCCCTATTTCTTCGCAAAGAATTACTTTCTCTTCTATAACACAGCCTGATTTCTCTTTCTTCTTTGATTTCATCGTTAAGACGTAAATTGTTTCTATTATAATCCCTAATTCTACGCTCTATATTAGAACTAAATACTTCTTCACGTCATAGGTAATTCATTTTGAGTTTTCTCCTTAAAAAAAACAATCAATACCTATTCACCCAAATACACAAAATTAACTAGGTACCTGCTTCATTTTGATCAGACAAATACTAAACTAACACCAGCTAAAGCCAAATTTAACATTTATTGTTAAATTTACAACAGGAAATACGTAAGTACCTAAATATTTACAACACAAACAATCTTAAAATAAGAAAAAAATAATATTTACTAATCAACACACTTTCTCATTGATAACCAAATAGGAAGGAAATATACTCTGAATATTTACAAAACAATCTTAAAATAAGAAAAATTGAGTTTTATCCCTTAAATTCACAAAATTAAATAATAAACACTACCTCTCGCTGATAACTTAATATTAAAAAAACACTTAGGGAAAAAAAAACTTATTTTATTTACCTATTAATATATTTACCTATTAATTTATTTACCTATATATTCAAACTTTGTATTCAAAAATATGAAAAACAACATAAAACAATCTTTTAATCAATACCTAAACTCAATCCAACTACCTACCCATTTCCCTAATTTAATCATTTGTCAGCCAATATTTCTTTATTAATATAAATATAAGTAAGAAACAGGAGAGCTCCGGTGCAAGTCTGCTAATTACAAAAAAAATGTTACTATAGGATGTAGTAGGCTGTAGGTACTAAAGGGTGAAGCGCTGCTATAGGCCCGGCCAAGCGTCTTGATAATACAGATTTAGGTTCCGCGTAATTTCTAATCTGCCATATTTTCTAAAGTATTTATTTAAATAATATAGTGAAAAGCACAATTTTAATCTACATTAAATGCCTAAGGTAACTAACGCATTTATCTGGATAAGAATAAATACTGAATTTGAGAAAATAGCTTCGCAAATAACCTAATATTCTTTAATACAATTTTAAAGATAAAAATGGTTACTCTGAGTCAAACTTAGGAGATAGACATATGCCATCGCAGATTTTTTGTTAGGGTTTTGAAGAACTACAATTGGGTGGATTTTTGACGGCAAGGTTTTTCGTCATTTCGGTGGCAATTTTTTTTTGTAGATTTTTGTTATAATTATCGTTTGATAGGTTTAATATTCAAATAAGAATGTTAAATATATATGAGGCACCGATTTAACGACAATACTTCATTAGCAATTAAAATTTGAAAAAAAAATACACCACCGAAATGACGGCTGCTTAGAAAATCAATGTGAAATTATATATTACGACCTTAATATATTATTATTATTAGATATGTCATACAAAAACCCACAAACTTTCGTTTTTATTATAGAATTTATTTATTTATTTATAGTTTCGTGATGCTTTTCGAAACAGGGCTATGTCAAGCATTAGACGTGTTTTGGATATCATGGTGACCATGATAACATTTTTAACATTTTTAACAGCGGTTATAATGCATTTTAATGCATTTTGTACATATTATAACATCAATCGTCATTTCGGTGAACAGAAATGCCACCGAAAGGATGCCACCGAGATGATGACAATAGAGAATGTCAGCCAGTTTAGATTTTTGGCTTACCGTATTATTCATTCAAAGCTAAAAATAACTGTAAAAAAAATAATTTCGATACGTCAAATAGTTTTCGAGATATTAAATTTTAAACTTCGTATGCGGCGCTCGAAACTCGGCGGCTAGCGCTCGCGGATGATGACGACATCGCTTAACAGCGGTACGCGCCCTTATATGAAAAAGTAAGTTTACAGGGCTATAACTTTTTAACCGTTATAAGTAGCAAGTTGATTTTTTCACGGAATACGTGTTATTATAAAATCTATCGTTTAAAATTGTACAATGAACAATAAATCAAATCCCAAGAGGGGTCCCCATACAAGAAACATTAAAATAAATCATTTTTTTTGGCATTTTTATACGGATTGTATTTTTATAATGGCTTGTTATTTTGATGCTATTTTAAGATTAAATTGTAGTGTAATTTTCATAGTTTCCGACTAAATAGCAATCTCAAGTAAAACTGCTACAAATATGTGACAAAACTGATTTTATCAACACAATGTTTTAGGCGGTCACCCATCCTGTTATAGACTACGCTTGTACTTGCTTAACTTTGTAAGTCGTAATATTTTTACGAATTCGTTTTGATGTTACTATGGCAGCTATGTTTATCTATTATTTTGTATAACATAACTAACTGTCTGTCACTGACCGGCTTTTCTATTTGTAATGTTTGTCGAATAAGTTGGTTAAATAAAATCAGAATAATAATCAAGCACTTTAAATTTTGGGATAGTGGCAATAATGCCTAGACCTAGCAAAGCGAGAGTCTTGTAGGTATGTAGGTAGGTACAGTCAGGGATCTTCGCGGTCGTCCACTTAAGAAAATGTTGACTTGTTCGTTGCATATAGCTAATCCTACAGCGCTCAGGTCGTTACGCGTCGAACGCGCAAGGGAATATAACCCTAGAGGTGGTCGACCGGGAATGCCCCTGACTGTACGTCTATCGATTTGGTAGCGCCTGCGCGCGAAATTTGAAATCGATGATATGAATACACGAAGTATCAGGACTACTGCTAGGTCAATCAAATATTCATGTTTTATAGTTCACTCTTTTATACAGTAGAGATATTAATTCTAAATTAACACGAAATTTGTAAAGAAAGGCCTACCACCAAAGTTAAGCCACCACCGCTTACCTAAACATCGATCGTGTAGATTTAAACTAGGCACTTTTTAACATATTTGTAAGAGTTTTACTACAGTTTACTGTTTGGTCGTAAACTATATCGTCGTTTGTATGGAGTTTTGATTATTATCTAAACTGATATGACACCGAATTAAAAAGCTATTATACAAATACAACCCGTACTTCGCCTTCCAAAGTTAAGCAACTACACTCGTAGTCTAAAACAGGATGGGTGACCGATTAAAATATCGTGTTGATAAAATCAGTTTTGTCACATATTTGTAGCAGTTTTACTTGACATTGCTATTTAGTCGTAAGCTACAAAAATTATTTAAGCTCAAATTAGCATCAAAATAAGAAGCCATTATAAAATACAATCCGTACAAAAATGCTAAAAAAAATGATTTATTTTCATGTTTCTTGTATGGGGACCCCTCTTGGGATTTGATTTATTGTTCATTGTACAATTTTACACGATATATTTTATAATAACACGTATTCTGTAAAAAATTCAACTGGCTACTTATAACGGTTAAAAAGTTATAGCACTGTAAACTTACTTTTTCATATAAGGGCGCGTACCGCTGTTAAGCGATGACGCCACCCCAGCAAGATGGCCCCCGCGCGCTTTAATATTATTGACCCAAATTTTAAACGTTCATAGAATCAAAACTACTGAGTCTTTTTGAATAAAATAAAAAGTAGTATGTTTGTTTATTTATAAACTTTACTGCTAAAAAGTTTCAAGCGATTTGGCGTACCTACTGACATTCTTCATTAAGTATTTTTAATGGGAGCCCTTCGACTCCCATAATTTTATTGTTTCGATTTTCGAAAGTCAGAAATTGGTATCCATATTATTTTTAGTCATAATAATCAATAGTCATAATCGTTGTTAGGTATAACGCGAAATAGATATAATGATAAAGTACTATAATGTTACATATCATTCAAGACAAAAGTCATAAAATTGATCAGCATACTATTAAAAGGCATACCGCTTATTTTTCATAAATATCGTAGGTCATATTTTTATATTTACTATTTATCTATACTCCGTTAAATTTTAATTAGAAATAGAAATACTAATTGGTCAATAGTGCGCCTTAGTAGTGCACTATTCGGATAAATCATTTTCAATCTTGTAAGCGTTATTTAAAATAATAATATTCCTTTTGAAATTCTACCATTCAATACAAACAGAACATTTAATGTTATGACCAATAACGGTATGGCATTCGATAGTTATGACTAATAAAAAAGGGGTTAAGGAAATTATGACTATTGAAATTATGACCAAAGACAAAATGACGAGCAACGATTATGAAAAACAACGGTATGGATAAAACAAATCGAAAGATTAATGTTATGGGAGTCAATATAGACCCATTTTTAATATAACTACTAAACCATTCGCGCAATAAATATACGCCCGTTTTGCGTAAATTATATCAAAGTATCCTATTAAATATTAAAAGATGAACTGACGTTTGAGAGAATCAAATACGTCGTGTGAAAGACTTACCTCGATAGAGTCGCAATGCTCATCAACAGCTCGTCCACTCCACTGAATGACCGAAGCAGATCTAATGTTCGACTCAATAGGACCGCAAGGATGGCGGTAGGTACGTCGATTAATTAGATAACAGCAGGTATTTGAACGTTATGAAATAGTTGCTAATCGTGGGACAAAGACAAAATGGTCAACATACTTATAAATGAAAAAATATTACCAATGAGTAATGTTTATTTAAATGCGATGTTTATTCTTCTTTCTAATGATGTATATAACTTATTAATAAGCTGACTAGAAGTAAAGTTATAATAATTTGTTTGGAGGAAACCGCGAGTGGGACAGGCCTCACAGACTTACTGCTCCTAGTAATATGAAATTACGTTTTTTTTTTTCCAGCTATGGTATAAAGCAGCAGTGTTTATAATGTTATGCCTCGTTGTATTTTATTCTGTTTAATGTATAAAAAACATGTTTCTCGTATATTGTTGACTGGTTTTTTTTTAAAGCCTTGGGACATCTAAAAAACTGCTCTAAAAAATAAATGTTTTAAAAAACAAAAAACCGCCTTCAAAAACGCAAAAAAATAACTTCTTTAAAATTGTAGGCACCTAATAGGTTAGTGTAATTGATGTCGGCTTCTTGTTGAAAATATTGTGGTCGCCGACTTCAGTTAGACTAACCTATTAGGTGCCTACAATTTTAAAGAAGTTATTTTTTGCGTTTTTGAAGGCGGTTTTTTGTTTTTTAAAACATTTATTTTATTTTTTCTTTTTATTTAGTGATCATAATACGCTGTTACGTAGTCCCACTTCTTAGTTGATATGAAACTTTAAATTATTTCAAGCGCGCCGCAAGCAACGCCGCGGGAAAGTCATAGTCATATTTCAACAAGTAAATATTCTTCGTTGTAGTCGCTCAACTATCTTAATCGAGATATCTTATCGCAACCCTTAAAATCGGTACCGTTGAGGAGTTCCGGTGGCCATCTGTGGTCTTCATCATCAGTTCCACTTCACCAAATGATACTTTCTGTATTTAAATGCTGGACTTGTTACTAAAAATACTAAAATCGCTATATGTTTGCCTACAATATTTAAGGAGTTCCCTCAATATCTCATGGATCCTCTCATCAGATTCAGATTTGGTGACAATGAGACCACCTCGAAAGTATACTCTATCAAATCAAAAAATCTTGAATCACTCTATCTATTAAAACAAACCGCATTCAAATCCGTTGCGTAGTTTTAAAGATCTAAGCATACATAGGGACAGACAGCGGGGAGCGACTTTGTTTTATACGAGTACTATGTAGTGATAATATGAATGACCATGCTCAAAGTTTTTAAGTACTTACGTGATTATAGTGTAATAATGGTAAATTGATTATATGAGCGACGAATCGAAAAAGCCTCAAATACACTGACATTGACGACTTCAAGCACATTTCTTTTAATTTTCCTAAATTTACGTACGTGACCGTATAACGATACATACCCTAAGACGCAAAACTAAGACGAAGCCAACGATACTTCATTGGTATTAAGAACTATATCAGTATGTGTCTACCAAATACTACGCGCGTGAATTCAGCATTATCATACCCGCCACTGCATTTTGAACCGATAACTTAACCCGGCACGACGTGCTGTTCCATAAAGTGCGGGTTGAATCACACCTATCTTTGTTTTTTAAGGTCATTTTATTTGAGTTATATAACCGTTAAGCATTTAAACTGAGCAAAAAAAACAAATTCTTCAAGACAACAACTAGTGAAAAATGCTTCCACGCCACGCTGCTCCCGCGGTGCTTAGTGAAGGTAATATTTAGAAATTTAATTTATTTGCACAATAATACAGTAGGTAATTAGCTATGACGAAATGATACCAATTACTTCATGACGCATAGTACTAAAGGGGAGATAAGAATTGTTTCTTGTAAACATTACTATCAGAATAACAGGTTCGGGTTTGTCGAGATAATTATAAATTGTTTTACGCTATTTTCTCAGTAGCAGTCACTTCATGTTAATCAAGATATACCTACCTATCTTTTTATAATTTAATTTTACGTCTTTTACCCTAATTATTTTTTGTTAGTAAATACATCGTAAAAACATATTCTGAAAAAACTCAACCCGCTATCAATTACGGGTCAAAAGATACAGCTCGTTAAAGTCAGGACGGACGGACGGACAGCGTCGGCATATTAATAGGGTCCAGTTGGGCTCCTTTCTGGTACGGAACCGTCAAAATCAAATAATATTATGTTATATTAATCGGATGTCGGCTGGCGTTTTCTTGCCACCGACTTTGATTTCTTTTATAATTAAATAGATGTTCCCGTGCCCACTTCGTTGGGATTTTTTTGGGTTAATATATAGTATATGCTAAGACACTCAGAAGTAACGTGGCTTTTTATTGGTAAAAGAATTTTCAAAATCACAAACTTTACCTCTTTATAATATTAGTATAGAAGTATCCAACGGGATTTTTTTAATTTTCCGGGAATAAAAGTAGCCTGTGTGATAATACAGAATAATAAGCTATCTTCATTAATTCCTTAGTCAAAATGGCAAAAAAGGAACCCTAATTGTTTCGTCATGTCTGTCCGTCCGTTCCGTATTACCTATAGGCTTTTTACTGGAAAACTGCAAGAGGTAAATGAATAAAATTTGGAGTAAAGGTGTCTTGTAGAAGCCGTTACTTAGTTTGGTAGTTAAATAACAAAAATAAATATTTCTAGGGGGGCAGTCCATTCCTGTAAAGTAACAGAAGATGAAAAATATTTTTTGACCGAATGTCATCGTCTGGCACAAATTTCGACAGTTCTTTTAAAAATACTAAGTTTCTTCTGATTCGGTGAATATTTCCGGAAATAATCGCTCCGAAAGTTTCATACATTGTATCCCCCCCCCTTTATCTTTTAAACCGTACCTATGTCTAAAAATAATGATAAAAATCACACAGGTGACGCTTAATCAATACTTTCAAAGAAAAATATTTTCAATATAATCGGATATACCATTTTTGAATTAGGTATGTCCTAAAAATTGTGCTTCTACACAAAAAGGACGTAAATGCCATGAAGTTACGCTCTTTTACTGGTGCACTTTTTTGAGATAGTTTTTGTGTAGCAACGGCTTCGAAACCCTACATTTAGCATGGTCAGACATGCTCTTGTCCGGTTTTTAATCATTTTTACTTTTATCAAATTCAATGTCCAGTTTCTTTTAATTTAATTTAATTAATTTTAACAATATGTTTCATAGTATAGATTTGTTACTCCTAAGTATTGTTTGAACTGACATTTTAGAATTAAATAACCGGCCAATTTTCTTTTTATTACTGTTCATGTATTGCCACAATTAATTAACGGACTGCCGAAAAATAAAATGACGGCCCGTTTTTTCCAAACGATCATAATAACCGCCCTAATATTACATACCTAACGGCCGCGCCGTAATTAAACAATACGCCTTGAATAAGTTTTGAAAATGGCGGAAAAACTTTGGAAAAATAAACTGGATAATGTCAACGCTGTCAACGTCAATCTGACACCGCTGCTTTTGACATAGACTAACAAAACAGAATGTACAAAGCCTATCCCATGTTCTCACACTGAGTGGTAGAAGCCAAAGGAGAAATAAAATAATTAATTAAACAATTTGGTCAGATAATAGCGGCCTTTACAAGGCACAGTTTGGACCGCGGGAAACGCCACGCGCCATTCCACGCGCCAGTCCGAACCGTAGGTTTTTACTATTTTACTATTACAGTTGCATTTACACGTACGATTTGGAGCGAAGATTGGAATGGCGCGTGGCGTTTCCCGCAGTCCGAACTTTACTTGTGCAGGCCGCTAATTACTAATATAGAATAATATTTAATGTTACGAACTATTTTTGGAACTCTATGATCCTGAAATAAATACATTAATACAAAAAAAGCGTTATTAGGGTTAGTTTATGCAGTAGGTACTGTTTTTTTTACTACTACTAACAAATTTATATTTTTATTTCAAAATCTGATTGATAAACAACTAACACCCAAAAAAAAATAGGTATTTGTGACAAACGCTAAAGATGTGAAATTATAAAGTTTCTCTTTTTACTTTAATGCTGCGGATCCCAAAGGAGTGAATTAGTAATGATCTAAATTGGGGTCCCCTTCTTTGTATAATGTTTTTCGGAATATTTGCTTAAGGCATAATAACTTTAAGCATAAGTACGTATACGGTATAGTATTGTTTCGCAGAAATCATTACGCATCATATTTGTTGATCGAATAATCTTAATACTAAACGAAATTTTATTCGATATGAAATTCTGTCTTACCAACAGTTTACAATACAAAAATCTACCGAACAATCATTCGGATATTTACCAATATGTTTTTTATGATGTCAACATTCGTCTAAATAATATAAGGTATAATAAATATGATAAGCCAAAGTCGTTTAGGACACTAAAATTGCAAAATCAAAGCTAAGTTAAAATAGGAGATTGGTTGTCCAAATATTGTCTTCGTTATAGATTCGAACTTTAACTCTCGATATTAAGCGTTAAAACAATGGTTTCTAACAATAACGTGACACCGTTAGTTTCAATCACAATGTCGCTTCTTCAACGTTAATCTATGATCGCGTGCTTTTTTGTCTTCATCGGTCCAGTTATGGCAGGGATATGGTTGTTCTATTCTTTGATGTCGCATTATCATGGCGTCGCATTCATTACAACAACAAATTCGAACAATTTATTTTGTAAAGTTTCTATGTAATAAACGGAGAATAAAACTTTGATATT
Source organism: Acleris literana (assembly GCA_946894065.1). Lineage (NCBI taxonomy): Eukaryota > Metazoa > Arthropoda > Insecta > Lepidoptera > Tortricidae > Acleris > Acleris literana. The sequence continues at coordinate 48,800,446 of OX335668.1, forward strand.
TGTAATCACCCAAATTAATCGACGGCCCTCAAATAAGGTTTTAAAGAAATACCTAGATTTTTTTAAATCTTGTTTGTGATTTATGGACCAGGTTAAAACTAAAGCGTCCCACAGACTAACAGGTCAACGGCTATTTTTAGCTTGACAATTCACCGTATTAGAACACGAACTTTCAGGCGGCCGCCCATCCAACGCGGCCTGACAATCTGATAATCTGTGGGAGCCTTAAACGCAAAAATAGTAAATGTTCAACTAAACAGTAAAAGAGAGAGAGAGAAAGGTGACACCGTTAGTTTGTATTGCAACGTCGCTTGTGACGTTAATCTATTTTCGCGTGCTTTTTTGTCTTGATCGCTCCAGTTATGGGAGGGATATGGTTGTCCTTATCTATGATGTCAAATAACATGGCGTCACATTTGTGACAACAACAAATTGGAATAATTTATTTTGCCTCTTTATTATGTTTTGTACATTGAAATTTAAAAAAGCCTTGAATTTAGTTTCTATGTAATAAACGGAGAGTAAATGAATGAATGAATGAATGAATGAATGAATGATATTTATTTTCCAAAGTAAGTCACATACATTGCATGTTATGTCAAAAGTACAAGAAATTACATTGGAATGGTCAAAAATATACACAAATTTATAATCAAAAATAGAAATGAAGTCAGGATAACAATAAAAATACAAAACTAAGGAGTTATCACCGTTAAGGATCGTCTTAAAAATAGCATGAAACCAAATTAGCATTTTTTTTTAATATTTAACATAATAAGTCAAAACATCAGAAATAATAAAAACAATAAACAGATTAAATCAAAACCTTTTAAATAATTTATGTACCTAATTATAAATTAAGGTCCATAAACTCTTTAACTGAGTATAATGGATTTTCCAATAAAAGGTTTTTCAGCCGGCGTCCAAATGCTTCGTCGGATGGTTCATTCCTAAGTTCGGAGGGTAGACGTTCGTAAAAGGTTAAAACTTTGATATTTGTAGGCACGTATATTAATCGACGGACCCCGAATAGGGTTTTAAAGAATTACCTATAATTGGACTTATTTGATAATTTCTTAATTGTTTTAACTTTAATCGAGAAATCCTGAAATAGGTATAGCTTAATTTGTTACGAAGAGTAAATATACAAAGTTTCAAGTGACCAGCTCAATCCGGTAACTTTTTTCCATACTAACTTTGACCCCTCTTTTCCTCCCTTTTGTTATCATATTTTATTTTTTTAATACATATAAACCTGGTCACCGTTTGTTGAAACCTTTTAGTGAAAACAACATTAAAATTGGTTCAGTGGTTTTCAATTGATGCGAGGAGAAACAAAATTAAACAGACAAACAGACAAACAGACAAACAGACAAACAGACAAACAGATAAACAGATAAACAGACAAACAGACAAACAGACACCAAGTCTAAAAATTGTAGAAACGTGTTCTGCTGTTAATTCTGAGGGCCCCTTTAGTATTTCTATTTTCTTATCTCGAATGTACAGATTTTTTCCCTTCTACAACTTTATTATATGTATAGATAGATAGATAGATATAAATCACTCGCTCGCTACATACGCAACTGAACGCGGCGATGGCGCGACGTGGGTGGCCTCAAATAGAGCCGGTTTGGCCGTCTTGTTGACTTTGGACGTGGTGGCTCGCGACGCAAATTCGGCCCTCTTAAGCCAATAGGCAGTATGTCACATAAAACCCCTGTAGCAATATCAACCTTATTACTAAAAGAATAGTATTAAAACTGCTTTGGTACTTGAATTTGAGATACTGCGTATTAGTTTAGGAGGGCAGAATTATTGTCTACATTAAGTACAACAGAAATGCAATGTTAACCATTGTTTCACTTGAAAAATAACGAAATGGAAGGCATTCAACATTTTGATAGGTAATGAGAAGGCTATTTACAAGAGCTTAAAAGTACAGTGCGACCAAAAAGAGTAGAAATTAAATAAAATGGAACTAAAAAAATTCCATACTAAATTGTTGCCATGTTTACGCATTTTACGTCAAAAATGTGACAGTTACGTAGAAAGTGGCGCCCTCATTTAATTTCTACTCTTTTTGGTCGCACTGTAGGTACATTAATAATTTTTTACCCGAACACGGCGAAGCGAAAAGCAGGGTTATGATTTTGACCGGTATGTATATATGTTCATATGTTCCCTCATAACTTCTACATTTACTTTTTATAATGAGGTATCGTTGAAAACGTCTTTTTGTCCGCTGGTTATAGGCTAGGTGACGTCGAATAAAAATAAAAGTGGCGCCCTCTAGAGGACATAAAAACATGAACTAAACAAAAATGTTTGTTCATTAGTACCGTGTTGGGTATGAAATGAAAGGCTTTAATTAGCTCATTTTAAATATATATATTGTTAGCTGTTGCTCGTGGCTTTGCTTGTGTGCACCCATTAATAGGGAATATATGTTTTAATTTAAAATCATGCCTCAGATGTGAACCAAATGTGTTTTAAGTACTCTTCAAACCTACACAAAATAAATACATATATAATAAAAGTAAATACGTTTTTCACTATGGACTATGGCATACCTACATGTTAAAAATAAAACGTGTGTAATAATAATAACAATTGGTTAGTAATTTTAACTTTCTATTTCAAATAAATATATTTTTCCCATAAATGTCCGGAAATGTTGACATTCCTATCTACATATTGAGACGCGAAGTACATACATCACCAGCAGTTCTCAAATTAAAAAAAAAACATTGCGTGCTCGCTAAATAAGCCCGCAATGTTGCATACAAATTCCATTACTATCTTTTTAAAAAGTGAAAAGGGCCGTAATAAAATGAGGGCACAAGTCTTATACATCCAAATTTTACTCTAAACATAACTTTTTTATCTGTGTCTGGAATAGCTTATGTTTTTTTAAAAACATAACTTGCGTTTCTCCTTGTCATAAACAAAAAGGCGGTAAAGAGTGATGGTTTTTTCACATGAAGTTTCTGTTTGTATGCAATTTAAAAAATGAGTTCAAGCGATGAAGATCAATCCAATACAATTTTTTTCTGGCGATTTTTAAGAAAAGCACTGTATTTGCCTCGGCAGGAACAGCAATTGCGGGCTTCGTATTTTTAAACCAATACTCGGCCCGCAATTGCCTACTTCCATGGCTAGGCAATAATGTACTATTAATGATCAGAAAACTTAGTGGGTTATAGTGTATATCAATCAGACTTTCAAATAGTGCTATTTTACGGTAAATTTATAATTAAGTATATAGTTTTTCTCGCGCTATAATGTTATGAACCTTGGTTCCATAGTGGTATTCATCAAAGCGACATAAACTTTCTATAACGTTTTATAATATATATACGTTATACGTCAACCCTTTTACTTCACTTGAATTCGTTGGTTTTCTAACCGTACCGCGTGTCGGCCGGCCGGGGTTGAAACATGAAAGTGATTTTATTGTAACAAATTTGGGTGGCATATGAAAGGACTCAATCTGCACATTCCAAACATTTTTTTTATAATTTTCAGTGTCGTTCTTTTAGATTTGCCGGTTTTTATAATGAAAGTTGTTTGCACATCATTAACCGACCATCATTGACCTCATAACCGAACTAATGGGAACAAAAGTTTGGCATTAGTTCGGCCCCGGACTAGACCCCTTTTTTAAATATCTAGTAAAATATTTGCATAATATATTTTACTAAAAACAACAATGGCAAATTTCAAGTTGATAGCTTTTATACTTTGAGAGAAAAACTGCTGTGACTTATAGACAGACAGACAGACAGACGGACACCAAAGTCTCACCATAACAGTTCCTTTTTTAACCGACTTCAAAAAAAAGGAGGTTCTCATTTTGACCTGTATGTATGTATGTATGTTTGTCCGCGATTATGTCGCGTTTGGCTGAACCAATTTTGATGCGGTTTTCAGAAAAATAATTGTTACACTTAGAGGAGACCGTTTTGGTATTTTAATCGGCTTAAAAAAGGAGGTTCTCAGTTTGACCCGTATTGTTGGATCACGCATAACTTTTTACATGGTTGGCCGATTTAAAAAAATCTTTATCTACATCCATATCATAACTTCCCTACAATATAATATGTTCAGAAGCGATAAGCAAATCGCCTATATTAAGAAACCTGTATCTGTGGTTGCATCTTAATATTTACAGTAAAGTATAGTGCATCGTAATGTTAACATTAAAGTGTCGGTACTTAAACATTAAAGTATCGGTAATACTGTACCACTAACTTGAAAATGCAAGCTATATACATTATAAATAAAGTTTGTTTTTTTATTTTATTTTTTATTATTTTTTAAGCTTTTGTACTACAAACAAGTTGGTACAACTTAATAAAAATACAGGCCATATCTGAACATATTATAGAAAACTTATGATATGCATGTAGATAAAGTTATGTATTCGGCTATACATAATTAGGCATTAAAACACTCGTGTGATCTTATTATGCACCTGCCACATAAACTACTATTTTTGGTTTGATAGAGTATACGTCTGTGGTGGTTCCATTGTCACTAAAACTGAATCTAATGAGGGAATCCAGCAACATACAGCGATTTTAATATTTTTAGTAACAAGTCGAGCATTTGCATTTAGAAAGTATCATTTGGTGAAGTGGAACTGATGACGAAGACCACAAATGGCTACCGGAACTCCTCAACGATACCTATTTCAAGGGTGGCGATAAGATTATCTCGATTAAGATAGCTGAGCGACTACAACGAAGAACTTATATTTTTTAAAATATGACTATGACTTTCCCGCGCTGTTGCTTGCGGCGAGCTTGAAATGTCTTAAAGTTTCATATCCACTAAGAAGTGGAACTACATAACAGCTTATTATGATTACTAATTAGTATATAATAAAATAAATCATTTAAAAAACAAAAAACCGCCATCAAAAACGCAAAAAATACATACATACATACATAATCTCACGCCTTCGTTCACAGAGTGGGGTAGGCAGAGCTATAGAATTACAAACATCTCTAAAAACTTGTTGATAATTCTATAACCACAATTTACACAATTATGCTAAGATGTTTACCAGCGTATTAGTGACAGGTTGCAAGCCCATCGCCTAACAGTACTACAAGCCTTTATTCCCTTAGTCGTCTCTTACGACATCTACAGGAAGACATGGAGTGGCACTATTCTAACTCGGCAACCACACGAGGCTACGCAAAAAATAACTTCTTTGAAAATGGTAGGTATAGGATAGTGCAATTGAAGTCAAGGCGACTCACAATATTTTTACCCACAACCCGACTTCAGTTCGATTGTCCTATAATTACGTACCATTTTAAAATTAGTTATTTTTTTGCGATCTTAGAGGCGGTTTGTTCTTTTAACATTTATTTTTTTACATTTTGGTATGGAACCCTAAAAACGGCCGATTAATGAGAAACCTTGCTCCGCCGACAAATACGCGATTTTTTTCTAATTTTGCATAGGAATGTATGTTTAATATTTTTCATGTAAAAGATTCGAGTACATAATACAGAAACAGTTGCAGCTGTTAAAGAATTATTTTACATTTCGTAGAAAATGAATCTGTTGCCGAATTAGGCGCAGTGCGTTAGTGTACGTAGCAGTACATAGGTAACATGTGAAACACCGTGTGTTCCATTACCGTGAGCAACCACAAAATCGAATTCGAATAATAATAGATGATGTCCTTGACACTTGAAGCGAGAGCGTGCAGCACGAAGGCAATTACCTGTAATGTAGTTCACTTTTCACACTTCGACGTAGGTAGTGAAAATTCATTTTCTGGTTATTTTTGGAACTGTTTATATATTCCTTTACCCTTGTTCGGTTAACGCTGAATGTTAGAAATAGGGGTTATCTGTGAACTAAGAAAGCATTTTTTTTTATAACTGCCTGAAATTTAAGTACCGGGTACAAGCTTCGAATTAAAAAATGCATTTGTATTACGACTTAAAAGTTGCAATCCTCGTGTGTTAAAATAAATTTTAATAGTTTTTATTAGACAGTCATGATATCTTGACTGTCTAAAATAACATGAAAGAACTATAAAGTACTATTTTTTATATCTTAGTTACATTTACACTACTTTTATACTATTCACCAGTTTCATTACAATTTTGTATTTATTTTCGCAATTTTTTTACGAAAAAATATTTTTGGTACATCACAGGAGGAGGATTTTGGTAGATTCATATTTTTCTGTGTATCAACCCAATCAAAAACTTGCAATACAAATTTTGGATTTATTAAACAAGCATTATTTCAACCCGATTGCCCAAGAAGGAAGGTAGTGTCTTTCGGATATATACTCGTATATATGTATGTATGTATCTATGTCCGATTCTGAGCGATCTGCTATAGAATACGCGACCGGGCTTTCGAAATGTGTGGCATTGATGGATTGGTTCATTATCCAAGTAGTGTCGTAAACTATTTATATTAACTACAACCTTTGATCATCACTGTCTTATGATTTGGGAAACTTTAGAAAAACGCGGCGATTAGGAGTTTGTTAATTTTAATTTCAGAAGGATGTGGAGAGGACGGTGAATGCGGGTAATCAAATGAATGGGGTCCTGTTCTCCTTTGCGAGCAGAAGGGGCGTTTCACAAAAAGTCCGACTGGCTGTTCACAGTGCAGTGTGGCCCCTACTCTGATGTATGGCAGTGAATGTTGGGCGTAGCAGGACAAGCATGATAGTCGTATAAATGCTGTTGAAATGCGCTCTTTGCGTAGTATGTGTGGTGTGAAACTGATTGATAGAGTAAGGAATGAAAAGCTCAGAGAGAAATGTGGACTAAAAGAAGATGTATTGTCTAAGATTGAAAAGGGCGTGGGCTTCAATGGTTCGGTTATTTGGAAAGGATGGATGAAAGAAAATTGACGAAAGAGATATACAGAGCGAAAGTGAGTGGAAGGGTTGGAATGGGCCGCCCTAGGTGTACTTTTTCGAATCACATCGAGAAATACTGGAAAAAAGCCGAATCTTAAGCACCTGAAACTGACGTGCATGCATGACGCGATGTATGAATGTAGAAGAAGCGAAAGAGATCTGTCAGGATCGTAGCAGGTGGAAAGAAGTGGTCTCTGCCTACTCCTCTTGGAATCAGACGTGATTTAATGTATAAATGTATGTACATTTTCAGTTCTGATGTTGCAGAAATCACTTTTATATTCCACTATGGCAGTCGGGTACAGCTTGCTTATAAGACTTGAATTTTTTTGGTATTATAACACAACAGGCAAGGCAAAAAATATTATCCGACTAGATTTTCTACTATAAAATGATGAATATTTTGGTAACATTTTCAGAACGTGTATTGTATCCACGTAACAAGTTAACAACGGGCGCAAAACCTTGTGTCGTGGGTGGAAAAGCGATTACCGAGCAGCAAGCTATCGTAAGTTTAAATAAAATTCCTCTCTTGCTCTCTTGTTAATGCAAAGGTTATGTAAGCCGTAAAGAAATAATGTTTACACATGGAAGTTTAACATTAGTTTCCATGTGAAAACATTTTTTCTTTGCGGTTGTCATAAAATACGTTAGAGGCGCTAGAACGTGCAGCTCCACACACAATAACTGTTTAATCAATAATCGCGATTAACTTCTTAGGGAAGTAAAGTGCCCTAAAAAGTTAATTTATTAACTAAAATTAAAAAAAAAAACTCTGGGTTACGACGCGAACTCGAGTGAGTAAACATCAGATTCATACGAAAACTGTCATTTTAACTAGAGTTAGTGTCTTTACCCAGTGTTAAATATTCTGTGCAAGTGGCCCTTCATCAATATTTTTTTATCGTAATCGGGATTAATTTTTGCCAACACTGTAATGACCAAATAATGTCGTCACCATTACGGAATAAACAACGAAATAGTATATAGTATTATAAAGTAGTATATGAAATAGTATATAAAGTAAGTCATTATAGGCATCGGCAAACCAGCGTGTTGTAATGAGATTCAGTACCATAAACCGGGGTTACTTTGATCAAATTTCAAGTTTAACACGAGTTTTTATAGAAACTAAAAGACAAAAGAATAAAATAAAAATATGTAGTAATCCTTTTTTCCTGTTATTTTGACTTGATTAATTAGAAAAAAATGAGACCTTTAGTTTCCCGTAAAAAAAATAAAAACACTATGATCAAAGTTAAACTAGGAATTACTTTGATATCACTAAATATTTGAATGAATATCTCAAGTAAACCCCCTGAAAAGCGCGTAAAATTTGAAGAAATATAGAATATATGTTGTTCTTTTTCGATATCAACAATTAATTTGCTTAAAATAAGACACCATACAAATAACATGCGTTTTTGCATAGCAAAGGTACTTTTGAAGTTTTTTTACCTCAAAAATCACGACAAAAAGCACAGAAACCATTAATATTTTTTTCTAAAAGAAATAAGACAGTAGCACGCGCACTATTTTAACTTTCTTAAGGAGCAACTATCCCCGATACCAGTGAGGAAAAAAATATATGGAGGCGTATTCCAACTCCCTAAAAAATACATATTTGTGTGGAATGGTACTTGCTATCAAAGTCACCCCGCAAATCAAAGTAACCCCGGTTTACGGTACCATATTATGACCCGGGGGGTTATAATATGGTACTGAACCTCATTATAACACGCTGGTTAATAATGAGATTTGAATTCGTATAAAAATTGTTCCATAGAAACCTACATCAAAAAGAAATTGTTTGAAAATCGAACTGGCCAATACGAGTACAAGCCATATACGCAAAACAAAGAAAATAAAACAAAAGCTGAGAAAAGTAGAGTATTCTCCTTTGGGATAAGGCTGTTTTCGTTTTGGGCGAGCTTGAATCTCTCGCTGCACTCAGGACTTCGTTTTAATTCCCTCGCTTCGCTCAAGAATTAACTCGTAACACCCTCGCTACGCTCGGAATTTAAATCTGTAGTCCCTCATTTGCTCAGGATTCAATATCGCGCCCTTGACATAAAACAGTGCTTTATCCCCTCGGTGTATAATCTATTATTATCTACACTCATATCATAAGTCCTCTATTATGCGTTCAAAACCCGTAGGCAATGACCAGCATTACCTGGGGTAGTAGGTGACAGCGATGACAGCTATTAATTTTGGAAGATGTTCCAAATTTGGATCTCATTACCTTAAAATATTCGATAACGTAATTTCTAAATTACGTTACAGCTGTCATCGCTGTCACCTACTACCACAGGTAAAGTAGTGCTGGTCATTTGCCTTTCGGCTTCTAAACCCATCTTAGAGTACTTATAACTTATAATATGTGTGTAGATAAAGTATTGTACAGGACTCTGCGTAATTAGCAATACGCAACCGTCACGTAAACTACTATTTCATGTACGGTACCAGGAAACAAAATAATGATATTCATGTTACTTTTTTCTTCCCGTATCTTAATAAAATCGACACGTCCTAAGATAAAGTGTTTATCATACCCGATACACAATAATATTACTAGGGCATTTTCGTAATGAACGGTATCAACTTTACCATAATATAAACAAAGAAAACATGAAAAAAAAGATCCGAACATGTATTTTTTTCAGACTTATAACTAACTATTTGCATCCGTTGCTAATAAAACTCAATATAAAATAATAATAATTACCTCTTATTCTACTCTACGCGGTTAAGTGGTAATCCCGTGGAGGGGAAGTGGTAGTTGTCACTTCTACTATACGTCACTTAATGCGAACATGATCCAGTAGATTAAAAGAGATGGAACTTTGGTTCAGTGAACGATATTTATTATATCTTATTCGATTTCGAGTTTCGATTCGATTCCATTCCAGTAGGTAGGTAGGTGAATAAATAAAAAGTTAAAGAGATAGATATTTTGTTTATTACTACATATTACTTTATTAATTTTTTTCCCGAAATGTCATATTTGTAGGAACCCGAGGGTCTAATTTCAAAGTAATACGTCACAAACAAATTACGGCAGGTAAGTGACTTGTCGGGAAAGTACGCAAACCGCAGATGATACGCTATGAATGCACTTGGAAGTTGGAACTCCGCGCCGAGTCGTGTCGCCGCCATATAGTAGCCCGCGCACGTCGCACGAATTTGCGCATGTTGTACGAGTATAACACAAATAAGCGCCAGGAGAAGCGCAGTGCGGTGTGAAAAAGATAGCATTTTTTAAAATACCTATTCTTGCCGCGTGTCGGCGCTTCACAATCATGTTAACGATGATACATACATAATAATAAAAAAATACTACGTGAATTAGGTATATAATTAATTTAATCAGGTTCTGCTTTTTATGATTTCCAGGAACTTCGTATTTTAGTTTTTGGCACCGCATCGTGCCCGCCGAGAGCAGAATGGGTACGATCACCAATTGTAATGAGAGCGCCTGGCCAGCCATTGGGTTTTGGGTTAGCTGCTCCTCGAAACGGTACTCGATCTTTGCTTGCTGGACTTCAGGCTCATATCATCAAGTGGCTTTTGTTTGACTCTCGACCTTTAACCAAAGATAACAAGTCCATGGAGCCTCCTGACACGTAAGTAGTGGCTTGAATTTCTGAGACTCTACTCATACTAGTTCATTACAACTACAATGTTTTGGAATTATTACATCCGTTACGTCTAGTGATTTAATGAATTTCAATTTAAATGACATTATTTATATTTTGTACAACCAAATATAGTTAAATAACTAATTCAAAACAATACACATTTACACATTCTTATAATGAAAAATTATCCCGAACGCGTATTTTTCCAAGTGGTTTTCGTACGTCCATGTGTTGTAGAAATCACGAATATACCTTTTGACTCGATTTTTCGATGCTTCGATAGGCGAGACGAGAACGCTTTTCAAAACCGCGAACATTATTCCAAAATTTTAAGCAAATCGATTGAATACATCCCGAAAAACAGTACATCAAAAAAATACTTAAGTCGAGAACTTTCACAATTAAGATGTTGATACTCAGCATAAATATTCTTCACTCACGAAAAAACTTACTATGCAAACCCGACTATGGCCCTTCGGGAATCATTTTTCCCTCCATATCTCATTAAATATTGATCCCAACAAAAAAAAATGAATCTTTTTTGTGGAGAATCTTATGTAGATTAATTATGTAATGGAACATTTTGTGCTATGGACCACCGTTTACGAGTTAATTACGAAAATCTAAAAAAAGGGACCTTTACACCCCCCTCTGCCCATTATCTCCACCCCCCACCCATCAGTACTTTTAGTACGTGGTTTTAAGCACCATTCCCTACAACTATGCCAAAATTCGCTTATACACGAGTTTTTTCTACTGATATTTGTCTTCGTTGCTTAGGCTAGTGGCACAACAACAACATTGCAGACCACGAATATGCAGGACTCCTTTAACCATGAACCATGAATAGGTATTCGACAAGCTAGATTTTTGTCAACGTGAATTTGATTGCATTATTAATTTGGTTTCAGCCTACTTTGGAAGTAATAAAAATGTTTTCTAAAGGGCGCTGCATACGTAACGTGAACAGGACATGGACGTGACTGGGACGGGATGTGGTTGCATACAGTTTTGGTTTTCCAGTCCCGTACGTGCAATCATTACGTATGCACATTCCAATACATTTTCTATGAAACGACATTGTCGTCTCGTCCCATCCCCGTAACGTAAATGTGAAAGGATTATTCACTAGATCTGTACAAGGCGCGTCAAGCGTTGCCTCAGTCACCCGCTGATCGCTGTCAATATAGTAGACCAAGGCGAATCGGATCAATGGGTGAATCGGATCAAAATAAGAAATCCGTATTTCTTATACGTATTTCTTATCCGTATTTCTTAGACGACTGGCGTTTTAAGACCCTCTCTCGCCCCGCACCTTCCGCAATCGGTAGTATTTGGTAGTAATACGTTTCACCCATTTGATCCGATTCACCCATTGATCCGATTCGCCTCGGTCTACCCTATACGAGCTCCGTTTAAATGGTAAAATGACTGTTTGTAGCGTGAAAGTGTGCGAAAATCGAAGTCCTTACTTTAATTTTAAGTCAAGGGGCATAGACTACCACGGGTAAATTTGGTTTTTAAGCATTATTTCTATTTTTTAATGAATATTTAAGGTTTGTATGGATTTCTGAGCGTAAGGATGTGGGCGTGATTTCTATCGAATATCGATAAATGGCTTGTTCTACAGCGATCAATAGAATGAAATGCGTTAATAGTTCAAGTTATTTATCATCACTATGACACGCTTAAAATACAAGGAAAATAATTTAACTATTTTTCACGTTATATAAAACTTTAAAACTGTTCTCAAACGCACCCAGCGGGAAGCGGGGAGCGGGAGACCGCCACCCGCCAGGCATACCAACGCCGCCGCAGCGGCTATCACGTGTTCAAAATTAACACGTGATATTTAATAAATATTATGATAAATTTAATTTAACTCAGACTTGTAATCAGTCATTATAGAATTTTGTAACAATCTCTAAGTTTTATTAGTTTCATTAGAGCACCCCTCAACCTCAACATTTGGCGTCTAATAAAAGTAAACTGTTACTTCGGCGAAGAAAGAAAACATGCGTCGCGGCCGGCCATGACAAGCAAGACACACCTGCCACGCCCTGGGTCTCAAACCACCTAATTAATTATCCAAGGAAGCAAGAGGATTTATATATATGGATAGATCAACAAGATAATTTGAAAACGATTGAAATGTGACAACATGAAAACGGTGGACTTGGACCACTACAACGTCACCGGCATAAGAGAGGCATCGCGTCAGGAGGCCTGTCCGAGGGAAGTAGCGTTGCCAATCCTTTAATTCTTGCATTTCCCCTATGTTTTTCCTAATTTGGTGGCCGTGGGTGGCTTATTTTCTATAATTTCGTTGTTTGTAAGTAGGGATGTAGGCAACATTACAAACTTCACACCAACGATAATTTCACATGTACTACATTATTTGAGTTTGTGCCTATTTTATAAACTCGGCACGTGTTTTGTGGTTGTTTGCCCTTAAAGTTACCACGAGTTTCTTTACTCTCAGTTTGTGCTTATTTAACAACCTTAATACCTAGCACGTGTTTCTCCCACTGAGAGACACCAATGCCTATTCAATAAACGAGCATGTGCTTCTTTTCTATGACTTTGTGCCTACATTACTAGGTGCACTTGCCGTCCCCGGGCAAGTAAATGGAGCGAAGCGGTTTGCTGCCATCATTTCAGAAATCTCAGTAACGCTCACTCACTTACCGCCGTGAGTTCCATCCAGAATACCTGTACAGTAACTGTTGGGGCATTTTAGTAAAATTAAGTTTTAATCCTTACTAATAAGAGTCGTCGTCAAAAAGATTACGAGCGAAGAGCGCCGCTTAAATGGAAGTTTCCCATGTTTCCCATTAAAGATTTTCCGGGTTTATTCCTCCGTGGTACGTCTGTTTTTCAATTTTATTTTTTCTAAACCGTCTATGGCTGGATATAGTATTACGGGTTAAATTTGACCTTGATATCTCTAAAACTCATATTTTTAAAAAAATATCATAGAAAATGTATCTTCAATGAGAAGTATATAACCTTGAAGGGTATTTTTTGTTAAATATTAGTTTTAGCCGATATAACAAACACGTGTTCATTATTTTTCAAGTTCTTAAACATATAATCAAAAAAAGTAGGTACTTAAATAGCATGTTTTTTTTTAAATTTACTATCGAAGTTAGAGGGTTTAGTCACTTTTCAGTACTTTGGAGGTCAATTTCTCCGAACAGGTTGGGGTTGGGCAGCTAAAAAAAAAACTATAATTAATTTATCATTTGGAGGGACGACGAAACTAAATCTCTTCAGCTCTTGCAGCTACACCAGACACGCTGCACTTATCAGTAGATATTAATGAAATAAGGAAAAAAACTAAACGAATTATTATCTCTTCCACATGTCAATAACGAACCAAATGCGATAACGGAATAAATTTTGTGGGTGCTAACAATGAACTAAGTAAGATGGTGCCGATTTCGCCTGTAACGAAGGTATACATTTTAAGTTTAGTCCGGCATACTCTCCACATTTCGGAGGTATTTTTAAGGCAAGAGTGAAATAAGCCAAACATCATGTGAGAAGAGTAGCCGCTGTAATGCTTCGTTAACTTTCGAAGAGTTAAGTACTTTACTCACGCAATATTAAATTCCCGCCCGCTGTCACCAATTTCATCGGATCCTTTAGATTTAAACCCCCTTACCCCCGGGCACTTCCTTATCGGACGGCCACTGATTTCGGTACCTTCTCTCACAGCCGTAGATCAGCATGAAGAACCACATTTTGGAGAAGATCCGAAGGGACTTTTGGGAGAGATGGACAAAGGAGTTCATCGCTGAACTGCAACATCGCACCAAATGGAAGCAAGGTACTGCAAACCCAAAGACTTGGTACTAATAAGGGACGAGAACCGACCTCCGCAGCGCTGGCGACTCGGCCAGATAACCAAGCTGCATGAGGGAGGCGACAACATATGCAGAGTCGTGGAGATATATAATGCAAAGGGAACCATTCGCAGAGCTGTTCACCACATCGTTCGTCTTCCCGTAGAACCAGATCTACTTTGCAAGCTGAGAGAGCTTTCAAGGGGCGGAGAATGTCCACGCGGCGCTTTAAAACTGTGCTCAAACGCCGCGCTCAGACACAACGCCGCCGCGGCTATCGTGTGTTAATTTTGAATTTGATAAATTTAATTTGACTCAGACTTGTAATCAGTCATTATAGAATTTTTTAACAATGTCTGTTTTATTAGCTCCATATTGGAACACCCCTCAACAGAACCTTTTACTAGCATAACAGCTTACGAGAGCGAGTGAGAGAAATACAAACCTGAAGCGCGTTAAGAACTTCGTATTGCACTGTACACTTACCTACTATAAGGTATACTCGTATAAACCAAATGCTAGATAATGCAATATTTTGTTGAAAAATAAGGAAGTTGTTAAACTAACTACATTGATTTTGATGACCGATATTTAACCAACCAAAGACAATGCAATATTTATAACGAATTTCACCAATAAATTAATAGATGATTAGAGTTTTAACAACTGTCAAACGTATGAACTAACGGTCGATTAACAGTGATTAACATTTAAAATTGTTTGGTGAAATTGCTACTTAACCATGTACACGTAACTCGTACTCATATGGTCGTTTAAAATGGTTGCATTGTAGTAAGGAAGTTCCTAATTATCATCTTCGTAATTTTTCATGTTTCTAATTTTTAATTTTCCACTCAATAATTTGTATCAATATCAATTGATAGTGTAAAAGGTTTGTTTTCTTATTTTTAGTTACTTGAGACCATTAGAGGAACGTCAAGACGAAGCGCTTTGGCGAGCATTAAGTGAGGTGATCTGGCGATGTGCCGGCGGTTTCAACCCCCCACAAGCAACTGAGCCCAAAGCAGTGGTAGCTTTACCGACTGATAATATATACGTGCAGCATAGCTCTTATTACTACCAAGATAGTATCACAGAAAAGGTGAGTCTATAATGTTGTATTTTCCCTTTCGGCCACTTTTGAAACCAAGTTTTGAAACCAGTTTCTAAATAACAATAATATATAATATATTTCTTCTTTCGAAATTGGTTTCGATAAAAGAAAATTATTTCGTCTTTCGAACCTCTTAAATCAAAATCAAATAAAATCTATTTAAATGTAAAAGAAGTACACTAACACATCATGTAACCATTTTTTAATTAAAATTACATATATCGATGGCTTAGTTCACAATCGTACTAATACCAAAAAATAAACGTTTTTGTTTTTTGTCTGCAATATTTAAATTACATTCTGCGTCGTTTTCTCTTTTCAAAAACTTTGAAAGCCTTTTCCCTATATGAAAAACAATGTGACACAATCGTATTAAGTACGCTAGGTGTGTGTTATAATGTACTAACGGCCTTTATTTTGTTAAAAAGCTGCTTAAGAATATTATAAGTGACTTTATGTTGATACGATTACAATCGACAAAATGGACGTGCATCCTAAGAGCATTTAGTTCATTTGGCAACATATTTTTCTTACATGAAATTATAAATCAAGTGATTATAGCACAAACGTGTAGAAAATATTTGTAACACGTTCGTCGCAACTGCTTTTAGTCAATATATTTCATCGATCTTTTTAAATGCTTTAAAATGATAAGCCATTTTAAAACGATTTGTTCTGAATGCATTAAGAAAAAATTATATTTCAAGTATTGATAAACCAAATCGTACCTGAATTATTAGTCAGACAATGTCGCGTTTACGTATTTTAATATTACTTTTCTTCTACGTGTTGTATATTTTACTGATTCCTAATCAAATCCACAATAAACACATTTACGCACGCATCTATGCTACTATTCTGGAATGCTATTACTTAACTCCATAAAGCTTGAGTTTTGACCATATTAATCGCACTTAATACATGTGTGCACTATTTATAAATAATTATTCTCTGCTTACGGCGCTCAGTACTTTTGTGTTTTTTATTGAAAGTGATGTTAAAACTGTTTATTATTTTTCTAGTGCAACGTTTCAGTATATTAAATGCATTAAATACTTCAACTATAATAGGTTTATTGTACATAATTTCTTGAAATACTTTTACGTGTGTATAATTGATTATACTTCCTCTACAAACATAGAACTAATATTTTAATTTAACATGCTTTATCGTGTTACAGAGAGACTGTGTGTAATAAATCACCAACTAACAATATGATTTACGATGACACCTGTCGGCTTCCTACTGGAATAAAAAAGAAACAAGTTTGGACCTTTGTGTTTTACACTGTTTACCAGCATATGGTATTTGATATCTGACAATAGAACTACTCCTAGTCCTCGTATGATAATTTTAGAAAAATCCAAGATATCGACAGCAAATCCAAGATATCGACAGTAGGCATCACCTGTGAGAGGTACTCCTTCCATTGTGATGGCCCTCCTGCCTGCTAGCAAGGTGTTGAAAATATTTTTGGTAGTTGGACGTTACTAACTATAATAATCCTGGTCTTTGCCTACGAACAATATTTTGAATAGCCTGCTAGAACGCAGGGTGACGATCACAATGGATGGACACTCACAGGTGATGCCTGCTGTCAAGGTCTTGGATTGTCCTAAATTTGGCATTTACGTCATCATACAATGACTAGAAGTGGTTCCAATAATAATCAGATAGTGAATAACATAATTATTTTGGTAAATATTGTTCAAAATAGTGATATAGTAATATTTTACAAAGGTTCAAAATTGTTTCGTTCTTTTCTGCAATCGGGTGTTAGTTTATTAAACTTATTATATTAGCATTTTAAGTAATTGCAGTGCCATCTTGCATCGAGTAGCTGCTATATGATACCTATGTAATGCAAATGCGATGCTGTTGTATTTGTAGCAATGTAATATTGTACACATTATTAAAAAATTACTAATCAATATTCGTTAACTTTTTTGAATTTAGTACCTGCTTTAATTTGTCTTTAATTTATTATTTTTTAACAATAAAATATGCCTATCCATAGAACAATTACAATCCCAAAGATCTTAACTACATTGATTATATTCATTTACCGTGCACACTTGTACTAACTGCGGGGAAGGGTTACTTAAAATTCGAATTTCGTAAAGTAAACTTCATATTTTTAAGAAAATATTTGGGATCTGTAAACCACAGAACTATATCGAGATAGAATGAAAGTGTGTATGTACCTCGCGTGCCGAAAAGAAGGGCCGAGAGCCCCATTGCTCGCCGCGATGCTCAGTCCGCTCTCGACCGGTAACCGCGTGTGACGTTCGAATATAAAAACAAAATGCCCTTTGCTCGATAATCAACTGTACAAACACCACCAAAAAAGTAGGAGCTGTAAAACAGGATATTTCCTTTCATCGGTAAGTACTCTTTGCCCAAAAATATCTGTTATTATTTATAAAACAATTTATTTTGTTGCTCAGTATTAATTTCATATAAACAGTAGCGGGCGACTCTTTGTCTAATGCTACTTTTCCATTGCTGCTTTAATTTGACGCGCCAGACTTGGCATGCATTGAAAACCAGCAACGAAAATAAATCAATCCAAACTGTCGAGCACTTGTCGAGACGTGTTCAAGGTTGAATTCTCATTTTTCTGTCAAAAGTAAGATGTAGTGTTGTACCCTGCGATTTTCAATGCCGATTTCTTAGTCGATTAAAATCGACTTTGAAAACAGAAAAAATGATAATTATTTTTACAAGCTTTTATTTAACTTGCAATGTAGGTATGTATGTCTGTATGTATGTAAACCTTGCAAATTAAATTTGACCCACTTCCCGTTAACGGAATGGGCTGAAATTTGGACCACATATGTAAACTCGATGACAATGCAATATCATGGTATCTTAGAGGTGATCTGATGATGGAGTCAGAAGGTGGCGACAGGATCTCCGCTATTCTTAACGTAGACCCACCGTGTTAGAACTCAGTTTGTTCTTGATAAGCAGATAAAGATTTTGCAAAAAAAAGTACAGTGGGCAACGAAAGCTTATTTAGACCTACTATTATGTAGCCGTGTGATGAGTGATGTAGTAGATAGTCAAAATTAAATATTATTGCAAAAAGGATAATAATTATAGATTTATATCGATAATTTAAAAATATTGCCATTTTTTTTCAGTTTTCCGAAAGATCCTCTTATAAAAAATAGATGGATAGAAGCAACGGGTCGCAAAAACTGGCTTCCTACAAAACACAGCCGAATTTGTTCTATACATTTTCACAAAGATACATTTACTGGCCCATTAACATCAAAGTACCGGCGAATAATCAGTACAGCTCATCCGATTATAGATGTTCCGTTGCATTGCTATTCCGTTGCGATCGATGACACGATTGGAAACGATTCTGTTTTAGTTGTGCACATCACTAAAAGACTCGCGTGACGTCAAAGTACCTACGCAAAATGTTACACGCTCGGTTCTCATATAAATCGACGAACTCTTTCCTTGTATCTCGATATAGTTCTGTGCTATAAACTCAAAGACCTATTCTAATATATCACCAATTTGGCAATTTGTTAACACCGTTTATAAACTATTCACATGCAAACATTAAAATTGCTCTCCTGTAAAATTAGTCAAAATGTAATACTATAATGATTGTGAACTAAACCATCGATATAGCCTTCTTCTTTTTTTCTCTTCATGACGTTCCACAGTGTTTTTGCATGACATATACAGGGTGGAAAAAACGAGCGCCACATGGACGGCAACTACCTTAAATATTGGAATTAGCAAATTCTACTCAAAGGAGACTTACTTTTATTTTTGAAAAAAATAAATCCTGCATTTATGGATTTTTTATTTTATTTCTGCCTGCGGTCGAATGGGACAAAACAATAGAGTCGTGTTTTAAGATACAAATCGAAAGGGTCATTGAAAGTGATCATTTATATCTAACACACATAATTATATACCTTTAAACTAAAAAAAGACCGTAAAAGCAACACGACTGCATTGTTTTATCATATTCGACCAGTTCGATTCCCGGTTAAGACAGACGAATTTTAAAAATCCATAAATGCAGTTTTTTTTTTTCAAATATAAAATTATTTCTCCTTTGCGTAGAATTTGCTATTTCTAATATTTAAGGTAGTTGCAGTCCATGTAGCGCTCGTTTTTTCACCCTGTATAGTCACTATCAACAATGATAGACGTCAAATGCTGATAATAAATACGGAAGTTCAACGAGGCAATTTGAATTGCATTTATTTACTTGATACGGTATGAATTACAGTATTCACAAAGTAATTAAAAGACAAGGGGTTGCAGCTCTATATCACGGGCGTAACTAACATGAAAATCAATCAAATTCGGCATCCCATTTTACTGTTGCGAAAATGAAAATTATAAAAATAAATTAGATTAGAGTTGTGTAGTTAAAAAAAAGAATTTTACATCTAACTTAATATGCTAAGTAATATAATTATGGCGAATAGGTTGACTGAAAAATTTCACTCCAGTCATTCATGATTTTAAAAAAAAGAACATTTTTTTTTTAAATTGCTATTTCTTGTTAAATAGACCAATTGAATACTAATCGAAAGCATGAAGCCTGTAGAATATGCAAACGTTAATTATATAAGGACTGGACTGAATTTTTTCAGTCAACCTATTCAGCATACATTACTTAGCATATTAAATTTGATATATAATACTTTTTATCGAATAAATAGCCCGGTGAAGGTCGTCACCTATTCTGATCCCCTAATATTAGTTGATGGGTACGAATCATAATATATAAAGTTCAAAATACATAATGGGTCATAATACATAATATAATCTGATCTGATCTGATTCCAAATGTGTCTGTGTACTTTGTTAGCTCGTGAGCTAGGTACCCATTTTTGTCATAATACTTTATGTGCTATGCTATGCTGTATATGCTCCCTTAATAAAGAAAAATAAAATAAAATAAAATAGAATCATAAGTAACTTTTCGGGATTGTTATAAAATAAACCTAACCTAACCTAACCTAATAATGGGTGTTTCAGTACAAAAAACCATTATACAGGGTTATTTGTAAAATACTAATAACCTCTCAGGGTTAAATCATTAACATCATAAACAACAACTTTTGTTCGAAGACTTTTTACAAAACGTAATAGATTTCCCAAAAAAATACTTTTAAGTTTTTGTTGTACTATCTGACACTTTTTGGATCTGTAATTTGTACCTAAGTAATATTTTTTGCGCTCGCTTCATTCATTCATTCATTCCACGGCCACATTTCTCGTTATTGATAATTGTAAACGAAATCATTGCTTACGATTTAGTACTTTGTCGCTTTAACTCCTCTGACAATTTTGTGTGGCAGTTCAAACGAGACATTAAAGCGCCTAGGTACTAGAATGTAAACGTTATGAGTTCGACCGTACACTGAATCCACAATCCCTTCATACTTTACCAGGCTTAAGACTGGCTTAATTCAAAATAAACTACATTATTTTTCACCTAAGATTGTAACATTTTTTAGTCTAGATTTCATAGATTTTATTAATTTTTACTACGGGAAAAAACTTACAGGAACTTCAGACGAGAATGTAACTTTCAAAGTCAATTCATTGCTTCCTTTTGGGCTGTATTGCCGCAGTTGGAGAATAAATACATGCCGTAACTTCAATACAATCCTTTCTCATCATTTTCACAACACGTTGGTACTTATTTACTCTTATTATTGCACAAATAAATTTGAACAACAAACAGAAATTGTTCTTGGTCAAAAATCTACTGTCAAAGGTAAACGTTTCGATACTTCATTGCTGGCCTTTCTGGATTTCATCCGCGGCTGTCATATTTGACAGTCGTCCGTATATTTTTCTTACAATTAATCTCGTTTCAGCTTCCACATGAATCTATTCTAACCTGAGCATCACGTAGGATATTTAATCATAAATATTCACTAAATTCTAAAATACATAATTCAAAATACTTGCAATTTGGCTGATCATTATTGGTTTTCCGCGGTGAACCAAACGCAGTAGTAAATTGGCAACACGGGTAATTTTAGTTTCGTTTCAGGCAAGTTGCGTTCCATTATACAGATAACCGTCACACTCACTCGCCTTTTATTTTAGTAATGCTTTACGGAAAAAGGAGGAAGAAGTCTGGAGTTTCCCTCTTTTCCCTATTCCTTAATTGTGTCAAGTTTTCAAAAGGAATATCTTCGTTTTCGGTCGGTCATGCCAAATGAATCATTAATTGCAATGACAGAACGGAACGCATGACAAGTAGTTTTTCGAGATCTTTCTAGGGAATCGATCTCGCCAGCATTCGGATACACTTTTATTTCCGGATCAATTTTATCGCTTCGGGGTGAGTTTTGAGTCGAAGAGGTGTCGTCTAATGTCTATTATTGGGACGTTATAACAAATTTGTTCCATTCTTTTCAGCGTTCGGCCCAAATTTGCGTAACTTAGCTTCACGCCCAACATGAGGTCCTAAGGGAAA
Organism: Acleris literana; assembly: GCA_946894065.1. Classification (NCBI taxonomy): domain Eukaryota; kingdom Metazoa; phylum Arthropoda; class Insecta; order Lepidoptera; family Tortricidae; genus Acleris; species Acleris literana. The sequence continues at coordinate 48,822,434 of OX335668.1, forward strand.
TCAATACGTTATTTGTCCACGTTATGTCTATCCACTACTCAGTTACTCTCAGATGAAAATTTATCAAGTTACTTTCCAACTTGCTACGCCGCTTCACTCTTATACGGCGACTCAGTATCTACTCGGATGCTAAGGGATAAACCTAATTAACGGGGTTCAACTGCGGGTGCATCGGGTGCCGCGATCCTCAAGGCGGATACTGCTACAATTTGATGGTAACGGCGGGCGCTGTTTGACCTGTAGCCAAGCTGTGTCCGACCTAATCGTGTTCGGGATCCTGCGGGTGATGTTCTCAGTAGAAAGCTCCGCGGTTCACGTCGAACAACTCGTGTAACTCTTACTTCGGACATCTGGTAAATTCTATCCTTTTTACAAACAACCTTTAGTACCAAAGCAACCGAAATAAGCCTAAGATACTGATTATAACTTATTTAGTAACATTTATAAGGTGTGCATAAGACCACACAAGGTATACTCTATTCTATCTTTCTATTACGAGTGTAAACCTTATTACCACTTAACTTAAAATTACTTAAGGAGGGTCAACCCCTTTATATGAAATAAATGTTTGCCTATTAATGATCTTGTGACTTTTATTTAGCGAATTCTTATTTTGTCGGTGAGTTCATCTGGCGCTCATTAGTATAAATTTGATGAGGCTTTACTGCTCTGGCCACACCCTCGAATCACACGGCCTGTTCTCATGCTCGGGACTTTACAAGATGTGTCCCGTGACAGTTTATAAATACGTATTACACTTGTTTCTTTAACTTTACATAAAAAACACACTGGTACAAAATCATATTTTATATTAAGATACGTTATGCTCATACTAAACGCATTCAAAACCCGTGACCAATTACTGACAGAGACAAACAAGGCAATCCATAGCGAACGCTATTGTTAGAAAGAGATAAATAGATAAAAAACAGAGATCACCCCCAATAGATATAAACGTCTAAATCACCAAACATGGAGGTAGGCACGGGATGCGGGGAAAGAGGAAGCGATGACGTGATTGGTTATTTAAAGGTCCTCCGATGTTTCACCGAACGAGTAGGGATGGGATATACTTATTGTGATGATATTTCTTATCGATAAAGATTCACCCTCTTATTATTATTATGTATCTCAGTCATGGTATATTTTGGCATTATGAAACATCTGGATCGGAATGTAAAAAAAGATAATCACGACCAATTCAATATCCTTAGTTATAAGTCTTTCTTTAGTTACGTACCTAACCTAGAATCATTAAAAACTCTTAATTTACGTATTTATTAAAATTGGTTCATTAAAATTCCACTCAGGTACACAAGTAGGAGCTCATGGCAAGTCTGGTAACTATCTCCGAAATACATTATTCTAGGCTGTCGGTCTAGCCACAACCGAGGATTTTTATTCTTACTCCTGCGAGGGCATCACATTCACACAATAAGTGTTTCATTGTTTCCACCTCTTTGCCGCACATTCTACAATCTGTGTTGTAATAAAGGCGCATCTTTGCTAGGAAATGTTTAACCCCAAAGTGCCCAGTAAAAACTCCGATAGTGTATCGGAGTTGGCTTCTGCTGAGTTTTCAAAGTTTTTTGGTCCAGCTCTGGTCAACTTTTTCTATGAAAAACTTTGCATACCCTAAGCCTACTGTAGTTTTCTTTACTTCGCATTATTGCTTTAAATATCTATATCTGGAGATATGTTTGATTTCCAGCTTTTGTTTCTGTATTCGCTGTCGGAAACCACTAAATACAGCCAGTCTATTTTGAAAGAATTCAGCCCAATGGTGGCGGCTATTTTTCCTCAATCAGCAATCTCACACAGAACTAAAAAGTTCGATCGCGGCAAAACAGTGAAACTTCTTACCTAAAAAAACCATGGCGATTGTTCTTTAAAAGCTACTATAGTAACCAATAAAATATTACTATCAATAATATACTTCATATTTGTGAAGTATAATTCGCAATCGGAAAAATTATCGACTAAAATTATTGTATTTAGAAACAACGCCGGACATCACTACGAAATCAGAAAAGGACAATATATTGGGATTGACCTAATGAGTAAGAGAGACGTTACGAAAACGGCCATTATAACATGACCATTGTTGGTCAAATATAAAATGTGCTTACCGGTGAATATTATACCATATTTTTTTAAGTTTTATGTTCTTAATGCCTTTCCACACCATTTCACGGAACTTGAAGGCATTTTGAGTAATTTCTCGAATTCTGTATATTTTTCATGACATGTTTCTAACTCAAACGGGAGGCGTACGCATAACAATGTCTCAAACATGGTTGACACTGACAGCGGTCATCGGCGCTATACCGTACATATACTAAATTTTACATATGAGTGGTGAACATCGGCTGCTTTGTAAGCGGTATCTATTGGCGGTGATCTGTGATAAAAAGTAAGGCAATTTGCCTTCCTTTTCGGGGAACGTTTTTGCGCACAGATGACGTATCTTTATATAAAATATCATTGCGGGTACACACCTAGTGCCGCGGTTCAGGAACTTCAATAATTAATCGCCTATTTTTAAGTACGAGTACCTCGTATGTGAGCATAGTAAGTGATTGAAATTTCGAAATACAGCTGTCACAGGACTCATCTTAGATGAAAAACAGTGTAAGAAGTATACTACATCATTGCATCATTGGTGCTCGCTCTAGGTTGGCGTCAAAGAACTCCACTTACTGGAAACTCTAGTTACTGTTTTCCTGTTCGCATACTGTGCCCCGCGGTGGACGATCACGATCGTTGGATCTAGGCTGGAAATGCCCGTGATCTCGTAATCACTGTGTGCCGGCTAACATTTTCCTATAGCTCGCTGTACTTACATCTGGCAGGCATCCGATATGATGTCATTACACCTAGCAAGCATTCGCACCATTTCCGTGTAAGTACTTGACATTCGAATACTGATACGCCATCGTGAACTAACTACCCGCATTATCGGAAATCGAGACACGCGGTGCGCACCGGCGCCGGCGATTCAAAGCGAACGACTCCGCAGATAATTAGGTCAAGGTAGTATTGTCTCCCTACTCCTTTCCATGCCCGCTACTGTGTTTCGCACTGCATTTGTTTATAATTTGTCTACCGGTATTCTTTGGTTACCGTAGACTTACTAACATTTAGAGCGATCAATTTAATTTTCTTTTTTTTTGTATGAAAGTAAAATGTGATGAATTATTAAAAGTCACACAACAAAAGTTGTTGCTTATCATGTGAATAATTAAACCCTGAGAGGTTATTACTATTTCACAAATAACCCTGTATATTATTAACAGGGATCGAAAAATGCGAGCAAAATCCATTGAAATGACGTATGACAACCAGTTAGGGATGCCGATGATTCTAAATTCATGAACTTAAATATTAGGTACTAAAATAATACAAACAAATATTTTTTTACAGATGAAATTGAACACAATCCAAAACTCAGTTTACTGGGTTGTATATTTTTTTATTATATTTACAATTTCAAATCAAATATTTTCCAATTTTAGACTTGGGATAGTAAGTAATAATTTTCGCTAGTACGATGGCGAGACAATGCAAATAATACAATCAGATTTACAATCATGACAAGATAATACTCGTAAATCTATAGAAAATGTACTTATCAATTCTTATAAGTTTTAGTTTAACATTATAGTTAAACCATGAACACTGATAGGGGCAATTTATTACCATAATGATAACAAGTGCTTTCATAATTATAAACACATTCCTCCATACATATTTAATTTATTCGATTACCTATATTATAAGTGACAACCCTAGCACATCAATGAATTTTGCTCGCATTTTACGATCCCTGATTATTAATCATTATCCATTAAAACCCATTATATATTTTGAACTTTATATATTATGATACGTTCCCGTAGTTGATGCACTCAAATTTGCTTCTAACTTTGAAACCGTTGTAAGCGATTTAATTTGGTATAGCCCTCTCCTTGCTCACTAACTAAATAATGTTATTACGTAAACGTTTGTTAATTTTTTGTCTAGTGTGTTCAAAACAAATCTATGTTTTCTTTATTGAAATGTTACTGAATCTCTTTTTGAGTGGTTTACCGCTCCATGATTTGAAAAAGAAACGATTTGCAATAACATCCCAAGTAGCAAAATATGGTCATATAATTATCCTAGGAGTGTGTACTTTTTAGTCCTATAGAATACTTAAAAACGTTTATAGAACCGCATTTGGGCGCACTTTATATGGCTATTACGTCCTATAGTCGTTTTATTACGGTCCGGAAGCATGTCATTCAATTTTATATTATTCTGGTTGTATGCTCTTACAAGAATAAATTTTCTTATAAGGATCCGGTAAGCCGCCTGAACAAGAGTGATTACTCCTTTAAGGGTCTGTCACGTGCCGTTACTGGTGCAATTGATCCTACAGTGATCAGCATGATGATATTAAGAGCATTGATTTCTTTTCATTGGACAGTTGAACGACGCCGTGCAGTGTAAAAAGAAAAATAAATATTTCAAAGATATTACACCCATATTATTTTATATCTAAGTGTAGCAGTTTTATCATTTAACTTTTACACATATTAAGCATCTAATTCAGTTGCGAAATTAACTTTATTGATAAAGTAACTGACGACAAGAAACATGTTTTCATGCTCCGCGTTTCAAAATTAATCTTTAAAATAGTTTGTCTATTATTTATTTATTTGATATGTAAACAAATGGCAGCCATGACAGTAATCGGACTCCGCGGACTAATGTTTCTTAATCAGAACCTTTAAAAAGCCATTTGTTCTTGTTCAAGATAATTATAGGTCATAATTCGTCTCCATATTTATTTTACAGGGTTCCTTTAGATTAAAAGAAAACCGTTTTGAAAATTACCATGCCGGATATTTTTTTATTAGAAGAGAACTACTTTTAGGACATGTTCCTAAAAAAACGCATATTTACGTAAATTTATTTATATTAATATATACCAAAGTGTGGTTAATTCATATATGTATTTTATGAGTGCTCCCATATGTTGCAAATTGCACCACCTGCACTATCTATTACTTTCTCATTTGCGTTGTAAATTTTGCCTTGAAAAGATCTATCTGAAGCTCATTTTCATTGCTTTCGATACCACTTTCCTTGCCATTGATATTGTCAGAATTTTCAGGATTGTCTTCATAATCATCCAAGGTTATTCCGCTTTTAGATTGTACGGAACCATCACAATTTTCGCCAGTCTCACTTTTTTCCAAACATGACACCAACCCAGGCTCCGATCCGGATCTAAGTATAATTTCTACAGACGTTTTATTTACTCTTCTTCGATAACCACCGCTACTCTTAAACCGATTCCATTTATCTATGTCCATTTCTTTTTTTACTACGACGAGTCATTAGAAAACAAAACAAAATGGCGTTGAATCGCTAGTCGCTCTTTTAATAGCCAGTGTAGGACACGTATAGGTAAAAACGTACTTATATCAATCTGATAACGTGCAAGTTTGGTGCTACTATTCTCTTAGAAGTCATGACCAAGACAAACCAATCCTATACCACGTGTCCCAAAACTCAACGATAAGCCGGCACCAGAGGATGGAGCTGCTTATGATTAGTCGAGAAAAAATAAGGAAAAAAATATATCTTTTCCTTATTGGTATTGGTATTGGTAGTATCTTGACGTGTAAAAGTGCCCGAGCGGCCTACTTACTAAATAAATTTATTTTATCTTTTTTATCTTTTTTATTTTTTCTCGACTAATCATAAGCAGCTCCATCCTCTGGTGCCGGCTTATCGTTGAGTTTTGGGACACGTTGTATAATGCTTGACCTATAGCTATAACCTTTATTCCTATAACCTTTATAGGATTTCATATCTTATAGAGGGAAGAAGCAAGACGTTAATAGGAGTAAACATTTTTATAACATGCATTTATAAGATCATATAAATGCTTGACCTATTGAGGCAATTTTTTATAACATCTATAAGGTTACGTGTCCTATAGAGGAAAGTTTTAAGACCTTAATAGAATTGAATCGTTTTATTAATTACGTTTATAGGACAAGATTGCTAAAAAGTCTTATAACATGCATTTATAAGGCCATGCTATAGTAAGAGTCTTATAAAGTTATGCTGTAAAGATTCATGAGACTAAGTTATAGGATTGAAAGGTCTTGTAGCTCAAATCGACTTTGAAGATGCTGTTGTAAGATCAGTGGTCAAAGTCAAAACGTTAATAAGATTCCTTTAAGAAGTTTAGTCTTATAAATCGATGGTCGTAGGAGAAGTTTGCTTGTTGGGATTGATATTAATCTACCAACTGTAGCAAATAAGTGACAATCATTTGAACCATTTCGTGCCAACAGGCCTTTTGTTTATGTCAGTGTTTTGTTTCTTTTTGTTTGTCTAATTGTCACGAATAGATATTTTTTCTTTCTTTCGTTCTCTCTCTCTCTTCTACAACAGCAAGATGAAGAAATTACACCTGCCATGGTATAGGTCTCCTGCTGCGTTGAATCACATTGCTTGCTCTTTAGCTCCCACATATCCTTCTGCTTCTGGTTAAGGGACATTACAGTGATCGGAATAGGTAGAGTATATTTACATAAAGTTTGCAAAAGGACATAATATAGAGTGGTTACAACCGGGTGAAATATTAATTTATTTTTATTGAATTCCGAGTTTCCAATATTTTGAATGCTAAATATACGTAATATTTACTCACGGTATGGAATATTTTATGTAAGTTTGTGATAAAAGGGGCCTGTAACTCATTCCTTATATCTAATTATGTAATAGGTGGAGTATATTTACCTAAACTTCGTAGAACAGAGTTATAAACTGGAGACTTCCTTGTGACTACATTTACTTGTACCAGAAAAATACCAGAAATCCGGAATTCAATAAAAATAAATTAATATTTCACCCAGTTGTAACCACTCTATATTATGTCCTTTTGCGAACTTTAGGTAAATATACTCTACCTATTCCGATCACTGGACATTAAATTATAAAGAATCACCTTTACTTTTGCCTTCACTATTGGGTATTTTTTTTAATCTACACTTATATAAATAATATTATTGCAGGCCAAATTAATTATATTTCGCGATGCTGGTTTATCAGCGCATGATTAGTCAGGTGCACGTGAATAAAACCGCACTCCATTTTATTTACAAGCATGAGACATTACTACGTATGAGTCTCTTAACCTCGGTGGAGTCCAGACTAGTCCATCTACTCCAGCTACGTCGGTATTGATTGCTTATTTAAGAGCACCTGAATTTTTCAAGACAAAAATAACCACGGCTAATCAACACTCTATAACGAGAAAACGCAAAAAAAACAATAGCAGATACCTACAAGTAAAAAAGGAAAGGAAGTGAATTAAATGGTTAGTTGTTTAAACAGAAAACAAAAATTACTTGAATTTCAGTATCTTGCCCAATTTTATATTTATTTATTTATTTACAGTGTCAGTAAGAGGCTCACAGTAAAGACCAAGGCACCTCTTACTTTAATTTATTAAGAACACACACCAAGATAAAAGAAAAATAGAGATAAAATAATAATAATATCTAATAAACAAATATAGAAAAACAAATAGTACATTGTGCATCAAGGGTAGTATGAAGGGAATTACTAACGAGAGTGTTAGAAGCCCGACGCCGAAGGCGGAGGGCTTTTAATGACTCGAGTTAGTAATCCCCTTACTGCCTGTGATACACACAATGGTTTTCATCACATTTGCGAGGAAAAAAAACAAAGAGAAAATTAAATAGTACATTTCTTTCGATTTGGCGGGTAACATATTGCCATGTATTACTTCAGCTGCATCTCTTAGTTCCGGTGGTGTATTGGTGATAATTAATCTTGTGTCCGAATCCTGGGATGAAGAAGCCATTTTCTTTTTTGTTTTGTACCTATCTATTTTAAAATAAAACACTTTAACTCTGCAAAATATAAAGAAATAACGTTTGACGAACGGGAACGTAAATGGAAACGATATTTTTTTTGTGACCTCTACCACAGATAATAACTGCGTTTAGTTTCGACCTGTATTCGAGCCAGATTTAGCCAATTTGATAAAAATGTATAATTACTAAAATTAATGATAAATGTTGATATAAACTTGAAATAGGTATAAAAATAATGAAGTTTAATGAAGCGTATAGGTTTTGTGTAATTTAAGTTAGTCTATAGCTAATTTTTAAAGATGAAATTAGAAACCGATTTAATTTTTGGCTGAAAATTAAACCTCCTTAGTCAGAAATGATGTACGAAAGAGTTGCAAATTTTAAAAAGAAAGTCATTACTCCCTAGGGATGACAAACTCGCTATAATTCCCGCGGGAACAATTTAGGCCATTGTCCTTCTGTATACAGGCATGGAATAACACCATTTACGAGCAAGTGTGATGAAAAATTAATTACCAGCTAGCACGTCGGTATCACGCAGCTGGAGCAAAAGCGCGTTCAGCAGCTCTACCGCCCTCGCGGTCGGCGCGTTCCTAGCGCGGCGCGTGCCCAGTCCCTCACGCCCCGAACAGCGGACAAACAAGCGGATTCGCTCGAGTGTGGTCTAAATTTGCACTTTGTTACGCAGAAGCACCAACAGATGCTCCTTACGTCTGCAGTTCAATGTTTGCAATCCGACCATACCCAGCACAAACAGAGAGGGATATAAGAATGGATAAAAATGTTTTGTCGTATATGTTATTTACCGTTGTTTTTCTCTAAGACATAAGCGAAAAATAACGTTGAACATTACATACTTACATGCCACTTAAACACTCGAATTAAGGAAACATTATCAGGTATAAGTATGCAACTTTAAACATAAAACTTCCGTGAGACTCAGACATATTAACCGCCGCCGCGTCTGCTCATGAATAGGGACTCCGGACGAGACCGAAACATGTCGAGCATTTTTCGATTTTTACGTGAGTAACCCGGTGTGATCTCCTTAATACGAGTATATAAGTATGCAACTGATATAACTTAAAAGCTACTAAAAATAAAATAAGCAAAAAAATCACAAATTTATATTATCATTTTATAAGGTTATTTGTTCAATTTCATACTTGTAGTATTATTAGTTACCGCGCAATGACGATTTTAAATTTCTCAAAACTTTAAACTCTCGGTTAAAATTGGTGTTTTTGGTGATACACACTTTAACTTAGGGCGTGTCGTACTCACATACATAGATATACAGATATACATACACAGAAATGAAGTTAAATGATATAATAAATAAATAAATAAAATCTACCTTTCCAGGCACGTAAAATTAACATTAGCTTAAGTCTATTTATAATCTAAAAAATACTGTACGCTGTAAAAAAAATTTGCAATCAGCCATTTTTTCAATGTCCTTTTAAATTTCCAGTGAGATCTTTTATTGAGTCAGGAAGCTTGTTGAAGATTTCAATTCTGCACCATTCGTCCATTTCCCCGTTCGTCTACTCCGTCCTCGTTCGTCATTTTCCTCTTTCGTCTATTTCCCTGTTAGTCCATTTCCTCATTCGTCTATTTCACGGTTCGTCCATTTTATCTTTCGTCTATTTCTCTTTTAGTCCATTTCCTCATTCGTCTATTTCACGGTTCGTCCATTTCATCTTTCGTCTATTTCTCATTTAGTCCATTTCCTCATTCGTCTATTTCCCTGTTAGTCCATTTCCTCATTCGTCTATTTCACGGTTCGTCCATTTCATCTTTCGTCTATTTCCCTGTTAGTCCATTTCCTCATTCGTCTATTTCACGGTTCGTCCATTTCATCTTTCGTCTATTTCTCTTTTAGTCCATTTCCTCATTCGTCTATTTCCCGGTTCGTCCATTTCCCCGTTCGTCTATTTCCTCATTCGTCCATGCTGCGAGTAATATTTTTCTAAGTGGCATTGACTTCAGTAGGTTTTTAAGTTTAAGATTAAATCTAATTTCACTACGAAGTGATCCGCGAATACTAATAAAAAAAAAATAAAGAGTGAGAGATATAAAGAGAAACCTCTTACTTTTTGAAGACGGTTAAAAATACTAATGTAATGTGTGTTGTAGCTACAAATGATAATATATTTATACTTATCATCAAAACTATCTGTATTGATAACAACTGGCCACTTGTGAAATGATGCATCGAAAACACTTGAACTGTGTCATGTCATTATATTATTGTCATTGTCAAATGAGTTTCTTTGCACAATAATAAATTGATAAACGCAAATTAATGTAAATAATGGATTTAACGTTCGTGACAAGTAAGAGAGGAAAACCTGTATTATTACATGAAGGGTTTAAATACAATTTAGTTGCCAATAATGGCGATGGTACGACTTTATGGAGATGCAGTAACAGAGAGATGTGCAGTGCGACAGTTACGTTAAATCCTACAAAAGAAATCGTACTTCGTAAGAAAAGTCATCTTTGCAAGCCTGACCAAGTGCGAAATGAAATTAATATTATGTTGGAAGATTGCAAGAAAGAAGCTTGCAAGAATTTTATTTCTGTCCAGTCAATATACGAAAACAAAGTTGAACAAGTGATCGAATCTAAAGGGCATGAATTTGGAAAGCACGTACCTTTATTAAAGACAGTGAAGAATGGGATTTATAATGCCAGAAAGAAATTTCTAAAAGCAGATAGATTAAGTTTTACGACCTTAGAAGATGTAAACTTATCTGGACCATTTACTGAAGACTTTTTGATTTGTCAAGATGGACGCAAGGATAAAATTCTCATTTTTGCATCCACTCTTTGTAAAAATCTTGTTGACGGTATTAAAGGTTTTTGTTATGGAGACAATTTATTTTGTAAAGTTTCTATGTAATAAACGGAGAATAAAACTTTGATATTTGTAATCACCCAAATTAACCGACGGCCCTCTAATAGGGTTTTAAAGAAATAACTAGATTTTTTAAAATCTTGTTTGTGATTTATGGACCATGTTAAAACTAAAGCGTCCCACAGACTAACAGGTCAGCGGCCACTTTTACCTTGACAGTTCACCGTATTAGAACATGAACTGTCAGGCGGCCGCCCATCCAACGCGGCCTGACAATCTGATAATCTGTGGGAGCCTTAAATGCGAAAATAGTAAATGTTCAACTTAACAGTAAAAGAGAGAGAGAGAAAGGTTAGTTTGTATTGTAACGTCGCTTGTGACGTTAATCTATGATCGCGTGCTTTTTTGTCTTAATCGCTCCAGTTATGGGAGGGATATGGTTGTCCTTATCTATGATGTCAAATAACATGGTGTCACATTTGTGACAACAACAAATTGGAATAATTTATTTTGCCTCTTTATTACGTTTTGTACATTGAAATTTTAAAAATCCTTGAATTTATTTTTTATGTAATAAACGGAGAATAGAACTTTGATATTTGTAGGCATGTATATTAATCGACGGACCTCGAATAGGGTTTTAAAGAATTACCTATAATTGGACTTATTTGATAATTTCTTAATTGTTTTAACTTTAATCGAGAAATCCTGAAATAGGTATAGCTTAATTTGTTACGAAGAGTAAATATACAAAGTTTCAAGTGACCAGCTCAAGCCGGTAACTTTTTTCCATACCAACTTTGACCCCTCTTTTCCCCCCCTTTTGGTATCATGTCTTATTTTTTTAATACATATGAACCTGGTCACCGTTTATTGAAACCTTTTAGTGAAAACCACATTAAAATTGGTTCAGTGGTTTTCAATTGATGCGAGGAGAAACAAAATTAAACAGACAAACAGACAAACAGACAAACAGACAAACAGACAAACAGAAAAACAGATAAACAGACACCAAGTCTAAAAATTGTAGAAACGAGTTCTGCTGTTCATTCTGAGGGCCCCTATAGTATTTTTATTTTTTTATCTCGAATGTACAGATTTTTTCCCTTCTACAACTTTATTATATGTATAGATATATTTCTCTTTAATAAGTATGTTTATCGCTATCCAGTACCCAAAGTACAGTCAACAGCATAAATAAGTGATCATTTATGTACCTTGTCACTTTAACGTCGTGTTTGAAATGTCATACAAAATTGTGAAACGATTGAAAGCGACAAGGTACATAAATGATCACTTATTTATGCTGTTGACTGTACAAGCCTACAGCTTAGTTCGGGACTAGGTCAATTGGTGTGACATTGTCCCCTGATTTATTTATTTATTATTTATTTAAATCATTTATATAAAGAAGAAACAATAGTGGTCCCAAAATACTACCTTGACGTACTCCGAAATTATTGTCTATGTAATTTAATCTGTAATTTATGTAACTATTAGTTGCTCAGTTGTACCTTGACACTTCCACACATTGTTTTCTTTCCGACAAATCAAGAATAGAATAGAATATAATTGAAATGGTTTATTCGGTGATAAATAAAATGAACATAAACAACAGCAAAATATTATAAAAAGTAGAGTAATACAAACGTAGGGTACTTAATCTAAAATAAACACCGAAAAGGTTGCCACTCAGCATGGTGTCACGCTTACTAGCCTTGACGCTGGTTTTCAGAGCCACCGGATTGAAGAGAGAGGAAAGCGCTCCCAATCCATCTCACTAAGTACAATTTATTTAAAGTATAAGACCGAATCCAGTCAAAAGCTGGTCCCCTAAAACCATACCGATATAACTTTTCCATTAACCGAGTATCACATACGAAATCGAACGCTTTACTCATGTCTAGAAGAAGAACAGAAACAGGGATATTTTCATTTAGGCAGTCAGTTACAGTTTTTATAAGTTGAAATATAGTCGGACTAGTGATTCTATTTCTACGGAACCCATTTCGTTCACTCTTAATTAAAATATTGCTTTCAACAAAGTGAATAATTCTATATTATATAAGTTTTTCATATATTTTAGAGAATATTGGGATTAATGTAACTGGCCTATAACGATCCAATCGTTGTTTATCCCCTTTTTTATACAAAGGTTTCATAATAGATTTTTTTAAAGAATCTGTGAATTTCCCGTAAAGAAATGAAAGATTTATCATGTAGCATAAAGGTTGAGTTATTACATAAATACTCATCTTTATAACATCAGTAGTTACATACATTCAATCACGTGGACCTTAAAAGAAGATACTACAAGACACCTCCAGGTTTTTGAGATGTGGTGCTACCGTCGCATATTACGCATTAGTCGGACACAGAACGTCAGGAACGAAACCATGCTCCAGCGCGTTTATATGTTCCGGATAATGATGTCAACTATCAAAAGATGCAAAATAGAGTATCTCGGCCACGTGCTCAGGAACGACAGATACATGCTGCTGCAGTTGATCATGATGGGCAAAGTGGAGGGAAAGAGACGCGCTGGGCGAAGGAAGAAATCGTGGCTGAGAAACATCCGGGAGTGGACCGGTATTGCTTCCGTCGAACAGCTGTTCCGGCTGGCTACGGATAGAGACGCGCACAAGAAGATGACGGCCAAACTTCACGATTGAAGAGAAGAAGAAATCACGCTTTTTTCCAAAAGGGTAGGCAGAGACTATTTCTTTCCACCTGCTACGATCCTGAAAAATCTATTTCGCTTCTTCCACATTCATACAACGAGTCATGCATCAGTAGTTAAGTCATCATAACCAGCTGCTCTTGAATTTCGTAGGAATTTTACGCATTTTAGTATTTCAGATGCACATATATACAGATACACACATACACACATACACAGATACACATATACACAGATACACACATACACAGATACACATTTTTCGCAAATGTATTAAAACACGTCGTTTGATACACGTGCGGAACAGTCATTTTCACTCGTCCCGAGTCTTGTTTCTCGCTTGCAGCTCGGGCCAAAACACCTTATTATAATGAAATATAAGCATATCGGAACAAACCTGCTTAACTTTTATGTAAAAATCGTTTTATGATCTGTTAGTGGACGATAAATTACCCGAGTTTTGATTTGATTTTGATTGGAGAGTTCCTTAAGAAGAAATAATTTATTCGTTTTATCGGGACCAATTTCGAAAGAAGAAATGTTATTCTTATTTAGGAACTGGTTCCAAACTTTGGTTTCGATGGTGGCAGAAGGGGTTTTTTTCTTATTGTGACAGGTTTTTGGGTGAATTGCAGAAAAAATGAACCTTTTGAATTTCATAACTAAACTGAGCAGCATTAACCGCATATCATGGATACGTATCGTCAGTCCTTGGTTACGGGTTGATATTGTGGGGAAACGCAGTGGAAGTGGACAGAGTTTTTAAAATACAAAAAATTGTGTCAGGGTCATTAGTGGTTCGTGGTGGGACGAAAGTTGCGTACCCCTTTTCAGAAAACTTGAAATTCTTCCTTTGCCATGACTATACTTAAGATAAATATGTCGTTTTGTCAGATCACATCACTCGTACTTTAAGACACGAAGCGAAGTTCTTGAAAGGCGTACCAGGGTTAAAATAATGAACATTTTATATCACCCTCGAAGTCACAAGACGATGTACAAAAATAATGTTTTTAATATGTGCATCCCGGAAGAACTCAGGCTGCTAGAGGAAAACGCCTTTAAATGCAGTCTAACAAACTGGCTTTTGGATCGTTGTTTTTACAGCGTAAAGGCGTATCTCGAGCACCGACAGTACTAGGATTAGTAGTATTTAGTTATGTAATTGTGATATGCCTATTATGTTAACTTTTTCTATTGTTTGAATTTGACATGTAATATTTGTTTTTTATTCTTTTTATTATTATTCTTTTGACATTTTAATTGCCTACTATATATTTGCACGCTTGCATGCAAGCTTGATACATGAAACATAATGTACTGTAACATCTGTCTCGTGTCTATGCAAATAAATATTTTCTGATTTCTGATTTCTCAGAGTAAACGAAATTGATAATTGGTGCAACGAAACTTATAACATAAATCGTCAGACATATGGAATAATACTAGTGATATCTTGTGGTTTCATTCGCAGAATTATTTAACCAAACGTTTTTATTTAATCAGCGATACTTATTCATTATTTTTGGTTTACACAAAAAAAGAAACATGAATAAAACATTTTTTTTTCCATTTTGACTGTTTCTATATAAGCCTAGGATTGCTCGAAATAAGCCCAGGCCCAAGAAAAGTTTTAAAATACGTAAATATAAAAGCCCAAAAAAGCATCGCTTTAAAAAAGAATCTAAAAGAGGTGAAACGCTTAAAGTTCTTTGAAAACTTCTCTGATATAACGATGTATCATATGCGTAGATTTCATTTTATTCACTGGAGTTATTAGCTAATTTAACTGCATACTTGGCAAAATTCTGCATTCAAGGATGTTAAGAGCAAGGCCAAAGAATTTTGCCAAGTATCCAGCAGTATTTTTAGTAATTTTAGTGAATCAATAGCTACAACCACCCATAAGGTTACAAAAAAGTCAGGAAAAACTCCAAAAAAATCGGTTAGGGAATTGACAGCGAAGCAAAAAAATATTACAGTCCATATTCAAACACATATGTATGGTTACTATGGTACGATGGCAGGCTTTTCGACTTAAAAAAATGTTACCAATTTACTCACCAATATTTTCTATATAGTTTTATTGTATGAACTAGGCTTTACACTTTCTCAGTTTCGTTTCATAACGAAAATAACGAAACTGAGAATTATAATATGAGAAATCTTAACCTAACGATATACTTCCCTTCAAACGTGTAATGCATTATCTAGAACTTTGTAAACTCATAAAAAGCAGAGTAAAACTACACAGTACCTAATGTAAAAAGTGATGTACGAAAATAAAACTTTTACCTGAGACAATCGCCTTTAATCACCCTGAGATTTTTTAGATTTTAATCACTAGACTGTCGATCCGTGTGCCACTTCGTTGGAAATATAATGGCTGTCGCTGTGTTCAACAGTTTTACAGATGTCAAGGTGTTGACCGATTGATAAAAAGTAATTCTACTAAGATATAAAACATTTTTTTTTGGATTAAATGCTTCGTTACTAACCCTGAGTAACGAAAGTCCAGTAAGTTGGGACAGGTAAATTAACATTGAAATTTCATAACTATTTACAATAAAATTATTTTAATTGTACGGAACTTAAACATTAACTAAAAAAGGACTAATAAAAGGATAATTTACTGTTATACTTTATAAGAATTGATCTAAATCGTAACCAATTTCCGAGATCAAAACATACACAAACTCATACTCATACGAAGACTAACATTTTTATGTCCTTTCATCTTTGTCTATTTGTCTTTGTATAGGTATATATAAATTTATATATAATTATATATTTATATAAGTATATATCCTTCTATCTATTTGGCATTGTATTAAATTATTTAACTAAGATCTAGCTCATATTTATTTATTTATTCTTAGAACTTTAAATTGGTTATTTAATATTAACGTAATTATGAAACATCTAGTCCCTTTCATTGTTGTACGTTTGGCTATTTATTTTTTCAAACCTTTCCCAATCGCTCACAGGTTAACTGGAAGAGATCCCTTACAGGGATAAGTTCGCCTTTGTACATATCTTTTGTGTTTCTGTCTATTTTGTTGTTTGTTATTTTCCCGTTTGTACAATAAAGTATTTACATACATACATACATACATACTCGGAATTGGGACATGAATATAATGGTCGACGTCAAAGATATGTTTACACTTTAGTTCCTTGTCACTTTATCCGCTATGACAATTTCATATGGCAGTTAAAACAAAACGTTAAATAGACAAGGTACTAAAGTGTAAAATAATTTCATTGCCTTTTCTTCTCATAATATAACTTTAAATCCACCGTGTTTTCACGGGACACTAGATAAACTAAAAGGTATTTTTTTTCTGCAATTTACCCTTTTACGATTACTTAGTAAGTTTAACATAGTTATCTATTACTTATTAAGTTTACCCTTTAATCACCGATACTCATTTCAAAGAATGTTTTACTTCACCGAATTTTCATTTCAGTAACAGGCATTTACACATGCAGGAATTATAAGTTATATTTTTTAATAGTCACAAGTCTAACCTAACCTAACCTACACAACCCATACCTACATTACCTCAAAATAATAAGACATCAGCAGAATTCGTTTTCGATTAAATGACATATATACATACATTATATTACGCCTGTTACCACTTCTTTCCACCTGCTACGTTCCTGACAAATCTCTTTCGCTTCTTCCACATTTATACATCGAGTCATGCATCGTGTCGGTTTCGGGTACTTAAGATTTGGCCCTTTTCCAGTATTTCTCCGATTTGATTCGTCAAAGTACTTCTAGGGTGGCCCCTTCCGACCCTCCCATTCACTTTCGCTCTGTATATCTCTTTCGTCAATCTTCTTTCATCCATCCTTTCCAAATGACCGAACCATCGAAGCATGCCCATTTCAATCTTAGTTATTACATCTTCTTTTAGTCCAAATTTCTCTCTGATCTTTTCATTCCGTACTCTATCAATCAGTTTCACACAACACATACTACGCAAATTCGATGAAATGATACATTTGATGTCATTATACATTGGACGAAATGAGTGTTGGTGATTTCAGGGGTCAATTTTTGTATGAACATATATGATGAGTGAGCAACTTTTTTTCGAATGTGAAACATTGATGTGATCAATTTTTTTGATATTTTGTTTACAATTTTATAAGATAATGTTTTGCTTTTGCATTCTGGGTTTTACTGAACTTTTTTGTATGACTTTAACAAGCTGCACATTTTTGAATTCAACAATCTGGAGGATATTCAAATTTTTGTGAAGCAGTATTTGCTATCGGTAAGCATCAAAGTATTTTGCAATTAGTGTATTTATTTTAGTTTCTGGTCCCACTCTTATCACCTCACAACGAAGCAACAAATCAACGTGATAGTTCAAAGCGATTCTATGTAAAATAGCAAAAACAAGATTTTAACCGAAATTACAATGCAATTTTGAAGAAATCGTTGAGAGATTAATAAAAAAAAAACGACTTAAACGAATTTGCCGACAAAACTAAACAGTAAATTGAATTTATTGCAAGAAGTGTAAATTAAAAAAAACAAATTAACTACTAAATTAGCCAAAGATAATTGCAGCATACGCTTACGACGGCACTAATGATTGTACGGAGGATCGTGCGCGCCTCTAGCAGTCACTAATAGAAATAAAGATCGCTAGTACAGGCAGATTCACTAAAGCTGGCACGAATGGAATGAAAAAAACTAATGTGTGTGAGTGCCGTCCTTTAAACTGATGTTGGAATTTCAAACCGAAAACCTGTTATTATTTTACACACTTGTATACGATCGTTCTCACTTATTCAATCCATTCGTGCAGGCTCTTGTGAATTGACCTGTATGAGTCGATCGGTAAATTAACTATCAAAATGTAAGCGTTCTAGCGACTAACTTTTCGTTACTTTTGCCGTAGAACATTCGTACCATGAGTCATAAAGGGCATTGGGTAAATTTGTTTGAAGAATATTGTCATTTTTTTTTTCAGCGGCCACGGATGGTTTTTTCATAGTTATTTAGAGGACCTATAAATACACATAGATATATATAATTTATGGCGGTAAATAATATCGGAGCGGAGATTTTAAAGATTTAAGTATTCAGTTTTTAGTACAAAAGTACCCCCAAGTATGAATATTTAAATATCTCGGCTCCGATGCACTTTAGAGTATTACATTACATAACAAAATAATTATGTTTACTTTTAATAACTCTATCATAATTTACCACTTTTATGAATGGCCGCTCACCTTGAAAATGTATTAATTTAACAAATGATAATACTTTTACCCAAACCCCTTTGACCAATGTCATCGAAAAATACCGTATCGACCGTAGTTAAATTATTTCACTCTGATTTCAATAGCCAAGTGGAGCGTGAGTAGAGTGAGCGTTGTTAATTGCATGAATTACTTCAATTTTGTTTTATCCAAATAATGACGGAAAGACAATTGTTTAGAGTACCTGGAATATAAAAACACATTTAAAAAAGGTATTCTTAAGCACATTTCTCAACCTTATCTAACCTTTTGAAACAACATACTCGTATTTCATCATAAAAACAGGGGAGAATGTATGGCGAGAGTATTGCCCAAAGTGTATAATATAGGTACTAACTAGTACTCAATTATCGTTATTAAAATGTTTATTATTTTACAGTACCGACATAATTATCTTTATTTACGCACATATCATAAGCCCTCTATTATGCTTTCAGAAACCGTAGGAAATGACCAGCATTATTACAACCAATTTTACTATGAGAACTTTCTTGTCTGTGGTAGTAGGTAAAATCTGTACTGTAATGTTATTACAGTATCAATTTTTGTAAGGTTATGAATTTAAGAACCGTATTAATATCTTGCGATTAAACGTCAAGCGATAGAAAACTGTCATTTTTGACGCATCTTGAGACGAGCATTACAGTCGAGAGAATTTGGAACAGCTGTCAAAACTGAAGAGGGTCTCTATTCTAGTAACCATAGATATTAAAACAGTTATCGATACAAAACGTTAATTCCGTACGTTTTTTAAATATAAACCGGACGACATTTGATCTCGAGTGACATGAGAATAGGTACTTCATTCGTTAGTCTATGATTTTAAAAAAAAACCCTTCATATTCGTGACACTGACACAGCACAAGTTTGATTTGCCGCGATTTTTGTCGTCAAGTCGTCAGCTTCTGAACTCATCTTAGAGTACTTATGATATGTGTGTAGATAAAGTAGTGTATGCAACTGTACATAATTAGGCCTTAAAATACGCGTGTGATCCTATTATGAAACTCGCTAACGCTCGTTTCATAAAACCACCCTCGTGTTTTAACGCCTCTCATTATGCATCGGTTGCATAAACTACTATTCCAAATACTCGGCTAGTAACTGAAATTGTGAACCGCGAGCTCGCATTTTACTGAATTGATTATTTACAAATAAACACAAAAGAAACAACCACAGCATAGCGTACCATTGGAGAATTTCTACATTCGCTATAATGTGACATTGAAAAAAAAACAAAACCAATTGAATGATCACTTACACTTGAGTAAAAAATATTATTATGTTTTTATATTTTTTCTATGAAAGTTTAAATTAGTAGTGTTATTACTATACGGTATGTAAATGTTATACAAGCAAATAATTAAACTAAACGTAGGTTATAGCTCTACAAATCATATAAAGGAGGAATTACGTGTAGAACTCTAATAGATTTTTCGTAATTATTTTTATAGGGTCCATCGAGCAGCATCGTGTTTAAAAATTCACACTTTTGTTCAGTGCTACCGTATATCGATATCCAAACTCGTGTTATTGTGGTATAGAAAATGTGGAAGATTTACGTTAGCTGACGGACGCGTCGAGAGCTTATTATGACAATTCCATACATTTTGTCCATTTATGAAAATAGATGACGTTAGCGTTAAGCATCTTGCTTAGGGTGGCTCTTGGTGTACTTAGTACCCCACGATCTAAGGGGCACGACGTCAAATAACAACATTATATTCTGGGTCGAGACAACCAAGGTAATTACTATACTTGCCCGCCTTTATGCCAGCCGTAAAAATGTAGGATTGGCAGAAACGCGACGAAGCCAGCGTGCCTATACAGGCTGCACCCCACACCCGTATACGCCCTATTCCATGGAAATCCATGTAACCTTTTCACAACATTTAGAATTCAATAGTTTATTTAGAAAATTAAAACTTTTTTCGTCGACTTTGCTAGGTACAGTCGAGTTCATACTTTGTCACGTTAATCGTTGTGACAATGCATGTATGGCAGTTTAAACATGACATTAAATAAGTAGACAGATACTAAAGTGTCCACATATTTATGAACTCGACTATACTACGAGTACGAGTGTAATATTAAGTAGGCATAGTTTCTCTATGATACTAACACACTTTCTTATTCAGTTTAAAGCCGAAGACGGCTGTGGTGCTTTGTTATTGCTATTTTCTGCAGTGCTGTCTAGAGGATGTGAAAAGTAAGTTAAAAAAAACCAGTGAAGTGCGAGTTGGACTCGCGCACCGAGGATTCCGTACCGCCGAACAGTAAATAGGTATTATTAAATTTCGATTTGAATTAGATTACCAATTGAATCAGCGCGAGCCCAACACACACTTGACCATTTTTTAGTAGGTATATTATTTTGTTCTTTTTCTTCAGGGTTTGTACAGTCGACTTCATAAATATGTATACGCTTTAGTACCTTATCACTTTAATCCCTGTGACAATTCATACATGGCAGTTTAAACATGACATTATATAGACAAGGTACCTAAAGTGTACACATATTTATGAACTCGACTGTACTATTATTATACCAAATTTTACGCTTGTATGTTTAACCTTTTTTACGATATAAGGTATATTAATAAGGTCCCGATGGGCTCCCTTCGGGACAGGAACCCTAAAAAAACTGGGCAACAGCAAGTCGGCCCTCGCTCAGGGTAGGATTTCGAAGGCGTTACCACAAACACAAAAAACGATAATATCAAATTTTCTGTTAAGAGGCCACCACTGCTGCCCAGCGCGAGCAATTTTGTACCCCACCACTCCGCGGCCCCTGTAGAATACATCGCGGAGCGCGGTTCGAGCGAGCGCCGCGCGGCGAGGCGCTCCCGCCATTTTGCCGTACCCGCGCGGCTGTAGAACATAGAAACAGTTGAGACGTGTTGTGTATTTTTAAACATAAGATTTTTCAACTGCGTCATAAAAAAATAAACAGATATCTCTTAAATTATGGCTGTGTCCTTTGAGTACAATAATAATATTTATAATTATACTCAAAGGACACAGCCATATAATGTTTGAAATAAGTATAAAAAATCAGAATTTGCAAATTTAAAAAACCTACCTGTGCCGGGAATCTTACCTACTAAAAATGCTAAATATGAATATTCCTTTTTAATTATATCAATGAAAAGGGTCAATGATAATGCTAACACCTCTGTATTAATCAAATAATTCAAAACATAAGTTTAATATGAAAATGTTGACACACATATCCAGACCAATGGACCCACGTGGGCGACGTGTATAGCGCGTCTGTGCGTAACTTGCGCAGCAGTGGGGCTCCGGCTTAATAAGATGATTGAAGTAGTTTTGAGTATTAGTCAATTCCAAATTAAGGACTGTTCAATTTACTAAGCGGACATACTTAATTCAATATTAATCCTTCAACTAAAAAAATACTGATAGGCAGTGGCTGGTTATAAAATAAACATATACAAGTCTATCAAGTGTCGTATTTATTTTTTTAATTGTCTAAATATTTTTCACGATGGAGCGAATTAATATTAAAGATCGCAAATTAATCTTGCAAAAATGGTGTACAGGCCAATTTTCACTGCGGAAAATTGCGAATGAGTTTAAATGTTCCAAGTCAGCCGTGTTTCAAATCATAAAAAAATTTGGAGAGCATCATACGCTCGACGATTTACCAAAATCGCGGCGGAGAAGTGGCCCGGCAAACCCAAATGTCGAAGAAAAAGTCGTGCGGCTGTTAAAATAAAAAAGTACATGTCCGTTCGTGAAATTGCTAAAAAAGCAGGTATTAGCGTAGGCACTGTACAAAATATCAAGACAAGAAATAATATACGGACATAATGCCGAAGAGAAGTGCCGAGCAACAAATACGGTCCAAAAAAAGATGCCGCAATTTATACGATATTTTGCTGCAAAGTAAATCTCGATGCATTCTCATGGACGACGAAACGTACCTACGTGAAATTTGACACCAGTACGTTACCGGGGCCCCAGTATTACAATGCGGCTGTAGGAGAAATTGTACCAGATTTCGAAAAAACCATAAAAATTGACAAATTGGGGAAGAAAGTCCTAATTTGTTCCTGTGGCCTCAAAAGTACGTCTTATTTTGCAACCGGAACTATAATGGTTGGGAAATTTATAGAAAGGAATGCATCACAAAACGGTTACTTCCTATATATAGAAAGCAAAGTATTCCCCCTTTGTTTTGGCCTGATCTAGCGAGTGCTCACTTTGCCGGTGAGACTGTGGTGCTATTAAATTAAAAAAACATTGATTTTGTTAAGAAAGAAGACAACCCACCAAACTGCCCGGAGCTCCGCCCCATCGAGCGATACTGGGCCACTGTAATAAGATACTTGAGGAAGGATGGCCGAGAAGCTAGTACATTGGCAGAATTTAAACGCGTATGGTTTGCTGCTTGTAGAAAAGTATCCAAAAGCGATGTGCAAACACTTATGCGAAGAATCCGGGCTAAAGTCCGAAATTTTTACCGTTGTAATTAATTATTTTTTTCTTGTGTTATATATTACTTTATTATAATATTGTAAATAAATATTTACCGTAATAAATATATATTTGTTATAAGAAATCCGAAAATGAACCTATTTTTGATGTCCGCTTACTAAATTGAACAGTCCTTAAGAGGTTAAATTATCAAAAACACTCTTCATCCACGAAGTAGAATCGAACCTGGGACCCACTCGGGACCGTGAATCTAAGCGGCCATTTGTGCCGTTGGACCATCGGACCATTAACTGATAAGACAAAATTCATTAGTAGTTTATTATGATTTGCATATTTTTACACGAAAAATGTAACACGTTTAATATCGCTACTTGAGGGTAGACTAATAATAATAAAGATTTACCAGACTGATTATTACAAACACTTACGGTCATTCGTTCATCAGCTGCTTAATCGATTGCCTTTGTTAAGATTTTATGCCCGGTTCACATTATTCCAGTCCAGTAATCCAGCAGGCCAATCCAATCCAGTGCTGGACTGGATCATATCGTATGGAATGCTACTGGAATAATGTGAACCGGGCATTACTATTGTTGAAAAAAAGACTTCTCGTTGCAATATTGACCTGGTCAAAACATAGCAAAAAATTGGTTTGCACAGTGAAGGAAGAAATTTGACAGATATTGCTAGAGAAACCGGTGTGAACGTAAGTAGTATTTTTATGCTAATCTTTTTATAAAAAATAATTTCTTTTCGTATTTACTTATATCTATAATTGTTATTACAAATTCTATTTTTTTTACAAATGAAAAATGTTGTTTTATGGGTACGGTGCTTTGAAGAGGAGGGATCTTTGCTACCCCGGAAAAGAACGGCTCTGTAGATTACAACTCATAAGCACAGCACACCCCGTGTCAAGCCACGGTGAGGGATTATGTTATGAGGAATGGATTTAAACCAACAACCCACTACGCTGGATTATTTAATACAAGTCTGGATACAATTCGTCGTGTTCTACATAGTGGGGGTCTGCATCATCGTAGGCATGCTGCCAAACCCATAAAAGAGCATATATAATTAGGGTTATCCCTTGGCTTGGCTAGGTCACCGGATTTAAATTCAATTGAAAATGTATGGGGTATTATTGTCCAATATAATAACCAGAATGAGCGAACTCCAAAAGCCTTAGAAGATCAGTGTTCAAACATTTGGGATAGTATTCGTGGTTCCAAACTCTGTAAGAATCCTATCGCGTCAATGCGTTCCCGAATGCAAGGTGTAATCGAACAGAGTAGAAGTTACACTACTTGAAGTTTAGTGTATTTAAGTAATGCGAGTGGATAACTGGAGATCGGGTGGTCAAAACTGTATAACATAGTTAAATATGATGCGTTTGACTGTTGAGGTAACCCGGTCTCTAGTTTAAAAATATATTTGTTAATAATTACTATTTTATTGTGGTTAAGCTTTAATCTCTTTCCAATTTCGGAAACGAATACTTAAGCTATTACCTCAATAATATATGGTAGGTTAGGTAGTCGTTTTATTATTACAAATGTAATATTATAAACAATCTAAGTTTACAGTTTACTTAATTGATTTTTTTAAGAAATAAATATTATATTTATAAGAAAAAAAGACTTTTTATTTTAAATAACAAAAGTTGTATCATTTCTTCAAAACGATACTGATAAAAAAAGAATACATTCTTTTATTTCGTTAAACAGCATTAGTTTAAAAATATAATAGATATTAGAGAATCAATCTCCCGACCCACGGTCTGACCCTGTGATTAAGGCTTTAAGCAGGGTATCAACTAACTAAGCCAGCGGCCCGTCTAGTAAACTGGCGAAATTATCGATTGTAATACTAAAACTTCAAATAGTTGTAGCAAACAATAATTTTACTACCTCAGTTAACAACGCCATCTAGGTTGTTTCACGTGTTCACAGGATTATAGACGTTAAGGCATGGTACAATAATATACTTCGCCTGGTATTCTCCTCCGAGAAGCGGTCATATCCGGTCACCGAAGATTTCCAAACTTTAAAATCGGGGTAATTTTAAAATATTTGTTCGTATATATATTAACTTAAGACTATCATTGTATATAGGTTTTTTTATGTGAAAAAGGAGGCAGAAGAGCAAGCAAGCCACCTGATGGTACCTAAGTGATCATCACAACCCATAAACCAAAGTTTTGACCATTTACTGTTCTCTATAAAATAATAACGTCAAAATATGTTGCTGTATTCTGACGTAGGTTTTACGAGCAATGGCCGTGACCACTGGCACTTAAATATTGAACGTTTAGTGGTAAATATAACAAAGTAAAAATAAGTTCTAAATATTAGGGCTATAAATTATGAGAAGTTGAATATTGATAAGCGCTTTATTAAGCGCTTCCTCTCCGCTTTTTTAGGAAAATATAATGTCCGTTTTTAGTACAAGGATTATTAATTTGTTTTAACACCCAATAAATTACAACTATAAAATATAAGTACATTAAAATAAAACACTTTTTCGATAGTTTATTGAAGTGAAAAGTTGCTACAATTGGTTATGTGATTTGGTCGTATGTACATAAGTAAGTAATTCATCTTACTTCTTTCTACTATTATAAATGCGAAAGTTTGGATAGATGGATATTTGTTACTCAATCACGCCAGAAAGGCGGAACGGATCGGGATGAAATTTGACACATAGATGGATTATAGTCTGGAATAGCACATACACTACCTACTTATTATCCCGAAAAAATATACAGTTCCCGAAGTAGCAGCGATAAACTACTTCTACCCGAAAGGAGTCAAAAGTTAAGCCTTACACATATGAAAAACCATTTAAATTAAAATGTTTAGTTGGACAATGACTCTGACAAGTATCTAAATTTGCATAAATTGACCTAGGACACTTTTATAAGATAATTTTGTTTTGGACCCAGTGTCTATTGGAGGGTATGTCAATGATAATAATATTATACATAAGGTACCTATTCATAGATCAGAACATAATATTTGATACTTTTTGCAATTATCTTCTGCATTTCTTTTGCAATTGATTGCAGACAGTGCTTCTATTTAATTCGCGTAATCGTATGTAAGTCCTTGTTCTCACTAAACAAAGTATTACATTGTATGCGATTTTAGGATGCCGAACTCTAACATGATTTTGTACAATATCTGCCAGCCTTTTGAAAATTAATTTTCCTGCCATGGCCATGGTATTGTTTGAATTCTCTATCCATTATTTTAGCGACTCTTATGAGATCTTGACTAGGATATATTAATTTTCCTCGCGAAATAAAATTGATCCAATCGCAGGAATGGGGTTCAGAACTCAGGTTTCGGGTCTGGTTGCCAAGATATGGGTATTCTTTTAAATATCGTGACGCGACATAGCCTTCAATATACAAAAGTCCCTGTTCCTTGATTACATTGCTGGTAGTTTCTTGGTCGGGTGGATCGCTTAAGGTGAACTCGATATTACCGTCTTGTTGGTCGTTTTCAAGCAACGAAATCAAGGGACAGTTATCTTCAATATCGCTCTGATCTGTTGTGATATAGTTTCGTAGCATATCAGTCGCAACACGATCTTCAGTTACACCTTTATGCTCTAAAGGAGAGACCAGACATTTAACTGCTGTATCTTTACATGTGTTGCTTCTGAATTTAAACACATCTGCGGAATGCTTCCCTAATATGTACCATTTGAGTCGGTGTTTTAAGGAAAGCGCAGAGGGGTGGTCGTTCGTTGCTCCCATTCCTCTAATATAGGAGAAGAAATTCTCCAGAATATCTTGATTCAACCTAGACGTTAAAATGTAATTTACATTAAAACCTATATTTTCCTTTAAATGGACTAATAAGCCTACAAGAGAAGTATTTGAAATTAATATCCCCTTTTGGAATGGAATCTTGTTTGTTTTTTTTTTACCGGTTTTAAAATTATGGATCAAATGGTTCATTTTAGCCAGTACTAAATTTTGTGCTTCCAGATTTACGCCATATGCATTTTTTTGGTCATCGTACTTCATACGAGAATTGAACACATCAAACCAATCATTAATATTTTAAAAACTTGTGATGTCTCTAACCAGTTCTCGTTTGGCAATAATCCTTTAAGGCCACACCATCCTACTGCGTGAGCAGTCGTCTTTGAGAAAAGTTGGGCGGCAGGTTGAACTCTTTGCCTTTGGCTTCCATCAACGTTCAGATGGAATAGCGTGATCTTGTGAGCTAATTTAAGATCGTCAGACGACAGTGACAATATTTTTTCTATTACAACTTTTGTTAACAATACTCCTTCATATTCAAAACCGTGGTCTATGAAATGGTTTCCTGCTAATTTTAATAGATGTGGAACATCTAAAAATACAAATATTTTCATAGTCGCGTCACTTGGGTGATTAAAATACGTCTGATTATCTTCTTCAGTACCTATATTCAGTGAACGTAGAAGACCTTGATTTCCTGGACCCATGTCGCACGTCACTGAAACCACGGTCAGACCAGCATCGTACATTTCTTTTAATATGTCGAATAATATATTTTTGATAATTTTTTGGTCATATTTATAATAAACAGGTTGTTTCCATTTTCCACATAGGCCACGCGCCATAACACATTGACACGTATTGTGAGGTCCTACTTTTTGTTCACATTTTCGGTCAATTTCAATTTTATTTGAAATGTAAATTTCGTCAAATGACAATGAAACAAGTTTTTCTAATGGATTGAAACTCTTAGCTTTAAATTTCATCAACACCAGAACGTTTTGTAATAAGTCTTCCTCAATATCAAATTTAGTAGTCCACTTGCAAAGAGTTGAAAAACCTGGTAAAGGGAATCCCACCGTTCCTCTCAAGTGGCGGTAGCCCTTTGGACTTATACTCCTTAATGAAATTGCTGCAGCAATATCTTCCGCAGACCATATAACTCTCCGAAATTTATCTTTCCGAGGTTTCATGAGACATCGTATTTGACCGGGTGTAAAAATTTGCTCAAGGTTACTTTTTAAATCATTGTGCTCATCAAACTTTGTTTTCAGCAACGTGTATTCAGCTACAGAAATCGTGACTTTGTCATCAGTGTCATCACTAAAACATAAAAATAATGTGTTGCACATCTTATTATTTCAAATAAAAAACTTTGCGGTTAAGTATTGATATTACCTTTTCTCAATTTTTCGTAAAGGTGTTGAATCATTGCCAGGATCACCTTTTACGTAAGTGGCGTTAAAATTTGTTTTGTTTTGACTAAAACAATAAAAATAAAACCAGAAATTAAAAGAGAACGAAATAAGAAATTAAATGCGTTAGGTCACAATATTATAAACAAGCTTATGCCCCCGGCTCCGTTCGCGTAGAAGTCGTTTATCGCTGGTCGCTCGGGAACTGTCCAGTTTTCCGAAATAAAAAGTATCCTCTGTCCTTCGCCGGGACTCGAGCTATCTCCATACCAAATTTCATCTAAATCGGTTAAGCAATTTAGCCGTGAAAGCGTAACAAACACACATTCACATTTTTAATAGTATGGCTTAGCCCAGAATATTTTATTCAGCAATCCAGCAGGCATCCCGCAAAAAATCGCGTGCTAATAAATTTATATACCTGTTTTCAACCTCCTTGGAAGAACCAGCAGTGTCTGTACTGACAGTCTGACATACGGACTCTTTCACAAGCAATAACGTCGGTATTGCGTCTGGATTTAATTGTCTTCCTTTTTTTATCCGACAATCGTAATGCTTTGCAGCGGATTGATGTAATCAGATGGTAAGAAATGTTTTGAACATATCCTCCCTAGAAAATAAAGTTAAAGACAATACTGATAAAGACGATTAATATGCATAAAGGAAACGAGCTTTATTAAATTCTTTTTTCATGCTTAGGATAAATAACCATGTATAACTTTAAAACGGGCAGCAAGTGTGTCTTTTAACTTTTTACCACATAAAAGCAAAATAGTGCCTATAAGTCCTACTTATAACCTTAGGCTTTAGGAGGTCCTTTAATGGGCTAAAAATGTAAATTGGACCATTCGGACCCGTAACATAGCTGAAGCGCGAAATATTATTATCCAGATTCAAAAGAGAAATTTATAAGACCATTGTCTATTTGAGTGACGGAACTAAGATGCAATAAGAAATTATGACCAGCGTTATTGAATTGCATGTTTGATGTAGATTTTACGAAAGAGTTACTGACGCATACAGACAGACACAAACAGTCTGACAGACCACGACAAGCGGACATGGGCGACATAGCGGAATTATAAGGGTTATTAAGTTATTAGTTTGTACGCCGCTGTATCGCGAATCCGCGGGGCAGTAACGCCAGCAAGACAGCTAGTACGAATTGTCCGTTACGTGTTTGTCATTTTTATCTCCTTTTCTTACTACTCTGCAGCGATAGAGACGCAATAAGAGACAAGCTTTTCTAGCTTGTCTCTTATTGCGTCTAGTCTATACAACTAGATGTGGGCCGATGTGTTTATATTGAGAGTGTATAATGTTCATAATAATGATTTCGTAATGAATTTTCCAATGATGACATTTAGGTACAACAGGACATAAAATACTAGGTACTCACCATATTTAACCGTGGTTTTAGGCTCGCAGTAGCGCAACCACTCCTCGGCAAGCGATTCTTTTGGTGGAAAAGTATAGAAACCGACTGTGCCACCCTTTAAACTTTTGCTCTGGCAACTTTTAATAGAGCATTTAACCATTTTAAATTTTCCAAAAAAATGGCATGAATAACTTTTACCGCGACAGTTTGAAAATCATTGACGCGTCATTACGTAATGATACCGAGCGAGAGCAGAATATTTTCATGCATAACTGCGTTAACGATATTAAATTAAAACATTAAATTAAACTAAATATGTAAATTATGCTTGTGACTTATATTATTCGTGGTATATATTATTTTTGAAATAAAATCGTACACTAATCTAAAATCAAATTTGTCCATACTTTTGGGTAGCGGTTAACCAAGTGGCAACTTTGTGATGACGTAGAAAGTGTCCCGTTTCGGAAGAGAAGACCTTGTTTTATTAGACCATGCGTTAAGGTGTCTATGTAATTCTGCAGCTGACCGTACCTACCTTGTAGGTAGAGTCAACAACTTTACCTGTTGAGCCACTGTAGAACCCTTTACTTTAAATGATTAAATTTGACGTAATAATTTGCTTATTATGATGAATTTAACCTCACATCATAGCAGAGTTATACGGTGGCTCGACAATAAAAGCGTTAAACTGTACTACGGGCTCGTCTGTTGTACAATAATAGCAACTCTTTTCAAGATAATCAATACATAGATAAATATAAACTATCTGATACTTGGATATAAAAGACGCCTCCATAATAGTGTCATTAATCAAAGCTTTAACTTGAATGTTTTTTTATAATTTTTTTTGCAGTATTAAGAAGGATTTAGATGGGAAACTGACCTATTTAGTATCATCTCAAGCTGAGGGGTCCCTCAATGTGGTTACCTTACTGCTAACTGGACGTGCCACTCCCTATCTTCATAACGGAGTCGTGTATATTGGCGACGAGGATCATTACGTAAGTTAAAATAAGATCACGCTGTCACAAAATGCCACCTGTCTTGGCCCACCGGTTGTACTAAAAACACACGGGTGGGTTGTAAGACATGTATAAGTAAACCTACAAAAAAAAAAAATCGACCTTATAGTGACACCGCGGGCTGTGCCATGTCTACGAAACAAAATCAATGTAGGTACCTACTCGTATCTCAAACTGTAGGTTTTACAGCGAAGTTGAATACTAAAAAAGTAACAAGTCTCAACATGCTACAATTAGGTTTTTAAATCATATTATAACTTACTTCTCTATATAAAACGCAACTCAAACATGGCAAAGAATGTTTAGCGTATTAATATGCTAGTTATGAACATTAGTGATAGAAATTATACATGTTCTATTAAAATACAATTTTCAGATTGAGCCCTTTCTTAATGACACCCAGTTTGCTATAATCAAATCAGTTTCATTTTTCTACCCCCAATTCTAGACCCCTTTTCAAATATTTAGTTTTTTTTTTTTTCCTTTTTTGCAGACAAGCAAATTATACAAATATGCCAAATTTCACTGCGTTGATAAAGATGTGACGTTCACAAAGTTGATAGATTCTATAGTTTCAGAGAAAAACTGCTGTGACATACAGACGAATAATCTTTTACTAGTGTTCATTTTTTTTTAATAATATTGATATTATTATCTTGACTGAATGTCGATTCCATTCCGATAAACCGGTTCCAGGAATAGATAATTACGCAAGGTTCTCGACCACTAACCACTTAAACCAAAGTGATGGGGTTGTAGCCTACGTTAGTGCTACCTGCAAGGTTAAGGTTCGGGAAATAATACTAACGCACGCATCATGTTTAGAAATAAGTACCCCTGACGGCATAATACTAGGTATATACAGCTCACCATCAAATAAAAATGCAGATTGCTTCATATCGTCCTTAAGCTCACATTTAAATTCTGTCAAATCATGTAAAAATTTCATCGTCACTGGTGATATGAATATTAATATAGCAAGTGAAAACAATGAACAATCTTTGGAACAAGCAAACAGATTAAATTATCTAAATGTGATGGCAATGCATGGATTTTTACCTGGCCACACTCTGCCGACTAGGGAAAGGGCATGCCTTGACCATTTTATGCTAAAACTTGATAAGAACGACTCGAACGCAAAGATTTTGGTTTTAAATACAACGATAACTGATCACGCAATGATTATTATAAATTTTGAAAAGGCACTTAGTATTCTCTTAAAAGGATACCTTGCAGAATTAGCTTGAATGACCCTAATAAATTGACTGAAATGTTTATTGATAAAATTATAACATGGCTTACAGATAGTACTATTGTCACCTTAGTCCCCAGATGTAACCGTATCCTCAAACCCTGGATTGCACCGGGAATTTAGCGATGCATTAGAAATAGAAATTACATTCAGAAAAGCACCAATCCAGATAATATTGTTTTAAAAATTACTTATAAAAGATATCGCAATTTATGTTATGGTTTAATCAAAAAGCTAAAAAGGAAATATGATAGGGAACAATTAGTTAAAAGCAGTAGAAATCCTAGAACACTTTGGAAAGCAATAAATAACTAATTGAAGGCTGGATAAGACCGAAAGTACTGAATTATTGGACATCAGAGGCTCACTTAAGGATTCAGTAAACGCTGTAAACCAGGTACTTCTCTGACATTGGCAAATCTCTCGCTGAAGTTATCCCCGTAGCTAGTAACCCAACAACTAGTACTGCACGTGATACATTGACCTCAGATAGCCCCGTTGGGAACTCATTTGTTCTTTTTTAGACAGATCTAAGCGAGGTATTCTCGGCTTTATCAACACACGTGACTCTAAGGCCGCGGCCGCACTGGTCAGGCAATGGCGACGCGATAGCGACGTTAGTAAAACAAACGCATTTCAAACTATGTTGGCGGCCGCATTGATTAAGCAACTTGCGACAAGATTTTGATTATAGCTCTCATGTATTTTGATTTTCTTGAAGCCACGGCGATTTCCGGTGAATTAACGGCGACCAGCAATAAAATGTAAAACTACACGTAAAAGCGGCCGCATTGCAAAGTCGCTTGAGCTACAGAGCGAGAGGTATTTTGTGTGACTAGAGGCGAAAGAGGCGCTTCACGACAAAAACAAATATTAGTTTGAATTTCTCACTCAATCGGGACGGTCATTACGTCATGTCAGATATAATATAAATATCGAAGAACTTATGTCTAGTGTGCAAACAAGACAACCTATCTGAATGTCAAAGCATGCGAAATACAATAATTTACAATACAACGTCTTTTTTTTTAATGTTTGCTCTTAATGGTCAAACTGTCACAAGTATTTTTTATTGTATATTGGTACTAAAAACTCCGAGTTCCATCATACTACAATCACTTTGTATGGTGTGTCTAGGCACTGCCGGTATACTGCCCGCTGCTCGTAGTCACGTCGCGTCGCTGCGTAGGTGCGGATATTATTTTATAATCTGACGCGATTTTAAAATCGCGTCGCCTTGTCAATGCGGCCAGCCATATTGCGATGTATGACCGATTCGCTTGTTCATGGTTACTGTTAATGTGGACACTAACAATTCGCGTCGCTTTCAGTGTTGTACAGTAACACAATAGTTTACTGTAACATAAACGCATATTGCTTGTTGGCGAAAAACCAATGGAGATTTTCCGTTTCTATATTTTCGGGATTAGCCGAAACTTTACATATTACAACATAAAACTTTATACATTACAAGGAGACTGATTCTCTGAAAGATCGCCAAAGGCGTGGTCGCCCGCGGACTGTAAGGACGATTGTTCACATCAAAATAATCAGAGAGCGACTTCGCCGAAATTCATGTCGCACCCAGAAAAAAATCACTCGCAGACTAACATTTGGGGTTTTGCGGTAAAAAAAATACCGAAATACAATCTCAAGATAAAGGCTTACAATCGTAGTAAAGTTCACTTCCTTAATGATCGTCTTCGTAAATTACGACGCGAAAGTTGTTCAATGCTGCTTAAGAGACACGACGCGAAAAAAATACTCTTCACCAATGAGAAAATCTTCACGTTCGAAGAAAAGTGCAACCGACAAAACAATAAAATGTATGCCATAAGCAGCAAAGATGTTCCAGCTCCAGCGCGAAATGTATCGTGTTCCCATTTTCCAGCGAGTATGATGGTATGGTGGGGTGTTTCGTATGAAGGTGTCATTCCGCTCCATTTTTGCCAACAGGCGACAAAGAGCTCGTATGAAAGAATGGAAGCTGTCACTTTGAGTAATAATTGCTTGTAGTATAGTTAAGGTATACTTATTATTATCTGAAAAGTGTAAAAATATGATCAACTCAAAAAAAAAACTGAACATTTTATTTCGTCTCAAAAGTTATGAACACACGAGGTACATATAATAAAGTTGTAGAAGGTAAAAAATCTGAATATACGAAATAAGTATGAACTCAAAAATACTATAGGAGCCTCAGAATGAGCAGCAGAACACGTTTCTACAATTTTTAAAGTTGGTGTCTGTTTATACTAGACTTAGACAGCTGCCAGTATTATCATGTTTTATTTTGTAAAGTAAAAGTTTGTCTCAAAGCGGATTAATCGTATTTGGACAGAAACGTAATTCACCTGATTCGCATCTGACCATTATCGCGATTCGACAGCTCTCATGTCGGCAGAAACGCACTTTGCCTGCAACGCACCTGTACTGAAAAGTAAGAGGACAGACTCGCATTTGGCCATTATCGCGATTCGACAGCTCTCATGTCGGCAGAAACGCACTTTGCCTGCAACGCACCTGTACTGAAAAGTAAGAGGACAGACTCGCATTTGGCCATTATCGCGATTCGACAGCTCTCATGTCGGCAGAAACGCACTTTGCCTGCAACGCACCTGTACTGAAAAGTAAGAGGACAGACTCGCATTTGGCCATTATCGCGATTCGACAGCTCTCATGTCGGCAGAAACGCACTTTGCCTGCAACGCACCTGTACTGAAAAGAATCGCAATTAGTTCATACTCATATCGACATAAACGTAATAACGCTTATCTTTGTTCGACGGAAACGCTTTGAAAATTGAAAACCAGATTTAAATTACCTCCCATCTCTTTCTCTTCTTTTAGCCTTGAATAACGAGTGAAGGACATAGAATCTTCATAGAGGAAGAATGACAAAATTATGAACTTTTTGGGAGAAACCAACCAAAGACCACTTTGTATACTGGGCCAGAAGTTTGAGAGGTACACAAGTAAAAGACATTTTAGTTTACTTACTCGTAATAAATAACATGTAATTATCAGGAAAACGTGTTCGGTAGTCTTAAAATATATGTTACATACTTCATTAAACACACTTTAATGTTTGTGTATTGTGTAAACGATTGCATAGCATTGTATCTAAATTAGAAAATTATTATATACCTACTCATCAAAAGTGCCTAGGGATATTTTTTATCCCTAGACAGTTTTGAACTTTTCAAATTAGGAATAGGCTGACATAGTCTATATACTGAGTCAAAACATCAAATTTGTCTAGGGATAATGAGTATCCCAAGACTTTTTTGATGTGTGTAATAAAATAAAATAACAACTATTTATAAAAAAACAGGCCACTAATTTGACGCTTGTTTATTAATCTTATATAATATATTACGCCCAATCTTATAAGTTATAACAAAACAAAAAATTCAATCTTATATAATATAACACGTCAACACAAAAAGTCCAGGCTTTCTGGATTACATATACGTATACCTACTACAATCTGGTTTAAGAAACCAAAATGTTTAAACAATTATGAATACTCAGTTGTCCTTCTACGCACTTTTGGATTATTGACTTCTTTACTGTAAATATGTCGTCAACCTTTTTTTTCTTATTGAAAGTGGCAGATTGTTTGATCCGAAGATCTTGGTACTGGGCTTCTTTATAAAGCTGGGACAAAAAAAGAAATAAACTCGGTTTTTTTTCTATTTTCGTGTTGAGACGATAATGCCAACCTTCTATGGCACTTGTTGTCCTATTCTTTTCGTCAAAACAACTAAAAATCTCAGGAGTAACTTTCGATATCCATTGGTCACTGAAATATTTCTGAAATATCTTGAACTCTTCGGTATCTGCAGCGTTATCGACGATGTCAAGATGAGCGTCAATTACCAAATCAGCTGGAAACAGTGCCAAATTTGCATACTTTTTTGCAACTTTATAGCCGTCATCATTCACTGTCAAGCCCACATCTTTGGCTTTTTTCCAGATTGCTCGCTGGTAATGGAATAAGCATCCTTTTGTTTTAACGTCACTGTCTTCGAACACTGCGTTTACGGCGTTAATAGCTGCAATCTCGAAGTCGCTGACGAAATGGGAAATGCACATACCTAAGCAATTTTTTTAAATTTTAAATAGAGTTGTATATGTTGCCTGTGAGTTATCTTCTAATAAACAGTATACGAGTGGTATTATAAGTGATTCTTCGTCGGACCCCATATCGGCGTGAATTGAGTATAACTGATAGTAAGGGTGAGGCACCACGCGGAATGTGCCATCACCAAGGTAGTTCGTTTTTTTGGTGACCGCGTCTCTTGCAGTCGCTGTTGCAAAGACTGCAATTCCATCTTTATTTGTTACCAAAAAATCGTTTTTATAGATTTCTGGTATTTCGACGTCTTTTGCTGACTTGAACGTGCATTTTGTAACGCTAAGATGTTTATATCTGGTTCTGTAAAGCGTGTCCCTTTTTGACTTGAACTCGGGAATGAGTGCTGAATCCACAACACTGTACTGGCTTGAATTTTTCTTCATAAATACTTTGCACGGACACCATGCTTTTGACCACAGCTTCTTTACAGTTATGCATACAAACATCGATTTTATTCTTCAGAACATTCGGCAAGCATGTATGTTTCGGCTCTCTTAAAACGTTGTGATCAGAATCAGTTTTTATCGATGCACTACATGTGCTTTTATTGGCACAACGCCAGTTCAAGGTTCCAAGTTTATTGGTAATATTAAAATAATATTTATAGCCGTCTTTTAGAAGGACGTCTTTTTTTCTAGTGCTTTTTATTATTTGCACCTTTTCTTCCATAATTTTATAGGTATTATTCTATTGAAATTAGTTTCCTTATAGAATGATTGATTACACTTGCCTACATGTAAGACACTGACAGTGTATATTTTGTTTTTATCTATTGGTCACAAATGAGTGAAGAGGTTTACTGAGTAAAATACTTAAATCGAAGCATCACGCCATCACCGTGCCTGCCTGCCTATTATTGCCGTTTGATTTGAAGATTATGAAATGCTGGCTACTGCCCGCGACTTCGTCTGCGTAGAATTAGTAATTTAGGTAGTTCATTTTTTAACCGATTTCGTTCATTGCCAAAAGCAATATCTAACGCATTAGTAATATTTAATGTCAAACAGTATATGCGTGTTATATTTTTATGTAAACTCAACTATCGGCTTATCGGTAACCTATCGCCATCGCGGATTTTTTTTGACCGAATAACATTTGATCGAAAACGTTTTGTTTTTTAACGTATCTCCGATGGCACGATTCGTTCATTTTTCATTTTACGTTTCTGAAAAAAAAGCGTAATCGGCCTACCGGTCGGATAAGTTTCTGTCGTAATGCGTTCTGGCCAAATACTCATATGACCAGTTGAGTTCATGGCGTACAACGTTTATGGTCAACTGCGTATTTGGAGTGGTGAGTTTCTGTCGTAATGCGTTCTGGCCAAATACTCATATGACCAGTTGAGTTTATGGCGTACAACGTTTATGGTCAACTGCGTATTTGGAGTGGTGAGTTTCTGTCGTAATGCGTTCTGGCCAAATACTCATATGACCAGTTGAGTTTATGGCGTACAACGTTTATGGTCAACTGCGTATTTGGAGTGGTGAGTTTCTGTCGTAATGCGTTCTGGCCAAATACTCATATGACCAGTTGAGTTTATGGCGTACAACGTTTATGGTCAACTGCGTATTTGGAGTGGTGAGTTTCTGTCGTAATGCGTTCTGGCCAAATACTCATATGACCAGTTGAGTTCATGGCGTACAACGTTTATGGTCAACTGCGTATTTGGAGTGGTGAGTTTCTGTCGTAATGCGTTCTGGCCAAATACTCATATGACCAGTTGAGTTCATGGCGTACAACGTTTATGGTCAACTGCGTATTTGGAGTGGTGAGTTTCTGTCGTAATGCGTTCTGGCCAAATACTCATATGACCAGTTGAGTTCATGGCGTACAACGTTTATGGTCAACTGCGTATTTGGAGTGGTGAGTTTCTGTCGTAATGCGTTCTGGCCAAGTGCAAATCAGGTAAAACGCTTTTCAGGTCAAATCCGAATCAGGTGAATTACGTTTCTGTCCAAATACGATTAATCCCTCAAAGCTTATGAACTCATGAGGTATAGATAAACTATTTCTGTAAAAATAGTTAATCACTTATTTAAATTCTGGGTATTTTGAGTTTGGAGCGTAAAAGTTCAAGTCGATGTAAAGTCTAACACATTATACAATATTATAATTTGTTTAGGACCTATGCCAATTAGCAAAACTCTTCAAAAGCGTTACATTTTTTATAATAAAAAACGGACTAATACATTTTGTGTTTTTGTATTTTGTTTTAGGCTATGCCGCAGTTTGGTGTACTATCGCGTAGTTCAGTTGGCCTATTAGTCTGGTACGGAAATGAAGACAACGCTAAGAATACTGCAAATCAGCAATATCCGGGATCGAGACTGAAGACTCCAGCATTGCCCATTTGGGTAAATGATATGCACAACTGAATGTAATATTAAAACGTTCATATTTCTTTTAAGTTTCACAAACACGCGTATTTTAACAGTATTACTTAATATTTTGCCTCTAATAAGTAGCGTTATTTGCATGAGTGCGAAATTTTGATAATGTTTCTTCGTTAACTTTGGAGATAACATGCCACCTAATCTAGAGCAAATTTTTTACAGTACGAAGAGTCAAAGTTAGTAGTGGCTTAGAAAGAATGGAATTTTTAAAATGCGTTGATATTTTGATAATTTGGTTAAACATTGCTACGTTATTGAGGATTAGAACCCAAGTTAACATCAAAAATTAAAGCTATTTTTGCAAAGGAAGGCAAAGGTGTACCAATGAAACTTAATATGTTACAGTTCACCTTCAAAATTAATGTACAAAAATAATGAGATTCCATCCAATGTCTGTTGCCAACAAGGTCCACTTGGCCCTGTCATCTTTAGCCTAGCCATCAAGCAGCTTTCTTCAGATCTTAATATTTGGTGACTGGATGATGACACAATTGGAGGTAATAGCTCCTCAGTCCTCTCCGATCTTCAACTCATCATCAATCGTTTTTCTGATACGACTATAGGTTTGTCACTAAAACGTAATAAGTGCGAAATTATTATTTCATAAAATCTTTCATCCAGCGCCCACAATGACCTTCTACACAAGGTAAACCCTCTCATTCCTAACATTTCTATTATATCCCCATCTTCACTAACACTTCTCAGCGCTCCTATTTATGACGAAGCCATTCCAGCAATTATGAATTCAAAAATTTATACTTTTCAGAACAATTCCGATTTACTTTTTGAAATTAACCCGCACGTTGCTATTTATATTTTGCGACGTTGTTTATTTTCCCCAAAATATGAATACTTTCTTCGTTGTGCACCGGTTTGGAAATTCCAATCTTTAATTGATAATATTGACATCATTATGAAAATGACTATCAGCAAAATTCTTCAAATAGCTTTTACTTCTTCTCCAAGTTCGACCCAAGCCCTTTTTCAATAAAATTCGGTGGCCTAGGCATAAGATCTACTAGCAGTCTGGCACTCCCCGCGTTTCTGTCGTCTGTCAACAGCACGGTCACCCTCATCAGTGGTATACTTAAAATACCCCACACCACTGATGTACAGGTTTCGTGTTTGGGAGACGCCGAAACTAAATGGAACAGATGTAACCCAGGTGAGAGTGCCCCTCCTGACAAAACATTTCAATCCGCCTGGGACTCTATTACACATCACCGTCCCTTCTGAACGAGCCAGACTACTAGCAGTGTCTCAGCGGGAATCTGGACATTGGTTGCAAGCTCTCCCTTCTCGAAATTTGGGATCCCTGTTGGATCCCTCTACTCTTCGGGTGGCTGTTTGTCTACGCCTTGGTATAAGTATCTGTGAACCGCACCCCTGTTGCCTTTGTGGTCAAGAAGTCAACTCACTGGGGCGGCATGGTCTCTTTTGCGACCTAAGTTCTGGCCGCTTTTTCAGGCACAGTTCCTTAAACGATATTATCAAACGTTCCCTTGACACAGCCAATATTCCGGCAACCCTGGAGCCCTCAGGTCTTTCTGCCTCGGATGGCAAAAGACTTGACGGTTGCACTTTGGTGCCATTGTGTTTGGGCCGCCCCTTGGCTTGGGACGTCGAGGGATCCGCTCGTCAGCCTGGGTCCGCGGCTGACCGTGCCCAGATCATCAAAAACCGAAAATACGCTTTTCTAAAAGAAAATTACTTTTTTGCGGCACTTGCAATTTAAACTTTGGGTCCGTGGTCTTTCGACACCAAGAAGTTTGTAAAAAAAGTGCCGGAAAGACTTATTTTGGCGGTGGATAGTTAGTATCTCAAGACGTGTTTTTTTTAAATGTATTATATGTAATAAAAATAATGTTTAGATATAAGACTTTAGTAACTTGTAAAGTAATAAACACATTTGAATACAAGTTAAAACTATATTATAATATAGTCCCAGAACTTAACGTTAACGTTTAGAAATAATAATAAGCAACTGTGTCATAAAGACTGAACAGGTAGATGGACATAACGAACAACAAGGGTTCCAAAGTCTAATTATAATTATCTAATTCATGTTTTAACAGCAGAGACTATCTTCTATAATTAACCACGGGTATTCCTCGTTGGACTACAATCAAAAAACGAGCAGATGTCTTAAATTCAGGCATTGCGTAATTACGATTTGCAACTAAATTCTTAAATATCGTGTTGTTGTTAAACTTGGGTAAAATCCCGCCAAGTTCAAAGTTTGGACGAACACTAATAATATCTTGGATGTTTGTTCACGTAAATGTTAACCCCAGGTTAACCCCGGGTTAACAGGTTAATTTGTTCAAATTGACAGTTCTTATATGAAACTGACATCCTTGAATAATTTAACCTGGGGATAACCTAGGGTTAAATTTACGTAGCCTTACAAAGTACAGGGAATCTTCCGTGTTTACTTAGACTACCTACTTAAAATGGAATATTAATACCTAGTGTTTCAGATTTTTCCTGTCTTGTCCTGTATTACAGGTAACAAGTTGCTCTGGTCACTATGGGGTTTTGTTTAATACTAATCGAGAGTTGTTAAGAAATTACCACGCGGAAAGAAGGTTTGTATCACAAATTTTACTATTCCATATTTTTCAAGAATGTATGACGTTTGGTGCAGTTATTGGATTTAGGGTTATTTTTCGGCCTGTTATTCGCCGTCATTATTGTCTTTGCATATTATCGTACATAAAGGAAACAAGTTTCTTGTTCTTTTAAATGGAATGGATTTTATCCCCAGGTCAGCTGTTTATTACATCAAAAGTAACTCGGAATGGTAGTTTTTGTCATTTTTGTTATTCTACGCTAGCGACCCGCCCTCTCTTTGTTTCGATTATATAATATAATTGCTTCTATTGTTAACAAATATCTAAGATTTCACCAAAAACATAAATGTGAAAATATGAGCCGAAATCAATATTATCATAATTATGGTGTAGACTTCCCTAATAAAAGACTAAAAGATCTAAATGGGTGACAAGTTCTGAAGACAACCCCGAAATTTATTTATAAGAATGTATAAAATTTTCAAGTAAATTTAAAACACAATTTTTTGTTTTTTTTTCTGCTACTTACAACAACTTTTGCTATTTAATAATATGACTTTTTAAATTTGAAGGTTCGAATTATTTTCACAAAGTAAATAAGACGGATATTCCGTAAATTTTTATTGTAATAGGAGAAGCAGTTTATTTAGTAGTAACGGCTCGCTCCGGCTTTGCCCGGGTTAAATAATAGAATAAATGATACATATAACCTCACTGTATCCTACAAATACGAGTAGTGAGAGGTTGTTCAAATAGGTGCAGTGATTCCGGAGATTACCTTCCACATACAGAGTGACATCGAAGACGTGATCAGAAACCAGTTTTTGAAACTCGGTATTTGATGGCCATTTCCAAGCAATGTTAGTTACAAAAAATAAAAGTTTTTATTTTTCGTTAATTTTCCCCTTAATTAAATCACCTATTAAGTAAATCCCGGTTACCCTATTTTTAGAATCATACCCTCTATGGATCCTTTACAGACTATACTTTAATAAGTTACTATAGGTCAAACGCATAACTGAGTCTGTTCCTTAGGTATGGGAGCGGCACGGGAGGGGAGTGTTTACGGAACGTCAAACGACGCATAACTTCAGTCGGGCGTCAGCCTTGCTGTCGTCAATACGTGTTAATTGAACAGGTCGCTTCAAGTAAAACGCACACGGGATTTGCAACCAAAGATGAGTCCTCCAATAAGGGCTCAAAGTAAACAAACTGTTATAAAGTGTACGAATATTTTAAAATAAAATAAATAGATCCCAATTCTGCTGAGCATAAAGATGACATTAATATACATAAAACTGTTGTCAAAGAAGTGTGAAGTGATTGTGAGTGA
This sequence comes from Acleris literana, assembly GCA_946894065.1. NCBI lineage: Eukaryota > Metazoa > Arthropoda > Insecta > Lepidoptera > Tortricidae > Acleris > Acleris literana. The sequence goes on from OX335668.1 coordinate 48,864,912, forward strand.
CGGAAAAAATGTGGAATGTAATGTGAAGTTTTCTTCACCAAGAAGGCCTAAACAGACGAGAAAAAGAAAATAGAAATTGACGATTTCGTTAAAGGTGTTATAAGAAGAAAGATAACAGAATTCTACACAATAAGAAGGGAAATTCCCACAATCAATAAACTAAGACAAGTTTTAGCGGAAGATGGAGTTATTAAATGTGGTTATACATACTTGAGACTTAAATTACGTGAATTAGGATTCCGATACAGAAAATGCCAATCAAAGAGAAAAATGTTGATAGAACGCCATTCAATTCAACAATGGTGAGGCAAATATATTACGGCAATAAGAAAATTAAGATCACAAGACAGACCAATATTTTTTCAAGATGAAACTTACGTAAATGAATCCCATAATGCGTCAGCGTCAGGTGCATTGTCTTCTATTGGTAAAGGAAATAGATTGGTCATCGTGCATGCTGAAGGAAGTTCAGGATTTTTCGATAACGCTTTAACCATTTTCAAACCAAATACAAAGACAGAAGACTATCATGGAAATATGAATTCCAATAATTTCGATAAGTGGGTTCGCGAAAAACTTTTGCTAGGTCTTCCTCCTAATTCAGTAATAGTTATGGATAACGCGAAATACCATTGCAACGCGGTGAATAAACCACCCACGATGTGTTCCTTGAGAAAGAAAATGCAGGTTTGTTTAAACGCTATAATGTTAAATACACTGAAGCGATGAAAAAGAGGGATTTGCTAGAATTAATAAAACGAAATAAACCAGAAAAACAATTTAAAATTGATGTCATATTGGAAGAAAAGGGTCATACAGTACTTTATTTGCCACCGTAGCATCCGGATTTAAACCCTATTGAATTAGTATGGGGAGATATGAAGGGTGAACTGGCACGAAATTATATTATTTTAAATTTAACTGAGAAGTAACGAGCTCTGGCAGAGCTATTTTCTAAGTATTCAGTGGAGAAATGGTAAAAATGTGTCAGTCACGGAAATAAAGTGGAGGAAGAGTATTTTATAAATTGCCATCTTGGTGACAAGGTCATGGATAAACTTATTCTAAATTTACGAGATGGGGAATCAGATAATGAAAGTGATTCGAGCCATACATACACTGATACGGGTACAGATAGCGATATATGGAATCAGATTAATTTAATTTAGAATTTCAGTTGTAAATAATAATATTCAAAAATATATATTATATAACCACGTGTTATTTATTTATTTTCTATTTCTTTATTAATCAATAAGCCCGGAAAAAACTGCGAGACTCGATTCCGGAACTATTTATAATATGAACCTACAAATTTGTGCGGAACCCTCGGTGGACGAGTCCGACTCGCACTTGTCCGGTTTTTTATTTTTATTGTCACACGCCAAAATATTCATCAATTTGAGTTAGGTACACGCTCTTAAATATAATAAGCATATCGTAAGAGATATCTTCATTATAATTTATCGTGTATAGCGAGATAGTTAGGACACGCCCAGTCACGTGACTTGTCACCCCTGCCGTGGCGCTCCCATACCTAAGGAACAGACTCAGTTATATGTTAGACCTGTAACACTTCGGTTACAGTGACAATTCAAGTCAATCATTGTCAATTATTTCTTTTATGGTACCGTGGAAGTTTAAAAATCTTTTTCTGTCAAGTAGGGACCACACTGTTTACATTAAATTATTTAATTTTGATTATTGCGTGATTATCTGAATACTACATCTAAACACCTACATACACTGTATTATTACCATCCGTCGCTGAACATATTCTCAAAATATGATATTCTCAAAATATAATATTCTCAAAATATGATATTCTCAAAACATGATATTCTCAAAACATGATATTCTCAAAATATAATATTTGCAAATAGTGGAGTTGGGTTATAGAAACGTAGGTAGGTTTAGGTTATGTTAGTTTTACAGCAGGCCCGGAGGGCCAAACTACCCAGAAATAGGGCGGAGCTCCGTCGACACTGTCTAATTTATGTCTCGCTAATAATGATGTTTTGCGAATATCATGCTTTGCGAATATCATATTTTGAGAATATCATATTTTAGAATATCATATTTTGAGAATATCATGTTTTGAGAATATCATGTTCAGCCACGGAAGGTATTATTAGTACCTTAATTAAGTCATATGATATCACTTTTGATCACGTCTTTGATTTCACCCTGTAAAAACATGTTTACAAAATCCGACTTATCTCGTTATAATAAAAGTAAAGATTTGGTATCTGTTACAGATTTGATATCCATTACTACACCTGTGGAGGTTGCCATGTTCTGCTGAATGTCGATACCCGCACTCAAAATGACACGGCAGGACAGATTAGGAGTGATGATATTACTGCTACTCCCCTCGAGAAACTTATTCATACCAAGTAGGTATTTTAAGCAGTTTTAATGATTACTTTGTAAATATTTGGTACCAAAACCGTGGATAAACATGTAAATATTTAGTGTAAATATTATCACGCCTATAAGTGCTGTGAAGAAAGTAATATCACGAGTGCAAGATTTGACAAGTAACTAGGTCAACGACTTCGTGATTTGATAAATGTTTTAAAAAGTACACCGTTTGTTGTGCTGACCGATCATCAACGAAACCAGGGGAGTATTGATATTCAATAATCTTATTATTACTTTTACTTCTAAGTTAAATTTTTACGAAAATAGTGTCCATACAGCTAAGAAACTTAATAAAATTTAGTTACACTGGCAGGGAGAAACGAATTTAGTTGAGTCATGTTTTAGTAGTAGGTAATGTGGCTTATTTAGAACCTTAACTAAAGATTACGTACATATATTACATTGTGTGATATTAACACAGTAGATTTCTTGACTTAAATTTATGTTAAAGTATAATTACGCTACTAGTATGCCCTGGTACTGTTCTTTCTCATCATGACATGTTTTTAGCTATCAGCAAGTCTACTTACTGTCGGGGTGTCCTTGTTGATAAACTCCGGAACACACAACTGAAGACAGTCAAAGAGCTCAATGCACGGCTGTGCAGGAATAGTGATGAGAGTGAAGAGGAGGTTCTGCGTGTTATAAACCATAAGAAAACCCTCAAAAGTTCTCTCGCCAAGCTGGGCTTGGATTTTGATTACATGCGGGATCACCTCTAGGCCAACGTGGATCAGTTCCAGCAGTGCTGGGAGACGCATGAGGAGGCGCTACGGCGGATCCGGGACCTGGAACAGCTACTGGAGGAGCGACCAGTTAAACAAAGACACTAATTGTGCCAGATGTGTTGCGGAGGAGTCGGCTCACAATGTAATTACATTTTAAGCTTGTTTGCGGAGCTCAATACTTCTGAATGAAGTTAACAAACACATAGAAACGGTAGACCTAACTAACTCTTTACATCTTATTGATCCCAAACCTTCTTACATTACTGTGAGAGGATCAAGCAAAATTAAAAAGTATTTAAGGTTAAGTAGATAAATTTTATTAAAAATATTTTTTTTTAGTACGGTGTATTAAAAGTTTTATGAAATTAACACCTATTAGATATAACAATGTAGCCTTACCCAATGACCTATTAAATTGTCAACACAAACTAGAGTTATGCATGATTTTGATGCCAATGCCTAACAACTTAAGGTATTGGAATTTGAGTAATAAGTATACATTGTCTTGCAAACAAATGGAGGAGTACATAGGCTTCATGAATATGATGTTTAGATACTCCGCTTGGCTTCAGAGTTTTATATTTATAACTCTAGCTTGTAATTAATGAATACAAGTAATGTTATTATAGTGGTTTATGTGACTGTAACATACTAAAAGGCATTAAAATACGAGAGTGTGTTTATGAAGCGAGCCGACCGGCATTGATCAATGAGCATTAAATAGAAAGTCCACTTGCTTGTAAATTTAAATTTAGTGGACCACTCTTTGAAATACTCCTAAAGTACGTTTTCGGATAGGGACGACGTATTATTTGACATTCTCCATTCCATAAAATCGTAGAAACATTTTTTTTACTACTTGACTTTGGCTGGTAACAATTCATTCGTTCGCGCTCTGTCGCGAATATCAGGTGGCGGCGTCTTCAAAATATCTAGATAACTATCTTGATTGCTCATTTTTCACGAAAGCGGTGCGATAGTTAATTTATAAACAACAAAACAAAATAATATTTGCGACAACACAAAAAGGGCTCCGTTTATCGCGTGACAAAGTTTGGATAAGCCATCCGTCACCTTCTGACACGTAAATAAGTACGAGGGTGACGGATGCTTTATCCAGATTTGACACGCGATATAGACGCAGCCATACTAGGCCCGCTGAAAGTCAAAAATGTCTGTAAATGAAAACGACATGGAGTTTTTTAATTCGTAGACTAAGTAAAGTCGGCCTCTACTATCATATCGTTCAATACTAAGTAACATGCGAGATTTGTTAAAATTGAATGCAATTGACATTTCATTTCGAATGATATTAGAATTGTAGTCAAATAATATTGCTTTGTTTTTCAGAGATGTTCGAAATTCGAATGTTATAATAAAATCGAATTTGATCTTATTATAAAGCAATAATAACATTTTCACAGATTTTGAACGCATCATAGAAGGTTTATGATATGTGTGTAGATAAAATATTTATTAGCACTCACTGCTTATTGACAGAGTTCTGATAACAGAGAGAGCAATGGGCTGCGTTTTTAAAGTTGCAGGTCGGGATGCTTTTAATAAAGGCTCAATATTTTCTTTGACTTCACTGATACCTTCATTTGACACCTGATATCCAAATACCGTTAGCTGTTGATCAAAAAATGTACATTTCGATATTTTTAATTTTAGTTCAGCTTTAGCAAAGCGTTCCAGAATAGATTTTAATCTTGTATTTACTTCCTCTATTGTTTTCCCTGCAATAAAACATTGTCAATATAAACTTTGAAACCCTCCAGTCCTGACAATAATAGCATAATTAATCCCTGGAAAGACCCTGGCCCAGTGCTGACTCCTTAAGGTAAATATAAATATTTTTATATTCACTTTTCAGTCATTATTGTAGTTAAATTTTGTGATTCAATGTCTAGTGGTGCCTGCAAATAGGCTTATTTTAAATCTAACTCACAAAAGTAATTATTACCCTAAAAATTTGATAATATTTCATTTATTGTTGGAGGGGGGAAATAGTCAATTTCTAGGTTAGGATTCAAAGTTACTTTGTAATCCCCACAGAGGCGCAACGAGCCATCACTCTTTAAGACTGGGACCACTGGTATACCCCATTTACTAAACTCTTTTTGAGCGATACGCCCGGTTTCTAAAACCCTATTTATTTCTGTTTCAACTTTTGACTTTAATGCAAAGGGCACACTTCTAGCAGGTAAAAATTTTGGCTTGGTATTGGTTTTAGCTTTTATGATATGTTTGCTTTTTTAAAATTACCCCAACCGACACAATAGGCAATTCTTTGTTTATTTGTTGAACTAAATCTTGTTTGTAAACTACAGAGGCACTAAATAACACTAACTAAATGTATATTAATCAGCAAACCCCGGTGTTTTCTACTCTATCAGGATTCTACAATAAAAAATTAATTGGAAAAAATATGCATGAATACATAATATTATTTAAATGAAAAAGATCAGTCATTATCAACGTCATTAGCTAAGTCCCTACTCATTTATAAGTAAATAGTTCTCAGATACGTTAGTACTGCAGGTAACTAATTAATGTTATTTTTATTATTATCTCATAAGGCCTGGTAGTAAAGCCAAAGTACCTACAACATAATTCAAAATAAAATTGTATCATAGTGTGTATACAATTTGCAGAGAGGTAGTTATTCATTAGGTAAAATATGATTTTTCTCAGACTAACCTATCTGTTTATCTATACTCTTTCTCAAATCATTCCCTCACCGAAAACCCCGAGGTATGTTAATCAGATACAGAAAAACTCAACCGAAAAAATAAATAATAATAAATAAATAATATATTTTATATTTTCGGACATGTCCATATTGTTACGTACGTGGGGGTAGATAACTGATAGAAACGCACGAATACACCGATAATCAAAAGTCGACTTTAATAACGCACTCACTTAAACCGTTACAAAACAATTATCGCACAATAAACTTCGAATACTCAGATGATCGCTCGGGTCGCTCCTATTCGCACTGTTCGCTTTCCAAGTAAAGACTGAATCTCGGTTGCCGGTAGGCCGCCTTTTATACTTCCCGTGTCCGATCTTTCCAGAATGCCTTCCGGAATGTTCGATGTACTTCGCCCCGCCAAAGACGATCGAGACTATTCGTTGCTGGAATGTTCTACGCCTTGCTACCTTGTTCTATGTACAATCGCGATGCCCTTGACTCACTGGTCTGGATGAGTCTGGAATGTTCCGCGTATTGCTGTCCCATTTCGTGTTATCTCTTTTACACGGTTCTGGAAGGTTCTCAGTATAGCTGTCTCTTTCTACTCATTTTATCTCTTTCACTCTTAGTGGAAAATTGCCATATACTGAAATGTACTTCAAAGGCCCATAAGGGGTCCTGAAAATGCCTGAAAATGGGTTTTCAGGTTATGGCGTAATCTGATAGAGGGTGGCCTGAAACGGACTGAAAATGTCTTTCAGGCGCCTGAAAACAACGGCAAGTTGGTCGAAATTTTGATAATCTGGTATGTGATAGAGCTACTGTAGGAAGAGAGGACAATAGAGAGATCTCTCTCCAAGCGGGTGTTATGCCTGGGGACCGAAGTCCATTGGAATGAAGTTGGAAGTTGTATATATGTCATCTGACTGGAGAAACTTCGTTAGCGCGTTGTAGAACGCTTAAGTTGCGCTATTTGAAGCTGGTGGCGCTAGCAAGGTAGCGAGTTGGTTGATACAAGTTGCCGTTAGATGTCGCTAGGTCGCCACACTACCTCTGAAACGGACTGAAACGATATTTCAGCCGGCTGAAAACGCTTCTAAAGCACCAAAATTAACGATGAGACGCCTTATGCCATCGGCGTAACAATATTATGTAAGTAACAATAAAACTTAAACCTATGTTAGAATCAATACATCATTTCATACAGTAGTCATTACATTTCATTATCATTATTCTGTATCTTTAATAACAAATAATATAATAATTATAATGTTATTATGGTACTACTAAGGCGGCTACTTGGCCTATGGATATCATTCCAATACCTTGCAAAAGGACCATCAAACCTTTCTGCTACCATGGCTAGGATGGAGTTCGCGCTGCCGCACACGCGCCGTGCCAGGGATGCAACTCGCTTGCGCATAATGGCATGGAAGCCGTCCACGCTCGCCTCGGCAAACATCCCTGATGTGCTACAGCGTCGCGGCACATCACGCCATCGGCGAACGAGTAGGTACGAAATGACCACTACCTCTGAACAAGGAATGGACCACTTGCAGCGTTTTGCCTACTATGCATCACCATCAATTCAACACGCGGCAACTAAGGGCAAAATAATAGGTGATTTCTAGCGTGAAACTTAAAAACCTTTAAACGCGTTTTTCTCGAAACTAGGGTTTTTGACTTGCAGTGTTTTGCCGTTGGACGGCAGAAAATTAAAGGCACAGCTGGTAACAAAAGCAATTGAACTGCTTCATGAAACAGGGATTCAGATAAAAGCATTAACTTGTGTCGGCACAAAAGCAAACCTAGCTATGGCAACAGAGTTGGGTTGCTGCTTAGATGCGAGCAAGTTACAAACTACCATGCTAGACCCCACTACGGGGCAGTTTTTTTTTTTGGGTCCCAGTCATATATTTGTTGAAGTTAATTCGTAATACTTTTGGCGACTAAGAATGTTTTTATGACAATCATGGGAAAAACATTGAATGAAATTATATAGAAAAGTTTTATTTTGTATGGCTAATAAGTTGCGAAAAAACCATTATTAACAATTAAACTATATTTAAATCAAAAATAATGAATGTCATTCTTACAGCACAACTGTTCAGCGCAAGTGTTGCTGATGCACTTGTATTTTGTGAAACAAGATTAGATTTGCCAGAATTCCATGGTTCTACGGCAACTGCAAAAAATATCTTGCTTATAAATCATGTTTTTGATGTGTTGGATTCGCGGTCTCGTCAACATGGTTTTAAAAGAGCATCATGAACAAAGAAAACTTTGAAAAAGCTTTTCAAAGAATGGATGAAACCCAAAAATGTTTTCGTGGGTTGGTCTGTATAGAGAGTGGCCAATCTATATTTCAGGAGCTTGTACTAAACACTCAAGACAGCCAAGTAAGTAAGCCAGGACCTTATTGAACTGTTTTTTTTTTCAAATGTGAGAGATTCACGGTGGTCATTCTGATAATCCGACTGCCTACCAGTTTGAAGAGATATATAAAAAACTTCTTGTCAATACACAGTTAATACAAACTGGTAGTGGGACTAACTGTATACCATTAGAACAAATTAATATATTGAATTGCACATCTGGAATATAGCAATGGCAATTTCCACAATATCGCTGATGATTTAATGAATTAAATTGAGGTGCAAACATTCCTATCTCCCTTTGGTGAAAAAGTTGTAGAATATATAGTAGGTTTTGTTGTATATTCTACATCCAAAAAAATTGTATGTAAGTGTCCTATTGATTTTTAAAGTAAATTAGTTTTCTGTATACAGGGTGTCTGGAAAACCTTTGGAGATATTTGGCGCGGTAATAGTTCGCACGATTATGATCACGGGGGTATGGTTCATTTTTGTTTCTGTTAATGTAAAAAAAAAGAAGATTTAATGATATTCATTTTGTTACTTGATGTATCGCAGCCGATATCATGACCTTGACATTTTGATGTTGATACTATACTAATCCAAACGTTCTTAGTAACTAACGTCAAAATTCTAAGTTCAAGGTCAATGACCTGAGACCATACGTTGTTTACATGGTATGTAAACAGTTCGCTCCATGTAAACAGTTCGCCCCATGTAAACCAAAATCAAATTACAAAAAAAATATTAATTTTAATGCAACTCACTGTATTTTCGTTTTTACAATTGAACATTTTAAGCGGGTTTTGTAATGTTCACTAGATCTGTTGGAACACGCACTGCCGAGCTCTGATCGTATCGTCTGTTTCATATTAATTTCGAGATCTAAACATTTACCTTTTTTTCTGCTCTAAAATAGCCCATTTATTGTTTTACAGCAAAATTAATTCAGACTTTTATTATTATTTATTCAGACTAGAAAATCTGAAATTTAATTTACCTGACATCTAATGACAACCATAAATTTTAAAGCTGGCATCATACACGTTGTTGAAAGATTTTCGTATCCTAGAACAAGTTCAATTCTTTGATAAATGGCTACGTCATAGACATGGGTCATAGACTGCTGAAAGTTCGGATGGACATGAAATGAACGATCCGATTATTGCTGTCCGTATTGATCTGTATGGTATTCGTCGCGCGGTATAGCTAACAGTCCGAATATAAAGGCAGTCGCATAATTGATTAAATTTGTATGATCGCACTTGTCATAGAGAAAAAAAAAAGACCGGCCTTTCCCAGGCCATGGAGTCATGAAATCGATATACGTACGTAGTTGGTACTTACGTAACACATACATATTCATTCCATGTTCCGGACTTAGAGCATTCAAGTAGGCTACGTTCGCATGGACGTGCAGAAAGGCGTTGCGTTAGCGGGGCGATCTCGCATCGTCAACGCGTAGGAACCAGAGGTGTTCGCATAGACGTAAAATAGTCACTTGTCGTTTTGTGCTCACACGGTTCTCATTCATCTAGGATACAAAACTCTTTCAACAATGTGTATGATGCCAGCTTAAAATATAATTCTGATTAAACATAAAGTGTAGGAACGATTTTATTTTTACAAAAGAAACCTCTTTTCATAAAAAGTTTTCAATGGTAAAAGATTTAAAAAAATACTATGTCAAACTGTCAAAGCACAATCACAATTTAATGATTCGTTTTAACTATTGTGTTTTTTATTCGTATTACTCCTTGATAGTAGTGCAAATCAATAAAATAAATCCATGATTCATGATCTCGTAAAATAAGTCTATTGTACGAGTACAAGTGCTATTTTAGCTGAGTGAGTGTGAGAAGAGTGTGAGTAATAATAGTAATAATAATAATCGAAAGTTTAATTTTTAAATTATTTCACATAATAGCTCTTATCAGAGACCGTCTTTTCATTCACATTACAGAATAATGTGTCTGTGTTCTAAACACCATTGAGTTTTTGACCTTGGTTAGACACATTGTTGATAACTATAAGGAACAACTTGTTTATTTACATTACGTTGTGACACATGTTATGAATGAAGTAGTTAAGATGGGGCACACTGAGAGCATTGTCAGGAAAGGCGATGATAAATTAGCCTGTAACTCAGTCAAATATTACCTTAAAAAAAAGTTACCAATATAGGGATGATACAAATCACCCACCCTATCTACTGTTAAAATTTCTCCAAAGGTTTTCCAGACACCCTGTATATGCCTAATGCATTTTTTGGGGTCAGTCTTCTTAGACAAATAGTTTATTCTAATATTGATATACTTAAGTGTTACCATTTTCGCAAGTTCAATATTGTGCACAATAAAATCATTATCAAAATAATGACTCTCGATGTATGGAATCAATTGTCCATCAACATAATGACTTAACACTTTATTTATAACCCATTGCGGCGAAAAAGACGGCTTAACTTTTTTGTCATCAGTTAAGTGTTTCCGGATTTCCACTTCACAAAGGCGACATAAATCAATTACTTCCTGCGATGCGTACCCCCCCCCCCCCCACCTCTGTCACCTCTGTTTTTTTGGTATAACTATTAAACTTTTTTCATTTGGCTCCCCACATAAACCCTTTATGCATGTACTGCATTTAATTCTTTTAATAAAAGAAAATAAAACTTAGCCCGCTATATTATATTCCACAACCGTTTCTCCAAAAGAGGACAAGTATGTTTCGATCTCTGTCTCTGAAATCATATCCATCATATCCATAAAAATGTTTCTATATCTTTTTGTCGGGAGGTAGAATTGATTTTCTCAATAGTGGATGTACAGTTGAGTATTGATTTTTTTTCTAATGGGATACAGCTCGTACCTGTTTCATTTCGGATTAATTCTGTGTGGACTAATAGTTTTTTTATATATTGATTCAAACTGACGAGCAGACGGATTGTCAGAATAACCTCCGTGGCTTCTGACTACTGAAAAAAATACCTCAATGTGATCCTGGCTAATTTTGTGTAAAGGCAAATATGTTAGTTGTGTATTTGACGCCAAAACCAAGTCTTCAAGTATGCGTTTTGCACTTTCTATACATACAAGAAATCCGAGAAAACTTGTGTAACGAGGGGATTTCAAGAGATTGACTCTATTGATGTCATTTTTACGTTTTTTTACATCCGTCTCCAAATTCAACAGGACTGCTTTCGCTTCATCTAATTTTGCAAACGCAGTTTTATAGTTATTTAAATTCAAGGCTTGCTTAAACCCATTGCCCCAAGTTTTGGACTCAAGGATGTCGAATAAATCATTGATTAACTTCAAAAAATCCGCGGTCGCACCGACATTTTCAAATATGGGCAGCGTCATTACATTATTACAAAAGACCAATGCATCAGCTACACTTATACTGTAGAGTTGGGCTGCTAGGCGAACATTCATTATTTTTGTTTTAAAGAAAATATGATCCGCCTTTAATTTATTTGCCATATAAAAAAGTTCTAATTCCTGTAATTCATGCAATTTCTGAATATATGACCTCTGAATTTTATTTCCAGAGGTAGATTGGGCAAAGAAGCTAAAATGCTCGAATGCATTACGAATTAGTTTGAGCTTACGGCAGGGGTCTAAAAAGAAAAGAGCTTTGTTGTCCTGTTCGTGGGTCTAAAATTATGGTTTGTAAATTATTTACATCTAAACAGCAGCCTAGCTCTTCACCCATGGCAAGATTCGCTTTAGTGCCATCACAAGTCAATGCTTTGATTTCTACCCAAGTTTCATGAACTAAGTGAAAAGCTTGAGTCACAAGTCGTGCTTTTACTTCAGCTTTTACGCTCTTTACTAAAACGTACGCAATGGGTAATTTTCACTTAGTATTTATTCCAACTAGTAAAAATACTAAAGCATCAGTCGCTTCTTCTGAATTATCCGATGTATAATCAAATCCATAATCCACGTGTCCGTCATGTGCTTCCTATATTTTCTGGCAGTTGTTTTATTTTCATTTCATCCATTACCAAAGTACAATAAATTTTCTTTTCCGGGTTACTTTAGCTCTTAATTTTGACGCAATAACGCTTCCTTTGTAAACCCTGGTTTCCCGTCGATGGAACTGTACCATTTTGTTAAAGTCCTTGGTGCAGGCAAACACGTTCCAAAAGTCTTTCGTACATATCTATAAGCTTTAGGAGTTTGAATGAAGGTTCAGAAATTATATTGTATAGCGATGGTTGCACATACCAAAACAGAAATGCTACTCTTTCAAATGCTCTACTTAACTTTGCCGTTCATAATAAGATGACAATTGTTGAGAAAATATTTGAGAAAGGACACACACAGATGGAGGCAGATTCCATGCACTCGGTAATAGAAAGGCAAGTCAGAAACAAGAAAATAAATGTACCAGCAGACTACGTTAACATTGCAAAAACAGCGTGTAAAATAAGGCCCTACTAAGTCGAATATTTGGATCATACGTTTTTTAGAAACTATGAAACTTTGACAACATAAATCCATTAGACCTGGAAAGAAGAAAGGGGATCCAGTTGTAACAGACCTGAGACTGTTAAAATACTTACCAGAGGGACAGATCTTATACCATCTAGGATACACCAAAGAATACGATAAAAATCGCCAGTGAGGGCGAGGTTGACTAAATCCGTTAGCACACAAGACATTCCTTTACTGTACACTGACAGACTGAAAATAAAGAAATCTAAATTCGAACACTTGCAGCAGTTAAAAGAGGTATTGGAGGTAGATTGACACGCCTTTTATGATGCCTTTCCTTTTGAATAGCTTGTAGTATGATATTTTAGTGTACAGGAGACATTTAAGATAAGTTTTAAGATTAAAGTATAACGAAGTTTTTGAAAAATATTGTTAGTTTTGCTACTAAAGATTTTACACCAGATGAGGCTGTGATTTAAGTTTTAAGATTTAAGTATAACGACGTTTTTGAAAAATATTGTTAGTTTTGCTACTAAAGTTTTTCATCAGAAAAGGCCTGTGATTTAAGTTTTAAGATTTAATTAAGTATAACTACGTTTCTGAAAAATATTGCTACTTTTTTTACTTAAGATTTTACACCAGAAGAGGCTGTGATTTAATTTTAATTCAATACGTATTTTATTTTGATACTCAAAAGCAATATAGTAATTGTTTAATTAAAGTAGGTAAACAATTGTGATAATTTTGCTACCAATATTCGTTTAGTTAGAGATATACTGATGAAAATTATACAAATATTTTTATGTTAGCAAAAACTATGAGTCTAATTATTATAGAAGGGTTGTTTTGTTGTTTAATAAAAGTAGTAGGTAGTTTATAATAGTATGGTTTTGCTACCCACATTTTCGAAGCCAGAAGAGGCTTTTCTGTTTAAAATTTAATACTTATTTTAAAATTGCAAGTTTTTATATATTTAATCCACAATAACCTTATTTTCATCAAAAGATTAATCCTCTATTCTATATACGGATTTTTATAGCAAAACCTTAACTCCCGATTAGCTTTCTAAAATTTCCAAGAAAAACTCGTAACTCCAAATTTTCCAGGTTCAGATCATTTAAAACAAAAGGTTTTAACAATATGACGGCTAAATTTAACTAAACAGTATGTAAAAAAAACCAAGCAAGTCTTCATGCAAAATTTTTGGTAATTTAGTTTTTTGTGCCTCCTGTAAAATTTGGTCAGATTAAGTGACGAGGTTTGCGACTTAGGCCGACGAATATAATAATTGAATTTTTATTAGTTTTAAAAATGTATTATTTATTACTTTTTTTAAATTATTATTACTTAATGTAATTTACTTTTAAGTATTATTATGTTTTTATGATTGATTTTATCCCACGACATATTGCTTCTTATAGTGCAAAAAATCTGCCATTGTTACTAGTGCTGGACTCGGTATGCCATAATGGCGGAGCTTCGATACAAGGGTAGAGTAATCAACCACATCAAAGGCCTTTGAAAGGTCGCAAAAAAGTACGGCGACTTCTAGCTTGCGTTCGCGTGCATCTAAGATGTGACCACCTCGCGAGCTAGCGTGGTCGTGGAGCGCCCCGCTCGGTAGGCGTATTGACGCTCAGAGATTACGTCGTCCTCTGAAAGGAGAGTTTCTTAAACGTGTAGTTAGACCGTTTTCAAATATTTTGGCTGGGACTGGTATTATATTTACTAATGAGGCGGTAGCTACTGGCATCGCAACGGTTGCCTTTCCTTTTATAGAGGGGACAAACTTTTATTTATTTAAATAAATTAGGGTACAGACCGTGCCACAAACATTTATTTAAAAGAATTGTTAGGGGGACCGCAAGAGGGCCTGCCACCGAGCAAATCATTTCAGTTGAGAGGCCGTAAAGGCTAATAATGTAGGCTTTTAGGATATTCCGGAGGATAAGATTTTAAAAACTTCTGCGAGTGTAAAATACTGAAATTTTAAAGAGCGGTTACTTGGCGGGCGGATCGCGCGAGTGCTTCGCAAGCGCGACGAGCACCTGCGGTAGGCGCGCCGCCCCGCGTCGCAGCTAAAATAATTCAATGCGTTTACCAAACTGTTCTTATTCTCAAAAGCTGGCTGTTCCATCCGTTTTTTTATCATAATATCGGTGTAAGTAATCTGTTGCTACTTCTTGATTTTATTTGTTTCTGTTTTAACATCATTGTGCCGTCACCCTACGTAGGTAGCCATAGCTAAGAACTATGACACAAGTGATGATAATTATTGTGTAAATTAATTTTCACTACGCGGAAAGCCGTTGAATATAAATTATTTGTTTTGACCAATTTTGAAGCTAAAATTAAGTTTACAGCACCAAACTATAGCGAATGAGGCACTAAACTAAAGTTCCCTTTTTTATATGCCTCTTTAAAAAAAAGTTATCTCAATCCCAGGAGTTATCCCAATCCATTTTTACTAGGAGAATTCAATTTGTACCCTTTTTTCAATCTTAATCGGTAACGAATAAATCTAATAAACAAGTATGTACAAAAAAAACCCCGGCTACATTGTTATTGTATATTATCATGTTTTTTACTATTGATACAAATTTTCACATTGTTTTGTTATAATTATGTCTGTGTGAAATTCGTAAAAAGAATATTTTTCAGTCTCTGGGACTTCTATTCTACTGGTAAGTAGTACATTGAGCATCAAGTGCGGTAAGAAGGGGATTACTAACGAGAGACTATTAGGGCCGACGCCGAAGGCGGAGGGCTTTTAATGACTCGAGTTTGTAATCCTCTTACTGTATCACACACACAAAGTTTTTCGCGGTTTGCAAGTAAATAAAAAAAAATAGAGAAAAAAAACAAGAATCAAACAAATGAACTCGACTCGCTAAAAGAGTTTGTCAACTTTTTTCAATACAGTCTTCCACAGATAATGCTTAGTATTGCTTTAGTTTTTAAACTTGACAGGCCATACTGCCAGATTGGACCGATTTTAATTTTAATAAAATAATTGCAAATGTCTTTGAAATAATGGTAAAATATAAATATAATGCAGATAAATGTACCGTATAGGTTTAATTATACAGTATAATTATTTTGTAGCCTTTGATCAACAATAAACTAGATAACGGGTCGGTACTCACTTCAAATTGGGAGCCTTCTTGAATTTAGTTCATTGTCAACTACGCCAAAAGTGACACGTGTCACAATGCCTCAGTACGTGTTCAGAAACTGCAAAAATAATCACCGTGACGGATTTTCTTTGAGTTTTTGACAAGATGGTGTCGCTTTCTTAATTGTTTTTAATTCTTTGCATATTTTGTTGTTTAATGGATAGTAATGATGTATTAATATGCAATAAATTAACATTCAAATGTGTAGTATAATGAAGAATTGAAGTTTGAGCACGTATCGCCTTTGGAAGGATTTCTCCAAGAAAATCCCATCTGGTCTTCGTAAAGTTCTACCTACATCGCTTCACGGACGCTAGAGGATCATCGTAAAACGTTGCCTTGTGTTTTTTTTTGATATGTAAATTTAAAACACAAACTTGACATTGGCAGAAATGATTTCTCAATATTGCGACCGGTTGCCATTAAATAAATAAATAATAATAATAATAATCACCGTGCCAAAAACCTTTCAGCCGGAATATCATACTTTCGGTAAGTAACTAAGTATTTCTAATAAAATAATTTGTTTTAGTTTCGGACCAACAATTTTCAATATTTGGTTTTTGCAGAACAGTCCGTATGGAATAGTTCAACAATTTATATTTTTTGCAGTCGTAAATTTAATATTCATTTGTAGTTTTCCTGGTGATCCATTTCACTATGCGATATGGAGTTCTATCGTCGCGAGTGAACGGCAGGAGGAGTTTTTTAACTGATAATGAAGACCAAAGACGACCACCGGAAATCTTTAATCTTAATTGTTTAACGGACAGTGATGAGATTTCTCTATTCAGAATATGTAGTGAAGTGCAACTGATGGTGAATTACCGGGAGAACTCATGAATGATTAACGGCCCTGCATCATGGACAGCGAAATTCTGCTAAGGCTGATGTGAAATTATTATTAGACTAAGGTTTCTTAATGTAATGTATATGTGATGTAATGTTATTCTGTGAAAACAAAAAGCGATTTTCTTTTTACGAAAAAAACCGTCATCAAAAACCCACTAAACATACATACATACAAAGCTTTTTTTTCAAATTTGTCTTCAAATGGGGTAGGCGGAGACCAAAGAAGGCAGAGACTATGGAATGCCACGTGCACCGGTCTAAGCATACAAGTACAACTTTCGCTTCCTCCATATTCATCATTTTGACCCACTGAACAAGGTGAAATAAATGTCCGTTCTCCTAGAAATTGCCTATCTGGTGCTTAACATTTACGTGAAATATATCCAAGCCAATATCAAGTAGGGTTACTTACACAATAGCAATGCCACATGATTCTTGCCACCGACATAAGTCAGTCGATATAAGTTTTTAAAATAGTTATTAGGGTTGGAAGTCGGTTTTATTCTTTGTTATAAAAAAAAATTACGGTTTACGAGCCCACAATATTATATATATATTCTAAAATAATAAAAAAACAGCGTTAAGATGTTGTTTATATTAAACCCATATCCACCTGAGCCATCAAAACAGAAATAATAATTAAGTGTAAATCTACTACATTTGTACTCTGTTCGCGATGACATTGGCACTCCGCTAGAAGCTGCATAATGTAAAAAAAACGGGTCTCTAGTCGAAGCCACATAAGATGATAAGTTGGTTCAAGCAAAGGGCATTGGGTAAAGGGCATTGGGTAAATTTGTTTGAAGAATATTGTAATTTTTTTTATCAGCGGCCACGGATGATTTTTACATAGTTATTTAGAGGACCTCTAAATACACATAGATATATATATAATTTATAGCGTTAAATAATATCGGAGCTGAGATTTTAAAGATTAAAGTATTCAGTTTTTAGTACAAAAGTACGCCCAAGTATGAATATTGAAATATCTCGGCTCCGATGCACATTACATAACAAAATATGTTTATTTTTAATAATTCTATCATAATTTACCACTTTTACGAATGGCCGCTCCCCTTGAAAATGTATGAATTTTACAAATGACAACACTTTTACCCAAACCCCTTTAAGCATTGCGTTAATGACATATCATTTAAATTAGAATGTTTTATTTTGATAATGATTTTATGGGTTAGTATCAAGTGGGCAAAAACGCAAGAGGTCAACGGCGTCAACTCACCTAAAAATCATTTCGGTAAATTTGCAGATAGCCGAATACGTAATCGGTCCATTAAGCAACTCGTCACAAATCAACCGGACAAATAAGTGATTTGTCCAAGATATAACTGGTCTCTTTAGCTACTTGTCTTAAGATCATCTGGACTAATTTGCAAATAGGTTAAAAAGTAATTGGCCAATAAAGCAACTCGTCACAAATTTTATAAAGCGTTTAACACTCAAAATAGGTTTGTTACCTGGGCTTGACAGGCCACTTTAGGAAGAATACTTCAATAATATAAGTACATTTAGATGATAAGTTTTCAATCAGTGTCATTCCTTTGCTGTCTTTGCATTCTTTTATATTACGTTTTGATTATCGTGTAGTGCAAGTGATATTTAATATGGAGAGTAGTAGCGAAGATGAAGAACAAGTAAACTTAGGGACTAATTCTAAAATAAACTGGATCCACAGTCAGAGAGGCCATCCAATGCTTTTGCATGCTGGTTATAAATATAATTTGCATAAAACGAATAAAACAAGCATATTATGGCGTTGTGCGGCTAGAGATGAATGTAGTTCATCTTTAACATTAGGTGCGGATAAAAAGACTATTAAACGTTCAACTATACACAGTTGCCGGAAAAATCTTGCTCAAAACCATATCGACCTCATGATGGATACTTGTAAAAATGAGGTCTGCAAAACTTTTCAACCTGTGAAAGAAGTGTTTGAAAATGTTGTCATTCAATCAAAAGATGAAGCGGAAACTGTCATTGATATAATACCGACATACCAGTCAAAAAAAGGTACGCTATACCGAGCCCGAAGATTTTTTTTACAAGTAACTAAAACCAAATTTGACAGTCTGAATTAAGTATCGATACCAGAAATGATAGCTGAGAATTTTCTGGTTTACAGTGACGGAGATAACAATAATAAAGTATTGGTTTTTTCCACGACAATGAGTCGCAGATTCATGGAAAATGCCAATGTTCGACCTGTCCAATACTTCGGAGACGGCACTTTTAAGCGTACACCGGCTTTTTTTTACCAGTTTTTTACGTTGCACATGGACATGGATAGCAACGAAGAAACAACAAATATAGTTCCGGTCTTATTCAGCTTATTACTGAATAAAACCTTTGAAACTTACGTTCGGTTATTTGAGGTGTTGAGGAACGTATTAGGGGTCAGAATATTATTTTATAAGTGCGACTACGAGGTTGCACAATATACCGCTTTTAAGATGGTTTATCCTGAATCGACTTTGACCGGATGCTACTCTCATATGAATAGGGCAGTATGGAAAAAGGGAGAAAAATTAGACCTTACTGCTACTAGAGACGGTAAAGACATAGTTCGACAAGCAGCAAATTTGCCGCTTTTACCCACGGCATATATTAATGATGCTTTCATTAAAATTCTAATAAATGCTGTAGATACACCAGAAATCAGACAATTTCAGAACTACATGAACCGTCAATGGCTGTCATGCCCAATGTCCATAAGCTGTTCAGAAGAAAGACATAGAACAACGAATAGTGTGGAGTCGTGGCACCGTCGGCTAAATGCCCGTATACCCCCAAAACCAAACTAATTTTTTTTTCTGCAAAGCTTGTGCAGGGAATCGAAGCTGAACGATCTGAGATTGAGAAAGAATTTGTTCAATTCTAGCAATAGGAAGAGGAAAGACAAGATATTCAATGCAAAGTATAAGGAACAATTAGATAATTTGGAAAATAAGAGAATTTCAGCACACGAGTGTTGTCTGACATAAAGAAAAATTTAAATATCTAAAAACTTGTAGGATTTTAGGCTTATTTAAAATTGTGTAATGACGCGTGATAAAGCGTAAGAGTAAAAAATATTTATTTTAGTTTTATAAGGAAGTTGTTCTTGCTAAGTTGGAAATTGTTAACTCACATAAAAATATAAACTTTTAATAAATTACACTTTTTATTCCACCTACTTTTTACCCGACTAGGGTTATGAATTTAGCAGTCTATGCATGTATGTATGTTCTATGAAACTACATAGAACCGTTTAAAATAAACAATAAATAATCTTATTGTTCACTTAGGTTAGTTATGGTTACCAGTCGACCGCAGAGCAGAACAAGTTAAGGATGCTTTACGCCTTTGCCACATTGGATGCGGTCAGCGGTCAGGTCAATACATACAATTTGTCATAGTCATAGTCATAGTCATAGCATTTATTGCAAAACCATAGTTGTACAGATCTTAAAGTTAATTACAGTACATTTAGATTCATATGGGCCCTGTGAGGGCGTAGTAATTCTTAATTCTAGTGAGCAATTACCTAAATAATTTCGGGTTAATATTTGCGATTGCATTTTCATTATAATTTCACATTCTCGAGTTCATATTCTAAATAAAAGGAGGATTTGCATGGAATCTTTTCAAAGTATATTAGGGATGTCATTTGGTTCAAATGACTGCAATTTGACTTGACTGCAGCCCGCAGACGGCTCAGAACGCATCCAGTGTTTCAAATCCCCTATCGTGTGTTTAGTAATTTGATAAAGGCGACCATCATAGACAGAAATTTCTTGTATTAGAGGAGGCCCGTGCCCAGCAATGGGACGTTAATAGGCTGATGATGATGAAGTTATTCTCATTCAAATCGATTAGAATAAGAATAAAATTTCTGTTTTCTTATTCAAGTAATTTTTTGGCCAAATCTACTTTGCACAGCAAAACAAATGAGGAACGAAAGGGTTACTTCATAAGCAACCAGCTATTAACAATAGAGTGCATGCATTAATGACGAATTGCTTTGTTGGCGACCAGCTATTTAGACTAATATGCATTAATGACGAATTGCTTTGTTGGCGACCAGCTATTTAGACTAATATGAATTAATGACGAATTGCTTTGTTAGCGACCAGCTATTTAGACTATAAGCATTTATGACGAGTTGATAATATGACAGTAGACGAAATAATTTAGTGACAAGTTGCTTAATGGACCGATTACGTATTCGGTTATCTTCAAATTTACCGAAATGATTTTTAGGCGAGTTGACGCCGTTGACCTCTTGCGTTTTTGCCCACTTAATACTAACCCGATTTTATATGACGGCGCATGTAGTTTTGAGAGGCACATACTACTGTGTAGTTATGGTCTCGCCTACTCTGACGTAACTCGGGCACTGGGCCTCTACCTTAAAATCATAGTTCGAACGTTACGCTTGCTCCATCACTTTCCCTCGACTTCGGTACGATGGGCGAGTGAAAGGAACAGAGTATCCATTAGCACTTCTGTGGTGTTTGGGAGTAAGATACCGGACGTGCATCGCCATGTTTGACACTCTTGTTCTAGACTACGCTGGTAAAACAAGGTGGTGAAGCATGGTAAGCCGTGAGCGTGATATATTCGCATCTAACCTTGGCTACGTGCCCTATGACACTTTTCGAAGATAATTTTGTATGGAACCCGGTGTCTATTCATTGGTATGTCGATGTTTGTAGCCAATTGGGATGAAAATTGCGAAAGATACATTTTGTTTTTTTCGAAACTTAGTATCTTTCCTATAAAATACATGTTATTTTCGAAAAAAAACAAATTAGAGCTTCGTCTGAAAAATACAATCATACACGTATAATACTTGTTTCATACATGTATTTTTCATATTAACAATCAAAGGGAAATAATCTTGCTATTTAATATTAATTGAACAGTAATTTACTTTATGTAATCGAATCAATGACTCAGTAGACATAAAATAAATTATTGGAAAAAACAAATATTCATTTCTTAGTACTTTAAATTGGTTATTTAATATTAACATAATTATACCTTTTGTCTCTTTTGTTGTTTGTTATTTTCCTGTTTGTGCAATAAAGTATTTACATACATACATACATACATACATATTATTCTACATTTAAATGTCACTATCACTAGCACACGTAAAAAACTTAAACTTGCAAAAGATTCAACCAAAGATCAGCAAGGAAAGATTCTGTATTTTACTGAAAGATACTTGTATTTTACAAGTCATTTTCAACGCTAGTAGCCAAGTTTTGAATATAGAAAATAAACCTTGGCTGATTTTACAACTCCTTAGTCTGAAATGATGTACGAGTGGATTCTATATTTTAAAACTAAAGTCATAACTCCTAGGGAGTTATAAAAATACAGAAATCCCGCGGGAGCTAAATCGGCTATAAGTGCCCTAACCGCTTGCGTGTTATAATATTTACAAGCAAGTGTGATGAAAACAATATTGTTTTTGAAATGTTATCGTACTGCCAACGTTATGATAGCTTCTATTTCCTCGGCCGAAATAGCAGCCGATTTAATAACAATACCATAACACGTTTTAAACAATATATTTTCCCCAGTAGAAAAGAGGCCCTGGGCAGAGATTCTATACCAGGGATCGGCAAGTAGTTTTAGGTGGGGTCCGGATACTGTGGGAAAATTTCAACGAGGTCCCGATAAAAGTATTAAGTTAGATTCTATGTGGCTTTAAAATATTATTTCAATTAATAAAGGAAGCATACAGAGTTATTACAGAGAATTGACAACATAATAAAAAACACTTTGACTTCGATTTTAAACATAAATTTAGATGAGCGAGAGTGGTTACAGGCCTCACTTCCAGTGCGATTCGGTGGTTTAGGCATCAGGTCCGTCTCTGGTGTCGCTCTGCCAGCGTTTCTGTCCTCAGTACATAGCACTCAAAATTTAATTCAGAAAATTCTTTCAGCCTCAATTTCAAATTTTAACATCCCTCATTTTGAACAGGCCAGAGATGCATGGCTTGTAGCCTGCCCGAATACCGAGCTCCCCAAAACTCCTTCTTCTCAGAGGTTGTGGGATGGACCGATCTGCGAGCAAGTACGGAATCAACTCTTAGAAACGTGTAAAAGCTACGCAGATCGTGCCCGTATCCTAGCGGTTGGAGTATGGGAATCGGGTTTATGGCTACAGGCGCTCCCATCGTCGAACACTGGAACTCTTTTAGATTCATCTACTTTCAGAATTGCAACTTCACTCCGCTTGGGTGCACAATGTTGTGCTCCTCACCATTGCCAGTGTGGAGCTAGCGTCGACTGGCTTGGTCACCACGGCTTGTCCTGCGCGAGAAGCGCTGGCAGATTCTCCCGTCACTCCAGCCTTAATGACATTATTCGCCGGGCTTTTACCAGCGCCAACTGTGCGGCCATTTTGGAACCAAATGGTCTCATGCGTGACGATGGTAAAAGACCTGATGGGATGACCCTTATTCCGTGAAAGTTGGGACGGCCATTGGTGTGGGATGCTACTTGCGTGGACACCCTTGCGCCGTCACACCTTCCCGGATCGAGAATTAAGGCTGGATCCGAGGCAGAATCAGCGGAGACCCTGAAAAGGCGCAAGTACAGTCCGCTCGATAGAAGCTACGTATTTGAGCCTTTTGGGGTCGAAACTTTAAGACCGTGGGGACCAGGAGCTCATAAAATTTTTAAAGATCTTTCCAAGCGCCTGGTCGACACATCTCGTGACCAAAATGCTGGCCTTTATTTGGCACAAAGATTAAGCATTGCCATTCAACGTGGCAATGCTGCCAGCATTTTGGGAACGATGCCCACTGGCAGCGGTTTATTAGATTAGTGTAGTTTTAAGTTAATTTTAGGTATATTTTATTGTATATATTTTTAACAGTGATAAAAAATTATGTGTTAATCATTAAATAAATTTATATTAATAAAGGTATAGTATACCTTATCTATGTATTAATTTATACTTGGTATGCAATACATTACAATATTTGGCGGTCCAATGTTCGACCTTTCGCGGTCCGCAAACGGACCGCGGTCCGCCTGTTGCTGACCGTTGTTCTATACGGTAAAACCTCGTTGTTATTCACGTGTTTCAGTATTGTCAACGTTTTGATACCTCTTATTCACTAGAACGTAACGGTGGCCAAGTTAAACTCAATACCATAGCACGTCAAAGGTAATATGGTTATACCGAGTTGAACAGAGCTCCTGAGGGGTTACCACGATATGATATGGCTAAACAATTCGGTTTATGACTAGTATAAGGGCTTAAGCAATTATATTCTCTGTGTCTTTCGCGCAACACAATTGTGTTTTTTTCCGGGTGTTCATTAATTTACGCTGAATTTCTATGTGGCTCGATGTTTACTAAATACTTGACCAAGTTTGATAGTAAAGTGGTTTTATCTCACGAACGCTTTAGGGCCATTGTTGTGTGTGTAGATAAACGTGCACGTTGGCTCTGAGGCCTCTGATTGCGTAGCAATGATAAAACAACGGTAGTTTTTAAAACAACGACGCTTATATAAATAATATATTAATGTTTTAAATCTATGACAGCACGCCCCACTAGTGAAATTGACATAAAGTAGTGAGGCGGAAAGTCGAGTATTTAAACAAACATAGGTACGTTTATAAATTTGACGACGCGCTGGCCTGGTCCTGGGTTAAAATCCCGGTAAGGGCCGATATTTGTGTGATGAGCACGAATATTTGTTCCCGAGTCATGGATGTTTTCTATGTATTTATAAGTATATATTTCTCTATGTAAGTATTTATATCGTTGTCTAGTATCCATAGTACAACCTATCCTAGAGCTTAGTTTGGGACTAGTTCAATTGGCGTGACATTGTACCCTGTTTTTTTTTAATGCACTATATTCTATGTCGTGGTTAAATATAACATATTTTTAGGAATATTCTAGAAGTCTTGATACTCAATCAAATAATAATTTGAAGGGTAACTAAGGGTTTTAAGATTCAAGGGTAAAAATAAAAAACAGCGCAACATTTCAAAAATATGTACCTATTCATTAACTTTATTGCCATGGTAATAAGGTCTGTGTACATGTTTTAGGAGACTTTGTGGTGTTCACATGTATGAACTAATTTATTTTTAAAATTGCAGGTGGCAAGATGCTAAAATGACTTGGACGGGACCTGGCCCTAACATCAGCGATCCTCCGAACTAAATAACTGATTTTAATTATGGTGGCCGTACTCTTGTACCTGGCTACGGTCCTATAGGGAAGCTGGCGTATGCTTTTATTTTCTGAAATGTTTAGTAGTTGTCCTAGTAAGTATTTTTGACATCTGCCACCTGGTATATATTGCGGCTATGATGTCATAATTTTTTTGTTTTTTTTTTCATTGGAAATCTATTGAATGGGATATCTGATGAAAGGGCTCCTTGAGTTAATTCCAAAAATATACGACACCATTATAAATCAGTCAGTTGTTACGTAAAAAATAAGTACGTTTTGATGCAAATAAGTTATTTTACATGAGTCCCGAGGTGTCTTAGTCCGAGCTGCATGCGAGGGACAAGACACGGGACGAGTGAAATGACTGTGCCGTACGTGTATAAAACGACGTGTTTTAATACATTTGCGAAAAAATGTGTATCTGTGTATAGGTATGTTGTACGTGTGTATATATGTCTGTATTGAAAAAAATACGGAAAATCATTCTTCATCTATACATTACAAGAAAACCTATATAACAATTTTGAGTGTTCAAAGTAACATAGGAAAATTGCGAACTATTTTCCATATTTTTTCCAAAATGTTAGGCTCAGCAGTTTTGGAGATAAAGGGGGACTGGTCAATTTTCGCCTATTTTCTTAAATAACATAAAAACTGTTTATATTAAAATTATAAAAAATATATATTTGAGATGCTTACAACAGGCCCTTTCGTTTGACATATCACACAATAAGGTTTGCAAAACTTTTTTTTAATTTCCTAATTTACCCCCCTTTGTCCAAAATTCATTTATTTACTTATCTGTCTTTGGGTCACCGACTTACATATGTGTACCAAAGGGCATTGGGTAAATTTGTTTGAAGAATATTGTCACTTTTTTTTTCAGCGGCCACGGATGATTTTTACATAGTTATTTAGAGGACCTCTAAATACACATAGATATATATCATTTATGGCGTTAAATAATATCGGAGCGGAGATTTTAAAGATTTAAGTATTCAGTTTTTAGTACAAAAGCACGCCCAAGTATGAATATTTAATTATCTCCGCTCCGATGCACTTAAGAGTATTACATTACATAACAAAATATGTTTATTTTTAATAATTTTATCATAATTTACTACTTTTACGAATGGCCGCTCATCTTGAAAATGTATGAATTTTACAAATGACAACACTTTTACCCAAACCCCTTTTAACTCGATCGGTCCAGTAGTTTTGGAGCAAATCAGCTGTGACAGATGGACAGATAGACAGACAGACTAACAGACAGGCATATGGTGAGACGGAACCCTTTCCACGCGAGTCGAACTCGCATTTGGCCGGTTTTTTTAAATATACTTTTGTTCCAAGCCGTGCATCCAACCAAAGACTTTGCATGTTCAACCACTAAATTTACGGACAGACAGACAGACGCACGAGTGACCCTATAAGGGTTCGTTTTTTCCTTTTGAGGTACGGAACCCTAAAAATGGAGTAGTAAAACGCATTAGTGCGAAATATTCAACTTTCCGCACGCTGTGCAGCTAAGAAAAGTAAAAAACACTACTAGTTCGAAAAATAAAACTATCCGCACGATATACAGCTACGAAAAGTACCACATTTTGAGCAACTGTATTAAAAAAAATTAAGACACCCCAAGTTTGGGCTTTTCCTGGCAGAAAACGGCTTAATGTTTTTTTTTTCTAAAATTAAGCCAAATGTCTCTTTATACCCTCATTTCAAAGCGTAATGACAGCATTCCAAAAAAAATTAAAACATACTTTTAAAAAAAGAGCACGAAAGTTCCTTATACAAAAAGATGGTCAGGGGGCCTAATAATTATTATGGTTGCGTTTTTCGCGTGACAAAGTGTGGATAAGGCATCCGTCAGCTTCTGACCACGTAAATAAGTACAAGAGTAACGGATGTTTTATCCACATTTGACACGCGGTGTAGACGCAGCCGTGCTAGTCCCGCGGCCCGCTGAACATGTTTCTGTAGTCAGTAATTTAAATATTACACAGGGTGACATCCAAGACGTGATCAAAAGTGATATGACTTAATTAGGCATTAAAGTTATAGGTATGTAGGAGTTTAGATGTAGTATTCAGACTTAATCACGCAATGGTCCAAATTAAATAATTTACTGTAAACAGTGTGGTCACAAACAAAAAAAGTACGAGGTTATCATGCCTAGCCGCTTTTCTCGTGCTTTCCTGCGGGTTGCGTAAAATGTAATTGCGTATTCGTCTATCTAATATTTCATGTACGCGTCTACAGTACTGAAGTGGATCTATACCATGATGGTAAGACCCATAATTATGTACGGTTGCTTGGCCTGGTGGCCAAGAACTCTAACTAAGGTGCAGAGGGTGGCCTGCATGGCTATAACAGGGGCATTCAGAACGACGCCGACGGTGGCAATGGAGGTCCTACTAAACCTCCCACCGCTGCATATCGCCATTCAGTCTGAGGCGTGCAAGTCACTGCAGAGGTTGAAAGAGACTGGCCTGTGGAAAGACGCAGCGCCTAAAATCAGACACACTAAAATG
This sequence comes from Acleris literana, assembly GCA_946894065.1. NCBI lineage: Eukaryota > Metazoa > Arthropoda > Insecta > Lepidoptera > Tortricidae > Acleris > Acleris literana. The sequence continues at coordinate 48,892,358 of OX335668.1, forward strand.
GCATACAACGTTGTTCCAGACAGAATACTGACGATGGGCTGCGATAAAAGCCTAAGTATGTATTCCGAAGGAACTTCAATGTCCACATTCCGACAAGGGATGAATGGAAGGATGGCTACGCGATATGGTACATGGATGGATCAAAAATAAGCTCCGGTACGGGGGCGGGTATCCACGCCAAAGACTATAACAGTGGCATAAGTATGGGCAACTACGCAACGGTCTTCCAGGCGGAGTTATATGCGATAATTGACATTTCAAAAAAAAAAGTATTTCTGTTTTTTCGCGTTTATACTAGCTCGTTAAAAATTATACTACCCGTTTTTCTCGGTTTTTCTTTATTTAACTTAAATTGGTCGTTAATAATTTATTAAAGATATAGTCATTAAAAAGACCGTACATACAAAAATAGGAATACTGATGTCGTGATCTTAGCATGATATAAAATAAAAAGAAGTACCTAGGTAACTTTAAACAGAAACAAAACTGACTGTCATGTCATGTCACTTGTCAACCATAACAACTGTAACAACATGAATTCGTCGACTTTGGGCAGATTGCGGCTATCCGCTTTTACAAATCCGTTAGTCACTTTCATTTTAAATAGCGTATATAAGAAAAATAGTATTACGAGAATTGGAAGCGTGTCGTTAGAATCAAGTAATCCGTCAGACACATGAAAAATGGACATGACAGTTGTATATGTTTTTCAATTTCTATGGTAATAAATGGACTAAGGGCACTATAAGTGTATTCCTAACATTCTCAATCCAACTTTTTTTACTGTTTTTCCTAAATATAAAAAAACTACTGCATAAAAAATCCAAAAATATTTTTACTGTAATCAGCAGTGTAAAATCTACAAACGGTATTTTTATTTTACTACCTTAGCACATATGAATTGTTGTCAATTGGCTGCACACAGGAGAATATTAATAGGCCTCCACAGAAGAGAACTATCTATATTCTAAGCGATAGCCAAGCGGAACTTAAGGCGCTGATAGCGCCTAAAGTAGACTCGAAATTAGTCTACAATTTAATCTAAGCCTTAAACAAGCTTGGTAGGCACAACAAAGTGAAACTGATGTGGATTCCAGGACACGAAGGCTTTCTCGGAAATGAAGCCGCGGGCGAGCTGGCAAGGGAAGGGTCCAAGGGCGCTTACGTAGGACCTGAACCATTTGTTGCACCATCACCGGGCACCATAAAAGCAGCCCTGAACAATAACCCCGCCAATAAGATAAGATAAGATAAGATGTACGCGTCGGTGTTCTCTCACGGGCTTGAGCATGTGACGGCGTTTCGTACTGATCGAACTCTCGTAAGTTTTGTACTATTCCATTGATTAACCTGTGTGTTGGAATCGGTAAGTTAGGGTTTCTTCGTGAAACAGCTCTTGTGCTGCCAGCGTGCCGTTGGTCCGTTGATAATCATATATATTATAAGCGATATATTATATATATTATATATATATATATATATATATATATATATATATATATATATACCACGTGTCCCAAAACTCAACGATAAGCCGGCACCAGAGGATGGAGCTGCTTATGATGAGTCGAGAAAAAATAAGGAAAAAAATATATCTTTTCCTTATTGGTATTGGTATTGGTAGTATCTTGACGTGTAAAAGTGCCCGAGCGGCCTACTTACTAAATAAATTTCTTTTATCTTTTTTATCTTTTTTATTTTTTCTCGACTAATCATAAGCAGCTCCATCCTCTGGTGCCGGCTTATCGTTGAGTTTTGGGACACGTTGTATATATATATTATCGTTCCAGGTTGGATAAATTATACGATGCTGGCATTATTGAACGTTTTTAAAGATTTTCTAATTTTCACGAAACAACAAAACAAATAAATGACAATGAGTGACTTGAATTGTCACTTTAGGTAACTGAAGCGTCATTCATTAAAGTAAAATAGTCTGAATGGGATCCAAAGATGGTATGATTCTAAAAATAGGGTAATCAAATCATGTTTTACTTAATCGGTAATTTAATTAAGGGGAAATATTCAAAAAAGAAATAGCTTTTGTTTCTTGTAAATGGCCATCAATTACCGAGTCTGGAAAACTGGTTTCCGGTCACGCTTTCGATGTCACCCTGTATGTAAAAATGAATCCCTGTTTGTCTTATGGCCGTATTAATAAACTCGTCTTGACTGAGATGCCCATCTCGAGAGACGTCAAAGTAAACCTCAACCCATACAAAGCTGTCATTTTTGACGTCTCTTGTGATTGGCATCTCCACCAAGATGAGTTTATTAATACGGCCCTTAGTCACGCCATAACTTGAGAATGGCTTTGAATGTTTCGGAATTCGGGCGGCGCCCGGCACCGACAGCTAGTAGGAAATAATAAGTAATTTTTAACAAAATTATTGTTTGTTTACTCTAAGTGACAGTTTAATTACATTTCGATTCACCTTACAAATAGTAATTACAACATTCTGACTTAAACTTCATGCAAAAATATTAAATATTGAGTTAGATATCAGTAGTTCAGGGATCGAGAGCCCGCCATCTTTGATGACGTCATAACTGGAAAATGTACCAGGTGACGAATGTCAACCCAAGTCTAAAATACTTACTAAGACACCTACTAAAAATTCCTAACAGAAATCTCCATATAGTGCTTAGCGGTACGCCAAAAAATGCTGCAAATGGTGTTAAAAGCATGAAAATCGGAACGATTGATCTTTAGGCCATACGAATCAATTTGATCCGTAGCACGAAAAAAAAAACAAAAAACCACCTTCAAAAACGCATTAGGTGCCTACAATTTTAAAGAAGTTATTTTTTGCGTTTTTGAAGGCGGTTTTTTGTTTTTTAAAACATTTATTTTATTTTATACTTTTTAGTGATCATAATACGCTGTTACGAAGTCCCACTTCTTAGTTGATATGAAACTTTAAGTTATTTCAAGCGCGCCGCAAGCAACGCCGCGGGAAAGTCATAGTCATATTTCAATAACCTCCTTTTTTGAAGTCGGTTAACAAGTAAATATTCTTCGTTGTAGTCGCTCAACTATCTTAATCGAAATATCTTATCGCCACCCTTGAAATCGGTACCGTTAAGGAGTTCCGGTGGCCATCTGTGGTCTTCATCATCAGTTCCACTTCACCAAATGATACTTTCTGAATGCAAATGCTGGCCTACAATATTTGAGGAGTTCCCTGAATTCCTCACGGATCCTCTCATCAGATTCAGATTTGGTGACAATGGGACCACCTCGAAAGTATATTCTATCAAACCAAAAAAAAAACATACAGTGGAACGTATAACCTCCTCCTTTTTGGAAGTCGGTTAAAAAGAGACGAGTTATGACGTCATCTTTTTCTGTATGTGTTTTTTTTATACTTATCGTGTGTGGTGTCTAATGACAGGGCTTACTAAGCCGATTCTAAAAATGTATCACATCATAATATTTCAGTCACTTGTTTTAAATTAAAATAAAAATCATTTTCAAAACATACCAAGTTTGGGCTCCTGCAGATATGATACGGTTGAATCATTATTTGTAAAATATAACTAAAATGATACGTAATAGCCTCATATCCAACCCCAAGAAAGCAATTATCAAAAATATTTACATAGTGTGATAAAATCACAATTAGTGGGAACATGTACAAAAGGTTTAATTTTAGACACTGAGGATGATAAATAGTAAAGCGAGGTATCAATGGATAGATTTAGAAACTCATAATTTACGTCATTGAACATTGAACTCTAAAAGTACATAATACACTTATAGTTATTGGCTACTTAGGGCCGGTTTTATAAAGGCCCGTAAGTAAAAATGTCAGGTCAAATTTTAGTAACTTCATACAAGTTTTGACATTCCTGACCGAAATTTGATCTAACGGATCTTTATAAAACCCAGCCTTAAAAGGTTACATTTCAACTGTTTATCACTTTGCTTAGCTATTGTTGGTGAGGAACCCGTATAATTCTAAGTCCATATTTTATAAATGACAATACCAGGTTTTGTTTACAAAGACAAGTATTTTTCCTTTTTACTGCCTTCCTAGGATTTATATTCGACAAGAAGAAAATCTGTTATGTCATTATAGCAATGTACCTACTAGTCACTAAGTAAATAAAATAGGTAAAAATTACGATTAAATAAGGGCTAATTAAATGTAGTGGCGAATGTTTCTTTTTTACTAACAAGGAAAGGGACCCAAACACCCATTTAGACATATGATAGAGAGTAGACTAAAATAATAGACGTATTTTTTTAGCTCCTAAATCTCATTCTATTGGGAGTAATTGTCCTTCAATGTACTGAAAAGTGTCTAAACCGTCTAACTTTTGTTGAGAGTTTTGTTCAAGCAAATTGCTATTAAATACATACTGATTTGATTATATATTTGAGAACAAGAAAAGATAATGAGTACGGTGTTTTGTTATATCGGTTCAAGCTCATATTTTCCCAAAAAAATACCCTTCAAAGTTTTATTTCTCATTGTTGAAGATAGGTACCTACACTTTATTTTTACGGTCCATAATAATCTTTTTCCTTAAAATAAAAAAAATACATTTGGCAAACAACAAAACTCTCTACAGAAGAATGTTATGAGGTAGAGATTAGGCAGCTAAAAAAAATACGTGTCTGTTATTTTAGTCAACTCTCTAACCTATCAAAATAAATCAAATTGTAGCCGGGCAGTTGAGTAGCTTTCCCTGTAAGATTTTAAAAGTACCTAGTAAGTTTTAGGATTTTTAGGATTAAAAGAAGCTTGATCTTTTCTTCGCTCGCTTGCATTGCTGTAAAAGACGCCACGCGTCCTGTTAAAAACATACTTTGTAGGCATCGGAAATTATTAATACATCTGCTTGTAGCGCATTTTGAACTTTTATAGGATACTAGGAACTGTTAGGATATACAACGTCCCCTCAGCCTATGGACATAGACGAACAGTACACGTTTGTTAGGGTATTTTTCACCAATATGAAAAGTAAACAATCGGTCTAGTATTTACCGAGAACACAACGGTTTTAAAATTTTAGCCTTTGGAGCACCCTTTATTTACTCTGTCAGACATTCACCTATTCCGACTGTGTGTGTACGTCGCGTCTATACACATATCCCTGCCTTTGACTTTGACATGCGTGTCACACGTACACGGGCATCATTTTTCATCTTGTTCGGGTCATTAATGATAATTAGTATCCTACTTTTTTCTCTTTTATCTGGAATTAAATTTGTTTTTGTTTTTTACTCTTACTTCTTATTAATACAAAAACTGTTTCACAGCATTTGTCAGAAGTAGTAAATACGAGGGTGTTCATGCTGTGTCCATAGGCTGGGGACCAAGTATTACCAAGAAAATAATTACAATCTAAGGCCTGATTACTTAATGTTCCACAGAATGATAACATGTTTTTGAGTTAGACATTAGTTTTATGTGAGTAATAAAAAATGCAAATATTGCAGTCCTTAAGTGCCATGAATTTAACTCTTATTTATCAGGTAGCTAACCTTTTAATATACATGTTTTTAAACAGTATTTAAAATTGTAACAGTTATGTACCTATCTGCTCGTAGTTCAATAAATGACAAAAACATAATCATGGTTTTATTTTAGGTGTAACGTTACATTAAATTTTGTATTTATACAGCCGCCTACTTATGTGAACACTGTTCACATTTCTTTGGGATACTCGTTATGTGTAAAATTGTAAACCCTTTTGTGTAATTTCAAAAATCTAACTTTGGCATATTCCCAAAGTACACCCAAGGCTTGTATTACTAACATACACATAAAAGAAAAATAAATTTATAAATGAAAAACAACATTCAAGATTTAGGAAAAATACTCAAATCTTCGTCCTTACTGGGATTCACGACCGGGACCGCATTTTTCGTAGGGTAGGGTTGCGTCGTCATTATAGATAATAAGATGATAAGCTACTATTAGATATAAAATCCCCATTGTTTAATAAATTTTAATCATACCTACCTATAATAGACCCACACTGATTAAACTAGGTTTTTATTTTTAATAAAACCGCATTTATGTAGCGCGCTTCGGCATAACAAATGTCTAATAATATGCATTTTTGTTAACACTTCCAAACATTTGCATTTAGGATTTATTCTGTTTCCTAAGGACCTAAAGCGCAGAAACAAACGAGTAAATTTTTCTTTACAAATTAAAAACTGTATGTACTGCAATTCAAAAAAAATTTTTTATTTCTGAAAGGGAAAAAAACCGTTTAAACCAAGTAACTTCAATATTTCGCACGTTCAGTAGAACAAGGGCACAATGTCCAATACAGGGTGGAAAGGGACGAGGGCCGTTCCCGAAAATATAGTATCAAATAAGTGATCTACATTCGATGTGCAATGTTTAGAAACAATTCTTATAAAGAAAACATAAAAAATTTAAATGAGTCATGTTTAATAGTGGTGACAACCCTATGTTCCTAACTACATTCCAACATTTGTAAGGAGAAAAGGATAGTTACCTGTTATCTTAGGGATCTAAAACCGATGTTAAATATTCCACCACGTCTAATAATACAGGCAGCAGCTCGTGCCCGAGTATGGCGATGCACCTTCGATAATGTATTTTCTTCACGATTTTTTCTACGCAGTTGTTCTTATTGGAGGTTGCATATGTGTAAGCTGGTAAGCTGGCTACTAGTAATCAGAATTACGACATATCTAACACCGATTTGAATATAGTCTTAGTAACGGCTTGTTTATGTTTTTGTACTGTCACTTGCAATATATTATTCACCACATAAACTCTTGTTTGTATGTGCTCTCTGAATCTACTGACTCTGCTGTATCCCTCCATCCTGTATTAGGTTATGGGCAGCGCTCAGAGAGTGTTTTAATTTAAAAATAAGAGTGGTTTATATGTAATTTTTGAGTAGTTGTAAAACTTGTGAAAATTATTATGTCAGAAGAAAACGAAAAGTATAAAAAAGCTAAAAGGATCGTCGGATTACCCGAATTGGAAGTTCCTGGTACGTAACTACCTAGAAAATAAAAACTGGTGGGGCGTAATTTCAAAAGAAGACGTCAATGCTGATGCAGATAGAAAAGCACGAACGACAATATGTTTATTGTTAGAGCCAGAGTGTTTTACCCATGTCTACAATGCAAAGACTGCCAAAGAAGCCTGGAACTACTTACAGAAAGCCTACGAAGACAAAGGTTGGGGTAGACGAATCCACATACAGCGAGAGCTCTTCAACTGTAAGTTAGAGAACTTCAGCTCTATGGAGACATACATTTCTACAGTCACATTCCTTGCACAGCAATTGAATGATATTGACGCGAAAATCCCTGAAGATTGGTTAATATCCATTTTGCTTGGTGGTTTGACTCCTGACTACAGCCCTCTCATAATGGCTGTAGATAACAGTGGCCAAACAGATCACGTTGGAGCAAATAAAGACAAAATTGTTGCAAGAAGGAGGTAGACAGAGCAAGTTGAATATAGACTACGAGCAAGACCTAGTGACACACAAAAAGCCAAGTGATGCCAGATCTGCACCTAAAATCGGCGATCGTAAGCAGAAGTTTGTATATAAATGTTTTAAGTGCCACAAGCAAGGTCATAAGGCGTCTGAATGTAAGGAGCGAGCAAAAACTGCAAATATCTGCCTGAATACCAAGGAGGCGATAGATAAAGATAAGTGGTATCTTGATAGCGGATGCTCCAGCCATCTTACCCACGACAAGAGCAAGTTGGTGTCTTATAAACCTGAGAAGGAACACATCAAGATATCTGTAGCAAACGGTGAGAAGATGTCGGTAAAAGGACGAGGGAATGCTGAGCCCCAAGTCAGCGAAAGCGGAAAATTATTTTTAGAAAATGTTTCGCATGTTCCCGACCTAGCTATGAACTTAATTTCGGTAAGCGATTTAACCAAGAAGAAAAGTACGATTATTTTTGACGAAAAAGGTTGCATCATTCAAAAATAGAACAGAATTATTGCAAGTTGTCAAGAAGTCGATGGCATTTACCAGTTGTCAGAAAAGAAAAACAACGTCGTAAATTTGACATTGTCAAAACAAAATGAAAACATTTCTAACATTTGGCACAAACGTTTATCACATTTAAGTCGAAATTATATGTTGAAAATGAAAAACATCGTGACTGGTATGGAATTTAAGAGCACAAATTTGTGCGAACCGTGCATTCCGTGTATTGAAGGAAAGACGTCCAAGAGTCCCTTTAAAAACAAAGGTACGAGAGCCAAGGATGTTTTGCAAATCGTGCATAGCGATGTATGGGGTCCTATAGAAGAGTCGTCGTTCGGAGGTTCAATGTATGTTTTGCTTTTCATCGACGATTATACTCGAAAAACTCATGTATATTTTCTGAAAAATAAAAGTTAAACTTTTGATAAGTTCCGCGAGTACAAGGCGAAAGTAGAGAATGAGACGAGTAAATCGATTAAAATTTTAAGATCAGACGGAGGCGGAGAGTACTGTAATGCGAAATTTAATGCTTTTTTGAAGTCTGCAGGAATAAATCACCAGACAACTGTACCCTACACGCCTGAACAGAATTCTGTTGCTGAACGCGCTCATCGCACGCTCATCGCATTGAAAAAGCAAGAACACTACTGTCAGAATCGAACCTGAGCAAAAAATGTTGGGCGGAGGCTGTTAATACCATCGTATATTTGAAGAACCGAAGCCCTTCGAAAGCTTTGAATAATACAGTGCCTGAAAAGCTTTGGACTGGAAAGGACGTGGATTTCAGTCATCTGAGAATATTTGGTTGTTTGGCTTATCGACTGATACCAAAACAGAAGAGGCGTAAACTTGATATAATGACGGAACCAATGATTTTTATTGGATATCCTGATAATCAGAAGGGTTATCGTCTGATGAATCCAAAGACGGGTGAAGTGACTACTGCCAGAGACGTAAAATTTTTAGAAAATGTTTTTGTTCAAAAAGAAAACGTCGAGAAGTCATCGGAAGTTATGATCAACCTGAATACGGAGTTTCTTGATCAGTCAGGTTTACCAAATGGATCCGCAACTGTTCCTTAAAATATTGGAGGCGCACGGGGATGTGTCCCGTGACGCTGTAGACGAGAACATAGAAGTACCTGAACCCAAAGTACTCGCAAATGGGGACGTGCCTGATGAGGTGGTCACTGATGGTGAAGTGATTTTTCCTAACTTGTCGGAAAGGAGGTATCCTCAGAGAGAACGCAGACAAGTTGATCGGTATGGTTGCAATGTTATGTATGCCAAGGAAAGCAATCTTGACGGAGATCCTGTTACCATAGAGGAAGCATTGGCGAGACCCGACAGCGAGTTATGGCAAAATGCTATAAATGATGAGCTTACGTCACTGAAGGAAAATCAGACCTGGACGTTAGTGGATCTCCCAGCTGATAAGAAGCCAATCCAGTGTAAATGGGTATTTAAAATTAAAAAAGATAGCGACGGCAAGGTAACGAAGTATAAGGCTAGACTCGTAGCAAAAGGGTTTACACAGGTATGTGGTGTAGATTATACGGAGACCTATTCTCCAGTAGTTAGGAGTTCTACTCTACGATTATTTTTCTCGCTAGCTGCTGAGTACGCTTGGTTTATTGACCAATGGGATGTTACGACTGGGTTTTTATACGGTAAAATTAAAGAAGATATTTACATGCTTCAGCCGAAAGGAGGAGTCGCCAAAGGTCAAGAAACCAAGGTGTGTAAGCTGCAGCGATCTCTATATGGTTTAAAACAAGCCTCGAATGCTTGGTTTAAAGAATTGGACAGTGGAATGTTAAATTTAGGCTTTGTACAATCCAAAATAGAACCGTGTTTGTATAAAAAACAGCTTAAAGGTAATAATAAGTTAATTGTCGTAATTTACGTCGACGATTTATTTATATTTGGCAATTCTGATCAAGAGAAGCAAAAATTAAAATCGGGTTTGCTTGACAAGTTTAAAGTAAAAGATTTAGGCTCGGCTAGACATGTTCTAGGCATGAGATTGAGACAAGATAAAGGAGTGATATATCTCGATCAGGAGCAGTTTATTTTGGACTGTTTGAGAGACTTTAACATGTCAGACGCCAAGCCAGTCACTACACCAATGGAAGTAGGAATTAAATTAGAGAGATCGAATAATTCTCACTGCCACCTACCGTATCAAAATTTGATAGGTTGTCTGAATTATTTAGCCTGTAATACGCGACCAGACATAGCTCACGTGGTAAGTGTACTTTCTCAATTTAATTCGTGCTACGATGAAATACACTTCAAGTGCGCGAAACGGGTCTTACGCTATTTAAAAGGTACGTCTAGTCTGTGTCTCACTTTTCGACAAACAGGAGATTTAGACTTAAGGGGCTATATTGACGCAGACTGGGGTGGTGCGCTCGATCGAAAATCATTTACGGGTTTAATTTTTAAAGTAGGAAAAAATATTGTTTCTTGGGAAAGCCGAAAACAAGCAACAGTCTCGTTGAGCTCTACGGAGAGCGAGTATGTTGGGCTGAAGGCTGCTCAGTAAACTACGCAGATAAAGCGCTTCAATGAAGCGCTTTACTGAGCAGTTTGATTATTGTAGATAGTAAACCTGTAGTCATTTATAATGACAACCAGTCGGCACATAAAATCGCAGCCAACAAAATGGTTCATAATAGAACAAAGCATATTGACATTAAGTATCATTTTATTCGGGAGTGTGTACTGGCTAGTAAAGTAGAGATTAGGTACATGTCAACCGATACAATGATAGCGGACATTCTAACTAAATGTGTTTCTGGCCCGAAGTTAAAATATTTTTTGAAGGATTTATCCTTGTCAAATTATTCTATTAAGAGGGCGGATTAGAGTTAGATATAGGTGCTTATATGTTTATTGTGTTTTATGTTTTTACGTGTTTTGTGTATTAGGTAATAGAATAGTTTACTATTTGTTTTGCTGTTATTATGTACAGTCGGGCACAAGAGTTTAAAGACTGAATTGAATTTCATGTACGGATTATGTACTGACAAGTACAAATCGGTTAGAGCATGTACGTAATAGATTAAGAGGGCGTATTGGAGGTTGCATATGTGTAAGCTGTTAAGCTGGCTACTAGTAATCATAATTACGACATATCTAACACCGATTTGAATATAGTCTTAGTAACGGCTTGTTTATGTTTAAGTACTGTCACTTGCAACTCTTGCAATTCACCACATAAACTCTTGTTTGTATGTGCTCTCTGAATCTACTGACTCTGCTGTATCCCTCCATCCTGTATTAGTTCTAAGGCAGCAATTAATCTTTCTTTCATTTCCTCGGCAGTATCACATTCTGTCCTGTACACTTTGTCTTTAGTCGTGCCCCACAGAAAAAAGTCCAGTGCCGTGAGGTCCGGACTTCTTGGTGGCCAACGGTGTGGTCCAAATCGCCCTATCCATCTGTCTCCAAACTCAGTGTTTAATTTCTCACGCACTTCTATAACGGAATGAGCTGGTGCTCCGTCTTGTTCGTACCAAGTGCGTTGTCTTTTAGCCAGTGGCAAGTTATCGAGATAATCGTCAACCTCGGAGTTTAGGAGGGCCATGTATCCAACTCTGTTAAGTGTTGCAGGTCAGAACACAGGCCCTATAATTGTTTCCCCGTGAATGGCTGCCCATACGTTAACTGACCAACGATATTGGTGACTCGAATAACGGTAGGCCGATGGGTTTTCTTCGGCGTACACGTGTTCATTTCGCCTGTTCCACATACCATTGCGTGTAAATACACTTTCATCCGTCCAAATAACGCGACTAATGAAGTCACGGTCTCCAGATATTTTGTCTAACAACCACCGGCAGTATGCTTCCCGGATGGGGCAGTCTCTGGGCAATAACGCTTGAACCCTCTGTATGTGATAAGGACGACGACGGGCACGTTTTAGTATTTGCAATACTGTCGTATGAGTTAATCCGAAGTACTGACCCGCCCACCTGGAACTTGCTCTTGGATTTCGATCAAAATGACGCAGTATTCTTTCTTCGAGCTCCGCAGTAAGACGTACGACACCTCCTCCGCGTTGGTCGTCTTGAGATGTTCGGGGGACTAAAGGACGATTTCTAGCAACGCGGTCAAAGGCACGTAAAATCGTTCGATGATCTGATGGATGCGGTGGAGGATATCGCTGTCTGTATTGACGCAAAGTCTCAGAGGTATTTGTAGTTGCACTCTGCGTATAACAGTATTATTATTTATTTATTTTAATGGCGTCTACAAGTTGAGATAATCTCTAGCCTCAAATAGCGGCATTATTAAGCATTTCATTAGTTTAAGAGTGTGACATAATTGTGACGTGCTTATTGTCATTGTAATAATTATCTATGAAACAAATAGGTTGCGAAACAAAAATATTGCCAATGCACCTACTAAATGTCATCCATCAATAACGTCACAAAGTTACTAGTTAGGTCCTAAGAATATGAACATAAAGCATAGAAACCGGACTAAAAGAACAACGAGAGACGTACGTTTGACCTTTTTCTATGTATGGCATTTATGAGTTAGAAAAAGATGTGCTTATAGGAATTCTTTCGTTATCTATCATGTAGTCACAAGGTTCGAATTTGATCCGACTCCTATCCGTCAACGTTAGTGATGTTGCTGAATCGACAATAATATGGATGTCGATACCTTTAATTTGTTCTAATGGACAAAGGAACGATTTTTATAAAGCTACAATTTACAGGTTACAAGTTTCCATTTGACACAACCTCAACCAATGACGACCAGCCGTTTGAGCAGTGTTGCCAGTTTAGACCTGTAAAATTGTTACTTGTAGCTTTATAAAACGTCTAAACGTTGAATATCTCGGTGGGTCTACGTTAAGAATATTGCATTATCGTTAATTTGGTCTTGATAAGCAAAATATGACATGGTAAAGCACAGTCGGCAATAAAATAGTGTCCCAAAATATACTTTTTTTAGAATATTTTGTCATATGAATGAAAAGCGAGCGGGCGAGCTAAAATTTATCAGACTAAAATCAGCCCTAAAACATTACGCTTTAATTAGGTACTTAGGTGTGTTACGCTTAAGTGAGATTTCGAGTTATTTTGTGAACAGCAAATCAATGATATTTTAAATAAAGAATATGTTCAATAATTCATCAATGTTTTATTTACATGTTTTAGATAGATAACAACAAATTGCAAAATTATAAAGAGGTCTCTCATCGTTTTGGTCAAAGGTAAGTTGAAGTTGTCCGGTCCACAGCCGTGTTTTTTCAGCGGCACTTCTGAATAGAAAACCTAATCGTGGCTCCTAAAATAAAATATGTCGTCCTTTTCCTTGCACGCTCGGCAAAAAAAAACCGTATGAAAATGCTTGAAGCAGAGATATCTTTTAGGTATCCGATTTTCTCTGTCTACTCGTATTCGCCGAATCCAGTCTCCAATTACATTTTCATCTTTTGGAAATCTGAAAATATCGATATATTTTTACATCACTGTCAAAACTTCGATTGCTTATTTACAACCGGGAAAATGTTACTATTAGGGCTTAGATTTCGATATTAAATCAACTGGATGAATTGCCTAACAGTATATTACCAATTATTCATAAAATCTTACCTATGACTAAAGGCAAATAGTAAGAAACTTACTTATAAAAAGACAATCCCGAGGCAGAGTTTTTCTTCGGCCCCGCACAGCTCTTTCCAGCACACAAGCCATTGATTGCAGGTTGCAATTGCTGTAAATATTCAGGCTAAACTAACCAACACATAATTTTTGTTGACATTCTCCAGAATTTTATTTATTTATCGGAACACCAATTCACAGACAACTACACTGAACTACACTACTAAAAGAAGAAGTCCTCCTGGCAAAATGTACTCTATTCGCAATACAGACTTTTTGATTTCGTAGTACTGGAGGTTCGGGTGATTGTGGGAATGACATTTAGAGCTTCATTCAAATTTGACGTCTAAAAACCTTGTGACAATGACAGTTAAAGAAGAAAAAACAGCCTAGTATTTGTTTAATTTTTTCTCATGTAATATGTAATCTGAAAAGTAGAGAAAGATAGCTGACGCAAAGTACGTCTTATAGTCCGGTTTCTATGCTTTATGTTCATATTCTTAGGTTAGGTCAAAGTGGGGTCATTGACCTTATCAGCTGTTAGGGTTGAAACTACACGTTTTTTGTATTAAACTTTAACGAGCTGTAACTCGAAAACGGCAAAAAATATTAGCATAGTTTCTTGGAGAAAAATATAGTACTAAAGATACATAATCTCGAATTTACCGGAAGGGCCGTCGTCCCTTTCTACCCTGTATAACACAAGTGCCATTGCGCCCTTGTCCTACCGAAGGTACAATTTCTGAACAGCTATTTTCCTAAAATTATAAGATTAGTGGACAGCCATGCGTATGAACGGTTTTCTTGGTCATCCAAATTGTTATCAAAGTTTGGTTCCGATCAGTCATTTACAATCAGCCTTTTTACCATCCAGTAGGTAATATATTTCTCAGTAGCTTCTGCCCGCGACTTCGTCCGCGTAGAATTAGTAATTTTGCCATCCCACGGGAACACTGATTTATTTTGGGATTCAAGGTAGCCTATGTGTTAATCCAGTGTATATCTAAGCGAACTCTATTCCAAATTGTATCCAACCAAATTCGTCCATCCGTTTTAGTGAAGAAGTAACAAACTCACGCACGCATAACCTTTCGCATTGATAATATATGTAGGATAGAATGTAAATAATTACATCCAGCGCGCACAATCGCTCTGGCCGAAATCCTAGTCGATAAAAATACCCTCTCGGTCCGCGAGTCCAACTCGCACTTGACTGGTTTTCTGTATTTGTATTTTGGGGTTTGTACTAATGTTCATATAATCATGCCAAACTTTAGCCGTGTGTTTAACCGTTTTTACGATACAACAAAAAGAAAAATGGTTTGCAGTTTTTTTTATCTTAATTTTGTATTGAATAATACAAACTGACAATATCCCAAACAAAGCAAGAAGGAAGAAGTTCTTCGATCAATGGGCGCGGGCGGGCTTTCCCGCTCCTATTTACACTCCCTGCGTCCGCGACACGCCGCGAAGAACTTTGTCGCTGTATATTATACTTTCATGTATATACTAAAGTCGCACAATTTCACACTGAACGATTTTTACGATTTAGATGTTAGTGCGTAAAGTATTATTATTATTTTAGATATTTATTAAATTTTCTGTACCTTAGGCTTTTTATAACAAATATTCAATTATAAAAGTAAAATAACAATACTAATACAAAAAATTGACATTATAAAAAACCTAACCTACGAGTGCCGCCGGCAGCGGGGCAAGGCTCAAGCTACCGGTGGTTAGGGCTGCAGAGAGAGGAACCTCCTCACAATACGTGCCGTGTCGAGGAGTACTGCCTTCTGTATCTGGCCCTTGATCCAGCCATCTAGCGAGAGTCTCTTGAGGTGTTGGTCGAGACTCTTCGCTATAAGACCGTTTGCCAAAACAACTATCGGGACAGTGATCGTTGAGTCAACATCCCACATGGCGGTCATCTCGTGAGCCAAGTCAAGGTACTTGCTGAATTTGTCCTTCTCGGCCTTCACAAGGTTCTCGTCATGCGGGATGGTGATGTCGACGAGCTCTGCCCGGCGTTGAGATCGATCTGTCAACACGATATCAGGCTTATTGGCAACAATAGTCCTGTCCGTGATGACAGATCGATCCCAATAGAGCGTAGCACGACCATTTTCGAGAACTGGCGCCGGTGCGTACTTATAGTACGCCACTTCAGACTCTACAAGACCATATTGAAGAGCAAGTTGCTGATGGATGATCCTGGCTACGAGGTTATGTCTGTGCAAGTACTAGCCGTTGGCCAAATGCGAACAACCGGAAATTATATGTCTGAGGGACTCGCCGGGGCAACGGCATGCTCGACAAATGTCAACCGTGCCGTCCCTCAGAATATATTTCCGGTAACTGTTCGTCATTATGACCTCGTCAGCAATTGCACAGACAAAACCTTCGGTTTCCCCAAAGAGTTCACCAAATCGTAGCCAGTTCACAGACGCTAAAAAGTCTAAGAAGAGTGGTAGAAGCGTCCGTGTAGCTCCTTGCTCTTCCATACGTTCTTGCGGTCTTCAGTGCTCAACACCGTTGGTTTGCGCCAGTTCTCGTTTGCCAAGGAAAGAGGCGTGAGTCTCTTGTCTACTACAACCACATCACGATGCATCCCACACTCATTGCTAAGGAAATAATCCCTGAGATTGCACACCTCGCGGTTGTGGAGATTCTTAGCATTTAACATGCCTCGTCCTCCACATTTCCTCGGGATGTACAATCTCATAACAGATGAGCGTGGGTGCAACATGCGATGTGATTTAAGCAGTAGACGGACCCTCCTATCCAAGGCGTCCAGCTCAGTCTGAGTCCACCTTAGTATGCCAAAGGAGTATGTGAGCATCGGCATCACCCAGCCATTGAAGGCGCGCACCTTATTGCCACCCGACAAAAGACTATTAAGAACTTTTGTCAAGCGGCAAAAGAAGCGCTCCTTCACTGACTGCTTGACATCGCCGTCCACAATACCCAAAGACTGTGACATACCAAGATATTTGCAGGTTTCAACTTCGGAGAGAGATCTTAGAGTCATTGTCTCAGAAAGCTGCAAATTCGACGAATTTACAACTTTCCCTCGTTGAAAATGCATGACCGCACACTTATCTACACCGAATTCCATCTTGATCGCGTTACTGAACTCTTGTGTGATTTTCAATAATGCGATAAGATCTCGGCGCTTCGATGCAAACAGTTTGAGGTCATCCATGAACAATAAGTGAGAAATGACTTCAGCTTCTCTTCGAAGTCGATAGCCAAGCCCAGAATCCGTCAGCATAGAGCTGAGGGGATTCAAGGCTAGGCAAAACCACAAAGGACTCAGACTGTCACCCTGGAAGATGCCTCTTTCAATCTTTATCAAGCTAGGCGAATCAGAGGGGACATCTCGAGCACCTGGTTGACAAAGGACTGTGACCCACTGCCTCATACACACACCTAAAAAGGACCTCAAAGTTGCATCAACTTTATACAACTCTAAGATCCTTTCGAGCCATGAGTGAGGCACCGAGTCATAAGCCTTCTTGTAGTCAATCCAAGCAGCCGAAAGGGCCGCCTTGCTTCGTCTGACTTGCTGGCAAATGGCCATGTCTATGAGGAGGAGCTCCTTAGTACCGCGGGACCCAACCTTACATCCATTTGAGCAGTGGCCAAAACATTATTTGCAATAAAATGTGCATTGCATTTTGTGCTCAAAGTGGATGTAAGGAGCTTGTAGATGGTAGGCAAGCATGTTATGGGTAGGTAGTTTTTTGGTTCCGCGGTACTACCAGACTTGTGGAGCAGGAAGGTGACACCAGTTGTTAATAAAGGTGGCAAGGAACCGAGCTCAAGGGAATTTTGGAATTGCGTTGCTAAACATTCATGTGAGGCTTTGAACCATTTAATCCAGAAGTTGTGCAATCCGTCCGGCCCAGGACTTTTCCAATTCTGAGCCATTCGAATTGCACAACTGACGTCTTCGGGGCAGATGGTAATAGGCCCCATTGGTTCAATAGCCTCACACGAGTGTTCAACAGCACGCATCCAGTCTCCTTCTGTGTGCACGACAGGCACCGACCAGATGCTGCGCCAGAAATTAATCATAGCAGCAAGATCCGGTGGGTGTCCGTCGCTCACACCTTGATCAGTTCCTTCCCACTTTCGGTACACATTCCTCTGATCGCTTTGGAACAGGCGATTTTGCTGGTACCTATCCACACGCTCTCTATAGCGACGAATACGGCTTGCCCACGCGTAAACCTTCTGCTTCAGGAAGTCGATACGTTCCGTGACACAAGCCATATAATGCTGGGGCCTTATTCCGGTCCCAGCAAAGGCTTGGTTCACGAAACGCATGACACGGGGGCGTTCATTACCCCCCCTGAAGCAGATTAGCTTTGCTATGAGAATCCTAAACTTATCGATACGCCGCTCAATTCGCACTTTCCAAGCGGGGACAGACCCGCGAACGCGCGTAGCTCGGTCGGTGTCCGGAAACTTGACTCGAGCTACGCGGCACGTAGCTATGGCCCCGCAGTACAAAATTGAGTGGGTATCGATAATATCCTCACTGGCTTGTAAATATGACGCCAGCAAGGCATTTAGGGCTCCCATAAGCGCTAAATTTCGTTTACAGGCAGGCAAGCGTGGTAAACGAGGCCTAGAATTGGGTGTGGACCGATACTGCGCGATCGCGTCTTCCAAAGCCCTCCTCAATTGCTCATTTACCTGGCTAGTTACGCTTATATTCGAACAATTCTCAGCGTCGATAATGCTCGTCGATGCGCTGATATCAGTGCGTGTTGGGCGACTGGCATCAAAGCCGATAACGCAGCAAGAGGGTCCCGTGACGAAGCGGAGGTTGTACGAATAGGTAGCGATTCCAGGCTAACCGATCAAGTACAGGCTGATCCAGCCGCCGAAGCCGCTGAATGGCCCGTACTTGATCCGATAATCGTTGCGCAGTTACGGTGATGGCCGGTTCAAGGGTCTGAAACAGAAGCAGCATTCGATCACGGTACGCAGTGAGGTTAGTTCCTCCCTCTGTAGCCCCGTAGTATGCTCGCATGCAATTTTATTATTTGATATTGACCATCGCATGCGGCGCACTAAACCACCGGTAGCGGGAGCCGTGCGCGGAGCAGCATGCCCCGCAGGCCCCAAGCGTGCCGGTAGCGGTGGTCGCCCGCGTCGCGCAGGTGGTCGCGGCGGCGGAGGCGGCGGCCCGCGCTCATCGCTCGACTCGCTGGTGTCGGGCGCAGTGGCAAACTCATCACCCGACGACGATGGCGAGGAGCTAGATGAGGCAGGCAAGGGTGGAGGGCGTGCGATACATGTTGTCTGGACCTCGTCAACATTTTTTTTTTTTTTTTTATATTCTTACATAGAGGTAGTAAAACATAGAGAGTGTAAAAACGGCTAATAGAATAGTACTCTTCGCACCTGTTACAAATGCCCTTCGTTAAAAAGAGTCGTCTATATATGACCGCTTTCGATTGGATTTCAAAAGCGTACCACTTTTTAGCTATTCAAATTTAGAAGTAAAAACTAATTGGGCACTTACATCTTAATAATAATACAAAGATGAAGGAAAACACTAGATCCCGTGTAGCCAACTGTCAAGCGTACCACCTTTTTCTTCTGTGTACAACACAGTTTTGTAGCCAATTTTTATAGGTTAATACCCGACATGTGAACCCTACTAAATTAAGAAGAATGGGATAGAATAAGCGGCTAGTCGGATAAAGACCTAAAAAAAAGTGTCACTTAATTTAGTCGGATTACTGTTGTTGTTCGCGAGCTGTGCAACAGCTGTGTTTCTTCGACAAGTTATCAGTGAAGTATTTAAGTATAGGTTCAATGGAATGACGTGTGTATTTCGTGGGTGTAAATCCCGAATGGGAAATAAAGAAAATGATCAACAAAATATAAGCTTTCACAGGTGAGTGACGTTTTATAATAAAACTGTTGATTTTCGGCCATAATCCGGCCTTTTTTAAGTATAACTAGAAACATTATCATGGTATTACGTCTTGTAATTAATACAAAGGCACTATGTGCAGTAAATGTGAAATTTTAACCCGTTTTAGATTTTCTTTCGGAAGTAAACAATAGTGCTTCCAAAATTAATATCGATAAGTAAACTTTCGATTTGTTCATAAAGTAAATGAGTAAATACATCTATGAGTATGTGTTTAAATATCAAAAAGTGAATAAATTTTGGGTTAAAATAGCGATGCCGAACAGTTAAAAGGCCGATGTTTTAAATGTCGAAACTTACAACGTTTAATGGCACAGGCGTGTGCCTTTTATAGACATAGGCATAAAATACTTATTGTAGATATTCGGATCATTCGTTATTTTAACATCGGTATTTTAATTTAATATGTATTTTTTACGTACAGTAAAGGAAATTGATTCCTAGACCATTTTGGACTGTGTCGTAGTGACATAATCAATCAAAACGTAAGAGACTTCTTATGATTTTATTTACAGTGTCACTTTGACATAGTTCAAAATGGTCAAGGAATCAATTTCCATGACTGTACGTACATATCTATCGATCGGTAAAAGAGCCTACTATAATTATGTGATATTAATTAATTGTATTACTTCAGATTTGCAGTATCGCTCGGATTTTAATAAGAAACATATATATATTCAGTAATCACATCCATTCATATGCAACCCAAACAAATTAACATTGATGCTCAAACAGGAATGGTTGGAGATGCTCTGACAGAAATGGTTCGTCGTTGTTTCAGAAGTTGCAGTGTAATCCGGAATCAAAAAAGGGTTACAAACTGTATTCCAATTACTAAACTACTAGACAGTAGTCTTACAATTACAAGGCTTATTCATCATTATTAAAGATAAACGTTTTATTTTTAAATAAAAACTGTAAAAACTGTAGTTTTATTACACGACAAAAAAGTTAATTTCTCAGTTTACTTTTTCGAAATAAGGCCACTTTTCAATTGGTAATCAATCACAATTATTATTGAAAATAGGCTTATCCTTTTCCTTTTAATTATGCTTAAACCTAATAATATCGATAAACGCCACATCACTGACTGCAAACTTACGCACACTAACGCAGAGTGACACACACGAACACACCTAAAAAGTGGTACGCTTTTGAAATCCAATCGAAAGCGGTCATATATAGAAGACTCTTTTTAACGAAGATATGGCTTTTGATACTTCTAAGGAGTCCCCTAGACAAATTATAAGTAGGTATAAAACTATTGTTTATTCCGACCAGCTTGGATCTGGACTAGGTTTATTGTTAAATAACAAATTAAAACAAAATGTTACTAATTACTGTTACCATAATGCAACTCTTATGCAATTAAGTGATTTACTTTTAAAAGGAAGTTTTGACAGGACCACCACTTTAGTAATTTTGGTAGGAAATAGTCTTAGTGTGGACAAGTCTGGCGTAGATAAATTAATATCAACACTAAATACTATTGAAGGTAGGGGCATAGGTAAAATTATACTATGTGCGCTACCATACTCACAAAGCATGCCATTTAGTCATAATAATAGAATAGCACACTTTAATTCTTTAATGTATAATGCTATAAGCTGTAATAATAAATATCATTTCTTTGATTTAAACAAATTTATAAAGCGACTTGATCTAACATCAGGAAAAATTCATTTGCCCAGGAAATATATTTTGACCTTGGTTGACCTATTAGCTTTTAATATAGAACCAAATACATACAGTAGTACCCAGCCCCAACAAGCCATTATTGGCAATAATGCCTTGCCTCATGATTTAAACTAAATTATAGGACAGCGGAAACACCCTTGAATATAAATTTAATTCACCAAAATATTCAAGGTTTTTCCAGCAAAGAACTAGAAATAGGGTTGTTCTTAGATAATGAAAATGTACAAATTATGTGCATTACTGAACATTGGCTTAGACAAGAGCAATTAATTTTTGATTTTTTAAATTTTAAATTAGTTAGTTATTTTGCCAGAAAAAGTGCCATTCATGGTGGCTCTTTTATAATTGTAAAAAGTACTCTTAAATCCAAAGAAAGAAAGGATATTGTAAAGCTATCGATAGAAAGGATTGTAGAAATTTCTTGCGCAGAACTAGAAAGTTATATAATAATATGTGTTTACAGACCACCGTTGGCTGACTTTTGCACATTTGAATCTACTATGGAACATGTGTTAAAATTAGCATGTAATACCCAGAAGCATGTTATAGTTTGTGGAGATTTTAATATTAACTTACTCGAAACGTCAAATAATACCACTAGGTTACTTAGTTTATTTAAATCTTTTAATTTAGGTAATCTGTTCTTAGAACCCACACGGATAGGTGTTAGTAGTGCAACCTGCTTAGATAATATTTTTTGTAGTTGCGAATGTTTGGATAAAGAAATATTTAATTGTTTTAATTCTGACCATAGTGGTCAGAAGGCATCTTTCATCTATGATTTTTATCAAAAACCTGATACAATAACATACCGACCTATAACTAGTAATCGTTTGGAATTATTCAAAAATAAAGTTCAGAGTAATCTTACAGTGTTACCGTTTTTACAGAATGAGTGTAATAGTATTTATAAAGACTTCTTCGGCGTAATTCTACATCAATTTAACAACAATTTTAAAATGAAAACTATTTCTAGGTCGAAAACAAAATTTAGTGAATGGGCTACTACAGGCATTCATAAAAGTAGAAATAGGCTTTATGACCTATATAGAGAGAGGGAGGAAAATAAGAATGCTGACTTTCTAAATTATGTTAGGAATTATTCAAGGACCTTTAAACAAGTTTGTTTAACTGCCAAGGCAAATTTTCTTAGTCTCAAACTTAAATCATCTGACAACAAGGTAAAAACTGTATGGAATATTATAAATAGAGAAACGGGAAAATCAAAAACTCGTGATAATCAAGTCACTCTGAACACAGGTGACCAACAAATCACGTCAAATAAAGACGTTGCCTTAGCATTCGAAGATTATTTTTCTAACATAGCCATTAATACTACGAAATGTCTTAAATCATCCGCGGTTGAAGCTCAATCATTACTTAGCACTAATGTCAGTAAATGTAATATAAACTTTGATTTCAGCCCTGTAAATTCAGATTCAATAGTCAAGATATTTAAATCACTTAGTTTAAAAAAGACTGAAGATTTGTGGGGCACATCAGTTAAGGTACTCTTTCATATCATAGATGTAATTGCACCCCATCTAGCATTAATCTACAATAATTGCATATCAGAGGGGGTCTTTCCAGATCTCATGAAATATAGTAAAGTAATACCTCTTTTTAAATCGGGCGAGATGAGTGATATAACGAACTTCCGTCCCATTTCCATACTACCAGTTTTAAGTAAAGTCTTTGAGAAAGTAATGCTAAAGGATATGTTAGGTCACTTTAACAGAAATAAACTACTTAACAATAACCAGTTTGGCTTTACCAGAGGTCGATCAACAATTGATGCGGCATCTGTACTCATTAAACATATATATAACAGTTGGGAGAAATCTTGCGATGCAGTAGGAATATTTTGTGATCTTTCTAAAGCTTTTGATTGCGTGGATCATACGACCCTTATTTTAAAATTAGAACATTATGGATTGTCCAACAAAGCTTTAAGCCTTATGTCTTCTTATCTAAGTGATAGAACTCAAACAGTTGTTGTAAACAAAACGCAATCTGTTGGAGCTACATTGAAAATAGGTGTGCCTCAAGGCTCTATTTTAGGTCCTTTTTTATTTTTGGTTTACATAAATGACTTGCCACCAACAGTAGATAAACTTTGTGATATTGTACTTTTTGCTGATGATACTTCACTAATTTTCAAGGTAGATAGAAAATCCGTAGACTACAGTAGGATTAACACCACACTAGTTAAAGTACTTAATTGGTTTACTAGCAACAATTTGCTACTAAATGCTAAGAAAACGAAATGTGTTAGGTTCGCTTTGCCTAATGTTAAACCGGTACATTCTAGTATTTTTCTAAATGACGAGTGTTTGCAAATGGTAGATAAGGCAATTTTCTTAGGCATAACATTAGATAAATATTTGCAATGGAGTCCCCATATAGCTGTACTGGCAGGTAAACTAGGTTCGGCAGCTTACGCCGTTAGGAAAATTAGACAACTAACCAATGTTGAGACAGCTCGCTTAGTCTATTATAGTTATTTCCATAGTGTCATGTCGTACGGTATTCTGGTTTGGGGTAAGGCAGCTGACATACAAACTATATTTGTGTTACAAAAAAGGGCCATTCGTTCTATTTACAACTTAAACTCCCGTGACTCTTTAAGAGAACTTTTTAAAGAAATTAATATCTTGACTGTAGCGTCTCAATTTATTTATGAGGATATTATTTACGTTATTAGAAATTTAGATTCTTTCACCAAAAATTCTGATATACATAATTTAAATACCAGAAATAAAAATAAAATCGCTATCCGAAAATTCCGCGTCCGTAAAGTATATAAATCATTTGTTGGTCAATGCATTCATTTCTATAATAAATTACCTGACGAAGTTTTAAAGTTACCCTTTCCAGCACTTAAAAGTTACTTGAAAAGGTCGTTAATGTCTAAAGCGTATTATAGGATCGAGGACTATCTAACAGACAAAAATGCATGGCCTAAATCCGAAACTTAGTCAATAATAATTTATTCAAATGCAAAATCTTTATCTTGTCTAGGGGACACCGTTGATGTAGGAAAACATATCGAAACTTTTATGTGGTCGTCTCGCACCATCTTATATACACATAAGTATGTGTTTTTTTTTTTTTTCTCTATCTCTCCCGTAAGATTCTTAATTGGCATGTTTTCTTGCTGAACTACGCATGTTATTTAATACTATATTTAATTTAATATTTATAGCTTTATATAATGCTAGACTAAGTAGTACCATTGTAATAAGAAATATGTTTAAAAAATGACTGACTGCTGAGTTTCTTGCGGCGTTTCTTCTCGGCAGTGGTCTTCTCTTGGGAAGCGCTGGTAGATTCTTGACGTGTAAAAGTGCCCGTGCGGCCTACTTACTGAATAAATTTCTTTTATCTTTTTTATCTTATCTTGAAGGGCATTTGTAACAGGTGCGAAGAGTACTCTTCTATTAGCCGTTTTTACACTCTCTCTATGTTTTACTACCTCTATTGTGTAAACAAACGTGACGTCATGGGTGATACTAGACAATGACGAGTGATTGGAAATGTCGATAAAATATATTGATTGATTTTGTTATAAACACTTAAGTTTACCAAGAATTTAAACACAGTTGAATGTTTTCGTCACATTTCTAACTCAAATGCTGCGGTAAATGCTATTTCATTATCCAATCCTATAGTAGTACTTTAGTACAACCTATGTAATATTTGTATAGAGAGAAATAAGAAATAATACAAACAATTAAATGAATAGGTACCGTTGAGGAGTTCCGGTACCCATCTGTGGTCTTCATCATCAGTTCTACTTCACCAAATGATACTTTCTGAATGTAAATGCTGGACTTAAAACTAAGAATACTAAAATCGCTGTATGAATGCCAATAATATTTGAGGAGTTCCCTCAATTCCTCACGGATCCCCTCATCAGATTCAAATTTCTCGGAAGTGTACTCTATCAAACCAAAAAAAAATTTTTAAAATCTGACAACTCTGTAAAATGTTGTGCGTGATCATACATAAAATTACCGGTGGTAGGTCACACAATTTTTTTTTTTGTGTCGTTATGATATTATGTCAGCTCTTTTTGATGACACACTTCGGCATCTTACGCATTCGTTGATCAACAGACGACTAAGGTAAGAAGTGTGCTTAACCGTCATTGAGCACAGTTGTACCTACTCCCGCGTTTTGCGCGCTGATGTGAAGTCCTTGTGTATAGAAGGTCAAGGTTTCGCCAAAACTTAACTATTTCTGTTTTATTATAAAACATAAAAAAGATGTATTGGGAAACGTATCTAGGAACAACACAAACGAACAAACATCCGATCGTATGCAAATCGAAGTCCTTGAAGAGTAGCCAATAGTTGTCAGTTCAGATAATATCACCGTCCAAATAACAAAAGGTATCACAAATCCGTAAGCAAGCCAAGTCGTCAGAAATATCATAAAAAGAGCACCCGTTACGTACGACATCAAGCGAAGTAGCGAAACGAATGACATTTCTAGATTCAACTTAGTTTTTATTTATTTATTATTGTTTCCTCTAGGGGAAAAGAAAAAGCTTGCACACCATACAGGCCACATTTACCATATCGACAAGTTGTCGTTTCCCAGCAATACGATGCATAGACAATCTAGACATTGCAATGTCAGATATTTTTCAGGTTATTCATTCGTTCCTTCGATTATTGAAGATAATCTTATTAGAAATGATATTTTTCAGTGGTTGCTTAGTTGATTTCAATACTTCGTGAGTTTCTTTAAGTATACATCAACATTTTAAGTGATGGTTATTGTGTAATCCGAGAGAAAAGTGTGACAGGGTCATCGAGAAGTGTTTGTTTACATGATAAGACAACTAAGGATGAGACCTTACTTACTCCCAGTTCATTGCAGCTCATTATCATAGCTCATAGCTATTAGTTTATTTAACTTCGATGAATACCTCTACCCCATGTTTCAACCCATTAGGATTTATTTTTTCAAAATCTCCAAATGTATTTTATTTATTTATGCGTAGTAGTACCAATTTTAACGTTTCTAACTATAAAAATGACGAAACTCTCATATAAAATTCTACACCCACCTTTTATCCCTTAGGGGTAGTTTTTCCAAAGTTACTGAAAGCTAATTTTTTTTGTAGTAAGAAGCCTTCAAAAATGACGAAACTCATACAAAATGTTACACCCTCCTTTTAACCCTTAGGGTTTATAATATTAATAGGATTAGTAGGATACTCGTATTAGTAGGATTAGTGGATAAAAGCTTTTGAACGCATCTTCATCCGCTTAGATTTCAATTATAGTTATTCCCTCGGGAACTTTTAAATTTTACGTGATAAAAAGTAGCCTATGTGTTAATCCAAGGTACAACCTATCTCCATTCCAAATTGCATCCAAATCCGTCCAGCCGTTGCAGCGTGAAGAAGTAACAAACACACACACACACAGCCTTTCGCATTTATAATATTAGTAGGATTCAAAGCTTAGTTTGAAACTTAACGATTAGGCAAAAACGAGTTTACCTCATAATCACTAAAAAAATCGCAACTGTTAATTTGACACAAAACGTAAACAAAGTACAGTCGCCTTAAGCGACATTTACCCCAAGCTTGCATTGCATTCTTTTATTTATTTTTACACAACAGCTATTTACAATATTGACATATTAACGGTATCTATGACGCAAGTGTAGAGATGGCACATTACAGTAGAAAGTAACCCATTTTTTGTTTTCTTTTTAATATCCTTAGAAAATATTAATAACGCTAAGTTAACTAAAAATAATATAAGTATAATTGTTGAAGTATTAAACATATCAATATCAAATCATAATATTTTTACTAGGAAGGGCATCAGTTCTTTCCGATATCAAATGACGATGATTGATGGTTTGTTCGACAAATGTGCCAATGAGAGTAATTTATCAAAACTTGTCAAAATCCAGTGGCGTCCGGGGTTCACCTTTCCAGAAGATTTTTATCATTCTATTTTTGGGTACAATCTATTTTTGATGAATAATTGCAATGTAATCTACACTGATATTATAAAGAGGAAGTTTAGATTTTTTGTTTGTTTGTTTGTTTGAATTGAATAGGCTCCGAAACTACTGGACCGATTTGGAAAATTCTTTCACCATTAGAATCCTACATTATTCTTGATGAACATAAGCTATAGAATATTTTCAAAAAAGTTAGGGGTCCTTATGAAAACTTCGATAATGTAACCCAAGGTGTGAAAAAAATACCAAAAGAAATCCTTATATCGCGAACGCTGCGGAAACTATTGACAATAGAGCAAAGTAATGTACTCCAGTTTTATAGTAGACATCAATATCTATAAAAAAGTCCCGAATACTATATATCTAACTATTACAGTTATGTCACAATAACTACTTTTTCATGTTAAAATATGCAATGGTAACGCCGGTACTATCTAGGCCCCATTATTCGTACCTTGGTATTAATCCTTATCCAAATAAATCACTTTGTTTTCAAGGCTATACCAGTACCTGTAAATTACTTTTTGAATTATTCAAATCGGACATACCATTCAAAAGTTATCATGAGTGTAATAATTATTAAAATTGAAATTTAAGAAACCGCCCTCTAAGTGACTTTAATTGGTTTAACTACAACAGAGAATAGATAAACACGTAAAATTTGGCTAATGGTTCCTGGAAGCCCTTTGTTTCCCATAATTTATTGGTCATAATGTCATTATTGACTTAATTATTGATAGTCATACTTTTTTATATGGCTGAAACTATAAACTTTTCAGAAGTTCTGAAATATCTAACGTGTAGACAAGGCTAGGTTAGGTTAGGTTTGATGTATAAAAATCTTGAAAAAGTAACAGTTTCTTTAAAAAACACGTTATAACTTGCGATGATTATGACCTTTAGCACATTATGACTACAATAATTATGGCAGACAATATAGACCCATGGTTCCTGTATACACGGTGGAATTTAATCGGTGATCAGGAATCCAAAAATCTTAATTATCAATCTACACAGAAACCAATACGTGAGATCTCGTGCAATATAGCTCACAATCTAATTAATCATACTTAATTAGCATCGGTAAAATGTACACTGACTGAATAAATGGACACCCTACTTTTATTAAAGGGAAGTTACTCGTAAGTGTACATACGTCAAGTGCTTGCTGGCTTTGGCGGGAAACTAGACAGATCAGACGTCAATAAATGATTGCCGCCATTTGTTATCTACGTTACGATTTGTAATCATGTGATAGATAATAGGTACTTGCCCGTACCTTACAACAATGATTGTACCTACCTTATTAACTTGAAATGCATTTTATCTTTATTGTTTGCTGACTAGTTGACATGCAATTCATAAATAAAACAGCAAAAATCATTTAAAATTGGTATACTAAGCAAAAAATAAATCTAAACATAAGTCAACAACTGCTCAAAATGTCCACCCCCTTGCTGTAGACACAGTTCGGCTCGACGCCTGTGATTGTTCGCGATTCTGTTCAAAACATAATTGTTTGCCTTTATTTGGTCAAAAGCACGAATAATCTTTTGGCGGAGTTCTTCCACCGTGTTGGATTTTTGTTGATAGACAATTCGTTTGACATCACTCCAAAGGTAAAAATCCAATGGAGTGAGATCCGGACTGCGTGGGGGCCATGCAATGGGCCCACCGCGACCGATCCATCGCCGTGGAAACTCTTCATTCAGGTACTAGCGGACCCTGCGAGCGTAATGTGCAGGGGCACCATCATGTTGGAAATGAAAATCGCGTAAACGCTGCAATGGTACGTCTTCCAACAGTTCTACGACCACATGCCGTATCAGGTTTAAGTAATTTTCACCTCTTAACGTGCCTTCAATGAAAAGAGGTCCGATAATAGTGCCGATAATCATCCCCGCCCACACATTTAACGAGAATCGTACTTGGAACGCATTTCTTCTTGTGACAAACGGGTTTTCTGCAGCCCAAAAGTGTTCATTGTGAACATTAAACATACCGACACGCATAAACGTTGATTCATCCGTCCACAAGATATTAGTTTCGTTATTTCGCAGAAACCACTCACAGAATAGTCTTTTTCCTTCTAAATCTCTTGGTAAAATGTCTTGTACAGGTCGAAAGTGAAAAGGATGTAATTCTGATGAGTGAAGTAGCCGCAAAACGAAAAAGTGACTGAAATGAAATCTTCTCGCTGCCTGTCTAGAGCTCCTTCGGGGATCGCGAGCAAAATACCTCAAGATGCGTCGAGTAAGATTATCAGGATGATGTTGAGATCGGCCTGGTGCTTCTGCGTGCCTTGGCACTGAGAACTAGCCGAAGTCCTGAAGGTTTTGCTGCATGCGGTTTATTAAACCACGCGTCGGAATCGGCAAGTTTGGATACATCTCGTGGAATAAAACTTGAGTACGTCGCGAGCTGTTTGTTTGAATAGAAAAACGTAACATATTGTAACGCTCAATATTCGTATATGGATAAGGCGGAGCCATGCTCTTTGTTATTTTTCCGATACAGTTTACGTAGATTTTTTACCAATATCTGTATTTGAAGCAATTTGTTATGAATTTGACAATGACAAATTGACAGCTTATTGCTCATTTATGTTTTAAGTTTCTATGGGTGATAGTTTGAAAAGAGGTATTCAACTTTTCAGACTAAACCATTAGTAGGGTGACAATAAATTTTAATTAAAATTTAATTTCAACTTAAAAATTAGTTATGATAAAAAAAAAACTTGGTTCCACTTAAGTACTACATAAACGTGACCGCCATCGATTACTGGATTAGAAAAATGGGTTCCTGTTCACCGATTAAATTCCACCGTGTATATTGTGTAAATTAGTGTAACATCACGCCTATATCCCTCAGCAGAGCATCAAAGAGTGTATGTACATACATACATACATAGGTACCTACTTCCGCTAACTCCTTCTAAACCACGCAACAGATTATGATACGGTTTTCACTGTCATTTAGAGAATTTATTCTAGATGATTTAAATACATAATATGTACATTTCATTCTAATTAAGTTTTAAAATAAGCAGTTGACAAAACTCAATGTTTTCCTACCAAGTCGTCAAAAACCGATTTTCGGGCCCTTACATAGCTTACGCTGGCTAAACCTTAAGAGATGTGTCAAAATAATGTAGTGAAGAATTGTAGTTGTTTAAAAAAGCTAGGGAAAAGTCCATAGACGGCATAAAATATGTCTATATTCGTTCTGTCCGATTCAGTATAAACCTTATCCAGATAAATACGTTGGTTACCTTGGGTATTTAATGTAGATTAATATTGTCCGGTACAATATATTATTTCAATTAATACTTTAGAAGATATGGCAGATTCAAAATTACGCGCAACATAGATTAGAACTCAAAACAAATTTAGAGTTTCGTTGTCTGCACGTATGAAAACCGGCTCTTTGCAGAGTTGTTGCTCAAAATAGGAAATGGACAGATGTCCCAACATAATAGGAGCATTAATCTTCAAAATGAAAACCTTTGCGTTTCAGTAAAACAATTACTTGACAATGTTTATTCCGAAATTAATAATATTAATTCTAAGACTGTACCTGGGTTAAGGAGAGAGCTATTTTATCACCAACTAATAGTCAAGTAGGTATGGCTTAATTCAATCGCAGATCAATGTACCGACACAAACATACTACTCTGTAGACACTGTGCTCGACTTGGAAGAGGCTGTCCATTTCCCAACGGATTTTTTCAATTCCTTGCAACCTTCTGCATCGCCCCACATAAATTGGTTTTGAAAGAAGGGTGTCATATTATTTTACTACGAAACCTTAATCCACTCAAATGACATCTTTAAAAACGTTCATAATAGAGTGCACAATACTGACCGGATGTGCAGCTGGAAAAGTCGTTTTAATTCCCCGGATCTACCTTTCCAGCTTAAAAGACTGCAATGTCCCGTAAAATTATCGTTTTTAACAATTTGACAATGTACAAGTCACAACAAGGTCAAATATTAAAAGTTGCGGGCTTAGACCTGAGCGTTGAGTGTTTTTCCCATGGATGTATGTAGCCCTTTCGCACGTCACTTCCAGGCAAGATTTGTTTGTTTTGTGCAATGAAAAGTCCACTGTAAACATTGCATATAGACAGATACGGTGATAAGTGGCGGTCATGATTTGAATTGAATTTAAAATCTAACGGCATCAAAAACTCAATTTTGCAAAAAGTTTTCTAAAATCGACATAAAATAAAACCTCTATGCATATGCACGTATCTATAATTTAAAAAGTATTATTTCAGATGAACTTGGATTATTTTAACTTATATTAGCCGAAGCAAAGCGAGGGCGGGTCGCTAGTGTAAAATAAAGAGATGTTTGGGACACCTAAGTTAAATTTATGTTAGGAAAGTAACTATTTCAATTAAATCTTGAATCTATCATCGCTGGCGTGGCGGAGACGATCGCACGCAATAGAAACTGGGAAATGTCTCGTCACTCTTGCAAATAAATTATTTAATGAAAATGGTATTTAAAGCTCTTAACACCAGCCTCGAAAAGTCCACCGTAATGACTCGCGTACGGGGGTTGAAAATGCCACGTCAGGCCCTGTTGCAACGTTTGTTGATTAAGTTTACTTTGCACCGAATCTCTACGTAAGAATGTGTACAAGTCCTTGAGATAATTGTCACAACCGACAAAGTTCTTCCCACAATCCGAATAAATATCTGTGCATAAGCCTCGTCGGGACGTGAAACGACGCAATGCTGCTAAAAACGCTTTTGTGGAAAGCTCCGAAACTAATTCGAGATGTACGGCTTTAACACTCATACATACAAAAACTGCAACGTAACATTTTACAATCTTAGCGTTGCGTACTTTATTAGCACGCACATAGAATGGACCTGCATAGACTACTGAGGTCTTTAAAAACGGTCGCGAGAGACGCAATTTAGACGCGGGGAGTAGTCCCGGTATGGAGTTGCTAACCAACATAATACAATTTTGGAATCGCAAAACAGATTTACATTGGATACATTAAGTGTAATCGCTACATGCGATATAAGTTTAGCTAGTAAAAACGCAACATTAAGCTCTAATTTAGGGATAGTGAGCTTTGAATTGATACGAGCCAACCTGGTTTTGGAGCACAGAAGGTGGACATGAAACTTACCGTTCACTTTAACCTTAACCTTAACACAACAACCATAGCCAACAGTTGCTGCATCACAAAATTCTACAAGCTGAACTTCACTAGCGTCAGCGATTTGTAAATATCGTGGAATCTTGATAACAGGAATGCTAATTAGATTGGTATGGAACTGTTCCCAAATCTTTAGCAAGTCGTTTGGCAGAGGGGTGTCCCAATCTAAGTTATGTTCCCATGACTCCTTTAAAATAATGTTAGCCTTCATAGTAATAGGACCAGAGAATCCCATCGGGTCGAATAGGCTGCTCACTGTACTCAATACACTTCTCTTACTGGGTTTTTCTACTGGGGCAACGACTTGACCGTTCAGCTTGAAAACATCATCATGTGCATCATATGATAGCCCCAATATCTTAACCACGGCTTTATCTAAATCCAGGTCCGTGCATTGGAAACCTAAAATTTCCTGAGGTAGCTGTTTAAGCAATTTTACACTGTTTGATACCCATTTGTGGAGTTTAAAGTTCGCCAGTGCCATGAGAGATATTAACTTATTTTTTAACTGAACTAAACCTTCAAAAGTATCATGACCTGATTGAACATCATCGACGTATGAATTATTTATAAGTAATAGCAGTGCTAGCTAGAGGATATATATCTTTAAATCGATGCGCTAATTCGATAAGGCACCTAGTGGCCAAAAAGGGAGAACCTGTCAATCCATATGTCACTTTTTGTAGTTGTAGTACTTGCATCACACCATCTTCACGTCATCTTCATTTTGCAAACATCTATGATCTGGATGTATTTGAATCATCCTATACATATGGCGTAAATCGCATTGTATTGTGTATTTGTATGTACGAAATAATAATAATATGTTAAAGAGGGAACGCTTTACTACAGGCCCCTTGAGCATAATATCATTGAGCCTTACGCCATTTTTAGTTTTAACACTCCCATCGAATACGACACACAATTTATTGGTCAGTCTGTCAGGTCGTATCACTGCGTGATGAGGTAAAAAGAACAAAGGTTTGTCTTTCTGGTCACAATTGTTTACATCGATTGGCTTTACGTGTCCTAGATCTTTATAATGTATAAACTGTAATATAACCGATCCTTACTAAACCTCCTTTCTATACTATATACTCGCTGCAGTGCAATTGCGTATAAATTAGATGGATCGATTTCATCTATCTGAACTTTTAACGGTATTTTGACCTGAAATATATTGTTTTGTAACGATACAGACTCTGTAAATATCCTCTCACTACACTCATGTTCAGGCAGTGACTCTTGATAGACTTCAGGAATCTTTTCTGCTTCCCAAAATTGTTGAACATAATAATCAAGCTTAGGTTCGACAATTGCGTGCATTGTGACGGCTGCATTGGAACTAGAACAACCGGTTGACGAGACAATGTATCCAAGCTGAGTGCGCCTTCAATTTTTCCATCTATGACTACTTTAAAGAATATATCACTGGCGAGCAGTAGGGAGATCTCCCCAGGGACGTGAAATTCACTGTCAGCAATTGAAATATGCTTCGGTATTATAAAGTTGCTCAGATCGATTTGTTTTTGAGGCAATTTAGATGTGATTTTATTTACTATAGAACAAGTGACATTTAGTTTAAAGTCACGAACTAATGATTCAATGAACAAATGGAGGCCTCTGCTAGAATGATTATTGTAATTATCACCTAATGTGCCAACCCTTTTATGTATATCAATTTGTGGCAATCCTAATTGATTGGCTAAAGCTGTTGTGCAAAATGAAACTTGGCTACCGCAATCTAGAAGTGTTCTCACGGCAAATTTCTTGTTATTCGCTCCAGTCACAACAACTTTAGCAGTTGGAAGCAGGACATTGTCGTTGGCTGCTTGTGCTACATGATAGTTGACCTTTTTGTCACATTCACCCTCCTGTGCTCTGCATGCAGGCTGCTCCTCCGTATGTACTAATGTATTTTGTGTGCTGGAATTACAAATGGAGCATTCGAACGCATACCGACATTTTTTTAATAGAGAGAGAACTCTTTTCAATAGAGTTAATGCATTGAATTTTGGACATTCGTGTAATTTATGATCTTTTGAACATATTTCACATTCCTTACTTTTGACAACATTTGATGTAGTTGCTACATTTGACGTAGTTGCAAAAGAGACAATAGCTTTGACATTTTTTTTTAAACTTTTTGACTTTGAAGACTAATGGGACTGGCCTCTAAACACGCAACGCGCTTATCTAAGAAGGTTAACAGTTCGTCTACAGTAGTCACCGTTGTAGTATCACGGTCTGCGTGGAATAGTCTTACCGTGAATGCATCAAGTTTTCTTAACAACACACATGCCAACATAGCGTCCCACTGACAAACCGGCTGCTTCAGGTTGTTTAGTGCCTTACAGTGTTGTCTCACTGCAGCCACGAAGTTCCTCAACTGTTGCGCTGTCCCTCATTGCACGTCTGAAATCAAGAAGACTGGAAACATGGCTGTTGATGATTAAACCTGGGTTGTCGTAGCGTTTTTAAGCAGTTCCAAAGCTGACTTATATGAATCACCAGTAATTGGCAAATTATCAATAAGTTGTAACGGCGCTCCTTTTAAATACTTCTTTAAGAAGCAAAGCCTTTGAATGTCACTTATTCTTGAATCCTGGCGATATGATGCAATATTATATCCATCGAATAGTGGTATGAAGAGCGCAGGCAACTTTGCCGCAGAGTTAAAGTTATTCCCGATCGGTCGCTCTCTCTGGAAATCAGATAAATTGAGTTTTTCCTCTATAGTGGACAAAAGTGATAGGTATCGATTCTCAGTTTCATCACTATCATCGACCTTTTGTTCTAAAACAATCAATTCTACCACTATATCTTGATATTTCGTCATAACCTCTTTGAAATTCTGCCGGCGAACTTGAAGGTTTTTCGGCGGTGAAACTTTGGTTTTCGCCTAGCCATTTTTCGATACGAGTTATGGTTGCCTTACACTGACCTTTCGAAGCAACTAACTTTTTTCATCGAGCTCTGCCATTTTCTTACACAATTCTGAATCCGAATCTGCACTTGTGTAATCTGACTCTGAATCACTTACCATGTAATTAAATATTTAGAATACCAAATGAAATTATTATGTACCTAAAGTATTCATTACATCGGTATCTATATTTTAATTGGATCAAGTGGTCGATCTGTTAATGGAAATTTTCACTTTGTATGACAGCCATCCATCACTGACTTCAAAAATGTATTTTTTTTCTCATTTATTTATCCATTGTAAAATTATTGTAAATTCTTGATGAAGTATATAAATTTGAATCTTGCATTAAACTGAATATGTTTCGGAACCATGTTAAGGTTCTAAGAACTATTATTTATTAGCAATGAAACATTACACATTGTTTAATCTTTAAGTTTATTATAATGACAAACATAGCTTTTTTATTGTGTCATAGACATGCTACATGAAAAGTTGAATATTCAGCTCTACAGAGGTTGGCAGTTTGATACTAGAAAATGGTCCTTTTAATGAAAAAGTTTCTCATTAACTAGTTCAGTATTGCCGAGATTTATTACGCTGTAAAAAAAAGCGGGAGAAAATTCTGATCATCGTTTGGTGTTTTTTGTACAATTGTGCGTAACTTTACAAAAAATACGTTAATTTGATTAACTTTTTTTAATACGTTGTACTTGTTCTATTTTTCAGAAAAGCATGAAGCCATCATCAGGAAGGCTCACTTACTGGTCTTTGCAGTAATGTGCTATAATCAAACCTTACGAGTACCCTAGCTCGCAATATTAAATTTGATTTTGTTTACTTAAATATTGCGAAATAGCTACATAAGTGAATAACTCTACCCATCCGCGAATTGGTTCCATACCCGACGCATTACAAAAAAGAATAGAATGTGTCCATTGAATTCTCTAAAAGCTCGCCTCTGCGGCATCGTAATTTTTTATCGGCTATCCCAGAGGAGCATTTTGCCCCTGAAACTGCCACGTACGTTGCCAAAAATGGTTTCGGCTGTTTTATGGTTGATAAAACCTGAAAAACGTTAGTTGATAAACTACTTTCGCATGAGTGGTCATAATACATAATTATTATAAATCCGCAATATATTTATGACATCGTATTATCTTATATTATATTTATGGGTATGACCGCGAAAAATTTTACAGTAACATTCATGATATCATAACACGTTACGTACATGACCATCACAAAGCTTGGTGTACATAAGTCTTTAACAGTCCACTAGTCAGTGGGCATATATGCCAGTTCATAGTATGGAAGTATAACATATTTTTTTAAATCAAAACTGTATTGAATAAAATATCTGAAACAAAAACAATGTAATTTTTCTTAAAAACAATAATATAACGTTTTAAGTGTCGAAGGAAAAAAGGGGATGCAGCACCGCGTGTGTATCTTTCATTGCCATCTAGGAAACTGGGACCATTATTAATTAAAAACTCAATAACTCGTCATTAATTACAAAGCATTGGATTTCCCCTGTTGTTTTATTTGTTTAGTAACTGCCTAATTTTTTATTTTCTTCCGACTATCATTTTAAAATTAAAACATGTCATTTTTAAAAGGAACAACTATATTTTCAACATTTTTTGTAGGTACTCGTTATTGTTTTTTTTAAAGTAACAGTGGTGCTAATTATAATGGTATTTAACTAAAACAATCTTGAGAAATTAAAACACACACTTAAAAATAAATGTGGTAAATATCATCTTTCAGAAAATAATCTTTTTCACAACACTGCTCGGATATATGGCCATATATGGTCTTGTTTGGGGTCACAAAACGTCACTTTTAAGGACAGACCAAAAATGTTTTTGTCAGCGTGTTTGCTGATTGGTCGAGAACATTGTTGTCCAACTTTAAAAACCAATGAAAATCAATCAATCAATGTTTGTATCATAGCTCCTTAAAATGAAAAATTGAAATCGACCAATAAGAACACACCATTTTGTGTCGTAAAATATTAGGTGTATTTTTGCTAAAAGATACACAGACTAAAAACTATGTCACTGCTTTTTTTTAAATGTAATTCAAACTTGGCCCCTAATCTCGAACCACTAGAGATGAAATTACATGGGAGATATGGCGAAACAAATACAATTTTATATGGAGTTGACATCTTCATCTTCTTTATTAATCTCGGGTGCCACGAGAATAGGGGTCCAGATTAAAAAAAAGTTATCTATGGTAAAATTGGCGGTGATCTCACATTAACATGAATTAAAATTTGAGTTTTGAATATGAATTTTTATTTTATTTCCTCTCAGTAGTTGTGAAAAGCACTATGTCTGCCTCGGTAGAAAGTGCAATTTATGGACTCGTGCACTAGAGGGCCTCAACTACGTTTCGGCCCTCTTATATGACTCGTCCAAAAATCGCGTACTTTCTATACTCTGCAACAATGTACTATTGAATCTTTAATTCAACTTTTTTACAATACAATCTTCAGGTACAACATCATAATCTACTTTCTTAGTTGCAATGAACTTGAGTGTTGGTTTTTTTATGGTTTTTAAAAACCTTATAGTATAAAGTGTTTCATTCTCACTAATAATTTCTTCAACGAAACCTATATAATATTTCCATTTTTTTTCATGAAATATCTCACAATTACACTATTATCAAGATTATACGGTTTTTCTTTGGTTTCATTATTATTATTATCTCCGTAGCTTCTATTAATATTCTCGCCTATACCTGTAAATCATTATACCTTACACAGTTTTTTTTCTTTAGACTTAAACAAATTTTACCTGCTTTAGATTTACAACCAGTTTTTCATAAGAAACTGTAGAATCGTGTAATGGATACTGGCCGTTCTTATCAGTGCTGCTGTCATCAGGATTGATTCTCTACAGGCCTGGTCGATGTTTTTTCGCGGTACTTTGTTCTATTCAACGTGCTTGATGTAGACGGTACAGGATTATCGTAACTTATGTTTTCCTTGTACGATTTTCTACTGAGTAGGTTAAAGTCTTTGCCTATTTTTTGCATTTTTTGAAGTCCTAATGGTCCAAAGTTTTGTAAATTGTCATATGCCATGTTTTTTGACATGTATCGAACCTCAGATAGGATAGTCACTTTTACTTTTTTGTTGTCTGTCTGCACTTCAGTCATGTCAACATCTCCACTTATTTTTGTCTTTAAATTAGATTTATTTGTTTTGTTTTTAACATTTTGGTTATTAATTATCTTTACAAGCTGGTGATTCTTTGGGTCAAAGCAATCACAATAACCTCTATGCGAATCACCACAAAAGCAGCTTAAACATCTAAATCGTAGAACGATAGTTGTTTCAGTGTTGGTTATTTGGTGTAGATTCATTGTCTGTGGAACGGGTATCAGATTTTGCTCTGTAGAGTATTCAGCGATGTCAGTTTCTTGTATATAGAAAGACATTACAGATGTGTCAGAGTTTTTGCGAATTGTATAGGCCGTGTAAGCGTATGGTATGTCGATGCCATGTTTAACACAGTCATAAAGTCATCGTTTGAGACCCCCACCAACACCGTCGGCAGCTCTCTTTCCATGTGCAGATTCACTGAAATTCTAGGTTGAATGGGTGAGTCCCATCTCTTTCATATTCTTCATAAACAAAAAGAAGTTCTTTTTCTGTTTGTACTGCGTCACTGGCCCGTCAGAAAAGAAATGCACTGCAATAACGAGCGGAAGTTCTCTACTCACGTATTCTAATATAGGTTTTAAATGTGTCCATATTGCCTCAGGGCCATTAGAGGGCGATAGCGAAGCGAATGATTGTGGCTTCATACCTTTGAAGTACAGAATGCCAGTATGGATATTTACCTGACATTTTGATGAACCGAAGTTTATGGACTGCACTTCAGTTGCCAGTTTGAACACGTAATTCTCACTTAAGTCGCTATGAATGGCCACTTCAGTAGATTTTAAATGTTTAATACACGATAAGTATTGTGAGTATTGATGCCTAATATTGAATACATGTTTTTTCATCACTTTAAGTTCTTCATTAAACGATTTTTTCAGTGATTCTAATTTACCCCGAATTTCTTTTTTAATCATCTTATTTGTGTTCACCTTTTTGCCATCATTTTTATTAATATATTCATGTCTCTGTATAGAAAATTCTTCCCAAGTAACAACTTCATTCATATGTCTAGTATCCCCGTTACATTTAATTCATTTATTTTTGCACATTGAACATTCTCCATAGGACATTCTTTAGAATCCAATGCACATACAACTCCTGATAAGATTTCCTTTAAATCTGTAGTTTCAATTATTCCTAAAGAATGTAATTTCTTAATTTTTAGGTATATGTTTTCATGTTTTACGCACCCACATGTTTCTCGATTAGAAAGTTTCGGTGAGATTACATAGAATGGCTTGTACTTTTGGAACGATGATTTTTTTGCTCTACTTCCTTCTGCTCTGTACTTTTTGTAAAGCTCCTTCAATGTGTCTAATAGGTATCGCCTTTGATTTTTAATTTTACCTTTAGTTTTATACTCTTTTTTCCCAGCTGTTGCTCGGCTTACATCGTCTCTATTATATAACTTTATTATTTCGTTCATCATAATAAAATTCTTTCTTATTACGTTTTTCGTTTGACGAGCCCGACCTTTTAAACCAAACACAAAATTCGTAATTTCAGTCTTTCTGTTATATTTTTTTATAACTTTTTTGTCAAGGCATTCTTTTAAGAATATTTCGTTCTTCGTTTTTCTTGGTTTCCATGTCTTGAATAGCATTTACTAAAACAT
Organism: Acleris literana; assembly: GCA_946894065.1. Taxonomy (NCBI): domain Eukaryota; kingdom Metazoa; phylum Arthropoda; class Insecta; order Lepidoptera; family Tortricidae; genus Acleris; species Acleris literana. Next base: position 48,932,489 of record OX335668.1, read on the forward strand.
TATGAGTTAAAAGCTGTTTTTCAGCTTTTCTTTTTCTTCTTCAGAAATGTTAGGCATGTTTTTGTTCTATGAAACTGTTACTCTTAGATAACTGTGTGAGTCTGCTTACATCTTGAATAATGAAACGAGGTTCAGACGGATTTTCATTTTCATCCAGAATGATGACCTGTGGTTCAGATGCTTTTAGTTTCAGTTCATCTATAACTCCAATCATTTTTTTATTCTTCTGCATATAACGCTTACATTTTTTTTTATCTTTGAATTTCCAATGCTATTTTTTTACTGTCTCTTCATAATTTATTTTTTTGGGCCGCCCGCCCTCTTTGTACTCTTTTTCTCATCTTAGATCTTTTAGTATCTAAATCAGCACTTTTACGCTCGTTATCAGGGGTAACATTATTTTTATTGTTTGATATAGTATACGAGTATTTTGTCTTCATTCTGTGAAGTTTTGACTGAATCTCCACTGCTTTCTTTTCAATACTTTAACTTCTTTGGAACATTCTTTAATTTTCTTCCGCTTTTTATTCCTCTCTGCATTTTTTGTTTTTATTTCTTCGTATTTCGCGGGATTTTCAAGTCTCATTAGCTCCTGGAATTCTTTTTGCCTTTCGGCATTCGTCAACGCCATCTGTGATTAAATTTATTTTTTAAAACGCTTGGTAGTTAAAATATGTAACATAATAATTAAGTAGCTGTTTCGTTGATCTCTGCCTAATACCCCACTCTGGGAATGAAGACGTGAGTTTATGTATGTATGTATGCAAATTTTTTTTTATAGACTGGCATAGAATATTTTAGTTAACTAAATACAAATAGGTATGGTTATTACCTGACTATTTTTGTGTGAGGTACAGTCAGCTGCAAAGGTATGGTAGCGTCCCAAATTGGCCCAATGTCTTAATATATGGTAGCGTCCCAAGTTGACCCAATGTTTTAATATATGGTAGCGTCAAAAGTTGGCCCAATGTTTCAATATAATATATGATCCGCCTGAAAAATTATTCTTAACAATATTTCATCTCTAAAGGCACTTTAATTTGGTTCACTAATGATTTACCAAATAATCATTTGACAAACTATATCATTTTACAAACTTTCAATTCGCAAAGAAGTACTTCCCGCCACATTTTTGTTGTAAAATATTGATGACCACAGTACATAACCCTCAGGGCGCTAGTCCGACTCGCGCCGTTTTTTTAATTAACTCAATTGATTCACTATATGTAAGACCGGTCGCGATGTACTAGGCGCGCATAAAACGGACATGGTGCGTGTGACGTTCTTGTAAATAAAGAGAAATCGCGCGAACGAGAACTGCTTTGAGTTTATGATGCCCGGGTACTTTTGTGGGGTAATTGTTTTACGCGCACTTTTTTATTTATTATTTTTATGTTCTAGTATCAAACTGCCAATTAGAGCTGATTATTCAGCTTTTCATTTAGTTATAAATAAAAAGCAATTCAAATTGTTTTTTTTAATAATGTGGCTCTTTGCAGAAATCCTAATGGAGTCAAAATAGTTTTCACTTTCATATATTTTTTTGTGCCATGTGACATGTAACCTTTTCTTGCTTACCTCTGTAGTCTTTTTGAAGGCTGTCCACAGGTCTGTACCATGATAACATGATATGTAATGGAATTTCATACTTACTTACTCGACACTTTTTCATTCCGAATTCAAAACCTCTCCACTTACCGGACACTTTTGATCATTGACTGGTAATTCTTAACTTTCTGGTGACTTTTTAAGGATGTAATGGCGACTTTAGGTATGATTTAAAAAATATATATTTTAAGGTATTTTTTCAGAATTACCACTAATAATCATAATTTTATATTATTTAAATGACATTGGAATAGCAGGAAACGTGAAATAGTTAGCAAATCAAATAAATTTTAAGACTGCGCCATTTTTGTTTTTGCGGACGCCCTATTGGTTTATCGCCTAAAATTGGAGCCTAAGCATATCACTTCGAAGTCGGAGAGGAATCTACCGACATCTCGCACACAACTAAAAAATAAATGGACACCACTAGGTACCTACAATACGTACAATCGAAAAACTTTACCCTTTTTTTGAGGCAGTCGAGAAAATATGTTTCACCCGTTCATTTATACTAATCTTATACTTATTCACGGTCAACTAATCAATTTAATCTGCTCATGGAATTTCACTAGTGTGTCCTATGCCTATCAATCGGTCATGACTGTAGCGTTACACATTATGTAACACATACATTATGTAACACATAGTTATATTCATGACGAAAAACGCGTGCGACATTACCTAAAATTTTAATTTATCTTTGATGTGAATTGCCATAGCCTACGAAGTAGTTTCATTCTTTTGTATAATAGTAAACCTGCATAAAGACGTATGATAGTGAGACGTAAAATATGTACTTACCTAGCAATCGAATACATAAAATACACTTTTTTCGAGAGACAAATCAATCGTCGACGCGAAACACAATTTCACTCGAAAAGAAAATGGACGAATTTTCTTTTAATTTTGCCATTATGGTCTACGATGCTGCCAGTAAAGTAAACAACAGAAGAGTTTAGATTATTCTTATTAATAGTATGCCTATTAAACGTTACTTTCATGACGTTACACACGTAACAAAATATTGGACACATTAAAAAAAAAAAAAAAACTTTATTTAATGAAAGATTTCTTTGAATACGTAGGACAAGCGTCACCGAACTTTAACTAAACTTCAAACTACGGGATAGGCATTCCATTTGGAAGTTCAAGGTAGTTTTTGTTGCAAGGGTGATAATTGGACAAACTATTTTTATATGGGAGTCAAAGGAGTAGTACTTACCATCGAAAAAAATACAATAAAAAAATATCTGCAAGAGATAGCTTAAATATTGTGGAGTGGTCTAAATTGACGCAATGATACTTTTCATTGCAATGTAGAAGAAATCCCAAATATCAAATAACGTTGATTGTGTAAGAAAAATGAAATGGGAACAGGCAAAAAACCATCCATGTACAAGTTTTCGCGGTCATACCCTTATATTTATTTTATTCATATTTGCAACCTGTCACTAATACACTGATAAACATCTTAGCCTGATTTTGAAAAAAGTGGTTACAGTATTATCTTATCAACAAGTTTTTAGAGTTGTTTGTAATTTTTACTAAATTAAAATAAACTTGTCACGTGTTGTCTTCAGCTCCATGTACGCCTTCCAAGGGTCCGGGACTCCTATAGTCCCATGATTGGCCAAGACATACAAATAATAATAATATAGTACGTACCTATTAATATATTCCGTTTTTTTTAAATATCTGAAATAGAGCAAGAAATCTCTTTAAAAAAAAAATGGCTTTTAATGGAACTGACTGCAGTCCGGTGGGAAACTTTATATGGAGATTTCTTTAAGGATTTTATAATAGGTGTCTTAGTTACTATTTTAGAACCACTACCTGGTGCATTTCCGTGTTATGACGTCATCAAAGGTGGCGGGCGGCCACTCGATCTCTGAACTGCTTATACCTGTTTCCCTTGGTCACGCTATTTCTCGAGTACCTACAGTTCGACCGATTTGAATAATTTATTTTTTGTTGTATTTGTTATTCTCAAGACGAGGTCAGTATGAAATAATAATTAACAAAAAGCAAGCTTCCAAAACCCGACTGTTGCTAACCAACTTTAAATTGTTATAAATCCTAAATGATCATTGAAAATGAAAAATGATGAAAAAAACCTAAAGATGATTTTTGGATCCCTATTCAATAATACCCAACTTGTCATACTTGGTCGTTTTTTTATTTTATTTGCACAATATGGCGTCTGGTTGCCGCCATATTGAATTTTGATTACTGTCATATCTTCAGTGACACTCACCAGATTAAGACAAATCGATTGGCATAAGAATCATCAAAATCGGACAACGGGTTTAGTTTTTATAGTGCCACAAAGGAACAAACATAGATATATAGGCTGTGCAACTCATTACCCTCCTCCTTCGGCAGTCGGGTAAAAAATACACCCGGGCGGCGATGGGCACGGACAGCTAATACTTGATATTTTTGCATGAACCTAACGTCAGTATGTGTAATGTAGACGCTCGGTAATCCGGCAGTTTTACACAGCCGAATGCCGGACTAGGTCTCATGTTGTTAAAATGATTATTAGTATTCTTTTTTTATCTTTCAATTATTCCTAAACTTTTCGGTTGCATGTACATTATATTTACAGTAAAAAGTTCTTATGTAACTAACACGATCGTCTTTGATTATCTGACAAATATATTATGAAGAAACTCATTTTGATTATTTTTGACGTTAGTTATCTTGTCATAACGTTGTGAAAAATATTAAAATGCCTAGTTATCATGCTTATCCGTACCATAAACTTATTATACTAAGTAAGTACTTAGTATAATAAGTTTATGATCCGTACACGCATGTCCGGCGAACGGATATGTCAGCGTTCTATTTTACCTCTCAGAGTACTGTGCAGACGCAACCACTCCTTTACGAACGTTATCCGGACTGTCCATCCCCTCCATGTGGAATAATAAACAGTACTGTTCAAAATTTAAGATAATATGGTTAGTTCTCAGTCCCAGTGCATGCCAAGATAGAAGCCGGTGGCTACGGCACACTGGGTTTCGAACACATTTTTTTCGGTATTTTGAAACATGAGCATTGAGCATTGAGCATATGAGACGCAGCTGCGAGATTTGGCACGAGCTGAGATGGAAGTTATTAAATACCGCAAGATTACATAGAATTTATATGGCCGAACTGTTACATGACGTCACAGTGCATATCGGATCTCTCTGTCCAATCGATGTCTAATTAATTAGAAATAGAAATAGAAATAGAAATAGAAACATTTATTCGACGATCACAAGAAAAAAAAAACAAAATAAATTGAACATAAAACAAACAATGGCAACACAGAAAACAAAATTAAACAATGAAGAAAAGGAATAAAATACAATTGTAACATAATGTTGCCATGGGTGATTCTGTGACGTCGAAATTGACAATTAGCATGTTAAAATGCTTGTATCATCCGTATTTTTTTATTGATCACATAAAATGAATAAACACAGTACTAGCAAATAATAAAAGATATTGAGATGTACAAACAGATTGACGGTCATAACAAAGAGGATGACTATGAAATGGAAAACAAAACATAAAAATAAAGGTCCAAATCTATTTAGCTAACAAACTTAAATAACAAACGAAAAACACGTACCTATTGTTACGTACGTGGGGGTAGGTAACTGATAGAAATGCACAAATACACCGATAATCAAAAGTAGACTTTAAAAAATAAATGTTTGAAAATGTTGTGTCGACCACAACATTTTCAACAAAAAGCCGACATCAGTTGGACTAACCTATTAGGTGCCTACAATTTTAAAGAAGTTATTTTATTGCGTTTTTGAAGGCGGTTTTTTGTTTTACAAAACATTTATTTTACTTTATACTTTTTAGTGATCATAATACGCTGTTACGTAGTCCCACTTCTTAGTTGAAATGAAACTTTAACTTATATCAAGCGCGCCGCAAGCAACGCCGCGGGAAAGTCATAGTAATATTTGAACAAGTTAATATTTTTCGTTGTAGGTAGTCGCTCAACTATCTTATCGCCACCCTTGAAATCGGTACCGTTAAGGAGTTCCGTTGGCCATCTGTGGTCTTCATCATCAGTTCCACTTCACCAAATGATACTTTCTGAATGCAAATGCTGGACTTGTTACTAAAAATACTAAAATCGCTGTATGTATGCCTACAATATTTGAGAAGTTCCCTCAATTCCTCACGGATCCTCTCGGGACCACCTCGAAAGTATACTCTATAAAAGCAAAAAAAAAAAATTGACGTCGGTCGACAACTGACGGAGTAATCGGTGAACATACATTAAAAAAAAAACATACAGTGGAACGTATCACCTCCTCCTTTTTTGAAGTCGGTTAAAAGCGCACTCACTTAAACCGTTACAAAACAATTATTGCATAATAAACTTCGAATACTCAGTTACATCGCTCTTGTTCGCACTGTTCGCTTTCCAAGTAAAGACTGCTTCCCCGCAATCGCGGTCTATCTTTTATGGTTCCCGTGTCCGACCATTCCAGAACGCCTTCCGGAATGTTCGATGTACTTCGCCCCGCCGAGGACGATCGAGACTATTCGTTGCTGGAATGTTCTACCCCTTGCTACCTTGTTTTTGTTTAAAATCACGACGTCCTTGGTTCATGGGTCTGGAATGTTCTGCGTATTGCTGTCTCATTTCCAATCGTCTTATCTCTTTCACACGCTTTTCGAAGGTTCTCAGTATCGCTGTCTCTTTCTGATTGTGTTATCTCTTTCACATGCTTCGCGAAGGTTCTCAGTATCGCTGTCTCTTTCTAATCGTGTTATCTCTGGCACACGCTTCTTGAAGGTTCTCAGTATCGCTGTCTCTTTCTAATGATGCTATCTATTTCACTCTTAGTGGATAATTGCCATACTGAAATGTACAGTCGGCCCATGAAAATGTTAAGCATACTTGGAACCTTGTCGCATTGAAGTGGCACTAAACTAAAATGTCATCATGGAAAGGGGTTTGGGTAACACTGTTGTCATTTGTAAAAGTCATACATTATCAAGGTGAGCGGCCATTCGTAAAAGTCGTAAATTATGATAGAATTATTAAAAATAAACATATTTTATTATGTAAGGTAATACTCCTAAGTGCATCGGAGCCGAGATATTTAAATATTCATACTTGGGCGTACTTTTGTACTAAAAATTTAATACTTAAATCTTTAAAATCTCCGCTCCGATATTACTTAACGCCATAAATTATATATATCTATGTGTATTTAGAGGTCCTCTAAACAACTATGTAAAAATCATCCGTGACCGCTGAAAAAAAAAATGACAATATTCTTCAAACAAATTTACCCAATGCCCTTTCATATATTAAACTCTGTACATAATCCTTATTTCACGGCGGGAATTGCAAAAAGGCCAACGAGAAAAGTCATGTCAAAAAATAGTACATTAGTGCCTAGGCATGGAAGCCCGCAATTGCTGTTCCTGCCGAGGCAAATATAGTGCTTTTCTCAAAAATCGCAAGAAACAATTTGAGTTGGAGTCAAATCTTCATCGCTTGAACTCATTTTTTGAATTTCATACAAACAGAAACTTCATGTGAAAAAACCATCACGCCTTACCGCCTTTTTGTTTATAACAAGGAAAAACACAATTCTTGTTTTTAAAAAAACATAAGCTATTCCAGACACAAATAAAAATGTTATGTTTCGAGTAAAATTTGGATGTATAAGACTTGTGCCCTCATTTTATTACTGCCCTTTTCACTTTTTAAAAAGTTACAAGCTAGATAGTAATGGAATTTGTATGCAACATTGCGGAATTGTGTAGCGAGCACGCAATGTTTTTTTTTTTAATTTGGGAACTGTCATTAAACTATGTACTTCGCGTCTCAATATGTAGATAGGAATGTCAACATTTCCGGACATTTTTGAGAAAAATCTTTTTTATTCATAGTTTTATTCAAATCTTTATACGTCAGACGTCAAACAATTTTAAATAGTTACAAAAAAATCGGAATCTATTACGGATTGCTTACGAACAAAATGCTTTCTTTCCGGCCAAGCACTTCGCGGAGCATTTTGGCGTTTGCCCACAAGTAATACGGAACAATTTGCACTCAATGGGCTTACACCACAGGCACCTCGCAAAAAAACCATTTCTATCAGAAACTCATAAAACAGCCAGAATGAATTTCGCTACCCAGTACTTACTGACTGGAGTAGAACTGTTTTCACCGATGAAAAAAGCTTTAAGTCAAACGATCACGGACGCTTGTCTCTCTGGCGATACGATAGAACCAGATACACGGAAAATCGTGTCATTCCTCTTAGGAATTCTGGCCGTTTGACAGCAAACATGTGGGGATGGATGTCTGCTGACGGCGTCGGCTTGCTATGTTTCATATCCACACGGGCGAATGCCTTGATTTATGTGGATATCCTCGAAGAGGTAATATTGCCCACTGTGCGTAACGTGTATCCCGTTGAAGACTATCCAGAAATAGACTTTATACCAGACAATTGCCGATACATACAGCACACGTCACGAACGAGTGGTTCAGTCAACATTTGGATGTCAAAAAAGTCTCATTGCCGGCAATGTCGCCGGACCTCAATCCAATCGAAAACCTTTGGGGTCTAATGGTTCAGCGGTGGGATCATCGCAACGAAAGATCTAAAGAAGCCATTTCTAGCCATTGCATGCAAATATGGGAGCAAATGCGGGGAACGGACGTTGCTCAACGGCTTGTAGGCTCTATGAGAGGGCGGCTTCAGGCGGTAATAGACGCAAGAGGAGGATATACGCGTTATCAATTATATATTGCTTATCAATTTACGTTAAGAACTTTATCTGTTGTCAAATAAAATCGCACATAAATATTGCGTATGATTTTAAAAACGGTTTAATTTATCGGCCCTTTACTTTCTTAACTTCAACCTCTTATCTGATCGAATATTTTGATAGGAAAGTAGTCTTTATAACCCTTGGAACATGAATGTTTTTTCTATCTAACTATTCGATTAGATAAGAGGAAGAGAAAGTAAAAATATATCTGTAAAATTTCAATCTGCGATGAAATGACTCCACGTGACAGTTAATCCAATCCACATAGATGCATGAATTGGACGAAATTGGACTTTACTAGCATAACGATAAGAGCCTGTGTCTTATTGTAATCATGATAAAACCCAACTTCGTCAATATATCTTAAATCTTTTCTAGTTGTAGCATCGTGGATTTACAATAAAGTTCGTAAGCTTTGTATGCTTCTATAAATTCTCTGAACCTATCATGATCCGATGTCAAAAAATCTTGCCAATATTTACGAGTGTAATATACTTGAACTTTTTCATACATATCAGCAAGTACTTTGAGGTTCTGACAATTACTGCCTTAAATTGTGGAAGATTCTAAAAAGAAAAAACCTATTTCACTTCTTTTGCGTGAGATTCGAACCCGGGACCTCATATTAGAAAGCAAGCGACTACCAGTAACGCCAAAGGTTCCATAGTGGTTGAAATTACGCTACCTTTTTTTGACAAATTAGACATAGTGCCTTAATATTTCATTCTAATTTGATTAAGAGAAATCTATCAAAATCGTGTAACAAAGACAAAAGTATGCAATTTCACATTGACAAGAAGAATGTCATAACAATCTGTTCTAATTTTAAATAGTTGACAACGTATTCATCACGCATATCACTCTGCCTTAATCTAGTTTAATTTGACAAAGTACTAAAGTGCTCAACATTTTCATTGGCCGACTGTACTTCAAAGGCCCATAAGGGGTCCTGAAAACGCCTGAAAATGGGTTTTCAGGTTATGGCGTAATCCGATAGAGGGTGGCCTGAAACCGGCTGAAAGCTTATTTCAGGCGCCTGAATACCACGGCAAGTTGGTCGAAATTTTGATAATCTGGTATGTGATAGAGCTACCTCTGAAACGGACTGAAACGATATTTCAGCCTGCTAAAAACGCTTGTAAAGCACTAAAATTCACGATTGAAAAATGAGACCCCTTATCCCATAGGCGTAACACTACCCCCTCCTGAGAAATGCTCGTCCCGAGCATTATTCGTTCGGTAATATCTCGCCAACCGGTTAACGTGGACAACCTTGCAGGGAATTCGCTGTCTCCGCTGTATTCGATACGTAACGTCGATGATTTTAGTGACTACTTTGTAAGGCCCTTCCCAATTTGGTGATTTTCGGGTATTTCCCTTTTTTTCGCATGGGGTTATGCAGCCACACCAATGAACCTTCCTCGAACCCCACTTAGTTAGATTTTCGGTCATATCGTGTTTTCATCTTCGCACTGCAACTGGCTTGAAGTCCATGTTCACGAACGTGACTGTGAACATCGTCTATCCGGTTTCGCAAATTGCTGGCATACTCTGTGATCTATTTTAGCGAATCTGGAGGAAGTCCAGTTAAAAAGTCTGCAGGTAAACGAAGTTCTCTTCCAAGGTTCACGTAAGCTGGGGTGACAGCCGTACTTTCGTGAGTTGCTGACCTATATGACATCAGGAAGAGAAGAATATTTTATATTAATGATGTTTTTTTTTTATTATGTACTGGACTGAAGCTTTTCAGCCTACCTATTTGCCACATATTACTTAACATGTTAAATTTGATATAAAATACTTTTGTATCGAATAAACAGCTCGGTGAAGGTCGTCTTCACAGACATTATATAAACTAGAAGACATCACATTACTCCTCAGAATGCGTGGCAGCTTTACACACATAAAAGATTAACTCACACTAATACAAAAACAGGGACGTAGGTAACACGTAGGTACAGAGGTAACATAAAGCTGAAAATATTAACAGTATAAATAAATACTTTTATTAATTTTATTCTTGCAAAAGTTGTGTTATTCATGAACAATACCAGAACAAGAGAAAACAGTACACAGTGAGTTAGTTATGTTACGTTTTGAATTGTTTTCAAGGTAAGTACCTGTTACAAAACAATGCAATATAATAAATGAGTTAATGTCAAGCCAATTGATATTAGAGGGAATGGGAATACTTACGGTCTTGGAATCAGTCGATATGCCCAAGGCCAAGAGTACTAAAAGCTCATTGATGAAGAGATAGTATTAAAAATAAGTTTACCTTAACTGATGATCCTCATGGATGTTCATATGATTTAGTCGCATTTTATACACTTTCGCGGACCTCTTGTATGTATATGTAGTGGGCATTAGTGGCTTGTCATTATATTTTTTTGTAGGTCCAAGAAAAGTGACAAAAATAATGAAAAGAAAAATAAAACTAGTTTTTTTATTAAGTTTAAGGGTATGGTGTTGACTATAAATATGCATTTTGAAGTCTATTCTATTTTTATTATTGTCGATTTTGTTTGGGTACTCTAACTTGAATAGTTTACCTATAATTGCACTTTAAATGATATCCTAATTTTTTAACATTATCCGAAATAACTCGAAAACAAAAGAAGATCGAGGACTGATATTAAGCATACAGTGTTGTTAGGGCCTGCCAATACACCACCAAATCCCTCGTCAGGGGCCACTCTTGTTCGTTTAGCCTACTAGAGCCTTTCATCCAAATTAGTTCAGTGGTTTAAGCGTGAAAAGGTAATAAATAAAAAGACACTTTTATTATGGATTAGTACGAATCGATAGTATGGGTGAGGAAAATTCTACTTATGCCGGGTTTGTCTTCTATGAAGGACCATACTTCATTAACATCCTTTTTAGTTCATCCGCGAAGGCACATCAAGTCAGTGTTGCCAGATTAGCATTTTGTAAATCTGTAGGTTGAGGCTCAAAAATCCGTAGTACTACAGACTTTTTTTAAGCTTTAATAACTGACCTAAACATAAGGTGTGACTTTAACTTCGCCGTATTTGCCCAAATATTCGTGAAGGCGTGAAGTACAACCATTAAATTGTTATTTAGTGAAGCATAGTCTTTCAGAGTCAGTGATTGTCAAAGATTAGGTACCTGTGGATGGGATTAGGTTCCGTTATTCAAAAAAAAAAACAACATCCTTATTACGTTACGTATTTAGGTAAACAATTGAGTTTTTTTGGAATTCCGTAGATTTTTCAATAAAATCCGTAGGTCTGTGTACAAGGCTTGAAATCCGTAGATCTACAGACTTTTCCGTAGATCTGGCTACGCTGCTCAAGTTGACAAGATAAATAATTAAGTAGGTATAATAAAAAAATATACAAAAGCATACAGAAATACCGACGGAGTACCCATATATAAACATGTACATACATTAGATTCGAATTTCCTGAGCGCAATCACTTGAGTAATGGCTTAATTTGCAACTAGATTCTTCTATTTTGTCTTCATTTTGCATTATATAATGTTTAGGTTACAGACCGCAATCTCTCGGTAATTCTTTTATACAGTAGCGGCGTCGAGTGATGGCACTTTTGATAGCTGACAAATTTTATTGTTGTAAAAATTTCAGTCAAGTGCGAGAAGTATATTTTTAAAAAGTTTATTAAAGAAATAACGCATAAAAATAAAAGGTCATAAATTGTAGATCAAACTCTCGAAATAAAATGTGTGGCTAGAAGAAGTAGACATTGTCAGGAATTTGAAATTTTGTGCCAAAATATACAAAGTGTGAAATTATTGATAAATGAGTTAATAAATAATCAATAAACCACGTTAGTTCAGAGCTAGGACGCGAGTTTGCCAGCGGCGGTGACGTGAAAGTGTAGTGACTTCGTTGTCATACGTTGTTGTACCAGTCAGCGGTCCTTTGTTATCATCACGCGAATTGTTTTCTTGAGATGTTTTTTGTTAGTTATGATTAAAACGATGAACGCTAGAGTGCGAGCAAATAAAAACAACTTTAAGATGAAGCTAGTTACGAAATGCGTTTCGGTAAATTACAGCGCCAGCAGAACATCACTATTCCGGTGCCTGCAACAATGAAGTTTGACATCTGTTCCTTTATACGTGCTGTCAATATCTAGGGAACTTCATGAGCGAGCAAACTTCAAAAGTGCCATGACTCGATGACATCATAACTCGTCTCTTTTTTTGTTTTTTTACTACGGGCTGTGCTTCTTGTCAAATTCTTTCGTATGGCCTAAATCAATCTTTCCGATTTTCATGCTTTTAACACCATTTGCAGCATTTTTTGGTATATCGCTAGCACTATTCACGGTTTTTGGCTGCCACGACACAGGCCTAGCCTAGTGTGGGGATGATGTCAGCGACCAACTACTCGTACGAAGTTGGCAAATTAAAGTTATGACGGATTAAGAAGTAGACAAACGGCGCTATTTTTGCACTGTACTTTTTGGAAAATAAATATTTTTACTTACTTTACTTACACCTCCATTCCGTCAAGGATTGAAGTAAGTTCCTATTACTTCGTTTTGTTTTATTGCAACATTTTAAATAAATCCTTTTGAATTGTCTTCATTACCCTAGTTTTCATTTGGATATTTTTAAATTTTGACTTTCTCTTATTTGACACTTGACACTTCGGTAAAAGTTTAATTGCATCATTCTTTATTGAAATTTCCTGTCAAGAGACAGTTATGACATCGTTTATGATCGTTTTTAACCGACTTCAAAAAAAGGAGGAGGTTCTCAATTCGTCTGTATTTTTTTTTCTTTTTTTTTTAATGTTTGTTACCTCAGAACTTTCGACTGGGTGAACCGATTTTGAAGATTCTTTTTTTATTTGAAAGCTGGTGCTTCCAGATTGGTCCCATTTTTTTCAAAATGAAGATCTGATGGTGGAATCCATGAGGAATCGACGGAACTCTTCAAAATTTATAGGCACACCTATAGCGATTTTGGTATTTTTCATTGTAACTCGTGTATTTGGTCTTGGAAAGCACTATTTGGTGAAGTGGAACTGATGATGAAGACCACAGATGGCCACCGGAACTCCTAAACGGTATATATTTCGAGGGTGGCGACAAGATATTTCGATTAAGATAGTTGAGCGACTATGACGAAGCATATTTAGGTTTAAATATATGACTATGACTTTCCCACGGCGTTGCTTGCGGCGAGATTGAAATGTTCTTTTGTTTCTTGAGAAATGGGAGAATAACAGCATAATTATGATCACTAAAAAGTATAAAATAAAAAAAAGTTAAAAAAAACAAAAACCCGTCAGTCCAACTGAAGTCTGCTTTTGGTTAAAATATTGTTGGACGCCGACTTCAGTTGGACTGACCTATTTACCTACCATTTTAAAGAAGTTATTTTTTGCTTTTTGAAGGCGGGTTTTTGTTTTTTTAAACTTTTTTTTTTATTAACTTATTAAATATTCAGTTGAAAATGACACCGGTATAATCTATTATATCTGGGGCCTGGGGCGTCATGCTAGAACATGTTTTGAAAATATTGATGTTGATCACTTACTTTTGATGTTGACTGTACTTTGCTCAAGGTTAAAATCGAAGTGCCGTAATGCACGCTATAACTATGTATGGATATCTTGAATAAAAGACAATGAAGCAAATTAGTACACATTGTAATACCTACCTATTAAGTTTAACGTTACCCAGAAGAAGAATAAATGGCCACATCAAAACATAATTATTTTTAGCTCGTTTTAAAACTCACTCCGTCAAAAGAGCCAATTTTGACGTCCGCTAAGGCTTCTTCATCAACAGTGGTGGTAAAAGCGCATCACCTTTGATACACGCGCTCCACTGCTGACGCCTTTGACCTCTCAAAGCTTATGGCGTACAATCATCAGGGGTGTTATGCTCTTTAAAACGGCGTTCGGTCGGTCGAACGAATGAACGAGTGGACGCGGCGCAGCTCATTATTATAAATTATAAACCGGCGAGTTTAAGTAGTCCCGTCAGAGCGTACAAACACATTTTAGCGCGTGCATTCTCAACTAGGCAGCCTTATACGTTCGATTGTTCCACAGAAGCCCTGCTGCCTAATTGAGAAAGCACGCGCTAAAATGTGTTTTGTCCGCTCTGACGGGACTACTTAAACTCGCCGGTTTATATAAGCTGCGCCGCGTTAACTCGTTCACTCGTTCGTCCGACCGAACGCCGTTTTAAAGAGAATAAACCACTCCCGTGGCATTTAAAGTTTTTAGTAAAAGCATATGTGAGTTTTTAATTCATCATTATACCATTAAATACTCGTACTACGCCATAGGTAGAGTCTCAAAATATTTGGACTATCAACGTCAATTATTATAGACGTTAATAGTCCACATATTAACTAACTAATTACTAACTATTGTTCGTTATGATTTATACCGGAATCTGACAAAAATTAAATACAACATCTTAGAAGCAATATGGTTCTATCTTTCATCATTGAGCCATAAGTCAAATCCAATATTTCACCAACACATGAGTGCTCTCGAAAACAAACAGAGGTCATTTATTACACACTCAAGGGGGTCGCAGAAAATCGTGAAAACGTTTAGGATACCATTACGTTTTTGCGGTACTACTTGAGCGTTACATATTTTTCGAGGATCATTCAAATGTATTCCGCTAGTTATAAAGTATTTTGGCATATAACGAAGCACAGCTTGCTATTATATCTAGTTAATTAACTTCAAATTGTCCTAAAATATACATACATACATACATTAAATCACTCCTGTTTCCCAGAGGGATCGGCAGAGACCACTTCTTTCCACCTGCTACGATCCTGACGAATAAAATAAATAAAAAATATAAAAGAAATAATAAAAAGTGCAGTTGCACACTTCATTGGGCCAGATTTGGTGAGAAATTATACCTGTCGTTTCGCTCTTCGAACGATCTTCACTAACCTCATAGAAGGCTCGCGGTAGGAAAACCTCGCTATACCATTCGCTATAAACCGTTTTTCGATCTTTCCTTGGAAAAACGGCTACTGGTAGAGAATTTCGTGAAAGGACCATATTTTTTTGTTGCTACGACCACAAACTATTTTAGCGCGCAAAGGCGTGCATTAATTACCTGATGCTCTGAGATCCATCCATACTTTCACAGATGATTGAAGATGTCCCATTTAATTCAAGATGTTGTATCGGCACAGTCGGTTTCTATACTTTTCCACCAAAAGAATCGCTTGCCGAGGAGTGGTTGCGATATTGCGGGCCTAAAACCACGGTTAAATATGGTGAGTAGTATTTTATGTCCTGTTGTACCTAAATGAGAGGAAGCGCCTACTAAAAAAACGCTTATCAATATTCAAGTTCTCATAATCCATAGCCCTAATATTTAGAACTTATTTTTTATTTTGTTATGGGTATAGTCGTGTACTCGTATTTACCATTCAACGTTCAACATTTAAGTGCCGGTGGTCACAGCACATTGCTCGTAGAACTTATACCCGTACCTACGTCAAAATGCAGCAACATGTCTATACGTTTTTTTTTATAGAGAACAGTAAATGGTCAAAACGTCAAACCTATATACATAGTCTTAAGTTTATACATACGAGCAAATATTTTAAAATCACCCCGATTTTAAAGTTTGGAAATCTTCGGTTGACGGATATGACGTAGTACGTGTCCACTTACGTGACTACTGCTTCTCGGAAGAGAATACCAGGCGAAGTATATTATTGTACCATGAATAATTCATTAAAAAAAATAAAACTTAAATTAGAAAGTCAAATTACTAGGAGTGCATAAACATTAAAAGTAACCTACAGTGCTCAGTCATCCGCGCTGTGTCGTGTGCGCCCGCCCGCCCGCCGGTGCCCCCAATTTGCACTACGCTCCCCTAATTACCTTTGTTCTCCTGGTACTTTATATAAATATGCAAACACTTTGGTTGGATGCACGGCTTAATATATTTAAAAAAAAGCTATCTAGCCTGTTCATAAACGCAGCCACCATGTTTACACTAAAATTTTTAAAAAAATAGTTTATTGTTTTTTTTTAAAACGCATAGTGGCAGAATGTCATGATGCCTGTGCCACAAATTTATGTGGAATGGAAATTTAAAAAAAGCCGCACCTGAAACGTCATACTTGGCGGCCTATTATAAGGAACAAAACATCAATATTTCATTGCATGTTTGAGAAAAGATAATTATATAAGTAAGAACGAAAATAAATTTCATATAATTTCGTCATTTAGATAATAATAATTAATATGTTGTACGGCGTATATATGTTTTATCCACACGATGCAGATGTGAATTGACCAGACCTCATACGTTTCCGTTACATCATGCTCACATTTGTCGTCGGGCCTAGTGAATATAAGTAACAGAAAAAAAAACATACGTACTTATATTTCGAGAATTTATTGAAAACCAGGCTTACTCGTACAATAATTATGGTCAGTTTTTGACGAATGTGCGACATTATCCTGGCTGGGAGGCCATCCATATTTCTTGCATTTCCAAGCCACAATCATGAATGTCCGCATCACTTTCGGTTTCACTATCACTATTAATTATAAAGGGTTCATTAAACATGAGTCCGGTTTTAAATAACCTACGCACATGTTTACAATGTTTTTTCCACTCTTGAACTGTGATCGCTTCAAATGCATGGTCAAGGATGGGGAGACTTACAATTCTTTGACACTTCATGCACGTACCTTGCTCTACAATCCGATACCTCATTAAGCTCCATCGGAACCTTACGGTTAGATTGGGATTCTTTTAAACAAAACCCCAACTTATTTAAGTTATAAGTTAAGACAACACGGTGAGTACATTTTACAATATACTAATGTAATAATTTTATTGTGGAGTTCATGCGGAACTAAAATTTGAGAAATGCAACGTAGGCAGGGAAATCTAACGCGACAGCAAACATCATTGATAAACTAGGGTTAGGTAAGTGGATTATTTTTTATACCCCTCTTGAGTTATTAGTTTTAGTTAATTTATAATTAAATAGGTAATTAAATCCATTTTCATTTCAATTTCCATTATAGAACAAAATAGTTACGCTGCTATATACCCTTATAGGTGCTCTATAGTATTTGTGACGAAAACGTCGTCGCCGTTACGGAATAAACAACGAAATTAGGGTTCCTTACAAGAACAGTAAAATCCTTTCTCATGTAAGGCACCAGGAAACAAGATAATTATTTACATTATTTTTTTATTCCAGTGTCTTTAAAAAAAGAAAAATGCCCTTATTTCTGGACACCTTATTGTAAATTAATTCAAGTAATTAACTGAGTTGGGATGGCCTTGGAGGAAGACACATTTTGCGTTATCTAACAAATGTAGTTTGAGCGGATTTCACAGTGATTTCTTTTTACCAAAACACTTTATCATACATGTATCATTTTGTCCGGAAACATTTGACGTACTTGCTACCTCCACTTGGTTCTAAAAAGGAGATTCTAAATTTTTTTAAGGTCACATTTGTTATATAACATTCGTATTTTGCTTCTTTAATGCGTCCTATTTGAGTTGTAGAAAAGTCATAAACTTTGCTTTATCACTAAAATGGATCACAAGTACTATAATTATCTGTTACACAATAATTCTCCGTTATAAAGGGTCTTCGTAACTGGTATATCAATAACACTATAAAAGGTATCTGAAATCTACTATAGTTCAATTAAGTCATAAGAATGAAATCTGAGAAACACTGGAAAAGGGCCGAATCTTAAGTACTCGAAACCGACGTGCGTGCTTGACTCGGTGTATGAATGTGGAAGAAGCGAGGGACATTTGTCAGGATCATAGCAGGTGGAAGGAAGTCGTCTCTACCTACCCCTCTGGGAAACAGGCGTGATTTTATGTATGTAAATTAGGGAAATGGGTAGGTAGTTACATTGAGTTTAGGTTTTGATTAAAATTTATTTTTACGTGGTTTTTCTTATTTTTGAATACAAAGTATATATGGGTAAATAAATTAATAAAGTTAATAGGTCAATAAATTAATATTGGTAAGTGTTTTTTTTAAATATTATGTTATCAAAAAGGTAGTGTTTATTATTTAATTTTGTGGATTTAAGGGATAAAGCTCCATTTTTCTCTGTTTAAGATTGTGCTTTAAATATTCAGAATATGTTAGTATATACATATTTCCCACCTATTGGGTATCAGTGAGAAAGTGTTGATTAGTTAATATTACATTTTTCTTATTTTAATTTTGTTTGTGTTGTAAATATTTCGAATATAGGTACTTACGTATTTCCTGTTGTAAATTTAAAAATAAATGTTACCTTTTATGCTTTTAGCATATTACCTTAGCCTGGCTGGTGTTGTATTTAGTATTTGACCCATCAATGAAGCAGGTACTTAACTTGTGGATTTGGGTTATTAGGTTTTTTTTTTAAAGAGAAAACTCAAAATGAATTACCTATGACGCGAAAAAGTCATTCTAATATAGATTGTAGAATTAGGGATAATAATAGAAACAATTTGTGTTAATGATGAAATCAAAGGAGAAAGGGAAATCAGGCTGTGTAATAGAAGAGAAAGTAATTATTTGCGAAGAAATAGGGAATCGTCTATTGAACGTGACGTTCGTCTTAGAGTTGATAGGTATAGACATAGATCTCAGCGAGCCAGGGAATCTTCTACTGAACGTGACATTCGGCTTATAGGCGACAGGGATAGATATAGATCTCAGAGAGCCAGAGAATCTTCTACTGAACATGAACGTAGGTCCACAAGTACTTCTAATTTATGGCCAAATAAAGTAAATTCTGCATTCCTCTGCAAACCTCTTCTGAAAAACTCTATGCAAATGCACCTATCTAAAAATTCAATTATAACCAATAATAATTTATAACCAATTTTATTGAAATAAAAATGTAATAAGTAAGTAACTATCAGGTAAATTACTTTGTTTTTGCTTTATCATTTTGTTTACTTTGTTTTTGCGTAGATAAATCGGTAAATTTGATACTTTTTTTACAACACAAAAACCAAGTAATGCTATTTAATTTCTTTTTAGTTAAATCTCCGTCTCAATATAAACATTTTTACCAAACAAAAAACCAAGTGAATCAATTCACAAGAGAAAAACAAAGTAATCGACTTGCAATTACTGTATTTATGCTTTGTAACTGTGTTTTGCTTTTTTTTCGGTAGATATTTTTGACAAGTGCCTGCAGTTACTTTATTTAGCGAAATTGTATCTCGGGCGCGGGCCAGACAGAAGACACGTAATACATAAGTAGTACATTTTGGTTGAAAATTCATTAAATGGGCGCCGCGACGCCGACGCGTCCGTGTCTTACGTGTCTTCTGTCTGGCCCGCGCCTAATACTAAAGCTCTTTTGATGATTCCCAGAATGTAGCAACATCTGGTTACTGTCTAAAAGTACCATAAATATAAAAACATTGATTTTGAAAAAAAAAACAGATACTTTCTTTTTCCTTAGGGCAGCCGAAGTTTTGTATGGGCTACATCTTTTCCGGTATACCGTACTTCCGGTTCAAATTTCGGAATGGCGACAGGCAGATCCGTATTCTGCAAGGTCAAAACCCTCTGATAACGTTGTCACCTCACCTGTTACATGATGTGCTGCTTGCATTCTATTTCTTCAAAAATGGTCCGAGATTATTGATTGAAACTGAGAAAACCAGTCATAATATTCCCATATATTTTGGCACGCATTGAATCAAAAATAGCTCGATCAACTCCCAGTTAACTAAGACTCAATCTTTGTTTCAACTGTCATAGGTTCAAAAAAGATTTCGTTCTACTTTACAAAGTTGGTGTACAAAGATCCATGGTCGACGTTGCGCTGTGTTAAGTAGGGGATAGCGTTATCGTCGGTTCACTAATGTTTTTCCAAAACTCATTTGACAAATTATTACTTTATAACCAACGTTTTATAAAATAGTCATTTTATAAACGCATCATTACGCGAATGATTTGTTCTTAAAACGTTTCATTTGACAAACAGTCATATAGAAAATGATTTATTTTATAATTGTCTTGAATGATAAATTATCGTTTTTGAATTTGTTATCCTACCAAACGACTTGTTAAATCAATTCATTTTTTACAAAATATCACATAAATGCATCATTACACAAACGCATCATTCCTCAAATGTTTTTTTAATTAAACGTTTCATTTGACAAACACTCATTTAGCAAATTATTTATTTTATATTGTGTTGAATGTTAAAGTATCGTTTTTATATTTGTTATTCTACGAAATGATTTGTTTGATAAATTCATTTATTTACAATATATCACAAAATAAATGCGTCATTACACAAATTTATTATTTCGCAAATGTGCTGTTTTATAAAAAAATCGTTTCACACACTAATCTACTTATTATAACAAAAATCTTGTTATTGTGTAGTAATTGTAGGGTACCCTTTAGATTGCAATTCCGTCCGTCTGTCCGTTTACTATAAACTGTCAAAGTAAAGCTAGTTCATGTGGAGTTATTATATCATTATGAAAAAACTTCATTTGCATATCTATGTTTTGTTCTCACGTATATATGACGCTTAGTAAACCTGTTAAATCACCATCAAATAGCGGCCCGCTAGCTGCGCTCGCTCAGCTCGTGCATTGTTTGTCGCAATTCAACCTAACATTCCTCTTCGCTACGCTCGTCGTCGTATCTAACTCACCTATTTAATATGAAATGGTTTAAGCACAAATACGTTTTTGCAAAATGAAAGTTTGTGAAATGATATGTTTGTCAAACGTACGAACTCCTAATTGGTTAGATGTTATATATATTATTATTTCGACTATGCGCTGAAACTTGGCACCAGTTGATCCTTAGGCGGTCTCGAGTGAATTCAGACCGGGAGCCATCGAGAGATACCGTACATTTAGCGGGGGAGAGGGCGGGGGGGGGAGGGAGTTTGCCGCTGCGGTGCTTTAATTCAAACCATATTACCTCTCAAAAACTGGGCCGGTATTCTAGGCGGTAAAAACCATATCATATTTGATCTGTTATCATATTTTCCACATTTTGATAGCTCCTATTTACTTCACAGTAATGACGGAATAATGAGTATATAAAATAGTTCCATAGCATACGATATCGTTTTTACCGTACTTGCCCTGTACTTGTTATGGCGTCCAATATATCGATGGGTCCTACGTAAGTTATGGTAACTTGAAATACGCAACTTTACAGCAGAGCAGTTTAAAGTTGAAAATTGATGCCGTAGATACAATTTTTAATGGATCCTGTTAAAATTTGGTACGAATGTCAACAATAATTTAGTGTTTAAACTTATCCTATTAATATTTTAAAAAAGCCCTTGGTTTGGCTGCAATTGTTCTTACGATACTTTTAAGTGGATTAAAGGTTTCGATAACTATTGTTTGTGATACTAACGATGTTGTACGTCGGAGTAGCTTGCGTATAAAATGTCGTAAGTACAACAAACCATAACTTACGTGGGAATAGTGCTATACAAATGTAGGACATACTACAATGTACTACGGGAAGTTGAACCAAATGTGTATAGTATCTTTAAAAAAATAATTTTAATTGCGTCATAGAATGTTGAAAATGTTAATTTATTTATTTTGAGATTGACTTATCAATATAAAAACACATTACTTCAGTTAAAAAACGTTTATTTATAATGGCAAAATATTTTGGTTTCTACTACTAATATTATTTCTGAGACGGTTTTAAATGTTAATATACTAAATGCGCTTAACCTAAGTTTTAATGAGATCAAATTAAATCATAAAAAAATCCTCGCTTATTTTGAGGTCACACGAATAGAATATTAAAACCTTTTTTAATTTAATGAGACCACTTTAACAAAACAAAATCCTCACATATTTTGAGTTAAATAGAACAATAGAAACCTTTAAGTTCTTAAAACAAAAATAATCATACATTTAATGAGATCACTTTAACTAAATAAAATCCTCACTTATATTAAGGTTACAAAAATACAACAACAGAAACCTTTAAGTTCTTAAAACAAAAACATCATACATTTAATGAGATCAGTTTAACTAAATAAAATCCTCACTTATATTAAGGTTACAAAAATACAACAACAAAAACCTTTAAGTTCTTAAAACAAAAATAATCATACATTTAAAGAGATCAGTCATCAAAACAAAATCAGCACTTAAATATTAGAAGTCACACGAATAGAAAAATAAAACTCTTTATGCAGTTCTTAGAAAAAAAATAATCATTAAAAGAACAAGTTTTCTAACCAATTCTAGACATAAATCAGTCTTAATTTGTACCTAAATTAATCTAATTTAGTGTCGATAATCACTGGTAACCATTTAGTTCTTATGTATTTGTATACGTAATTTATGTTTAATTAATCCGAGTCATTGTCGGACATCGGTTCCTCGATTTCTGCTGCTTTCAAAGTCTTAAAAAATTCGCTATGAGAACTTGGGATGATTCCGGTACTGCATAAACTCAGTAAATCATCCATTTTCGCTTTGGAAATAGGCAACGGATTTGGATAAAGCGGTGTGAGAGATAATGGAGCAGATTTATTTTTAGCTCTTGTGTTACTTGTAATCGATATTATCGAATATTCATCACCTAAACTGTATTTGTAGTGTAGTTTAAACGGATCTTCAGCATTAATTTCAATTTTTTTGATTCTGTTCCATTCTACTTTTCCTCCTTGTAAATTTTTCGTCCAATTTCTACCTTGCAATAAAAGTTTAAAATCGTAAAAATCTGTGTGTTCCATTTCTCTCACATCGTAAGGTTTGCCGTCTTTTTTTGACCACCTTACTAGAGAATACCACTCAGATGGCGTATATATGAGTTTACTTTTAGCCGATTTTTCTATTACAGCATGTACACTGTCGCTTTCGGCCTGTGTATGGCCTTTCTCTAAAAAGCTGTGCGTCACTTTAATGTTATGTTTTAATACCACATATATATAAAATATATACACAATCCAGTTGCGATTTTGTCCCACACAATTGTCGGACCAAAATCGAAACTCATTACAACCCTGTTCAACTTTTTTATCAATGAAATCGAGCAAGCAGCTTGCGACCTCGTTTGAACCACGTTTTCCTTGTCCTTCGTGCCACATAAAACAAGTACCCTCTTTTTGGCCTAAACTGTATACAGTAAAATCGAAAACTGACAGTTTTCTTTTATAATATAATATACCTATATCTCCATGTGGCGCGTTTAGAATCTTCTGAAAATCAAAGGACGCAGTGATAATTTTGCCGTTTGACGTTTGAGCTTCTAGTTTGTCTTGGGATTTTAGTTCTCTTGCCAGTGTTTTATTATTTATGTGTGTATTGTACTTGTTTAATTCTTGAGCAGATGGGTTATCAAGATGTTTAAAAATGTGACATTGATCACACTGATCTTTTTTCGGCATATGAAAACTTAGTTTAAAATTATCATTTACAATATCATGATATTGTCTCTCAGTCTGAGCTTTACAGCTGTAAGAATTTAATCCATCCCACTCATTATATAATTCAAATAAACGACGAAAACTCAAATTTCCGTCTAAGTAAAGTTTACCCGTGTCTTTTCTGGTGTAATGGGATTCAACTGGCTTCAAAGATCTTATATGAGCACACACAGATTCTTTTATTTCATTTGAAATCTTTTTTGGCTGATTTCCATGCTTGCCACGGAGATCACCTTCGAATAGTCCGGTCGTGTTATTTTTTTTTTCTATAGAAGTATAGACCATCTGCTCGCTTACAGAAAATGTGCCTAGAAACATCTTTTTGCAAACCTCTACCTGCTGCAATATGTCTAGGTCCTCATTTGTGTTTGAAGGTAAATGATATTTAATTGTATACTTACGCTTCGATTCCATATCTGTGTAGACCCTACGCTTAGCCTGTCTTATAGCTAATTGGGCCATATATTCCCATTGCTTAGTTCGATCACCTAACGCCCAAAAGCTATCAAAGATATGCTGTCTTTGCTGCTCCGATATTTTATTGAAAAATTTCATCCGACAAGTCAGTGGGCATTTTGTACCCATTTTTTTTGCAAACCTTACTGTACCGTTGCGACTCTGAAATTCTTTTCCTAAGTTTAATATTTTTTTTCTTTTATTATCAATCCATTCACTTTCATGCCTTTTTCTTACATTACCCTTATCTTTGCGTTTGCTACAGTTTCTGAGTTTTGTCGAGCCTGGTGTCGATGGGTTTGTGGAACTAGCAAATGGGCTGTTAGCTTGTGGCGTCGATACGATACTGCTGGTGTCTAAAAATGGTGACGCGACGGGATCCTCGTTCTCCGTTGTCAATTCTATCGGAGGGGACGGAGGAGGGCAATCTTCACTGACACTCTCTAAGCAATCGTTCACGGGACCTGAAATTTTACAGCTAGCTTTAATTATGAATGTACCTACTTTATGGAGTTACACTCTCTTTATGCTATTTACATACGGCCTATATATGAGCATGCCATTATTAGAGGTATCGTACAGTCTCGAGTTCATAAATATGTATACACTGTAGTACCTTGTCACTTTAATCGTTGTGACAATTTATATATGGCAGTTTAAACATGACATTAATTAGACAAGGTACCTACTTACATATATATGAACTCGACTGTAGCTCAATGTGATAAGAAATGTAACAGGCACTTTTACACGTCAAAAATCTATGGAAATGTACTTAAAGAAAAATTCGTGCCTCTATTAACCCAAAATCATGCCCAAATCGCCGCTGCTAATAAAACCTATAAACTTACTCTGTGCTGTGTTATTTTCATCATCCGTGTTAAAATCTTGCAAAATAATATTATTCACTACTTCACTACAATTAAGTAAAATATCTTGTTCGTTTGAAATAATGCTTAATAAAGACGGGTTAAGGTGATTCGGGTCATTCGGGTTAGAATCATTAGAAAAAATCATAACATGCTCTTGCGCATGCGAAGCGTTATCCAGCAAAGCCTCATCATCCTTGTCCCGAGGATTGTCATCGATTTCCTCGTCGCTGTCGCTAAATATACCATTCCATTGCAACAAAAGCTGCATTGAGCGGTCATTAGGTCCAAATGGAAGTGGAGATTCTGTAAGAAAAATAAAAATAAAGGCAAAATTTGTAGCTGGTAATCGGTAAAATATCGTATGTTTATTTCTCACCCGCCGTTAACTATAGCAAATAAGACTTACAACAAATAAAATTAATCACAATCCGAAGTATAATATTGTAAGTAATTGTACCACATCATTTTTTTACAAAAATCCCGTAGTAAATAATCGTAAGTCATACATACAATAGTATTTCGATGCTAGGCTCCAACGTAAACGATCGTTAGTAATAGTTACCATATTGTACGCTGGAAGCTACAATTAAATAAACATAGAATAATAAAAATAGAAATCTAAACGCACTTACCCGATTTCGTAGATGTTTCTGATGTAGTGTCATTTCTACGTATTTTATTGGGACTTTCTCCTCCCACAGCGTCATCGTTTGAAGTGCAACTGTTATTACGATTCCGTGCTATGGCGTTATTGTATAATAACTTCGTTCTCGATGAGACGTTTGGCACTTTATTGGCACAATCAGACTTTTTGTAAATGTTACGGTTCATTTTAGAGCATTTCACCACAAATTTTGTTAACGTCCAACTAAAACAGTGTACACACCCTCCGCGCCACGTAGCCGGTCGCAACTGACACTTGCGATGCGTGAGCGCGGGTGGCGCCCCCCGCCCCGCCCCGCGTACTTTGTCGCCAAGGGACTTACGATAGAAAACTTCGGAGCCGTTTGAAACATACCACAGTTTACGTTTCGAAAAACCGGCTTGAACTACGAATTTGATTTTTTGGGTTTTAGACACTTATAGTAATGAAATAATACAATGCATTTTTGCTATAAAAGGAATTTGGCCATTTTGTGGGTTACGATAACTTACGTAGGACCCATCGATATCAGTTTCGGATAAATTAAGAATGGGAAGTCTATTTCTGGAATAAAAATAATGCACTTCAGACCAAAAAATAAAAAAATTGCCATAAGAAAAAAGTTATGAACTTTCTTTTTTTCATTTCTACCTTTTTTTACTCACGTGATATATGTTAATAATAATAATATATGTATGTAAAAAGCTACACTTATCTTTAAAAAAAAAATGTATAGTTTAGTTTTACGTCTAAGATGGACATAGAAGTAATTCGCGTAAACGTAAACATAACATATTATAAGTAAGCACCCTTGGCAGTTCAAATATTGTAATTATTGTATGTTTTATGACTTTCTAATAAATATTTCATCCCAAACATACTTACATAGAAATATTGTTTATTTCTACTTATTTTTAATTCGCGAAGATAACAAATAAAGGTAAGTAAGTACAATAAAACTTTACTCTCCATTCTGCACCCTTACCACAAAATAGATAAGTACAGAAGTCAATCTACATACAAAGTGCGCTCGAGCAACGCACACATAGACACTGCTCACGGACACGATATCTCGGACCCTCTGGGACCAGTGCGAGCGCGAGTGCCATCCGCTTGAGCTATACCTAACTGTTCAGTGGATGGTTTTTTAAATTCAACATTCTTTTTTTAAGCTACCATTCGCTTCAGAGAGTTCGATGGTTCGTTTTAACGTTACACAGAACAGTTAGGTAGGTAGGTAGGTAAGCTCCCCGCCCGGGCCCCCGAAGAATATATCTAAGATCGATTTACATAATAGTTTCCTATTTTGAATCAGTATAAACGAAGTACTCAACTAAATTATTGTAAGGTAAATTCACGCCACCTTACGTAAGTTGAAAACATGTTTTTTTGTTAATGTAGATAATGTGTTGCTTTTAGTGTCATTTGATAGGTTTAGGTCTAAAACGGATAGGGCAATGGAAATTGTGTAACTAGGCTAATCTTTTAGAAGTTATTAGGGATTTTCGATAGTGAAAATTGACAAACGTAGCATTTTGTATGTTTCTGCTCTGTAAACTTTTTGTATTGTAATAGTAGGTGGGTTTATTGTTTTCTTACAACTAGATACTAGTGCCACTACGAGGGCTGCTACTTATGTAACCGGAATAGAAAAAAATAACAAACGTATATGACTAAATATGGTTTTATTGTTTTTCAAAATATTCTCCCTTATGATCGATGCACTTTTGCATACGTTGAAACCAATTTTTAAAACATTTTTTCCACTCTGACTGAGGTATCTCCAAAACGTGCTGTTTGAACGCGTCGACTGCATCTTCACGGGTCGAAAATCGTTGACCACGTAATTTATTCTTTACATTTGGGAATAAATAGAAATCATTGGGTGCCAAATCAGGGCTGTACGGCGGATGACCCGTTAATTCTATATTTTGATCTTCCAAAAATCGAGTCGTTTCGCGTGATGTATGACAGCTGGCATTGTCATGGTGAAGAACGATTCTGCGTCGCTGGTTGTTTTTACGTATTTCTTCAAATACCTCCGACAAACAAATGGTCGTGTACCATTCCGAATTAACCGTTTTACGATTCTCTAGTGGCACTGTAGCCACATGGCCATTAATACCGAAAAAGCAGGCGACCATTTGCTTCAAGGTGCTTTTTGCACGAGTTACTTTCGTAGGGTTCGGCTCATTTTGAAACACCCACACTGTTGATTTTTGTTTAGTTTTCGGATCATACGCATAGATCCAGGATTCGTCACCTGTGTAGATATTATAAACAGCTTTTGAGTCACCACGGATATATTTTTTTAACATTTTCTTGCACCATTCGACGCGAGCCTCTTTTTGATCCTTAGTTAAATTGTGAGGGATCCAACGGGAACATTTTTTTTTACAGCTAAATGATCATGTAATATCTTATTAATGCTCGTCATACATATGCCCAGAGTCGCCTCTATCTCGCGATATGTAACATGACGGTCATGCATTATAAGTTTTCGCACAGCTTCAATATTTTGTGGTACAACGACCGATTTCGGGCGACCTTCCTTAACTTCGTCCGTGAGCATACTACGTCCACGATTGAACTCACTAAACCAGTGGTACACAGTGCTTTTCGATGGAGCTTCATCACCAAAAGTCGAAGTTAATTGATCTATGCACTGTTGTTGCGTTAAACCACGACGAAAATCATAATAAATCATAGCACGAATATTTTCACGAGTGAGTTCCATTCTTGCAGCGAGATGACATTTTGATCCCGCCAAAAACAAAAGACTAGCGTACATAAGAAAAAAAATTATAGTGGCCAGTATTAAAAAAAAGTTCAAATTTTACCATGGAGGTCAGATATAACGTTTATAAATGTTGGAATCCCAGATTCCGGGTACATAAGTAGCAGCCCTCGTACCACGATAGTGTTTTGTGCATAAGCCATAGTTTACAACCCTAGAGCGACCGCCGAGCGTAGGTATGAAAAGTGAAGTACATACATGTGATTTACTTCTGTACCTATCTGTTTTGTGCCCTTACCATGAGTTACAATTACTATACTCGCTAGCGAGTCTAATGCTCCGTCTATCGCAGACCTCGCAGTGTTCTTACAGAGTGCGAGGGACAGAACTAAAATAATTTTAGAAATTTTACGACCATTAGGTCAACGCATAGGTAATTCTTTCGAGGTGGATTCGACGTCGTCTCGACGTGTCGTGTAGTCGCAATGTAGTAATTTGGTAATCTTTACCAAGTTTTAACATGATCTCGACGTATTTTTTACCATTTAATTACTCGGCAGGGTTTTTTTTTATGAGACGTGTTGAAGCGAAAAGGAGACAAAAATATTCCGGATACATTTTCTTTTCGCTCGGAAACAAAATGTCTAACTAAAAACCAATGTAAAGTTTTGCAATGATAATGGCGGCCACTACCTCGTGTAAAATAATTTATGTCGATTACGCATACTCATACGATGAAATCTAGTGCGCTGAATTTTTTTTCGTTCATCTTCTTAGGTTTACATTCAGAACTACCAATGGGCTTTTGAAATATTCAAGAGTAGCTATTAGTTTTTTTTATATATTAATAAATTCAAGGTATATTATTACTTAAAAAGTTTTGTAATTTTGCCTTAGTGTATGTGAATATATTAACTTGTCTAAACATTTTTATTTTTTATGTAAGATAATAAAAGTACCATTGGTTGTTTTATTATTCATGATATTACAACATACCTAAATTACGAAATTTGAAAAAAAACTCGTCTTAATTATAACCAAACAGAATCTCGGCTCGACTAAAAGGTTATTCGACTATCATTTTACCTAAAAATACGACCTTTTGGTAATTAAGTAAATTTTAGGTTAAATAGACATATCTCTGCGACCTAATGGTGTAGAGAAACTGTTTAAAGTTGCATCAGCGACAAATAGGTAATAATAGGTCGATGCGACAGCGATCGCAGTCAGTATTTGACTAGCTATTTGTTTGACATTGGTCGAACGAGGTGTGTTCCTGTTGTGTTTAAAGATTAAAAATTTCGCGCAGAGGTTCAACAATCCTTCCACATGGTCATCTTCATCCAATTTAGAACGGAAACTGATGTCTGTTCTGCAAGAACATTGAAACATCGAATAGCTCATGTGTCTTCCTTTTTTAACCGACTTCAAAAAAGGAGGAGGTTCTATGTTTCACTGTATGTTTTTTTATGTAGGTATTTTCACCGATTTCTCCGTCAATTGTATACCGATTTAAAACATTATTTTTGGGTTTGATTGAGTATACTTCCGAAGTGGTCCCATTGTCACCAAATCTGAATCTGATGACGGGATCCGTGAGGAAATGTGGAGACTCCTCAAATATGATAGGCATACACATAGCGATTTTACTATTTTAAGTATCATTTGGTGAAGTGGAACTGTTGATGAACACCACAGTTGGCCACCGGAACTCCTGAACGGTACCTACCTATTTCAGGGGTGGCGATGGCGATAAGATATATCTCGATTAAGATAGTTAAGTGAATATACAGAAGAGCATTTAATAGTTTAAATATAACTATGATTTTCCCGCGGCGTTGCTTGCGGACAGCTTTAAATGCCTTAAAGTTTCATATCACCTAAGAAATGAGACTACGTAACAACTTATTATAATCACTAAAAAGTATAATAGTTATTTATGTAACTGGTTCATAATGAAGCTTTTTAAGGTCCTAGTGCCGAGGTTAGAGCGCGAGCATGCGAGCGCTCTAATTACGGGTACGAGTACCTTAAGAGCTAGTTATGTACCGTTGCATACATAACTTTTTCTACAAGCTTAAAATGATAATGACAAAAAAATAAACAATCGCTAACTTTTCTTGTATAGGTACTTTCTTCGATTTTTCTGCTAGCAAATTACTTGTCAGCAAAGTAATTTTCTTTATTCCTATTGGCGTTAATAATTTGTGAAATTTATTGTTATATGTTTACAAATTTCATGCCAATTTTAATAGTTAATAAAACAGTTCTCATAATTTTTATCATAAAAGTTGGAAAGCCGAATGAAAGGCCATTTTGTTGGTATCCATATTGAACGTAACCATGGTAACCAAATAACAAATCGGTGGATATTAATCATCTATGTTCAGTATTTTGATAAAAATGTAATTTTAAACTCATAATTAGTCTCAAAATCAATTTTGTCTTTTATAGGTACGTCATTTTAATCGGTATTAAAATATTTTTAACGGTTTATTATACAAATTAAGATGTCAAGTGTTCACTAAACGCCAAAACTGATATCCGGAATGACTGTAACCATGGTAATAACAATGCTATAATAATTATTATAGAACTGTTATTACCATGGCAACGCTCATTATAGAATACTTTTCACGTTTCGGTTACGCTTAGGTGGTATTGTGGTACCATTAACGATATCAATATTGGCGGTTTATAGTACGCTAGTAGAAAAAATTAAATAAATGTTTAAAAAAATTAAAAACCGCCTTCAAAATCGCAAAAAATAACTTCTTTAAAACGGTAGGTAGGTGCTGAAGTCGGCAACTTTGGTACAATATTTTTAACTAAAAGCCGACTTCACTTGGAATTACCTATTTACCTACCATTTAAAAGAAGTTATTTGTTGAGTTTTTGAAGGCGGTTTTTGTTTTTTTTCCCAAACTCCTTAAACTGTACATTTTATGCAGCTACCTTTCCATTTATTCAATAAAACTAACAATTCGTTTAGAGATGCGGAGGGGGTAGAAATGTACAAGTTGCGGAACATTCTCAGAAGTTAAGAAATCTTCTCAAAAAATTGATGAGAATATTATCGGAAACATTTGAGAGCATTGGGAATGTTCTCATTCCATACAAAATTCAAGAATATTCTCAGAAATTTCCGAGAATTTCTCATAAGAAACTTTCATAATTTAAGAAGTTACTTTTCGGAACAGTACTGGGTTTACATACCGTACCTGCTAGGTTTATTCTGTACCGTCCATTTTTTTACGTCTTCCATAACTTTTATTGATCTAGACTCATTTCCAACGTCTTCATCTCCAGTCTTTATTTTCAGAGTCTTTGCAGAGTTTTCATTGCTATCTATATTTTCAGATTTATAGGTTTTTTTTTCAAAATTTATCGTTACGAAGAAATCATTCGAAGTCATGAAATCACGATCCTTACTGGTCTGTATCAGTAAATTGACTCAATGTTGTATTTTCACGAAAACTACATGTAGAAGCCAATTCAGACTGTTGCCCTTCTTTTAACATTTCATTTTGAATTTTCATTTCAGTTTTCTTCGTAAAGTTTTCTTCCTATAGTAACTGCTTGAATGTCTGTATTTTTTTATCTTTGGTCTTTGTTTGCGAAGAATGACTTACTGGTGACTAAAACAACACTTAACCCGAAGTCGCCCCCGCGACCTGCGACGTATTAGTTAAATTTTTGGGTTAGTTTGACTATTAGGTTATCAGAGCACAACCTTATGGTATTGTTAATAACTTATAAGTGTTTTCAACTTTATGGTCTCAATTAAGTATCGATTGAAAGTAATATTAACTCAAAAATTGGTAGCAAAAGTGACATAAATCGACGACTAAAGGTCCCCAGTACAAGAAATAATTACGTCGCAAATACATATAATATGCACATAAAAGTATATATGACCTATTAGTCGGATTTCAAAGTAATTCTACCTAATATTTCGCCTTATTCTCAACCGTTAAGTCTCCTACTTTAAGGTGTATTGATGAAGTAAAATTTACGTTTTAATATCCTATTTTTTGACTCGGCAGTCAGAAAGTAGAATAAGTGAAAATAATTGGTGCATATGACGTACTGCGTATGCTTGGTACTGAATAGAGACGTTTCTAATGTATCCTTTCACATGCCAACTTCGTTCAATGTTATAGGTAAGAGAATTTTGAAGCTCGGGAAGCCTTTCCTGACCTAACTATAGGTTTCGAGTCAGTGATCGAGGGCCGCATTGAGGAGGCAAAGGCTTCCATCGCAAAATACGTCATAACATTATACATATAATAAGTCAGATTCCTTTTTAAACAGATATAAAATGATCTCAAGGCTTAAACCAGAATATTTCATTTCATTATTATTTCAGATCAGCTTCCCGTAGTAAGGCAGTCAGTTATTAAGGATAAGACCAGACACTCCTAAGACTTGTTCAACTACAGACCAATTCCACTCACCTCTGTAATCGCTAAGGTACTGGGACTGTTTGTTTGACCGGTAAATGGACAAGCACTTGACAAGTAACGATGCACAATTTGGTCTTAGGCCGATTTTTTCTACGGAAAGTGCTTTTCTTTGCAGATAGTGCAGTAGGGCACCGACTAAAGCTGCTTTATATCAGCATTTTTTAAGAGGATTATATCAATGGGTGCATGTTTGGGGCCAGTTAGCAGTGTTAGCACCAGCTCAAAATCTGATCTATCGGTCTACTTGGGGTTAGACGAAGGTCAAAAACAACTGAAAGCCTACATGGCCGGACTTGCCCGTTGCGTCAGAAGCATATCTAGAAATTGTTAGGTGCAAATGCAAAAAACAGTGCCGTGGCTGGTGCAATTGTAAAAAAAAGGCAGCTTAAATGTTCAGAACTCTGTCTGTGCATTGGATCTTGTAATATATAGAATGAATTTGCATTGCGTTACCTTTCATGTGTTTAAAACAGTACCTAAACCCTACTTTCACAGATGATCATGCATTGAGATCACCCTAAACCACGCTTACTGTAATTTTTTGTCTCCCATGTGTTAACATATAATAAACTATATATTTTTGAAAATTAAATATGTGTAACTTTACGACTACATTTTTGTTCTTAGATTTCTGTTAATTTGAAGCACAATAGGTTATTATAAATAATTACAAATTATGCATTTTAGCCGTTTCTACTTTTTTTTTTGTTAGGAAGTGCATTTTTTGTGTTAAAAAAATAGATTCCTCGTCCTTAATTTATCTGAAAATGATATATTGCATGCCCTAATATGTATAGTTTTAGAGAAATGTTGTTTCA
The DNA here is from genome assembly GCA_946894065.1 of Acleris literana. Lineage (NCBI taxonomy): Eukaryota > Metazoa > Arthropoda > Insecta > Lepidoptera > Tortricidae > Acleris > Acleris literana. The sequence goes on from OX335668.1 coordinate 48,966,329, forward strand.
ATTACAGCGCGGCAGCGTCAAACTTCCCCCCCCCCCTCCCTTTACTAAATGCGCCATAGCTCTCGATGGCTCCCGGTCTGAATGTACTCAAGACCAGCAAACTTTTTTTTAATTCCCTAATTTATCCCCCAAAAGTAGCCCCCTTGTTCAAAATTCATTTATTTACGTTACGCATCCGTCTTTGAGTCACCGACTTACATATTTGGATCAAATTTCAACTCGATCGGTCCAGTATTTTGGAGCAAATCTGCTGTGACAGATAGACAGATAGACAGACAGACTAACAGACAGGCATATGGTGTGGAGTCGAGACCCTCTCCACGCGAGTCGAACTCGCACTTGGCCGGTTTTTGATAGTGTTAGTTACACTAATTCTTAAGTAGGTATAATTTTGTAGCAAAAATCGTGCTTTAACTGGTAGCATTAAAACAAAATAAATAGAATGTCCTAATTCTTTTTCATGTTATCTGGTTACCCGCATGATATGATGAGTTGCTAAGAATCTACTTAGAAGTTTAGTATATCGATATATACATTGAAAGTCGATAAATGAGAATCACTACAGCTTAGAAGTGCCACAAAAATTCCGGTCTCTGCTTATTATGCGGATCTAAAATCTAACAACGTAACAACATTGACTGATAATCATGGTTTTGTGACTAAGGCTACTCATTATACCATTAGGTATAACAAAAATGAAAATGTCCAGTAAATTTATTGGTAGTAAGAAAACTAATTTCAGTATTTTTACTATTAGTTTCATTGAAAGATGTGAAACTTGAAACAAAGGATATTTAACAAACTTCGCTGCATGTCAAATTTTGTTACAGTATTCTTTTTGTCCTGTCTTTGTGAGTCGTGGTCGTGAACTTTTTGGTCCATGGTCGTCTGATATCACGACTGATTATGAAATGGTCACGACTGTCATGACAATTGGAGTTCTTTTATTTAATAAATACCACAGAAATCCGATAAATTAATATGTTATGCGATATTTTGTACGCTTACAGCTTTTCCATAATTGAAATAAAACCAGTGTCATATAAAAAATATGTTAATGATGTGTGATACTCGTATAATGGGTAGATCACAAACTGGACAATAAAGATAAGCAAGTACATGGATGCGTGCATGAATATGATCACTGAGGGTCATTCATTGGGCGTCGTTACATGTTAGAACCATTAGTAACATCTTTTTACCCGACTGCCGAAGGAGGAGAGTAATGTGTTTCACAGCCTATATACGTATGTTTGTTCCTTTGTGGCAATATAAAAACTAAACCCGTTGTCCGATTTTGATGATTCTTATGTCAATCGATTTGTCTTAATCTGGTGAGTGTCATTGAAGATATGACAGTAATCAAAATTCAATATGGCAGCAGCCAGACGCCATACTGTGCAAATTATAAAAAAAAAGTTGACGAAGTATGACAAGACCATTGAATAGGGATTTAAAAATCATCTTTAGGTTTCTTTCATCATTTTTCATTTTGAATGATCATTTAGGATTTATAACGATTTAAAGTTGGTTAACAACAGTCGGGTTTTGACTGGGTTTTTTTTTACATTGATTGGCTCAATTATACACAAATTTGGACGTCGATACACGAAAACTGTGCACAATAATTTCCATTAAATATAATACATTGCTGCTCGATGAAAATTTAAAAATTGATTACGCTCTAATTATCAACTAAATTTTTTCTTTATATTTTTTGTAAAACTACATATATACGGGTTCAAATGTGTACGGAGCTTTAAATTATCAATTCTACTCCCCAAACATTATTTTTTTGCGACTTTGAAAATATCTTAGTTTTCGGAGCGTTATACGTGATTAAACTTTACTAGTAAAATCAGTGAGTTCAAACGGTAATTGGAATATTTTCTTACTGGATACTTTGTACCTGTATTTTGATTTTATGTAACGAGTGTTACAACAATTGAAATCGTGCATTGAAAATGTTATTCATATAGTATGAAAATTTAAAAATTAAGTAATTACCTAGTTTTTTGTAGAACAAAAGGAGTTCATTTGGGCATTTGGGAAATAGAATCGTTAAGTACATTTAAAGTCCCGAGCTTAAGGGCGGCCTGTATAAGCTACGTCATCTTTAAATAATTTTGCTCATATGAAATATACACGCTGTACATACATTTGATCAGTAAAAAACCGGATCAATTGGCAGCATAAAGAAATGTTCTCATCAAATCTGTTAATTAAGTTCCCTTGTTTACTTTCTGTTGTCCCTGAAGCCGATATGCCATGGCGTGTCTCAGTTAGCCCAAATAACTCCGTGCAAATTGAACGACGACAAAAAAGGAGTTCACGTAAATTATGTGCTGAGGAAAATAAATAAATAAATATAATTATTTTAAATTTATATTTATTTCGGTACTAAAGATTTGGGAAAATCCGCAGAAAAAACCTTTTTTAGAATAATTAGAAATTAGGATACTTCTAATGCCCTTAATAAAATTGAAATTCTGCAGGAAGTGGCAAAGCATATTTAAATAACTAAAATATACATTTTAACGTTTATGAATAAAGGGCAAGTTTATCAGAATCGTCTTTTTTATTTAGGTATGGCAGTTCCGTAATGATTTCGCCAATTTACAAGAAACAACGACATCTAGCGGCTATGTCGAAAAGTTTTGACGCAGCTTTCCCGCAATCTGCTTTTCCCGAATGCCGTGAGAGCAGAATTAAGCTGAAGCCCAACTTTGTTTTACCGTTAGCTGTTTCGCTAGTGCCTTCACCAAACGTTTCTGAGTGGAGGCTTTGAACATTAGTTTGATATTTTGCCACCAGTAACACATATAATGGCGGACAGATTTAGATTACCTCGGTTACTTCAGTCCGCGCTCGTTCGCGCTACGGTTAGAACGTGTGCGAATTATTATTACCTTTCAATCCAATATGATATCCAAAATTTCAACGTATTCAGAATTAAATCAAACCTGTTAATAAAGTTTGATTAATTGATAAGATTTGTGCAAAATATCAAGCCAGTAAATTAATTTCCAAATTAACTTAGGTTTGAATAACTAGGTATGTTTTTAAATTTACCTGATCATGAGAACTAATTATTATGTGATATGCCCATGGATCGTGTAAGTTAGAAATCAATGGATACCTTAAAAATGTGCGAGTCTTCACAGAGGTAAAGATATATTTTATATTATGTAGTAGGTATTTAATGACGTCCCAGCACTTAAGCTTTTACCACGATTTAAATGCCCCATCTTTGTTCAGTTGCTTTCCTATTTTTGTAAATTATTATATACCTAAAATTTCCGCTTGTTACATCAATTTTATATATTGTCACTAGTTTTAAGATTTCATTCAGAAACTTGATTTTATTCAAAAAGTAGATTTTATATTTTTGCGGGTAAATGAAATGGCTGCCATGCGAGTAAAATTTTATATTAACCAAATTAGAAATTATTTTGACTAGTTAACATTTGAGTGATTTAATGGGTCATTTGTGCCGATTATGCGAAGCGATGAGAATGACCCGTGCGCAGGTTTGTTTTAATTCGTTTTAATTTTAAATGACCTAAGGTCAATTTAATAGTCATATGTTTTGCTTAACGTTTAGTATGCTCGGCATTTTAGACATATTTTAAATGAAATAACAAGTTTTCACTTAATACATTGTGATTACTTGAAGAAACTAAAAAAATGTGATAAAAATAAATATGCACCGTTACATAATATTATTAATAAGAAACATCCTGCTCACCAAAGTGTCTTATCTAGCTTGATTATTATATCCTTAAATAAATTTCAAGGTGTCTTTGTCTCCTTGACTACGTTGTTCATTTCCACATGCAGAGAAATTTAGGATTTAAGTTCCTTTATAATCAAAATGGCACTATAATATATATAATATATAATAGTTAATTTTTCGCAGATCATTAAAACACTTACGAGATGTCTTAGGGCCGTATTAATAAACTCATCTTGATTGAGATGCCCGTCATAAGATACGTCAAAGTAAACGTCAAACCATAGAACACTGTCATTTTTGACACATCTCGAGACGAGCATTAGAGTTGAGATTAGTTTATTAATACGGCCCTTAATTACCTTGTACCTAAGTGCTAAGAATCATAAATAAGTAATCAACTTATTCATGAGTTCTTATATACCGGTATACACGAAACGACAGGATAATTTGTTGAACCAGCGATCCTGTGCAATTTGTTACTTATTATTCAGCTCTTTTGCGATAATACTTTTATATGTATCATATGCGAGCGCAAAACATTAGTAGTCAGGTATTTTAAGACAAATTTGATATACAGGGTGTCCCAGAAACCGACGTCAATCCGCCTAGGGCTGATAGAGCAGCCAAAAAGCTATCGATTTAACCCCTATGTATGTGCAGCGATTTTTACTAGTTTCGGAGATATTGATCATAAAAATCTGATTTTTTGTAATTTTCCCTTATGTCCTCGTCACGAAAAATCATTAATTTTATGTTTTATTTTGTAAGTTTTTCAGTGGTATTTTACATAATTAGAATCATTATGAACCAGCGAAGTTGTTAAACTTATTTGCCCGTTTTTTCTTTAATATATTTTTTAAGTAATCATTTAAAGTGGTTTTTACCATACAAAGTGAAAGGCAAACACTGGGACACCTAGTATGGAGAAACAAACTTTAAGTGATTACGTTTTTTTTTTTTAAACGAGCAAATAGGTTTAAATACTGCTGATTCGTAATGTTTCAAATTATGTAAGATAACACTGAAAAACTGATAAAACAAAACATAATTATATTTAATGAAGTGACTTGGACATAAGGGAAAATTACAATAGTTAGTAATAATCGCTGAAAATACATAGGGGTTTAATCTATAGCTTTTAAGCTGCTCTATCAGCCCTAGAAGGGTTGACGTTGGTTTCTGGGACACTCTCTTTAAATATATATATATATTGTTAGGGTAGGGTGACTTTGATATTGGAGATAATATAAGGATAATCAAAGTATGGTAATATTAAGAAAAGAGATTTTAACTGCGTAATGTTTTATGATACTCGGCCATTTACCGTAGTATCTCTAGCTTCTTTGAGTTACTACAAATGAGTAGAGTATAATAACATTTATTTTACGATTAAATGATAATAGGAGTGGCAGAGTGCAGGATTACTTTATTGAATTATAAATTATTTTCAAATTTAATATTTAATACCGTTAGGTATCTAGTTAGTATCTTGGATTGGTAATTTTAAACTGACGCGCATTGAAACCCAATTTTGAATTCGCGCCGATTAATTCCTGTTAAAATTTAACATGTGTTACATACATAAAGTTAAACATATAAATTTAACTGTGTAAATTTAAATCCGCGCAGAAAATTAATGCCGCTAGCGGAGCCACATTTTGGAATTTTAATTATTTAAAAGAGTTTATTTTTGTTTAAATTGTGCTTAAAGCGCCGTTGTTGCTGTAGATGAAAGTTGTGTGTTTAAAGACAGTAAAGGGGGTGTTGGAGACTTACCCATGCAGTGTTAGGGAGATAATAATCAGTGGATGTTTTTTTTCTTCAAATTCACTCCTGCAATTCAATATAAGCATAATTAACTAAATAGTAATTCAAAAACCTATAATATAGCTTATATAGCTTAATTAAATCGGTAATTCATTACATCACTTTAACAAAATGTTGGTATATTAGAGACATGGACGTAAATTTCTGGTACTTCACCATAGGTCGTATATCTCTCTCATGGGTTGGTAAGAATAAAGCCACAACTCCGGCCTTGGAAAAAAACCTTGCACTAAAAACATTTATGTTACTAGTACCAGCACTGTTGTACTGAATATTACCTATCTACTTCACAACATCTGCCTGCGAAGAAACACCTAAAAAATAAATAAATGTTGGACTGCCTACCTATCCGGGACTTTATTATTTTTGGTAAAAGCATGTTGTTTCTGACATGTTACCGTATTGTTTTTAACTTGGCCGCAATTATGGCTTCACCATAGGCGGACTGATTGGCCGACAGCCCTGCTTTTAATACAAAACTAGATCATTAAAACTGCAGATCGCCCATCGCCGCGGTGCTGTCAGACCCTAGGCCCTAATAATGGAGTCAAACAGAATACGATAACATGTCAAAAGCGAATTTTTTTTACTAAGTAGAATAAACGAGATAATAGAATAGAGCTCGTGTGTTCGTGCTAGGTTATATGATGAATCAACCGTTAGTAATCAGGCCGATACTAAATTTATAGGCGCAGATAACTAGTAATTATACAAAATACGAGAACAGACAGACGGAAGTTAGGACGGACAGACAGACGGATAGTAAGGCCTAGTAATAGTGTCACGATGGTACACCTTTGGGTACGGAACCGTAAAAAATATTTAGGAAATAGTATAAACTAATATAACGAGTTATGGTGTTTTGTGTAAACATAAACTCAACAGTATTTTCTCACAGAATGCAAACTGATTCAATATAATTTTGATTGATTTGCTAAGAAGCCTAACATAAAACCTGTTTTGTCTTTAGTTAGTTTATTAACTAGAAACTGCCTCAGTAAATCAATTTTAGAATTTGAACGTGTTCTCCTTTGATAAATAAACCAATAATTCAGATTGCCTAAAACATATCACTTAATTTGGCGGGTCATTTCATTACAAAAAGAAAACGCACTACTAAGGGCGAGATGTTTGATCAGAAGCTAACTAAACTAATGGTGAAAATTCAAAAATCGAATGAAAAATGTGAGACATTTTCAGGTTTTCAGGTTCAGATTAACAAATGGTTACAATTTTCTATTAGTATGTTTAACTACTGAGGGGGAACGTACCGAGGAGATAAAAATGTGACTTAAATTAGCTCTTAGTAAAAGTATCTGTGAACTACGGTAACAACAGTAGAAGGTCTAATAACTACCAAGCAGAGGTTTGTCACGTCCTACTGGGTGGCATGTAAATACTCAAGAGAAGTTTAATTTATTTATTTAAAAAAACGCTGCCGGTAATGTGATCAGAAAAGGGTAGGTAGGTAGGTAGGGCGAGGTCTGACTGCGTAGCGTACTAGCACTTCCCTCGCAGTTTAGTGGCGCGGAGCGACGGTGAAGAAACCGACGGCAGCCCGCCGGTGTGTGATGACAGGATCCTGAAATGAAAAATAATTTAATAAATTATTTAATTACAATTAATATGAACAAACAAATAGAATATTATTTACATTATATTATTATTTTACGAGCCCAAATGCAAGAGTTCGTCTAGTCGTTTGCTCAGCGACAAACATTTTTCAAATCTTCAACTATAGCTGTAATTTTAATTCTGCAGACAATATTTTAGCATATCAACTAATGTCAACTAATGTCAACTAATGTAGTTTTCCTTCATATATCTATATATATAAAAGGCAAACCTGACTCACTGACTTATATATCAACGCACAGCCCAAACCGCTGGGTCTAGAGATTCCAAATTGGGCATGAAGGTTCGTGTTGTACATAGCAAGAATATTGCTCATTTATATTTTCACGTCGCACAAGCAAAAAAGTTCGTTTCACTTTAATTGGTGCAAAATAGTTCGTCAAAGAAATAATTAACGCTTTAAAACTTCCATCAACAATTACCAACAAGATAACGGGGTCAGCGCAAAAAATATTTCTTGGATACTAACGACTCACTTGCGGCGTGAGTTCTTAAGCTTGATTAGTTCTGTTGACAGACAGCCAATGTCAACACGCATCAAAATGCCAAAATGATGCAAAAATAATTATCGAAAACGAAATGTATCGGTCGGAGAGTCTTACTTTCGGTAAGTACATGTAGAATATTTTATTTTCAAACCTTACACATAAATTAATGCCATAATTCCAAAAAAATAACAATATTGAAACCTCAGCTAAGAATGTTTGGCCAAGGTCGGCCAATATACGCGCAAACTTGTTTAACGGAACATTAGATGCATGGAGTGGTTATTTATTATTGTACCACTACTACGCCTCTATTCTACGCAGTAAATAATTGAAAATCCAAATCGTATTTGACCTGTTATGGTATTGTTTTCAACTCGGCTGCCATTACTGTCAAGTAAATAAGCGGCCTTTTTAGAGTTCCGAAGTCAAACTAGGAACCCTTATAGTTCCGCTTTGTCCGTTTGTCTGTTTGTAAGTCACCCCACTTTTCTTCAGAAACTATTAACTATCAAAATCGAAATTCTGTGTACATTGTAGATATTTATACCGCGGACTAAGATATATAAAAAAACGGTCCTTCCGTATATGTAAAGCAAGGGTATAAGTATTTTTTTTACGAAACAACACTGTGGGATGTTACTTGTTGTTCTGCGAAATAGTTATCTATATATGAATGTAGTAACGGCGACGGAACCCTACACTGCGCATGATCTGACATGCTTTTGCCCAGTTTATTTTCGTATTCGAGAATTATCTACCGGAATTTTACTTTAAATAATTATATTATTATTCTGGTGTGCGTTGTTCTTCTCCAAAACGGCTTGACCGATTTTGATTAACTTTTTTTTGTAAGTATAAGTACTTGTCGCTTGAATGATTGTTAGCTATAGTTGAACATAGGTAATCTTAACTAAACAACAAAACTTTTACGTACCTATTTACATTAATTTTTAATTCAATGCGACTCCATACCTCTGCTAGTCAAATTCGAAGAAGCAAAGTGAATAGATAAAACACGATGTAACTCGCAGGGTAACAATGGGGAAAAGTAATTTAATTTTTGCACTATAAGATTGATTATATAATAGATTTTATTTAACATACGTTTTTTCGTTTGTAAGTAGCAGATGTCATTTATTGACGTGTTCATATTATGAGACGAATAGGTATGAGATCAAATTTTGAAGATTTGTAACTTTATTACTAAGTACCATGGTTGTGATTAGGTTGAACTTAAACCTGTTTTAAAACGTTTGTCTCGGTTCGTTACTGAACAAATGCAACTGACGTATAGATTCACGCGGACAGAATTTAGCTTTGATTTTGTATGGGACTGGTTATCTAGTTGAATATTGTTGATCGAAGCTTTAAAATGAATTTAAAAATAGCCGAAAACAGAGTCTTAAAGAAGATCATCAAGCAAAATCGACGAGCTCGGGCAGGGGAACTCACCGTGAGATGGCGAGCAAAGATCAACAAAGGTGTTTCCGTCGATACATGCAAACGAGTCATGAAGAGAATGGGATACGGATTCTAGACGGCAAAAGAAAAGCCATCACTTACTAAACTTCAGAAAAGAGGTTGAAATTTGCTTCAGCTCATCGAAACTGGCCTGTTGATCAGTGGCGGTCCATAATATGGAGCGATGAATCGAAATTTGAAGTGACTGTTGGAGATGAAGGAAAAAAGTTGTTCGCAATAAGGACGAAGCTTTTCATAAAGACTGCCTAAAAAGAAAAGTCAAGTTTCCCACCTCATTCATGATCTTGGGCTGCATGTCAGCTCAAGGTGGGGGTCGGCTGCACTGTGAATGCTATTATTATCAAGAAATCTTAAAGACGAGTCTATTACCTTCGATTCCCAGTCTACAACATAACAACAAGTACGTTTTCCAACAATATGGTGCTTCTTGACATACAGTTGTGGTCATATAATTAAGAACGATTTGAAGTTGCAGAATATATTTATCTAAATCATGACATGTGTAGTTATAATGTTCCTTCTTAAAAGTAACTAGTTATGTTTTGAAATAGCCACATGAATAGAGCAAACGGGATTAGGAATATAAATTAAAATCGCTAACTATTTATTTTACAAATTGTATTTTTTCTCTATAGTAACAAATTCAAATAGTAATAAAGCTGGACAAATAATTAAGAACGATTTATTGAACTGCTCGAGAGTTGTATTATATGAAACTTAGACTAAATAAATCATATTAATGGGAAGTGCGTAAAGGAAAAAAATATATTTAATACATTTTAAACAAAAATTAATAGTTAGTAGCGTGTCCACGGCTTTTAATTACTGCTTTACACCGGCGAGGCATAGACTCTATCAATTTTTGACATTTCGCAAGAGAGATAGACTTCCATTCTTCTAAGAAAACGTCGTACAGCTCTCTTAAATTGCCACACTGTCGATTTGAAACCTTTTTCTTGACTTCACACCAAAGATGCTCTATAGGGTTTAGATCTGGGCTGTTAGCTGGCCAATCTAAGACAGAAACTGATTGCGATGTGAGAAATTCCTTAACGGTACGTGCAGTATGTTTTGGATCATTGTCGTGCTGGAATGTCCAAATAACCGGAAGCACGTCTTCAGCATAAGGTAACATTGTTTCTTCCAGTATATTTTTGTATTGGAATTGATCCATGTTTCCTTCTATCAACTTAACAGGTCCAACACCATGTCCAGAAAAGCACCCCCAAATTTTTACATTTCCCCCACCATGCTTTAATGTCACTTTTGTGTACTTAGGGTCGAATGCTTTATTCGGAGGTCGTCGTACATATCGTTTTCCATCAGAACATACCCTGTTTATTTTTGTCTCGTCAGAAAAAAGAACATTTTTCCACTGTCTAACTGTCCAGTTTTCATACCTTCTTGCAAATGCAAGCCGTGCTTGCCTATGACACCGTTTCAACATGGGCACCTTCCTTGCTATCCTCCCGTGCAACTTTTCTTCTACTAAACGCCTTCGAATAGTGCGTGCCGAGATTGCTGAAGGATTGTTTTCACCAAAATATTCTTTTCTCAGCTCATTAGACCCTTTAAAAGGATTTTGTTTTGCCAAACGAATGATATTTCGATCATCTCGACGACATGACTTCCTCTGTTTAGGTTCACGCGGAACATTTGAAGTAGTTTGATACGTCGCAAAGTGCTTCACAGCGTGGAAAACCATTGTTTTTGAGCATTGCAGATGGTCGGCTATCTTTTTATATGACCAATTCTTCTCGCGAAGTTTTATTATTACTTCCCTTGTAGATTTATTGCAACTTTTATTTTTCCCCATTGTTTTTACACGAAGCAATCACCTTTTAAACTCTTACAGCACTAAATGGCGCCAAAATCATACAAATAGTGACCTACAACCACAGAGCCACAGAGTGTTCTCTATTTAAATTTTAATAAAAAAATAAACCATTCAGCGTTCTTAATTATGTGACCAGCCAGTAAGAAGTAATACTAGGTTCAGATCTAATGTAAAAAGTTTATTTATTTATTTTTTAGCCAATCATTTGTATCAGCGAATGAACCGGTAGTATGCAAAAGTTTTGCGATACAGAGAGAAATACAAAAAAATACATGCAGTTAGTTATACTTGTTAGTTGGAAAAAAACTTCCCTTTAAATAAGCGTTCTTAATTATATGACCACCACTGTACTTCCAGGAGCACAAAGGCTTGGTAACATGCCCACAGAATTCCTAAATTGGAGAATTGGGCACCTTGTAGCCCCGATTTATCCCCGATAGAAACGTTGTGGTAGAAGATGAAAAAGAAACTGCGTCAGGAGTCCGCCCAGTCAAAGGAAGATTTAAGGAACAAGATAAACGCGGTGTGGAATTCAACATCCTCTGCAGAATGTGCGGCGTTAGTAGACACAATGCCACTAAGAATTCAAGCCGTCATCAAGAGAAAAGGCGACACGACGCATTGGTAGACGAATAATTTTGCACCTAACATAGTGGCAGATGAACTATTTTGCTCCGGCAATAAGAGTAAATAAATATTTTTTCATGTTATATCGCAGAAATGTGTACCATGTGTTGTTATATATCAAATAAAAATACATAATATTTGAGAGTTTTGACGATACTTGTTTATTGCCTTCATTATTCACTGAACTCGATATTTCAATTATAAAAAACGGACTATCGTAATTTTTTTAATATACGATCTCTTTGGCATTTGGGCCAAAAATATTAAAGGTAACAAAGAATGGCTCGTAACGCCATCTGTCGGCTGGGCGTCCCTAACACTTGACAAAGTCGATTTATGACAATCACATCTCAAATGATCTATGGCATTGCGCTGTCTGTTTGACAGTTAAGTTATTAGTAAACAATCCATATAAGATGTCTAATTATTGTGAATGTAATTAAAAATGAAATGATATTAAAGTTGTTTGTTAATAAATTGCAGAACAGGTACTCAGGTAAAAAGCGTAATCAACTGCATTGTTATAAATGGTGAAGTCCTGAAATACAGTTGTAAGCATATTATAACATACGCTTGTCATGTTCCTATTTACCTAAAATCAAACTAGGATGTGAATTTGTCATTACAAGTCAGATACCTCTAAGTGTTAAACAGAAGGTGTCAGGTAGAAAGTGATAATTAAACAGATGAAGTATTGAACAACTCTATACTCGTATTTATTAACGTACGAGTACTTCCCTGTAAACAACATCTTTTGCCATGTTCGAAAGTGGTAGCAAAAGAAATAAAAACATTGAAGTGAATTTACACGCCACATAGAACTGACCTTGGGAGACAATTAATTCTATTGATCGATGTAGAACAAGCCATTTATCGATAATCGATAGAAATCACGTCCACATCCAGAAATCCATAAAAACCTTAAATATTCATTTAAAAATAGAAATAATGCTTAAAAACGAAATTTAGGTACCGGTGGTATGCCCCTTGACTTTAAATTAACATTTGGACTTCGATTCTTGCACACTTTCACGCTACGAGTACAAACGGTCATTTTACCATTTAAACATAGCTCGTATATTGACAGCGATCAGCGGAAGACTCAGGCAACGCTTGACGCGCCTTGTGCCGATATGTCCATTTTGACCATATCGAGGCGTCACGAACCACGCCCCCATACCATATGTCCCTGGTTTCTGTGATCTGTGATTTAAATCATTCGATGGGTTAAAATTAAATGACAATTGGCGTATATATCACAGCTCAAACCGCTGGACGTAGATACTTGAAATTCTGTACATAGATACAGTATAGAAATCCACTAAAAAAGGATTTTTGGAAATTACACGCCTAAGGAAGTAAGATGGGAATGAAAATTTGTATGTAAGTCTGTCAGTTTTGAAGTTAGAATCTTCAAAATTATGTATTTAGGTCAACGGTTGAAAATTAATTTATACGAGTCTCAGCGTATTTGAAAATTTCATCCCCAAAGGGATGACTGACTGACTGATCGATTAACGCACAGCCTAAATCGCTGGACCTAGGGACTTGAAATTTGAAGGGAAATTTCTTGGATACCCTAGGAGTGCACTAAGAAGGGATTTTTGGAAATTGATCCCCAGAGCGGTTAAAATAGGGGGTGGAAACGAGGTAATTGGTATTTAAGCTACTGTTTATAATAAAAAATAAAAAATACAACTTTTAGTGATTTTGGAAAAACTGCCCCTAATGCGATATACGGGAGGTTAGTTATTTTTGAAGTAAGCATATTCAAAATTGGTGCTTCGGCTACTGTTGATAAATAAAAAATGCAACTTTCAGCAATTTAGGAAAAACTACCCCTAAGCCAGATACAGAGGGTTTTAGTTTGTTAATCCTTCACGCTGCAACGGCTTGACGGATTTACATGAAATTTAGAATGGAGGCAGCTTATACTCTAGATTAACACATCGGAAAATCCCATTTCGGAAAATTTAAAAGTTCCCGAAGGAATAACTATAATGTGTTTGGTTTTTGAAAATGTGTCATCATGGGTGTCATTTTCTTAGATTACGGTGACGCAGATTTCGAAAATGTTAACGAATTTGGAAGTAATGGCTGCTCTGGTATATTTTTCTGAATCGTCATGTGTGTCATTTTCTTAGATTTTGGGAACGCAGATTTCGAATATAATGTCAAAGTTGGAATTCAAGATAGCGGCCATGATTTTTTCGAAAAAATCGTCGTGGTTATCATTTTCTTAGATTTTGCAAATGATGTCAAATTTGAAATTCAAGATGGCGGACGTGGTTTTTTTTTAAAGAGTGGGCATTGATTTCAGTTTTTAGATTTCGAAAGTGATGTCAAATTCTGCCGTAATACCAAAGAAGGCAGCTAAGTGCAACGGTGCAGTCGAATTATTGTATAATCTATTCCTAAGCACATTCATTTTAAAAAGTTTATGCTATTACTATGCAGTTAGCCTCCTTTTTTGGTATCACGGCAGAATTATAGTTAGAAATTCAAGATGTCGGCCATGATCTTTTTTGAAAAAGTTGTCATAGGTATCATTTTCTTAGTTTTAGGGGACGCAGATTTTGAAAATGACATTAATATTTGTCAAATAATTACTACGAGTATTATAGGATAAGATAGATTAGTAATTGTTTTTGTGTTGTTTGACCAAATTGTACAGAGTTGATTTATTTATTGCTCCACCCAGTGTGACAATATGAAGCAGACTTTGTACATTCTGTTTTGTTAGTCTATGTTGAAGAAAACGGAGTCAGATTGACGTTGACAGCTTTGACATATCTAGCTTAGCAATTCGAAAAGGCCAACAAAGTAAATTACCCTACTTCATGGGATTCTGACCAAATGGCAGGTGACTTTTGGCTGCATTTGATCAAAAAATGCTTTAAAGATCTTTCACTTCGCAAGCCAGAAGCTACAAGCTTGGCCCGTTTATCAGCATTCAATGAATACACAGTTGGAACGACATTCAATAATTTCAAGAAAGCACTCGCTCAATGTCCTGCTGTACAATCAGTTGATATTTGGAATATGGACGAAACAAGATTATCTACTGTTCATGTTCCTCCCAAAATTTTAGCCCCGACAGGAGTCAAACAAATTGGGTCAATGACAAGTGGCGAATGGGGCACTACTGTAACGATAATAGCGGCTTGCAATGCTGGCGGTGGATTTATGCCACCAATGCAAATATTTCCCAGAGTTAATTTTAAGGATTTTATGTTGCACGGAGTACCAGAAGGTAGCATTGGTCCTGCCAATCCATCAGGATGGTCTAATAAAACCTTGTTTGTGATGTTTATGGATCATTGTGTAAAATATACCATCTAAAGAAAATCAAGGAGCTGGGCCAAGCTCTTCTAAAATCGTCACACCTAAAATGCTTCGTCCAAACCCGAAACCACCACGAAAGGACACTCACAAAGGAAAACAAAAGGGCAAATCTAGGATACTAACCAACACTTCAGAAAAAGCTGAAATTGAGATTTTAAAATCAGCTAAAAAAGCGAAACCTAAAATAGTTCGCTGCCGAAGAAACAAAAAAAAAGTAAAAGGAAAATTATGCAATAAAGCGATTCTGGTAGTTTTATTGAAGAATGTGACGCTGACGCTTATTCCGTCTATGACACCGAAGACTCTTGTGGTGAAGATCAAAAAGAAAACGCTGATTATTATTGTAGGTAACTTTGTGATATTTGTATTAGACGGAGAATTTTTTGTGTGTTCTTATTGATAAAAACGATGCAAAAGTCAATGAAAAACTGGAAATGCCCAGAGAAGCCTGATTTGAACCCATCATGTAGTAAATAAAGGATACCTACTGTCCTACTGTGTACTACAAATGACATAGTGCTGGAAGCTAGTTACAAAAATCTAAAATGCCGCGTTCATCTAATTTTAGTGCTCAGGAATTTAGTGATATGATTTTAGCATAATATGGTGAAGCTCAAAAAAATGGAAACAGAGCTTTAACTGTGTACAGATGCGGTTCCCGAATCGCAGAGTTCCGAGTAGCGCTCGAGTGATTGTGAACGCATTACAGCTAGTTTGAGAGGATTTGCCTGTGACCAGAAGAACTGAGGGTTCATAAGATAGAATACTGGTCCATTTTTCATCAAACCCAGAGAGTAGTACCAACAATGCTGGGCGACGAATATAATATGGCTGCAGCTGGAAGTTTTTGAAAAATTGGGACAAACAACCGATCTCAGCCACGTCATAGCGTCCATTAAACGACGCTTTGAAGCCTGTATCAAGTACACGCTCGACACGTGGAGAACAGCTATCTCAGGCATGTACAGTCGCCATCAGATATATTGGAGCGGCCGAGGTACTCAAATATTTCTGAGCAGCAATAAATTTCAATAAATTCTTTACGGTAAATAAGGTCAATAACATCTGAACATCCAATTCGCCACAAATATATGAGCAGTGGTTTTTCAATTAAATCTGAACACACAACGAGACAATAATATCTGAAAGCACAACTCGTCAAAGTTATCTGCACAGACAGGGTGATCATAAATATCTGAACATTTAAGGAAAATATACCTTAAAGCACTAGGCATACAGTTTAAATTTTTTTAACGTACTACGCTGGAATACATTTTCTACACAACCACCA
This sequence comes from Acleris literana, assembly GCA_946894065.1. Classification (NCBI taxonomy): domain Eukaryota; kingdom Metazoa; phylum Arthropoda; class Insecta; order Lepidoptera; family Tortricidae; genus Acleris; species Acleris literana. Next base: position 48,982,597 of record OX335668.1, read on the forward strand.
TTCGGTTTTATCAATGTCAAGACTAAAAAGAGTTTTCTGCTGGATGTAGGGTGAATACACTGCCTGAGATAGAGCGTGACGTCATCGTGATACTAATGGCGTCCTTATCTTACTCGTACTGTGCGAAACGTGCGGTATGCATGTGTCGGCCGGACTCTGTGACTCTTTCAGATACAACAATTGGCAGAATTTAGAAATATGGCCTTTTTGTACACATTTATGTTTTTGTTGGGATCTAGTTTACACAACAATGATAATTTTAATTTCTTTTAATACCGCTGAACACATGCGTCTTGTGTGCGGATTTGTGCAGGGCCGCAAGCTTGGTCGTGGAGCGAATGTACGCCCGCCGCAATCGAACACCCTCTTATAGGCTACCGAAAATATTATTGGAACTACACATTCGCTTCACGCTGCTCGCTTCTCGCTAACCGTCTGCGGTGGGACAAGTGCCTTCTCATTTTCAGTTCGTAAAGTAACAAAATATGGTTAAGGGCTAAATGCACGGCAAATAAGCTGCTCAGAAATATTTGAGTACCTCGGCCGCTCCAATATATCTGATGGCGACTGTACACCGGCGATAGTGAAATTTTTTAACAGTTTCAATTGAAAATCTTAATGTTGACTTCCCTTAGGAAGATGACTCATAGCATCTTTTTACAGCGATGCAATCGCCATACAGTTGCCAAACGGCCGCGATACAGTCGCGGTCTTAACCTTTGCACTAGTATAATGACGCTTGTGTATCGCTAATAGCGCAATACAGCATCGTCGCGATTTATTCATTCATCGCTAAAAAAAGTCGCAATGGGCAATTTCTTAAGGTATTATCGCAATGTAAAATTCTTGACTTTGTAACTTCCTTCATTTCATTTAATCTAATCTTTACTTTACACAATAATTTCACCTGAGGGAGTTAGATACTTACTTAATTCCATTTAGCATCCTACAATAATAAAATTTTAGTGATCTTACTAATCCCACTAATAAATGTGAACATTTATGTGGATGTTTGTGTTTCAATCACGCAAAAACACTTGATCGGATTTGTATGAAGTTTGACACCCAGATATTCCTTATCACGGATCGACTTATTATGACTTATGACACATAGGACAGTTTTTATCCCGATATAAGCGATAAACGATTTCTACGCGGACACAGTCGCGGGCAAAAGCTAGCTAAAATACTGCATGAAATGAAAATAATCTTCATAGTGCCAATAAGGTAGAAAACTCTTTTCTTTGGGTAGGTGGGTATACCTTTTGTTGACCTCATGTCATTACGAGTGGCCGTCAGTCACAGAACCTAAAGTATCCAATCAATGTTATTTGTTGATAGATTTTAGATCTGAAATTCTGAATATTTTATTAAGAAAAACGTTATGATTTTGCATTATTATGATTAATAAGTACCTACAATGTTTTGTGATTTGATAATGGTTTCTCCTGATTTACATCGCTGAGTTTGGAACATCGTGGATCAAATGAAGATGTTTTTAAATTTTCTGGAAGTGTTAAGGAATCAGTATGTACATGAGTTAAGTATTTTTTATTAAATTAAAAACAAAATAAAAAGATGCCACTGCTTTTCATTCTAAACAAGTTTTAAATACACATAATTAAAACCTGTCACGACTGTGACCCGAGCCTAACCGACTTTTCCCGAACCACTTGAACCCTTGTCAGTGAAACGAAGATTTAAGTCAAAGTTAATTGCAAGTTAATTGGGCTATTTTGAGTTCAGTAATTTTGCCACACTGCTGGTTTATCGTAGCCGTATCAACGCGAAAACTACCAACGTTGTCAACCATGTAAGGGTTTTCTTTAAAATAGACGTATTTTATTAAATTGTATGCATATTCACACGATAAAACTGTGCCAACCGTATAAGGCCCGCAGGTAACACTCCCCAAAAAAAGTAAGACATTCAGAAGTAAATTCATAAACGAATTCGACGTAGCCAAAGTCGCGGGCAGAAGCTACTAAAATGTCATTAAATTGAGCGACACTATAAAGTTGTCATTTATTTTATTCACCTTTTGACACGTGTACTAGTACTACTAGTACATGTATCACTTACATTACGCTGATTAGGAACTACTTTTAGTGTAAAAGAGAACTTTTATATAAAAATATAACATTATGTTCCAGTCAATACTCGTATTCCATTAAAGGATAGATTACTATTTAATGCTTTAAAAGTATTTAGGCCTAGACTGCATGTTTTGTCTAAAAGCATTGCTATAAATATTGAAGTTCACATTCGAGTGTGAACAAGATTTTACTTCGGGTAGTAGCAATACAAACTTACTAATCGAAAGCACAACATTAACAACGTAATCGCAGACAGAGCTACAGACTTAAAAAAACAAGGAAAAAGTAAACTAAACTAAGAATTATATAATTAAGGTTCACTTGGCCATCAGAAGTAAATCCTTTTGGGTCGGACGCGAGATCGCCGGAACAATTTGCGAGATGGTCCCTGGGGCGTCGTTTTGTTCTTTTATAGGCTCGATTTAAGTGCGAATAGAATAGGGCAGCAGATGTTTTAAATAGGGTCACTTCACCTATCTATCCCGAACGATGATTTCTTGTCATTAAATTATTTTCGAGGATTTCGAGGGGTACAAGAACCTTGGCGCTTTTTAATGTTAATGCATTTTTGTGCATCATCAAAATACATCACCTCAATTTTTACAGATTTTTATTTCAACTATTTACGAAGTTATTATTAATAGAAACTTTATTCTTTGTCACAAAAAAAACTGAACCATTTTTAATGACCTAACCTAACCTAACCTAACCTATCCTAACACAATCGATAAAATTTTGCTGCGTAGGTAGGAGTGGGACTGTACTTTTAAAATGGATCAAAAGATGAGTTTTCACGGCAAAAGCTGTTACGGTTTTATACCGGTGCAAGTTTTAATACAGAAAAATCCATAACATACTATCGCAACACATTACTTAGGCCCTGTTGTTTGATCATTAGTTAAACTAACTAATTGTTAAAATTCGAAAAAGGAATGGAAAATTTGACACATTTCTTTGAGATTTTAACCATTAGTAACGTTTTTTGACCATTAGTTTAACTAGCGATCAAACAACAGGCCATTAGACACTAAGGTACGATAACAATTAAAGTGCTTCTATTTTCTTAATGTAGTTCGGCAATATTCGTTTTTGTATGAAACACGAATGACAAATATACTCTCAGCTGCGAGTGAAAGTGTGTTAGCAATAGCCAGCCGAACGGTATTAAGAAGCCGGGAGTGCTGTATATACATTTCATTTTCAAATGAATTGATATGGTAAAGACCATCGCCCGTCCAAAATAGCTTCATTAAACTAGGTAAGTGAAACGTGTGTCTCTTTTTATCACACTACAAACCTTTGCGTGTTCCCTTGAATCCTTTTACTTTAGTCGTTTTAGGCTATTGACTTGCGTATTATGATGATTCGCGAGTTGCAAAAGGTATTTTCACCAAGTGCACGGACAAGAAGGATTTTAATTTCGTCTTAATGACTTAAAGAGCGCGATGAGATTAATTCCTTACTCAATAGTAAATTGGCAACATATAATCTAACATGGAGAGTTTGCCCAACTTCACTTGATTAATTTAATTCTGGCTTTCTTCCGAATCTTCATCTTCATCCAAACTTGATTTTGTATGCTTGTACTCAGTATCGGACATTTTAAACTCATCTTGGGTAAGATGCCCGTCACAAGATACGTCAAAGTAAACGTCAAACCATAGAACACTGACATTTTTGACGCATCTCGAGACGAGCTTAAGAGTTGAGATTAGTTTATTAATACGGCCCTTATACTCGTATGTTACACTCGGCAAGATGAAATACCGGCCATCTTTTGTTTTGTTTTCATACTCGTAGCTGGTTTGATAGTGCGATCCGTTGTATGGGACCCTTGCACTTTTTGACTATACGCTGAAACTTGGCATAGTTGATCCTTAGGACGTGGTCTGAAGTGAATTCAGACCAGGCGGGGGCCAGGGGGGAGGAGGGGGACTTTGAAGCTGCCGCGTTTTAATTGAAGCTTTATTTATCTAATACTTGTAGTGGCGTCCAATATATAGTTTTCGGATAAATTAAGGGTGGGAAGTCTATTTCTGGAATTGAATGAAATTTAAAAATAATGCAATTTAGAACAAAAAAATCAAATACAAAATTCATGTGCAACCTTTTTTTATTTCTACCTTTTTTATTTTTTTATCACGTGATATAGGTATGTTAAAAATAAAAATATATGTAATAGTAGTTTACGTGACGGTTGCGTAATGACAGGTATTATAACATGAGTGTGGTTTATGAAACGAGCCGCAAGGCGAGTTTCATAATAGATCACACGAGTGTTGTAATGCTAATTACGCAGAGTCTCGTACAATACTTTATCTACACACATATTATAAGTACTCTAAGATGGGTTCAGAAGCCGAAAGGCAAATGACCAACATTACCTTACCTGTGGTAGTAGGTGACAGCGATGACAGCTGTAACGTAATTTTGAAATTACGTTATCGACTATTGTAAGGTAATGAGATCCAAATTTGGAACATCTTCCAAAATTAACAGCTGTCATCGCTGTCACCTACTACCACAGGTAATGCTGGTCATTGCCTACGGGTTTTGAACGCATAATAGAGGACTTATGTGATATGAGTGTAGATAGGTAAATGTAGTTTTTAATACAGGTGCTCAAAAAGTGTTGTAGCTGTACTTATGTACATCGTGCGGAAAATTGGGCTTTTTTGAACTAGTGCTTTTTACCTTTCCTAGCTGCATATTATGCGGAAAGTTGGATTTTTCACACTAGTCCTGGATCCAGGTTTGTGAATATAGCGTTTAAACAAACCTTGAAATTACTTTACAAAACTAAAAAAGTTCTCATGGAGTTATTTCCTTATTTCTGAAATTACGGCATTCCAAATGCATAGACTTTTATTGGCACTAAGATTTTAGGCTTTGGGATCTATGCTACTTCCCGTTGGAGATTTTACTGGTGCCTTCAAAGCATCATCGTGTCGTATAGCCCGCGATGTGAATTTTACCATTGCACAATTGTTTTCGAGGTACATTTATGTGCACGATGACACTGAACAGAAGTTTTATAATATTGCACGATTTCCTAGAGTACTAGGTGCAATAGATGGTCCCACAAAAGAATGCAGTCACCATAAAAGCTATGTGACATTTAATATTTAGATGATAGGTAGACACCTACCAAAACTTTGAAATCATAATAACAAGATAATGTTTAGTTTATCAGATTGGGGAGGAGTTTAGAAATCGAAAAGGATACTTTTCTATGAATGTCCAAGCAGTTTGTGATGCTGATCTGAGATTGATGAATGTGGTTGCTCGGTGGCCTGGCTCTGCTTATGATGCAACCATTTTTAACAACTCTGAACTAGCGATTATTATTATAACAAATGTTAACCTGTAATTATCGAATTTAGTACCATTCGAAAGCTGCAATTTTCTTTGGCAAAGTGTATGTATACCTAGAGAAATACAGAAGCTATGATATATTTATATAGTTTAAATTTTATCATAATTACTTGTCAAAATAGGTTGCTATCAATGTGTTTCTTGCATTGTTGTTGTATTCCTCAAGTCTATTATTATTTTGAGGTACTGGAATCACTTCCATTCTTGTGGTATCTCTACTTCAGGGGGCACATCATCTTAATTAATCACTTTAATCAGTCGGTAAATATTGTGTGTGTTGCAATAATAACTGCATGTGCATTTATTAAACTTAAACGTAATGTTAACCCCACAACCGGAAAATATCTCTTCCATATACGAAAACACCTGAAAATTGAAAATAATCTTAGTTGGGAACCAATTTGAACAAACACATTATATTGGCAGTAGTTAATAAATCAAATTTTACCTCTCAATGCAGTTCCTTGTCCTAATGTGGGACTCATTGTATAGGTGTTGACTCTGGATTATAGGACGTAGTAAAGGTGTCAGGATATATGTTTTAAATGGATATGCACTATCACGTAGTAGTCATTTGTTGCCATATTTTCCACTCTCGCTTTTTTGCAGCTTTCGAATGGAACTAAATTCGAAAATTACAGGTCAACATTTGTTATAATAATAATCCCTCTCCTTTTGTAAGGTATGCAGAACATAGCGTGGCCCCTACTTTGTTTGTATAAGTACCTATATAAATATGTTTATGGTTGCCTAGTACCCACAGAACAAACCCTAGAGCTTAATTTAGGATTTGGTGAATTTGTGTGACATTGTCTCTGATATTTATTTATTTATTATTTATTCTGGAGTTTACAATTGATATTAATAGATATAAATTATCACTAATAATGTAATAATTGGCACAAAACTGTACATGCTTAAGGCTTAGTTTGGGACTCAGGTCAATTTGTGTGAAATTGCCCCTTGATATTTTTTGTAGCTAATTAATGGTTTATTTTTCAGTTTGAAATAATTACCATAATTGCTGCAGTATCAAAGGGTTGAAAAGGATTGTTAAGTTAAAAAAAAAACATGGGCTTAATTGGCTGCAATCAGTTCCTTGTATTTTACTCATGAGAGTACTCATTGCTATAGGACTTATGTAGTGCAATATTTATAGATTTATTCGAGGATGTGAAGATACTCGTATTTCTTAGCAAAACTGTAAAAATAACCCGTACCTCGTGTGTTCATAAGTTTTGAGACGAAATAAATGTTACATAAAAATTTAAAGAATATGGCTATATTTATAAAGTTTTCAGATAATTAGACAAAATAAAAATAATTAGACATTAACCAACAACCACAAGCAATTATTATTCAAAATGCCCACCCCTATTTTTAATGCAAGCTTTTAGACGTTCCGGCCGCGATCGATCGCGGCACGAATCTTCTCCAGTGGGGGATATCCTTCGCTGCTTTGAAGAGAGCTCGCTTTAAAGAATCTAAGTTTGGGTGGGACTTTTGGCAGGCCCTGAGTTCCAATTCAGTTCACAAAGAATAGTGCAGTGGATTGAGGTCAGGGCTGGAGGACGGCCATTCTTCCGCCGCGATGAAGCCTGGAAATTTTTCCCTTAACCAAGCTTGAGTCGTTTTAGCCTTATGGGCGGGTACTGAGTCTTGCTGGAAAATCCATTCTTAGATAGGGGTTTCACTACAGTATCTAAAATGTCATTTTAATAATTTTTTGCTTTAATCTTGACACCTTGTGGGCGAAAATGGAGCGGAGTGACACCTTCGTACGAAACCCCCCACCATGCCATCACACTCGCCGGATGATGGGCACGCGAGATATTTCGTGCTGTAGCAGGGCCATCTTTGCTGCTTTTGGCATAAACTTTATTATTTTGCCGGTTAAACTTATATTCGACCGTAAAGATTTTTTCGTCGGTGAAGAGTATCTTTATCGCATCGTGTCTCTTAAGCAGCATAGGACAACGTTCGCGATGTAATTTCGAAGGCGATCACTTAGAAAATGAACTTTTCTACGGCTGTAAGCCTTTACTTTGAGATCGTATTTCAATGTTCTGTTGACTGAAATGCGAGAAATGATAGTCTGCAGAGCGAGGATTTTCTGTGTGCGACATGGATTTCGGGTAAGTCGCTCTCTGATTATTTTAATGTTCGCAGCCGTCCTTACAGACCGCGGGCGACCACTCCTATGGCGATCTTTCAAAGAATCAGTCTCCTTGTAGCGTTTAATAGTGTAATATACGAATTTGCGGCTTACCCCAAAACATTTAATTAACCGCACTGTAATTGTATTTGGAAAACAATACACCTACTTAAAAGTGTCCGGTTCAGGTAAAACCCAGTAATCCTGACACCGATTGTTTAAGAGAGCGCGAGAGATTTCATTGTTAACGACATTTAAAATTATATTGAACTTTTTGACAATACATCTAATTTTAAGCCTTCAATTTCTAAATCTAGCTTTTGCTCCTTTTTTATATAACATAATAACTTGCAGTGGCAAGGTTTTTCTCCCGTCGCCCATAATCTGGCATTTTCTTCTTAGCTGTAAAATAAATGAAATACACATAAAATTAAATAAAACAACAAAGGGTACCATAGAGTTAGTCATAATATTTTACATGCCAAACTAAAATAAGTGGGTATTAGAGGTAAAGCTCATGAATGGTTAAGATCCTACCTCACTGATCGAAAACAGCTCGTTTCCCTCGACCATTTTGATCAACAATCCAACCAGCTACAGAGTGTCCAGTCAATCGAAGCCATTGCAAACTTCTCTATTCCACAAGGAAGTGTGATAGGATGCATATTATTCTTAATCTACATAAACAATCTACCAATACAACGTCTAAAACAATACAACGCTTCTGCGTTCTCTACGCTGATGATGTGTCTCTCCTTTTCGAATGTCCTAACAAACATAGCGCTTATCAAATAGAGGAAACGTTTGATGTAGTCAAAGCTGTCTCTCTCATCACAACCTGGAATTAAATATACAGGGTGTATTGCAAGTCGTGTGCCAAATGAATAGGGCGGGTAGCTAGGGTCACTTGCTACAAGTTTTGGGCCAATTAACACTCATCTTACCCACGGAGTCTTTTTAATAAAAAAAATTAGAAAAATCTCTTTATCTTTCAAAAGTTAACCATTTTGTTTACATACCTTTTTTTAAAATTTATTTATTTATTTATTTATTTATTTATTTTGTACAATTAACACTTACAGTCTAGCCAAACATGTTAATCACAATAATCACTGTCAGTTACTGGCGAAATTACAAATGAACCAATATACAAATAATACTTAACTTACATAAAACTAAATACCTTAAATAATACTAATTAGCCAATTTCCTGCACTGAGCTAGCGGTGACAATGGTTTCCAAGTATCGACTGGCCGATGCAATTAGTTTGGACTCAGAGTCGTGGAAAACATCTAATTCGCTGTTGCTGTCTAGGATATCGTTTAACAGCTTCAGCGCGCGGTGCAGCGGCGAGTGAGAGACTGCACGCGTGCGCGCCGGCGGGACGGCGAACAGCAGGCTACGACGAGCGCGCAGCTGTTTACTGGACTTAGGTGGTACTCGATAAGATATCTGAGCTAGAAGTCCTGGATTACTGGCATATCCGCGTATCAGCTGAATGAAATATTTGATAAGGGAAATATTCCTCCTAGCTTCAAGGGAAGTATAGTTGACCATACCTAGAATGTAAAGTGTAGGGTACATGTGCGGATAATATCCATATATTTTCTTAAAAAGAAAACGCAGAAATGATTTTTGCACACGCTCTACCATAAGAGTGTACTGTTGCGCATGAGGGCTCCAGACCATAGCATTGGTTTCGAGGCGACTGCGAACGTATGCATTATATAGAGTACTAATCGCGCTCCGATTGGTGAAAAACTTTGACTGTCGCATGACAAAGCCCAAAGATTTTCTAGCTGTATTACAAATTTGAGTAATGTTGTTGTGAAAAGTAATATGAGGGTCGAACCAAGTGCCTAAGTCACGTACCAAGGATCGACTCAGCAACGGCACAGAGTTGATTGTGTATGTGAAACACAATGGCTGTCTTGCGCGTGTGAATGACATGAAATGACACTTTTCTTCGTTGAGGGTTAGACTGTTTTTAACACCCCAGGCACATATGCTATCCATGTCATTCTGCAGCTTTGCACTGTCTTCACAGCAACTAATTGACAACGCAAGTTTTACATCATCAGCAAACATTAAACACGTTGAGTAGGTGATTGACTCAGGAAGATCATTAATCAGTATAAGGAATAGTAAGGGGCCAAGATTACTCCCCTGACCGATCCCAGACGTTACCTGATATGGTACCGACTTAGCAGTACGAAACTGTACATACTGATGTCTACCCTTCAAGTAGCATGCCAAAAATGCTAATAGCGTGGGAGAGAAACCTGCCAATGCAGCCTTTACTAGCAAGATATCGTTGTCTACTCTATCAAAAGCCTTGCAAAAGTCAAAATAAGCGATATCAACCTGCGTTTTGTTATCTAAATGGTTCGCAATCAAAGTAACCGTATTTATAAGATTAGATGCAGTCGAACGCCTAGAGAGGAAACCGTGTTGTTGGTCACAGAACCAGCCTCTGAGCTGGGGATATAACATAGAATAAATTACTGACTCAAAAACTTTCCCGAATATAGATAGAACCGCTATCGGTCTATAATTATGAGTATCTGACTTAGACCCCGACTTGTGTACCGGAAGGACTTTGGTGAGTTTCCATTGCTCAGGATATGTAGTTGTTTGTACGGACAGGTTAAATATGTACTGAAGCGGCTGGACAAATACTTCGCAACAATCCCTAACGATAAACTGAGGAATGCCGTCAGGACCCTGAGTGTGCTTGGGCGATAGGCGCTTAATTGCTCGGCGAACGACATCCTCGCTTATGTATGCGAGAGTAACGTGTCGGTGATGAGCTTCGGGCGAGTTGGCGGCGTCAGAGATATTTGAGTTAGTAACGTCAAGAGTTGGGACTAAAGGAAGGAAAACACTTTTGAAAAAACTAGCAAAGGAATCTGCAACCTCTTGATTAGTCATGGTGCCAAATGCCTCGGGTTGATTCGACTTTCTATTCATCTTAACAAATGACCAAAATGACGACGGATTTTCAACAATATTTACTTGTAGTTGGTTAATAAAAGAAGACATGCTGTCAACAGACATGTGATTCACTAATTTTCTGTAATAATAAAAAAACGCGTAATATAGTTGGTTTCCTGTTTGCTTATAAGTTTTGTGATACATATTTTTTAACTTGTTCAAATGAATAATCTCAGCAGTGAACCATTCGGGGTATATCAGTTTCTTATTTGTTTTCTTTTTATAAGGGACACATTCTGAGATTACGTTACTGAGTATAGAATAGAAACAGTTTGCGGAGTCGTTGGCATTTTGCATATTATATAACTGCGACCAATCAACATTTGCTAATTTTTGGTATAGCAGTAGAAAATTTGCTTTACGAAAGTTTCTTACAGTGTTTATGACACTTTTCTCATCTTCGACAATAGATGACTTGTTTAGATGTGATGTGTGGAACGCTAAGTTTATATCAAGGGGCAGATGGTGTTTTTCAGACGATACTAGGCCAGCAACAGATTCACAAACTAAAATTTCCGACACATACTCATTCGTCATCACTAAATCTAAAAGGCGTCCTAAACTGTTGACTATGTTGTTTACCTGAGTTAAGTTACAAAATGATAGAAACAAGTCAAAATCTCTACGGACACTAGTAGAAGCTGAAAACAAATTAAAATCGCCCACTACAATAAGGGGCAGGGTGTGTTCACACATGATCTGTTCAACACACCTAAAAATAGAGTAATACCTAGATGGGGCAATATTAGGTGCTAAATAAATTACACATAGAACAAAGCGTAGACGTCCTTTAGTCACTAGTGCACACAAGATCTCGTCGTCCTGCGACGCTCCGCAGTCCAACGGGGCGAGCTGGCAGGGCGCCCGCGCTGCTAGCAGCACGCCGCCTCCGCCACGCCCAACGCGGTCCGCCCGGAGCACATCGAAGTCCGGCGGAAAAAGTTCTGCGTCATGGACAGTGTTATTGAGACGAGACTCAGTTAGTGCAAGTATTTCACTGTTAAACGTCACTAAGGCATTCTTTACCATGGGCAATTTACCTTTTAAGCCCCTGACATTTTGGTAAAACAAGTTAATTCTACGCAGTTTTGGTGATTTATGAACGAAAAAATGTTCTCTTTGCGCTATCAACTGCTACATCAGCCGATTCAGACTCAGAATCAACGCGTGGTTCGTTACCAACCACATTTTCAGCTATTGCTGGTGTATCTATTTCATTAACTAGCTCTTTAAGATCATAAAATACGTTTTTTAAACCATTACTGTTTATTAATCCATTTGACTTATTGAACATCTTGTACGAATATTCAATGTTTCTATTGCAGTCCAATACATAAGCATATTCATAACAGCACACGTCATCATACAACATTCGATTAAATGCTTCTATACGCCTATTAAACAGATTTCCATATTTCGACGCCCCCGGACAATAAGTCGGCAATCGCAAAAAGTAAATTTTACAGGAAAAAATATTTACTGATTTTGTTCAATATCTTTACAACCAGAGGGAATACTAAAGACATTGATATATCAAACGAAAGCTATTTTTTTAAAGAATATAATTTATACAATTATACTTTATAATACGCATTCAGTATTAAGCAATGAGAGAAAATGCATTTTACAGATAATGAGTTAAAATTTATTCCCAGTAATAGTGACTTACTGGATTATTGTGGTAAATATTATAAAAGTGTTGATTTGTAACTGCATAACATGGACATTTATAACAATATTTTTTGTTTGAAGGGCTAAACGTAATATGTCATTACTAAGGTTTTTATAGTAATTTAAACGCAGGCAAAATAACGGCATTGTATGATAGCTTTGTTGTTCTCGGGAATGTAAAACCAACATATTCAAGTAAACGTGCAATACTGAATGACATCGAAATAATAAAATAACATAGTGTAAAAGAAAACTATCATAAGTACTAAGTATAATAAGATTTAATAATTAAAATAATCGAAAATAATAATAATAATAATTATTAGCCTTTATTTGCTGTAATTATAATTATTTACATGTCATTATCACTATTAAAGTTATGATTAGTCAATTTTATGTTATGCTTGTCATTAATAAAGGATATAAATTGTTAGTTATTCTCTCTTTTTTCATTCTTTCTGGAACTTGTCATATATGAATATTTATGTCTTTCCTTCCCTTTTTTCTTTAGTTAGCGCGCCCCTTGGATGAAGGCCTCCTCCAGTCTTCTCCATTCTTTCCTGTCTCTTGTCCTACTCCATGCTCGTCCTATTAATGCGTCTAAATTATTGCTCCATCGCAATTTGGCCTTCCTTTGGATCTCTTGCCATCTCTGGGGACCAGTCTGTTACTTTTTTTGACCAGAGAGTGGATATGACCAGCCCATTTCCATTTAAGTTTGCGTATTTTAACTGTTACATCTCGCACCCTAATTTGATTTCTAATATGGATATTTCTTATTTTATATATTCGTTTCTTATGTAATATGCTCCTATCCATATTATGTTGACATATCTACCTCAAGTTTAAGTTCATTTTTCTTTGTTAGGGCCCAGGTTGTGCTTTTCATAATTTATTTTAAGGCCCAATATTTATTACAGGATTTTTTTATTATTCTTTATATTATTTTGGACATATCTTCCTGCAAACATATTAATTCCCCTAGGTATATTTAGTCTCCTATGTAATCTTTTGTGAAATTTCTGACATTTATAGGCGGTTTGTTGCTGTTCGTTAGTATTTTAGTTTTTGATACATTCATGGTTAACCCCAGTTTCCTACTCTCTGTTGCCAGATTGTTAAGCATTACTTCAAGGGTATTTGGATCTTCTGCAAATAAAAACACTATCATCGGCAAATTTTAAGTTGATCATCGATTCACTTTCAATTTTTATACCTTTTCCATTCCAGTTTATGTTGCAGAACATGCTTTCCAATGCAGCATTAAACAATTATGGGGAAAGAAAGCCCTGTTTTACTCCTCTTGTAAGTTTAAATTCTCTCCCTTCTTTTTCCAGCTTGATTTTGGCTGCGTTGGTGTTAATATATCGCCTTGATGATACGGTTTTTTTTTTCCCGTGTTCCCCGTACTAGCAAAGCTTGATGTATGCCATTGTGTTCTAAGCTTTCAAACGCCTTGGTATAGTCAATAAAGGCTATGTATATTTTCTTCCCGTATTCATTATATTTCTCTATAATTTGGTTGAGTGTGTGTATAATATTATGATCTATGGTTGAGAAGCCGTGTCGAAAGCCAGCTTATTCTATGGATTGACTAGAATCCAGGGATTTTTCTATCCTTTTTAAAAATTATCTTCGAGAATACTTTGAAAATGTTTGATGTTAAGCTAATAGGTCTGTAGTTGTTTATGCTACCTATGTCTCCCTTTTTATGCAGAAGTGTAATAACTGCAATATGGAAGTGGAACCCTCTGTAAAGGAGACAGATGTTTATTTATACCTGGATAGCTGAGACACTGGGTAAGTCCCTGCAGTTATCCAGGTTTCACTCTATCGGTCTGTCTCATTTACAGAGGGTTCCAGGTGAGAATAGATGTTATTTCAGTTAGACAAGCGCGATTATTAAATTAAATAACATATTTTTAAATATTTTATAGTTATAATTTTTAACAATAATCAAAAAAGGTAGGTACTTAATAAACAAAAATAATCAAGTAGGTACGTTTCTTATAAACAGTTCAAAAATGCATACAGAATGCGTCAATCAAAAAAATCTGTCATAATAGTTTTGGTCATACTGCTTCGCGTCTAGTTTTTTTTACTAAATTTACTTCCAAAGTTATTTCGTCATCATCTTCATTTTCCAATGAAAACGAGAAGACATGAACAACTTCTTCGCGTGTCTTTCCACTTTCATATAAGGATATTAACTTTAGTTTTTATCATTACAAGCCTTCGTTTCTGCATTTTTCAAATAAATATCCGTACGATAGCAAAACTAAACTGAAACTGGAGGTCATTTAGGCACAATTAACTAAGTGCGGAATTTGGGGGTCAACTAAGGATTAATAAACAAAACTGAAATTTATCTGCAAAAATGTCCAAGTTAGACAGGTACCTAATAAATTGACATTATCTCAGTTACAGAGGTCTACCTATAAATTAAAAGAAAACATTGTAGCAAAGTATTCTTTAAAATATAGTCTCAGTAAAAGAGGTAAAATTCTCTCACCGTCTCAATTCAGTGCTAGAGTGTCAGGACCTCAACATGAGTTCCAGCTATGGAGGTTTCTCATTTATCCTGTTCCCACTTAACCAAGTTGTACTGTATCTGGATATCTGAGACACTGGGTAAGTAGAATACCTCTTTAAGTGAGACAAATTTGCAGGTCCTAGTTATCCAGATTTCACCATTTGTAGCCATAGTTTCAGCATATTTTAAAACTTTGCATTTTGTCGGTTCCATAGCACCTAATAATTAATTTATTTACACGTTTTGGTAGGTAACACACTGAATAGATTCACAGGTAAGAAACTATGTTTTATTTTGTCACTGACACGTAAACACAAACACATTTTTTTTAACCAGACGCACCAATCAATAATTACACGTCACTTTCGGTCAACAGAAATTTGCAACTGTTTATAAATGTAAACAAACATTACGCGTTGCCGGTGCGAGAACAGACACGTGAAGGGGCGCGGCATGTATCTATTACTTTCTAATGTTTAATCAAAGACAGAGATAAACGTACCTTATGATGGCTGAGCGGCAAAAAGACAGACGATATATTGGGTTCGTGACATGATCTGATTTGGTATTAAATAGTACACGCAAGTAACTGTTACGAATATTTACGAACGAATTATTTCCCTCTAAAACTTTGTTAGTAGCTATTGCCGTGTTAAGTTTATTAAATTAAATACGGTATTATCGTTTACCAAAAACTTCATAAAAATATTAACGCCAATAAACCGGTTATCGCATCGTACCAAATATCAAAATAATAAACATATTTGTATTGATCTGTAGCGACACTTTTCTCGTAACATTTTGAATTTGCAGTTTCCCTACAATAAACACGTCATTCTTAATATCTTCTTTAATTGCATTAAAAAAAATCTGAAAAAAATATATATGATGTATTCTGACCCGCTGATTCCGAATTTTGCATAACAATAAAATGTCCATAATATCACATTGCCGACTTATTGTTCGGGGGCGTCGATTTATTTAACTTGAAATTTGGTAAACCTATTATAATATTAGTATGCTTAATGCTTTGCAATTTAAACTGAATAAACTTGACCAATTTAAAATAGTCTGTAGTAGTTTCAAAATCCGCTGCTCCGATAAATATAACACAAAAGTCATTTAGAGTGTAACCATTTACATTAAGAGCGATGTCATCGAGCATGTAATAAATTCCTCCATACGTTTTTTTAAAGTGACAAATCTTGTCATCTTTAAATATCCTTTTAGAATAGTTTATGATATTGTTCGTACCATTGCTGCTTATAATTGACATGCGTCGCTTAGCTGGTCCAGTATTAATAGGCTGTGGTGTCGGCGCTGCCGGTAGTAGGCGTGGTGCTTGGGGAGCCGGAGCCGCTGCAGATGGCGGGGTTGTTATATTGGGCGCAACACTAGTAGGTTCATGGCCAAGGGTTGGAGTTGAAAAAGGTGTGCTCTGTTTAGACGAGTCCTCTTTTCTAACAGGTGTAAGTAAATTGAAATGTTTTTCGCTATCTTCCAGTAACTTAGTTTTTTTGATTCGTAGCCTTGAGGGTGTTACCTTTTGTGGTGTACTTTCACTTAGAATTTTCTTGTAAGTGCTTATTTGCATCTGACAACTCTCGACTTTTTTGGTTAGATTTGTGATATGACTGTTCAATTTCGCAATTTCTTCGTGAGCTGATAATAGTTCAAGTTTAAGCTGCTCAATTTCACCTTTTAGAGTTATTGAATTTGGTGAATCATGGGTGGATACATTCGGCAAGCTTCTTGGTGTCTTAGGGCTTGCACCGTCGCAGGTAGAGGTGCTCAGGTCGCTATCGGTTGTGCCATTTAGGTTCTCTTCGGATAAAGAACGAGGTATATTTGTTTTTTGACTGATGGTAGTGATGGTGGTTTCTAAATGACAGTCCAGGTTAAATGAGCCGTCTTCTCTTGAAGGTGCACTTTTTGGTTCTTTGGAGGTTTTAGCTGGCGAAAGTTTTTTTGAAGCGCCCGGTGTCACGAGTCTTACATTAGGGGAGTGGTTGCGGCACTTCACACATTTCCATGACTTTTTAGTGACATTGGTCATGACTAAAAATCTACTTCTGGTAACTACTTTGGTGCAATCGAGATGAAAAATGAGTTCACAAGAACAACATTTTAAATATTCGTTGTTGAATATTTCATTTTCACATATACTGCATTTAATTTTCTTATTTCTGCTGCGCGACGTCATGGTAGATGCGCTTTCATAAACGAGCGTGAAAAACTACCGTAAAAAGTTATATTTTTATTCCTGGCAACACTCTTTAATAAAATTTTGGAGGGTAGGAAGATGACGATTATGATTATGTGGGTAGGTTGAAATTTCGCACATACGCATAACGTCACGTAAGTATTTTTAAGCAGTAATTCACACACTATTTGTAATATATAGCTAGGTAGGTTTAAGATAGTTAGGTAGAATAAGAAATTGTAATGTATCCGATCTCCTTGTATTGATTTATTATATGTGTTGATTTATTGATTTATTAATTGTGTTATGTTTTGTTTGTGTTTATATTGTATTGAATTATTGTATTGAGTTTTAATAAAAGGATGCTTCACACCTACAGACACCATCCCACTCACACATATCACCTTCTCACTCACTCTCGTACACGGCGCACCTGAGCCGCCGTGCAACTAACACCGCCTACGCGCGGTGTTACAAATACCCCCGCCACCGCCATAAAAAACCAGTTAGCTGCCCAACCGCCTCACTGGTCACATCTCCCGCCAACAACACCACTCACCTTCAGCATCGTTATTGTGCACGTACCAAGTTTTATTTCTACGACCTCCTGCTGACGCCCCCGAATACAGTCCACTGCATGGACCCATACGGACCTGACCGTAACAGTGGTCCTTCAGAAGCCGAATATTGGAAGAAACAGCAAGAAAGAAACAAGTACGTGCGAGTTCTTGTTAAACGGTTTACCGTTTATCAAGTATACTTGGTCAAGAACACAGCAAGTAACGAAAAAAGAAACACGAACGTGCGAGTCGTAATCCGGGCTCCGCTTTAGCCCGGTTATTGGCTCGTTAAAAACAGCAGCTGGGTCACCTTGCGGTGTTAAACGACCGTTCGAAGCTGGTGGATGACGAGCAACTCCACCCACCTCTCTCAGGTGTACGCTCAGTCTGCGCCGGTACGGTGAGGTTAGCGAAGGGGACCACAAGTTGGCCAAGAATCTGGCACGGTCGTTCCCACCGTGTCATCAGCAACCCTAAGCTACCGATCCCTCTGCCGGGGGCTTCCATCCCTCCCTTATCCCTTCATTCCCATTCCTGGCGTGACATCACCGCGTTAGGAGTTCACCCAGGCTGATAGTGATAGGGCCTTGTTAGGGACGATAGGGAGTGTTAAATAAGTGTTTTAGTTAGGGAGTGTTAAATTGTTTAATTGTTTAGCTAGGGACCCTCGTGCGCGAATTTTTGAAGAATGTCGACATCACGTATAACGCGGTCGAACACGAATTCGAAGACCGTTGTGTCAGAGCAGACGCCTGAGTCCGGAGAGACCACGTCAGCAGACACTAATACATGGAGTAAAGGCACCGGCATTAATGAGCAGGGCAGTGGCATTGAAGATAGGAATGTGATAGGCAATAGAATCGACGCGGAGGCTAGGGATAATGACGTGACGTTACGTGAAAATAGGAGTGCATCGGGCACTGTAGTAAACGCGACGCAAAGCAGTAGGATGTCTGTCCTAATGGCAGAGTTAGAAGCGCATAACGCAGAGTTAGCTAGGGCTCAGGCGGCCGCCGCCGCGGCTAAATGTCGTTTAGAAGTAGCTAGAATTAATGATCTAGCCGCCTCTAGCGATGCGGCGGAACCGCCCCGAATCGAAGGGTCCTCGCATGTTCGACAATGGCTCTCGGAACAGCGCTTAGATCTTAGGCCGGCGATCGCGGATAGAATCGGTGTCCCGGAGGACGAACGCGCACCTAGACAGAGCTCCCACCCGCAACAAGGGTCGGGGGGGGGCGACGTAAAGTCATTAGCCGACGCGATAGTAGCGGCAGTTAACTCAAACGGTAGGGCACACGCGCCCAAATTCATCCATGAACTCCCACATTTCGACGGGACGATAGCCGAATGGATGGCATTTAAAGCAGTATTTGACGACACAGAAAGCATGTTCTCCGACGTGCAAAATGTGGCTCGGTTGCGTAAAGCCATACGCGGGATGGCCCGCGAGTCGGTTAGGGCGTTGCTATATACGTCCAATGAGCCGTACGAAATAATAGATACATTAGAACGAAGGTACGGCCGACCCGACCTAATTATTTTAACTGAGGTAGAAAACATAAAACGGATGCCGCGATTGTCCGAAGACGGGCGAAACTTAGTCGCGTTCGCGAATAGGATCGCAAACACAGTCGCCGCGATTAGGGCACTAAACCAGGAACAATATCTATACGCCCCCGAACTCGTCAACAGGATCGTCGAGAAGCTAAACGTAATATTGAAATACCGTTGGTTCGAGTATAGAGCGACGCACGAAGGTGCCGCACCCGATCTCTTGTTGTTGTCACGGTTTTTAAATACCGTAGGAGATCAGTGCGGGTCCATGTTCACGTACGAGAGCGTGAAGGAGGACCGTCGTAATAGACTCAAACCAAGGGTCAACGTAACGCGTCAACGACCCAACTCTGAAAGCTCAAATTACACTGAATCGGAAACAGAGTATGAACAACCGTCGAGTAGGGCCACGGTGGCAAACGTAAAACAAAAAAAAAGGTCGAAAACTAAAACTCAGTCTAAAGAAAAATCCCCACCACCACCGCCTCCGTCAGAGGCCGCGAAACCGATAGAGAACAAGTGCGCGATTTGTGGAGGGGGTCACTCCCCACCAGAGTGCGCGGATTTCGCAAATTTAAACAACCAGGAGAGGTGGGAGAAGGCGAAACACTTAAGACTGTGTTTTAGGTGTCTGAAGAGCGACCATAGGCGTTTATTCAGATGTAGATATGTTCCTTGCGGTACGAACGGTTGCGAAGCGTCGCATCACAAATTGTTACACAATAAAGAAAAGGATAATAACAAAAAGGGCGAACGCTACGCACCCATTCGCGGAAATGTAGGATCCGTAAACGTGATACAACCCGATACCTACCTAAAAATAATTCCGGTGGAATTGTCAGGACCCCTCGGTGCCGTCTCGACGCACGCCCTACTAGATGAAGGTTCATCTATTACGCTGATTGAAAGGGCGGTCGCGAGCGAGATAGCACCAGAGGGCCGCGCCGGTTTATTGTCGATAGAAGGGGTGGGGGGTCATAAAGTAGACGATCATGAGTCGAGCACGATTAAAGTCACGGTTAAAGGTTTATGTAGCCGCAACTTGAACTCGATACAGGCGCATACGATTAGCGAGCTAAGCATAGCCCCACAGCAGGTCGATGAGGATTTAGTCAAAAGGTGCGAACACCTAAGAGACATCCAAGATGAGTTATGCTACGATAGTGCGAAACCGACAATCTTAATAGGCCAAGACAACTGGCACTTGATAACGTCGCGTCAGTTGAAAGTAGGCGGTAAGCACGAGCCCGTAGCATCACTCACCAAGCTGGGATGGGTACTGCATGGTAGGAACTCGTTGTCGCGCGGTACAGTAGCCTTCGTGAACCACGCGCGTTCGGTACAGAGCGACGAAGTCGCAACCAAAATGATCCGGGATTTCTTTAGTATAGAAAGTTTAGGTATCGAGGCGAAAAAACCTAGAACCGATCCCGAGGATCGAGCGCTCAAATTATTAAATGAAACGTGTAAACGTATCGACGGCGAAAATAGATTCGAAGCCGGGTTGCTATGGCGCTCCGACGGAGAGGAGTTGCCAGACAATAGAAACCAGGCCCTCAGCCGACTGTACAATTTAGAGAGAAAGTTAGATAGAAATCCAGAGCAACGCGAAGAATATGAGAAGCAGGTACAAAACTTGATAGACTCGGGATATGCTGAAAGGGCCGAAGCCCCGCCCACGTCTCCTAGAACGTGGTACCTACCACACTTCGCGGTTGTTCACCCTCAAAAGAAAAAAATCCGATTAGTCTTTGACGCCGCGGCAAAATCAGACGGTAAAAGCTTGAACGACGCCTTGTTGACGGGTCCGGACCTTTTACAATCATTGTTCGGAATATTAATCAGATTTAGAGAGGGTAGGATAGCGGTCGTAGCCGATATAAAAGAAATGTTCCTTCAGATTAGGATAGCGGAGCGCGACCGGGACAGCGTACGTTTTTTGTGGAGGGGCAAGGACCGTACGGGGCCGCCGATTGAATATAGGATGAGATCGCTCATTTTCGGAGCGGCCTCATCGCCCTGTACGGCAATCTATATTAAAAACAAAAACGCCGAAAATTATAAAAAATGTTACCCCGAGGTTGCGCGAGCGACCGTTCGAAACTTTTATATGGACGACTATCTGGGCGTTTTCAATGACGAGGGGGAGGCGAAGCGTATAATAAACGCGATGCACAAGGTGCACTTAAACGCGTCTTTTGAACTCCGCGGGTGGGCGTCGAACGTACCCGAAGTCATCGAAAACGTCACAGATAGGAAAAAGTGCGAACAAACAACCCTGGGTAAAAGCGACGTCGAAAGAACGTTAGGTATGATATGGAACCATAGGCGCGACACGTTAGGTTTCAACGTTAACCTGCGAAACTTGCCGAACGAAGTGTCGAAAGGCAAAGCTACCCCGACCAAACGCCAGGTGACGAGCGCGGTGATGTCAGTTTTCGACCCGTTAGGACTGGTATCACCCATCACGATGATAGGAAAAGCTCTAATACAAGACATCTGGCGTAGTGGAGTTCAGTGGGACGAGCCCATAGCTCACGAGCACCACCAGACGTGGTTAGGTTTCATCGCAGCGATAGAATCATTAAAAGAAATCGAAACAAACCGGTATGTACTCGCGCCCACGGGCACAACCGAAATGCACGTATTCTGCGACGCGAGCGAAAAAATATACTCGACGGCAATATATTTCGTGAACACGAGCGACGACGGCTGTAGAAAGTCGCAATTGGTAGCGGGTAAGGCCAAAGTGGCACCGCTCAAACCAATATCAGTCCCGCGACTAGAGTTACAGGCCGCAGTGTTAGGAAGTAGGTTAGCCGAGTCGGTAAAACGAGAATCAGATTACGAAATAAGCAAATGTCATTACTGGTCGGACAGTAAAACGGTACTAGCCTGGATCAAATCGGACCCTAGGACGTTTAAATCATTCGTGGCCCACCGACTGGCCGAAATCGAGAGCGTAACGTCGCCAGCCGACTGGCATTGGGTGCCTTCCGCACTGAACGTCGCCGACGACGCGACCAAAGGCATCCCGGCCAATTTTAACGCGAATCACAGATGGTTTTACGGCCCCGAGTTTATTAGGAACGACCCCGAGTCATGGCCAAAGGAAAAGTCAGTGTCGGCGACGCTACCCCCTTCAGGGGAGGAGCGCGTAATCAAGCCAGTATTACACGTGACAGCCGACAGATCCTTAGACACGTACCTACCGTCAGTAGACCGATTTTCGAATTACAACAAATTACTTCGCACTACTGCCACCGTCCTGCTCGCCGCTGAGGTATTTAAAATAGCCAGAATACTCAGAAAAGACATGAATATCAAATTGAAAGCCGACCACATTAAGATGGCCGAGCTACTATTGATCAGAAGAAGCCAACGCTCATCCTTTCACGAAGAGATAAAACACAAGGAGGCTGGGCGTCCGATTCCGAAGAGCTCGCCGCTGGGCAAATTTGCTGTTGATATTTGCAAAGGCGTGATATACCTAGACAGCCGAGTATCCCAGAACAGAACAACACGGATCCCGGTGCTGCACGCAAAAGAGCAACTGACAAAGATGATCGTGCAATTCGCCCACAGCACCCTCGGACACGGCAACACGGAGACCGTTTTGAACGAATTAAGACAGAAATATCACATAATTGGTTTACGAGGCTGCCTAAGATACATAAAAAACAGGTGCCAATGGTGTCGCACCTACAAAGGGACACCTAACAGAATTCCCGTAGGAAACCTACCACCGGAAAGGCTGATGCACAACCAGCCGCCTTTCACAGCCATCGCGGTAGATTACTTCGGACCGATGAAAGTCGCAATAGGCCGCCGCCATGAGAAGAGGTGGGGCGCACTTTACACGTGCCTCACCACACGTGCCGTGCACGTGGAGTTGGCCACTTCGCTCTCGGCCTCCTCCATGATCCTTACACTAAGGAGAATGATGGCACGTCGCGGCGCACCTACCGTCATATACAAGCGACAACGGTACTAATTTCAAAGGCGCAGAACGTGAAATAGAGGAAGCAATCACCACGAACAGAGACGCAATGGACTCTTACCTCAGTCAGAAATCCATTACGTGGAAGAAAATCCCACCGGGAGCTCCAAGCATGGGGGGAGCTTGGGAAAGGTTGGTCCGCTCCATAAAAACCGCCTTATACACCGTACTGAAGGAAAAGTACCCCACCGAAGAAGTGCTCCACACGCTCTTGCTCGAAGCGGAGCATTTAGTCAACTCAAGGCCGTTGACCCCAGTAAATCCTGAAATAGATAAGGAATCCCTGACCCCCAATCACTTTCTCATAGGGAGGTCATGTGGTATGTCCCCATTCGGGGCATTTAAGGATACTGGATCACATACAAACAATTGGAAGGCGGCCCAAGCTATGGCCGACGAATTTTGGACAAGATGGGTAAAGGAATACAAACCTCTATTGCAAGAACGAAGAGGTAACCTCAGAGATGAACACCCAATCAAAGTCGGCGATATCGTTCTTATCGTGGATCAAACCATGCCTAGAGGCACATGGCCCAGAGGCGAAGTGATTACTGTTTTTCCTGGCCCGGACGGCCGGATACGAGTAACAGAAATCCGAACAAAATCTGGTCTCATGCGCCGCCCAGCCTCCCGTCTCATTGTCATAAGTTAGTATTAGTGCTTGCGCACGAGGGGGAGACTGTAATATATAGCTAGGTAGGTTTAAGATAGTTAGGTAGAATAAGAAATTGTAATGTATCCGATCTCCTTGTATTGATTTATTATATGTGTTGATTTATTGATTTATTAATTGTGTTATGTTTTGTTTGTGTTTATATTGTATTGAATTATTGTATTGAGTTTTAATAAAAGGATGCTTCACACCTACAGACACCATCCCACTCACACATATCACCTTCTCACTCACTCTCGTACACGGCGCACCTGAGCCGCCGTGCAACTAACACCGCCTACGCGCGGTGTTACAAATACCCCCGCCACCGCCATAAAAAACCAGTTAGCTGCCCAACCGCCTCACTGGTCACATCTCCCGCCAACAACACCACTCACCTTCAGCATCGTTATTGTGCACGTACCAAGTTTTATTTCTACGACCTCCTGCTGACGCCCCCGAATACAGTCCACTGCATGGACCCATACGGACCTGACCGTAACACTATTTATTCAAGTTAATTAACGATAACACAGACACATAATAATCCAACGGTAAAATTCACTTTTTCGTTGCTTTTAAACAATATTAAACGAATTTAGTATTAAAATTTATAAAAAAAAAATCGACGGCACTTGTGTACAGTGTGACAATCTGACAGCTCCCCTATGTCTATATCTATCTAAATGTGATAGCACAAAAGTATTTATAAATTTTTTATATTTAATGTATGCGTATTCTAATAAAATGTAACTTTTATTCATGTAGTAAACAAATAAAAAAATATTAGCCGACAAAGTGTAAAGGACAGAAAATAAAAATCCTCACGGTCAACTTTATGGCACAATAAAAAAAAATGTACAAGCTCCTCAGATCTTCCAACATCATAAAAACTTCTTCAGCTCCTGACTATTCTTACGGTATACCACATGTCTAAAATCACGTTCAGTTTTTCGGCAAAATATGGTTTCAATCTAAAATGGTGGTTTACATTACCCAGTACTTCTTTGAAACTATCTACTTACTTGAAAGTAAGATTCGATCAGATAAATGAATAGAGTTTTTTTTTTTTAATAATGATAAAAAAGCGTAAAATAGTAATTAAAAACTAATAATAGTATTAATTTATTTTAATAACTAAGTATCGGATAGGTACGCAAAGTACGAGCAAAAATAACGCAATTTATTTTATTCTTGAGTTTATTGCATGGGTAACTACTTAATTAAAAATACACTTAATAAAAAAGAAAATCAATAAGTTAATTGCGCGGGAAAACATGTAAATAAACAGAGATAGGCATTATTTTAATTTTATTGTTGTTATCGACATTTATTGACTTTGCTACATACAGCAACGAAGAACACGTTGCTGTAGACGTTGCTGTTGAGGAACGTATTGTAGTAAAAAACGACAAAACTGCACACGTCTGGCATAATCATCATCTTCAAGACCTTAAAACAAATTAAAAACATCAGTGCCCAAAAATTTGTAGTGAAAATTTAATGCATTTGTATTTATTTGTTGTATACTTACTGCTAAATCGAAAAGCTAATTAAAATCTAAGCCTATCTAAAGTACTTTGTTTAAACTTAGCATAAATGCATAATAAAAAGAAAAACCAAAAAGAACAATACCTTGCACTGGAATGAAGAGAAAAGCATGTTTGTCTTCCCTTCTTAAAACTGACCACACTTTCAAATGCTGATTATCAGAGTCTCAGCTACATTTCGTACTCTTCGTTGCTGTATGTAGCCATGTCAATAAATGTCGATAACAACAATAAAAAAAAAAAGTTTAAAAAAACAAAAACCCGCCTTCTTTTTTTTCTTTTTTTTTTGCTTTTTGAAGGCGGGTTTTTGTTTTTTAAACATTTATTTTCATAACGTTTCTCACTTCGTACCATAAGAAGTTTCAACTTTCGCTTCACCCGATTTTTTCTAGATTAGCGACCTTTTGTATGCACAGCTGAGTGGTCAGGTTTTCTATGGTGTGATCAGTTATTGACATCAAGGCTCAACTAGATTTGAAGTTCAAGTACTCATCAGGAAGAGAATCCATGACTTTACATATCAACAACATCTCTGGTAGATCACTTTTACCTTGTTTGGTCAAGATCACATAGACTTCATGCCATAAATCCTTTGCTAGTAGTTAAAGGTGTCCTCATGTCATGATTAGGATCTAACGCTTAGGCGAAGAATTGCATACAGACATCATAGAAGCGATCCTGTGACACTCTCTCATAAAGCTGGTTTAATTCATCCCAAGCTTCCTTACCTGTAGAAAATAGAATCACTTAGGGGAGCATGTTCTCTGTCATAATTATTAGTAGTGAGTAGTAAAAAGGTAGTACTCTTGCTTCGTTGGTAAG
The DNA here is from genome assembly GCA_946894065.1 of Acleris literana. Classification (NCBI taxonomy): domain Eukaryota; kingdom Metazoa; phylum Arthropoda; class Insecta; order Lepidoptera; family Tortricidae; genus Acleris; species Acleris literana. The sequence goes on from OX335668.1 coordinate 49,008,763, forward strand.
CATCTTATTCGATTTTATACTTCGCTAAAAGATCTGGCGGGTCTTTGGCGTCTGGCTGTGTTGGCTTTGTAAGGTTCCCTTGCATCGCGTCTAATGCCAATTGTTGCCGTCAAACGGTCGAATATCTAGTTTAATTTAAGACAGTTTTTCACACCGTTATTACCAAAGTTACGATATCGAATTTTAGCGCTCCGCTACCATATTTAAGTAAAGAAATACGCAGTGGAAAAATGAGACTCTGCGTAATTAGCATTACAGCACTCGTGTGATCTATTATGAAACTTGCCTTGCGGCTCGTTTCATAAACCACACACATGTTGTAATGCCTGTCATTACGCAACCGTCACGTAAACTTCTAATGTAACGGTTTCTATAGTGTTGTTTATGTTGGTTAAAAGTCAAGTAAAGATATTGACAGCGATGACAGCTGTAACGTAATTTTGAAATTACTTTATCGAATATTGTAAGGTAATGAGATCCAAATTTGGAATATCTTCCAAAATTAACCCTTAACCACCTACGTCCTATTTGTATCACACAACTACCTACTTGCGGTCATGGAGACCGATACTTGTTATGGGACCTGAATTAGTTACTTCAACGTAGCTGGCGGGTGTTTTAATGTAGTAAGTACTCTTTACACAGTTTAAGATAAAGATAAAAAGATAAAAGATAAAAGATGTTTATTCAGTAAGTAGGCCGCACGGGCACTTTTACACGTCAAAAATCTACCAGCGCTTCGCAAGAGACCACTGCTGAGAAGAAACGCCGCAAGAAACTCAACAGTCAGTCGTTTTTTTTTAAAATTACTTATACAATTATAGAACTTAACCTAGCATTATATAAAACAATGAATTTAACATTAAAATATATATATCATGCGTAGTTGAGCAGGAAAATGTGTCAAAACTCAGTATGTTCAGATGAACTCTTAAATTGTAATAATAATAGTATACATATACTTACCCATGACGGTAAGGCATTTATTAGTCAACACTTATACAAAAATAATCAACATTATTATCTTTTAAACTTAATATATTTAAGAACTTCTTAAATTTTTAATCACAAAACTAGGTATCCTTCAGGACATGAGATCTCAATATTTAGGAATGTTATATAAAGCATTTCATTATAAAATATTAAAATTGAACAATCAGCAATGCTAGTAAACTATCTATTTTGTTTAAAAAAATTGGCTATTTTTATAAAATTACAGGCCTTCAAAATAACCATTTTGTCGGCAGTCAATACACAACTTATGGGAACATTCAATGCAAATGGGTTTTTAGCATTAAATGCAGATATACTGTGTCTTGCGTTTTTCTTCTTGGGGTCACAAGTCGAGCACGTTTTTCTGACTGTTAACCGTTCTTCAGTATTTCTGAGACCCGGTAGTGTTGGTAAGCTGGTCTCTTTTGTGAGGATTTGATTCAGAGCCATTTTTAACCAACCACCACAACCACCTACAAGCAGTCTCGGAGACTATTGAAAAATTATAGTAACCACCTACATGCGGTCTCACAGACCGCCGATGCTATTTTTTTATTCTCCAAATCCAAATGAGCACACGTCTGAATGAGTTGATGGCATGGCCGGCACTGAGGGGGGGCCCGGCAAAGGTACAAAGTCACAGACGTGTGTGCGATGTACTCGCGTACAGTTATTGACAACTTTGAGTAATCCATTGTCTGTGAGACCGCACGTAGGTAGTTAAGGGTTAACAGCTGTCATCGCTGTCACCTGCCCTACTACCACAGGTAATGCTGGTCATTGCCTACGGGTTTTGAACGCATAATAGAGGACTTATGATTAAACCCCGTTATCTTGTCGCATATATATTGTTTTTCAGTAGAGCGTGAATGATTTTTTTATCGACTATCTAAATGTCGATACTGTATGTCACTGATAATTTTAAAGAGGTGTCACTAAGTACTACGTATTACTTTTGTATAATGATATATATATATATATATATAATAATAAACGAAGAAATAAAAGTCTAGGGTATTCGTTAGTTAGGAATTATCATATACTTCCACAATCATTACAATAAACTTTACAAAATAGTACATCGTTAGTGTAACTAGGGTTATATATTGATTTTCGTGATGACAAGTTCCATATTGGGCGGCAACTGTAAATCCTGCGGAATGTACACGCGAAAAACGCACTGACCAGCCCCACAACACGTCAAAAAATAAATGCTTTTTAAAAGCTGCTGGTAATGGTAATACAAAAATAGCTGTTGTTGTACGTTCCATCTAAAAATAACAAATAGGTACCTGCAATCAGCGTCAACAAAAATAAAATCTAACAATACAATTACAAATAAATACCACTTACAGCATTGAAGTTCCCGATTTGGAAATAATGAGTTACTTTTCGTCGTAAATTCGTTTTTAACAATGCTGCGAATAGTTAGGTTAAGTAATGTTACTTCTTTATTAACATGAATTCTATCGAATATTTATAATTCTTCAAAATTATCTGCCATTTTGAAAAAAAAGTATTTTTGAATTTTCTTGAAATCAATTTGCGTGCTTGAAATGAGTGTGCAATGAAACATATTTTTAAAATTTCCAAATTTAAAAAATGTAGCCCATGAGAAACAAGTTTGAAAGTATCTATACATATATGAACTCACTGCTGTTTTAGCTCTGCAAATCAAATTAAGAGTTGTTCTAATTTTTTGAAGTCATGCTTCATCTTCTATTTGAAAAGATCCATTTTAAGAATGAAAAACTTCTCTCCACCGCAACAGAAGTGACGGGAGCGTACTTATATACTTAAAGAGAAGTATTGGAGGGTGGGTTTGCATGGATCTTCGTCCATTACTTCTACTTCTAAGCCTCTGTTAAGCATATCAACTTTTTGCAATGTATTATATCCAAAAAAAATATTCAATGTTAAAGGTAGCTTTTTACAAATATGCCCTCCCTTTTCATGCAACACTAACTTCGACAACTGCTTCTTTACGTCATTTACTACGGCAATTGATTCTGAAAGCTCAATTGATTGTCTTTCTAATTTTATGATTGCTTGTGATAAAATTGACATATTATCCTTTATAAAGAGCAATTCTTTTTTGATGTTATCGTTTAACAAGTTTCTTTTTGCTTCTATGAGAATTCCGTTTTGATCTGGCAGAGCATTGATAAAATTTGTTACCTCATCAAAATTCTTCAACTAATAGAAACAGGCTTCTAACCATGTAAAACATCTAATTAAAATAGGTTTAGGGGGTAACGCAAGATTTGGGAACATTTTTTTAAACTTGACAATCCTAGATGGGGCTTTTAGGAATACTTTTTTGACATTTGTAATCAAATCATTGACATTTGGAAATTGCTTCTGCACAATATCAACTACTTTGTTTAGTCCGTGAACAACGCATGTTGAATGAATCATGTTTGTGTATGTTTGTTTTAGTTCTCAAAAGTACACAAAAGCAAAACTTTTTCGTGATAATTATTGACGCATTTATAAAAATAATCAAAGGAATCAGTTATCAGTTTAGAAATGGTCTAGCTGTCAGTTTTTTCTAGAACTAGGCTGGCAATAATATGCGGCTTACTCTCTTTGTCTTTATACATACCGCCTATTATAACATTTGCTATTTTACTTTTGATAGCGTCTTGTGTTTCATCAACAGAAATATAGATGTATGCGTCACGCAGTTCATCTTGAATTGCTATGTATGTATTTCGATATACTTTTGGTAAGTAGGGGAGATGTGTACATAATCTAAGGGAAAATCTTTACTGTGGTCAGAGTTTAAGACTTAATTACAAGATTTAAATTGTTAAGGATAGTGAATTTATATATCTAGGGAACAGCATACTTATTTTTTATGATATGTAACTTAAGAGTACGTAATCAGTGACGGAAGTAGGAGTCCGAAATATTAAAGGTTCACTAAACTGAATTATACTTTATCAGAGAATTTCCATAATACAACATTAAGAGAATATTTAAAATTTTCACACTGACATCATTGACAATCAACAAAACACTCATAGTCTTTGGTTGCTATGTTACCATTTTTTCTTAATATCTCCTCTCAACAAAGACCTATGAGCTGAGCAATTTTTCTTAACCTTGGTCTCGTAAGAGGCTTTGTAAAAATGTCTGCGAGTTGTTCTTCACTGGGTACCTTGGTCACTGCAAGTTCTCCACTTGCGACCAGTTCTCTAATGAAGAAGTGGCGGACGCGAATGTGTTTAGTCCGACGATGAAACTCTGGATTCTCTGCTAACTTAATGGCAGCTTCATTGTCTACACTCAAGTATGGGATGCTCTTGAGCAACGTGAGTTCGTTGAAGAGACGTGTTATAGCCAGATTGATTCCCTTGCGGCCTCACTAGCAGCCACTATTTCTGCCTCTGTTGTTGAAATAGAAACGCTCGATTGTCTTTGACTAAGCCAAGAGATCGCTCCTCCCGCATACATGCACAAGACTCCACTTTTGGATCTTCCAGTGCTGTTATCTCCTGCATGATCAGCATCGCTAAAGCATTCTAAGATATCCTCTTTGTAGTTCCTACGATAGAGGATCCCTAAATCTGGTGTATATTGCAGGTACCGCAAAATTCGTTTCAGCTTTATGCAATCCACTTCACTAGGATTTTCAAGTGTTCTCGATACTACACTTACAGCAAATGCAATATCAGGCTGGGTGCATACCATCAGGTAGGCCAAAGCTCCCACAATCTGTCGATAGTTACTGAGCATGTAACTTCTGTCGACTTTGTCACATAACATGCTGTCCTTTGCTATAGGTGTAGAGACTGGCTTACATGTATCCATGCCATACCTTTTCAGTAATTTCTGCACATACGATGCTTGATATCTTATACCATCTCCTCTGCTTTCGATCTCAACTCCTAAGAAATAGGAAGCAGGTTTGGTTGTTATTTTAAAGCGACTGGTTAATTCCTTGATCAGCTCATCAATCAGGTCCTGATTTGAGCCAGCAACCAGTCCATCGTCCACGTACAAGGCTACTATTAGCTTCCCACAACCCTTATTGCGGATTAGAAGACATGGATCAGCTTCACTGGTTTTGAAGCCGATCTCTTTGAAGAAATCCAGAATGCATCGGTTCCAAAAACGTGGAGCCTGCTTCAACCCATAAAGGCTTTTCTTTAAAAGGCAAACTTGGCCAGAGCCATCGTCATAGCTTTCTGGTTGCTTCATAAAAATTTCATCCGTCAGGGTTCCATACAAGAAGGCAGTTGTGACATCAAATTGAAGCGTTGCCATGCCTTCACTTGCCGCTATACTTAGCACAGAGCGAACCGTCGCCATTCTAGTTACCGGGCTAAATGTTTGCTCGTAATCAATGCCCCTTTTTTGATGAAAACCTTTAACCACCAGTCTAGCCTTGTACTTTTCTACAGAACCATTAGGGTTTAATTTAACTCGGAACACCCACTTGCACGGTATTGCCTTCCGTCCCTTTGGTAAGTTTCTAAGTTCCCAAGTTTGGTTTTCTTTCAAAGATCTCATTTCGCTATCCATAGCACCTTGCCATAGTTCTTTCTCTGAGCTTAACATAACCTCTGCACAGAGGAGATCTGTATCAGAATTTTGAACATTTTGGTGAGAATCACACTGTGACCACAGCTGATGGCAATATTATAAAGGCTATTGGAAAAGGTACAATCCATGTCAAGGCCTATGTTAAGAAAAAGACAGAAGACCTCTATTTGAGAGATGTTTGGTATGTTCCGCAGATTAGTAAGAATCTTTTTTCGGTGCTGAGCTCACAGGACAGAAACCCTGATAGTTTGAATCAAGGGTTATTAATTGCTCTATGGAGGTTAATGGAAAGGTTGTCCTAACAGGGAAAAGGCAAAGATACGGAGGTTTGTACAAATGAGAGAGATGAGTATACACGGTACAGATATGTATACTTCCTGAAAAATAAATCCGAGGTTTTTGACAAGCTGAAACAGATGTTGTCCGAGGCTGGAAATGCTGGACATACTGTGAAGAAGCTGCTCAGTGATAACGGTGGTGAGTATGATAATAAAAGGGTACGTGACTTACTCATTGCAAATGGAGTAACGCAAAGACTCATTATGTCGTATACCCCAGAACAAAATGGCTGCAGCGAGAGAGACAATCGCACTATAGTCGAGCCTGCTAGAGTAATGATGCACGCACATGACGAAATTCCTCAGACGTTGTGGGCTGAGTTGGTTAATACTGCTGTTTATATCTTAAACAGGACAGGTCCAACTTAAGTGGAACACAAGTCGCCTTATGAACTTTGGCTTAACAAGAAGCTTCAGATAAAGCACCTGAGAATAATCGGATCAACTTGCTATGCACATGTACCAAAGCAGAAGAGAAAGAAAATGCAGAAAAAAGCCACACGGTGCATTTTGATCGGATACGACAATGATGATGGGTATAGACTCTGGAACCGGAATAATAATTCACTATTAAGGTCAAGAGATGTCATTTTCAATGAGAAAGCTTTGGAAACTTCGATGGATGATACTCCAATCTCCAATACAGTTGAAAAAGACGTAAATGAACTCGAAATAATCATAAACCGGAGATACCTGGAAAACAACGAAGGAAGCATTTCTGTTGGCAACAATAGTCAGAGCTTGGATAACTCTGAAGACCTAGGCAATGCCAATGAAGAAAGAAGTTCTGTTATTGAAGTGGATAACGCAGGAATAAATCCTATTGACACTGAAAACGAGGACAATGAAGAAAGGAATCCCGTTGTTAGCGAAGACTTTGATGATGCTCAAAGTCATATGTCTGAACAGTCTATTGAAAATGAGGGGGAAAATGATGATAACGAAGAAAATCAAATACCTGAACCTGATTTGGAACGAATAGTACTCAGAGATCGATCTGCTCTTCGTCCTCCAGTTAAATTCAAAGACTTTATCATGAACGCAGAGTTGTGCTACCCTGAATATCATACTTCTAGAAAAAAGACACGTTATACGGAGCACGACACAAAGCTTTAAATGGTTTGAAATTATTGCTCAAAACTTTCTCATATACCAGGATGAGATTGATGATATTGATTGAGCAGCCACTGTATGCTAATCATGTAATCATGAAATTTCCTTATTTCTGGTGATTCAATCGCCATTTTTATGATACCTATAAAAGCACTGTTAATATGGTTTTCAGGCAACAGTGGCTAATAAGCCGCGAGTTTCTTCGTTTCTTCCTTCAAACGTTAAATTGAGGTTCAAATCGTAGTCTTCTTCCAGACTGCTTTATTCAAAAGGAAATAGCATCCAGTTAAAATACTGACTGCTGAATTTTTTGCGGCGTTTCTTCTCAGCAGTGGTCTCGTCTTGTGAAGCGCTGGTAAATTTTTGATTTGTAAAAGTGCCCGTGCGGCCTACTTACTGAATAAATGTCTTTTATCTTTTTTATCGTTTATAATTTTGTATCCCAGACAGTTTTTGCACACTGGTGGTCGAAATGGTAGATGCCATTTTTGTGTTGCTAAGAGAAAAAATATTGTTACGAAAACAGTTGACGAGGATTTTAGTGCAATTCAATTGTTGATCGAAAGTAATTCAGATTTAATTATATCATCATCTCTGCTACCATATAAATGTTTAACTTATTCTGTTTTTAGTATTTGTTGTTCTATAACAACAAATACTACATAATATTGTTGTGCTATCGGCTGAATATTATATTTTCTAACTCAGTTGTTAGTCATAGAAACAAAGTAAAATCTATTTTATTTCCTTAACTCAATGGAATGGGCCTTCCAAAATAGCAGTATATACATAGCAGTAGGGAAGCAACAGTTCCAGAGGGGCTAAGGGTGGAGAGTTGCTTCTGGACTTTAAATGACCATAAGGTGCCCACTCGCCACTTATGCAACACATCCGCCCTGCGAACGTATACCTCTTGCGACTCCACTCTGTCTGCCAATAAAGGCAAGCCAGATGTGAGGGTCTGTTCCTCATCTTTGCACACCGCAGCCGTTCGGTGAAGGCAAGCATGAGGTGAGGAACAGGACCTAACCTTGGGAGCACTCAGGTACGTGAAATCGCCACTCACCAACAGCCCACTACTAGCTGCCCTGCGGCTTATTATTATTATTTATTATTAAAGATATTTATTAAAATTTCTGTAAATTAGGTTTTTTATAATAAATATTCCAATATAAAAGTAAAATTATAGTACTAATAGAAAAAATAAACATTATAAAAAACCTAACCTACGAGTGCCGCCGGCAGCGGGGCAGGTCTCAAGCTATAGGTGGTTATTATTGTTAGCTCGGAACGTCCCACTGCTGGGCAAAGACCTCTTTCCCATCTTTTCACGTGACGTGACACGTTCTTGACGTGACCGCATGCGCCTTCTATTGGTTAATATTGGCACAGCTCCGCTCCGCTCTGCTCGGCTTCGCCTCAGTGGAGCCGCACCCTAAGGGTGACAGCTGTTAAGGCTACGTCAACTATTTGGGTTTTGGAGCATAAGACAGTATTTCTGATGCGATCAGTCAATTTGACGCCTAAAATAATACGCTCCATAGCTCTTTGGCAAACCTTGAGAGCAGATTTTTGAATATTAGTCAAAGACCAAGTCTTTGCTCCATAGGTAAGCATTGGAAGAATGCACATATCCATGAGTTTTCTTTTAAGTGATATAGGAAGGTACCCCTTTCTTATGTTACTTCATAGCCCAATGGCTCCTTCAGGCATTTTCGGTGCGTCTTGCGACCTCCTTGTCCTGTAGAGCCTGAAAGGAGACTATTTGTCCGAGGTAAATATACTCATTCTTCCACCATCCACTTCAATCCTACTTTCAATGCTGTTTGTCATGAGCCTAGTCGTTGACATATTCATCACCACTCCAACATCCAGGCTTGCGCTGCTCAGGTCTTGTAGTATGAGCCCTAGCTCCATTACTGAGGATGAGAAAAGGACAATGTCCTCGGCGAATCGCAGACTTGTTAATGGCTTTTCGCCAACATTGATGCCTTTTCCTTCCCATCTAGCTGTTAGCTTTCTAAAAACTTGTTCGAGAGTACTGATGAACAATTTGGGCGACAGCGGATCACCTTGTTTGACCCCTTTCTCTACATTAAACGAAAGTCCGGGAGATTGGAGTTTAACACATGCGGTACTGGAGCTATAAATGTTACGGATGAGATGGATATAGGTTGGTTCTAAGCCTTGGTCGTGTAAAGCAGCAAATATTGCTTGGTGAGTGATGCTATCGAAACTTTTAGAGTAATGCAAAAAGCCCAGATTTAGTGGAATATTAAAGTCATGGTTCTTTTCTAAGACTTAATTTAGGGTTTGCAGGTGGTCAGTAGTAGAAAGCCCGGGTCTAAAACTTGCCTGTTCAGTTGGTTGGCTGTTATCCAGTTGACCAGAAATACGGCCCTCTATGACTTTTATAGAAGCCTTATACATGTGGGAAATAATGCTTATTGGTCGGTTAGTTATTAATGTCTGGTTTGTCACCTTTTTATGTAATAATATAATGTTAGAGTGAACTTATCTGGAAATTTACCTGATTTTAAAATACAAATAAAAAGGTTGGTTATGTACGGTAGAAGTGTAGGTTCGCCTATTTTTAGTACCTCTGCCGTGATACTATCTTCACCAGGACTCTTGCTATAAATACTTCGTCTTAGAGAGTGCAACATGCACCTCATAGCCAGTTATGGGCGGGACGTTATCAGGACAGAAGTAGCTAGGTGTAGATTGGGGTATGGATCTGGTTGTTCTACTGTTATCAGAATCACTGTAAAGCTTTTTATAAATAGTTTGTGCAGATTTTTAAAATGTTATCCTGGTTGCTTTGTTTTATATCTCTCTCATCTCGCAAACTTGATATCCATGTTTTACTTTTATTTTTTCTTGTTTTGCTGATTGCAATGATCGATTCTTTTCTAATGTTACTTGAATTAAATGGTTATTATAATGTATAATATCAGCTCTAATGCTGCGTTTAACACCTCTATCTATTTCCCTGTATACATCACTTGTGACATTCGATCAATGTGTTTCTCTCTGTTTTATCAAATTGAAACTGTTCGTAGATATTTTTTTCAACTTAGGTTTCTGATTTTTTATTTTGATGGTTGCGGTTCGAATACATTGTTCAGTTTTATATATTACTCTTCTACTCAATTTGTATTGCTTTGACTGTAATCAGTTTTTAAAATACTAAATGCGTTTTTTAATTCAGTTAAATTGGTCCTTGTTTAATATCAGACAGGTTTTATCAAGCTTTCTTATTTTGCAAAGTAATTTTTGTTTACTTTTGTATTGAATGACAATTTTACTCGGACAGGTCTATGATCTGAGCTGTATTCTAGTCTATTTATTACTTCTATGTTCTTAATTATTATTCAGTCTGAATTTGTAGTTAGCACACAATCTATTTCGTTTTTGGTTTCACCATTGGGAGAAATCCACATCCATCGCCGTTGTGGTTTTTTGTAGTAGGAGGTGTTACACAAACAAAGGTTCTGTCCAAAAGCAAACTGAATAAGGCGAGAGCCACATTCATTCCGGATTCATTTCGGATTCCATGTGGTCCAAGAATTAGGTCGTTATCCAGGTCATCCTTTGTCCCGACCTTGGCGATGAAGTCTCCGAGTACTATGTTCCAAGTACTGCGATGGTTGCAAGCCTTTTTCAATAAGTCGTAAAAGTCCTCTATTTCCTCGTATGAATGTGAGAGGGGCGGCGTAAACTTGAACGATGCTGAGGGTTTCCTTCACAGTAATACGGAATTTGAGCACAGCGATTCGCGAGTAGGCAGCGAACTTTATTATATTATCTTTCCGGCGTTTAGCGACTATAAAACCTAATTCATGTAGCCCACCTGTTAATCCGTGGTGGAAAAATATATTTTCCTCTCGTTCGATAATCTTTTCTCCTTATCTTCTCACTTCAGACAGGCCTACAATATCCTATTTGATGGTGTTTAGTGCATTTTCTAATTTTAAGAGACGTTCGTCTGTTCTCAGAGTCCGAACATTATATGTTAGTATGTCAAATTTTTATCGGTGTCCGTTCTTTTTAAGTTAATAAAATGCAGAGTTTCGTGGAGTGCAAGAAGCTATAATCATTGATAGCAAAAGCAAAAATCAGACAGACGTTCAGATGACAATAAGACAATTTCAAATAATAGAATATAAATTGCCAGGGTGTGCATTATTATAAAAGAAGGTTTAACACCCCCTCGTAATAAAAACACCCTGTACATACGTACATACAAGTATAACATAATATCCAAGTAAACTGTATACACTAAATACTATCACAAAAAAAAAACCTACATTTACATCATTAAATTACACACCCTATACCTGCCTATTTACAATGAAAAACCTTAATCTACCGTAAACCTAAAGAATTTACACATTTAAAATGTTTAATCTTCGGTAAAGCTTTGGTAAGAATATCGGCGATCATGTCATAAGTAGGTATGAACTGAAGGGAAAGTTTATGGTGTGTTAGAGACTCGCGTATGAAATGATGTTTGATATCGATGTGCTTTGTGCGGGCGTGATAAGTGCTGTTGTGTGCTAATTTAATGGAACTTTGATTATCTGTGTGGATAACCATGGGATGAGTGACAGCGAAGATTTCCATTATGAGGGTTTTTAGGTATATGGCTTCTTTACACGCTTCGGCCAGGGCCATATACTCTGCTTCGGTAGTCGAAAGGGCGACCGTGCGCTGCTTTCGAGACTCCCACGAGACAGGTGCACCGCTCATAATGAAAACATATCCTGTAAATGATCGCCTGTCCATTATGTTATTACCATAGTCAGCGTCTGCGTAACCAATGGGTTGAATTTCACTCTTGTGAAATTGAAGTTTGAGGTCCTTGGTACCTTTAAGATACCGAAGTACCCTTTTTGCGGCCTTCCAGTGTACCCCCCCGTAATGTGCATTGAATTGAGAGAGATACGACACGGTGTGAGAAATATCTGGCCTCGTTCCAATAGCAATGTACATTAACGAGCCGATAAGTTCACGATACGGTACTTCAACTTCGTTTTCTTTTTAAGGTAGAGTTAATTTAAGTCCAGGTTCCATTGGTGTAGTGACAGATATAGCTTCATTCATATTATATCGGTCAATTAGTTTTTCGATATAATGCGTCTGGTCGAGAGTTATAGAGTTCAGACTTTGTATTACTCTCATACCGAGACAGTCCTTGACAGTACCCAGATCTTTAATTATAAAGATCTTTTTAAGTTCATTTTTGAACTGTGTTTTTAAATCGTCACTATTGGACATTATAAAAAAGTCATCGACGAAAACTGCTACGACTAGTGTCGTTGCCGTTCCTTTTGTGATAGAGACAGTGCTCCGTTGAAGCTTGTTTCAATGATAAGGCAGCCATTGCTTCGCACACTTTTTTATTCGACTGGCGTGGAGCTTGCTTCAATCCATAGAGTGACTTCTTAAGTAAGCACACTTTGTGTTTTGGATCAGTTGAAAAACCTTCTGGTTGTTCCATAAAGATTTCTTCTTCTAAATCACCATTTAAGAAGGCTGTTTCCACATCGAGATGATCAATTTGGCAGTTAAGATTGACGGCAAATGCCATCAAAAGTCGAACTGATGATAGCCTCGCAACAGGTGAAAAAGTTTCACCGTAGTCCACTCCTGGTATTTGAGTGAATCCTTTAGCTACAAGTCTAGCTTTATACTTGACTACATTTCCACTCGTGTCCATTTTTATTCTAAAGACCCATTTACATTTGGTTGTTTTGCGATCTTTAGGTCTGTCGACTAGAGTCCAAGTTCCATGATTCATCAACGAATTATATTCAGCCTGCATGGCTTCCAGCCACTGACCCTTTTGAGGATGATCTGTAACCTCCTTGTAAGTTTCTGGTTCCAGGTCTGTTGTCATTTGAACTGCACAGAGACTGCTGCCTCTCTCGATTAGGGTATCTCCGTTCAGGTAAGAGCTCAGGAATGACTTCAGCTTCCAAGATACCAGATGTTACTTGCGGGGTAGCTGATTCGGATTGGTCCGATGGTAATGCTTCCGGTTGAATATCAGGTGGTGATTGACTAAGTGACGGCACTGGAACTTGTTGAATAGGTTCTTCTTCTAAAATCGGCAGAAAGACTTGTGGAGATTCAGGCGAAGTTTCTGGTATCTCACTGTAAGGGAGATATTGATTAGAATCTAAGCGTGTTTGTTCTTCCATAAAAACAACATCTCTTGCGACTATTAAAACTCGAAGGTTTTGGCGACCTACGAGACGATAGCCTTTGCTTACTGTCGCATAACCTACAAAGATACAAGTTTGGGTCTTCGCGTCAAACTTCGTTCGTTTTTCTTTCGGTATGAGAACATGCGCTTCACAACCAAAGACTTTCAGATGAGAAAGGTTCACTTTTCTCCCTGTCCAAATTTCTTCAGGAATCTTATTATTTAAAGCTTGCGTAGGTGTACGGTTCTTAGAATAAATAGCCGTATTAACCGCTTCTCTCCAATATGCTTTTGGTAGTTTAAAGTCTTGAAGCATAGATCTCGCCTTCTCAATAATAGTTCGGTTGGCACGCTCAGAGACTCCGTTTTGCTGAGGAGTATAAGGAATTGTAGTTTGATGAACAATACCGTTTTCCTTCAAGAAAGCAGACAGCCCATGGTTAACGTACTCACGACCGTTATCAGAGCGTAGAACTTTGATTTGGCGACCCGTTTGGTTTTCGACTAAGTGCTTAAACTCTACGAATTTAGTGAAAACCTCATCCTTTGATTTTAGGAGATATCCAAAAGATTTTCGACTAAAGTCATCTGTAAAAGTAAGTAAATATAGGGCTCCGCCCCACGAGTGCGTGCTCATTGGACCACATAGATCCGAATGAATTAGTTGAAGAACGCAACTCGATTTACTTGTAGAGCTCAGAAAAGGTTTCTTTGCTAGTTTTCCCTGTAAGCATGGAATACATTTAACATTCAAACCTCTATTAGCATAATCTATGCCAACGTTATTATTTTTTAAAATATTCAAAGTCTTATGGTTTAAATGACCAAGGCGTCTATGCCATAGCATAGCAGACTCTTTACTGACAGAGCACATGGCCTGTGAACTAGTCGAACAAACGTCTAGTTTATACATACCTTTATGTACAGAACCTGTGGCAATGACAGAGCCCGTCAAGTGACATCCTCCACTTGGGACGATGCTTGCGCCTTTTGACGTAAACAACACATCGAAGCCATTTTCATTTAATTTGCTTACTGACAAAAGATTAGTTGCTAAGCCAGGAATATACAAGACGTTACTTATTTTATTTACACTGTCGGAAATTTCAATATTTACAGTACCTTTTCCATGGCTCAGTAATTGTTCCTTGTTAGCAATAGTAATAGGGGTGATGTGGGATGAAATGTTTGTAAACCAATCTCTCCTATTACTCATATGGGATGTTGCGCCGGAATCGATGTACCAATGATGTTGACCTGAGGGAGATATATTAGAGAAACAAGACGACAGAGTGAATTCGGATGTATTGTATGACTTGATCGCCGAATCATTCTTAGTGGTTTTGTTTTTTAAACTCCTACACTTCGAGACTACATGACCTGACTTTTTACAATAAGTACAAAACAATTTCTTCGGTGCACTGCCGACATGTAGCACGGTGTTTGTAATCCCCCAGGTACTGGAAGTGGCGGGTACAGCTCGCGATTCTTCCTTTAAAAGAGTTGTCACTACGTTTTCCGATGTGATCTTCATAGTGGAGTGCTCCAGCGTCATAACGAGTGGCTTGAATCTATCGGGTAGACCAGCAAGCATTATTATTGCCAGGAACTCGTCATCAACTCCTGCTCCGATTCCCTGCAGTTCTTGCTGCGTAGCCAGTGAGTTATTGACATACTCGTGAAGGTTTCCCTTAAACTCATTATTTAGGAGTTTTTTAATAAGGCCTAGCCTTCTTATCAGACCACTGTCAGCATAGGCTTTCTTGAGACTGCTTAATGTTTGATGGGCCGTAGTAGCTGACCTAATGACTGGATAAACTGATTCTTCACAGGTCAAGCAAATTTTAGCCCGTGCCTTTTGATCTTTTCTGGCTTCCATAGGGTCTGCGATGTTAACAGGATTGATGCAGACACTCCATAAGTCTAAATCAGTTAGGTAACATTCTAGGCTAAAAATCCATGTGTTGAAATTCTTGCCTGTTAAATTACTGAAGCTAGCGCCCGTTGACGTCGTAGACTGATTCAGGCTTAGTGCCGACGTTGATGTCGATGGACAGAGTTATCCATAGCACAAATTTTTCACTCTAATTATTCTTCACATATATAAAGCATTTATTATATTATATATATAGCACTGCTGCAACTGGGCCCATAACCTTTTAAGTTAATAAAATGCAGAGTTGTGTGGAGTGCAAGAAGATATAATCATTGATAGCAAAAGCAAAAATCAGACAGACGTTCAGATGACAATAAGACAATTTCAAATAATAGAATATAAATTGCCAGGGTGTGCATTATTATAAAAGAAGGTTTAACAGTTCTAACGTTAGCTTTTGTCGTTTGACGATTCGGTAACGACGCCCGGGTATTCTTCGCACCCCATGCTCCGGAGGAAGACTGCCCATCGTCATTGGCAGCGCCGCCAGAGCAGCCGGGCACTAGGGGCCGTGTTTTAAGTTTACGTTTCATGGTGTGGAAGGGATTAGACGATAAACCCACCACGCTCGTCTAGTGTGGGTTGCTGGATGAAAACTAAGCCTACTTACCCGCCGCCGCCCTGAGCTGATAACCTGTCCTGGCACCAGCTGTCCCAACCAGACCGCACCAACATTACGTCAGTGCGCTCCGTGTTGGCCAGTTACACCTTAATTGGTGTCCGACAATTTAACGCTTTGCCGATGACGGGATAGGATACTAGGTGTACCTGCCATCCCGGACAAGTCTAAATGAAGCGAAGCGGTTTGCTGCCATCATTTCAGAAATCTCAGTAACATACAACCTTGCGTCAAACGTGACAGCTATTAATCGTAAGCTCTGCTACAGATTTCTCATCATGTCTGTAACTAAAGCTAAAGATGAAGCTTCAAAAAGTTTACGAGTGAAAAGCGCCGCTTAAAATCGAAGTTTCGGCACTTTTTCCATTTTTCCTATTGAAAGTCTATGGGAACAGATTTTCGGTGATTATTCCTCCGTGGTATGTATGTCCAATTTTCAATTTTATTTTTCCTAAACCATCTATAGCTAGATGTCGCATTACGGGCTAAATTTGATCCTGATAACTCTAATAGTTTGGGAGGAGTACCTATGCGGACAAACAAAAATCCGAATTGGAGAAGAATGGAGCTTCGCTTACTTCGTTCGCGTCGCTCCAATGATACCTTGGGAAAAGATTTTTGCCCATACATTAGTACACCCAGTATTTTAGGTGCTAAAGTAACGGACCGTATCCGAAACACCACCTTGCGCTCCATGAGTCAAATAGTCGACGAAACTCAGAAGGTGGCCAAGTTAAAGTTTGGGCTGATCATGTCTGCCGTATGTCGGCCGAGCTGTGGGCCTAAGTTGCCACAGAGTGGAAGCCCAACAACTCAAAACGGAAAAGCGGCAGACCTCGTCAGCGATGGCGGGATGACTTGGATTCCTTTTTGAAGGCCTGGCCAGAGACTGCGAAGAATAGGGAACCATGGAAAAAAGTGCAGGAAGGCCTTTGCCCATTAGTGGGACACATTAGGCTCTAAATAAAATAATAACAAATATGATAGTTGTTTCGGCAAACGGTATTATAGCGAAGAGTCTCGACAAACACCTCAAGAGACTCTCGTTAGATGGCTGGATCAAGGGCCAGATACAGAAGGCATTACTCCTCGAAACGGCACGTATTATGAGGAGGTTCCTCTCTCTAGAGACCTCACCACCGGTAGCTTGAGCCCTACCCCGCTGCCGGCAGCACTCGTAGATTAGGTTTTTTTATAGTGTCTATTTATTGTATTAGTATTGTTATTTTACTTTTATATTTGAATATTTGTTATAAAAAACCTAATTTACAGAAAGTTAAATAAATATGTATCTAAAATAATAAAATATTATTAGATTTCTATTTTTCTCGTGTTTATGGAACACTATAAGAAATTAAGACACAGTTGCACGCAAGAGTGAGTGTGGTAGCGATAGTCAGTATTAATCAATTTGAAGAGTGGTAGGTATAATAAAAAAGTGTAGCAATAAAAGAAACAATATAAAAGAGACGAATTTTAATAATCTTTTTGTTCAGTAATTTAATAAAAATGTAATTTTTAAACACATATAGGACCCAAAATTAATGTTGTTTTTAAGGTTACGTATCAGAACGCCTTAAATTAATTTGCCTAATTTCAAAATACCTAAGGTCCAAATACCTAATTTTTAAAAAGCCTAACGAACATATCGCCTAAGTGAACTTAACCTAACGTAAACTATCGGTTAGGTATTTCGTCCATTAGGTATTATACACTTAGTCGAAATGAGCGTTATGTATTTTAAAATTAGGTATTTCATCCTTAGGTATTTGGTCATTAGGGAAATCAATTTTAGGTAAATCATCCATTAGGTATTTCATCCATTAGGTATTTAGTATATTAGGGGATTTAAATTTAGGCATTGAAAACTTAGGTAATTCAATATATAGGCGAAATGATGTAAGGCGTTTTAAAAAATAGGTATTTCGACCTTAGGTATTTTGAAATTAGGCAAATTAATTTTAGGCGTTCTGATACGTAACCGTTTTTAATATACGGAATTTTGATCGGTATTAAAATATTTTAACGATATATTATACAAATTAAGATGTCCAGTGTTCACTAACCGCCAAGACTGATATCCGGAATGACCGTAACCATAATAATAACAATGCTATGATAATTACTATAGAACTGTTATTACCATGGCAACGCTCATTATAGAATTGTTTTTACGCTTCGGTTACGCTATAGGTGGTATTCTGATACCGATAACAATATCAATATTAGCGGTTTATAGTACGCGAGTAGAAAAACAATTTTCATTGACAGTCAAAGATTTGATATGAATTATAATTTTAAGAAATAGCAAAATACATTTATTTTTCTTTTTGTTTCAGATGCGGAACGGCAAATAGAACAATGAAGAAAGTCCTTTGGAAATTACAACAAAAAAACTATGGTTACCTGACAAAATATCTGTGAATATAAGACTTATGACAAGTCTGTGTACAATTTAAATAATATGGGTTTGTGTCAAAGCACTATCAAATCTAAAATTCGTCAAAAAAAACATGTGGGTAATAAAATCCTTTATTCGAATTTCTACTGTTTCGTAGTTATATTTTGTCTATCTTTAAATCCAATAAACTCTAACATGACATTTATGAATCGACATTTAATTGAAAAAGATAAGGAGAAAGAGATTTTTAGTGGATCAACTAATCAAAATGATGCACCTGGTGAAGATTACGAGGAATATGAAACTAAGGACCCTAAAGAGAACAGCCAGTTTACTGAAGTCAATTTGGAACAGGTTCCAGTTTACGACAGCGATAAATACGTACAAATCAAGAAAAAAAATTACAGCAGTAAACCCAGCGCATTTAGCAACTATGAAGACTACAAGAAATATTATTTAAGCCCTGCCAATCCATTTCCAACTTCTAATGTCAAATTTAAAATTAGTAGTAGGATAGTCGAGACAAAGTATGGTAAACTACAGGGCATAGTTTTGGCGATGGATGAACATAAATACTTACGGCCCACCGAAGTATTCTTAGGCGTACCTTACGCAACGCCCCCCGTTGGCTCGAACAGGTAAGATGTATTCAAATTATTTTGTGTAGTGCTCTTCATAAGTAGAGTGTAGTTTAATAGTTTAATAATGTTTAGGCATTTATACCACTTAATATATTTGTAGGCGACTAAAAGAGGATTGTTCCAGAAAATTAAACGTTGAATGTTGACTCGCGTGTCCTCAAATATTTTGCTTTACTTATACATTGCATATCTTCTTGTTATTTAGATTGATTACAAAGCTAATTAAACTTCCTTAATATGCATAATAAATAACTTTCTAACAACATTAAGTTTTAATGCTCTTTAATTATGTTATGTTCCATTTTATCGAAAAAATGAAGTGTTTACTTGTTATGGTTGACGTTATACCTGGACCGTTTAATTGTAGATACATACTTGTAGAGATAATCTTAATAAAAATAAACTTGACCGTGTCTTATTTGCGAAAAGCAACCCACCACACATAATATTTTTATAGGTTTAGTCCGACTAGAGCCCCGTCTCCGTGGGATGGCGTGCGAATCTCGGACAGGCCCGGGCCGGCGTGTCCACAAAAGTTACCAGATTTTAACAATGAAAAGGCCATGTTAGAATCTATGCCCAAAGGACGACTAGAATACATGAAAAGACTGATGCCGTATCTTAAAAATCAAAGTGAAGATTGTCTGTTTTTAAACATATTCGCACCTTTACAGAGTAAGTTATTTTTATAGCATTTAGTGCCGAAATTTAAAGTCATTTAAGTAATATAAGGCTAAGCAACAGATTAATTGGTAGGTATGCATTAACTTGATGCCAAAGGGGTCTGGCTAATATAAGTACCTAAAGACCAAGATTTTACGATGGGAAAGTGACTAAGAAAATTGGGACACACCTACAAAACTTTGATTAATTAGAGCAAGTCTAGTACAACAATCTTTTTTAATAATTTAGAGGTAAATATAAAGACACAGTTATTCACGTTTTAAATAATTGAAAACAAATGTCTACCTGGCACGTCAACATTACACACAACTGATACGAATAGTGTAAGGTAGTAAATGTGTTGAAAAACCGAGCAAGAGCATGTCTGACCATGTTCAGTGTATGTAGGGTTCCGACGCCGAAGCCGAAGTTAATACACGAACACCAACTCAACAAACAACAAGTATGAACTAATTCTCTATTTCAAGCTATTTGGTGCTGTCTTACTCGTAGATGACTTAAGTAGATATAAACATTTTAGTCGCCTGTATCTCAGGATCCAATCAAGTCTACTTAGTCGTGATAGTTTTTCTTTAAAATTCGTTTTGTGCTTTCATCTAAGATATTTTTCATATTTTTAGTATTTGTACTTTTGGCTGTAGAAGGGGGCACTTGACTCTAATAAAAATTAGCGCTTCAAAGCTTAATATTTCATAAACGGATCACGAAATTGTTGACACAAACCCGCAATATTTTTGAAAGACCTACCCAACGACACCCCAAACTATGGGGTAGACGAGAAAAAAATACAAGAGCGGTAGAATAGTACATTATTGCCTAGGCTCGGAAAGTAGGGAATTGCCTGACGAGGTGGTTGGCGGGCCGAGTCAGGCAATCCCCGTTTCCGTCGAGACATATATAATGCTTTTCTCGAACAGTGCGAGGAAATGATACAAATACATGATTATAAGTATTTAAATCTCTTGTTAAGATAGTTTCACGCACAACGAGCCGCCGCCACCGCAGGCGCCCGCCGCTGCCCCACGCAGTACCCACTAACAAGTTGCGTGTATGGGATAGGCAATAGGCAGAGAGCACTTTAAAAAAAAATACACATGGATGGAAAGTGTTTTCATACGTTTATTTCCCATAAAAAAGTATGGAGAAACAAACTTTATGTCATTAGTTAAAAAGTTGACTATTTTAAAAACGATTCGTAATCGAAATATAATAATCTACACTTCTCTTGCTCTTTCTTGCAAAATGCGTTCGTGAATAGATAAGGAAGGCATACAATAAAGGTCGCGACACCACTTTCAAACAAATCTCGTTGGAAATTCCCTCATTCCGTAACAGTCGCCGCGCCGCGTGTGTTCAGACTAGTTTTTGACAACCTCTTAGTGTAAAAATATTCTAAGACGAGGGATAATTAAACTGAATCAAGGTGTTCATAAATGTGTAAAATTATAAATTAACTGGCATTTCGTACAATTAACTGTTTTATTTCATAGTTACAGCGGCTCCGCACTACATCCGATTTCTCTATAGATCCGTATTTTCACGGCTTCGGATCGGACGTAGTGCAGAACCGCTCTTATATATTTTTTTTATACAAGAAAATGGAAAAATTTGGTCATCCGAGATTTGATAAAGACTAGTAAAATGGCCGCGCCGCATGACGGAAAAGGACAACCGCCAGGTGACTGGCGATTGCCGCTTGAAGGGTCATCCTCTCATCATTACACATCATTACCTATAGATTCGTCTTGATGGCGCAAGTGTCACATAAAATTCATATAAAATCATTTTTTCAATAGGATTTAATGTGTTTGAATGTTTTAAACATATATCGACGACAGTATCAAAAAATACGGTCGGGATTTTAAAGCTTTTTTTTCTATTTTTTAGATATAACATAATCCCTTAATCATTATCCGTGTACCCCCCATAATTTTTTGTAAGCGTTACTTCAATAGCCTTGTAGTGAAACATTAGATTTATTTTAAATGTCATAGAACGGGCAACACCATCTGTTGACGAGAGCAAAAGTGATGATTCGGTGTTGCTACATTAAAAATAACTTATTACGGATCGAAATGTCAAGTTGAGACTTGGCTGGAATCGATCTTGCAAAATGGCAACACTGCATTGAATCTTTCGTTTCGTTGGAGATTCGTTTCTCTTCAATTAAGAAAAGGACGGTGTACTTCACTTCACTTTGAAGGAGAATAGCACCGCCATCAACACATCGCCTCCACCGCATTTCTATATCCATTTTAATTGAGCTAATAGTCGTGGTTTACATTTATTTTCTGATTGAGAAGGCTGAATTTAACATCAAGACGTTTACTTAAAGTTTTATTTCAACGCCAAAATATGGAAAACGAGCCATCTGACAACGAATTACCCCAAGACGCGACATCAGACTACTATTACTATTACTATTATTAGATTACTATTTTTAAATTGTCAATAAATTGGCATGTTTTTAAACTTATGGGCAACTAGATTGTAGTGTATTTTTTTTCATCATAGGAGCTGGAAGTTTGATCAATGTACGATTGAAAACGCAAAAATTTAGTTAGCGATTTTTTTTAAAATCCGTTTTAGTCTCATATTAATGGTGCCTATCTGATAACATTTCAAGAATATTGAGAAAAAATAAAATTTGAAAGAATTTAGCTTAGAATGGTGCTATGATCAAAACATTGAACAAGGGTGTTCATTTTCGAAAAAAACCTAAAAGTCCAAATATCTCGAAAACCGTGCGACTTTTATGTCACCTATTTTACCTTTTTTATAACGTCCTTAGTGCCCTCTACTCATAATTCAAGGATTATCCACTCATTACCTAACACCCTGTATACAAAAAGTTACTAATAAAACAAAAAAATACATTATTATTTAAAAGAAACTAAAAAAAGTGAAATAAATTATTTAAAAAAACAAAGAACCCGACTGCAAAATAGGTCACTTGGGTTGGCGAGACAGATTCAAAACGCCTTAATTTTAGAAATCCGTCCGTTTGGATGATACGAGGTAGGTAATAAAAAAGAATATTACATACATACATACATACATACATACATACGCGCGAAAAACATTACCCTTCTTGGCAGTCGGGTAAAAACAACAAGTATGTACTTATTCTTTATTTAACGTTTTCGGTGCCGTTTTAGATGATTGTAGTAGGTATAAACATTCCCCTGTATCTCAGGAACCAATGAAGTCTACTTAATCGTGATCGTTTTTCTTTAAAATTCGTTATATTTGCGTTCATTTAAGATATTTTTCACATTTTTATTATGTGTACTTTTTTTGGCTGTAGGTTACACTTGACTATTTACTTGACTTGAATATTTTACAAACGGATCAATTAATCGAAAAAATGTTGTCAAAACCCGCAATCTTTTTGAAAGACCTATCCAATGACACCCCACACCACACCATGGGATGGTAGTCGAGTTAAATAAACATCCCCACATTACGTGTAGGGGACGTACCCTAAAAAAAGACTAATATTTAAATTCATGCCAAAATAACAGCTTTCTAGAACTAAGAGTCTCTGAGCTAAGCTCCGAACGGACGGCTGGACGGACATGGCGAAACTAACTAAGCATTCGGGTTAAGGGTTAGTTTGACTACGGAACCTTAAAAACGTAAAGGGACGTTTTCAGGTAGTTTTGTAAAAAGCCCATTAATGTTCACAAGACACTGTTTACAGCATAGATTAGGAATTTAAAGCACAGCATATAAGAATACTACTCGTACTTTGCCCTCATTCGATATTGCCTAAATAGGTTTTAACCTACTCTTACTCAGCCTTACTCTTTCAGTGGATGAAATCAAATTAGCAATTCCAGTATTAGTATACATTCATGGAGAAAGTTTTTCCTGGAGCTCTGGAAATCCATATGATGGGGCTGTATTGGCTAGCTACGCAGATTTGATTGTGGTGACATTGAACTTTAGACTCGGGATCTTAGGTAAGTATTACTCCGTAAGTTGCTTAGTATTCTACCTTTTTTTATAACTGATATAAACCATGTGAATGACGAGCATGCTAAAAATGTGGGTTGAAGAAATCTGTTTAAAGAAATAAGCCATACATACTGAAACGTTTTTGCTAAAATGATGCAATGTGTCAAAATAGTTTTACCTCCATGTCGTGACGGCAAATTTGAAAAACTATAATTTGATCTACGTGTAGAAACTTTTTTGAATATGTTACACTACATTAAAATGGAAGGTTTTTAATCAAAGTTTGAAAGCTATCAATTAGTTACACCAAAGATATTTTATAACGCTGTCAACGGCATTCTGACACCGCTCCCTTTGACATAGACGCCAATTTTCTCCCCCTTAACCCATTAACGCCCGCTGTACACGCTTGGGTACAGCTAATCGATGCGAGTTTTGACAAGCTTTACCTATGCGTCGGTGATAGTGCAATACCGCGTAACTCAAAAATTCAATAAAGTGCAAAATACACCTTAGCAAGTAATTCAATAAGGTGCATTTTGCAACTTATTGAATTTGTTACTTACGCGGTATTGCACTATAACCGACGTATGGTTACAATTGATTTGATTTCTTATAATGGCAATAGATGTCTCTAGTGGTCGACGGAAATAATAAAAATGGAGGTGGCGGCAAAACAAATGTCAATTATTTTACGCGACGGTACAGCAAAAATAAATCTTATGTGAGGTAAATTGTTAAAATTGATTAAAAATGTAAATATTACTATTTTTATACATTTTGTGCATTAAAAAGTTTAATTAGGCATTAATTATGCATTTGATAGTGTATATACAGGGTGGCAAGTTGAGATGGGGCATTAAGGGCAGCTGCCAGATCCCTTGCTGCCACGCGAAAATGATCTTAGGAGACCTTTCCCAACTTTTTGAGTGATGACAATCGACATTCAGATTTTTGATAAAATGTCAGCGAGAAAATCGTCAGTATTGAGTATTTTTTTTAATGCCAATCTATCCCATTCCCGTAAAGGATTAAAACACTCTTTGAGACCAACTGAGGTTAGAGTACTAGAACACTCACAAATCAAAGAAAACTTTTTCCATACATTTTAGTAGGGTAAAGGCAAAGTGGAATTTTCTTAAGCTTAAAGATCATTAATTTTTATGGGGACAACTTCCATTAGGACATTCAAAATGAGAAAAATCGGTATTCTTACAAATAAAAAAACCACTAAATACGATACAAACTTTTTGCTACATAGATAAAGCTGCCCGTCATGCGTGAAAAAGCTTGATAATTAAAAAAGAATGTCCGAAGAAAATTTGTGGCATTATCTATGTAAAGGGAGCTTATGGCGGATGGCGCTTCCGCCATTATTAAAGGTGCTCCGATATAAATACAACGTTGCGTGACGCAGTGCGGCGTAAGCGCCATCCGCCATAAGGTCCCTTTACATATATAACGTCACGTACATATTTACATATATTCTGGACATGGCTATATCGAACGCTTGGCGACCACATGTATTGCTAAGAAAGGCTGAAGAGGAGGCTTACATGGATCAGTTATCATTCAGGCGAATGATCGCTCGCGCCTATTTGCAACCAACCAAGTCAAAAACCCGCCCTTCATCATCAGAAGTAGTTGAATTGGATACAAAAAATAATGGACATAACCCGGAAAGCATCGCAAATCCATTGCGTTGTACTATCTGTCACAATCGCGTTCGTTGGCGATGCGAAATTATGCTTGAAATCTCTGTGCGTCGAACGATTTTGCTTTGGACAATATCGCTCCTAATCCGCCCGTTGTACTCGGCTGTGTACACCCCTAAAAATCCAAAGTTCTCCATTTTTTTTTTAATTTTTCTTCAAAAATATTTAATTTTACTAGTATAAAACACCAAAACACCAAAAAAACACAGACAGTTTTATTTTGGGCGTTAATTGGTTGAAAGAGGATGCCAAATTCTCTATACAACTTTGCCCCATGATATGCACAAGTGCTGTGTGGAACAATAACACGATGGTTCATTACTGATAGCAGAATGTAAGTGTTTAAGCCTTTAAAAGTGCAGGTTTATGTGTAAATCGAAAAGTAATGATTACTTTTACCTAATTATTTGGAATAGCAATGATGCAATTTACAACAATTGCAGTGAATAAACTGTCAGGCGCTTATAATTATTATGTACAATAAAAAATATTGCAATACAAATTGCATAGACATAGATTAAAAGCAGATGATGGAAAAGTGATAGTGATAGGATAAACTGTTCGATATGATAATAAGATCATTTGGACTAGTGAACAGTTATGAGGGTTCAGTCATTAGGTATTACATGAAATATTGTGACGTAGCCAATAACAAAATACATGATTCTAATTATCAATGTGAGGTCTCCGATCCGCACTCGACCTGCGTAGGGACTACTGCCCAATCCCTCTCCAGATGAGAGGAGGCCTTGTACCTAGCAGTGAGACGTATATAGGCTGATGATGATGATGACAGTTATTTAATCACAGTCATAAAGTATCTTCATCGTATCGCATAGGTACATAATTTTACAGTATGGATCATTGCAAACAGCACGGCCCACCTCCGTAACGTAAGATCTTGAGCAAAGTACCAGTCCAACTCATAGGTATTTGTGTTTAGGTGCGCTTAGACCCAGCGAAGGAGTGCTCTAGGATATGTTTTGTCTTTATTTTTACATAGAAAACGTAAGAGTCTTGTTCGTTCGCTTGGTCTAAATGGGGCCTTTAATGATTACTGATTTATGATCATGTCATATCATAACGTAAGACTTTTTTCACACAGACAAGACTAAAAAGAAACCACATCCAGGTAAACTTTTATCATAATTATGATTTTATATCCATCTCAAGCTGTTCTATCACGGAACTGGGCCTATAATATATACGTTTATTTACGATTTCAATAAAACAGCAACTGTCAGCTCAGCGCACCTACTAAGTCAACTCTCAGTAATATGATATTAGGTATCTGTCAAAACCAACCTGTTGTAAAGATCTCCATGTTGCGAGAAGAATCCGTATCGGTTCCTCTGGCCTTCGCACAGGTGACAATTTAATGCACCTTAAAATCGTAAACAAATCACAAGCAAATAATCGAAGTCCGTCGTTATCAGCATAAAGCTTAAATCAAAATCAGTATTTATGCAATGACGTTTTATATAAAGATTCCGCAAAAAGGAAGGCAGGTTGCCTTACTTTTTATCTATTTTTCTCTTTCTAACAATAGCGTTCGCTATGGATTGCCGTGTTTGTCTCTGTCAGTAATTGGTCACGGGTTTTGAACGCGTTTAGTATGAGCATAACGTATCTTAATATAAAATATCATTGTATTTATGAGAAATAGTCGTCTTTAGAGAGAGACAGTAATAAAAAGTAAGCAGAAGTCACAGTGCAGGCACACAGTAAACACGATTTGTGAATAATAATTACTATAAAAAGTGTGCGGGTAGTTCGTATTACAAGGCTACCCAGAAAATGGAAGTATAATCTCTACACTAAACAGGAAATGGATTGATTTACTTATTTTAAATGATTTCTAAACCTGCAGTTTTACAGAAAAACAAATAAAAACAAAAGAGTTTAATATTAACGTAGTTTATTTCAATTCGTTTCATATCTTTGCACAAAGCGGAGCATAATCTGGCATTCTCCTTATCATATCTATATATTTTATTATTATATGGAAACCTGGTCACCGTTTGTTGAAGGGTAAGGCCGCCAAAATTATCACTTTTTGTCCGAACCAAATTTTCCAGGTTGATTTCAAAAAAAGTATAAGCATTACAGCCCTTGTAGTTATTTGATTCTATAAAGCAACTATTGAGCTTGTATGGACATATCGCAAACTGAATAAAAAGGGTTTGTTTCTTTAAAATTTATGTAATTATGTTCATCAAACCCCCCTAATTTTGGTCGAAAATGGCGTGTCCTTTTTTTTTACCGCAACTTGAAAACTATGTAACTTTTTATTTTTGTAACATATACAAAAAAACGTTTATACGTTTGAAAGAACACACTATACCCCTCAGTTTACAGTAATTGTGGTGTTTAAATACTTTTAACTGAGTATTTTATTGATCTTTAGATTAGTTGATAGAGATGTCACTTTTGTGTAACAATTTTTTGAGTTACAAATAATTTCCCCTAAACATTACCCAAAAACTAAGGGAAAAACGTGTTTCGATACAGCAACACTGTAAGGTGGCAACGCAATTTAAAAAAAAAACTGGCATCTGTAGTTTGTCTGTGAGAAACGTTAGAACTGAGTCGGCCGTTTTCGTCATAAGGTATCAAAATCCTGTGTTACGTGATTTCTCAAGGAAGTAATTGATTTTAAAAGTTCACTTTACTATAATTATGTGCGTTTACGTTGAAAGAGTAAACAATAATATGAATTTGCGTCTAGTTTAGCTTATTTTCCGTTTTATAACATAAAACTATTGTAAAAATCTGGTTTTGTGTTACATATTTGGCGCTATTGTGTCACTTTTGTGTTAACCATAACACAAATTTTGTGTTTAGTAACACAAAACATTTGTAAAGGTTCATGCAGATTGGGAATACTATGATATTGTTTTTTTTTAATATAACGGTGAAATTTATTAAAATTTTGAATTCTGTGGTGAATGGTACATTATGTACAACCTTATTTCAACAAACGGCCGCATTCAACCAAACCGAAATAAGGTCTTATACAGTTGTTTTATCTCACGAACGCCGGTGGGCCATACTTGTGTAAGCTATACGTCACCGTTGTATGTATTCGTGTCTATCTATACGCGTTACAATTAAGGCGACGGGTAGGACACAGATACAAACATACTTAGATACACACATACACAGATACAAACATGCACAGATACACACATACACAGATACACATTTTTTCGCAAATATATTAAATGTACAACGTGCGGAACTGTCATTTTCACTCGTCCCGAGTCACCTCGGGACTTGTGCAAATTGACATACTTTCCGCACTTGCATCAAAATGGACTGGGTATTATTTTCCTAGAGCTATACTTAGTTTGTTATATTTCTCTCATGACAATTTAAATTAATATCTTTTGGGTACAACAAAATTCTATACTTACCTAGGTTTTATCATATTGTATCATATTCTGATGTATTTTATGAATAAAGAATTTTGTATTTGTATTTTGTATTGTATTTTATAAAAAAGAGGCTGATTTAGTCAAATAACGATCGATCACGATCCGAAATTTAGATGAAATAATTTTGAATTTTGTTTTGTCGTGCTAGGTACTGAATGCGTTTAGCTAGAAACAAAGTATTTTTAACATTTTTTTTTCTTACTTACTATTTTAACACCATTATGAATCGAGCTTTACAAAAGAAGCGTTACTTTTGTGTTACATTTGCGTTACGGTAACACAAAAGTTATTATGTTACTTCTGTGTTATAAATGATAAATTGGCGGCCTTACCCTGAAACGTTTTAGTGAAAACCGCATTAATATTGGTTCAGTGGTTCAATTGACACGGGGAGAATCAAAATTAAACAGACAAACAGACACCAACTCTAAAAATTATAGAAATATGTTCTGCTGTACATTCTTTTTTAAATTGAATTATTCAAAATAATATTTTTTTTATTTGTTTTACAGGGTTTCTTAATGCGAATCCAGCACCACAACTTAAAGCTCGCGTAGCTAACTACGGTTTGATGGACCAAATTGCTGCATTGCATTGGGTTCAACAAAACATCGCACTATTTGGAGGGGATCCAACGAACATAACGCTAATGGGACATGGCCCAGGAGCAGCCTGCATTAATTTTCTTATGATATCACCAACAGTTATGCCAGGTACTTCGTTTTAAAGTTGTGTTTACCTAGTTTTATTGTGTATTCCCTTAGATTCGATTGAAATTTAGCATAGTTATACAAATTACAAATTGCTTGCCCGCATCTGTTTTTAGTAAAAAGAATATAAAATTCTTTTTCTACATTTTTGGCAAGGGGTCTAGAATGGGTAGTTGAAAAATGAAAGTGATTTTACTATAGCAGACGGGGTATTGTATATGAAAGGGCTCAATTTGCAAATTTCAAAACTATTTTTAGCCTAAAATGTGACTTTTTATTTATGGCCTAAAATGTACAAAAAAATGACTGTCGTTCCAGCTTACCTTCGACGTTTATGGACCGAAAAATCTGCAACATTCATGATTTAAATATAATTATTTATATTTTACGCGAAATGTGGCGAGGGACCTTATTGTCGATGGCGCTTACGCCACACTGCGTCACCGGCGTTGTATTTATATCGGAGCATCTTTAATGATGGCGGAAGCGCCATCGAGAATAAGGTCCCTTTTCATAGATAACGCCACAAAATGACTATTTTCTTTTGCGTTTTCCAACCATATCATCTTAAATACGGAATACGGAACAACCGTTCCCAAAAAAATATCTAACGGGTGGTGAAACCAGCATCAAAATCCGTTGCGTGGTTTAGGAGGAGTTAGCGGATATAATAGGTAGCGACCGACAGACAGACGCGGTAAGCGATTTTACTTAAAACTAGCTGTTGCCGTGCCCACTTCGTTGTGCAATATTTTTTGGGTTAATATATAGCCTATGACACTCACAAATAACGAGGCTTACTATTGGTGCAAGAATTTTCAAAATCGGTTCAGTAGATCCAGAGATTACCCCTTACAATGCCACAAACTTTACCTCTTTAAGCCGGAGCCCCACTGCTGCGCGCGCTACGCACGGACACGCTGTACACGTCGCCCACGTGGGTCCATTGGTCTGGATTCGTGTGTCAACATTTTTACAGCAACCAATGCACGCACACGTAAAACGTGGGGGCCACGAGGTCACGTTGGTCAGCTGCGTGTGTCTACATTCCCCACTGCGGGGGGTGCGACGCCCTTGAAGCCAACTTTCCACTGCAACTCACGGGCAGCGTGGGTCGCGGTGGGGCTTTGCCTGCCACGCGCGCTAGCGTGTGCGTGCCAGGCAATTCGGAACAGACCACGTGTGTATCAGTGACGTCATTTCGTGCGCAGCATGCTCGTGGACTACTGTGGAAGTATCTACCTACACTTTCATACAAATCATTTTTGTACCCACGTGTGTAGCTTGACCGTGCGCAGCAGTGGGGCTCCGACCTTATTATTATAGACTATGTACTTACATAAAGATTTGATCGGGAATAGGTTTTTCATCGGGTCAATGTGACATAATAATAAGGTAGTTTTATCAAATTAGACTGAATGAATGAAGTAATGATATTTATTTTTCAAAGTAAATCACAATTTACATTGCATTTATGTCAAAGTACGAGGAATTATATTGAAACAATCAAAAATACTTTTACACAGAAATCAAAAATCAAAATTTGAAGTCAGGATATAGTTACCAAATATATTTTTCACGCCACTGCTCGGAAATGTGGCGAAAGATGGTCTGTTCTTGGTCCCCAAAACAATTAATAGTTGTACATTGAATGAGCAGGCCAACTATGAATTTAAACTGACCAATAATCTTTACATTGTTGGTCTGTTCCATTGAGCAAGTCCACCAATCACATCGGTCCGCTGATCACTGATTGGATCAATCAGAACACGACTTGTGCTGCATATGAAATTAAATTGGCCAATGAGAAGTCGTTTTATTTTTTAATAATATTCATCCCTTCACGGATAGGCAAAGGAATCAGATTCCATACAGCCATATATGTGTCTGTTTTTAATTATCTGAAATATAGTTCCGGCACGGTCAGAGTCGCCGGTTTAAAAAATGCCTTTGAATGACAGGCCACTAAGAACGGTATCGTTAAAAAAAAGTAAAAATTAGCGGGAGAGCTTAAAAATTTGAGTGTGATGTAAATTTATTATAAGAATTGATTTTTATTTCCTCGCAGTAGTCGTGAAAATGCAATGGACTCGTACTTTACTCGTACTTTCCAGGGCCTCCGCTACGCGTCGGCCTTCGAACTAACTCGTCCATCTATTGCTTACTTTTTAACCTCTGCAACAATGTATTAAGTATACTCTAATATAACTAAAACAATATTTGGCGTATTTATAGTAAATAAATGTATGTTGTGTATTTTTAGGTCTATTTCACAGAGCGTTACTTTTGTCTGGTTCCGCACTAAGCTCGTGGGCTATTGTTGATGATCCAGTGTACTATACTTTAAAACTAGCGAAGCATATGAATTGTACCATACCGGAAGATATGGCAAAAGATCATGAAATTATAGTAGACTGTCTTCGAGAGGCCACCACAGAACAGCTGCTATCGATAGATATATCTCCTCCGAATTTTATGACTGCGTTTGG
Source organism: Acleris literana (assembly GCA_946894065.1). Lineage (NCBI taxonomy): Eukaryota > Metazoa > Arthropoda > Insecta > Lepidoptera > Tortricidae > Acleris > Acleris literana. The sequence continues at coordinate 49,040,561 of OX335668.1, forward strand.
ACCATCGGTTGACGGAGTTGTTATTAAAACTGACTTTGCTAAAGAGTTTTTAACTATGTACCCGTCCGGCGATTTTCCAACTTTTGGGCCACTAAATAACATGAATCAAAATTACAACATGCACATCAAAAGAAGTGATAATGGACGAAGACGTTTTCAAAACAAATATGATTTATTGTTTGGTGTGGTGACTAACGAAGCTCTTTGGAAATTCTCCACTCAAGATGTTCAAAATGGAATAGATCCTGATAAAAGAGATCGCATGTTGAGGCAAGAAATATGATTTTGTCTGGGCTTCTACTCCACCTTGTAATAAACAATATAGTAATCATATTAACGCCCAGACGCCTACCTTCACTGTCAAAATAAGTTATATAAAAGGCAAACCATAACGTCAAAAAATACGAGACGTTACGACGATAAAGTTATAGTTTAAGACAAAGTGAAATAAAAGCCCCGGCAAAAATACATTGCAGTGAGAGAAGTGGGTTCAATTATAATTTTAATTTAATATTTCAGGACCTACGTCAGAAACTTCTACATTTACCATCTGAGTGAAATATTTTACACAATAGTTAACGAGTATACGGATTGGGAAAAAACGGTAGAGGTTTGTTTACAGGTTATGCCAATCATCGCTTTCAGAATACTATATATGTTGCACATCACAAATCAATACTTCACTAAAAAAACAAATAGATCATCATTTTTTTAAATTTTATTCCATAATTATTTCCCTGAATGGTAATTATAATACATTATATATTTTAGAATTTATTGAATACAAGAGACGCAACTATAGCGGCATTCTCAGATGCTCAGTATGTCGCACCATTGGTTCAAAGCGGAGACTTGCTAAGTGGCGGCCCAAAACTAGCCCCGACGGATGAAGACGGGCCCCGTAGGCCAACTAAGACATATTTTTATGTGTTTGACTATCAAACCAAAGACAGTTACTATCCAACGGTAAGTAGTAAATATATTATAATGCATACATTGTCAATAAAAGAAGTTTAAGTACTTATATAATAATAATATCCAGGGATTGCTCACAAAGTGACCTTGTCCCAAACAAAGCTTTAGAATTTTCATACATAAATAAATACATTATTCAGAAACAAATAGGCTCATCACACAAAAAAATATTTACGAGATTACTAAAGTATGGGCTTTTCCAAAAGGACCTAATTCATCCCAAACTATTTTACTAAAATTACCTACTTATCAAAAATCATAAGTCAAAACGACCTATCGGAATTTAATAGATACTCGTAGCAATTTCTTTTTGGTAAATTAGTGTTATACAAATAATTACTTGCCCATGTTTTAGTTGGCATTAACATATTTTACGCAAAATAAAACAAGACAAATGATTTGCATCTTCCCTAAACTAACAACCCTAATAAACTGAAACAAGATACGATAAGATAAGATACGATGGATTAATTTCCTTGACATAGCCGACGAAGCTCCGATGCGCGCGGCTTCTATTTTGCGTATATCGGCCCTTCGGGCCTGATAAACTCTAACCTTACCTAAACCACAGTATAGAGAACAGTAGATCGTCTTCAAACAAAGGTACATCGCGCGGCTTGCGGCGGCGGGCGGGGCCTGTGGCGGGGCGAACCAATACGAAACGAAATCTCAAGATATTACAAGGTAACTTAGTCGGGGCCGCGGCGTCATTGCGTTCGGTCACGTTAGGTTGTAGTTCGCGTACTTGCCTATCGAGCGATAATGTCTTTCCTAAGTAAATATTGTTCTGCATACGTATGTCTAAAAAAAAGTACTAATACAAAATCCGAAGCTATCCTACATATCTATTTAGAGTTTATGTTGTGAAGAATGCGGTTCATTTTTTGATATTTATAGCCCACTTGCAGCTTTTTTTAAATCTATTTTATTGTCAGCGTGACATTTTCATTCGTATCAAAACGCCTAAACTGTGCCTAAACCTAGCTAAGGTAGGTACAACTATATCCAGATTTAATAAAAGCTGCAAGTGATTAATGTAAATACCCACGTAATTAATTAGGTATTTCGTAGTATACCTAGGTGAAATAAATACGTATTAAGTAGGTAATTTAAATGATTGAGTGTGACGTGACAGGTAACATGTAACATGTGACGACGTGGATGGCCTAGGTAGTTGGTAGTGACTAAGTAGTGACCCTGCCTCCTCCTTACGAAGCTAGCGGTCGTGGATTTGATTCCCGGTCAGGGCAAATATTCGTGTGATGAGTGCGAGTAGATATTTGTTTCTGAGTCTTGGGTGTTTTATATGTATGTACCTATATAATATTAATTTTTCAAGACATAGGTATGTTTATTGTTGCCTAGTAGGTACCCAAAGTACAACCCTTGAACCTAGTTTGGGACTACCTAGGTAAATTTGTGTGAGATTATCCCGTGATATGATTATTCATATTATAGTTATTTAATTTTCTGTACATTATTATTACATATAAACATATTTTTTAGTGTCAACAGTAAAAAAGGTATGTAAGTAAAATAATATAAATTTGGTACTTACCTAACAATATAAATACGTACTTCAAGGTTTGTGTAATTTTTGAAAATTACTATGATTATAAATCATATATCAAAGTATGGCCAAGTAGGTGACTAAGATTGAAAAACATGTTTGGACAACCCTGACGCCCGAGCGGCAATAGGTATCAGAATCTCCTAAAGGGCCGGAGTCGAGCTACTTTTCTATTTATACTATGCCTAAACCTACTTACCTAATTTTAACCTAAACTAACCTTACTGGACATGCTATACATTGAGTGTGCAAAGAGACATTTCAAACAAAAAATTTTTTTGGAATATATGTATGTAACATTAGCCAAAAAACGTTTGTCTTAATAAAACTTGACAAAAGTAAAATGATGCCAAATGATTATTTGACCGAATGAATAAAATGCGAAATGTAAATGTGCTAAAGATTCCTTTGAAAAATGAAACTATTGTAATAAGTTTTTTGGGTAGTGAAATTTGGCGAAATTATTTTGCCCAAAGGGCAACCTCACAAGGAAAAGTACCCAACTATCCGGCTCCGATTTGGTTTGTTTTGATATAAATATTGACATCCAAAGTACCTACTGTAAAGTGACTTAACCCACTAACTTAAATACAAAATTAAAAAAAAATGCAACTTTCCTACTTTTTTGATTATAAAACACGTGCTCTTTATTTCTTCATGTTCTTAAACATACATATAATCAAAAAAATTGGAAAATAGCTTTTTTAATTCTCTATAGAAGTTAGAGGGTTTAGTCACTTTTCAGTACTTTGGAGGTCAAAAGTTTGAGATTGGGCAGCTTAAAAAATATACGTGTCTGTTATTTGAGACTACTCTCTAACATATACTGCCGTACTGGCTCTAAAATGCAGTATGAGAAAAAAGGCGGTTTCGAGAAAACAGCGAAAAACTGTTTGACGCTCGTTTATTTTCATACTAAATAAGTATGGTCGATGCTTTTATTGCCACGAGGACCAAGTAACAACAAAGAATGAATTTACAAATAAATAATAAAATAAATGTTTTAAAAAACAAAAAACCGCCTTCAAAAACGCAAAAAATAACTTCTTTAAAATTGTAGGCACCTAATAGGTTAGTCCAACTGATGTCGGCTTTTTGTTGAAAATGTTGTGGTCGCCGACTTCAGTCGGACTAACCTATTAGGTGCCTACAATTTTAAAGAAGTTATTTTTTGCGTTTTTGAAGGCGGTTTTTTGTTTTTTAAAACATTTATTTTATTTTATACTTTTTAGTGATCATAATACGCTGTTACGTAGTCCCACTTCTTAGTTGAAATGAAACTTTAACTTATATCAAGCGCGCCGCAAGCAACACCGCGGGAAAGTCATAGTCATATTTCAACAAGTAAATATTATTCGTTGTAGGTAGTCGCTGAACTATCTTAATCGAGATATCTTATCGCCACCCTTGAAATCGGTACCATTGAGGAGTTCTGGTGGCCATCTGTGGTCTTCATCATCAGTTCCACTACACCAAATTATACTTTCTGAATGCAAATGCTGGACTTGTTACTAAATATACTAAAATCGCTATATGTTTGCCTACAATATTTGAGGAGTTCCCTCAATTCCTCACTGATCCCCTCATCAGATACAGATTTGGTGACAATGGGACTACCTCGGAAGTATACTCTATCAAACCAAAAAAAAATTTTTGAAATCGGTCGACAATTGACGGAGTAATCGGTGAACATACATAAAAAAAAAAAATACATACAGTGGAACGTATAACCTCCTCCTTTTTTGAAGTCGGTTAAAAATAGGTTATTATGGTAAAAATTAAAAGGTCTTTTTCAAAATCATGGCAGTTACTGCACGCAATAAGGTATATATATGCAAAAATACTTGATACTGCAAAAACATCTGATGTATTAGCTACTTTGCAGACTAATTTGCGGCATAAGACTTTCTTTACTGCAATTTAACTTGGATTTTGAAGAACAATACGGAGTTTAAGTACTACAGTAAATAATGAACGTACCTACTGCAGTTTAAACAGTAACACTTAAGTTCAAAGTTATACTGCGATTAAAGTGACAGAAATATGTTTTGAATTTGTTGCACTTTAGTTAGTTTTAACTAAATGAATCTACTGGACTAATACTAATAAAATACAACATTTAAGCAAGATGCTGCATTTTAATCTGTAGTTCATATGAATTAAATTAGTGATCAACTATGCAATATAACATTTTTGGTACAAAAACTACTTACTGCGTTTTAGTTTACATGCTTAAATATTTTTTAAGATTAAGATTGGGCTTTTTCCAAAAAAGTGTACATGTCCTTTTTTTTTCCATAATTCGTTTTTTTTTGGTTTTTCGTACTCAGAATCGTTGATACTATCGATCCTCATGCAAGAAAAAAAGTGTCCCAAATATTCCATTCCAGATCGTCACATTTTTGTATGCAGTCTTTTTTAATTTATATGGTCGTGACGCACTGGAAGAAAAAACTGACGTAGTAAAATCTGGGACACTTTTTTTCTTGTATGAGTATCGATGGTATCAACGATTCTGAGTAAGAAAAACAAAAAAAAAAACGAATTCTGGAAAAAAGTTCATGGACACTTTTTTTGGAAAACTCCCGATTACGTTTTTATTGTGGTAATAACGATATTTCCTGCGTATAACCTCGTAAAGTAATGGGTCGTTGTAGACGTAACTGCTATCACTGTATTTTAGTTAGTATTACAATATATTTAGACTCGCTATGTTGAGTTTACTGCTTTAACAAATTGGTTTATACTCTATCAAACCAAAAAATATTTTTTATAAAATCGGAGAACTCTGTAAAAAGTTCAAACTGAGAATCTCCATTTTTCAAGTCGGTTAAAATATTCAAACCTTCTCCTAAGGGCTTGTTTTGCGTGGGCGTCGCGCGTGCCGTGCGGCTTGGCGTTGCGCGGCGCGTCGGGTGTTTTTTTTCGTTTACAGAGCCGGCGCGTGCAGCGGACCGCGTCATCACACGCGCAAACACAAACAAACACTTTTTTTCTTGTATGAGTATCGATGGTATCAACGATTCTGAGTAAAAAAAACAAAAAAAAAACGAATTCTGGAAAAAAAGTTCATGGACACTTTTTTTGGAAAGCTCCCGATTACGTTTTTATTGTGGTAATAACGATATTTCCTGCGTATAACCTCGTAAAGTAATGGGTCGTTGTAGACGTAACTGCTATCACTGTATTTTAGTTAGTATTACAATATATTTAGACTCGCTATGTTGAGTTTACTGCTTTAACAAATTGGTTTATACTCTATCAAACCAAAAAATATTTTTTATAAAATCGAAGAACTCTGTAAAAAGTTCAAACTGAGAACCTCCTTTTTTCAAGTCGGTTAAAATATTCAAACCTTCTCCTAAGGGCTTGTTTTGCGTGGGCGTCGCGCGTGCCGTGCGGCTTGGCGTTGCGCGGCGCGTCGGGCGTTTTTTTCGTTTACAGAGCCGGCGCGTGCAGCGGACCGCGTCATCACACGCGCAAACACAAACATAATTATGGGAATGTACGGTGTTGTTTATAAAGATGCAGGGCGTGATGCGGCGCGTGGTGCGGGGCGAAGAGAGAAGCGGTGTCCGCTACATTCGCGGCGGACTCTCGAGCGTGTAGCGGAGCGCGCGGCGGAGCACAAGACTTTCAGAAGGTTCCGCCGCGGGCCCCGCTGCGGGCGCAGTGGCGGGAACCGCCGTTATTGACGCGTGCGACGCTGCGTGCAACGCGGCGATGCCATCCGCGGGCTCCGCCGCAAGTAACGCTGTATTTGAAGAAAACGCGTGTAAAACCGCTTCACCGTAAACGCTTTTATACAACGCCATAATGTTTGAATTTAGTGCAGACCGCGCCGCCCAACGCTACGCGCGACGCCCCGCGTCTCCGTAAACAAGCACTTAGTGTTACAAATACTTTTCTGAAAACCGCATCAAAATCGGTTCAGCCAAACGCGAGATAATCGCGAACAAACATACATACAGGTCAAACTGAGAACCTCCTTCTTTTTTGAAGTCGGTTAAAAATAGGTTAAATCGCTGTGTTCCATATAGTGTGCCCGTTTAAATTCAATATTCAACTGAAAAACTCGCAAAAACCAGTTACTGCGTTTTAGGGCCTGCACGGCAGTAGGTATATCAAAATAAACCAAATCAGACCCGGACATTTGGGTAGGTACCTTTCCTTGTCAGTACACCTTATTTACGCTTACTGGGAATTGCACTCGAGGCTAACTGCGTCGTCTTATGTTCTGATATTGTTTTTAGATCATTGGCAAAAAATTACTCATTGATAATTCGTTTGATCCCATTTATCCGTAGATGCTCCATGTTAGTTCAATTCATAGTGTATAAAACAATAATAGTTATAAATTTGTGAGGTTTTAAACTATATTTAGTCCGTTTTATATTAAGAAATCTTGAAAAGTTTCGTTCATTAATAAATAATTAAATGCACATTATGAATTAGAAGGAAGAACAGAAATTAACATTTCCAAATATTATTCCAGTAGCGAAGACAAAAGCTGGGGTTTTTTTTTATCAAATACGTATCCATGTTTTTTAATCTTAACTAAAAGTGCTTTTAAAGTTATATTTTTAACGCATACTAAATTCAAAAGGGTCAATGTATATTCACTTTTTTATTAATGCAGGTCGTGCTTAACTTATTAACTGATATACGACGAATCGGCCATCTTTGATTACCTTGAAAACTTTACCAAACTAGACCTAGCACCTACTCTAGTCATCCACTGGAATTTTATTTCGAAGCACGGGAAGGTACTTTGAACTCTCCCCTTTCCTACTCTTCTCTTTCGCGGAGGTATGATTGCTTACTAAGCGTTTTGGGCTCAGTTCAAGTTGAGTTGTACTAGCGACCCGCCCTCGCTTCACTTCGGTTAATATTAGTAGAAATAACCCCAGTTCATCTGGAATAATATAATTTTTGAATGGTGAAATAATTTTTAGATAGGTTGATTTGCATAGAGCTTTGTAGAAGAGGTTTGCAGAGGAATGCAGAATTCACTTTATTTGACCATCAATTAGAAGTACTTGTGGATCTACTTTCATGCTCAGTAGAAGATTCTCTAGCTCTCTGAGATCTATATCTATCCCAGTTACCTATAAGCCTTTTTGATAAGTTCACTTTGGCTGGTCATAACTAAGAGGGTACTTATTTACTTTTTAATAAACCTGATCAGGCATTTATTTAACTATATAAAAGTATTCATATTCAATTGCTAGTACTACTGGTTATTTAAATATGTTTTTTTTGTAAAACATGTCAGTTGACGGATTTTCCCGACGGTTTGGGGCTATTCCGTCAACCAACGATTTTTGTTGTATCGTGACGTATTTACAAACATATACGTCAAGTGAGCAAATACCGCTGAACTCTTAATCGAAACTAAACTCTTGCAAACTCAATTTAAAGTATATTTTAGATTTTATTGCCAATTTTTTTTTTTTGGGGCAATTCCGGCCTATTTTTATAATCAGGAGTAGTAACTAAATAAAAATACAGAGTAAAATATCGACAATTTTAATTTAAAACAGGTTAACTTTACAGGTTAGCTTTATTACTACTCATTCCACTTCGAACTGCCCTTACCGCTACTTGTAAGTCATCATTATTATCTGTCTGATCTCGTTTTTGTCTATAATTTCGCACCAATTTTATACGCGAAACAAAATACATATTTCTTATAGGTACTCTACGAAAAAAGAATCAGTGTCAAAAAATTCGGTTAGGTTATAGTTGGTTAGAAACAAAAAAAACACGACTTTGACCAAATGAATTAAATGCGAAGTGTCAATATGCTAAAGATACATTTGGGAAATGAAACTACTGCGATAAGTTTATTGGAAAGTGAAATTTGGCGAAAAATATTTGGCGAAAAATTCAGTACCATCACGCTCACTGTTAACTGTCCATCGGTAGACCTTACGCCTTTTAATAAGGTCCACCGATGTACAGTTAAGAGTGTTGCTATTTGTACACCGGAAATATACTATATTATGTCTTGGTAAATTTAGTTAACCAGTTATTGGCTTAGTTGTGAAAAAGAACCACAAACATAATTATTATAAATATGTGAATATTAAAATTAAATTAAGACTTAAACTTGGTATAAATTTTCATATTTATTATTTAAGTAAGTCAAATCAAAAATGTTGGCAATATATGAGATAGGGAAATTCCGGCACATGACGGTTTTGCCCGTTTCACAATTGACGGATTTGTCTGCTCGAACATTTTGTTAATACCAATATTTAACCACCGATAGTTTCTCACCAACAGATTATAATTGAAATTTAATAAGACTACCATCAAACATGCATATCGAACTATATAATAAACATACTTACTAACCGTAAACTTACATTTTGTCATCGCACCGTCATCACCAATCACAGCAGCACACTACACTCGCGTTCGAGTTCGGAGTGCAACTAAACTTTGAAAGCCGTGTTTGCCGTTCACTGGCTAGACAGCCCCGTCTGTTTTTGACTGCGGGTATAAAATTTTCTCTTTTTTCTTCTTCTTCTTCTTTTCTTTCTCTTACTGTTGTTTGAATAGACACTAACGCCGTTTGACGGAAATTCCCCGCTGACGGATATGGCCACCCTGACCTTGACCTGATAGTACATGCCTAAAACTTCCAAATCCATATTAAATTATTGTAGGCCCACAACAAAAATTGTTCACAATTAGTAAAGAAAGTAATGTCGGGGGGTAGGCGCGTTGAAAACTATCACGTGTAGTATTTACGAACGTTGAATTCCAACTACCTGAATACTAGCCTGAAGAACAAAAGATGGCTGCCGCGTGACGTCATAGCTATTCAACTATTAGAACATCGCGATCCATATACGACTAGTCCTTATATTTTTTTTCGTTTTATGGCCAGGTTTTTATATCAAATACCCGTCTGTGCGTCATAGGTAATTCATTATGAGTTTTCTCCTTTTAAAAAAAAGCAAACTATACCTATTAACCCAAATCCACAAGATTCCATTGCTTCACCGGGCTAAGGTAAGGTAAGATAAGGCTAAGCTAAAAGCATAAAAAATAACATTTATTTTTAAATTTACAACAGGAAATAACTTGAAATATTTACAACACAAAGAACCTTAAAATAAGATATATATTTTTTAACTAATCAAAACACTTTCTCGTTGATAACCAAATAGGAAGGAAATATGTAGGTACTTACATATTCTGAATATTTACAACACAATTCTTATTTTAAATAATAAAAATGGAGTTTTATCCCTTAAGCCACAAAATTTAATGATAAACGCTATCTCTCGTTGATAACCTAATATTAAAAAAAACACTTAGGAAAAAAAACTTATTTTATTTGCCAAAAATATTTATTTATTTATCTATTACTTTATTAATTTATTAACCTATACAGGGTGACTGCGGGGTCGTGGAGCAACAAAGTAAACTAAAACTCACTACACCATTAGGAACACATCTTAATAGATTTAAAAGCGTAAGACAATTACTTTGTTTCTTATTCAAATAAACATTGAATGAATTTATTTTTCGATTTTCAAATTGGTTTTAAGTTTTCAACATGAAAACGTTAGGTGACCATAACTTGAGTAATAATTGGGGAAACATAATATTATTTTAATAAAATGCTAAACTTTAACTGTTTCAAAAACCACTATAATTACTAAGAGCATCTCAACCATTTACTGAGTAGGGAAAATTAAGTTAGGATCACGACCTCGCAGTCACCCTGTATATACTTTCTATTCAAAAATATGAAAAACAACATAGAAATAACATTTAATCTAAACCTAAACTCAATGTAACTACCTACCCATTTCCCTAATTTAATTTCTTTATTATTTTATATAAATATAAGTAAGTAACAGGAGAGCTCCGGTGCACGTCTGATAATTCAAAAAAATATGTTACCATAGGAAGCTGTAGGCTGTAGCTACTTAAAGGCGAAGCGGGGCCCGGCCAAGGAAGCGTTTCATCGATTTAGGTTGCGCGTAATTTTGAATCTGCCATAGCTTCTAAAGTAATAATATAGTGTAAAGGACAATTTTATTCTACTTTAAATGCCCAAGGTAACTAACGTATTTAACTGGATAAGAATAAATACTGAATTGGAGAAAATAGCTTCGCAAATAACCTAACATTTTTTAATAAAATTTTAAAGATAAAAATGGTTACTGTGAGTCAACCTTAGGAGATAGACATATGCCATCATAAACTTTTCTTTAGGTTTTTTAAAGAACTACAATTCTTCATTACATTATTTTGATATACCTATCTCTTAAGGTTTAGCCAGCAGCGTTTGCAATGCAAGCGCAAAAAAATGTATTTATTTACGACATCACATTAGAATACTCTAAAATTATCAGCGTTTATCCACTATATTATGCATTTATTATACATATAAATCTTCCTCTTGCATCGCTCTATCTATTAAAACAACCGTATCTGAATCCGTTGCCTAGTTTTAAAGATCTAACTATACATAGGGACAGACAGACAGCGGTAAGCGGGCGAATCTCCGGAACGCCCAGTTTTTACGTTCACTGTTTTAACATTTACTGGGTAAATTATACTGCCACCAAAAACCCCTTTTTAGGTTGTCAATGAAACAATAAAAAAGCTACCTGAACCGTTTTCGGTTTAAACAGTCATTGTCGGTCATGTCATTGTTGGCGAAATTGAGACGGACGATAATGATATCTGTGGGGCCATAATGATAACTCTCAAGCCAAGAATGATATTTGTGGCTTACAATGATGCTTTAATAGACAAATGTAGTTTTTACCTATACTTTGAATTATAATCATTACTATTTTTATGGGTCAAATCACATCATAGACCATGTTTTGGCTTATTAGAGTCACAGTACAGTGGGCAATAAAATATTGGCTCTAAAATATCATGTAAGGTTTGTTGGGGTTATACCGGATGGATTTTAAACTAGTTGATAGACTGCGCTAAAAACTTTTTTCTCGATATCAGTACGTGCAATCTAAAAACCCCAAAGGTAACATATACTTTTTTTAGAATGTGGCGAATAAATTGCCATTAAGGGGTAATACCGGATGGAGATTTAAAGCCGCTTCTAATGCACAGAGAATAAGGTAGGTATCTAAAAGGAATATATCCGATTTCATCCGTTCTGGCACATATTATATAATTTGGAGCCATCAATTAACTAGAAACTTAAATTTTCTCATCGAACGTTTTTTTTTCAAATTTAGGTATTAAAGAATTTACAAAGTAAACGTGAAAAATCGAATGTAAGGTTTACACTAAGTAATTACGTAAGAAATAAATTATTTATCTATATATATAAAAGGCAATGTCCCGGGTGAATCATCATCGCCCAGCCAAAACTACTAATGCTAGAAATATGAAACTTGGACAGTATTTGTTTTTTGTGATGTAGAGATACACTAAGAAGGGATTTTTTGAAATTTAGGGTTGAAAAAACCCGGAAATATTCCCGTTTTTTTCTAAAACCCATGTTCTTTTAAGTTATTTCGGAAAAAAACAATGTCACTTAGTGTCTATATTTTTCCGATTAAAACGAAAAAATCGAAAAAAAAGGGAAAAAAACGCACTTTGAAAAGAACTTGTGAATTTTTCCATTTATATTTAATCCATAGTTTAGGCAGCTACTACACCTGCTTAGTCGTGTGTTTTGTTAGCCAAATGCTGGCCATCGTTTTTGAAAATGTCTATTGACTTTGACGCTGTCGTTAGTGGCATAATGCAATTTTTTCATATCTTTGTTCATATTGCATTTCTGTGATACCAATATTATCGTGATGCCTCGTGTAAAGAGCGGTGTGTGGCAGCATTGCGAAATATACGAGAAGGATGGCAAAAAAATTGCTAAATGTGTGTTTTGTTTAAAAGAATATTCGTTTCCAAATGCAACACGTTTAACGGAGCACATGTTTATATGTGCCAAATGTCCTCATGACATAAAAAAATCATTTAAAAAGAAACGGTTGCGTAAGAAGATATCCCCGTACGTTAAATCAAATACGTCACGTACGTCCAGTAATTTTGTGGATTGTTCGCGACAACAGGAAGACGAGGACGAAAACAATCAAATTGACTTGTCCTCACATTCGACTTTGCAAGATGCAGACCATGAGCCCCCTATGGACACGGCAACGTTAAATGAGCAAATAGATGCAGCCCTAGCCCGTGCTGCTTATGCAACTGGTATGCCACTTTGCAGCTTCGAAAACAAGTACTGGAGTGCTGCATTAAAATTATTAAAAAATTATTATAAGCCCCCGACGAAATACGCAATGAGTAATGCGTTACTAGATGCAGAATATTACAGAATTAAGAATGATATGGACGAAAAAATTAAAAACTCATCAACACTAGGTTTGATTACAGACAGATGGACAAATGTCCGAGGCAGAGGGGTTGTTAACTTTATTATAACAACTCCTGAACCAATTTTCTGGAGCAGCATTTATCCCGGCACACAAAGAGAAACAGGGGAATACATTAATGACCAAGTGCGGAAAGTAATGGATGAAGTTGGTGCAGAAAAGTTTGTAGCTCTTGTGACAGACAATGCCAGCAATATGCGAGCAGCATGGCGTCAAATTCAAGCTCACTATAACCACATCGATTGCATTGGATGTGCGGCACACGGATTGAATTTATTATTTGACGATATAATGACAATAGACTGCTTCAAAACATTTTTCACCCAATGCAAGAATGTTATAAAACATATTAATAGAAGACACGTATGCCTTGCGGTATTTGAAGAATTACAAAAAGAAAAATATGGGAGTCAATACAACACTTTGAAACTGCCTAGTAAAACACGATGGGCTGGTGCCATTGCGACATTTAAATCACTTATCGAAAATCGAGAAGCTTTAGAAGCTCTGGCTATTACAAACGGGGGAGCTCACGTTGATCGTAATATTAAAAAAACAATTTTATCTGATTCTTTGTGGTCTCAATTAAAAGTTACAGAAGCAATTTTGTTACCCATTTCGATTACGATTCATAACATAGAGTCCGACAATGCTCTTCTTTCAGAGGTTCCCGCTGCATTATTGACAATAAAAAAACAAATTCAAAACATGGATTTTCCAGATGACTGTTCTGAATTTGCAGAAAGCAAAGATGCTATTTTAAAGTACGTGAAAAATCGTAAGGAATTTTGCATACAACCGGTGCATTTAGCCGCATATATGTTGGACCCCAGATTCCACAAATCTGTCTTCACCGAATATGAAATGTTAACTGACGATGATTTTTTAAAAATGGCACAATATTTAACTAAATTAGCGGACAATATGCACATGAATACTTGTGACTTAATGGGTAAGTTCGCAGAATACCAAGCAAAAGGCGGTTTCTGGGCCAACGAATTCATATGGCAGCCTGTAATGAGCATAAGTCCTCTGAATTGGTGGAAAGGATTGTGTGCGACAAAACTTCTATCAACTGTTGCCGTAAGGTTACTTAGTGTTCCTCCGTCATCTGCCGCATCAGAGAGGAACTGGTCGTTGTTTGGTCGCACTCACACCAAGGATAGAAACCGTCTTTTGCCGGAACGGCTGAACAAACTAATTTTTATTCGATCTAATTTGCACTTGCAAATTCATTCTTACAGTATCCACGACGTCATCGATTCGTGTATGATAGACTTAGACGATGGCAATGACAGTGACTAATAAATAATAATAATTAAGATAAAAGTTTCATTTCTTTCCCAAAAAAACTGAAAAATACGGAAAAAAACGAAAATTTCAAAACGTCCTGAAAAAAACGATTTGATTTTTTCGAGAATTTTCAACCCTAAGGGGGTTGCAAAGTTTGTATGGGAAAAAGTATTTTTATGGTCCAATTTACTTGAAACTTGGTAGAAATGCTCTTCAATGCAAATAATAAGATACGTATTTCAGCGATTACTAAAATTTAATCCCTAGAGGGATGAAAGGGGGTTGCAAAGTTTTTGTGGCAAAAAATATTTTCATGGTCAAATTTACTTGAAACTTGGTAGAAATGCTCTTCAGTGAACATAATGTGACACGTATTTCAGCTATAACTAAAATTTCAACCCCTAGAGAAATGAAAGTTTGTATAGAAAAAATATTTTTATGATCAAATTTACTTAAAACTTGATAGAAATGCTCTTCAAATCATATTTTGAGATACGTTTTTCAGCGATTACTAAAATTCAACCCCTACAAAGGCAATATACATATAAAAAATATTACTTTCGGTGATTCAGAAAATACTACCTCTTAGGTGGTAAAATGAGGGGTACAAAATTGTATGGAAGATACCTATACAGTTTTGAAGATATCTATACAGTTTTGAAATATACTGCTTTTAGCGAATAAATTGGCGGTAGAAGTTTGTATGGGATTTTAGACATGTTTAAAGGGAGAAATGTGGTGAGACTACTGTTATTATAAAAAAAATGTTACGTTCGGCGAATTAGGAAAAACTAAAATGGGGGTTGTAAAATGGGGGGCGGGGGGATAGTAGTATCGGACTTTGGTCAATTTTAAAGTGAGCAGCTGTCATAATCAAATGACAGCGCTAATTTGAATCTGATGCTTCTTATTTTAGGCGGTCTTATGCAATATTACATTGACATACTGGAATAGCACTTGTTAAATCTGCCATCTAAACTAAGTCTAAAAATTAGACAATTTAGTTTTAGGCTATTTAAGCGATGTGCACGTAGAATCGGGTCCACTACATCCCCCGTATCCGTATCCGTTCCGTTTTTGGAAGTCGATTGAAAATGACTGGTGCTGGTAGTGTTTAGTTGTTACATAAGACTTTTCATATTATTGATTAAAATATTCGTCATTGTCGGTCACATTACATTGAATCATTGTCGCCTATGAAGTACATCATTATAGGCTTATTTCGACATTGTCATACACAGCCCTTTTTTTCAACTTTGAATATATTACAAATTAATGATTATTTTGAAGTGCCTCTTCAATAAAATTATTATATAGAATAAAAACTATCGTTTAAGCCTCACAATAAAGTTGTACCACAAAGATGACATCGGAAACAAAATTGTGCCTGGAGATTTTTTCTGAGTGGAATCGCCCTAGCGACTTTGTTTTATACTATGTAGTTATATCACCCATGCGTAGTGTTAATGCCGTACTCCAAAATGTATAACTGAAAAAAGAACGCCCAATAGAAAACGGACTAAATTTAGTTTTTCAGTGTTTATGAATTTTCTACCCCTTTTACTACTTACATTTCCTTTTGTATTGCTCCTTAAAACAATTATTAGATTATGAAATTCTTATCATACCACTTATTTTTATTAATGGTTTAGAGAACCTCTAAATACACAACAAAAAAATTAAGGCGTTAATTAGACTTTTTAACCGACTTCAAAAAAGGAGGAGGTTATACGTTCCACTGTATGTATTTTTTTTTAATGTATGTTCACCGATTACTCCGTCAATTGTCAACCGATTTCAATTTTTTTTTTTTGGTTTTATAGAATATACCTTCGAGGTGGTCCCATTGTCACCAAATTTGAATCAGATGAGAGGATCCGTGCGGAATTGAGGGAACTCCTCAAATATTGTAGGCAAACATATAGCGATTTTAGTATTTTTAGTAACAAGTCTGAATGCAAATTCAGAAAGTATCATTTGGTGAAGTGGAACTGATGATGAAGACCACAGATGGCCACCGGAACTCCTCAATGGTACCGATTTCAAGGGTGGCGATAAGATATCTCGATTAAGATAGTTGAGCGACTACCTACAACGAATAATATTTACTTGTTGAAATATGACTATGACTTTCCCGCCGCGTTGCTTGCGGCGCGCTTGATATATAAGTTAAAGTTTCATTTCAACTAAGAAGTGGGACTACGTAACAGCGTATTATGATCACTAAAAAGTATAAAATAAAAAATGTTTTAAAAAACAAAAAACCGCCTTCAATAACGCAAATAAGTATAGGTAACCTAATAGGTTAGTCCAACTGATGTCGGCTTTTTGTTGAAAATGTTGTGGTCGCCGACTTCAGTTGGATTAACCTATTAGGTGCCTACAATTTTAAAGAAGTTATTTTTTGCGTTTTTGAAGGTGGTTTTTTGTTTTTTAAAACATTTATTTTTAGTATGTTATACCTGGGCTCATCGGTACCACAAAAAAGTTCAAAACTATATTTTTAATTTTATTTTTGCTACAGTGATTGAGCTATACGAGTAAGACTGTCCCAATAATAAAATCTTTATGTAGTTTTTATAAGAACGTTATTTTTTTCCATAGTCTCCTAACAAATATATCTAGGAAATAGTCAAAATATGCTTTTAATACTTAAATATTCGTCAAAAGTCTTAGCCTTAGTGATTGCGGTGGTCCTAAATATCGCACATGGTTATAAAATTAGCAAATGACTGTAAATATTGTGACAATCAACAATCCCGTCTGTTTGTCTGTAAGGGTAATTTGTTGCACCTTACATCTCCGAAGATCGTGGGTTATAGGTAATGTCTGTACCCATTATTAAGGCATACTTACTTACTAGTGTTATAGTAGTACTAAAACATCACGCGCAACTTTAGTAATATCCTTTATAAAATTTCAGAAAATGGGTGTCGTTCACGGAGAAGAACTTCCTTATATATTTGGAGCGCCTGTGGTTGAGGGCTTCGCTCATTTCCCGCAGAATTACACCAAGCCAGAGATTGCATTGTCAGAATCTATGATGCTCTTTGTGTCTAACTTTGTGAGAACTGGGTAAGAAATGAGTTTGCAATCCCTATTCTTATTTTGACTAGATTGTAGTCATACCAGATTAGTATTTTATAGATTTAGCGAGATCAAAGAAGGCAGCGGTGATTTCTTCTATCTAGTGATCTACAAGCTCTTTTCGCCTATGCTGCAAGCGTTTATGACCAGTGTGATAAAAAAGAACCGACCTTTCTCAAGGTATCCAACACGAACGGGCTCAGGTTTTATACGCTAGCTTTCACAAACGCTTAACAGTGGTCATAAACGCTTTTATTAAAGTCACAAAGTAACATTTACTAACCTAGACTAAAGATTATAACACAAAAGCTGTGTGACAGTTCATTAAACAGCAACAGGAACGAGTAACGACACCACAAACCATTTTCTTGTTAAGAAGAAGCGGTTTTTTTTCTTACCACGGGAAACACGAATCAGTCTAGCAGAAGTTCTAGCTGAAATGACGATAGTTTTTAATACTAGCTTCTGCCCGCGTCATCCCAGAAACTTAAAAAAATATAGTTCGACGTTTAGGTATGCATGTACCCTTCGCAATGTAATAATTTTATCTACAAAATGTTGTAAAGACTGTGATAATACGTATTTTCAGTCGTATAAATATTTGTTATATAATTTAGTCGTATAAACATTGAATTAACAATGTTAATTATTTGTAAAAGCTACAACAAAAGAAATAGGTAAATTATATTACATTTTAATCATATAAAAACGTTACGTTATATTTAATACAATTGCATACTGGTTTTTAATACGAAGCCATAGGCCCTGTATAAAACTTAAAGGGCATTGGGTAAATTTGTTTGAAGAATATTGTCATTATTTTTTTCAGCGGCCACTGTTGATTTTTACATAGTTATTTAGAGGACCTCTAATTACACATAGATATATATAATTTATGGCGTTAAATAATATCGGAGCGGAGATTTTAAAGATTTAAGTATTCAGTTTTTAGTACAAAAGTACGCCCAAGTATAAATATTTAAATATCTCGGCTCCGATGCACTTAAGAGTATTACAATACATAACAAAATATGTTTATTTTTAATAATTCTATCATAATTTACCACTTTTACGAATGGCCGCTCACCTTGAAAATGTATGAATTTTACAAATGACACTTTTACCCAAACCCCTTTAGTATTCCGCACCACTTAAATGCCACTTAACATGAACCAACATGGCGGTTACCGCGCAGGTAACAATGCGGTCTCTATATGGTAACGCGCACTCCTCTTACACTGCGCAGCTACCGCCTACCTGTGACACCTAAAAATCGACTTTCGCGCAGCGCCCTTATTCTAGGCCGTAAAATCCAAATCGTATTTGTCCCGTTATGGTATTTTTTTAACTCGGCCGGCATTACTGGTATGTAAATAAGAGCTATCAAAACGTTGACAATACGATAACAGGTCAAACACCATATGGTTTTTACCATGTTGAATACAGGCCCATTTTCATGTTACGTGGTGCGCAGTATACTGGGTGTTAGGCGCATGGTTGGGCAAAACATATGGCGAATAAGGAGAACCATGTACTACTTATTACGGATACGGAGGCCTAACACGGAGGTCCAGGACCGCACAGAATTAAAAAATTAAAATATTTTGCTTGTTCCAAAAATTCCAGAATTCATTGTTTAAAATCAAATAATTAAAAAGAAACATGAAGTAAACCGCCAATATTGTTTTTATTTATATCTTGACTATTGCTACGTTCTGTGAGAGTTGATATCTGGTGCAAACAATTACTCGAAAAAAGCCCAGGCCACAGTATAGTTTTAATAAGACTTAAATATAAACTAATAGCCTTAACAACTAATTTTCTATTTAAAGTTTTCATAGGTGATTTTCAGTTTTTAAGTATAAACATTTCAGTTGCCTTTAACTCAAGAACCAAATAAATGATGTCTACTTAGCCGCGATAGTTTTTTTATTTTTATTTGTTACATGCGCTTTCATTTACTTAAGATATTTTTCAGATTGTAAGTATTTGTAGTTTTGGCTGTTGGGGTTGACTCTAATAATAATTAGCACTTTAAATGTTAGTTCACTAATGGCCTGTTGTTTGATCGGTAGTTAAACTGACTAATGGTCAAAAAACGTTACTAATGGTTAAAATCTCAAGGAAATGTGTCAAATATTCCATTCCTTTTTCGAACTTGGCTTAAGGCCCTGTTGTTTGATCAGTAGTTAAACTAATTGTTAAAATTCGATAAAGGAATGGAAATTTTGACACATTTATTTGAGATTTTAACCATTAGTAACGTTTTTTGACCATTAGTTACTTTAACTACCGATCAGACAACAGGCCCTAAGGGATCCCCCCTTAATCCAAAAAATACCCGAAATATTTTTGAAATATCTATCCAACGACACCCCAGGTATGGGGTAGGCGAGAGAGAAATATATTTACGTATATATAGATATTCATGCCAAATAACAGCTTTCTAGAACTAAAAGTCTCTGAGCTAAGCTGCGTACGGACGAAATCGATGAAACTATAATAGTTCCTAGTAACCCTAAAAAAACAATAAGATGCATAAATAATACCTTTCTTAGTGAATTCACGCACCGTCACCGATGATATATGTTTATAACTATTCTATGTATGTCTAAAAAATATATGTAATACATACATTATTCTGTAATACTCGTAATGTGTGTTAACAGCAAAACAATTAAAAAAAAACGTTTATGTATACTTTTAGCTCATATTTGTTTGATATTGTTATAGGAATCCAAATGACAACATCAGGCAGGAGGTTTTGTTGCCCGCATCGAGGGAGCGTAATAAATTTCGGGGCATAAATTGGGAGGAGTACGACTCCACGCACCAAAAGTACTTAGAAATAGGTCAGTGATATTATATACGTCCAATGCGGGAAGTAGATCGGTAGCGAGACTCATCAAGTCTTTCTTCATAACTAACTTCGAAAAGAAAAGGCTCGTCAATATTATTGTAACTATTTGCTTTATTTAGAAAAACAAGGGATTTTTTTGTGAACTTTAGGTTAATATAGATTTTTTAAACAAAATGAAGTGTCGAGTTTAGTAACAATTAATCACTTTCAATTTATGATTGTTTACCCTTACCTACGTTTAACCACAGTAGTAAGAATTATTGTTAATTATTGTTGTTATGTTTAACCTTTAAATTGTTTTAAACATAGTTGTACTGTATTTACAGGTCTAAAGTCGACCTGTATATAGACGAGAATTTGCTATATTTAAATAAACTAACATGGATCCAGTTAAAGTCTCTTGGTTTTTGAGATAATCGCAACTCACTGAAATTTAGATATTTCGCATCGCAATTTAATTCGATTCTCCATAACTTGACGATTTAATTTTATTTATTAACCCCTTGTGTCGTAGTGTAGAAATGTACATTATTAGAAAGGTGAAAATATAACTTACCCAATTATGTCCAAAATTAAGCGGAATAATGCATAATCCAGTGTATACAGCCAATTGATTTGAGAGAAAAGTTAAACTGAGACAGTTTCCCAAAAACACTCATAATATCTAAAAAAAATACCACACTATCGTATATATTTTTGTAATTTTCTGTTTCTCTATGTTATATTCTATATAAAAAGTATAAAAACATACAGTAGATCACATAAATTAAAAAGATATAGCACTGCACATGCCCTCACGCAACGATTGGATAAAGTAGTCTGAAGTTCACCATGAGTTCACCTGACCATATTTAGATTTTTTCCGTTTAAGTGTTATGATTGGTTGATGTATGTTGGTTTATAGCTAATATCACACTGAATCCATTGACATACAATTAATGGGAATTTATGTATTAATGTGAGAGACTAAGGACAGAAAATCGAATCATGGTGTACCGGAAGCTACCCGGCAGCTTGCCGGTGGGAGACGTTGCTTTTTGGGACCGGCAGCTATGACTGCCGGTGGGACATAAGGGGTTAATTAATAACTATTGCTGATTAGATGCGATATAAGATCCGTATCAGATAATTTTAACAAACTTTTCTCTTAAATCAATAATCAATGTTGTAATATTGGATTAGTCAAAAAACTTAATAAACTTTTAATGCAAGAAAAAAATGTATCCCCCTTGGACACTAAATTAGCCATGACTTTTTTTATTAACCAATCAATTTTAAGTTAATTTTTCTGTATTAAACTATGCATTTAAGAAAAAAGTTATTAAGCTAGGGTCACGAATTTTTTTCACCGTAGTGCTACAAAGTTAGATCATGTTACATAATAATTCAGTGAATTCCTTTCAGTGAAGAAATCATAAATTCTTTTTAAAAAGGATGTATCGTAATCTCCATTTTAACAGGGTGGAAAAAATTAACAGTGCAATATGCAATAGTGCAACTACCTTAAATATTAGAAAACCGGTCAAGTGCGAGTCGGAATCGCGCACCGAGGGTTCCCTACCACCGCTTATTAGGTATTATTATATTCCAATTTTAATTAGATTCTACTCGAATCAGCACGAGCCCAACTCACACTTGACCATTTTTTAGTATTTGTTGTGTTTTTTCAGGGTTTGTAATATAATCATACCAAATTTGATGCTTGCATGTTTTACCGTTTTTACGATAAAACAATAATAAAATACGATGTAAAGAAACGTTTTTCTACTCGCGTACTCGTACTATAAACCGCTAGATTTGACATCTTTAACGATATCAGAATACCACCGAAGCATAACCGAAGCATGAAAACAATTCTATAATGAGCGTTGCCATGGTAATAACAGTTCTATAATAATTATTATAGCATTGTTATTAACATGGTAACGTTCATTCCGGATATCAGTCTTGGCGTCTTAGTGCACACTTGACATCCTTATTTGTAATCGTATATTAAATCGTTAAAAATGTTTTAATAACAATTGAAATAAATTAGATAGAAAACAAAATAAATTTTGAAATGTGTCAAAGATTTAATTTTTATTAAATCACAAAAAAGATGATTAATATTCATCGACTTGTTATTTGGTTACCATGGTTACGATCAATATGGATATCAACAATGTCGTTTCGTTTGGCATTGCATTTTATATGATAAATTGTCAGAACGAAACTACTTGTCTTAGTACCTATTTAAATTTGAATGAAATTCGTAATCCTTTAACATTTAAATTCACGAACTGTTAACCCTAATCGAAAAAATGAAAATGACTGCTGACCAGTAATTTGTTAGCAGAAAAATCAAGGAAAGTATAAAAGATAAATTGTTTTAAAAAACAAAAGCCCGCCTTCAAAAACGCAAAAAAAACCTTCTATCAAAATGATAGGTAATAGATTAGTCCAACTGAAGTCGGCTTTTCGTTGAATATAATGTGAGTCGCCGTGTGGCAAACACGAACGTCACATTATGGAAGGCAATTACCTTAAATATGTGAAATAATAAATCTACAAAAATAAATTAAAAAAAAACAAAAACCCGCCTTTAAAAACGCAAAAATAACTTTACATGAACTGTTTTTTGCGTTTTTGAAGGCGAGTTTTTGTTTTTTTAAACTTTATTTTTGTAGATTTTGCTATTTCACATATTTAAGGTAATTGCCCTCCATAATGTGACGTTCGTTTTTCACCCTGTTTAAGTGAAGATCTTCGCGCTCACTATTTATTGCATGATATAGATTTTAAGAACGTTTTAGTTATCACTTGGATTATGCAATCTTCAAGGAATTTACTGAAGCAAATGTTGTTTTTGTCAGAGATGTTTTTTTTTATAGGTATTAAACCACGCCTTAAAAATCACTTCAGAGCACATCAACTATCAGTATGGCTTCGCCTAGTACCAGAGTTACACAGAGCAGGAATGGAGGATAATGCAGCAAGACACAACCTATTTAAGAACTACAACGAACAAGAGTTGTACGAAGGCATCGTTAGGCCGGACCCATTGACGAGAAATATCCATGACAACGATCAATTTAAACGCGTAAATGGATCTCTATATGCGGATTCTTTAACTACCGCCGCAACTATGTTAGCGACATGCGTTACGCTATTACCAAACGGCAAGGACGTCCATACATTAAATGCCACTCAAAACTCTTTGGCTAATTTAGAGGCAGCAGGGTACGCAGCCTATTCAACGGCATTAAGCGTTACCATCGCTATAGGTTGCTCGTTATTGATTCTTAATGTTTTAATATTTGCTGGAGTTTACTATCAAAGGGACAAATCTAGGTCACGTAGCAAACATCAGCACTATAATGAGAAACACTTCGAAACTATATCTGGAAAACATTCCCATTACCATATGGACCCCACTCACACGCCAAGTTTGGTTGTTGATGTAGAAAGACACAATCGAAAAAAGCATCAAATAGGTAATGACTCTCGCCTACCTAACTTAAGCTTCAAGGGTTCTTTGCACGTTCCTAAGTCACCGCCAAGTCCATCTTTGAGCATTAATAATATGACGTTACAGAGTAATTTGGGTAGTAGGAACAGTAGTTTTAGGTTACCCAATGTAAGTTATCCACAAACAGGTGGATACGGTGCGATGCAAAAGAATTTGAACCACTTTAATAACTCACCGCCCTTACAGGAGTTGAGACAACAAAAATTCCCGCCACCGAACGGTTCGGCTTTGCACAGCTCCCCTTCAGGGCGGGAGGAAACGGTGCGGGAGGGCCCTCACGCCACTCTTAGGCGCGGGAAAGGCCCCCCTCACACTTCTTGTCTGCCGCAAGCAGCTATTGACGAAATGCGAGTGTGACAGTTAATTATATTCAACTCTTCTTAAAAAGACTATCCTGAATATTTTAAAAATGTAACTCGATGATAATTATAGTATAATATACTGTACATACATATGAATTAACTATGTTCGTTTACAAAACATTATGCATGTTTTTCTTAATCATTTGACTATCATTAATAATGTAATAAACATATAAATTGTAGTGTGGTACTATTATTATTTGCTACCAAATTAGACCAAATTTAAAATAACCTACGTTTACACGACGTTTATACGACGCGATGTTTCAAATTACAACCTCACTCTCCTATACTACCTTACCTTCCTTTACTATTAAACGAGCAATATTTGTTTCTTTAAATATATAAGGTGTCCCATAACTTGACGTAAATATTACGGTATGAAAAAGTGCCTTCTTTACCGGTTTACTGGCAAAGAACGCGGTTACAGTAAACCTTTGCCTCCCTTTGCTCAAAATAGATAATTTGGTATCCAATTCTTAATGACGTAGCAATTTTATTGACTTACACCATAATTCGTATCGTTTTTCATTCAACAACTCTGACTCTTCGTACTGAAAAAACTTGCACTATACTAAGGTGGCATGTTATCTTAAAAGTTGGCTCATGTTTAACTACACATTATTTTGAAATTTGCCAATATTAGGTAGAACGATTTCAAAATTAATTAACTACACCAACTTTTGAGATAACGCTCGTTCTTAGAGGTACTAACAATGTAAATGCAATGAATGTTCAGGTCCCTATAAAATGAGTCTGTTCGATTCTCAACGTTTTAATATATTTTTTTGTTTTCGTCACTAACAACTAGGGTAAATGTAGGGGCAAATGAAGCATAAAAACTAGGGCTAATGTAGGGTTATCAAGTTCGTTGAGGTATATTTTGCTACCAATTTTGTGGCATCTACATTACACAGTAGGCCATTAAAGTCAATAGCTTTACGCAAAAGATACATAGTGGCTGCGCCACAATAATGTTTTTTTTTATTTTTTTTTATTCACGTTCTATATTTTCAATACAGCACGCAAAGTAAAATGATTTCCCTCCGGATAGAGAGGGAATCCAATCGGACAGAGATCATTGGGTCGTTGACGATTTGAATCGCTCTGCGTTGTATCCGGTCAAGTACAAGAAGGAGGTATTGGGGTGCCCCAGCCCCGAGATGAGAACAGTACTCCAATGCGGCCGGACCTGAGCCTTATAGATTTGGAGCCAGTGGTCAGCTGTGAAGTACCATCTCACTCTACTAAGCACGCCAAGCCTCCTGAAAGCCAATTCCAAATGACTACGGAACTGAATATCATGTGGTATGTCAACGCCTAGAATTCCAATATTGGGCTTCATGGCGAGGGAAGTGCCTTCGAACTGAGGTGTTATGACGAATGGGCTTTTCTTGACTGATAACACGCACACTTGTGTCTTAGTGGGGTTAAATTGGACCATGTTGAGTCTGCCCCACTTTGAGACCGCCTCCAGTGATGACTCATTTTCGGACACAAGCTTTGCTTAGCAGTCGTCGGTCGGTCAGCTTGAGAAAGATTGCTCCGGCCAAAGTAACGTGTGTGACCTGTGCTGTCATCTGCATATAGTGGGTTTAGACCAAGCGAACGAACAAGAATTCTATGGCATTATCTCTTACGTTTTCTTTGTAAAAATAGAACAGAAAATAAACTCTGAATTATACGGGAATAATAGTATTCCTATAAAACTACTAAAGTTTGCTCCATTAACATCAGTGGATTGCGAGCGGAGTTTTTCAGCACTTAAATATATTTTTCGACCTCAATGTAACTGCATATAATTTGACATGTCATGTAATTTATACTGTGTTATATTGAGTAATAAAATCTGAATCTGAATTTGAATCTATCATTTTTTGATAAACCATAGATGTGGGTTTCATTTTTGATATAATAATTACACTCCTTCATTTAAATTTATTAAGATACATAACGAAGTTTCACAAAATCAGCTTATCTTTTTTGTTTCAACACACAATATTTTATAATATAATATGTACAACAACATATTCACAAAAAATACGCTTGGAAAGCCCATTTTATGCAGATTTAAAAAACAAAGTTTTAATTTATATCATTTATTTGAGACGTGTAAAATAAATAAATATACCCAGGGAACCCGCCATTTTAACGAAACCTATTTTATCGATTATCATTCCCCATAACTCGATTCGAAGAATTTTATAAGTATTTAGAAACCATTCATCGAACCTCATTATACGAGTATAGCTCATACATTTGCTTGCAAAGCCTTTTACTCAAAAAGCAACTCTTCGAATTTTAATTCATTATTTTATTTGTACATCGACATAGTTTTTCATCGAAGCGTTTTTTCTACAATTTTAGTTCAATGTAAGTTTTAGTTCCCATAATTCTTATTATATCGAAAATCGTTTTATCAGTGTTACTATAACTGATAAAACGTTTTAACGATGGTACGTTTCATCGAATGCTTTTGGGTATAGAAAATATGAATGAAAAAAGAGTTACGAAAGAGGTATGGCGAGCAAGATTGAGCAAGACAAATTTGCTTTTCCTTCTCAGTTTACAAACTCATAAAGTCACAAAGCCGAATCTGTCAATCCCGATTCCACGTGGTCTTGTCTGCCCTGCCCCTAGAGTGTATATTAAAAGCCGGAGGCTCGGAGGGAGGGCAACCCCCGCCCGCTGTGGGAAAGCGCTGGCATCGAGTGAGCCATAGCGGCTGAGGCTGGTTGCCGAAGGCGACCAAAAAGCCGAAGCTGCGAAGGTGATCTCTGGTGCTTGCGCTTTCCTACGCATAGGCGAGGGGGCTGCACTTCCCGCAGCCCCGGAGCAGTCGCAAATTCTAGCCCTAACCCTTCTAAACGCGTTGCTGTGGTAACACTGATAACAAATGCATCGTTCGATGAAACGTTACTGGGATGAAACGTTACTGAGATGAAACTTTGTTCTTGAAAATAATAAAAATATAAAACGTTAACTCTGGAAATTATGTTTCGATGAATTGATTCTACGAATAAATAAAAGTTCTATGAAAGGTAAATTGTTAAAAGTTCTATGAAAGGTAAAACCAGTTATGCTATGACTTGATACAAATTCGAAAGGATTTTTTGATGAATAGTTGTTCGGTTATCTAATAGAGCATATTTTATGATGATGATTATGGGATTCAAGAAGTATGTGCAATGATATTCGTGCAATAGATTTCGACGACAAGAAAATCTACAAAACTCATTTCGATAAACTAATAGGTACCCCCGACAGCTAAAGAATATTCCGCCTACGGATGACAGTTTCCAGCAGGATCTCCTAAGAGCTGTTTACCAGAGTGTGTACGTATGGGGTCAAGCGATGGTGCCGATTCCTCTTCCCAGTCCGGCGGATTGGGGATGGGAAATACAATCCAATCTCAATTGAAAACCAATTTCGACTACTGCACCCGTTGCTGCTACAGCTTGTCTGGAACTACTTAATGTGACAATTGGTTACATTTCTAAGATACATTTTTATGCCTAGGTTCTTATCGTTCATATTGTAATTTATGGCATTTTTTGCACTTTAGGCTATATGGAAGAACGTATTTCCACGGTCAGCCTGAGATCTAATATTTGACGGTAACGACGTCCTTTTGTGATTTAATCATTTTGAGATCAGACTTGATAGACAGACTTGTCTGTTTTGACTTGAAGAAAGATTTTTTTTCAGAAAGTCGTATGATAAATGAAACTGTGTAAAGGGATTAAGAATTTTATAATTTAACTCCAGCATAAACCTCATTTCTAATAACAATCAGTAAAAAAAAACAATTTAATAAAAGTAAAAGATAAAATGTTACGGCAACGTGCCGAGGACACTCGCAGCGTTACTCCGCTGCACTGCGATGCTCCGTCTCGGGGCAAAGAAGGAGCCTTGCCTGTGGTCGCCAGAGACGCTGCTGATAAATTTATCTGACACTTCTTTTATACATTTCTCTGTGTCAGACGGCCACGGCCCAAAAGTTTCTATAGCAAGTGCAGCAACTAAGTAATTTGGCTTTAAAAAAGCATATTTGCGGCAATTGATGGTTTGGGCGTGGTTTGCGGCGGTCGCTGGCTTGCGAGCACAACCTTGGACATGAGACTGTGCTGGCGTATCAACTCAAGTGACGTCCACGCCGAGGGACGACCAAGATGCCACGGTACTAAAGTGCATTCGTCGGGTCTCTTTTCATCTGAGGCAGACAGGCCAGTGGGCTCAAGCGAAGCCGGGAATGAAATTGTGCTAAACCCCGACGGATCAAATAGGTTATCGATGCATGTCTGTAAACTCGACTAGCACTGGATTGGTAACGGTTGTACGTTATTTTACAGACAGAAGTTGTTTAGAATTTCATTTCATATAAATTTTTTTTCGTATTATCATTTCATAGAATAATCAATATGTAGAATAATTACTTTGAAGACATTTAAATCATCGTTTTTTATTTCAAAGAAAAATCAATGTTTCTTTTTTCATATCATAGAATAGCAAATTAAATATTCTTTGTTCTCATATTATTTATTTAAAATATAACTTAATAACAATAAAATCATCTTATAGAATTGGGAGCAGTTTGTGAAGGTGTGTGAAATGAAACGTTTGAAAAAAAGCATACCTACATACATTTGCAGACAGCAAGTTCATCTTACGTATAATATAAACGCATATAACGATTTTAATTTACAATCAAATTGTATCGCATAGCTTATTCAAGGGATATAAAAAAAATAACCTCGAAGGCTAAGGCGGGAGCTTGCTTCGCTTCGCTCCCGCCATAGCCTTCTAACCTAACCTATTCAAGTCGGTTCTGCCCAGAGAGGTCTTGGTCGCTCGCTTCGCTCGCTCGCTCACTCATATTTATATCACAAAAATTATTCACAGAATATTGGGTTTCCCACGACTTTGAATACTGTTGTCGTTAAAATGAAATGCTATGAAAAAATACACTGACCAAACAATATTCGTTAAAAAATAATTATATTGTTTGATAAGTTTGTGTAATGAAAAAATAAAATTACAAAATTGATTGAATTGATTTTCTGTGGAATTTGTTTCTTTCAAGTAAATAGTTTAAAAAATAATAATATTCGAAGCAAAAATACAAGGACCAAATAGTATATGAAACATTTTCTGTGAAACAAAATTCTGTAATTTTTCTGTCTGTAAAACAAGGGGACACCATTGGTAACACATGCCGTGGTGTCTTAGGTAGTCGAATGCATTTCCACAACGGCAACAGGGATGTGGCTCGTAGACTTTAAGACCATGGCGGAGGCACACTGCTATCCTGAAAGTATTAGGATCTAAAAGAGACCCTCCTAGGGTTCGTCAAGGGAGCAACGGGCCTTCTCGGATGAATTTTGACTAGGTATTTTCCAAAAGTTTGCGATGGCAAATTTTGACCGAAATACGGTCCCATGCTGCTTTTCTAGCTTTTTCGACTGGCAAATTTTCGCACGGGTTACAGACACGCCAAGGATCCTCTGTATCGGACAAGCACAACTAGTTGCCCAAATGCCAAGCCCACCGTACTTTACGGGGAGAGTTGCTTGAGACCAACAGGTGAGTGTGAGATGTTAATTTTTTTGCTAGAAGTTAATATTAAAATATTTACTTGTAAGTTCTATTTTTTTTACATATAGACGTTGTATGATAACTATATTAATAAAATATTTTTTTTAAAGCTGAGTAAATGCTCTTCAAGATATTATTGTTTTCTTTGCAAAAACTTTAGTATTTTGAAAGACACTGACTATTTATTAAAAAAATATAAACCAGTTTTGATATTTTCGTCAATATTTTACTTATTTTATAGAAAACTGTATATTAAATGTCTCAAAAATAAATTCCTCATGCCCAGTTTACCAAAATATGACACCACACTACAGGTGGTACATAAATTTCAATGCTTCGTGGCGAGTTTGCGTCTCAGTTAGTTCCGCCTGATGTCTTAATTTGCGCCGCCGCGCGGGTATATTTATTTATTCAAACCGTCTCAAATTAATGGAGTAAATTAAACTATGTTTTTAAAATGTGCATAAATTGGGCTTTTCAACCGTATTTTTTGTGAATATGATGTAGTACTTTTATTATAAAATATTGTGTGTTGAAACAAATAAGATAATAATATGATGTTGTGAAACTACTTTATGTATCTGAATAAATTTATATGAAGAAGTATAATTATTATATCAAAAATGAAAGCTACATCTATGGTTTATCGATAAATGATACCAAACTTGAGATAATAGGTGAACTGAAGCCGATATAAATTTTTATCCGATGCGCGGCGGCTTGTAACTTTGTACTAATAATACTTTGTACTAATTTGTAGTAATACTCCCCCTTCCTACCCCCCAGGTGGTGGCCGATGGCTACCGGGCTAAATCAGCTCAGTTTGTCCTAGGATACATCTGTTCCAAGTGAATTCATCCGATACCAAATTTTGACCTCTCCATACATTGGGTGACACTACCGCCCCTACTATAACAAACAGACAGAACACAGACAGATTTTACTTTCATATTAATAATATTAGTATGGATGTTATTTCTACAGTAATATTATTATGTACCTATCTTAATATATATAATTCTTCTTTACGAGTGTTTGTTACCTAACTCCTCCTAAACGGCTGGACCGTGGATGAAATTTTGCGTGTATATTTCAATAGGTTCCTGGATGGTTTGAAAAACCAATTGGACCCGGTATTTGGCGCTGCTTTCGGTATGTCACCAAATACAATGGTAAACAGTGAGATATCAAAAAATTATGACTCAACAGTAGATTCGTTAGCAGTAATTATAGAATCGCAAAATGTAATAAATATATTTGTTAAATTTAAAGAATCATATTATTTAATATAGCACTGCTTTTCCGGGCAGAACGACGTCTGCTGGGTCCGCTAGTCGATGTATAGATTTTTACTCCTTGAGTATACTTCAAACTGAAATTTTAGAATTAAATTTAGAAAAAAAACCGAACAATTTCAGCTGAAAAATAAAATGACTGTCCGTTTTTTTTTTCAAGTGTGCATAGTAACCGCCCTAATATTAAATAACAGCGGTAGAATTAATACGCCTTGAATAAATATTGAAAATGGCGGAAAAAATGTTAAAATATGGATATATCAACGCTGTCAACGTCAATCTGACCCCGCCCCTTTTGACATAGACTAACAAAACTGAATGTACAAAACCTGTCCCATGTTTTCACACTGGGTAGCAGAAGCCATTGGAGAAATAAAATAATCAATTGCACAATTTAGTCAAATAATTACGAAATTTATTCTATATTAGTAATTATAGGTCAAAATTTGATGTCATTTTCAAAATCCCCAAAAACCAATAAAATGTTACCCATGACAACTTATTCAAAAAACATCATGGCTGCCATTTTGGATTTCTACCTATAATTTTATATCATGTTCAAAATCTGCGTCCACAAAATCTAAGAAAATGACACACAGGTTAATTTTTTCAAAAAATACTATGGCTGGCATATTGAATTCTAAATTTGACATCATTTTCAAAATCTGCGTCCCCAAAATCTAATAAAATGATACCTATGAGGATTTTTTCAATAAAAATCATGGCCGCCATTTCGAATTACAAATTTGATATCATTTTCGAAATCTGCATCAACGTAATCTAAGAAAATGACTCCAATGATGAATTTTTCAAGAAACACCAAACACAATCGTCATTCCCTCGAGAACTTGTAAATTTTCCGGGATGGGATTTCCCTATGTGTTAATCCAGGGTATAAGCTATCTCTATTTTAAATTTCATCCAAATCCATCCAGCCTTTGCAGCGTGAAGGAGTAAAAAACTAAAACCTCCTCCTCTTTTAGGGGTAGTTTTTCCTAAATCGTTGAAAGTAGTATTTTTATTTATAAACAGTAGCCTAAATACCAATTTCCAAATTGCTTACTTTAAAAATAACTAATCTCTCATACAAATTTCTACCCCCATTTATCGCGTATTTGGAAGGCGTAGGTACAAGGAGCCGAAGCCAACACGCAGAGGCCCTTTGGACAAGTTTCATTTAGTAAAGTAATGGGACACCAACCAGCGATTGTCCCCGAGTTCAAACTATAAAAGTATGCTCCCACGAACAACCACAGGTTAGTGTAAGACTATTAAGAAGGACGGGAACATTAATAATAGGCTCTATGAATGAACTGATATGGAGTGGTGAACTAGGCTATTGATGAAACTACGGCGCCTGCCTGGCCAATGCTAATTACTTTGGTTGAAATGGCAGGCGGTGACTCGCCAACGTAATGAATCCAACAAATAAAGGAATGGGCCTCACAAAATAGCCGCATATACATAGGAGCAGGGAGGCAACAGTTCCAGAGGGGCTAAGGGTGGAGAGGTGCTTCTGGACTTTAAAATGACCATAAGGTGCCCACTCGCCACTTATGCAACACATCCGCCCTTCGAGCATATAATCGTAGCTCTTGCGACTCCACTCTGACCGGCCAGAAAAGGCAAGCCAGAGGTGAGGGTCTGTTCCTCGTCATTGTGGTTTTTGGTTGGAGTACTCCTGAGCTGATTTTGTGCCAAAAGCCTACATACTTATAACCAGGGCCCTAGGTAAAGTCGAATGAAGCCAGTCCACTGCGTTTGTTTATCGTACTCAAGGTATCTTTACATACCTTAAGATATCGTTATATTAATATTCATTAATATTCATATATTTATTAATAATATAATTACAGGTCAAAAACAAACTAGGAATATAATAAACACCATAATAGTGCAGTGACATTAACTTAGACGAAATTCATCCTAAAAAAAATATGTCATAGTATAACAATAAAAAAACCGCCTTCAAAAAGCAAAAAATAACTTCTTTAAAATGGTAGGTAAATAGGTCAGTCCAACTGAAGTCTGCTTTTGGTTAAAATATTGTTGGACGCCGACTTCAGTTGGACTGACCTATTTACCTACCATTTTAAAGAAGTTATTTTTTGCTTTTTGAAGGCGGTTTTTTGGTTTTT
The DNA here is from genome assembly GCA_946894065.1 of Acleris literana. Taxonomy (NCBI): domain Eukaryota; kingdom Metazoa; phylum Arthropoda; class Insecta; order Lepidoptera; family Tortricidae; genus Acleris; species Acleris literana. The sequence continues at coordinate 49,073,638 of OX335668.1, forward strand.
TTAAACATTTATTTTATTTTATACTTTTTAGTGATCCTATTTATGCTGTTACGTAGCTCCACTTCTAAATATTAATAAGAAACTATAGAACATTTCAAGCTCGCCGCAGACAACGCCGCGGGAATGTCATAGTCATATTTAAACCTAAATGTGCTTCGTCATAGTCGCTCAACTTCCTTTATCGAAATATCTTATCGCCACGCTTGAAATAGGTACCGTTAAGGAGTTCCGGTGGCCATCTGTGGTCTTCATCATCAGTTCCACTTCACCATATAGTACTTTTCAAAAGCAAATGCATGAGTTACAGTGAAAAATACCAAAATCGCTATAGGTGTGCCTATAATATTTGAGGAGTTCTCTTGATTTCTCCATGATCCCATCATCAGATCCTGACGTGGTGACAATGGGACCAACTAGAAAGTATACCCATTCGAACAATGAAAAAATTTTTCAAATCGGTCCAGTGGTCTTCGAGTAATCGGGGAACATACATAAAAAAAAAAAAAAAAAAATATCCCGACGAATTGAGAACCTCCTCCTTTTTTTGAAGTCGGTTAAAAATGAATCATTTTATATTAAAACTAAATTAAATGGAAAAGAATATATTGTCTGTTTCCTAAAAACTAAAAACTATCTATGTTAGTGATTTTGCATGAAAATATTAAAAGTGTTTTTTTATTGTAATTTATTTTTGTTTTAATCTTCTTTTGGATTTTTTATTAAAACTATATTAAATGGAAAGATCTATTATTGTCTGTTTCCTAAAAACTAAAAACTGTCATGTTTGCGATTTTGCATGAAAATATTAAGTGTTTTTTCAGTGTAATTTATTTTCGTTTTTTTTTCTTCTTTATTTTCTTTAGGAAATGTTGTCTAACAAAATTTATAAATATTAACTAACTACTGCGAAAAAATTGTTAGGCATATTAAGTGGTCCATATAAAGGTTTTGATTTGTAATACGTACTTACAGAACTTTTTCGATATTTTTTGATGAACGTAATCTCAAGGAATCGTATTTCATAGCTCCTATATAACTTAGATCAGCAACATAGTTTTTGAGGAAGCTAAACTTAATTTGTCTGTTTTTTTTAATTGCACAATTTTCAATAAAATGTTCATATACTTAATTATATATTTGTAACTACTCTACTTAAGAAGTTGATCTTTTTTTATATCGATAGCTTAACAAATGCAGATTATTAGAATATAATATATTCTAATTATCTGCAATTGTTAAGCTATTATGTAACTATATACCGACTATAAGGTACCCTTACCCGTGGAATGTCACTTATTTCAGTGGATAATCCGAAATATAGAATCAAAATTTTACGGTTTGGCCATTTTAATTATCATTCTACTACGCACAGTTAAGAGAGATTTCGTACCCCACCACCCCGCGCCCCTTTGAATGCATCGCGGAGCGCGGTTCTTCCGAGCGCCACGTGGCGAGGCGCTCCCGCTATTTTGCCGTACCCGCGCGGCGTTCGAACTTAGAAACAGTTGAAACGTGTTGTATACTTTTAAACATAAGATTTTTCAACTGCGTCATAAAAAAAAAGATATCTCTTAAATGATTGGCGTGCCGTATATGTATGTATACTATATTGAAATATAAAATAAAATAAGATTATTTATACTCAAAGGACACAGTCTTATAATGTTTGAAATAAGTATACAAAATCAGAATTTGCAAATTAAAAAAAACCTACCTAAGCCGAGAATTGTACCTACTAAAAATACAAAATATGAATATTCCTTTTTTTATTGTATCAATGAAAAGGGTCAGTGATAATGCTAAGACCTCTGTAATAATCAAATAATTCAAAACATAAGTTTAACATCTTTAGTATTTAGGTTGCATACCTGGTTCAGGTAAGTCAAAATGTTTAAAAAATAAAAGTGTGTCTCCTTTGAGTTAAATTGCGCCGAGTGTCCATTATACCCCCCTCATTATTATTATACTGTTTCCTAATAAACTAAAGTATTACCTGTTTGAGCAAAATGTGGTTACATAATCAACAACAAGGTTTTAGAGTTGTTGGTAATCCTGTGCCTACCCCACTCTGGGAATGAAAGCGTGGGTGTATGTATGTAATTATATATGGATGTAAAGTATTGTCTTGAAATCGAAAAATGGTTTTTTGTTTTATGTGTCGCATAATTATATGAAAAAGTTTAATAACCTTTAACCTTCGTGTAGTCAACTTAAAGGAAAAAGGTGGCCACTTTTTCCGTTAAGTTACTCACTCATAGTTCAATTGGGAATTTGTGATACACCTAAACAAACCAGAAGTGCGAGTCGGGCTCGCCCACAGAGGGTTCCGTACATGTCACGGTTAACACAATTCAAAATTTTGACCGCCGTTCCTTGCATGAAGACCCTGTTTTTGTGTGATATAATGTATAATTTTTGTGATTTTTTCCTATATGTACTTGTAGTATAAGACAGTATTACTTGCCAAATTTCATAGTTCTAGGTCAACGGAAAATACCCTATAAATTTTGATTCCCTTGAGAGTGTCGAAATATACGTTTTTTGCGGCAAAAACGGCTATATCTTTTTTTTACGTTAACTTAGAAGTTTGATTTTTTCATTACTTTAAGGGACTGTAGACTATGTCCGTGAAGTTAGCAGATCATTTTCCAGAAAATCAAAAATAAATCGAAGTTCTATTGGCATACGGGATAGTTCTATAGTTCCTGATACTTTTTAAACATAGTTCTGGCGATTTAAGCCGAAAAAATGAAACGCGTTTTTACGTGAAAATGCTCTGCTAACTTCACGCACATAGCATATCATTTTTCTTCAAATTAAAAAACAAGAGGTGTTTTGGCATCGCACAGCAGAGTTCTATAGTTCTAGACACATTTTGGAAAAGTTCAAGGCGAAATAACAACAAAAAAAAAATGTTTTACTTGCAATTAAAATGCTCTGCTAACTTCAAGCACATAGCATATCATTTTTCTTCAAATTAAAAAACAAGAGGTGTTTTGGCATCGCACAGCAGAGTTCTTAAGTAACTATATCGTTTTATTCCAACTCGATACCTCCACGCGTTCCCGAGATCGGTCTTGACAGACTGACAGACGGGCAACAAAGTGATCCTATAAGGGTTCCGTTTTTTCCTTTTGAGGTACGGAACCCTTAAAAACTGCTCGGTTTTTCATTTTTATTCGACAGAATAGCCTTTCATAAGGGTAATTTAAAGCATTTAATTATTAAAAGGGTTATTGTTACTTAAAATATTTTTGTAATAAAAGTTACATTAATTTATATTAATTTATTTAAGATTATATTATTTATGTTATTAAGAATTTAGATTCTTTCACCAAAAATTCTGATCTACATAATTTAAATAAAAAATAAAAACATTATTTAAAAAAAACCGCGTCCGTAAAGACCAGACCTTCCTTTCTTTGTCTGTTCAGACCATTATCCTTTGTTAATCGAGTGTAATTTAAATATTGTTCAACCTAAAACTGTAAGTGCAAATAATGTAAGAAACAAGGTTACTTGGGGAGTAAGGGACTCTGTTCAGATGGATAAATATTTGAATTACCGTAATTTCAAGTTGAAGGATATAGATTTTCCTGAAGAGTTATGTGACTGTGCGGATCGGATGTACTCAACCAACTCACACAAGCAAATTCTAGTAGATATGTATAAAAACATCATTACCGTCCTAAAGAATACTGCTGAAATATCTCATAAGGACTACAAGGCAAAACAGCATAATCATGTAACGGGTTGGAACAAGTACGTCAGCGGCGCCCACCGGGAGGCCCGACTTTGGTATCAGTGGTGGTTGTCCTATGGCAAACCTGCTGCCGGTTATGTTTATGATATGATGGTTGAGTCTAGAAAGGTGTTTAAAGCGAAGTTGAAATACTGTCAGAATCATGAACAAGAAATTAAAATGGATATAATTGCAAATAGCCATGCTGATTTTTTTTTTAGTTCATTTTGGAAAAATACTTTTGAACTTAATCCTAGGACGGGCCTTCCAGTGAGCGTAGCTGGTATCCATGAACCGACGACGCTTATTGCTAATGCTTTTAAGGGATGTTTTAAAGTTGAGTCTCCGCTCCCCCAGGCGAGTGAGGTGCCCAGTACTGGGGACGAGATGGAGTCCCCCTTTGTTGGATGTTCAGCAAGACAAGTTGCAGCTAAAATTAAACAGATGGTTAGAGGCAAGTCTCCGGGATTCGATGGCCTCAGTGTTGAGCACCTTAAGTACGCCGGGTCTCATCTTCCTAGGGTTTTGTCGCTATTTTTTAATTTGTCTATTAGTAATAGCTACCTTCCGGATTATCTTATGTATACGTTAGTTGTGGCCATTATAAAAAACAAAACAGGCGATTCCTCTGACATGTCCAACTACAGGCCTATATCGCTGGCGACTGTCGTGGCCAAGGTGCTGGACGGTCTGCTTGATGATATTTTGGGAAAACACCTCAATCTCCATGACGCTCAATTCGGATTTAGGCTGGGTTTATCCACTGAGAGCGCAATCCTATGTCTCAAGCAGACCGTTCAATATACTACACGGTTCGCGACACGCCGGTGTTTGCTTGCTTTTTGGACCTGTCAAAGGCATTTGACATGGTGTCATACGACTTGTTATGGCAGAAATTGCATGATAACACGGATGTACCTCATGAGATCACCGCGATATTTAAGTATTGGTATAGCAACCAAAAAAACAGAGTGAAATGGGCAGGTACATACTCAGATGTGTATAGAATGCAGTGCGGGGTGAGGGAAGGAGGATTAAGTTCGCCCAAGCTATTCAATTTGTACTTGAAAAAACTGATCGAGGAGCTCAGCAGCGCTCATGTTGGTTGTCATATAGAAGACGTGTGTATCACCACTTAAGTTATGCTGATGACATGGTGCTTCTGAGCCCCTCGGTTAGAGGTGAGATCTACATGGAAGCCCATGGGCTCAGGTACAATTTAGCTAAAAGCGAGCTGCTACAATTTAAAGCGGGCAAAAAATGTTATAAAATGCAGCCGGTTACGCTTTGCGGTGTTCCTTTAAAAATAGTAGACAAGTTCAAGTACCTGGGCCACTGGGTCACGGAAACCATGTCGGATGTCAAGGACATTGAACGAGAGCGCAGGGCGTTGTGTGTGCGCTGTACGAGTTGGCCCGCAGGTTTGCATGTTGTGGTAAAGGAGTTAAGCTGACGTTATTTAAAGCCTACTGTCAAACCTTCTACACGTGCGGCCTGCGGACCAACTTTACGCAGCGTGCATACGGCGCGCTGCGGGTTCAATAATGCATTCAGGATGATGTTTGGGCTGCCGCGACATTGCAGTGCTTCGACAATGTTTGCGGAGGCACAAACCGATTTTTGCGATTTTGAGAAAAATATGTAGTCTCCGCAGCCCCAACACCATCCTGAGGGTGTTATCGCAGCGTTTGGATGCGCCGCTGCTGCAGCGCTGCGTGCAGCTGCATGCGCCTGTAGTCGCTGCACACCGCCGGCTTTAAAATTATTTTATATTTCTACTTTATTAATATTATGTACTAACACTAGAATAAGACTTTGTTACTAACACACATATGGATTCTGTCCGAAATAAAAATATTGAATTTGAATTGAAAAGTATATAAATTATTTGTTGGTCAATGCATAAATTACCTGACGTAGTTTTAACGTTACCCTTTCCAGCACTTAACAATTAATTGAAAAAGTCGTAAATGTTTAAAGCGTACTATAGGGTCGAGGATTATCTAACAGAAAAAAATGCATGGCCTTAACCCGAAACTTAGTTAATAATAATTAATCGCACGTTAAATCCAATACCGTCACTAACTTAAAATGTGTATTTGTTCAGGAGAGCCACTAATTGATTTTAGATGAATAAAATTAGTTGCAGCGATGTCATTATGTACATTATATGTGCAGTTTTTTTTATCGTAAACTTTAATGGTTAATTATCTATTTTATGAAATGAAATGAAAGGTTTTACTTATTTTATATATATATATATATTTAATAAACAAAATTATAGTGACTTTCTTCCACTCATTTTTTTTTCATTAAATGCCAAAATTGTAATTGTATCTACAAAAGATATGAAAAATAGTCAAAAATATTTGAAAGAAAGGGTTATAATTTGTCATTTTTATTATTAAATACAAAGAAAACAATACTTTGACCAGTAAAAAACTAGTAAAAACTAAATAAATTATGTACTTACTTAGACTCTCTTTGACAAAAAATAATTAAGTTGGTATTTGACAAGATTCATGTCAGATTATATTTCAATTATTTCCCGTAAATCAGTTTAGCACTATTAGTACTATTACTAAACAGAAAATTAAAATATTACGTTAAATTATGTTTAATTAGTCTTCAATTATCGTAAAAATGTTAGAAGTGGAGATGAAGTAAAAGGGACGTGATCCGCATGATCTTTTGATTCTAGCTCCGGGTTAGTCAATGCATTTAAATCCTGGAAAGCGTTGAAACTGGGACACAGATCAGACAAAGAAAATCTGTCGGAGCTTGAAGTGCTAACCGATCTTCTTCGTGTTGCATTTGCATTAATGTGCGTTTCTGAAAGCGGTTGCGATACTTGCGATATAATAACGATTGGTAAATTCGAATACCCTTGATGAAACCGACGCATTTTCTTTGTTTTGTTGACTTTCTTGTACTAGTTTTAATATTTTACTAGCTCTGGACATGATTGATCCTTAAACAAAGAAAATGAAGCTTTAAACACTGCTAAACCATAACGTCATAGAACGTCGTTCCTTAATTATTAGTTACCTACTAGATTTTGTTCGCGACTCCGTCCGCGTAAAAGTCTTTTATCGCTGCTACCTCGGGAATCGTCGGAAATTTTGCGGTTTAAAAAGTTGCTTATGTCGTTCCCCGGGACAAAAGCTATCTCTGTACCAACTTTCATCGAAATCGGTGCAGCAGCTTAACCATTAATATGTATAAATAATACAAGTCCCTCAACTTAAGTGTCGTTAAGTTATTAAGATAGGTATTAAATATTAACAAAATAAGAATACCACTGTCAATTTTAGAATAAGAACAATAAACCTAGTGTTTTTTAATTGTAAATTAACTGCAACAATTTATTTAATTGGAAAAATGACAGTCATTATACTTAATTTTATAATGAAAACGGTTAAAATTATAATCAACACAGTGACTTTAAAACCAAAATGACAGTGTTCACTTTAACGGTTGACTTTAATATTATTAAAATTAAAAATGAAACAGTGTCGTATTACAAATTTAATGTGTTATTAATTCTTAAAGAATCTTGGTTAAACGTTAATAGTACAGCGGCGAGACAGTGCTATAATTGATGTGTTTATACCTACGCACCGAGTAGTCGCTGAGTAGGTATAAACACATCAGCGAGTGGTACTACCGTACAAAATTAACCGAGTCACTTTTTCGACAGAAAACTATCTCGCCACTGTAGGTAACTCCTGACTTGTAACCAAGGCATAGCTGTGACATTATAATAATAATAAAATAAAATACCTAACTATCGCAATCTGAATGCTGCAAAACTTTTCGTATTTTTTTAAAGTTAAATAACCGCAAGACTGTTTTTATCCGTTACCATGTCCACATTGCAATTCTTTACACTATGAAATTGTGTAGATGAATTAGTTACAAAATTACATTAAAGCGAATATGACAGTATTCAATTACAAAACGTATAAAACTCACCTTTCCCTTTAATGGCACACCGTCTTTAAACACAATATTTCACTGTTCCACTTACAATTTACTTAAATACCGGTAGGTGAAACCATCCCTAAAAACAAAATGACACTGTTCCACTTATTATTATGGTGAACTCCGCTTAGTGGCGTGTCGTTACTAGTATAAGGTCAGCCTTGAACTACAAGTGACGGAAAAATTTGCGTAGTGTCCTTCGGGTACCTACGCCATCTAGCGGCATCGATAAGTATTGGAGTGTTTCGTTTAAATGACAGTGTCGCTTAGCCCAAGCGTCGTAAAATGGTATTAAAAGCCAAAATTGTAATTTTTTTGTATAGTGACGGTATTGGATTTAACGTACGATTTGTTGAAATACAAAATCTTTATCTTGTCTAGGGGATACCGTCGTGTAAAAGTGCCCGTGCGGCCTACTTACGGAATAAATGTCTTTTTTATCTTTCTTTTTTAACCTCGCCTACTTACTATGACAAAATGGCGGAGCTATTTAGAAAGACGATTATTTATTAACTGTCATCTCTTTTCAAAGTCAATAGACGAAAGTCATTAAAACATTATGTAAACAAACAAACGCAATAAATATGTTCATTATTTCAGAGTATAAGCATACAACCTACTCAAATCTAAAAAAAAAATATTAATTCTGAAACCATATTTTGCACAAACGGCGGAAGCTACTGGGGTGTTATTCTCTTGAAAACGGCCGAACGAACGAGCGAAACACATTTTAGCGCGTGCATTCTCAATTAGGCAGCCTTATATGTTCGAGAAGCCATGCTGCCAAATTGAATACACGCGCTACAATGTGTATTGTTCGCTCTGACGGGACTACTTAAACTCGCTGCTTGGACATTCACTCGTTCATCCGCCCGTCCGTCGTTTTTGAGAGAATCACACCCCTGAACTTAGTTTACCTGCCAGTACAGCTATATGGGGACTCCATTGCAACTTTTTTTATCTATTGTTATGGGGAGCACCCAAAAATTCCAAAGTCGTTATGCTGGAGCTATGTTAGATTAAATTTATAATATAATTGCTATATGTATGTTAAGTTAGGTCTGATTAATAAGCAAAATCAAAAAATAAAGGCTTCTATCAAAACATTGCATTTGGAATTATAAAAATTCAATTAAATAAAATAAATAAATAAATATTCAATTATATAAATATTGGATTGCAATATAAAATTATTTTACACCTTACAATGATTAACTATACCTAAAATATTACCCGTCATCTAAGTCTCGAAATAATAACGGCGATTTTCCCGATTTTGTACCGGCGCAATGTTAATAGATTGACTCCTGTAAGGTATAACCAATTTTGATATCGAGATAATATAAACAGATAGAAATAAGTCGTTGAAAAAACAGTACTAGCTGTTTGTATCATATTCGAAAAATGTTATTTGACGATAACTATTATTTAAATTATGCAAGAGTAAATGTGACTCCACGCCACTGCGTGTGCTTTTGTTCTCCACATCTCGATCGCACTCTAGTGCCGAAGTCGTAGCAGCAGCCGTCTCGCTCACCCTGTGCTCACGATCGTCAACGCCATTTCTAGCCCAGTCTATAACAACACAAAAAAAGGCAAACATCGCAAACCCGCATGTAACTACGATTTGCTTATATGTTTTTAGGTCCGTCGTGAGTATGTAACATCCAAGTTTGCAACCTCGAAAACCCTGTGCAGGTACCCATGGCGCTCGAAAAACTGCGAATTTTTGGCACTTGTTTCAGTTTTTTCGAAAAAACTTCTCTAAGGAAATAATTTCCAAGTATCTTTACTACGACTTTAATAAAGATAACTAAATTGGCTACAATGTGAGCGTCATATGAGCACATTATGTTTATTGGTTGTGGAGAAACAGCAAGTCAAAGACGGACAATTTTCTTCAAACAGTGAAAATGTGTTGGTAGGGTTATTTCGAAGATACATACCGGATGAAATAGTGCTCCTAGGTAAAAGTCATGACAGTCTCATAAGAAATAAATAATGTACGTTTAGTAAATAGTTCAGAGGTTCATTTATAGTACATTACTACAGAGGCCGGGACAAAAGGGGATGCCGGCCGAAGACATATAGACGGCCGAACAAAGCGAGGCCGGATAGGTCTAAGGCGGGCAACCCCATTTTCCCGCCGAGAGGTAGTATAGTGCTTTTCTCAAACATAATATAATTATTTGAAAAAAATAAAACAAAAATTACACAGTCAAATTACTAGGAGTGCATAAACATTAAAAGTAACCTACAGCGCACCGCCTGCGATCTAAGTTGCGCTACGCACCCCTAATAACCTTTGTTCTCCTGGTACTGTAGATAAACATGTAAACGCTTTGGATAGATCCACGGCTTAGTATATTAAAAAAAACAGCTATCTAGCCTGTTCATAAACACAGCCGCCATGTTTATACTAAATTTAAAAAAAAAAAGTTTATTGTTTTTTTTTAATACGCGTAGTGGCAGAATATCATGATGCCTGTGCCACAAATTTATGTGGAATGGAAATTAAAAAAGTGGACTGCCGGCCTAGGCCTGCACGATTTGTATGAAATTCCATTAACGACCTCTTGTCCTAGCCGCACCTGAAACGTCATACTTGGCGGCCTATTATAAGGAACATAACATCAATATTTCATTACATGTTTGAGAAAAAAATATTACTCACATAAGTCAATTGAGACTTATATACTCGTAGTGTGTGATGCAAATTCTTACGTTAAGTCTTTTTTCCTTATCGCATTTTGCGAACGAGTTGAGGACAAGTGACTAAAGCGCCACTTATCTCCTAAACTATTGAGTTTAGATCAAAATTGTTAATTTCCGAACATAGTAGGCAGAATTATGTTTTAAACACTCTTGGAAATTCTAGAAAACGTTTATTAGGAAAACAGTTATGAATTTTTTTCGTCAAAAATAAACTTTAAAACGTTCCCCTGTAAAGTTGGTGGAATGTCGCTTTAGTCTTTTTACCTCGGAAGGGGCGTATTATCTGAATAATGTTAAAAGTCGTAAATGTAGTAAAATTCTAAATTGTATAAATATAATAAATAATGGATTTATTATATGATGGGTGAATAAGCTAAATTCATGTCTATGCAGTGCTATGCCGTGGCCCGTTTCGTTAACACGTTTTTCCGAATATTAACCTCGTAAGGCCCGATGTCTTAAATTTAGGACATCTGTCAAATTTACTTTTGAATTTAGTTGACTGCGTTGACTAACATAAGATTATTTTTCGAACTAACGAATTTGACGTGGGCCTTACGAGGAATTAATTACGAATGTTGATAATTCCGAATTTTCTTTTTTACGAAAATTATAATTCCGTATATTTGAATTCCGCTAATTCACAAACCAGATCGGTAATGTAGAATTCGTTATTATGAAACTAACCACTTGAATCAAATTGAAGTATTCTCCTTGAAATAAAAGTGAGGTGAGATGCCGAGCACATTACTACATACATACAAACATTAAATCACGCCTGTTTCCCGGAGAGGTACCTAGGCAGAGACCACTTCTTTCCATCTGCTACGATCCTGACAAATCTCTTTCGCTTTATCCACATTCATACATCGAGTAATGCATGCACGTCGGTTTCGGGTACTTAGGATCCGGCCCTTTTCCAGTATTTCTCAGATTTGATTCGAAAAAGTACGCCTAGGGCGGCCCCTTCCGACCCTCCAACTCACTTTTGCTCTGTATATCTCTTTCGTCAATCTTCTTTCATTCATCCTTGCCAAATGACCAAACCATCGAAGTATACCCTTTTCTTCCCTTAAGAGTAGAAACTGAATGGGAATAGTATCGTTATCGAATCTTAATAGATTCTTGAAATATGCACATATTAGTAGAATTCAACCCCAGATGAGTTCACGTGCGTTTGATTTAAATAAAGTTTAAAAATTCATTCTTTTTGAAATTTTAAAACTGCAGGCACAAGTTAAATCTAACAAAATGTACGCAAGCTCAACAGTAATTCAAGCACCTTTTTTGAGTTATGTGGTTAAAGGAAAACTCAACTCTACTCCTTGTAGCGGAGATATTGTTCTGCTATGCCTCAGTAATAAATTCTAGGTTTTTAGAATACCAGCAGCAAACTTCTCGCTAACCCCTCGAAATCGCTATAATTTATGTGAGTAATTCTGACCCAGTTTGATAATTCGCCATTTTTTATAGGTCGCATAGCTATAAAATTTATGCGGTCATAATACGGTAAATTCGCGGGGCACGATCGTTTATATTGATGCGTCTTGATCATTTTACGCAAGCGCGGGTTTATGGTTTTATAGAAGGAAAGTGTTTTTACTTGATATCGTGGCCAGTTCTAAGGTCTGATTTTTAACTGTGCGTAGTAGAATGACAATTAAAATGGCCAAACCGCACAATTTTGATTCTACATTTCGGATTATCCACTGAAATATGTGACATTCCACGGGTAAGGTTACCTTATAGTCGGTATATAGTCATAAGAATAAACAATAACTACACGTAGAAGCGAATCTCCTTTACCAAGGCCCCAAATGCCGCGCTTTTAATACCTACTTCCCCCTTCACCCCGCTACGCCCCTCTGTCTTCCGTGCCCAAAGTCAGGGCTGTCACTTGTGAAATATTTTAATCGGAATTGGATGTGGTATACAAGTTTAGTCACGAAATGTTATTTATGTTTTCCTTCAACTTGCAAACATTGTTGCAAAATGAGTTTTTTACATTTACGTTAAATTAGGTAATAATATTTTCGATGATATAAAGATTATCTTCAGAAAATTTAATGGCTTATGTGGCTATTAATCATCTATGAAACACAGAAACGACTCTATAAATAAACAACCTTTTAAGCTCAATAAGTTTTAAGGATAGTCTGGGATCTTTATAAGTTCCTTTGCGGACCATTAATTTCAATTTTTATTAAGTTGAAAAAGCTTTATTACAAAATACTATTCTTATCTATTAATTCGTTTTTAAGGGTTCCGTTTTTTTATCTTCAACATCTGGGGATGTACTATTTAACAAATAATACTCCTTCATTCAATCAATTACCTATTTCTAATTATTTTTCCGTAAATAGTCGTTCACTTTTTATAACACTATCTTAGTTCAACCATAAACACTAAAATCAACGTAAATACGAAAATCAATTCAAGACACAATAACAATATCTTGGTTAATACATATTATATATTCCGTCTGTGACGCCCCTGACTGACTAGACACCTCAGGTGTCGCCAGGCGGTAGGTATTTAACGCGCCGAGCGCGCGTCCGGAGCCGGGAGTTTCGCTTCTACGTGTAGTTATTGTTTATTCTTATGATATAGTTACATAATAGCTTAACAATTGCAGATAATTAGAATATATTATATTCTAATAATCTGCAATTGTTAAGCTATCGATATAAAAAAGATCAACTTCTTAAGTAGAGTAGTTACAAAGATATAATTAAGTATATGAACAATATTGAAAATTGTGCAATTTAAAAAACAGACAAATTAAGTTTAGCTTCCTCAAAAACTATGTTGCTGATCTAAGTTACATAGTGAGCTATGAAATAATACGATTCCTTGGGCTTACTTTCATCAAAAAATATTGAAAAAGTTCTGTAAGTACGTATTACAAATCAAAACCTTTATATGGACCAATCAATATGCCTGACAATTTTTTCGCAATAGTTAGTTAACATTTTTAAATTTTGTTAGAAAACATGTCCTAAAGAAAATAAAGACGAAAAAATTAATTACAATGAAAAAACACTATTAATATTTTCATGCAAAATCACAAACATGATAGCTTTTAGTTTTTAGGAAACAGACAATATAGTTTTTTCCATTTAATTTAGTTTTAATAAAAAATCCCAAAAAAAAAAAACTTAAAAAAATACTTAATATTTTCTTGCAAAATCACAAACATGATAGTTTTTAGTTTTTAGGAAACAGACAATATAGTTTTTTCCATTTAATTTAGTTTTAATAAAAAATCCAAAAGAAGAAAAAAAAAACAAAAAAAAATTAGATTAAAAAAACACTTTTAATATTTTCATGCAAAATCACAAACATGATAGTTTTTAGTTTTTAGGACAATATAGTCTTTTCAGAACACTGCTCGGAAATATGGCCATATATGGTCTTGTTTGGGGTCACAAAACGACAATTATAAGGACAGACCAAGAATGTTTTTGTCGGCGTGTTTGCTGATTGGTCGAGAACATTGTTGTCCAACTTTAAGAACCAATGAAAATCAATCAATCAATTTTTGTGTCATAGCTCCTTAAAATGAAAAATTGAAATCGACCAATCAGAACACACCATTTTGTGTCGTAAAATATTAGGTGTATTTTTGTTAAAAGATACACAGACTAAAAACGATGTCACTGTTTTTTTTTAAACCTGGCCCCTAATCTTGAACCACTAGAGATGAAATTACATGGGAGATATGGCGAAACAAATACAATTTTATATGGAGTTGACATCTTCATCTCGCATGTTAGTTTATTAATCTGGAGTGCCACGAGAATACAGGTTCAGATTAAAAAAAGTTATCTATGGTAAAATTGGCGTGATCTCACATTAACATCAAATTAAAATTTGAGTTTTGAATATGAATTTTTATTTTATTTCCTCTCAGTAGTTGTGAAAAGCACTATGTCTGCCTCGGTAGAAAGTGCAATTTATGGACTCGTGCACTAGAGGGCCTCAACTACGTTTCGGCCCTCTTATATGACTTGTCCAAAAATCGCGTACTTTCTATACTCTGCAACAATGTACTATTTCCATTTCGTTTAGTTTTAATAAAAAATGATACATTTTTATTGTTATACTATGACATGATTATTATTTTAGGATGAATTACCTACGTTTAAGTTAATATCACTGCACTATTATTGTGTTTATTATACAGGGTATTAGGTGATGAGTGGATAATCCTTGAACTATGGACAGAGGGCATTCAGGACGTTATAAAAAAGCTAAAATAGGTTATGTAAAAGTCGCATGGTTTTCGAGATACTCAATGTTCAATGTTTTGATCAAAACGCCATTCTAAGCTAATTTTTTGCAAATTTTATTTTTTCTCAATATTCTTGAATACTTATGTTATCAGATAGGCATCACCATCAATGTGAGACTACAATGGATTTTGAAAAAAAAAATCGCAAACTTAATTTTTGCGTTTTCGATCGCACATTGATCGAACATTCAGCACCCATGGTGAAAAAAAAATACACTACGGTCTAGTTGCCCATAAGCTTAAAAACATGCCAATTTATTGACAATTTAAAAATAGTAATTACCTTTTGAATCTAAAATCAAAATGCAAAAATAATGATTAATAATACACCCTGTATACCTACTTTGATTTTGACCTGTAATTATATTATTAGTAAATATATGAATATTAATGAATAACGGGTTGGCTTAAAGTAATGAGAACTATTTCGGTGGATACGGCCGGCGAGAAAAAAAGTAAAAATTGATTTTCTTTTATTTTAATATACGTCAAAAATGTCAATCTTTTTCATTTATAACCAAAAATTTGTACACTATTATAAATAATGTCTGCGAGAGAGTTGTTGCGTGAACGCGTCTATCAACTTCTTGGACGACGTGAAAAATCTGAGGTGATTGCACACTTCAAAACTGAAAATGTCCCTTTGTCTACAATTTACCGCCTGATCCATCGATGGGAACTTGGTGTTGGTACAAAAGATTTACCAAAAACAGGTAGACCTTCAATCCTTCCTGCTCGTGTTCAGAAGAAAGTGGCTAAGTTTGCACAAAACAGGGTTGGCGTGTCACAAAACAAGTTAGCGATAAAATATGAGGTGTCCCGTGGTTGTATTAGGAATATTTTAAAGAAAAACAATATTCAACACTTCAAGCGACAAAAAGCACCCAAATATTCCGATAAACAACTTGAACCATTTGGATAAAGAAATATCAATAGTAATGAATGACGAAAAGTACTTCACATTTATCAACGATAACATGCCTGGTAATGACGGATATTACACAGCTGATAAAAGTACTATTTCGGACAAGGTTAAATTTAAATGTAAACTCAAATTTGAAAAGAAAGTACTCGTCTGGGTCCTAGTATCTGACAAAGGAATTTCAAAGGCAGTGATCAGAGATTCATCAGGACCAGCTATCAATGCCGAAGTATATCAGCGGGAGTGCTTGCCGATTGTGTGTCAGTTTATAAATAAATACCATTCTGATGGAAAGTACATATTCTGGCCTGATCTAGCCAGCTCCCACTATGCAAAAAGTACCCAGAAGTGGCTGACGGAACGAGACATACATTTTGTACCCAAGGAGTCAAACCCCCCAAATGTCCCTAAAGCTCGTCCAATTGAGGATTTTTGGGCAATCCTGAGTAGACTGGTTTATAGTAATGGATGGGAAGCAAAATCGCCAAAACAATTAAAACGCAGAATACAATGCTAATTGAAAAAAGTAAAGCTGAATGATCAAAAGTATGATGCGAGGGGTTAAAACCAAGTTGCGAAAAATTGAAGATGGGGGTCCTTTTTTCATATTGTAGTTAGATATTGAAATACTAGTTTTAATGCATTTTAATAAAATATTACTATTTACATCCATACTTACTGATTTTATTGAAAAAAAATAATTAAAATTCTCATTACTTTAAGCCAACCCGTTATTAATATTACGAAATCTTAAGGTATGTAAAGATACCTTGAGTACGATAAACAAACGCAGTGGACAGTACGCGGTGGCTTCATTCGACTTTACCTAGGGCCCTGGTTATATGTAGGCTTCTGGCACAAAATCAGCTCAGGAGTACTCCAACCAAAAACAACAATGACGAGAAACATCAAAGGATCCGCCTCCGCTGGGTCGGACCCTAGCCGAATTTTATATGAGGTTTACAGCCAATGAGGTGAGGGAAGCTGTAAAAAGAATGACACAAGGGAAGTCACCTGGGCATGATTCGTTAAGCATAGAGCATCTGCAATATGCACGTGTTCACCTGCCCCGAGTTCTAGCTATGTTTTTCACTTACTCGTAATGCTCTGGTCACACCTACTTGCCCGACGAAATGATTAAAACGATTGTGGTTCCGATACCTAAGAACCGCACGGGGGATGTTTCGGATGTAAACAACTAAAGAGCCATTTCGCTGGCTACTATTGTATGTACGAGTAATGACAGCCTGCTCGATAAGCAGTTAGAGGATAAAATTTTCCTTCACGATGCCCAATTTGGGTTTAGGGCTGGACTTTCTACGGAGGCAGCCGATCCTATGCCTCAAGCATGCTGTCCGACACTATACAGATAGGAAAATGCCTGTCTATGCTTGCTTTCTCGACTTGACCAAAGCATTCGATTTAGTGTCCTACGACCTATTATGGAAATAACTTTAACAAAAAGCAAGTTTTCAAAACCCGACTGTTCAGTTGCTAACCAATTTTAAATCGTTATAAATCCTAAATGATCATTAAAAATAAAAATGATGAAAGAAATCGAAAGATGATTTTTAAATCCCTATTCAATGATACCCCACTTGTCATACTTGGTCGACTTCTTTTTATTTTATTTGCACAATATGGCGTCTGGTTGCCGCCATATTGAATTTTGATTACTGTCATATCTTCAGTGACACTCACCAGATTCAGACAAATCGATTGACATAAGAATCATCTAAATCGGACAACGGGTTTAGTTTTTATAGTGCCACAAAGGAACAAACAAACATATATAGGCTGTGAAACACATTACCCTCCTCCTTCGGCAGTCGGGTAAAAAATGTATGAACTTCCTTGCCCGGAGAGCTTGTTGAACTGTTTAAATATTGATACGGCAACCAGAGCAACGTTATAAAATGTGCGGGCGTGTTGTTTTACCCATACAAACAGCAATGTGGTGTAAGGCAGGGAGGATTGACCTCACCTAAGTTGTTCTATTTGTATGTATGTAAATCAGCTGATCGATGAGGTCTGTAGTACAAACCAAAAATGAACTTTATGTCAATGGAGTAAGGTCGATTCCTATCCTCGATAGAATTAGTTAATAATCTCGAATGTTCCACTCTACTCGGAACGGACGCGCTACGCGAGAGGGCATTGTTGATAAAGTTATATATATTTGGTTTGTACAATGTTCAAGATTTATTATTTTTTTCGCTCGACTGTTTAAGAAAATGTGTATCAGTATAACTATAATTTATTTAATCTAGATCTATAGTATAAATAAAACTGAATTGCCGAAATGTATGTTCCGAACTACTGCACTAAATTGAATAATTATTTTTGTGTTGTGTTTGTTACTGTCAGGACAAGGGTTGTATGGAGAAAAAAATGGATTTTTCACTTCTCATGCTCTTAAAATATTACTTTAGTCTCTGCACATCGGGACTAAAGCTCCTTATTAATCTCTAGGGATTAAAGTAATTTTGTTTTAATTTACTTTGGAAACCCCTAAACAGCCAATCACAGTGTTTGTGAATGGAGGATTATTGCTTTTATTCCCATTTTTAGTGATTGTGTATGGACCATTTTTAGGCCATGAAAATAACCTCAAAATGACAACTGTGAATAAATATTTAAAAAAACGATTTAATTTCGTGAAACACGAATAATAATTACGAATATGAATCTATTTAATTATATTAACGATGAATTCATTTTATTATGCATGGTGCAATTACGAGTAGTATTAAAATAGTTTTCAAGTTTGAACCTGTTGGCTAAATATGCAAGCATTTAAAGCGGCACTGTACAAAAAAATAACAAAAGAAAAGAAAAAACCGCGGAACGAATTAGTAAGAAACTTTCTTATAATAAATATTATAGTTTTGTATGGAACGTCCTCAGTGTCGGATTGAGCAAGCACGGGGTCCGTAGCAAATTCTATAAAGAGACCCCCGTTCGTTTTAGGTTACAGGTTGTGGCGGGCTCTTTTCTGCAACTGGGCGACTTAGATATGCGCCTATTTCGTGTGGGGGTTTGTTTTAGGTTAGGTATTCTGCTGGAGAATATCGACTGGATTATTCATCCTATCGTCAACCCTGGTGGATATGAGTACACGCATACTAATGTATACTCGAAAACGTAATTAAAGACCAACGTGGGTAGCCACTAAAAAAAAAAATATTTGCCTTAGTATATTTCCACTTTTTAAAAGACCGCACTAAGAATATTTATTTGTAGGTAGTTTTAAACCTTCGATTAAAATAAACATGTTAATTCAAGTTACTTGCACAAATACAAGATGGGCTATTAAATATTTAACCATAGAAGATTTTTGGTATCAAAACTGTTATTGCACTTGTTATATTTCAGGTATTAATAAAATTTGGTACGATAAATAAACAATAGTTGTAAACAACGTTAGATGCAATTTAAATATTACATATGTTTAGCTTTTCAACAAAATAACAGGCCAAAAGTGTGTAGCTCACTTTATAATGACAATCATCGGGCATTTTACCAGCCATGACACCATGGGGTCCATGGGTAACTGTCAAGTTTAAATCAAGCATAAGTGTAAAGCATCCGAACCGACATATCTGACTTTGACACTTATGACAGTGAAGTATCTATCGTAGTTTTTTGGTCTTAAATTACAGTTTCGAGTATAAGTACCAAAACAGGTGAATAGCGGCCTTTACACGTAAAGATCGGACCGCGGGAAACGCCACGCGCCATTCCAATCTTCGCTCCGAACCGTACATTTTTATTATTTTCTGTTACAGTTGCATTTACACGTACGGTTCGGCAAGAAGATTGGAATGGCGCTTGGCGTTTCCCGCGGTCCGAACTCTACGTGTACAGGCCGCTTTTTTAGAGGTTAGATGTGGGTGCGCGGGGCCACCCAATGCGCGGGGCCCGTAGCATTTGCTACTCTTGCTACGTGGCTAATCCGGCACTGAACGTCGTTTTTTTTCCTCGCATTCAAAGTGAAAAGTAGAGTGTTTAACGCGAGACTAAACAACCATAATGACAATCGAACTATAGCCAATCTCACTCGCTAGCTCGCTCGCGTGGCTAAATATCTCTTGTCATTATGGCTTGTTTTAGTCCCTTGTTGAACAATCTACTATATTTCTTACTTTTTAGTGATCATTATCGCAAAGAAAAGCGCGGATGAATCACGTGGAATCTAGGATGTTTTAAACTTGCCACAAGCAACGCAACGAGAATTCCATAGTGTATTATATTAGATAGTCAGATACTACTTTATTGATAATGTCAAATTCAAGTCAGATTAAGTTTACATTTAATAACAATATTGTATAAACAATTTAATAAAAAAAAGTTTAAAAAAACAAAAACCCGCCTTCAAAAAGCAAAAAATAACTTCTTTAAAATGGTAGGTAAATAGGTCAGTCCAACTGAAGTCTGCTTTTGGTTAAAATATTGTTGGACGCCGACTTCAGTTGGACTGACCTATTTACCTACCATTTTAAAGAAGTTATTTTTTGCTTTTTGAAGGCGGGTTTTTGTTTTTTTAAACTTTTTTTTATTTTATACTTTTTAGTGATCATAATTATGCTGTTATTCTCCCACCTCTCAATTAATAAGAAACAATAGAACCTTTCAATCCCGCCGCAAGCAACGCCGTGGGAAAGTCATAGTCATATATTTAAACCTAAATATGCTTCGTCATAGTCGCTCAACTATCTTAATCGAAATATCTTGTCGCCACCCTCGAAATATATACCGTTTAGGAGTTCCGGTGGCCATCTGTGGTCTTCATCATCAGTTCCACTTCACCAAATAGTGCTTTCCAAGACCAAATACACGAGTTACAATGAAAAATACCAAAATCGCTATAGGTGTGCCTATAAATTTTGAAGAGTTCCGTCGATTCCTCATGGATTCCACCATCAGATCTTCATTTTGAAAAAAATGGGACCAATCTGGAAGCACCAGCTTTCAAATAAAAAAAGAATCTTCAAAATCGGTTTACCCAGTCGAAAGTTCTGAGGTAACAAACATAAAAAAAAAAAAATACAGACGAATTTTGAGAACCTCCTCCTTTTTTTGAAGTCGGTTAAAAATAGATACATTTACGTTTTTACGGCTTTTTAAGGGGACATAAATCCGTCAAGACTGAAAAATGCTCATTCGATCAACCATTTTAGGCGCAGCAAATTAGCGTAACCTGGATATAATTTGATAACTGTATTATTTTTTTCTATGATGTAAAGTAATGTTAGTTATAATTGAAATAAAAATAATTAAACATTTAAGACTCCGCATTAATGTAAAAAATAAACTAAATTTTAAATAAATTGGTTGGGACAGAGGTAGTAAAACATAGAGGGAGTATAAAAACGGCTAATAGAATAGTACTCTTCGCACCTGTTACAAATGCCCTTCGTTAAAAAGAGTCGTCTATATATGACCGCTTTCGATTGAATTTCAAAAGTGTACCACTTTTTAGGAGTGTTCGTGTGCGTCACTCTGCATTAGTGTGCGTAAGTTTGCAGTCAGTGATGTGCGGTTTGTCGATAAAATTAGGTTAACCTATTAAAAGACATACAGTATTTTCAATAATAATTATGATTGATTTCCAATTGATTATTGACCTTATTTCGGAAAGTAAACTGAGAAATTAGCTTTTTACCCGACTGCGGAAGGAAGAGGATAATGTGTTTCACAGCCTATATATGTATGTTTGTTCCTTTGTGTCACTATAAAAACTAAACCCGTGGTCCGATTTTGATGATTCTTATGTCAATCGATTTATCTTAATCTGGTGAGTGTCACTGAAGATATGACAGTAATCAAAATTCAATATGGCGGCAACCGGACGCCATATAGTATAAATAGTATATAATATAGTATAGATTCAATTTCTATTGTTAAGGTATTTAAATCGCTTAGTTTAAAAAAAACTGAGGATTTATGGGGAGCGTCAGTTAAAGTGATCCATCATGTCATAGATATAATTGCACCTCACTTAGCTTTAATCTACAATAATTGCATTTCAGAGGGGGTTTTTCCAAATCTTATGAAATATAGTAAAGTCATACCACTTTTTAAATCGGGCGACATGTGTGATTTAACGAATTTCCGTCCCATTTCTATTCTACCGGTTTTAAGTAAAGTTTTTGAGAAGTTAATGTTAAAAGATATGTTAGGTCACTTCAATAGAAATAAACTGCTTAACAGTAATCAGTTCGGCTTCACCAGAGGACGATCCACAACTGATGCAGCATCTGTACTCATTAAATATATATACAATATTTGGGAGAAATCCTGTGATGCAATAGGAATTTTTTGTGACCTTTCCAAAGCTTTCGATTGCGTAGATCATGCGACTCTTATATTAAAATTAGAACATTATGGTCTGTCAAATAATTCTCTAAATCTTATGTCTTCATATCTTAGCGATAGAACACAAACGGTTGTTGTAAACCAAACACAGTCCATTGGAGCAACTGTTAAATTAGGTGTGCCTCAGGGCTCTATATTAGGTCCTTTCTTATTTCTGGTCTATATAAATGACTTACCACCCACGGTAGATAACCTTTGTGATATTGTGCTATTTGCTGATGATACTTCATTAATTTTCAAGGTGGACCGAAAATCCGTCGATTACAGTAGGATAAACGCCACGCTGGTTAAAGTACTTAATTGGTTTACTATTAACAATTTGCTACTTAACGCTAAGAAAACTAAATGTGTTAGGTTCGTTTTGCCTAATGTTAGACCGGTAAAATCTAGTATATTTCTAAATGATGAGTGTTTGGAGATGGTGGACAAGGCGCTTTTCTTAGGGATAACTATAGACAAAAACTTGCAATGGAGTCCCCATATAGCAGTACTAGCAGGTAAATTAAGTTCGGCAGCTTATGCTGTTAGGAAAATCAGGCAACTTACCAATGTTGAGACAGCTCGCTTAGTTTATTATAGTTATTTTCATAGTGTTATGTCGTACGGTATTCTGGTTTGGGGAAAAGCTGCTGACATACAGACTATATTCGTGTTACAAAAAAGAGCCATTCGTTCCATATATAACCTAAACTCCCGTGATTCCTTAAGATTACTATTTAAAGAAATTAGTATTTTGACAGTAGCGTCACAATTTATTTATGAGAATATTATTTATGTCATTAAAAATCAAGACTCTTTTGTTAAGAATTGTGATATACATAATTTGAATACAAGAAATAAAAATAAAATTGCTATTAAAAAATTTCGTGTCCGTAAGGTATATAAATCATTTGTTGGTCAATGCATTCATTTCTATAATAAATTACCTGACGAAGTTTTAAAGTTATCATTTCCAGCACTTAAAAATTACTTGAAAAAGTCGTTGATGTCGAAAGCTTATTATAGGGTCGAGGACTATCTAACAGATAAAAATGCTTGGCCTAAATTAAACACCTAAATAACTTAGTAATAGCTTAGTCAGGAAAATATCTAAACATTGTAGGTATAATTATTGTCTAGGGGACACGGTTTCTGTAGGAGAATGTATCAAAACTATGTGGTTGTTTTGCACCGTCATGGGTAAGTATATGTATACTATTATTATTACAATTTAAGAGTTCATCTGAACATACTGAGTTTTGACACATTTTCCTGCTCAACTACGCATGATATATATATTTTAATGTTAAATTCATTGTTTTATATAATGCTAGGTTAAGTTCTATAATTGTATAAGTAATTTTTAAAAAAAACGACTGACTGTTGAGTTTCTTGCGGCGTTTCTTCTCAGCAGTGGTCTCTTGCGAAGCGCTGGTAGATTTTTGACGTGTAAAAGTGCCCGTGCGGCCTACTTACTGAATAAACATCTTTTATCTTTTTTTTTATCTTTTTTTAAAAAAAATAGTCGACCAAGTATGACAAGTGGGGTATCATTGAATAGGGATTTAAAAATCATCTTTAGGTTTCTTTCATCATTTTTCATTTTGATTTATAACGATTTAAAGTTGGTTAGCAACAGTCGGGTTTTGAAAGCTTGCTTTTTGTTAATTTGTCGTATAATAAAAATAAATACAGTTTTTACAGTTTTATAATTGAAAATAAAACGTATATCTTTAATAATGATGAGCCTTACAAAAAGTAATTGAAAGATAGTTTGTGACCCTTATTTGATGCCGGATTGCATTGCAACTTCTGAAACCACGACGAACCATTTCTGTTTGAAGTCTTTTATCAGCCTTCATAATAAATGAGTCTCCTGAAAAATGTTTCAAACATAGTCGGTGACTTTTTCGGGGTATCCCATTCCAATCACGCAGACCGCTCCAAACAAATTTCAGCCATTCCTCTCTGACTGGCGAGGCTTTTGGAAATCTGAAACAATACAGTTAATTAATATCACACATAGTAGGCTTTTTTACCGATCGATAGATATGCAGGTAGGGATAAAATACATATTAAATTAAAACAGCGATGTTAAAATATTGAAAATGAATAACGAACGATCCAAATATCTACAATAATTATGCCATGCCTATGTCTTAAAGGCACACAACGCAAGAAATAGAACGTTTAGAATAACTAACTTTAATTGTTGTAACTTTCGACATTCAAAAACATACCCAACAAATACTTTCGACGTTTAAAACATCGACTTTTTAACTGTTCGACATCGCTATTTTAACTCAAAATGTATTCAGTTTTTAATATTTAAACACGTACCCATAGACATAATTGACTCATATACTCAATCAAAATATCGAAAGTTTACTTGTCGATATTAATTTTGGAAGCACTATTGTTTACTTCCGAAAGAAAATCTAAAAATGCGTAAAAAATGCACATTTGCTGCACATAGTGCCTTTGTATTCATCACAAGATGTTATACCATAATAATGTTTCTATTTATACTTGCAAAGCGGCCGCATTATGGCCAAAAATCAACAGATTTATTGTAAAACATCACTCACCTGTGAAAGCTTATATTTTGAGCATCATTTTCTTTGGTTCCCATTTGGAATTTGCATCCACACACACAGGCCATTGCACTTAAACTATATTTTAATATTAAACTGTTAACTAGTTCAATTTATATACTTTCTACGTATTATTTTGAAATTCTGACCGATGGGCGAACAGACAGCGAACAACAACAGTAATCCGACTAAATTAAAGAGTGGTCCGGAAAAAAAGTAGCAGCACATAATATGGATGATTTTTTTATTATGTGGTAATTTTTAAGCAGTGCATTTCTTATAGTAATCTGTAGATACTATTCAATAAAATAAAAAATAACAATCGTAAAAAAGAACGGGCGATTTCAAGTTTTCGCCGTTTATATTACATCTCACCTAAAACTTTTTGTACAGTGTCTTCTGGAGAATTTATGATGTGTTTGTCATAAACATAGTTTTTCCTATAAGTTTGATGTGCTATAGTAATACCTTATTTAATTGTCTTTTGATCAATAGTTAACTTTTTTGATTTGAATTCACTTTGAGGTAGTTACATGGAATTTCAACATTGGTGTATTATACATTTTTATAGAAATTTGTCTCCCATACAAAAACCTCTGTCAGAGGTTAGATTGGAGAGACTTCCTTACTGCCCAAAGTAAAATCCAGTTTATTGGTATAACTTATCCGTAAGATAATATTCCTAAAAGCATGAAACAAGTTGTGAAAATGGAAATTCAATTGTGGCTTGGTAAAAAACAGCAAGCGAAGATTGTCAAATTGTGTTGTTCAAAAAGTTATAAAGTACCTGCAATAAACTTAAAGAATCTCATACATTTCAATATGATTGTATTTTTATTTCATAGCATGATATCTATAGATTACAAAAAAAAACTGCTTCATAATTAGCAATAAAAAAAATAAAAAAAACAGATAATACATTGCTACTTTTTTACTGAATCACTCCTTAAGTGACACTTTTTCTTAATTCTTTATCCGACTAGCCGCTTATTCTATCCATTCGTCTTAATTTAGTAGGGTTCACATGCCGGGTATTGACCAATAAAAATTGGCTACAAAACTGTGTCGTACACAGAAGAAAAAGGTGGTACGCTTGACAGTTGGCTACACGGGATCTATGTTTTACTTCATCTTAGAATCAGGTTTACCTATTTATAAACTCTCACCCCCTTACTTATAAACGTAGAATAACCTTGGATTAGCTAAACCATGTTTTGTCCTTATCTGTCAAATTCAGATGTCACAATAACAAATAAGGACAAAACATGGTTTAGCTACTCCATGGTTATTCCACGTTTATAAGTAAGGGGGTAAGTTATTAACAATAAAATAACGGCCTTAGCCATAGTACATAGCGATATAGCCCAGCGTCAAAACATTACATAATGTCCTGAAAAAAATTCTTGTGGAACCGGGTATAAATAAAGCTGAGATATATCAAAAAAAATAATCTAACACAAATCAAATAAAAAAATACAAAATATTTATTCAGTATACTGGCCACATAAAGTCTCTTTTACACGTCGGTAAGGTAATATAGAGTGAATCTACTTGCGCTTCGGCAAAGACCATCATTGAGGAGAAGAAGCGCCACAAGAAACTCGCCAGTTTATCAAACATCAAATACAATAATACTTAAAAGTAAGTTACATTACAATGTAATAACGTGACAAATACTAATTATTACAACTAGCATAAATGAAAAAATTACAAAAGTAAAGTCAAATACATTAAACTAAATAAAATGACCTAGAGAACAACACGGCGAGGTCTCTTCGTCAAAAGCCTTAACCGGGTTAATTAACTGAACAACAAGACCTAGCAGACGTGAACAGACTGGACCCCACAAACAGCACCCGTTCACGAGTATGACGCGTATCTCAGCCATCGCCTCCCTCAACCATGTGTTCGGGAAGGTGGCACAAGGGACAGACAAGTACTGCAGATTAGTATTTGATGAAATTGCTTTAAAGGGCTGACTACTTTATGATGCAGCGCTGATAAAGTTGAAGGATATGAAGATTTTGGTACAACTGAGTCAGTACTCAGTTCTCATCTGGCTGACCATGCATTAGTGTTCGTGTTGCAATGGATACATGCAAAATTTAAGCAACCCATAGCTTTTTACTTTGTAAAGGGAACTGTTTACTTGCAGAGGTTGGCATCTTTAATTAAACAGGTCATACGTGCCATAGAGGAAACTGGGTTTAAAATATTACTGACAATATGTGATCATGATGGGAGAAATAATTATTGTACGTGTGATGGAACTGATGAAAAAAAAACGTTTATATAATATAGGTACGACGTGCCCCATTTGTTTAAATCGCTAAGAAATAATTTCCTTAACTATGGGGAACTGCACGTGAGTAGCATGAAGACCAAATGGGCGCATTTATTAAAGTGGACGTTTTTTTTTTAGAAAAACTTAGTAAAATTCCAGAAAGCGGATAGTGGAGTGCAATGGCAGTGCCTTGAAATCACTAGGTTCTGAATAGCCACAACCGAGGATTTTCATTCTTATTCCGGCGAGGGCATCACATTCACACAATAAATGTTTTATTGTTTCCACCCCTTCGCCGCACATTCTACAATCAGTGTTGTCATAAAGGCCCATCTTTTCTAGGAGATGTTTAACCCCGAAGTGCCCGGTAAACGCTCCGATAATGTATCGGAGTTGTCTTCTGCTGAGTTTCCAAAGTTTATTGATCCAGCTCTGGTCAAATTCATCTATGCTTCGCTTGCCCTAAGCATACCGTAGTTTTCCACTCTTTTAGGTGATTTTAGGTGATGCATTCGGCTTTTGGTTTAAAATATTGTGGGACGCCGACTTCAGTTGGACTGACCTACCATTTTAAGAGAAGTTATTTTTAGCATTTCGAAGGCGGGTTTTTATTCTTAAAAAAATATTTTATTTAAAATCGCTTTGTATAATAAAAGAGTTGAACTAATAAATTGAAGCTGTGGAATTAATTATAAATAGGAAAAAAGATTATTTAAAGGTAAAATTAGGATTAGGGATATTGGAACGAACTCGCAGTATATTGAACAGTTACTCGATTTTGCTCTCCGTTATCTGCGCTGGTTTTTTGGAATTAATTGCAACGATGGCGTCTCGTAGACTGGAACTTCGTGGAGCTTGCTAAAATCTTCGACGAATTGAAGCTTTTGAAAAATGACATTGACGAAATATCTGTTGGCATCCGACGATGACTGCGATGTTGTTTCCGCGGCTTCTTTGTCTTGACCCACGCGTGCTTGTCGTGGTCCAGTCCTCTTTGACGGGATGCTGTAGATGACTCACGAAGCTGTTGGCAACGATAACGAAGCTTGAGGTGATGATCTTTGGGTCGTTCTCAAAAAATTTGCACCGCCACCTTTCAATAGTTCTCCCTTAGATCTTTTTTTTTAAAAAGCGTCATCCATATTATTTACTTACCAATTCATATTAATATACACCTTTTGAATAGAGGCCAAATGGTTTGATATAAATTTAAATTATATTAATAACCATAAAATCAATTTGTAACTACGTTTTGTCGCTCACCTGCAGTGTCCCAACGCGAGGCACTCATGTTTCGAGTTAATTAAAACGTAAAAATCACCAACGTTGCTTAGTTCGAATACTATTTTTTACTTACACATATACCCAAGATTTAAAACTGTAGTGTCGAATAGGATATTATACTTATATTTCGAATTATTTTAAATTTATTTTTTCCCCCGACGGCAGTTTATGTCTCTCACCTGTGATGAAATAAACGCTACCTCTGTGGTTAAACTATCTCGTCTAACCTGCCTTACCCCGCATAATTCGAGACCTACTGTCCCCAGCTAACGCTGTTAGAAGTAACACGTCGTCATTGAGCCGTTCTCAAAAATTATGTACAAAAAACTTACGCGAGCGGGAGTTTGTAATGGGTACGTAGTCGCCATTCTGTCTTCCATATTTTGATAATTGTGTGACTTATTGTATTACTATTAATCTATATCTAAAAAATAAGGTTAATTTTTATTTGAATAAATATGCAGTTCATTAACCAAGTACTTAACTTGTATTGATGAAATAACTGTCATTTTGTCAATCACCTATATGTCGTTCACCTGTCTAAAAAAACAGGTTACAGCAGGCGAACGACAATTATTTAAAAACTTATGCTGTAAACCAAAGATGTTTGTGGCGTTAATGTTTTTTACCCGACTGCACGAAGCAGGGTTATTTTCCAAGCCATGTATGTAGTTATATATGTATGAAACACCCTGTAGCCTATACGGTTCACCGGATTTCAACATATTAGATGCCGTCACACTCGAAAGGTAAAAAAGGTGTGTTATTTTATATAAATAATTTAGATAAGGAAAAAAACGAATCAAAAATAATCAAATTAAGCACTTTTTATCAGTTTAGTGTAGATTTTATTTAAAAATTTACTTAACTGCACCCGTTGTCGTTTACCTGTTAACAGTTTCACTTTATTTGTATGTATTTGTCGCCAACCTGCCCCTATTGTCGATAACCTGGTTACAAATAGTCATTCACCTGTCTACCGCATAATTCAAATACCTGTATCTTCTAAAACAATGTAATAAATCACTTCCCTCCACGTGATATCGATTAGTCGATTTTATTTCTAGCGATCTTAATTAAAAAAAAACAGCAAAATCAGAAATTTTCTGAAAAATGCAAAATTAATTCAGCGGTGCAATTTTTTTGAGAACGACCCTTTTGTAGGCGCTGGTGCAGAAGAAGTGCTATGACGGCCCTCTTCTTAGGGTGAAGGACCATTATGTTACGGCCCTAGGCTCCTATGGGAGATGATGCAGGGATCGTTTCACCCAAGCTAGAGTGAACCAGCCTCAGTTATTTTGAATGTTCCAACCGCCGCGAGGTGACGTCACGAAAGCTGCGTTTTGGATGCTTTCTAAACAGTAACCTTCGATATTTTAACTGTATATATATTATATTTCGATATTTAACACAAAATTCAAATAACTGTTGACGTTTTAATCATTCGATATTTAAAACGGGTGGCATTATCATCGTAGGCCTTTCAGACGTAAATATTATGACTGTACGAGTAGATGTGCTGACCGTTAGATATTGTAACTTTCGATATTAAGGACTTCGATATTTTAACTTTAGATTATATTAACTTTCGATATTCAGATATGTACCCACGTGCATTACTAAGTTTCGATCAAGTGAAGTGTCTGTTTGTGTCTAAACTAACAAACGTTATTATACGACGCTGCCAGTCCGACACTTATATACTAAACTTTAAACGAAATGACGTTAATAGGTGTTGCTGTACCAGGGAAAGTTTCTTTTTTTTAGTTTTGTACATACAGGGTGTTAGGTAATGAGTGGATAATCCTTGAATTATGGATAGAGGGCACTTAGGAAGTTATGAAAAAGCTAAATATTTATTTTACTAAATTAATTATTCACATCCAAAAATACTAAGTTTTTATTTACTTAATGACTTAATTTAAGTCTAATTGCCGCCTTCAGCTAATTTCCTTTTCACAAACCTATCGACTAAGTCATTGTTCACCACCTGCACTTCACTTCACTTCACTTTGGTTTGTCTTTACTTCCTCGGAATATGGACACCCTAAGTCAACTCAAGAAGAGCGTGGAGGAAATGAAGGAGTTCTTAACAGCTAGGATGACCTCATTCGAAAGCACTGCCTCGCACTCCAATACTGACCAAGCCCCACTTGATGAATTCAAGGTATTTAAATCACTTATCTGGAAGGCAGTATCGAGCCTGCAGGCACAGATGGAAATGGTGGCTCAATCATTAAAGGATTTAGAGACGAGGTCCCTGGTCAAAGTACTGCTACTGCATGGCATTCCTGAAGTAGCAAATGAAATTGCAAAAGAGACTGCCGTCACTATATGAAGGGTCCACGGAAAGAAAATGTTTAGTCACTTTTTTTTTTAAATGAGTTTTGATTCTCAAAAGCTAGAGGACGAAATGAACTATTACCTACCTTTCAGTTTAAGATATAAATCATCATTTGTCTTGTATTTTTTCACTCTTAAAAAAACCTCTACACGAAAATGACGTACAAAATAAGATGTTTCCTTACTTTCAAATCATGATATCTCAAAAAGTTACTAATGTGACTAGACATGTTCTTTCCGTGGACCCTTCATATGCGACCAAAATCTGCAGGTTCAAAGTGTCTCAGCGCAGTAACTTCAGGTGTGTCATCGCCTCGGAAGGGTAAAAGATCAAGCAAAACCTAGACCCCTCCTTTTGCGGTTTGCATTCCTCGAGCAGCGAAACCTTGTATGGTCCTCAAAGACCAAGCTTAAGGGCTCAAGCCTAACAATGTCAGAGTTTCTGACCGGTACTAGGCACTCGGTGTTTATGGAGGCGCGGCGGATACACGGAGTCAAGAACAGCTGGACGAGTGATGGGCGGATTGTCGTACTATACAGCGACGGCTCCCGTCGACGAGTAACGACCCTGGCTGAGCTCCGAGTGCTGCCGGCTCCGGTGTCCTCGTCAGGAGGCGGAGGTCCGTCATTATCATCAACTTCAGTGCAGGAGTCCGCCAAGCCGCCTGCGCAGCGTGTCAGGCCCCCCAAACGGACAGTGACTGTAGCCAAGCCTAAGTAATACTTTGTTGTTACCCTCTTTCACTTTCTAATTATTATATTAAGGCTCATCTATGGCTTTCTTGTTAGGTTTCTTTATTTACTTATTCTTGCTATATGTTGGTAGTTATTTGTGTAGTGTTTACGTAACTTCCCGTTCGCCATTCTGTATTTCTGTATATTCCTACCTTCACTTTTATTTACTTTTTTTAATAATACTTCTATTACTTTCAATATTTTCATTCGCACAGTGTGACGTTTGACGTTGACAGTTGGTTGACACTTGTACTTGTACAGACGGGCCGATCGCGGTTTGCGGCTTTGCGTTTTGTTTATGCTGTCTTGGTCGATGTTTGTGGATCAACGCAGGAAATTACGTTTTTATGAAATAGATTTTGAAACCATATATAAAAAAAATTGAAATCGTAGCCTGTAACCTAAATACTAATAATACTAGTAGTTATAATGTGATTTATGATTTACCGACTAACAGCCAAACTTGTTTTGTATCCATAACGGCTGATGGCGAGCGATTGAGTTGAAAGTTTGATTGTTTGTTGCTGTTTAAAAAATACATACATAATTGTAAAATTTTAATGCTATACATATTATTATATTTATATTATTTATTTAAATTGTTATATTAATATATTTATTTATGCTTACATGTCTGACGTTTTCGGCGCTAGTCATGATAGCGAATTCTTTTCTTTGTCTTCGTCAAGCAATTACGACTCGCTAGGTGATTTATCTGATATGCCAGATCTCGGTGACCGATTGCACATCACTTTTCCCACTTCTTTAAAACACTAATGTTATCCACATCAATGCACAGAGTGTACCAGCTCACTTTCCTGACCTACTTTCAACTTTTTCTGATAAAAACATTCACGCCATACTCAACTCCGAGACATGGCTTAAGCCATCCCTCTCATCTACCCTCTATCCTTTACCCGGTTACCAATTAATTCGCAACGACAGGACTGGGTTCAAAGATGGCGGTTTGGGTACTGTTCGCGGCGGTGGTGTTGCCATTTATTTAAAAAATGATATCGTTTGCTAAATTGTGGCAGAGTCCCCATCCATATACTCAAAGTCACCGGAATACTTATTTCTCAGCGTTTCCTTAAACCATACTAAACTACTTCAACATAGCGTAATCATGGGCGATTTTAATACATGCCTTATTAAAAACGACCTTCGCTCTTCTAAACTTCAGTCTCTAGTAAATTCATTGAATCTTAGTATTGTCCCTCTCGGTCCCACTCATTTCCCTCATAACGGTCCCCCTTCTCTTTTAGATCTTATTATAACCTCATCCCCTGATTTTGTCTCATTTCACGGCCAGTTTAATGCTGCTGCCTTTTCCAACCACGACCTTATTTACGCTTCTTTCAAAATTCGCCCCCCGAAACGTAGACACAAATTCGTCCTTCGTCGTAATCTTGGCGACATCAATCTGCGGGCCCTGCTCTCCGATCTTCACAACGCTGATTGGCAGTCTATCGAAACTTGCACTGACATGGACCTGAAACTTGAGATTTTCAACAGCACATTGCTTGAGATTTACGACCGACACGCCCGTCTGAAGCCGATGCGCGTCAAGCATTACCCTGCGCCGTGGCTGACCGAGGAAATCAAAGCCCTCATGGTGAAGAGGAACCGCGCCCGCGTGAAGTTGCGCTACGATCCGTCTGAGGACAGTCATCATAACTACGTCATCCTGCGTAATCGTTGCAACAAGAAGTGCCGGGAAGCAAGATAAACTATGGAAATTTATGAAGTCACAGGGGTAGGCAAATCCCAAACTCAATCTTCTAGTCATAGAATGAATCTCAACGCCCTGAATAAGCATTTTAGCACTTCTCCAGTCGCTTTAGACCCTTCCGTAAAGCATAATACACTATCTCTTCTTGCTAATGCCTCGAACCCCGACTTTCCCCCTTTTGATTTAGAATTTATTACTCCGAAGGAGACCATAGACCTTCTGAACTCTATAAAAACCAAAGCCGTTGGTGAAGATGGCCTAAGCTTAGACATGCTCATGCTGGTGGCGGATTCCATTGCTCCTATCCTTTCAGACATTATCAACTTTTCCTTCTCTTCGGGCAGTTTTGCTACATTGTGGAAACTTGCTCAGGTACTATCTCTTCCAAAAGTGTCCTTGTCCGATTATCATCCTATTTCTATTCTTCCTGTACTTTCCAAAATAATAGAGCACTTTGTTAATCAGAGACTGTCTCTTTTTCTAAATATGCACAATCTTTTTAATCCCTTTCAATCTGGTTTCCGCCCCGGGCATAGCATTGTCATTGCTTTAGTCAAGGTCACCGACGACATTCGTTTAAACATAGAAAATAAACACCTGACTATCCTGGTTTTGTTAGATTTCAGTAGTGCCTTCAATACAGTTGATTTCAATATTCTTCTCGGCATCCTCAAGACCCTAAATTTCTCTTTTTCGGCCCTTACGTGGTTTGAGTCGTACCTCCTTGGAAGGCGCCAGCGTGTTAAGATGGATGATAATCATTCAGACTGGAATACTCTCTCTGATGGTGTCCCTCAGGGGGCTGTGCTCTCTCCTCTTCATTTTTCAATTTTTATAAATGGTATAACGTCTTCCCTTCTTTCTTCTTACCTCTTATACGCTGACGATTTGCAGATTTATGCGGGGGCTAGTTTTGATGACTTTCCTTCCCTGATTGACCTTACCAATGACGATCTTGCCACGATCCAGAAATGGGCCACTGATTTTGGATTAAAGGTCAATGCAAAGAAGTCGCAGGCCATTGTTGTTGGATGTCCCCACTACATCTCGAAGCTGTCTGACGTTGCAATACCCAATTTGGTGTTTGACGGTAGCATAATTCCTTTTTCCTCTACAGTAAAAAATTTGGGTATCACAATAGATCAGACACTTTTCTGGTCGACTCAAGTTACCGAAGTCAGTCGCAAGCTCTTCGCTTGTCTTCATTCTCTCAGGCGCCTGCAGAATTTTCTTCCTCAACAAACCAAGATAACTTTAGCCCAATCTCTTCTTCTCCCTCTCCTAGACTACGCTGACGTTGCTTATATGGACCTCTCAGAACAGCTCCTTGATAAACTTGAGCGACTCCAAAACGTGTGCATTTGATACATTATCGGCCTTCGTGAATACGATCATGTCTCCCACTTCCGTGCACAGCTAAACTGGCTACCTATTCATTTTCGCCGAAATGTTCACATCCTGTCGCTGCTTTTTAATACTATTTTTAATCCTCGTTCTCCCCTCTAGCTTTCTGAGCGATTTAGCTTCATGGCCACCGGCTCCCAAAACCGGTTGCGCTCAAAGGCCAATCTCACCCTCGCTTTCCCGTCCCACAGATCCAAATCCTATTCCAAATCCTTCTCGGTGCATTCTGTCAGGTTGTGGAATCGGCTACCAACTGGCATTAGGCAATCAAAATCGGTAGATTCCCTAAAAGGCAAATTAAAGAAGTTCTGGCTTGAATCTATCTCCTATATATCAACTATCCTCTAGGTACATAAAAAGTAGTTTATGTAGTTATATCTAAGTATTAATATATATATATATATATATCTGTATCTATTTGTGTAGGTATTTGAATGTATTTATTTTTATTTTAACATTATTATTTTATTGATATAGGCTTTATTGGTTAATGTGGTATGTTCTTCTAAATTTTGTACACTTGCTTACTCGATGCGCAACCTTTCACTTCTTTCAATCTCTCAAGGGTTAGCTGGAAGAGATCTGGGATAAATTCGCCTTTGTACATATTTCTATATTAATTGTATTGTTCTGGTTTTTCTTTTGTACAATAAAGTGTTTACATACATACATACATACATACATAATAGCGAAATTCAAAATCAAATTCGAAAAAAAACAAATATATATATTGGCATGTTTTTAAGCTTATGGGCAACTAGACGGTACTGTATTTTTTTTTCATCATGGGAGCTGAAAGTTTGATCAATGTACGATTGAAAACGCAAAAACAAAGTTTGCGTTTTTTTTTTTTTAATCTATTGTAGTCTCACATAACATAAGTATTTAAAAATACCAATTGAGAAAAAATCAAATTTTAAAAAAATTTGCTTAGAATGGTGCTATGATCAAAACATTGAACATGGGTTTTCATTTTCGAAAAATACTAAAAGTCCAAAATATCTCTAAAACCGTGCGACTTTTACTTAACCTATTTTAGCTTTTTCATAACGTCCTAAGTGCCCTCTATCCATACTTCAAGGATTATCCACTCATTACCTAACACCCTGCATGTGTCATCTAGCTGTACCATGGAATTTTACTACATGTAAATCTCGTGTCGGACAGGCAGCTGCGTATAATTAAGGGCGTGTACACATAGCGATCCGTTTTACAGGTCCGTTATTTGATAGCGTATGTAGTTGTATGAGCGAGTTCACACCCAAAACAGTATTCTGGATCCAGTAAAAAAGAAGATTACGGATCCCGTAAAAACTGACGTTCTATGTGTACGCGCCCTAAGATAGAACTTCACTGAAGGTAAGTTTGTTAAATCTTATAATTTCACTACTTTGTGGTTTTATATCTGTTTTTTATAAGTTGTAAAGATGCGTAATATAATTTCAACTATGCTGCATGGAATTAAAGTTTAAATTACGTTAACGGATTATGATGCATAATCTTTTATAATATAAAGTCCTTCGTCCAATCATTTTCAAAATTTCTTAGTGGTTTATGATAGTGTGAGTATTGGCGACAGCAGGTCTGATAGTAAGCGAAGCTCATGGCACTTCCACAGTTTTTTCTATTCCGTGATAATTACCTACTTATTCTTATTGTCTAGGAGGTATCAACTTGCTCCCACTTTCTTAATTACCATCGGTTGTCTATCGTTGTTACACTCTTTCTCCAGTTAAACTAGTACATTTTTGCCTAGGCGCGGAAAGTAAGAGATTTTCTGACGAGGTGGTTAGCAAGCCGAGCAACAGCGAGGCCTGCGTAAATACTATTCGTTTATCAAACAATGCGAGGAAATTATACAAATACATGATTATAAGTATTTTTAAAAACCTTTCACAAATTCGGAGAGAATGTTTGTTTGTATCATACGAGTATTAGTTAAGATAGTTTCACGCACAACGAGCCGCCGCCTGCCGCCGCCGCTCCGCAGAGCCCCGCCGCGCCGCCGCCCCTTACTGCGCCCCCACAAGTTGGGTGTACGGGATTTTGGTCATGGTCCTTTCGATTTTATACGCTTTTGAAAAAACAATATGGACATGGACGGAAAATGTTTTCATAAGGTTTTTTTACTCCTAGGAGTAAAGAGAGGCATTTTCCGTCCATGTGTTTCAATCGGAAATCCGTTATTTCCGAACAGGTTTGAGAAATAGTACATTATGTATTAAGGGTGGTAAAGACAGAATTACAAACGAGAGTCTGTTAGAAGCCCGAAGCCGAATGCTGAGGGCTTTAATGACTCGAGCTTTGTATTTCCTTTACCACCCGTGTAACATACAATGTTTTTCATCACAATTGCGGGGAAATGAAATAAAATCAGACAAAAGATCATATTTTTAACTTACGATTCTCACTAATAATTTTAGCCGCGTTGGCGATGTCCGGTGGAGTCGCATTATCCATTTCTTCTGATGACGATATATTTTTTATTGATATATAAATTTTAATATGTGCACAAAGACACCCTTTTAATTATTATTTTCAAATCACACAGTTAATAATCAGTATTTATAAATTAGCGGCAGACTACATCATTGTCTATGACTTACCACAGATAATGTCAAATGTTTTCAGGAGTCCGATTCTAGTGACAATCGAGATCAGTAGTTTATATTCGAGATTTTTAGAAAATTGTATGCAACTGACATTTCATCTCGAATGAAACTTCATATCGAATGGCACAAGAATTGGGGTCCTGGCGCATTATAATAGTTTGAGTTCACGTATTATATTTAAAAAAAAGCTATTACGCGCGATAGGGCGTAATGGTATAAAAAGGCCCGCGGGTATAATTTTGGATTTACGGTCGATTATTCGAAGCTATTAAGAAACTAGAAGTACTGTACTTTTAATTAAGTAGCCTGTGCAGGTGCTGTATGTATATTTAAAAAAAAACGAGCAAATACGTTTAAAAACTACGCTGATTCGTAATGATTCTAATAATGCAAGATACCACTGAGAAACATATGAAATAAAACATGAAATTAATTATTCTTCGTGACATGGACATAAGGGAAAATTACAAAAAATCTGAGTAAAATGATCAATATCTCCGAAACTAGTAAAAATCGCTGAACATACCATAGGGGTTAAATCAATAGCTTTTTAGCTGCTCTATCAGCCCTAGGCTTTTTTATTATCTATTATATAAAATGCTAAGCTGATTGTTGATATATCAACGCACAGCCCAGACCGCTGGACCTAGAGACTTGAAATTTTGCACATAGATACCTTATATAGTGTAGAGATCCACTAAGGAAGGATTTTTGGAAATTCCACCCCTAAGGGGGTAAATTAGGGGAAAAACATTTGTATGAAAGTCCATCAGTTTTGAAGTTAGACGCTTCAAATTTTGCGTTTAGGTTGGCGATTGAATTTTAACTTATACGTGTCTCAGTGATTATGATAATTTCAACCCCGAAGGGATGAAAAGGGGTAAAACGGATTGTTGATATATCAACGCACAGCCCAAACCTTAAGACCTAGAGACTTGACATTTTGCACATATATACCTTATATAGTGTAAAGATCCACTAAGGAAGGATTTTTGGAAATTCCACCCCTAAGGGGATGAAAATTGGTATGAAAGTCCGTCAGTTTTAGTTTAAGTTAGACTATTCAAATTTTGTGTTTAGGTTGAAAATTGAAAATAAATTTATACGTGTTTCAGCGTTTTTGATAATTTCATCCCCGAAGGGATGGAAAGGGGTAAAACTGACTGACTGATCGATCAACGCACAGCCTAAACCGCTGGACCTAGGGACTTGAAATTTGAAGGGAATATTCCTTGGGTACCCTAAGAAAGGATTTTAGGAAATTCATCCCCTAAAGGGTTAAAATAGGAAGTAGAAATTTGTATAGAAGATTCGTTATTTTTAAAATAAGCAATTTGGAAATTGGTATTTAGGCTATTGTTTATAAATAAAATATACTTCTTTCAGCGATTTAGAAAAAACTACCCCTAAGGGGTGTAAAGGGAGTTTTAGTTTGTTCCTCCTTCACGCTGCAATGGCGCTAGATGGATTTGGGTGAAATTTAGAATGGGATAGCTTATACCCTGGATTAACACATAGGAAAATCCCATACCGGAAAATTTAAAGGTTCCCGAGGGAATAACGACAATATCTTTGGTATTTTTTGAAAAAGTCATCATGGGTGTCGTTTTCTTAGGTTGCGTTGACGCAGATTTCGAAAATGATATCAAATCAAGGATTCAAAATGGACGCCATGATGTTTATTGAAAAAGTCGTCATTGGTATCATTTTCTTACATTTTGGGGACGCAGATTATGAAAATGATGTCAAATTTAGAATTCAAGCTGGCGACAATGATGTTTTTTGAAAATGTTGTCACGGGTAACATTTTCTTAGTTTTTGGGGACGCATATAATTACTAATATAGAATAAGATTAGTAATTATTTGACAAAATTGCGCAATTAAATAATTTATTTCTCCTATGGCTTTTGCCAACCAGTGTGACAACATGAGACAGGCTTTGTACCTACATTCAGTTTTGTTAGTCTATATCAAAAGGAGCGGTGTCAGATTGAAGGCGATAAATGGGGAGTAGAAATTTGTATGGGAGATATCGAAATGGCTACATTAGGAAATTGATATTTAGGCTACTGTTTATAAATAAAATATACTGATTTCAGCGATTTAGAAAAAACTACCCCTTTAGGGGTAAACGGGGGTTTTAGTTATTTACTCCTTAACGCTGCAACGGCTAGATGGATTAGGATGAAATTTAAAATGGAGGTAGCACCCTGGATTAACACATAGAAAAATCCCATCCCGGAAAATTTAAAAGTTCCCGAGGGAATAACGACAATGTTTGGTGTTTTTTGAAAAACTCATCTTGGGTGCCATTTTCGTAGGTTGCCTTGACGCAGATTTCGAAAATGATATCAAATTTGGAATTCAAAATGGCCGTCATGATGTTTATTGAAAAAGTCGTCATTGGTATCATTTTCTTACATTTTGTGGACGCAGATTATGAAAATTATGTCAAATTTAGAATTCAAGATGGAGGCCATGATCTTTTTTAAAAAGTGGACATAATTGTCATTTTCTTAGATTTTGAGGACGCAGATTTCGAAAATGATGTGAAAGTATAGGTAGAAATTCAAAATGGCAATTCAATTATGTCTGTCGTCTGTCTGTTTGTTATGCTTTCACGGATTAACCCCGGAACCGAATTAGATTAATTTGGGTAAATTTGTTTGAACAATATTGTCTTTTTTTTTTCAGCGGCCACGGATGATATTTTGGGAGTTCCGCCATTTATAATGATAGATACCTACATTATAATTAGTATTAAGACTCATAATATAATATATGTAATACTGAACTATGATGGATATTTTAAGAGCAACCAAAGTATCATGGGAGGGATGGTGCTTTGAGACGGCGAATTTAGACAGATTCTCATTTACCGGGGATAACTAGGGGCACACCAGCGGATAAAATAAATGCATTCCGGCATCTACGATATGGGTATATATTAAAAAAAAACACTACAAATATGCCAGGAACTACGAGTACACAATGATACACAGTCGGGGCAATATATGCGGCAGCTCTACTAAAAATTGGCGAAGATCGTATGGCGAGAGATAGTAACGATTTGAATACATTAAACCGAGAATTCTGTAATATTGTACAAAACACAGATGATCTAAAAAAAAACGTGTACCCGATCTAAAAAACAATGTAAAGAATAGAGAATGTTTGTACAAACGAAATTGTCGGGCGGATAAATAAAAAAATATGGCTCACGTAGAAGGCGATGTTGTGGAGTATCTCTTGGTAGACAATGTCATAGACACAGAGCAAGTCACGTCCTACCCTTAGAGTTCCTGAACTCTTTGGAGGTATCGGGAGTGCCCTCCCGTAAGTTCATGGTTAAAGTTGACCCGGTAAAATTCGAGCTCAATATTACATGTGTTTGAAAGATCATTCTGGCCAGGGAGGGAGTCAAACTATAGAATTACTTAAAACTATTAATTTACTTAACTGTGATAAACGAGTGCTACGCGGACGAAGTCGCGGGCAAAAGCTAGTATACTATAAATTTCCGGTTTTCGACGCATTCTCAGAACTTTCAATGGATATTTTTCGACATTTTCAAAAGTTTCCGCTATTTGCACATAAGACAGCAATATACCTCGTAGTTCAGCGATAAATAAGTTATTTGGGAACACACTTAGAGACTTCCTGTAAACAGATATGTGCATTAAGCGGTACTCCGCTTACTCAAATTAAATAATTTAAAATATAGATAAGTCACTCGACCTGTGGCAAAGGGATGATAATAGTTGACCATAACTTTATATTCTACGGTTAAAAGGGAGCCTTTTTCCTTATGCAAGAATGTACTAAA
Source organism: Acleris literana (assembly GCA_946894065.1). NCBI lineage: Eukaryota > Metazoa > Arthropoda > Insecta > Lepidoptera > Tortricidae > Acleris > Acleris literana. The sequence continues at coordinate 49,114,467 of OX335668.1, forward strand.
ATGTAAACGAGTGCCGCGTGCAGAGGAATTTGTTGATTGTTTAATTTAAGCGTAAATAAATGATGCCGCACATTCCTTCACGTAACCAAATTAAACTGCACGACAGTACAAACGCGTAACGGCTCCCGCACTATTACTGGGGTATTTTATTTTCACCAGTTACAACTTGCGCTCGTTAACCGACTAATTTCTGCCCTGCGTAACGTTTACAGCATACCCTCTCTACATGTAATTGCCAGTGGCTCTCGTTCGCAAACATTTACACATACATATAACCAAACCAATTGAGTTAATCAAGCTTTTACCCGATTACTCTACGCAAGGACGCATTCATGTTCTTCGGTAAATGTAGTATACACATTACATTTCTAAGTTGGTGCGGCTTTTGTTTTGATTGTTTGGCCAAAGCGCATGACTGATTTAACTTTTAAATTAACAATTTCATCATTATTTCTAAAGTCAGCAAAATATACTGTTACCGTTCTACTGGGAAAGTGTCCCGGTAGACTCAGGTAAATAAATAATACAAGAAGATTTCTGTTAAAATCAATTTATTGCATACCTATCTACGGCGAATGAGACATAAAGGTATGTATGTACGTAAACAGTTTGAAATTTAGGGCGTGGGGGCGTCAGAGGAGCGAGATAACTTTTGCCTTTTAGTTATAAATAAAAGTAGTAAGGGCGCCACTACCTTGTCGGAGGTAGACCGAGTAAACACTTTAGTAATTTTGGTAGGAAATAGTCTTAGTGTGGACAAGTCTGGCGTAGATAAATTAATATCAACACTAAACACTATTGAAGGTAAAATTATACTATGTGCGCTACCATACTCACAAAGTATGCCATTTAGTCATAATAATAGAATAGCACACTTTAATTCTTTAATATATAATGCTATAAGCTGTAATAATAAATATCATTTCTTTGACTTAAACAAATTTGTAAAGCGACTTGATTTAACATCAGGAAAAATTCATTTGCCCAGGAAATATATTTTGACCTTGGTTGACCTATTAGCTTTTAATATAGAACCAAATACATACATTATTGGCAATAATGCCTTGCCTCATGATTTAAACTAAATTATAGGACAGCGGAAACACCCTTGAATATAAATTTAATTCACCAAAATATTCAAGGTTTTTTCCAGCAAAGAACTAGAAATAGGGTTGTTCTTAGATAATGAAAATGTACAAATTATGTGCATTACTGAACATTGGCTTAGACAAGAGCAATTAATTTTTGATTTTTTAAATTTTAAATTAGTTAGTTATTTTGCCAGAAAAAGTGCCATTCATGGTGGCTCTTTAATAATTGTAAAAAGTACTCTTAAATCCAAAGAAAGAAAGGATATTGTAAAGCTATCGATAGAAAGGATTGTAGAAATTTCTTGCGCAGAACTAAAAAGTTATATAATAATATGTGTTTACAGACCACCGTTGGCTGATTTTTGCACATTTGAATCTACTATGGAACATGTGTTAAAATTAGCATGTAATACCCAGAAGCATGTTATAGTTTGTGGAGATTTTAATATTAACTTACTCGAAACGTCAAATAATACCACTAGGTTACTTAGTTTATTTAAATCTTTTAATTTAGGTAATCTGTTCTTAGAACCCACACGGATAGGTGTTAGTAGTGCAACCTGCTTAGATAATATTTTTTGTAGTTGCGAATGTTTGGATAAAGAAATATTTAATTGTTTTAATTCTGACCATAGTGGTCAGAAGGCATCTTTCATCTATGATTTTTATCAAAAACCTGATACAATAACATACCGACCTATAACTAGTAATCGTTTGGAATTATTCAAAAATAAAGTTCAGAGTAATCTTACAGTGTTACCGTTTTTACAGAATGGGTGTAATAGTATTTATAAAGACTTCTTCGGCGTAATTCTACATCAATTTAACAATAATTTTAAAATGAAAACTATTTCTAGGTCGAAAACAAAATTTAGTGAATGGGCTACTACAGGCATTCATAAAAGTAGAAATAGGCTTTATGACCTATATAGAGAGAGGGAGGACAATAAGAATGCTGACTTCCTAAGTTATGTTAGGAATTATTCAAGGACCTTTAAGCAAGTTTGTTTAACTGCCAAGGCAAATTTTCTTAGTCTCAAACTTAAATCATCTGACAACAAGGTAAAAACTGTATGGAATATTATAAATAGAGAAACGGGAAAATCAAAAACTCGTGATAATCAAGTCACTCTGAACACAGGTGACGAACAAATCTCGTCAAATAAAGACGTTGCCTTAGCATTCGAAGATTATTTTTCTAAAATAGCCATTAATACTACGAAATGTCTTAAATCATCCGCGGTTGAAGCTCAATCATTACTTAGCACTAATGTCAGTAAATGTAATATAAACTTTGATTTCAGCCCTGTAAATTCAGATTCAATAGTCAAGATATTTAAATCACTTAGTTTAAAAAAGACTGAAGATTTGTGGGGCACATCAGTTAAGGTACTCTTTCATATCATAGATGTAATTGCACCCCATCTAGCATTAATCTACAATAATTGCATATCAGAGGGGGTATTTCCAGATCTCATGAAATATAGTAAAGTAATACCTCTTTTTAAATCGGGCGAGATGAGTGATATAACGAACTTCCGTCCCATTTCCATACTACCAGTTTTAAGTAAAGTCTTTGAGAAAGTAATGCTAAAGGATATGTTAGGTCACTTTAACAGAAATAAACTACTTAACAATAACCAGTTTGGCTTTACCAGAGGTCGATCAACAATTGATGCGGCATCTGTACTCATTAAACATATATATAACAGTTGGGAGAAATATTGCGATGCAGTAGGAATATTTTGTGATCTTTCTAAAGCTTTTGATTGCGTGGATCATACGACCCTTATTTTAAAATTAGAACATTATGGATTGTCCAATAAAGCTTTAAGCCTTATGTCTTCTTATCTAAGTGATAGAACTCAAACAGTTTTTGTAAACAAAACGCGATCTGTTGGAGCTACAGTGAAAATAGGTGTGCCTCAAGGCTCTATTTTAGGTCCTTTTTTATTTTTGGTTTACATAAATGACTTGCCACCAACAGTAGATAAATTTTGTGATATTGTACTTTTTGCTGATGATACTTCACTAATTTTCAAGGTAGATAGAAAATCCGTAGACTGCAGTAGGATTAACACCACACTAGTTAAAGTACTTAATTGATTTACTAGCAACAATTTGCTACTAAATGCTAAGAAAACGAAATGTGTTAGGTTCGCTTTGCCTAATGTTAAACCGGTACATTCTAGTATTTTTCTAAATGACGAGTGTTTGCAAATGGTAGATAAGACAATTTTCTTAGGCATAACATTAGATAAATATTTGCAATGGAGTCCCCATATAGCTGTACTGGCAGGTAAACTAAGTTCGGCAGCTTACGCCGTTAGAAAAATTAGACAACTAACCAATGTTGAGACAGCTCGCTTAGTCTATTATAGTTATTTCTATAGTGTCATGTCGTACGGTATTCTGGTTTGGGGTAAGGCAGCTGACATACAAACTATATTTGTGTTACAAAAAAGGGCCATTCGTTCTATTTCCAACTTAAACTCCCGTGACTCTTTAAGAGAACTTTTTAAAGAAATTAATATCTTGACTGTAGCGTCTCAATTTATTTATGAGAATATTATTTACGTTATTAGAAATTTAGATTCTTTCACCAAAAATTCTGATATACATAATTTAAATACCAGAAATAAAAATAAAATCGCTATCCGAAAATTCCGCGTCCGTAAAGTATATAAATCATTTGTTGGTCAATGCATTCATTTCTATAATAAATTACCTGACGAAGTTTTAAAGTTACCCTTTCCAGCACTTAAAAGTTACTTGAAAAGGTCGTTAAAGTCTAAAGCGTATTATAGGATCGAGGACTATCTAACAGACAAAAATGCATGGCCTAAATCCGAAACTTAGTCAATAATAATTTATTCAAATGCAAAATCTTTATCTTGTCTAGGGGACACCGTTGATGTAGGAAAACATATCGAAACTTTTATGTGGTCGTCTCGCACCATCTTATATACACATAAGTATGTGTTTTTTTTTCTCTATCTCTCCCGTAAGATTCTTAATTGGCATGTTTTCCTGCTGAACTACGCGTGTTATTTGATACTATATTTAATTTAATATTTATAGCTTTATATAATGCTAGACTAAGTAGTACCATTGTAATAAGAAATATGTTTAAAAAATGACTGACTGCTGAGTTTTTTGCGGCGTTTCTTCTCGGCAGTGGTCTTCTCTTGGGAAGCGCTGGTAGATTCTTGACGTGTAAAAGTGCCCGTGCGGCCTACTTACTGAATAAATTTCTTTTATCTTTTTTATCTTTATCTTTCAAAAAAAGTTTAAATAATCAAAATGGACATCACCAGAACTCTGCTAGAGGTAGCCTTGATCGCTAAGCGATGTCAGTCCTCGTGCAGCAACCGCTTCGGCGGACTTCGTTGAAACTGGGCCGGACTTCAGCTAGCCCGATAAGCAGCAAGCGAAGAATCCGACCGTAGAAAGTGGTAGAACGCAAAATAGCTCTCCGCGTACAACAGGAGCATAAAGTTGAATATTGCAGACAAACAAATGCGGAGTAAATATCGAAGATAAAAGGAAGATGAAAAAAAAACCCCCACTTGGGATTAGAGACCTCGCCTAAGCGGGTGGCTAGGCCGAGACGAAGGGACCTCGTGTCAACCTTGTGTGGTTTCTCCAAACGTTCTTAATATTCACCGGCTGGTTTCATAAGATTCCGCAAGGAATTTCCTTCGGAGCAGCCGCAATAGTTATGAATGGATCGATAGAAATGTATGCAAATAGTCCGAGAGAAAATTCAAAAGGGGCCGATCATGCCAGCGTAGACAGCGGAGTTGCCAGACGTAACGGAAGAAAATTATCAAATCCATGAAAGGATAACAGCGTCCGATATTTATGTATTTTGCAAATTAAGTACTTACCAATTTTAGAAGTATAATAGAAGTACATGTTGAATTTTAAAAGCAGTCCTCACTGTAAGATAAAGGAAAATGTCCTAGGCAATTATGACGCCAAGCAACACTGAACGAAATTACCTTTTAAATTATGACAAGGCGAAATGGCAATGGAATATTTAACATTCAGCCATTAAAATCGATAATCGAGACAATACCGATTTAAATATAAAAAGTTTTAACAAGGGCAGACATTTTAGAAATAAATACGAAACAATACTCAACGAAATCCTTTAGTCCCATCTCGTAGCCAGATTTGGTAGCTGGCTTCCAAATGGGAGAGATAGTCCCGATTCGAAGCTGGCTACGAAACGGAATTTTAAAGTTCCATCTCGTAGCCAGATTTAGTAGCTGGCTTGCTAATGGGAAATTTGGTTTCCCGCCTAGTAGCCAGCTATGAAATGGGAATGACTTTCCCATCTCGTAGCCGGATTTGGTAGCTGGCTTCCAAATGGGAAATGTGGTTTCCCGCCTAGTAGCCAGCTATTAAATGGGAATGACTTTCCCATCTCGTAGCCGGATTTGGTAGCTGGCTTCCAAATGAGAAATGTGGTTTCCCGCCTAGTAGCCAGCTATAAAATGGGAATGACTTTCCCATCTCGTAGCCGGATTTGGTAGCTGGCTTCCAAATGAGAAATGTGTTTTCCCATCTTGTAAGCAACCAACTATTAAGAATATATTCTGAATCTGCGAGACATATTGAAGCTCTTTACCTATATATTTCCCTCTATGAGGGTAGGTTACTAGGTTGAAATAAATAATTACGTGTATGAAGCCGCGGGCAAAGCGTCGCATCCTACGAATTGGGGCGCGACCAGCCCTCATGACTGTTTTCCGATTCTTACAGAATCGTATTCTCCATATTTTACTACACCTTTTGACATTTAAAATTTAATCAAAATCGTAATTTTGAAACAGTTATTTAGGTTTTAAATTTGGACACAAACGGTCTCGGCCCATTTTCTCCGACGAATAAGGTTACGAGGTCATTAAGATCTTTGCACCACGGGGGAACTGAGTGCGGGGCGGGTTCGCAAGGGCCGTCGTCGCCGTCGCTTCTATTACACGCGGAGCGCGTACGCAGTCGGATGAGCATTTGTTTTCTTGTGTAAAATTAGACAACACATAAACAGAAGTCAGAAGCTGCTAAAAATGGTTAAAGATTCGGATGACATTAAAGTAAAACGAAGATGGATCGCAACACGTAAGTATTTTTTTTAAAGGGATATGTTTTTACTATGCTTTTAGTTATAGCTTCAATTTGACCACGTCAAGTGTTTTTTTTCTATTGTAATAAATAATGTGTGTATATTATAGCATTTTTACACGGAATGAAGTAATATTATCTTATAAAATAATACATTATAGTAATTTCAGCACCCAACGCGGAACAACGGCGCGAGGTAACAGCGGGCCCTTTTTCCGCGGACTACATAATTATCCGCGCGCATGCTCTCGCCGGGGCCGTTGCGCCTCTATTCCATGGGAAATATTTAATATTGTTATTTTAACAGCTATTTTCAAATAAAAAATTTTTTGATTGGTTGACCTATACACTTTAAGCTGGTATGAAATGATTTTAACACGACTGCTCAAAAAAAAGAATGTAATGTTTTCAGGGTTCATGTATGTATGTACGATTCTTTATTCCACCACAACTTTTAAACGCCCGAGCCTATTTAGATGTGTGTGTGTGGTATCGTTAGAATCCTTTCACCATTCCGGGTGACATAGGATAGGTACCTACCTAAACTGTTATAATTGAAATAACAACAATGGCAGAGTGACAATTATTAACATTTAGGAAACATTAAAAAAGGTTAAACCAACTCTCATGTCGAGACTCGATGTTAAATCTTTCAAATAAACCGGGAGTCGCGTACTTTTACGCTTGTTTTAAATAATAAAGAGAGCGGAACAAGAACTAATTGAGAAAAGAGTTTTTCAGTACTATCAATGTCACGGGAAAACGCACACGATACCTACATAATTTTATTGAAGAGGAAGATAGAAGAACAAGTAATAACAGAAATATAAATATGTTTTATGTCAAGAAAACTGACATTTTAAATAGATTACTGGGCGACAACGCACAGTTTCGACCTTTCAAAATATAAATAAGGTAAAAAACATGTTTGGGCAAGTTCCATTGACATCTGTAAGAGTTACAGCAGTAAAAATAAAGATATCAAGATCTGTTGTGGCCAGGAAGGGGGTTAATGATTCAGCCTTAATTTTTTTTGTTATTTTCGGAGCAAAAGTATATAAAAGGGTAGGAGGAGCACGCCTAAACAGAGTGTAATATAATAAAGTTTACAAAAAAACATAGAAAGTTCTCATTATTCATGAAGACACCTGCCTTCTGTTGATATATGTTGTAAAAATCAAAATCATAATATTTATTCAGTAAATTAGCCACATACGGGCTCTTTTACACGTCGGTAATATAGAGTGAATCTACCTGTATTCCTGGCAAGCGATATTTTATTGCTTTAAGTTGAGGTAGATATGGCCATTATGTTAAAAAGCAAGCGGATAAACCCAAATCTTTCACTGCATTTAACCGTCGGTGGCCTAGATTGGCTGAAACTGTAGCTTTGAGATCTTGAAAAGCTGTGATGAGACAGACAACAAATAACCTTCAAAAAATTGGTAACAACGTTGAAGTACGCGCCAATTCGATATAGTTTGTCGATTTTACTGCCCGTTAATAAGCGATATAATTAGTTTTAATAATTACGTAGTCGGTCCATAAGTTTTGTCACTGAGATTTTAATAGTAAAAAAGTATCCATAATTATGTTTATGGACTAAGCTTTCGTGACAGAACTTATGAACCGACTAGAAGTATTATGGTCGTCCGAAGATAATTTGAATTAGTAATTCTAAGATATAATGATTATATAAGGAAAGGGAAAGTATTTTAAGATTTTAAACACAGATATCTTAAAGATAAACTTTATCGACATGTAGGGTAGACCGGGGTCAATAGTAACACGGGTCAATAGTACCATCGCCTATATCTCTGCAACTACATCGAAATATGCATGAGTGTGCCTTGAGCGTGTCTCGACCTGCTCACTAGCCGGGCACTCGCTGCCGCGCGAAACGCACGAGCTAGACGACGATTTGTATTTCTGACTGACCAAAGTAGGTATTTACGATTGACGTTTTTTGCTATTGTTTACAATTAAATAGTCATAGTATGAAAGTTTTACAGAATTGTGATTCTCTAGTTATTAAAGATTGTAATGTGCCACAGTGTGTGGGTCAGTTAGATATAGAAATCGAGATTTGTGTAGTTTAGTGGGTGCGAGAAAAAAAGGACAATTGTACCACCACATTCGGGGTCAATTGTAACGTTACAATTGACAGCGTGCTACAATAGACGAAGAGTTTTTAAAAATAAGACAATTGAAGCAAATTATTTTTGTAACAAGTTACATCTCAGGTATTTAAATTTGTACCTATGATTCATCCCGACGATTGATTTCGATACTTCGGGATGTATATAAATTATAATACCCACAATGTCATCCGTTTCAGCAGTATTATTTAAAAATAATTTGCTGTGAGGGATGGGGTTGATTGATACCGAAGAAACCACGCCCACAACACGTCAACGACTATAGAAGAATATCGATTTGTAATGTAGGATACCGTATCTACGCCAATTTCCTTTTAAGAAAACTAGACGCGAAAATCGAAGCTCTAGGAAGCTACCAGGCAGCATTTCTAAACAACAGGTCAACGGAGGACCATCTATTTGCACTCCGTAGAGTCTTAGACGTAAACTGGAGGGAGGGTAAAAGGCTGTATGTTATAGCGCTCGACATTGAAAAAGCATTCGACAACGTAGATCTGAACGCCTTGAGAGACGTGCTCGTCACCCGCACAACCATACCACTAACAAACAGGATTGTCGAGGCTTGCATGCGGGAACGAACTTTCATCACTTGGTTTGGCCAAAACTCACAAATCATCAATTATTTACAGTTTTAATGGATGATGTTCTACGAACCCTAGAGGAAGAAGAGGATGTGATCAAGCTAGACCAGGACGTGAAGGTCACACTACCGCTAATCTTGTCTTTTGCAGATGATCTTATAATAGTGGGCGACTGCTGCACTACCCTAGACCGCATAGTGCAGAAAATGAAAGATTTGCTTATAACCATTGGTCTTGTCATATACGACACGAAAACTAAACTAGTCATTAGGGACCCCTTTGGCCCCCCAGCAGCCGAGCAGCTACCAAAATCTATGGGCGGGATATTGATACAACTTGTCGAGCAAATACAATATTTGGGGTCGTATATTATAGCGACTCACAACCGAAAAGCTTCAATTAAAACCAGATGTGCCAAAGCGATCAAAAATTCGAAGGTCCTTACCAAATTTGTAAAACAGTACAAACTCGAATGGCGCATTGCGCGACTTATGTATAAAATGGTTATCTCTCCTGCGATGACCTCTGGACTGAATGTTATGGCACTTACAAAGGCCAACAGGTCAAGACTAAGAAAATATGAGCGCCACATACTAAAGGAGATGATTGAGGCAGCAAAAGACCCCCCCTAGACAAAGAATCCATCAGGTTCTTGAGGGGAAAACGTTTACCAAAGTAGTCAAAGTGCGCAGAATTTCCTACTACGGTCACATCCTACGACGTCAAAAGCCGCATCTACTATGTGCAGCGCTGAGCTTAAAAGAGAAGAAAAAGAAAGTAGGCCGGCCAATCTTTACCTGGGATGATTCCCTAGCACATGATATAGAGCACTACACCAACAAAAGTCGAGCCTACTGGAGATCCAGAGGGCCAAACAGGCCTATTAAAAAAAACAGCCGAAAAAATATACAAGAGACCAGAAACCGACACTGAAACGGAACCGGAAGACAACAACGCATGAAGGAGGAGAAAAAAAAAATAAAGAGGAAAAGAAAAAGGAAGCACCAGGAAACAACCTGCCGGAGTAATTAGTAAAACGCAGTCCTAACTTCCTCTTCGTATTTATTACACACCAATTATAGTATCTATCTTCCCTCATTCGGGCCACGATGCTAGTATTCGGGTCTGATCTATCCTCCCCACACCCTATCCGACTGCAAAAGCCCCAAACACTCCCTACCTGTAACTTCGGCTCCCCGGTGTCTCGGACAGGAGTGGCAGTTGCTGACATCGGGTGGCAAGCGACAGCGAGGCTGTACGAGAGGGCCTAGGTACCCACGAGGTCCCTACGAGACCTGGTCCCTGGACGGAGGATGTTAAGGTTCCTATACACCCTCGTCCTACAGTTCGCGTAGTGACACTGTGGGCACCTGAGCCCCCCTGTTAAACCGACCTGTTTCTACCTCTTTGATGGTGGTAAACGACTCTGCGTCCTTGCAGCAGAACTGCTGGCTGGGTGTAGTCATCGGAACGGAACGGAACGGAACGGTGAAGGATGGGGTTGATTGTACCAGGGGTCAATTGTAACTTTATGGGATTCGTAATTGTTAAATTATTCGATATTTTTGTTGTATTGAGGTGTTGTTATTGCTTGAGAGGTGTGCTTGGGCACCCTTAAGTTACTTTTATAATAACTCGTCACAATATGTTTCAAAAACTTGGAGAATATTATTTTTTCTATAGTTCATTTCATGCTCGCTTTGTCTAATCTAAATACGAGTCTCTATGTTTAAGACTGATGTAACGTAACAGACTGATTCGTCTTAAGAAATTAACAATAAATACTGCTGAATTAGTCCATTATTTTGGGTTTTATTTACCTGTGTTTTTCTGGTACAATTGACCCTTACTGGGGGTCAATTGTAACACAAGGATTTCATGAACAAAAACTCAATTTGCACCATTCTAATGCGATCAAATGAAAATTATTTTCTAGATTCGAATAGCCAATTAGACTAGAATGTTATATCCTAAGCGATTTTTACGTGGTAGCTTTAGATTCTGAGATACATAAACATGATGTTTTCATTATTTTATAAATTGTGCTTCGGGGCAAATTAAGGAATAAACATGGCACTTATTCTAAAGATACATTGGCACTTTATAAAAAAAAGGAAAAAATAACGGGAATTTTATCAAATGTAATCGCAGCGAATGCCAGGCGACCGCGGACACATTTAATCTTTGCCTCGGGTAGTAGGAGCGCGGCGCGGGGCGGGGAAGAGCGCAACGCAAGGCACCGCTCAGTCAGTTACTTTGTGAAAATTGTTGTGTGATCGATCTCTGTGTACCAATCTATACAGGGTGGAAAAAACGCACATGGACGGAAACTACCTTAATATTAAAAATAGCCAATTCTACACAAAGAAGAGTTACTTTTATTTTTGTAAACAATTATTACTGCATTTTTGGAATTTGGTTTTAGAGGATAAAATTTCCTTTCACGATGCCCAATTTGTGTTTAGGGCTGGACTTTCTACGGAGGCAGCAGTCCTAGGCCTCAAGCATGATGTCCGACACTATACAGATCGGAAAACGCCTTTTATGCTTGCTTTCTGGACTTGACCAAAGCATTCGATCTAGTGTCCTTCGACTTATTATGGAAAAAAATGTATGAAACGCCCTTGCCTGGAGAGCTTGTCGAACTGTTTAAATATTGGTACGGCAACCAGAGCAACATTATAAAATGGGCGGGCGTGTTGTCTGACCCATACAAATTGGAATGTGGTGTTAGGCAGGGAGGATTGACCTCGCCCAAGTTGTTCTGTTTGTATGTCAATCAGCTGATCGATAAACTCAGCAATACCAGAGCAGGCTGTTTTGTCGGGGGACAGTGTTTTAATAACATCAGCTGTGCTGATGACATGGTGTTGCTGAGCCCATCGGTCTGCCCTCCTTCCTCGTAGTCAAACTATTTTGTCAAACTGGTTTGACTACGAGGAATTATGTTTCCTTGTGGTCAAACTAGTCGAATCATCCACCCTATGTCAATGTTTGGTTAAAAAGTGTATAGTCAACCTTAATAATGACTCATAGATATTCGTTCAAATGTATGTATAATATAAAAATTAATTCCTATCGTACTTTGTTTAGAAAATAACCAACATCTATTTCACCATGTATCAACTCCATTTGAAATTTTGTAATAAAATCATCTCTATATATTTGTTCAAAAATGGCTCTTCGCAAAAATTTGATTCTTTTTCTAATAATGTTTTTAGCAAGCGTGCAACTGTTTTTGGGTGATATTTTTTCATCGTTTTATTCAGCTGAGCATTCCAACTCTCTACTACATTATTAGTGCGATGTCTTTGGCCGTATACGCACCATTGCTTTATAAACCATTCATTTTTTAGCCACGTTTTCTCGAAATATTTAAAATATTTTTGAATTTGTTCAGTATTGGTAGTGTCAAATTTAATGTAACACCACCCTTCCTCAATCCTGTCAATAGGAAGTAAAGCGAGTGCTGAACATAGTCCGACGGCTCTGTTTCCATCTTTGCTCTTGATTTTAATTTTTTTTGCATTCTTCCAATGGCAATTTGTGAAATGATAAAAACACTTTATAATTTGAACATCGGGGAAAATGGTTAAAATAGCATTGCTCGCAGCAGTTTCAAAATCAAAATGAATTTTTTTTGGGGACCACTTGGTTATTCTTGACTGTAACATAGAGAATAAGATGAAGTATGATTCTTCAGTCTTATCGGTCATTAAAGCGTAAGCAACAGGGAGCACGTGCGTTGTAGTTGTTGACGGAGATAAATCAGCATGAATCGTGTATAATTGGGTGAATGGATTTGGGCAGCTGAAGAATGTGCCATCCCCAAAAAACTCTTGTAACTGAACCATTCTTTCCCGATTACTCTCAGAGCAAAAAACTATAATCCGACGTGTTTCGTCAATATAATCAGCCAAGAGAAATGATTGCATATTATCAGGAACTGTTGCCTCTTTGAAGTTACTGAAGCACGTCTTTTTTCGCCTGTTATACAAATCCGTTTTGAGGCTGCCGAACGATGGTAATGTCACTTGATTTTTAACAGACTTCTTTTTTTCTTTATATGCATCCGGAATAGAGACATCGCTGTTGTCAACTACCTCATGTCTTAGTTCATCAATGACTATATCCATCTCATTTTTTCTTTAATCAGCATTACATGTGTGACTATTGCGTTTAACTATGGTTTCGTTCTATGCAAGAAAGAAAATATATTACGAATTAATAAAACGGGAGATAAGTAGACAGAATGGAAATAAAGATATAAATGGTTGCTATATATAGCCATTTAGTATCGTACCTTCAGAGTAATAGACCCCCGACACTTTTCCTTTCTTAGCTGGCTGCAAGCCCAGAAAACGTTTCCATTTTTATATGTACGCCATTTATAGTATTGCCGGCCCTCGAGAAGAAGAACTATGCCACCTTTACTTTTCACATATTTTAGATCCATTTTTAATGAATTATATAAGTACCCAGCTGACGAGACTGTTAAAATTCAAATGATTAATATGACAAGGAAAACATTTTCACGATCGTCGCGAAACCTGACATCTGACATTATTATCTATGACTGTACATACCTAAACTGCATGCATACAGCGTGCTGAAAAGGTGCAATGTCAATGAAGTTTGATCACGAGGAAACATAATTCCTCGTAGTCAAACCAGTTTGACAAAATAGTTTGACTACGAGGAAGGAGGGTCGGTCCCTGCGCCCTTATAATGCTCTTGGACGTGTGTGAGAGCTACGCGGAGTCCCATGGCCTCAGGTACAACGCCATGAAAAGTGAACTACTGATTTTTAAGGCTGGTACAAAAACATACAAAATAGTTCCGCCGGTTGAGCTGGGGGGCGTTCCTGTAAAGATCGTCTCACAGTTCAAGTACCTAGGGCACTGGGTCACCGAGTCGCAGTGGGACAACATGGACGTGGAGCGGGAGCGTAGGGCGCTGGCGGTCAGGAGCGATATCAAAGCATACGGTCAGTCATTCTACACTTGCAGCCTGTGGTTCAATTATTCTAACAAGGCCTACAGCGCCTTACGCGTCCAATACAACAACGCATTCAGGATACTGTTGGGGCTTCCGCGCTACTGCAGTGCGTCAGAGATGTTTGCGGAGGCTCGCACGGACGACTTTCACGCGATCATGCGCAAGCGAGTCGCATCCCTGATGCGGCGCGTGCGCGGCAACTCCAACGGCTTCCTGGCCACGGTGGCTGAAAGGTTGAATAGCCCGATCCTCGCCTTCTCTCTCTCTCTCTCTTCGAGCAGACAGGCACAAGCCTAGGGCCGACTATGAAGAATGTTAGGGATTTAAATTATTTATTTTGAAATTAACATTAGCACATTACTACTAACATACTTTTTAAGTTTTTACTAACACATTATGGATTGCGTAATCTGAAATAACTGATTATTATTATTATTATTAACCGGTAATCGAACTATATACACGACATATAAAAAGCGACATGTCATGTCATATCTTAATTCCACATTATGAAAACCTCGTATAAAAGCGGACCTTACATTCGAGGTTTCCACCATGAGGAATGATCACTCGATAGTTATTTTCCCAATAGTTTTATAGCTAACGGCACCCTCGAACTACACCTTCAAAGGCCTCGCTAGGCTGCGTTAGATTCAAAAGGCAGTGAATATACTTCAGAAAGCACAAATAATGATGACATTATTATTGATCACATTGTCCGCTTAAATATTTGATGGTGACTATACCGTTTGTATATTGATACTTACTTTGATTATTGACGATCAGAACTCAAAATTTATTTTTTCTTGATTATTGCATTCCTTGAACCTACTTTTTTTTTCGTTAAAACTTGTATCCTATTAATATGATAAATGCGAAAGTTTGTGTGTTAGTTTGTTACTCCTTCACGCTGCAACGGCCAGATGGATTTGGATGAAATTAGAAATGGAGATAGCTTAATAAAAGTTCGAAAGGAAATAATAATAACCGATATCTACAGAAGCATAAATTAATAAGTACAGTCTCGGAAAGGGAATGTTAAGCAGGTTGACATCATTCTCAATTTTGGAACTTAACACCTAGCCTAATTTTCATCTTTCATAAATAACAATAATCGAAAACTACAGAAGCTATAAAATATAAATTAAGTAATAAGTACAGTCTCGGAAAGGGAATGTTAAGGAGGTTGACATCATTCTTTGCCGTGTTTTAATATATTTGAATTTAGAAATGTCACCAAATGAAATGTAATTAGCCGAGTGTCATCACGTCATCAGAAATATATCACACGGCAAAATTGGGAATGATGTCGACCTGCTTAAAAATGCCTTTCCGTGACGGTACAATATTTAAGCACCGGATTCCGAGTCACGAACAGAAGCAGAGGTTTTAACCTCGTGCCTAACAGGGGTCCTTTTTATGTTATGTATTTTTGAAACTTTAAGATGACAATACTTAGGGCTTAGCTTACTTTGTTTCTTATGGCATTTCCAAAACAAGGATTTAGGCACGAGGGTCAAAACCCCAGACATTTACATATAAACCCTGTTATTCATAAAGCAAGTCCCACCGTAGCTAAAGTGTGTTCAAAATACGTTTTGTCCTCGTCATTCATGGATACATTCGAATAAGAGACAAAGTGACAATGCATATTTTAACTAAAAAAGGTTTATTGTGCAATTATGAATAAGAGGGTAAAATCCAAGAATATTTATCCATGCCTCAAGAACCTACTTTTGCCCATACTTCAAGAACCGTGCGTCATCGGTCTGTTTACGCGTGAGTCTGCTTCTGTGGCTTTATTGCTCTATGGTAATAAGTAATTTACAAACATACAGAAAACTGCATGATCCCGATAAGAATGCCCATTTTTTATGGGGTGTAAATTTAAAGTAAATCAAATGAATACGATTGTGACGATTTTCAATTGTTTCAAAATTTCCCGCGAAGTACGAGGGGTGATCCATAAGTTTTGAGAATCAGTAAGAACCATCTGCATAATGATATTCTTTTAATGTGGACTATACCATGGCACTAATGAAACTTAAATTAGAGAAAAAAAAAACATTATTCATTTCTTTACCTGTGATAGCTAAACAAAAAACATCTGTATTAACAATTTTTCTGTTATGTAATGTATTAGCGTACTACAATAAAACTTCTAACTTAAGCGGAACCTTGTATTTCTTCAAGATAAAAGCATTTCTTAACAAAACAATAATGCGCCAAAAAAGAACTCTCTGACAACTTAACTTTTTTTTATTGACGTTTGACATCTGTCAAACGTTCAGGAACAGGAATTACGACTAACAATGCTAATTAAAACAGAGTTTTGTGAGATCCAAAAAGTTACATTTATAATTAGTTTAATCTTAATAATATCTAACATTCGGCCAACCTAACCATCCAAGTTTGTCCTCAAACTAAATGGCATCAAAACATCTTATTGGCATTTCATCCCTCACCATATCAGCGAATAATATGGTCGTGTGAAACTTCCCAATCTGATGGTACTGTATCAACAATTTAACGGTTAAATTTTAACCCATCGATCTGGGCCTACCTCACTTTCAATTTACATAACGGTATTGCATCGAGGACTTCACCCATCAATCTGAGCCACCCTCGCCTTCCAATCACCCGTAACAGATCGCAACGAGAACTTCGCCCATTAATCTAGGCCACTCTCGCCTTCCGATTACCCACAACAGACCGCAACGAGGACTTCACCCATCAATCTGAGCCACCCTCGCCTTCCAGTCATACTAATCAGATCGCAACGAAGACTTCGCCATCAATTGGACCACCTTCGTCTTGCAGTCAACTTTGTGGCATTGCATCGAGAACTTCACCCATAAATCTGGGTCATGCTCGCCTTCCAATGACCCGAATCAAAACTCTTCATCTAAGAAAAATACATAAACAATACAGCGTTCGGCCGACCTGACCCTATAAGTTTGTCCCCAAACTCATATTTGTAGTAATCATAATCACTATCAACTTCTTATTATACTAATTAACAATCACATATTTCAACATGACACTCATGGCAGTATCAAACTTTCCAAAAACAAAATATTATTCTAATACTGTATCGAGGACTTCACCCATCCATCAAAATTTAACCAGGTCACCCTCGCCTTACAGTAACATTGCACTCCCACATTGACAAGTAACAATGATAATTATGACAATCCGTTAGATAGAACCTAAGCAATTTTTTTTTCTATTTAATTAAATCAAATTATTTAATGAAACTACTGACTCATCGCCAGAACTATCACTTTCTCTATCAGCAACCGTAATCCATGGTTGTATACGATCAGCTGCCCAGATATTTCTATATTTTCCCCTCGTAATATTATTACCTAGTATATTACTTACTTCGTAACGATCATTGCCTAATACTTGACTGATTTTGAAAGGACCTGAATACTTTGGTAACAACTTTCGACTTTTGCCATCGTTCGCAGGTTTATTTTTCAATATTTTGACTAAATCTCCCACGTTATATGATTTAGCAATTTTTCTCGTTCTATCAAATCTTAGGCGTTGATTTGCTTGATCTTTAGCAATATGGTCATTTATTTCCTTCCTAATATTATTCGCATCCTTATTATTTCGACGTGTCTCTACTATAGCTTCCTCTAATACTCCTTCACCCCTATTTAAAGGTCGTTTACCAAATAGAGCTTCAGCGGGGGTTTTCCCTATGCCCTTATTTAGGGTATTGTTGAGCCCCCATTGTATCTTACCCAGTTCAAGATCCCATTTGGTCTCACCCAAACGGTCAGTATAAGCTCTAAGACTATCTAAAACTGTTCGATTGTAGCGTTCTACTTGACCGTTTGCGCGAGGCGAAGAGACCGCATTTAGCACATGTATCACCTCGCATTCTTTACAAAACCGACTAAATGCAGCTGAGGTGAAACTCGTGCCTCTGTCTGATATTATGCGGCTTGGATGCCCAAAAGTATAAAACACGTCCTTTAGTGCTTTGATAGTAGGACCCGATTTCGTATTTCTTACTGGTTTAATGATGCAAAACTTCGAATACCCATCTACAATTAAAAGCAGATACTGATTCCCAGATCCACTTTTAACAAAAGGACCCAGGTGATCGACATGGATCGTGTGAAATGGGATATCCGTCTTAGGTATGCTGTGCAGGTATCCCTCTTTGGGACCAGCGGATTCCTTTCCAAAAGCGCAATGTAAACACGACTTTACATATTTAGAAATAAACTTTTTCATTTTCGGAAACCAAAATCCTGTTTTATTTTTTCTAGTGTTTTCTCTGTCGAAAAGTGACCTATTTCGTCGTGATTACGTTGGCAAATCTGCCACCTGGCACCCTTGGGAACTACCCATTTCAGATCCTTTCCTACTTTCCGGTACACACGGTTATTTTTTATTACGTAATTTTGTTTTATATCCACCAATTCTTTATACTGTGGGTCTTCAAGAACTGATCGTATATGTATATTTTTTTTTGATTATCTACGAAACTTGGCACCCATTTAGATCTCAATTCTTTTGTCGGTGAAGTCGATAACAATATGCATCGCATATTCTTAAAATATTGACCTTGGCTCCCATTTTCACATTTATGTTTTTGATAGTAGGATATTATAAAACAAAGTCGCTTCCCGCTGTCTGTCTGTCCCTATGTATGCTTAGATCTTTAAAACTACATAACAGATTTTGATGCCGTTTTTTTTAACCGACTTCAAAAAAGGAGGAGGTTATACGTTCCACTGTATGTTTTTTTTTTTTTTTTTTATGTATGTTCACCGATTACTCCGTCAATTGTCGACCGATTTTAAATTTTTTTTTTTGGTTTGATAGAGTATACTTCCGAGGTGGTCCCATTGTCACCAAATCTGTATCTGATGAGGGGATCAGTGAGGAATTGAGGGAACTCCTCAAATATTGTAGGCAAACATATAGCGATTTTAGTATTTTTAGTAACAAGTCCAGCATTTGCATTCAGAAAGTATCATTTGGTGTGGTGGAACTGATGATGAAGACCACAGATGGCCACCGGAACTCCTCAATGGTACCGATTTCAAGGGTGGCGATAAGATATCTCGATTAAGATAGTTGAGCGACTACCTACAACGAATAATATTTACTTGTTGAAATATGACTATGACTTTCCCGCGGCGTTGCTTGCGGCGCGCTTGATATAAGTTAAAGTTTCATTTTAACTAAGAAGTGGGACTACGTAACAGCGTATTATGATCACTAAAAAGTATAAAATAAAACAAATGTTTTAAAAAACAAAAAACCGCCTTCAAAAACGCAAAAAATAACTTCTTTAAAATTGTAGGCACCTAATAGGTTAGTCCAACTGAAGTCGGCGACCACAACATTTTCAACAAAAAGCCGACATCAGTTGGACTAACCTATTAGGTGCCCACAATTTTAAAGAAGTTATTTTTTGCGTTTTTGGAGGCGGTTTTTTGTTTTTTAAAACATTTTTAATAGATAGAGTGATTCAAGAGGAAGGTTTAAATGTATAATACATGCATAATATGGTAGATAAACACTGATCATTTTAGAGGTTTTTAATGCGATGTCGTAAATAAACACATTTTTTGCGCTTACATTGCAAACGCTGGCTAAACCTTGAGAGATATATCAAAATAATGTATTGAAGGATTGTAGTTCTTTAAAAAACCTAAAGAAAAGTCCGCGTTGGCATATGTCTATCTCATAGGGTTGACTCACATTAACCATTTTTAATTTAAAATTTTATTAAAAAATATTAGGTTATTTGCGAAGCTTTTTTCTCCAATTCAGTATATATTCTTATCCAGATAAATACGTTAGTCACCTTGGGCATTTAATGTAGATTAAAATTGTCCTTTAGGTACACCATATTATTTAAATAAATACTTTAGAAGATATGGCAGATGCAAAATTACGCGCAACCTAAATCTGTATATCGAAACGCTTGGCCGCCGGCCCTATCCGCGCTTCGCCCTTTAGTACCGACAGCCTACAGCATCCCACAAGCGGCCTGCACACGTAGAGTTCGGACCGCGGGAAACGCCACGCGCCATTCGAATCTTCGAATGCGCCGAACCGTACGTGTAAATGCAACTGTAATAGTAAAATAGTAAAAAACCTACGATTTGGCGGGTGGCATTTCCCGCGGTCCAAACTGTGCCGTGTAAAGGCCGCTTACTATCAAACATTTTGGCATCCGATCCGTATGAAAACTTCAATAATGTAACCCAAGGTGTGAAAAATATACCAAAAAAAAATCCTAATATCGCGTACGCTGCGGAAACTATTGACAATAGAGCAATGTGATGTACTACCTACAGTTTTATAGAAGACATCAATTCCTACAAAAAAGTTCGTAATATTATATGTCTAACTATTACAGTTATGTCACAATAACTACTTTTTCATGTTAAGATATGTAATAGTAACGCCGGTACTAACTAGGCCCCATTATTCGTACTTTGGTATTAATCCTTATCCAAAATAAATCACTTCGTTTTCACGGCTATATCAGTACCAATGAGTCAGCTAGCATCAAAGAGTCTATGTACATATCTACATAGGTATATTAAAGGGCCCTGCATACGTAACGTGATCAGGACGTGGACGGGACGGGGACGGAACGTGGTTGCATACATTTTTGGTTTTCCCGTCCCGTACGTGCAATCGTTACGTATGCACATTCCGATACCTTTTCTATGAAACGATATTGTCGTCTCTTCCCGTCCCCGTCCCGTCCGTGTAAAATCACGTTACGTATGCAGCGCCCTTAAATCAGCGCCTCTATTCTAGGCAGTAAAACAATATCGTATTTGACCTGTTACTCACTCGGCCGCCATTACTGTCAAGTAAATAAAAGCTATCAAAACTTTAACAATACGATAACAGGTCAAACACGACATGGTTTTTACCGTCTTGAATAGTTGGCCTGTTTCAAAGATGGGTAGGTAGAGACCACTTCTTTCTTTTCACTTTCAAGAGTGTATGTGATGATGAGAAATCTATTACTTGAGTATCTAAACATTTAATTAAACTTAACCGAAACCATGCATCTCTTCTCTAATCTCTTCTCTAAATAGCAAACATTATTAAAGTCGCTTCGCGCCTGTCTGCCTGTTTCTCCGCTAACTCCTTCTAAACCACGCAACGGATTATGATACGGTTTTCACTGTCATTTAGGGAATTTATTCTTGATGGTTTATATGTACATTTCATTCTAATTAAGTTTTAATATAGTTGAGAAAACTCAATGTTTTCCTACCAAGTCGTCAAAAATCGTTTTTCGGGCCCTAAGATAGCTTACGCTAGCTAAACCTTAAGAGATGTGTCAAAATAATGTACTGAAGAATCGTAGTTCTCTAAAAAACCTAGAGAAAAGTCCTGGATGGCATATGTCTATCTCCTAAGATTGACTCACAGTAACCATTTTTATGTTTATGATTTTATTTTATAATAATATGTTATTAGCGAAGCTATTCTGTCCGATTCAGTATTTAACCTTATCCAGATGAATACGTTGGTTACCTTAGGCATTTAATGTAGGTTAGTATTGTCCCGTACAATATATGTAGGAATGGAATGTAAGGATGAACGTGAAACGGAACATAGAAAGGGACGGTATGAGTGTAAGAGCGAGATGGGGTTTGTTCTCTTGTTTTTCCAGCAATGGCCGCGCCTAGTAGGCTTTGTAAGTTTTCTCTCGAAATAAACTAGTTTGTCAAGATATATCCGTGTTATTTCAAGCCCTCAGTCCCACATTCGGGGGCTCGTCCGGGATTGAGCACAAGAAATGAGCGGATGCACGAAAATATACGACCACATGTACCGGCTTGCGTAGTGGCGCAGACACGAAGATTTACCTGATTTACTCACGATTTTACGAAGATCGAAACGATTACGAGGAACGATGCCTGATCCGATGGAAAAAGATGATGGCAGCACGAGAAAGGGCCAAGACGACGCGGCGTCCGCACGCGGCATGCTGTACCTCAGCAAGTCCTTGATACCGAAGTTCAGCGGACAGGACAAAGTATACACGGTTTCTATGTGGATAGACGATATTGATGATAATGGAGGAATACTTGACTGGACCCCAATACAGCGACTAATGGTTACGCGGCGTTCTTTGACCGGCACCGCTGCATTATGGTTACGATCAGAGACGTTTTCATCTTGGGACAGCTTGAAAGGAGCTATCAAGAAATAATTTCCTGGTAATATAGACAGTAAGACAATACACGAAACATGATGAGCACCAAGCGTAAAGAAGAAAATGAGTCATGTTTGGACTATATGTTTACCATGAAGGCGCTCGAGAAACGCGGTAAAATGGCCGATTATGTTGCAATCAAATACATAGTTGACGGCATAATATACTTAGGCACTGGTCCCACCGCCGGCGAGTAAGCGATGAACTATCGGCGATTTTCTTGCCCAAGAAACGAACAAAACATAATCGCTCCCGTGTAAATAAAAGAGAGAGATATAAATTTTAGGTTAGTTAGGGAAACATAGAAAAAGTGCAGGAAGGCCTTTGCCCAGTAGTGGGACACATCAGGCTCTAAATAAAATAATAACAAATATGATAGTTGTTTCGGCAAACGGTCTTATAGCGAAGAGTCTCTACCAACACCTCAAGAGACTCTCGCTAGATGGCTGGATCAATGGCCAGATACAAAAGGCACTCCTCGACACGGCACGCATTGTGAGGCGGTTCCTCTCTCTGCAGCCCTAACCACCGGTAGCTTGAGCTCTGCCCCGCTGCCGGCGGCACTCGTAGGTTAGGTTTTTTATAATGTTTATTTTTTGTGTTAGTATTGTTACTTTACTTTTATATTTAATACTTATTGTTAAAAACCTAATTTACAGAAAATTTTATAAATATCTGAGAATAATAATAATATATTCCGTATGTACCTATAAATTGTAAAATTACATAGCGTGCGAGAGTCGTTATTACATAGCCGTTGCTAATATGAGGTCGCTTAG
The DNA here is from genome assembly GCA_946894065.1 of Acleris literana. Taxonomy (NCBI): domain Eukaryota; kingdom Metazoa; phylum Arthropoda; class Insecta; order Lepidoptera; family Tortricidae; genus Acleris; species Acleris literana. The sequence goes on from OX335668.1 coordinate 49,137,429, forward strand.
AGTTGGCAAGTCGCCAACGGCTGCCGGTGTAACACCTTGGACATACAAGGAGCAAATCGAGTGTGCAGGACAATAACTGGACCATTGCCCGAAATTCATGAAATTAGACTCTACTTATATTATAATAGCGGATGCACAGACAGCTAATCAATATATTTCGCAATGAGCGCGAGTACATAGAAGAAGAAGAAGAAGAAATACATTTATTCACCAACCATAAAACACACAAATATACAAATGATTCAAGAAAACGATGAAGGTAACAGACACAGCACGCAAATGTGTGTCCTCGCGGCAGTGAAATGGACACTGGCTCAGCAAAATGCTGAGGTGTCAGACACCTACAGCGCTGATTTTCAGCCAATACCGGCAGTGACTCACGGGACGCTGTACAAACATACTATACTATACGTGTAAACTACTTACATAATACTTAGTTATTATAGCAGAAAAATAAATGGGAATATAATAATTAAAAATAAAACGCATACATAAATTCCGATATACAGCCTTGATAAAACTGAAAATGAATTAAAAGGTCAATTTAAAAGCAGTTGGTTGAATTAATGATGAGTGTAGGTAAGTGCTGGATGAGGGTTAGGATTTCTGGAGTGTCAACAAATAACCCTTAAGCTTGCGCTTAAAGGTGTACCTGCTAGACACTCCTTGGATAGGAGGAGGGAGATCATTCTAGCACTTGGACGCCGCAAACCTGAAACTACCTCTGAAAGCCGCAGTGCGGTGTATAGGCACGATGGCGATTGCCTTATACCTGCGCGCACTTCTCGACCATTTGATTCGGTTAAAAAGGTAAGATGGAGTCTCGCTGCGTACAACACCAGAGTGGCGAGGTGCAGGCACCTGCGTGCAGGCATGTTCAATAGGTTTGCGGCGTTCAAGTAGGGAGTGATGTGGGAGCGGGGAGGGACGCGGAAACAAAAACGTGCGCATGCGTTTTGAACACGTTGTATCAACCTCTTAGATCTACCAATAATGCAGCCATCATAGACTACATCACAATAGTTTAATCTAGATAATATAAGCGATTCACAAAGGTCAACACGCAAATCGACACTTAGGTAATCACGCATATTATATAGAACTTTAAGGCGATAGAAGCAGTTGCTCACTACTCTAAGTATGTGGCTCTCAAAGCGCTAATTGCCATCCATAAGAAGGCCAAGGTTATTTGCTTCTACCACCTGTTCTATTGGCTCACCCCTGACGGCAACATCCCTGGTAGTCAGAGCATTCAGAGTATTACGAATTTGATGTCTTGACCCAAAAACCACATATTTCGACTTGCTGGGATTGAGAACTAAGCAGTTCTTCTCCGACCAAGAGGAAATACGATCGAGGTCTTCGTTAATTGCGTTCACGGCGGCTAACGTGTCCGACGGCGCGCTGGAGAAGTAAAGTTGCAAGTCATCCGCGTAAAGATGGTATCTACTGTTCTTTATACTGTGAATAATGTCAGCGCTGTACAATATAAAGAGCAGGGGAACCAAGATCGAACCCTGTGGCACTCCCCTAGTCACAGGACAAGAAGAGGACCACAGAGTACTACCATCCATCCTAAGCAATGCAACTGCCTGCGCACGACCGGACAAGTAGCTGCTAAACCAATTAATCGCAGTGACATCAAACCCGTAATAGGACATCTTAGATAACAGCAAGGGTACGCTAATGCAGTCGAAAGCCCTGGAGAAATCTAAAAGAACCATAATGGTACTTTTACCAGCATCCCGAGCCTCTAGGATATTGTCGACTACATCGAGTAACGCAGTAACTGTCGACCGACCCTTGCGAAAACCCGACTGCAGCTCAGGTAGGATACTGTTCTTCTCCAGGTATTCCGATAGCTGTTCACAAACCACCCTTTCTATTATCTTAGACGTACAAGAAAGGATACTTATAGGGCGGAGTTCGGACAAATTGGCAGGGTTCGGTTTTTTTGGTAACGGTATCACTTGAGCGAGTTTCCAGTCTGTTGGGAAAGTCATAGTCTCAATACTTTTGTTAATGGTGTAGGTCAGTATGTCAGAGGTCCTCGGAAGAGTCATGAGTAGCATGTCAATATCAATCGAGTCGAGTCCTTTCGCGGTCGTTTTAATCGAAGTCATAATTTTTGTGACAGTTCTAGACGTTGTGGGTGAAAGAGTAAAAGTCTTGCTACCGTGCCTACCGAATTCGTAAAAAGTAAGGTCAGATATTGTTACGTCCTGTTTTCCGGGGACGTTGAGGAAATGGCGGTTTATTAAGTCAGGGTCGTCTAAAAGCGTCGGGAGGTCAGTCTGCGTCTGTGAGTCTGGAAGAACCGTGCGCTTCAAGTTTTTCCAGAGAGTCTTTGGCTCAGTAACGTTGTTGATATGGTGTGCAAAGAAGGCCCGTTTCTCGCTATAGATGGCCTCGATGACCAGATGTTTTTTTGAGCATCACTCTTGGACCCCTTGTATTTGGAATGTGCTTCATTCCTGAGACGCATCATAAGCTTGAAATTACTCGTAAGCCATGGTTTGAGGGCCTCCTTTACCACTATTGTCGTTACAGGCGCGTGTTTGTCGAAAAGTCCGAGTAAAAGTCCGTTAAATCGTCGAACCATGTCGCTTACGTCGTCGAGTATAAAAATTTGGTCCCAGTTTATGGCGTCAAGGTCGTCGTTGAAGTCACTCAAGGTAATGTCTTTAAGAGGTCGGTAAGTAATTCGCTTTGGCGTCGGCTTTCGTTTTTATATGTCAAACAAGGCTGTAATGAATGCATGTCGACCTAGATCTGGAATGTGCTTCACGTCTATAGTCACAACGCGAGCGTCAGTGCAAACCAGATCTATGGTCGTCTCGCTGTGATCTGTGAAATTTGTCGGGTCGCTTACATGTTGCGTCAAGTTAACTGTCGTCAAAAATTGTATCAAACATTTAAATTTAGTGTCACTTTTATCCGAATAATTTATATTAAAGTCATCAAGTAAAATCAAGCGGTCAAAACTAAAGAACGAAGTAATTGAGTCAGTAATAGCGTCAAAAAAAGTCTCAACGTTAAGCCAAGGAAAACGGTAAGCGGTTCCAATAATTAAATGTTTACTATTTACATGAATTTTTAGCCATATTTGTTTTATTTACGAGGGCAGCGGGGGGGTGCGGCAGGGTGCGGGCGGTGAGGCCCCGGCGCAGGTAGAATCCCACGCCACCTCGCCGTCCAGCGCGGACGTCGGCTGGCCGAGCGATATGACGTAGTCGGTAGTTGGCCACCACGGGGGCCCGTCCTTCCTCGCCAGCGCGCAGCCAGGTCTCGTTTATGGCCACAATGTCGGCGTCAGTCTCCGTCATTGTCGCAATCAACTCGTCGTGATCCACGAAGAAATCCAACATTAAATAAACCAACTTTGAAACTTTTAAAACGAGGCGTCACAAGTACAAGCATAAACAACGTCAAAATTACAAACGGCTAGCTGTATATGAGTAAGTATTATGCACTTACATAAACATAAAGTGATAATTGTTATAATATGGCGAGTAAATGGCAGTTATAAGCAGTTCTATAACTGTAGTAATAAAAAGTGAAAGCGAAGAGCGATATATGGATATATATATCCATGAATAGACAAAATACATAAAATAAATATTATACTTATAATTTTTATGTTCCAGGTGAGATCACAAGTCGGCAAAAGGATTATTCGTTTCACTCTCGCGATGAGAGACCACAACAAAGACAATACAAACAGGAAGGCCATTAAACTACGGTGAGCTTGTGCTAAATTTTGCGTTACGTGAAACACAATAATAAATAAAAACAATAACAGTAAATACATTTTTTCTAGGACTTCGCAGAACAGGACAAAATAACAACTAGGGCTGAATTTGAGCTGCATCGACGGGCTTAAAAATATCCAAATCGGACAAACGGCGCAAGCGGTGGCTCGGCTGGCCGTCAGCCCGGCGGGCAAAGATCCTGCCATCCCGGGTCCACACGTAGTGCCAGGCGGCGCGGCGCGTGGCCTCGCGGGCCCGGTGGAACAGCTGCCGGTTGGCGCTCGTCAGCCGCTCGTTCACGAAGAACCTTTGCGGTGCGGCGGCCAGGCCCAGGTCCGCAGTGGTGGCGCCGCGGCGCACGCGCGCGCCCTTCAGCAGCTCGTCGTGGACGGCACGGCGCGCCAGGCGCAGCACGAGGGGCCGCGGCCGGCCCGCCTCGCGTGTCCGGCCCACTCGGTGGACGGACACGATGTCACGCACGTCCAGCTCCACCCCCAGTTTGGCGCAGATACGCGTCGCCAAGCCAGCCGGCCTCTCGCCGGGCTCCTCCGGCACGTTAGATACTTGCACGTCATTCGACAGGAGCTCCTGGTCTCGCTCGTGCAGTTCCATTTGGAGGACGGCGATGGCATCTTCCAGTACCCTGGTGGCCGTCGAAACGGTACCCTGCGCGACCGCTTTCTCCACGGCGTCGACTCGGCTCTCCAGAGACTTCACCTTGGCGCTAAAGTCAGCCATACGTGCCCCGACGTCCCAGAAGTCCTGACGGAAATCCTTGAGCCCCTGTCTGACGGCTTGGAGCTCTTCCCTGAAGAGCAAGTGTTAGCTGCCCTACAATATTTTCTCCGGCGGGGGACGCAAACGAAACTAGCTCAACGGTCGCGTGCGTCTGCGCCGGCGTAACGGGCTGAGCGTCAGCGGGACTGGTTGCGACGTGTCGAGCAGCAGTGGGCTGTGTAGCCAGAGGCTTGGCTGCGGTGGACTGGCCCATTAAGCCCCTCACCGGCGTGTCGGCTTGGTTATTTCGCGGCAGACATCTCTTGCACGCCGGACAGCTCCAGTCGCAGGGCACAGCTGCCCCGACCGGGACTCCCACGCAGGCACAGTGATAAAAAGTGCTGCATTTAGTGCACGCCACAGTACCTGTACGTTTTGTGGGCTTTGAACAGGCCGAGCACTTATTAATTGCAGACATTGTTGATGTTGAAATTCTTTTTTTTTGTGTGTGTGTACTTTGCAACTTCGGTCGTCGTCACTCTTATGTTTACAGCTGTTTTAATTTTATTCACTGCACTAAATTACTCGCGAGCAATAAATGTTAACATTTAAACCGCTCCTAATAAATTTAGTTCACTATCACAGCCAGGGAAGCACTTGTTTTATTTAAATTAACAAGGAACGAACGTTAGCGTGTACGCTGTACTACGAACGTCCGTGACGTCACTTCTGACATACTGTAGTGGACGGTGTACAAAGCTAATATTGATAGAAAACCGCAGATCACTGTACAGGATATATAATAGCTATTTTGTATAAGGGTACTTTAAGTTAAAACAATCATTTTGAACGGTAGTTCTTTAAATTATTCCCATGGCGGGGCAGTAATGACTTCATAATTTTTTGCATGGGAAAGATATTTTTTTCAGAAATCTGTCGTGTGTAGTATCAAATAAAAGAGCGCAGCACAGTCGAGTGCAGTCTATTAATACAGTTCTTAGAGTATTACATTACATAAGTGCATCGGAGCCGAGATATTTAAATATTCATACTTGGGCGTACTTTTGTACTAAAAACTGAATACTTAAATCTTTAAAATCTCCGCTTCGATATTATTTAACGTCATAAATTATATATATGTAAGCTCCTCCTCATCTTTGGGTAAAGAGAGAGCGTCACGATGGTCGAACTTAGGTGTAGGCGAGGATAGTCGGGCAAGGAGAACCAAACGCCTTTTCTAGATGTTTCACAAATTTCTTGTTTAATTATCAAAATACAGTCAGTTAATAAGAAATCCGCCTGACGACGTTCCAGGGGCACAGGGTGCCAAGGCCAAATACCAAACTATCACGCTCGCGGCGTACCATGTTTCACGACCCAGTTTTACCAGCGAAGTCTAGAACAAGAGTGTCAAACATGGCGACGCACGTCAGGGATCCTACTCCCAACACCACAGCAGTGCTAATGGATACTCCGTTCCTTTCACTCGCCAATCATACCGAAGTCGAGGGAAAGTGACGGAGCAAGCGTAACGTTCGAACTATGAAAGTAGAGGCCCAGTGCCCTAGTTACGTCAGAGTGAGCAGGACCATAACATAACTAAACAGTATGTCTACTCGCTCTCAAACCACACGTGCCGTCACGGCCGTTCTGACATTTCGCGCGTCCCTGCGCGAACTCTTCTCTCCAAACTCTCTATGCCTGTAAGTGACGCCTAAGATTTGATCTGTGAAAAGCATACACAAATAATAGCAAGTCCTCTTATGCGCTCGTCCTTTCCTGACATAATTATCATCTTTTTCATCATTCCCATCATTTTCATCATTATGTGAAAGGTCACCAATAACTTGTGTTCAATGAGCTCCAAAAAAAGAAGACCAATCCGAAGCAAACGACAGACAGGCCAACAACCACTCTTTGGTCGTCGCCTATCAAATCACTCACCAACACGCCTGTCAGGCCGGACAACCCTTCATTGGCCGCCGCCCGACGAACCACTCGCAGTACCCGGATTCGACAGCCACTGTCAACCGGCGTACCAATCTGACAATCACTCAATGTCACTCTGGATTTGGCGACACTCTCAATGGAACCAAACCAGCAGCCCGCATTGGCCGACCACTCCCTGCCGCCAACCAGCTGATCCCGAATCGGACAACCACTTAATGTCCTTGGTTTGAATAAGCACTCAATGGCTCCAAACCAACAACCCGGATTGGGCAACCATTCCTTGGCTCCCAACCGGCTGAGCTCGAATTGAGCAGCCATTCCTTGGCTCCCAACCATCTAAACAATTATAGTGCAGCAGCCTGGATCAGACAACCGCTCATTGGCTTCCTCACCAGCCACACACTACAACTCCACCACTCATTGGCGCATAAAGATCACCTCTCATTGGTGTTCTTCCACTCATCACTATGACACAAATATATATAGTCACAAACATTAGCATAAATGATGAGAGTTCGACAGAGCCGGCGATCAAAGTGCGAGGACCATTAGCGTATCACTGTCATCAGCAGCTGACACATCGGCATCAACCGACAATGAACCGCCGTCTCGGCCTCCGACTCATAAAATTACTGTAACAGCTACATCAACTAAATCTAGCAATCATCTGGAAAAAACGCATAAACTCTCATTACCGTATTTATAGAAGTCTACTTGAATAATTCCTTTTTGAAAGTCATAATTATAATTCTCCAAATTAAATTGACTACGTAGTTTTCATTAGTTACGCTCGATACTTTATGTCTAACCGCGATCAAAACGCGCCTCATTATTTACTCAAAAGCCACAACCTTTTTGAGACATTAAAATACTGGCCGGAAAAATTAATATATGGCTGTCATAAAGTCACATTCGTTGACATGACATCATATTATAAGTCACTGGAAGTTGCTAAAAATTAAATCAACAAATAATTTAAACTTAATCGATCACGATGTTCACAATTCATTCCTCTGGTGATAGTGTAATTGTGACGAAATCGAGTCATCGTCGTGTTGCAATAGCTCGCAAAAAGATATATAATATGCTGTTGTTGGACTCCGTTCCAACGTCCTTCGGCTAGTAAAAATATAAGCGCTGATACAATACAAAATATTCGGATAGCTCCTGGACGACTGCCTCTCCACTGCCTCTCCCGCCGCGCCGCGGTCGCACCACAATGCCTAAATGATGTGATTCAACAGTCTCTTCTGTCTGTCTTCAATCGAAGTGCCCGTTGATGACATGAGAACTGAAAGAACAATACTACAATGTAGCTTACACTGGGATATCGTTTCCTTTCAGCAGCTAGACCGCAAGATCTCTTTCTGATACATTTTATGAATAAAGAAATATGTTTTACTTTTCTCAGTATTTCTTTGTAATTTTAAGATTGTAACAAACGAATTTCTGTCTGTTATTTACAACTCCATTAAGTCCGGATTTATTTATAAATTTGGGGTTGATGGTTTTACAAATGGTAACTGAAATTCGGATTTCAAGAAAAAACATTCTTTAAGAACAGACTGGTTTTCTAATTATTCCTTGGATAAGAAATAAGCTTAGAATTTGCAATAAAGGTTCTACGCCGCCTTTTACTTTGCATTCAATGGGACTAAAGCGCAATACACAGTATCCAGAAACATGTCTACCTCTACTGGTCATGCTGACCCACTAAGAACGGCAATGGAACGGTCTCACCCGGAAATGTGCACTCCTTCAAGTTCGCAGGTGTGTAGGTACTTCTCTCAACGCCACTGTCAGCGCTTCGATCACCATTTCTGACAGCGCTAACGCTGCAGGCCCATCCTTCCTGAGGTTGTTTTGTTTCGTGGTGGTTAACAAAGCAAGTCATGCTCGAATTCTGGTGAGATCCTCTTGAGTCTTGTAAAGTGTCTTCAGCGGGGCGATGGGCTGCTCGCGTCGCTTCCAGTAGTGTATCTTAAGGCGAGTACCTAATACTGTATGTAGCCATGACAGGGTTACCCGTAGTTACTCAGAGCACTATTCTGTTATCTATTTAGCAATTTTCAAGTGTCATAGGGTGCTCGGCTCGTTTTCTTTTGACTAAAACAATGAACTACACGAACTAAAGTGTGGTCACCGGTTGTCCAACAACATGAGTGTGACACTTGAGTATCCTTATATAGTATGAGTAGTGGCTTCAACACTAAAAGCTTCCTGAGATCATTGCTGTTTGCTTCGCACTCTTATCGTTCAAGGATTGTCATCGCAGCCGTGATTGCATCGTTTTAGTGAACTGCTTGGAATACGTCATAACTGAGATCTGAATGTAACTGTCTTCGACCAAATTGTATTTCCGGTACATCACGTGCATTACTGAAGTACGGCTTGTCACGAATCTCATCAGCATACCTAATCTTCAGGTTCAATTCGTTGTTATATGACCACTGGCGATGGAAATATTCGCTCTAGGTGTGTAGAAGGCTCTGGTGTAAACTGGTAAAAACGATTGTTAGGGGAAAAAATATTGCACTGTCGCTAGGCTTTGTCTTTGGCCAGGTCTGCACATACTACCGCGTCTTCAAATAATAGGAAACTTATCAGACTGCTTGCGGCATACGAGACCCAAAAAACGCATGACAAGTCGTCTGTCAAAAAAAAAAGTCTGGAATCTTCCGTGTCTGCTTTGGCATAATCGGGGTTAAATTTTATGATGATGTCAAGCCATTCTGCTCTTTCGCTCGATATCATGGGTGTGGCTAAAGGTGTCGCCAGCAACTCTGACTGCGAGATCCGAGCATGCATGATTGTTACAAATTTCGCTTTCTAGCTTTTCTCGGTTCCCCTTAAGAGGAAGCCCTTTGTAACCACTTCTGATGTAAGCTCCTCCTCATCTTTAGGTAAAGAGAGAGCGTCACGATGGTCGAACTTAGGTGTAGGCGAGGATAGTCGGGCAAGGAGAACCAAAAGCCTTTTCTAGATGTTTCACAAATTTTTTGTTTAATTATCAAAATACAGTCAGTTAATAAGAAATCCGCCTGACGACGTTCCAGGGGCACAGGGTGCCAAGGCCAAATACCAAACTATCACGCTCGCGGCGTACCATGTTTCACGACCTAGTTTTACCAGCGAAGTCTAGAACAAGAGTGTCAAACATGGCGACGCACGTCCGGGATCCTACTCCCAACACCACAGCAGTGCTAATGGATACTCCGTTCCTTTCACTCGCCAATCATACCGAAGTCGAGGGAAAGTGACGGAGCAAGCGTAACGTTCGAACTATGAAAGTAGAGGCCCAGTGCCCTAGTTACGTCAGAGTGAGCAGGACCATAACATAACTAAACAGTATGTCTACTCGCTCTCAAACCACACGCGCCGTCATATACATATATGTATATATATATATATATATATGTGTATTAAGAGGTCCTCTAAATAAATATGTAAAAATCATACGTGGCCGCTGAAAAAAATAATGACAATATTCATCAAACAAATTTACCCAATGCTCTTTGTTTAAGATTGACCACTTATATTTATTCATATACAGTACGGTCATCTTAAAACGGTATTCACTCAACGACAAATGACCACCTTGTAGGAATACAATGGGGGTAATATAATAAGCACTTTTAAAAAGTATTTAGTTTAACCTAAAAACTTTAAAATTTAATCATATAAATAAAAGTTGAAATCAAAGCGTTAAGTTTTTAAATTTAATCAAAATTCTTGCTGTGCCACTGACTTAACAGCGATAATTTGACGCGGAGGCTCCGGATTGTCGTGTTTCTTCACAGCGTTCAAAGCTTTCTACTCACATATTATCCACATAATATAACTGATACTCTCAACTACGTGCAAGCTGTAAACAAGCGCCCCTACCGCCTTATGTCACGTCGAGTGGGTACTGTCTGCCTGCGGCATCGCTGCCGCAGCACTCAGCTGCCTCGTTCGTGTTAAATAGGATAGGAACTTACTGATGAAAAACGTAATAATAGTTTACGTGACGGTTGAGTAATGCCAATTACGCAGAGTCGCGTACAATTATATTTTATCTATACCCATATTGCAAATACTCTATGACGCGCTCGGGAACTGTGGGTTATGATTTGCATGCATGTCAATGGGTAGATTTTTAGATGTCCCAAGGCTTTAAAAAAAAGGCAGTGAACAATCTACGCGAAACATATTTTTTATACATTAAAAAGGATAAAATACATCGAGGCATAGCATTATAAACACTGCTGCTTTAAAAAATAGCTGGTTTTTTTTTTACGAAAATTCAGACTACTAGGAGCAGTATGTCTGTGAGGCCTGTCCCACTCGCGGTTTTCTCCAAACAAATTGATATAACTTTTCTTATAGGCAGCTTATTAATAAATAAGTTATACAGGGTGCCCAGTAAATAATGGACAAGGTTCTATCCATCGACAGGGCACCTTAGGCTGGTCCCTAAAAAGGACTTATAGGTTTAGTAAAAGTTGCCTGGTTTTCAAGATAATCGAACTTTTCTATTTTCTTAATAAATGGCACCTTACTTCAATTTAATGTCCGCCTCGGCCATAAATAATAGTTCATTATTGCCTAGGCGTGGAAGTAGGCAATTGCGGGCCGAGTATTGTTTTAAACGGACGAGCTTGCAAGTCCGTTTAAAAATACGAAGTATTTTATTACTTACACATTTAGGGAACTTAAACGAAACAAATCGAACCATCTATTAAGATACTTTATTAATAAGACAACTTGCGAGTAATGTACGAGTATGTTATGTAAAGTAAAATAAAACAAGTGAAGAACAGGTGCGTCTTGCAGATTGATGAACGTGGAGATTTTTGAAGGAATGAAGAAGTCCTCATCATTTTTTACAAAATTTAATGCATTTTATAACAAATTACATCTCCGCGAGCAGGTAAAAATGCGTGGAGGGGTCGCCGCTACGTCATCCGCGGTCCATCACTGCGTGTGCATGTGTGTGTACGTGTGTGTCACACATATGCCGCGCGTTAACATATTGGCTCCCCAGGGCTGCAGTCCTGGTCTTCTACTGGTAGCGGGCAGAGTCTGTTCAAGACACGTCGGACGGTTCCTGACGTGGTGAGTACGTCAGCGACGTGGGTTACGCCGTCGGAGCCGGGGTAGAGGCGAGTCACGCGTCCTAGATCCATTGGTTGGGAGGCAGCCGGTCGTCCTTCACAAGCACCATTTCGCCTAGTTTAAGTTGTCCTCCGTCCTTGTTCCACTTCTGACAAGTTTGGAGTTCTGTAACGTACTCTGTGTAGAACCCTCTCCAGAAATGATTTTTCAGTTGCTGCGTTCTCATGTATCGTGAGAGTGTATGGGGAGCAGTTGTTTCTTTGACCTGAGGAGATATGAGTGTCGCTACCGTTCGTCCAATTAAGAAGTGGGAAGGAGTTAGAGCCGCAAGATCCAAAGGATCTGAAGATAAGAGAGTGAGAGGTCTTGAGTTCAAGATTCCTTGAATTTCTACCAAAACCGTGTTTAGCTCTCCGTAAGTTAAGTTAGCAGAGGCTACAGTACTTTTAAAATGGTATTTGACGGATCTTACTGCACTCTCTGCCAAACGTTGAAATGAGGACTTTACGCTGGCGAAAAGCGAAAGTTTATTGACATGCTTGAGGCATGTTCACTAATGCTATTTGAATTTAGTTTTAAAAAGTTTGAAAGATCACTGCACGCGCCTAAAAACACCTCCCGTTATCCGAGAAAATGTCCATCGCTGCGTGTGCATGTGTGTGTGTGTGCCACACATCTGCCGTGTGTTAACGCAAGTTCTACAGAAAAACTAAAACCGCAGCATTGTTTTAAATATTTTTTACTTCAAATAAACCCAATTCTATAATTATCCGTCACAATTTTTCTTAGCCAAAGCTGCTATGGAGACCGCATGGTCCTTTATATCAAAGCATTTGGACTCTATTCAAAAAGTGTCTTTTAATATGAATTGGTAATTCAATTATATGGATAACGTTTTGGAAATAAATAAAATCTTTAAAAATAAACAAAAAACCCGACAGCAATAAAAACAACTGAAAAGCGAAAAACAAGCTATATAATCTATAGAAAATTGTAAGAGCATGTACTTATTCATATTCTAACAATTTAAATTTAACTTGAATATTGGAAAAGGTGTTCCAGTCATTAGCTCTGGAGGTTAAAATTTTAATGTCGCGAAGCTACAAGTGACAAATTACAAGCGAAACTCTCTTTCTAGCGAAAGGAGTTTATTACTTAACATTTACGTATTTTTTTGACTTTCCTGCAAAATAGTAGCATTAAAGTGTTATAATGTATATATATTTGGAATGAGCTATTTAATAGCTTTCAGTTGATACCCATATTGTTATAATAAAATAAAAATAAAATAATTCCCTGTACATATTTTTTTCCGCGGACGCCATATTGAAATATTATATACCCTATGTCACTTCGGCAATTAAGACGAATCGAATGACACCTCGTATGTTAAAATCCGTCAAGCCGTTTAGGCTGCAGAGCGTGCCCAGAACATACATACATACATACGCTCGAAAAACATAACCCTCCTTCTGACACAGTCGGGTAAAAAAAAGTTCTAAGAGAGACCTATTGACAGGTGGCAGTGCAAATTTTTTGAGAACGACCCACATCTCAAAGCATCTATGGGATTTGCTGCGGCCTTGTGTTGTCTAAATGATAGTTCTACTAAATGTTTGTAAACAAATAATATAAGATGTGTTATTAATGTTAATTTAAGTGAAATTATGTTTGTTTGTTTACAAAACGCAGCACAGGTACCTAGCGTAAAAATTGCATTGTTACAATGCATCACAATGCTTTTGCTTTAGTGGGAGAATATCTTGGCTTTTATTTTCATGTAAGCCCCTATCCTCATCACGAAATCGTGTCACGTATTCAGCCCAAAGAGAATTGCATGAGAATAAATTGCATAGAATAAAGACTTCAGATCTACTCACATACTAAATTTTCATACATAAATACAGTAATCGAGAAAGTTTACCTCCTTAGGTATTAATAGAGTATAGTAATCTGTGGTATTAATAATTAATAATAATTTACGCTTTGTGGTGGGTATTGAAAACGGTTTTTAATTTTAAAAAATGTAGTGTACCGTAAATACATTCAATTTTCGGGTGTTTACAGCATATCACATTTACATACAAGTAGTCCAGTTTTAAATTATACACATAAAGAAAAAAAATCTTAGATGACGCCGTAATGCCGGCCGTAGAGAAGAGAGGAGAGTCTGTCCGGGCGACGGGGGGGACGGCAACGAAAACGAATGAGGATGGTAACCCTGGGGTCACCCTGAAAGGGAGCCTATTCTCATAGGTGATCATATTTTCAAAGGGGAGCCTATCCTACCTGTACCTGACTCGCTATACTATACACTCCCCCTTCAGTACACGAGGACGACCCCATTCATGGACTGGCACGTGCAGAAGTTCGAGGGTGACACCTCCTTCAACCCTATTTGCCAAAGGTTAAACTGGTAAATTGTTTGCTTAGCGGATTTTACCATAGGTACGTATAACGTTGAGTTTTTTATATTTGACTTGAAAAACCCCAAGTTTGAGAACTGGCGCCAATATGTTTTTTGTATTTTTTTAATGGCTGATTACTGGATAGACTGGACTGGATATGATTAAAGGTAAATGGTGTTTCGACACAATTATATCAATATATTATTTACATACCTATAATTTGAATATACTGTGCTGTAGGTAGTTATAATTGTTTATTTTAGTTACAACATACATGATTATGTTAAGTCTTCTCTAACATTGGCAAAAAAGTTTAGTTTTGTTTTTGTAATATTTCAGGTGTTGCCAATTTTAATAGTAAAGGCGTTGGCTTGAAGTGTACGATTCAAGGTGAATATTCATATGTATCGCATACGGTGATATTTCCGGAAACTAATATTCCAAAAAGAACTGATGAAGATTTTCGTTCAAAAAAGTATGGAAATCACTATAAACGGGATTCACCATTGCTTCAATTATCAATCGATATGATTGAGGATTCTCCGGTTGCAGACTCTTTACACCTCATTGATCTTGGCATCATGAAACGATTATTGATAGGATGGAGGGACGGTAATTTTGGTAAATTTTGAAAACTATCACGATAATGAATTTACATTAAAATTAAATTAAAAATAAGCTGCTTATAAAAATACTCTGCCGTACCGTGCTGCGGTAGGCGCTGGCCATTATTGAGCGACTCATATAAAAAGTTATTAAATTAAAACCTATTGAAAAGCAACCCTAATTCTAACTCCAAGGCATTGTAATGGCGTCAAGCCTCAATGCAAATAGTCTAGAAAAAGTCAATGATGGGGCTTTAGATCTTGGAATACTCTTCTTTAAGCCAGCATACATATTTTGATGTTCGATTAAATCTTAAATATACCAAACTAGGAAAGGGCATCAATAATTTACTGAAAATACATATACATAATGTCAAAAACTTACCTCCGCACTATTGTTTTGTCCGTGATCACACGCGGCTCAGTTATTTTGATGTTTTAATAATTTAATAATTATTTTGGTGACAGCTCTAAATACACCTGCACCGTCGCGCGCACAATAAATAAAGTTTAAGTTATTATAGGCACAGTACATCAATAGGTTTTGATAAATGTTTAAAAAACAAAAAACCGCCTTCAAAAAGCAAAAAATAACTTCTTTAAAATGATAGGTAAATAGGTCAGTCCAACTGAAGTCTGCTTTTGGTTAAAATATTGTTGGACGCCGACTTCAGTTTTAAAGAAGTTATTTTTTGCTTTTTGAAGGCGGTTTTTTGTTTTTTTAAACATTTATTTTATTTTATACTTTTTAGTGATCCTATTTATGCTGTTACGTAGCTCCACTTCTAAATACTAATAAGAAACTATAGAACATTTCAAGCTCGCCGCAGACAACGCCGCGGGAATGTCATAGTCATATTTAAACCTAAATGTGCTTCGTCATAGTCGCTCAACTTCCTTTATCGAAATATCTTATCGCCACCCTTGAAATAGGTACCGTTAAGGAGTTCCGGTGGCCATCTGTGGTCTTCATCATCAGTTCCACTTCACCATATAGTACTTTTCAAAAGCAAATGCATGAGTTACAGTGAAAAATACCAAAATCGCTATAGGTGTGCCTATAATATTTGAGGAGTTCTCTTGATTTCTCCATGATCCCATCATCAGATCCTGACGTGGTGACAATGGGACCAACTAGAAAGTATAACCATTCGAACAACGAAAAAATTTTTCAAATCGGTCCAGTGGTCTTCGAGTAATCGGGGAACATACATAAAAAATAAAAAAATAAAATATCCCGACGAATTGAGAACCTCCTCCTTTTTTTGAAGTCGGTTAAAAATATCTTACAAATGATCTCTAATCTGAGATTGATTGGTAGACTAGTAGCACTAATCATAGCGTATCTTAGATAAAATGGAGATTATTCAGCATGATTCAAGACTGTTCTAATGCAATTGTGAGATTTAAGATCCTGAAATTTGTGCCCAAACGCGGTCTACAAAAACATTTCCAGATCATTCTAGGACTAATTTGTAAATGCAGAAGTCTTAGCAAAAACGCATCGGCGACTATTTTGAGAGTAATTTTGCTAGTTGGGAAGTTCTCGATTACTATTGAAAAGGATATGTGTAGGTCAAATGGACGAAATTCCTTCCTAAAGGGGTAATGGGGGGTAAAGCTTGTATGGAAATTTTCTCATTTCTGGACTTAGCATTATGATAATTGGTATATGGTGCGGATTACAAATAAATATAATCTGCGTAGGCAAAGATAAAGAAATAAGAAGTAGCTTTCTACTTATTAGGGGGAAGTTTCTATGCGACTTCCTTATTTCTGGACTTAAAAATATGACTGGTCACAATTTAAAATGATCCGAATGGCGAAAATGGCGAATTCAATGGGGGAGGGGGTTTTTCATACCAAATGTACAACTGAAATGTCGAATTTAATTGATATTTAAAATGATGTGTGAAATAAACTTGCTAATAAGTATGCAGTACCTAACTTAAAGATTACTTATCAGGTTGTGCATAATAAATTCAATAATATTAAGGGGGCGTAATTTTTGTGTGATTACCTAATTATTTACTTAATTATTAAAATATTATGTAGATACATTGCAATCTTCTATCTATCTATATATATAAAAAGCAAAACTGACTCACTGATTTAGATATCAACGCATAGCCCAAACCGCTAGACCTAGGGACTTGAAATTTGGAGGGAGTATTTGTTTGTGGAAGAGTCAGTAGGTATGTTTGTTTTATTGGATGCCCCAGTGTTTGTGAACATTCGTCCTTTTATAATTGCCAAGACTTGCATCGTCGTTGACTACTGCCAATATTTTGTTTAATGTTGGAATTTCTTTCCGTGAAAAACCTCATTGAATAATTCTTCTCAGTGCATTTTTGGTGAAGCTGTCAGTCGTGCTTATTATAGATTTACGTATCTTCTGCTTTTTAGGCGATTTCAGTACGCCTTGGGTCTGCTTTTCCTTCATAATTCTGTACACAGACACCCAGTGAATGCCTAATGGCGAAGCAATCGTTTTAGCAATATCATTGTACGAGGCCTGTGGAGTCTCCTTTAGAAAAGTCTCATACAAGTTGTGTGTTGTGACTTCTCTTGTAACGTTTTCGTTACATTTGGTGAATTCGCCATAATTTACCAACAATCAGTCCAAAAACAAGCCAAGTCACAGAGTAAGAGGGAAACAGTCCAATTAACAAGCCGGGTCACAGAATTATCAGAAATCGGACAGGTATAAATAAAATATAATTAAACAATACTCTACATAATACGACTCTATTAATCTTGTTCAGTAAAGTATTGGACAACGCCCCGTAACATTCAAGAAAAACAGAAAAGATACCCAACACCAATTCAAGAAAAGATGTAATCGCCAATTGGTTGAAGGAGAAAAATATAAAGCTACCAATCAAGATGGACAAAAAGGATCTGTTGGACATAGTTAAAGCTCACAAGAATAGGTAGGACCCAATAGAGTTAATTTGGTCACAAGTCAAAGGGTACGTAGCAGATAATAATAGAACTTATATAAAGTAGCCGCAGTGAAGCGGCTAACACATGATTTTATTAATATGGGATATCCTATCACCTTCTAAGATATTTAATTTATTAATTACTTTTCAAATACCCACATATTAATGATGATTCGTGAATAATCATGAATATGCAATGGTTCTATTAAGTCAGTCATTTAATATGCTAAAACAACTTACGAACCAAAATCATACCAAATAATAAATAAACAAATATTCCGAGCCAGGGCATGTAAGCTGACCCCGCCAGTGAGGTGCGATTGTTCACGCCCACTGACTATTTCTTGTCCCTTTCATTTGCATAGAAAAGTGCGACAGACAAGGCGCTTTGATAACTCTTTGACGTGAACGTGGTATAGGGCTATTAACAATCGCACAAAAAAAAGGTATAACGTAAATTCGGAATGCCAAAATTAAATTAAATTAAAGTTTTAACAAAGGAATTATTGAGTGAGGAAAAAATTATAATTGGGTTTCTAATTTCAGGGCTTATGAAGTTAATGTTAAAAAATTTCCGGCTAAAATAAGAGAACCCATGTAAACACTTTATTGTCCAAAAAAAACCCATTGTTAGCAACCCATTATTTCTCAAAATATCCCTTTGTCACGGTACAATATTGATAACATCGTTGCTGTTATACTCGTATAATTTATTCCTTCTTTTTAAAAGTTATAATGTTATTTCCAAAAACACGTTTATTTTTAAACGCTCCGTGTCCTAGAAATGTTGTTATTTTTTGGAGAGCTAAGCTCAAATACATGATTCGTATGATAACAAGCTTTAATGGCTACTGCACTTAATTATTAATAAACTCGTCCATGAGTCAAAATTCGACAGATTTACTATGGGTCTTTGAGAAGTTCTTATAGCCACCTTCCATCACGATCATCATACCATAATAAACACTGAAAAAAGTCTGAAAACTTTGCTGTTTTTCCCTTACACATACTTGTTTTGCTTGCAAAATGTTGTTTCAATCGGCCTAAAGGGGTTCTAATTACATACTAAAAATTCAGCTTTACATCGCGTATTGCGATTTTAGGGTTTTTACAATTAAAATATGACTGGGCTATTCCCTTTATAGTTATGAATTCCACTAATATTATAAATGCGAAAGTTTGTGTGTGTGTGTTAATTTGTTACTCCTTCACGCTGCATCGGCTGGACGGATGTAGATGAAATTTGAAATGGAGAAAGCTTATACCCCGGAATAACACAAAGGCTACTTTCATCCCAGAAATTTTAAAAGGTCCTGTCTAAATAACGATAATCGAAATCTACGCGGACGAAGTCACGGGCAGCTGCTAGTGTTAAATAAATCTGCCTGTGGTCTAACCACGGGTCCGTTTCTCAAAAAGTATTAGTCAAATAATATTAGTGTGTTGTCTCGTTTTTTAATTTTATTTACGAGACAAAACACAAATATTAGGTACCTATTAGACTAATACTTTTTGAGAAACGGGCCCCTGGTGACCTGGCCAGGTGAACAATGGGTGAATAAATCTGCCCGTGGTCCAACTGGGTAAATAGTAATAATTTAGTATTTCTTTTTTATTTTTACGTGAAAAGAGAGGCAGACCAGCAAGCGAGTCACCTGATGGTAAGTGAGTACCACGACCATTTTGTGTACATTTATGGCTATTAATGAAACAGTACGTCACAGAAAATTATAAAAAAATAGTTTCGGAATGTGCAGTTTGAGACCTTTCATATGACATCTCGTTTGCTTTAATCTCATCACTTTCATTTTTCAACCGCACTTTCTGGACACTTTAATTTAAAAATAAAACATAACTTGTGTTGGATTTTATGTTTATATCTTAATTTAATTGATTTAATTTCGATTAATTGTAACCACTTGTATCCTGTCATCTCTTCCGTTTCACCCATGCGCACTATAATATCGCAATCTCTGTCGCACTACATCGCGACTTACAAGCAACAGCCGCACCATCTGACTCTGTTGCCTATACTTCCGTTTCGATTCTTAGGCGAAAATGGCTGTGCGCGAGCAATCCTCAATAAATCTTTATTAATCGCTGTAATTTCCGCTGATTTTGTGAAATATACGTACCTATACAAACTGTTAATCGTGCAATTGTGTGCTCGAAAACAAAGTGCTTTAGGACATTAAATAGCTTAAGGAGTGCCAACAGCCCTTGGAGGGACACGAGGCTGGCCTGTGCCCTGAACATCCCTGATTTTACAAGCAAGTGCGACTGGTTCCATATTTCCTTCAAGGGTGCTGCTGTTCGTCGTCCTAATCCAGTTCCAAAGCAGCTACCGTTTCCCTTAAACATTAGGTGGTTACAATCGTATTAAACCAAGATTACTTAGTTTACTTTTTTTGAACCAGATACAGCCCACAAACCAAAGCACTACGCGACTAGAAAGCGCATGTAAAGTGCACCGCAAATTAACTAAAAAATATACCTGATCGTTCAATTTGTTTTAACTAAAAATAGATGCCGGCAAGCAAGTTATATAACTATGCCAAATTTCAAGTTGATAGCTTCTATAGTTTCAGAGAAAAACTGCTGTGACATACAGACAGACAGACACCGAAGTCTCACCATAAGGGTCCTTTTTTTACCATTTTGGTACGGAATCCTAAAATGAACCCTTATGGTGAGACTTCGGTGTCTATCTATCTATCTGTCTTTCTCTGAAACTAAAGAAGGTGTCACTTAAAAAAATTAAACCTATTGCATAGTTGTATAACTTGCTTGCCTGTAGGTATCTGTTTTTAGTAAAAACAATATGAAATTATTTGGAAAGGGGTTATTATTAAAGGGTATTCTAGAATAGGTGGATGAAAAATTAGAGTGGTTTGAATATTAGCAAACGGGGAGTCATATGAAAGGGGTCTATCTACACAAAACTATTTTTTTCATAATTTTCCAGCTCTCAGCGTCTGTATTTCCGAACCAGTACGACTTGCTTATTCTAATCCAGGGTTACCTGGAACAGATCCCATATGGTATAAGTTCGCCTATGTACATTATCTATATTGATGCAAACATGTCTTGTAAATGTGTATGTGCAATAAAGAGTTTACATAAATACGTACATACGAGGGGCGTTCAATAAATTCTCGGTATGTGAATAAAAACAAAAAAGTACAATAAGTAGTACATTTTTATTTTTCAATATACTCCCCCCCTATTTTTAAACCCTTAAAAGATCAGTCAATTATTATTTTTAACCCTTCATAATTATTTTTTTATCATTGGTGTCAAAATGCTCCTGGACTGATGCCTTCAACGCTCCTTCATCAGAAAATTGATTTCCTCGCAGAACCTTTTTGAGGTTAGGAAACAAAAAGAAGTCGCTGGGGGTCAAGTCTAGACTATACGGTGTGGGTGAGTAATAGTTTCGAACCCAGAAATAAGAGCCTTGGCAATATGAGCAGTATGCACAGGGGCGTTGTCTTGCAGAAGCAGTACACCCTTAGTTAGTTTTCCCCGTCTCCTCTCTTTGATTGCTTCCCTCAATTGGCGTAAAATATTAGCGTAGTATTTTCCTGTGATATTTACATCCTTATCTTTTTAATCATATTCAATAATATTCCTTCAAAATCCCAGAATAATGTGGCCATGACCTTGCCAGCTGAAGGGACGACCTTGAACTTCTTGGGGTGAGGAGTTCCTTTAATATGCTACTGCATGGGCTCTTGTTTGCTCTCTGGGTCATAATCATGAACCCGGGTTTCATCTCCAGTAACAACTTTTGGAGTACCTCATCAGGATTTTCACCGCACAGCTCAATAAAGTCAGAATAACGAGCAATACGCGTATCTTTCTGAAGCGGTGTCAGCATTCGCGGCACCCATCTCGCACTAACTTTTGACATGCTACTCGTAAGACGTTCATGGATGATATCATTTATAGTGCCAATAGAAAGGTAAGTTACTTTATCTTCACTTGACCATCTTCCAATATAATTTTCTCCACTTTTTCATATTTTCCTGTGAAGTAGCTTCGACAGGCCGGACCAGGTTGAGGGTCGTCTTCGATGCTCTGGGATCCCACGCTTAAATTTACTTGACCACTTTTGAATTGTAGATAATGAAGGAGAAGACTCATTGTAAATATTATCCATTCTTCTTTTATTGTCTTTTGATTTTTTCTCTGTTTGGTCAAGAATTTTATTACGACTCAGTGCTCTAATTTAATTAACATCCTTAAATCGCTCATGACGCTCACGTTTGGTAGGCCATTGCAGAAAAACTAATTACGTTATGTGTCCGAATCCTACTTTTTTTATACGCCAATGACATATTCTTAGTGGCTATTATTAAAAAGTTTACTAAAAACGGTTGGAAGATATTAATACCGAGAACTTTTTACTTACTTTTTACGTACTTGGGCGACTTCAAGAAATAAGCCTTCTGTTTTCTCAAAGGCCGGTAGCGCATTTGCGATTCCTCTCGTGTAGCGGCTGTTTATGGGTCCCGATGATCACTTACCATCAGGTGAGTCGCTTGCTCGTCTCCCACCTTTTTCACATAATAAATATTTTAGAATAGAATAGAATAGAAATGGTTTATTCGGTGTTTAAATAACATGAACATAACAGCAAAATATTATAAAAATCTAGAGTAATACAAACTTAGAGCACTTAATCTAAAATGAACGCCAAAAAGGTTGCCACTCAGCATGGTGTCACGCTTACTCTCTCTCTCTCTCTCTGTGTGTGTGTGAGTGTGAGTGTGAGTGTGAGTGTGAGTGTGTGTGCGTGTGAGTGTGAGTGTGAGTTAGAGTGTGAGTGTGAGTGTGTGTGTGTGTGTGTGTGTTTGTGTTTGCGTGTGCGTGAGTTTATTTTTTTTACTATATATTTAATTATTCTTAAAAGTTATTAACATTACAAGGTAATAAAATAATAAATATAATAATTTTACACCTCAGATTGATTTAAATATTGCTTTTGACAAACAAACCAAGCAATATCGTAAGTTTTTTTTTCGTATTCGATGTGACAATCATACAAAGCAAAAGTTAAATTCATACGAAGTATCTTTAAGATGGAACGTATAATATTTAATAAGCGTACATTTCTTTCCTTATAAAATAAAATAGGCCTACTTTTTCCATTTTTCGTGTCCCATATATAATCGAAGGCCGCCGGGCGGTTGTGAGAGGAATATTAAAATGAAATTTATAAGTCGGCTCAAGGTAGGCTCCTAACTTACTTATTTCAAATACTAGTAAAAGGATGGCTTTTTCAAAAATATTAATGACTGTGTAGTATCTATCAGGAATTAAATTACTTTTTGCAGTTTCAAACCAGGGCAGTGGTTTGGGTGCCCTTCGCATGGTCTAAAATTGTATGTGCTAAAATGTTTTGGTCAAGAATGTTTGTATAGTATTGGATGGCATATTTCTTTTTTAGCATATTTTTTTTGCATACATATTTTTTGTTCTAATGCACTTTTGGTCTAAAATTTGTAGTCTAAAATTAAAAGTTAGGGTGGCCAAATCCGTCAGCGGGGAATTTCCGTCAAACGGCGTTAGCGTCTATTCAAACAACAGTAAGAGAAAGAAAAGAAGAAGAAGAAGAAAGAGAAAATTTTATACCCGCAGTCAAAAACAGACGGGGCTGTCTAGCCAGTGAACGGCAAACACGGCTTTCAAAGTTTAGTTGCACTCCGAACTCGAACGCGAGTGTAGTGTGCTGCTGTGATTCGTGACGGTGCTATGAGAAAATGTAAGTTTACGGCTTAGTAAGTATGATTATTTAATATATAGTTCGATATGCATGTTTGATGGTAGTTTTATTAAATTTCAATTATAATCTGTTGGTGAGAATGTATGTATGTATGTAAACACTTTATTGTACAAAAAAAAGCAAATCAAATACAATATTTAGAGAATTGGAATGTACAAAGGCGAACTTATCCCTTTAAGGGATCTCTTCCAGCTAACCTTTGGGTGATTGAGGAAAATAAGAAAAGTAGAATGTGGTAGACATTAGTACAAAACAAAGTTTACAGAAACTGCGTGAACTAAAATTTAGATCTTATGAATAAATACTAACAGAGACATATAAAAGTAATAAAAATAAATATCAAAATAATTAAATACACAAACTTACATAAATATGCACATATACATCATATACGTACATACAATATACATAAATATATATTATATAATAAAAACAAAGGACAGCATATAATTATAAGGAGTCAAGCCAGTATGTCCTCAATTTTTCTTGCAGAGAAGCGATCGATTGCGATTTCCTAATATCAGATGGCAGCTGGTTCCACAGTCTGACAGAGTGCACCGAGAAGGATTTGGAGTAAGTTTTAGACGTATGGGCCGGGAAGGCAAGAGAGAGGTTAGCACTCGACCGCAAGCGATTCTGGGAACCGCTCGCCATGAAGCTAAACCTCTCGGAAAGGTAAGAGGGAGAGTGAGGCAAAAACAGAGTGTTGAAAAGCAACGACAGGATATGGATATTTCTGCGTAAACGGATCGGTAGGCATTTTAACTGGGTGCGAAAGTGGGACACGTGGTCATATTTCCGCAGGCCGTAAATAAAGCGAATACATACATTTTGCAGGCGTTCCAACTTATCCAGCAGTTCTTCTGATACGTCGAGATATTGTCGTGTTACGTGGTCTTCCGATAATTCGGAAGACCAGGTACCAGACGTTAATGAAAGATCAGAGAAAAAGAGAGGTAGATTAGAGAGAAAAGGACAGCAATAGTAAGTCAGGGTCTGGGTATTTATTTAACACTTGGGCTTTCTTCACACAGATAAAATAATTATGACACATAGATTAAAAAAAAAAAAAAAATTAGTCCCTAATATCACCAGGGTAAAGTTAGAGATTTAGTGGTGAAGGTGAAGGTAGTTCCTCCGGGACTTCCTTTAGTACGCGTCCCGGAGTCGTCGGTCCAGGAACACCGCTGGCGCTGTAATGAGGGGCGCTAGAGGCAGCGGCCCTGGTGGTACACGAAGGTAGGTGGGCCCGAGGTGGGACCCGTCAGAGTGAGTAGCGGTTCCTGAGGAAAGCAGGAACCTCGTAGATGAAGGACTCTTGAAGCGTAGGGCCCGACTTGGCCACACACAAAGTCGACTTTTGGTATGAGGGAGATAGAGGCTTCTAGGGGTCCGACTTGACCTTATCTTCAGAGTTTCTAGTCACCACTTAAGAGGCTGAGGGAGAACTGATCGCTCTAGTCCGAGCCGCCGTTTATATACCCAGGTGATGTAACTTTTTAATTTACAAATTCTAAATTCATAAAATTTCAAAGTTATACATGCCAGATATTAATTCCATGGTTAACCATCGTTTTAACTCCATGGTTCAGTATAAACCTAAGATATCGTCTCTGCCCGTTGTCTAGACAACAAAGATAACAAACGCTGTCAGATGGAAAAATATAAACAAAAAGTGAATATTTTCGGCTACAAAAGTAATATCGTTAAAAAGAATAGCAATTATTCAAAGGAAAAAGGTACGCAAGAGCCATGGAAAACCAATACACCGTACAGCTTCAAAAAATCAAGAATTATACGTCTCTAAAGTTAGTCGGTCCAACCGACATGTGAACCGCGCCCGCGAGATAGTCAAGAGGAACGGGACAGGAACACAGGAACGCAGGTACAATATTACAATATGCGACGTCGCCGTAGTCGAGGAGGGGAAGAAGAAGGGATTGAGCTAGAGTAATTTTGGTGTGAAGGGGTAGAAAATTCTGCAGGCGCCTGAGAGAGTGCAGGGAAGCAAAGAACCTGCGACTGACCTCGGTGACTTGACAGGACCAAGAAAGAGTCTGATCCATCGTGACTCCCAAGTTTTTTACAGAGGTAAAAAAAGGAATTGTGGTACCATCAAAACTTATAATGGGAACCACGAGATCAGACAGCTTAGTGATGAAGTAGGAACTGCCAACCACAATTGCTTGCGACTTCTTAGCATTTACCTTAAGCCCAAAGTTAGCAGCCCAGTCTCGGATTGTGGCAAGGTCAGCATTAATAGAAGATATGAGAGTTGGGAAGTCATCCAAACTTGCCCCCGCGTAAATCTGTAGATCATCTGCATACAGGTGGTAAGACGATTGAAGAGAAGCTGTAATACTATTAATGAAGATATAAAAAAGGAGAGGAGAGAGCACCGCTCCCTGGGGTACGCCAGCTGTAAGAACATTCCAGTCAGAGACAGTGTCATCCATTCTGACACACTGGCGCCTCCCACGGAGGTATGACTGAAACCACGCTAGGGCCGGTGAAGAGAGATTGATAGATTGAAGAATGCTTAGAAGGATATCAAAGTCCACCGTATTAAAAGCGCTACTAAAGTCTAGTAAAACCAACACAGTGAGCTTCTTATTTTCCATATTAAGACGAATGTCGTCAGTGACCTTGACTAAAGCCGTAACAGTGCTATGCCCGGGGTGAAAACCGGATTGGAAAGGGTTTAAAAGACTATGGTAGTAGAGAAAACGGGACAATTTGCGGTTAACAAAATGTTCATTTATTTTAGAAAGGACCGGGAGGATAGAAATTGGACGATAGTCAAAAAAGAAAGAAGGATTTGAGGATTTTTGGAGAGGAAGGACATGTGCTAGTTTCCACGGAGATGGGAAACAGCCAGAGGTAAAAGAAAAATTAATAATATTGGAAAAGATAGGGGATACTGAATCCGCCACGAGCATAGGCATATCCAAACTTAGGCCATCTTCACCAACGGCCTTCGTCTTAATAGATTTTAGAAGAGTCAGTGTCTCATCTGGGGAAATAAGACCCAGATCGAAAGGAGGACTGTCGGGGCGAGGGGCATTAGCGAGACGAGAAAGTGTACAGTGCTTTATAGAAGGTTCAAGAGTGACAGGAGAAGTGCTAAAATGCTTATTAAGTGCGTTTAGATCGAGTTGGTTATTTAGAGAAGAATTTTGAGACTTGCCCACCCCTAGCGACTTTAAGAACTTCCAGAGTTTATGGGGAGGGCAACCTTCAATCGACTCATGAATGTAGTGACGTCTAGCTTCCCTACACTTTTTATTACAGCGGTTACGCAGGGCAACATAGTTTCGATGACTTTCCTCTGACGGGTCGTTGCGCAGCTTCAGCCGGGCCCGATTTATTTTGGCCATAAGGGCCTTAATGTCAGCTGTAAGCCACGGAGCCGGGTAATGCTTCACTCGCGTGGGTCATAGAGGTGCATGCTGGTCAAAAATCGCAAGCAATGTGCTGTTAAAGGCCTCGAGCTTGGCGTCGATGTCAGAGAAACTATGGGTGGTGCAGTATTGGTATTAAAGAAATTATCGAGCAGACAAATCCGTCAATTGAGGAATAGGCAAACCCGTAATGTGCCGGAATTTCCCTATTTCATATTATATTGCCAACCTTTTTGATTCGACGTACTTAAATAAAAACTATGAAAATTTATACCAAGTTTAAGTCTCAATTTAATGTTAATATGTACAATCGAGGCCATATTTGCATGGATAGCTGTAAAAAAAAGCTGTAAAAACAAATCCTACGAATTGAAATCGACAACATTTTTGTGCTCGTGTTGTGTTATTACTTACCTATGAGGCTTCTTATTTCAATGAGATCATGCTAGAAGGCGCTGTATCACCACATAATGTGAAAAATTCTTTTTTCTACATCTTTACTTTTCTGTCCAAGCCGCATGTTCCTTTATTATTGTCTTAACGTTATAAACTTATACAACTCTCAAAACATTTCAAATTTTAACTTACAAAAACACTGAAGTTGTGCATGGATTCGAACCTGTATCTTTACGGATGGAAAACGGCACGTAGGAGACGTGCCATTCGACCATAACGACATTTACTTATGTTAGTCCGGCGAAATTGTGTATCATGTTATTTTTACGTTCAGATTATCTTCCAATGAATACGATTAGTATTAAAATTTGCGAGGGTAAGTTGTAAATGTCTGAACACCGGATCGGTTTTAATAAAATTTACTTAAGCCCGTTCGTTCGTTGCTCCCTGTTAAGCTGGAAACAAATTATCGGACGCGGCTGATGTCCGCGACTCATAAATGTGCACAGTCGAACGGGACGTGGCTTCGGCTGACAAAAACATCCAGTGCGCCAGATTTCTGTTGGATATCCGAACGCTCAAGGTCAGCACAAGATTATGTCCACGGCTTACCTCCGATGGTTTGCACAATTCAGTGTATATTCCATGGTTCACCCTGTTGTGGCATAATTTTGTAAGTAATAATTCTTTGTGGCATAATCTATATAGCCATATTAGGCTTTACGCATAATCTGGTGTCGCAGAATCTACATTCGCATAGTTTGATTACGCAGAATTTCGTTAGTCCGAATACATAAATTGTCCGAATGTATGATTTCGCAGAATACTAATTTCGCATAATTGTTATTCTACTGATACCTTTGACTTTTCTGAAAAGTTATAAAATAAATCTAACCTAACCTACTCTATTCTACCAGGATTACACAAAACATTAAAAAAAATATTGTCCGTTTAATCTGGAGAAAAATTATGCGAAAACAAAATTCGGGGTAACTATACATTCAGCGTAAAAAGTTTCGGACTAACTCATTTTCGGGATGTTACAAATTATGCTAAATAAGGTTTCTGCCACATTACCATTCGGCGAAAACCGATTATGTCAAGTCTGTTATGCTAAAACAGTTTCGGACAATAAATTTTATGCCACATAGAGGGAACCCATATTCATTATCTAGATACATATAAGTCGCGGCCGTCAGCCGTGTCCGTCAGCCGCGTCCGATAATTTGTTTCCAGCTTTAGATTGCCTTTGTTGTTAATTGATACTTACTGTTGATATTTTTTAATAATGAGTTCTCGTTCCAATATCGACTTGGTGAAAAGATCGCAAATAATTGCTTTGTATAATCAAGGCAAAAAATTGTCTGAAATTGCTAGAGAAGCCGGTGTTAACGTAAGTAGTTTTTGTATGTATAATCAAAATTACTAATTTAAATAAGTTATTATATTAAATATATATTTTAAAGATAATTTAAATATCTGATATTTTGTTATAGAGAAAAACCGTTGTTTTATGGGTCCAACGATTTGAAGAGGAAGGTTCTTTTTTACACCGGCAAAGAACTGGCCGAGCTCAACTCATAACCACACAGCAGCGTCAAATCTTGGTGAGGGATTATGAGGAAAATGGATTTATCCCGACATGCCACTACGCCGGTTTATTCGATACCAGCACGGCTGTCCCAAACCAAAACCTAGCAAGAGCCAAATTTGTCAAAATTCGTTTTTTTACACAATACATCTTAAAATTTAGTGCTGCGTGTAATGCAAAAACACCCATAATTCTATCGCGCTTAGTTTCAAAGATATGAGACCCCCTAAACCTAGCAACTCCATCTGCTACTCGTCGATACCACAATCAAAATCCTAGCAAGTTACATATCCAAATCCAAACAATTAGTAACTGCGGCTTATACTAGGTTTTTGATTCTGGAATTTGCACTTACTAGGTTTTTGTATTTGTTAAAAAGCGCGAACTAGGTTTTTGAATTGGGAAATTATTCACACTAGGTTTTTGATTTATGAAACGGACGGCTTATACTAGGTTTTTGATTTTGGAATTTGCACTTACTAGGTTTTTGTATTTTGTTAAATAGCACTCAATAGGTTAATTTGATTGGGGAATTACTCATACTAGGTTTTAGATTTACGAAACGAACTATTCAGTGTTGTAGAATTTGTAATTTATTCCTATACAAAATCTAGCAAGTCGATGCATAAGGAGTGCTGCGGGGCGAGCGGTGAGGTGCGCGGCGTTGCTTGGGGAGAAGGGTCGTCAACGCGCGCCGAACAGTCACTAAGTTTGCTCTGGCGCTGAACGATGTGTTTTTGTTTGTTAAAGCTTTACCAAAATGAGTCGAAATCAATCATATAATATAACAAGAGGTAGATATGTTACGTATACGGTATTCCGCGTGTAAAACGCACACACAATCAGTAAATATTGCAATTACACACTAATTCATAAATAAGAAGTGAAAGCAGGATGGTATGCTAATTTCCGGGAGCGAAACAGAGACGAGTGTATGATGCTCTTCAGACTAGTTTACGGTTCCGTTGACGGCGCAAGACTAAGTAAAGGTGTACTCATTCTTGCAGCCGCTTTATCAAGATATGTACTAACTTATTGTTTACTATTAAACTTTTACTCTGAATTTAAATTTGAAATAAAAATTTCTTTGTTTTAGGTAGTTAGATACTATTAAAGCGTTAACAATTGTTATGCTCTCCTATTTATATTGCAGTTTTCTTCTGGACAGTAATAAGCATCTAATTAATGTGGGTACTGTACCGACCCCAAGAGGTAGGCCTTATAAAAATATAAAAAAACTTACTACTTAATTTGTTTTGACCGGCCGGAAGACAAAAGAAATTGTCAATCGAAAAAAGTGGATCCAACGTTGTGATTTATTTTTAATGTTTTAGTAGTTCCAAGTTCCTAAGGTGAGAATGAGGGATAACAGATTCTTCTGATTAAAGAGATATTCAGGAATAAGGGAATTCAAATAGTTGTACTAGTTGAAATAAAGAAGCGATTAGGGAACTTCAGTTAATGGGTAATCGATAAGACAAGATTATGATTTCTGGTAAAAGCAGAGCCCTCCCCGCTCTTACTCATGTGCTCGACTCCGGACTGGCCACACTCTGCCAGCCTGCCTCAAGCTTGTCTGGGAAGCGTTTCCATTACGTCGCCAAGTCAGTCTAGGTAGGTTCTCGTTTCCAAAAGAGCAGAGGTCCCAACAAATTATAGTCACTCCAAGAGGCAGGATTTATTTTATCTCCTAATAAT
This sequence comes from Acleris literana, assembly GCA_946894065.1. Lineage (NCBI taxonomy): Eukaryota > Metazoa > Arthropoda > Insecta > Lepidoptera > Tortricidae > Acleris > Acleris literana. The sequence goes on from OX335668.1 coordinate 49,167,777, forward strand.
TTAGATGGAGAGACTATTGACCTAAACTACCCCTCTTGCATCCTCGGATATTTCAGGACGACGGAATGTGTGTGTTTTCTGCAATCCAGTGTGACAGGTATCAAAGCAAACCCAGAATATGAAAGGTCTCCTCCCCTTCGAATCCGTCAAGGCACTCGATACCACACGCTCAGCTTTCGCTTCGCTTAGTCGAATCCCCACGAACCGACATGATAGCCGGGAGTAGAAAGCAGTTGCCGAGCTAAACTCGCAGGCATCCTTGCCAACATGAGATCATAAAAACCAAGCCAGCAAGTCACCTCAACTAACTAACGTCTTTCGACCAGAGGTGAGATCGACTCTTGACGCAACTCAAATCTGACCTCCGGTTCCCCAAGATAAATTTCGAAGCTATTAACTTTGAAGCTTCAACACACTGAAGCAGTCTGTGAAGTCTGTATGGATACTGGTCGTACACTGTATAGTATCTCTGCTTGCTATCTTAGTCCAAGATGTTTAGTGACGGTAAGATGTCATCGACGTCTGTGACCCGCTGATAACTTTCACCAAGACACTAAACCCTCTTCGACTCGAATAGAACATGTTGGAAATATCCGTTGCTTGAAATGAAAAGATTGAAATAAATTGTAATTTAGATTGCTAGGACACAAGTGTAAACTGTAATCCCCAATATAAGAGCCGAAAGAAATAAAATAATCTTAACCAAACAACATGGGAAAATTTAGAAAAGGTTTACCAAATAAACTGAAGATTAGACATGGAATCCTAAAATTGTACACAAGAAATCCAAACGAATTAGATCATTCTTGAAATATTAATAATCCTCTGAATTCCCTTGATTAAAAAAAAATAACAAAAGAATACCAAATGAATAATAATGTTATTTACCTTTTAATTATTATAAGATTCGTAATAGAATTAAAATCCCGTGAAATAAATCAAGAAATTTATCACTAGATTGGTTTTCCGACGACCAACGTATATCACTGTTGAGCTCAATATCATTTGCTTCTAAGAATTTTTTTTTTGTAAAAATTGTTCTGTTTTTTAAATAGATTGTTCCTTTCAAAAATAAAATTTCGAAACTCAAAAATATTTTGAAAATAATCGTAAATAAAAAAAAATCAAAATCAAAGAAAAATATTCAAATAAACATGTTCTAACAAGGACAGCTTTGCTACGAATGAACTTATTAACTTGTTGTCAAAAATTGCAATGACAACTTCAATAATTCAAAATATTTTGAATGTGATGACATCAAATGTCATTCGTAACCAACTGCACTACTACTTTGAGTGCAACGATGCACCTATCGAATAACCACAAAAAGACAACACTTAGCTTCGCATCCCGACGAGATGTCAAGGGCGCGCAGCCGCAAACCGAACTCTCACGACAACTACTCCAAACAGATTGGAAGCCCTCGTAGCAGATGACGGAGCTCACAGGATCATGCCCCCGCGTGAAATGCATTAAAATAAAGAAGGGTTAAGTTTACAACTAAAATTCCCTGAACTACGAATATAAAAACAAACTGTGTACGTATAAGCTTTATTGGGTTAATTTATTTATGAAAAAAATTATACGCGAATGGTTCTTGGCTTAATTTTGTGTTAGTTTTGCATGGAAGCTTAGATACAGAACCGTGCAAATTTTGTACTCTTTTTTGTATTTAATTATACAATTAATTAATTAATTTAATTTTGTATATCAAATAGGTAACTTAAATTTACTAAAGAGATTGGGTTTGGCTTTTTTAACATTCAGCTTACGAGGGTGAAGTTAAATTATTTAATCCGTTTTTTCTCGTGTGTTGTTTTTTTTTCTGGACGAAGCCAGAATTAGAAATTTTTGATTTAGATTGCCTTGATGACGATTCAGTTGCAGATCCTCTAATTATTTAATCAGACTATAAATGTCAACATTTGCATCTAATCAGATACATTTTTGAGTAACTTTGAGGTGAACATGTAGAAAATTTATTTATCATTATAATTATGTAACAAGTATTTACTTAAAATATTGCACACTTAATTTTAAACTTCAATGATCACAACACACATACTTAAGTACTAGGTTTTTATATAAGAGAAAAACGCCCGAACCGACCAACTAATCAGATCAAATTACCAGTAACAGACTATGCTAGGTTATTGATTTTGGTTTTTGAGACATTTCCAGCGACAAATCTACTAGTAAGTCTCATAAAACTGGCATTTACAAACAGCATTTGTTTTTTTTATTTGTTTTTTCTAATCTATTAGAGTTATTTATTTTCATAATTTAGCACTAACAATCAATAATCTAGGGCTTATAGTTTTTAAGAGGGACATAAAAACGTTTGTTTTGTTTCTCCTGTAAAATTTTCTCAATGGCTCTTACTAGGTTTTGGTTTGGGACAGCCGAGCATGCGCACTGTGCGACGTGCCCTGCACAGCGAGGGCCTGCATCACCGTCGGCATGCCGTCAAACCCTTGCTTACTGAAGCTCACAAAGGAGCAAGGTTAGCGTTCGCCTTGGAACATTTAGATTTCGACTGGAGTAATGTCGTCTTTACTGACGAAAAATCTTTTAAATCCAGCCAACATGGGCGACTTAGTTTATGGCGGCGGAATAATACCCGCTATGATAGCAATCACGTTGAGCTCAACATGGAGTCTGGTCGGATAAGTGTGAATATGTGGAGCTGGATGAGCGCAGCCGACCCGGAGGAACTAGTGCGAATGCCCAGCCGAGCGACCAGTGCTAATTATGTGGACGTGTTGGAGGACACCATGCTACCACTGTTCGCAATGTGTATCCGGAAGACGAATTACCGGTTATTTCATTCGTTCAAGATAATTGCCCTATACACCGTTCGCGTGGTGTGCGGGAGTGGTTCGGTCAGCACAATGATATAGCGGTAATTCCTTGGCCGGCTAGGTCACCAGACCTAAATCCCATCGAAAATATATGGGGTGTGATGGTTCAACGGTGGAGTAACCAGAATGAGCGAGCCCCGGAAGCATTAAAGGCTCATTGTTTGCAAGTTTGGGAAAGCATTCGTGGCTCGAGCTTGTGCAGGAATGTTATTATGCGTTCTCGCATGCTGGCCGTTATCGAACATAATGGGGGCTACACTAGCTATTAAGGTATACCTATTAAGTAGGTAGATAGATAATATCGTTTACGCACGTGAGATCCGTTTCTTAGAACATTCAAATTCTAAAAGATCCATTTTCCACAACTTTCAAATCCTTAAAGACCCCCGTTTCCTGAGATATCCAAATCCCAGAAGATCCGTAACCCACAGCATCCAAATTCTAGTAGACACGTTTCCAGTAATAACCAAATCCTAGAAGATCCATTCCCGTTATATCTAAATCATAGAAGACCCTGATTCCGTAATATCCAAATCTCATGGCACCCCTATCCCAGTAAAAACCAAATCCTAGAAGATCCATTCCCGTTATATCCAAATCATATAAAAACCGTTTCCCGTTATATCCCTATCACAGAAGACCAGTTTCCTGTCATATTAAAATCCTAAAAGATCTATTTAATCAAATATCCAAATCCTAGAATACCCATTTTCTAAAATGTCCGAATACTAGAAGATCCGATTCATTTAGCATCCAATTCTCTGCCAAAAACATCCAGCGCGCCAGATTTCTGTCGGATGTCCGAACGCTCAAGGTCAGCACAAGATTACGTCCACAACTTACCTCCGATGGTTTGCACAATTCAGTGTATATTCATTGGTTCACCCTGTTGTGGCATAATTTTGTAAGTAATAATTCTTTGTGGCATAATCTATATAGCCATATTAGTCTCGTCCCGTCAGCGCTCGAGTGTGGTCATTGCATTAAATAGTGCGTGCGCGCAGTGAACAGAGCGGGTTCATTGAACCCTGCGTACGTGTAAGATCTCACCCAAAAAGATTCTTGTTAAATGTTCTAAATGTAATATTGTAATTAGTGAAGTGTTGTGTTTTGTGCAAAATAGGATGGACATTATGAATGATATAAACATTATTCAAATCTGTACCTCGGCCTTTTCGGTACGGGAAATGCAAAAAGCCTTCTTTTTCAAGCTGTAACTGACAGCAAGAAGCAGACAGTGAGAAAAAATACGGGCAAAGAAATTAGAATTGTTGAAGACATTATCGAGCTGTTTAGAAATACTAACTCTCAGAGCTTGCCATTGTTTGTTGCTCGGGATTTAAAAAGGCTTCCCCCGGTTAATTTTGACCATGTTGATGTTACGCAATTACTCAAGGATGTAAACCAACTGAAGGCCGAAATTAAAAACGTTAAAGATAATTATGCGACCCAAACACAAGTGGAACAACTGAAAAACGACTTGGAGATACTCAAAAATTGTACACATGACAGAGAACGCAGTGATACATGTAATGTAAACATGCGGAGAGGAGCATGCAGATTACAAGACAGTTTTAATAACTACAATCTTAACAGCGGACCGATGGGCCTACTGCATTTCGCATCGCTTTTAAATGGGTCAACGGTCGATATCACTAACGGCAAGGACATGGGTCAAGATCAATGCGCGCTCTCGCTTGCGCGTGCGTGTTCCAGTGATGCGGCTATCGCGCGTCAGTCGCCGAGCGATGCATCGGGTGAGCTCGGGTCAGATCGCGTGGAGCTGCGCACCGCAGTTCCGAGTGAATCAATGCAGTCGCAGGCGCACGTGATTGAGGGCCGAGTACACGTTTCGGAGCCGGGCAGCTGTTCGGCAGTTGATGACGCATCGACTATTGAGAAACCGGTCGCCGACGTTGCGACGGTAAGCGATGGGATTAATGACAACTTAAATAAACAAAGCAATGAAGTTATGAATGCTCTTCAAAAAACGGTGGCGGATGTAGTACGTCGAGGTGGTAATTTTCATTATAAAAAAGACGAAGGTTGGATCACAGTTCAGAGACATAAGTTGAGAAATCGCTTTATGGCAAGTAAAGGAAAGGCTAACACGGAAACAAGCGGGACTTTTAAGGCGGCCGTAACAAAAATTCCATTTTATGTCTATAACGTGGATGTGAATACTTGTGCTACTGATATTGCGAGTTATATACGTAACATGACGTCGGTGAGCATTGTCCCTGAGAAAATTCAGATGAGACAACAAAAAGATTACGTTGCGTATAAGTTTTATATACCTAAAAATAAGCTTGCAACTTTTTTGGACGAAAACCTATGGCCTGACGGAGTATCGTTTAGGCAATATGTGAATTTTAATAGGAGGACGAGTCGTTTGGTAAAATCCCCTTTTCAAGGAAGGGTGTGAGGTCTAATAAATATTGTTTAATATATGGAGCATACTTCTATGACAAAATTTATAACTTTTAATTGCAAGAGTATTAAAAGATCGTGGGATTGTGTTAGCTTGCTGTGTAAACAAAGTGATATTGTGGCTCTGCAAGAGACTTGGCTTATGCCACACGACTTAGATATTCTAGGTAATATAGATTCTGACTTTGGATATACGGGGAAATCGGCGGTTGACTCAGCCGCTGGCATTTTTCGGGGTAGGCCCTTCGGGTGAGTGGCTATACTATGGAGAAAAAGTGTTTTCCGTGAAGTATCCGTGCTACCCTGTGATAGTGAAAGAATTACTGCTATAAAAGTAGTTGTGCATGATAGTCCGGTTTTGATATTTTGCGTTTATATGCCTACAGACTCAATGGACAATATTTTAGAGTTAAGTGAATGTCTAAGTAAAATAGCGGCTATTGTTGAGCAGTCTGGCGTGGGGACAGTATTTATACTCGGTGATCTAAACGCTCATCCTGGGGAATTATTCGGTAAGGAAATGTTGAACTTTTGTGTTGATCAAAATTGGTCGTGTACTGACATGCAGTTTTTTGGGGAAACCTCGGATACTTACACATACGTAAGTGAGGTTCATGGTTGTAGTCGGTGGTCGGACCATTGCTTAGTAACTGAATCAGCCAGTAAATTAGTAGAAAACGTAAAGGTTCATCACGACATCTTTTGGTCGGACCTTTTTCTTATGGAGTTACAATGTAACTTAGATATAATTAGACCTAGTAAACTAATGTCATCTTTTATAAGAAACAATGTTTTATGGGGCAACAGAAATGTTACAGAGACAGATATATATAAGGATTTGTGTCAAATAGCGCTTAAGCGAATTGACTTTCCACAGGAGCTTAGTATTTGTTGTGATAATATGTGTGATTACCCTGACCATAGGCAAGTGATAGATTCCCTGTATAAAAGTATTATTGTGTCCCTGTCTGAGGCTGCTAGTGACCCCCTATTCTCATTACAGCTAAAGATGTTGCCTCTGTAATTAAAAAAATGACTCGGGGAAAATCTCCAGGGCACGACGGGCTAAGCATCGAGCACCTGCAACACGCTGGCCACCACATCCATAGGCTGTTGGCTATGCTTTTTAACTTTGGTTTGAGACACTCCTAGCTACCGGACGAGCTTTTAAGAACAGTTGTTGTACCGTTAATAAAAAATAGAACCGGTGATGTGTCTGATTTAAATAACTACAGGCCAATCTCGCTGGCCACAATTGTAGCGAAGGTTCTTGACGGTGTGCTTGAGCGTCACCTCAGTGGATACGCAGTGTTAGACGAAAGACAATTTGGTTTTCGAGCTGGTCTATCTACTGAGAGTGCCATTCTGGTTCTAAAGCACACCGTCAGGTACTATACTGACAGGAGGTCACCCGTGTGCGCTGCTTTTTTAGATTTATCAAAAGCCTTTGACCTAGTGTCCTATGAAAAACTATGGGAAAAGTTGCGTAAGACGGGTCTTCCTCATGAACTAATAAGGTTGTTAAAATATTGGTACACCAATCAGCATAATTTTGTTAAGTGGGGGATGTCGGTCTCAGACGGTTATAGGGCTGAGTGTGGTGTAAGGCAAGGGGAACTTACATCTCCATTATTGTTTAATATGTATGTTAATCAGCTGATCGTCGAGCTCAGTAACACCATGGTTGGCTGTTCGATCGGAGGTAAAATGGTAAACAATATTAGTTACGCCGACGATATGGTGTTGCTGAGCCCTTCGATCAGTGCAATGAATAAGCTGTTGAAGGTGAGAGACGCTTACGCGGAGTCTCATGGGCTCATCTATAATATTAAAAAAAGTGAGATACTTGTCTTTCGTGCTGGTAACAAGACCTTACCAATAGTTGAGCCGGTGACACTTGGCGGTAGTGCCTTAAAAAGAGTGTCCAGTTTCAAATACCTGGGACATGTAATGACTGAAAGGCTGAAGGACGATGCGGATATTGAAAGGGAACGCAGAGCACTGGCAGTAAGAGCTTATATGTTGATTCGCAGGTTTGCACGCTGTACAGTGGAGGTCAAGAAAACATTGTTCATATCGTATTGCCAATCTTTCTACGCGTGCAGTCTGTGGATCAACTATACGAAGCGCGCTTACAGTGCTTTGCATGTCCAATTCAATAATGGGTTCAGAATGCTGATGGGCCTGCCACGCTTTTGCAGTGCGTCAGGCATGTTTGCGGAAGCACGCATGAATGATTTCCATGCCATAATGCGAAACAGAATCGCCTCTCAAATGTATCGCCTGCGGGCCAGCACCAACAGCCTTCTGTCCGATGTAGCAGAGAGATGGGACTCTCCGTTTTTCAGTCACTGAGCGTCGTTTCATCGCCCTGTGTACCAAGACCCCAAATAAAAAACTGTGTGACCTAGGTTAAGATGTACTAACTTTAGAAACGTAAGTCTGTAACTAACAAACTATGGGCAAATTGGCCTGAAATAAATAATTGAATTGAATTGAATATTAGGCTTTACGCATAATCTGGTGTCGCAGAATCTACATTCGCATAGTTTGATTACGCATAGTTTCGTTAGTCCGAATACATAAATTGTCCGAATGTAATATCCTAATCTCATGGCACCCCTATTCCAGTAAAAACCAAATCTTAGAAGATCCATTCCCGTTATATCCAAATCATACAAAAACCGTTTCCCGTTATATCCCTATCACAGAAGACCAGTTTCCCGTCATATTCAAATCCTAAAAGATCTATTTAATAAAATATCCAAATCTTAGAATAACCATTTTCTAAAATGTCAGAATACTAGAAGATCCGATTCATTTAGCATCCAAATCTCTGCCACAGAATTTGTCTCTCACGTTAAGTCTATAGCAGTGGACAAAACTAAAGTTATAGGAATGTGGACGTGTGGGTATTTTTGGATAGGGATATTTAAAAAAAGTAACGTTTTTTGATTTTTATATTATGTTGTAACGAATGTTTTGGGAAATTTACTTTATGTTGAAACTGACGTTTTGGGAATTGGATGCTCTAGGATAATTATGTTTTTTTACCCAAACGGACGTTTGGGGAAGTTTATTTTATATGGTAACGGGCGTTTTTGGGAATGAAAGTTCTGGAAAACTTATGTATTTAGCTAAATTGATGTTTTGGGAAATGGGTTTTCTGGGAAACAGAGGTTTTAGATATATGATTTTTTGGGAAGTTGATATTATAGAATATGGATGTTTTAGAAATGAGATGTTTGTAACCCAACGGATATTTTAGGAAACTGATCTCTCGTGCCTAAACGGATAATATTATTTGGTTGAGACCGGGTTATATACCGTAAACTCGGGTTACTTTAGCCCTAGGGGGTAACATTACCCACCCTTAAAACTATAACTGTTTTAGTGGTTATCATCTTAAATTGTTAAAATAATTTTAGAACTCTATAAGTACCTTGGTCCTGATGAAACATTAAATGGAATAATTAAATTTTAAAGATGGTTTTTGGGGGGGCAATGTTACCCCCTAGGGCTAAAGTAACCAGAGTTTACGGTATTTAAATCTATTTATAAAGTGACTAAAAAGTGAACGCAAGCATAACGTTATAAATATAACTGTTTTATTTCTATTTAGTGTGCAGAACCAAATTAAAACTTAATTTCATTTCATAACTTAACTCACTAATTGTCTTATTGCCCTGTATTTTTTTTAAAGTAGGTAGTCAACCTTGCACTATTTATAAACTAGCTCCTCCGCGACTAAAAAACTACAAACACACATTTTTGTAATTATGATAACCCGGTCTTTAGAAGTTTATATTTGTAATTTATTGGGGTTAAGCTTCAATCATCTTTCCGAATCTGGAAACAAAACTTAAGCTTCGGGCCTCAATAAAATGATAAATGAGTAAATAGGAGTTCGACGCCCCCGAACAATAACTACCTCGTGTGTTCATAAGTTTTGAACGAATTTAAATGGTTAAATTTGAAATAAGAACATGCCTGCAGCTTGCTTCACGTGTTTCAAATTTTGAATTTGGAACCTTGTGATTAGAAAATAATAATATTAGTCAATTATTTGTCATTCTTTATCGAGATGGCGGGAAAGAAACAATTACGGTCAACGGTGATTTCGTTGTACGAAGCTGGTGCAAAACCTATAGAGATTTTTAATCAGATAAAAAGTATTGGAGCTAGTCACAATGTTGTATATTATACTTTGAAGAGGTACAGGGAGACCCAATCAATTAATGATCGTCCAAGAACCGGCCGTCCGCGTTCGGTAAGGACTCCAGCGAACATTAAATAGATCAGGGAACGACTCCGTCGGAATCCGTGTCGCACGCAGAAGAAGATGGCTCTTCAAACTAACATATCACGCATATTGTTAAATAGAATTCTTAAATACGATCTTAAGGTAAAGGCCTACAACCGGAGAAAAGTGCATTATTTAAATGATCGCCTTCGCAAAATGCGGCTTGATCGATGTCGGATGCTGCTAAGGACGCACGATCCTAGAAAAAAATTATTTACCGATGAAAAAATATTTACAGTCGAAGAAAAATTTAACAGGCAAAACAATAAAATCTATGCCAAAAGCTCGAAGGATATCTGGGCTAACGTGCGAAACGTCCAACGTACCCATCACCCGGCTAGCGTCATGGTATGGTGGGGTGTTTCATATGAAGGGATTACTCCACTACATTTCTGTCAACAGGGGGTCAAAGTCAAGGCACAAAATTATCAGAATGATATTCTAGAGAAAGTTGTAAAACCCTTATCTACAACTCTACTCACTGGCAAAGACTGGATATTCCAACAAGATTCTGCCCCGTCACATAAAGCGAAATCTACACAGAAGTGGCTAAAAGAGAATTTACCAAGCTTTATTAGTACTGAAGAATGGCCTTCGTCAAGTCCTGTCTTAAACCCGTTAGATTACGCATTGTGGACAGAATTGGAGCTAAGAGCATGCCGAAAGTCACATCCAAACCTTCAATCCCTAAAACGCACGTTAGTGAGAGAATCGAAGCGAATCCCTATAGAAAAGGTGCGTGCCGCTATTGACGAGTGGTCAGCACGTTTAAAGGCCCGTATAAAAAAAAGAGGCGGACATTTCGAGTGTTTTTTTTTTATTTTATTCAATGCTTATTGATAGCCTTATTTTTGTTTTATTAAAATAAATTGTTACTGTTTTTAATAATTTGAGTTTTTTTTTCGTCTCAAAATTTATGAACACACGAGGTAAGTTTCGGAATCAGCGGGTCAGAATACATCATATAATTATATCTTTATCAGATTTTTTAAAATGCAACTTGGACATTTTTGCAGATAAATTTCAGTTTTGTTTATTAATCCTTAGTTGACTCCCAAATTCCGCACTTAGTTAATTGTGCCTAAATGACCTCCAGTTTCAGTTTGATTTTGCTATCATACGGATTTTTATTTAAAAAATGCAGAAATTAGAAATTAATATCCGTTTATGAAAGTGGGAAGACACGCGATGAAGTTGTTCATGTCTTCTAGTTTTCATTGGAAAATGAAGATGATGACGAAATAACTTTGGTAGTAAATTTTGTAAAAAAAACTAGACGCGACTTTTTGATTGACGCATTCTGTATACCTTTTTTGATTATTGTTAAAAATTACAACTGTAATATATTTAAAACTATGTGATTTTATTTAATAATCGCGCTTCTCTAACTGAAATAACATCTATTCTCACCTGGAACCCTCTGTAAATGAGACAGACAGATAGAGTGAAACCTGGATAACTGCAGGGACTTACCCAGTGTGTCAGCTGTCCAGGTATAAATATAATATCTGTCTCCTTTACAGAGGGTTCCATTTCCATATTGCTGTTATTATACATCTGCATAAAAAGGGAGACATAAGTGGCATAAACAACTACAGACCTATTAGCCTAACATCAAACATGTACAAAGTATTCTCGAAGATAATTTTAAAAAGGATAGAAAAATCCCTGGATTCTAGTCAATCCATAGAACAAGCTGGCTTTCGACACGGCTTCTCAACCATAGATCATATATACACACTCAACCAAATCATAGAGAAATATAATGAATACGGGAAGAAAAAATACATAGCCTTTATTGACTACACCAAGGCGTTTGAAAGCTTAGAACACAATGGGATACATCAAGCTTTGCTAGTACAGGGAATACAGAAAAAAAATATCCGCATCATCAAGGCGATATATTAACACCAACGCAGCCAAAATCAAGCTGGAAAAAGAAGGGAGAGAATTTAAACTTACAAGAGGAGTAAAAATGCGCGATCCTCTTTCCCCATAATTATTTAATGCTGCATTGGAAAGCAAGTTCTGCAAAATAAACTGGAAAGTGAATCGATGATCAACTTAAGATTTGCCGATGATATTGTTTTACTTGCAGATGATCCAAATACCCTTGAAGTAATGCTTAACAATCTGACAACAGAGAGTAGGAAACTGCGGTTAACCATGAATGTATCAAAAACTAAAATATTAAGGAGCTGTTCCTTAATATTTTAGTTTTTGATACATTCAACAAACCGCCTATAAATGTCTGAAATTTCACAAAAGATTACATAGAAGAGTAAATATACCTAGGGAAATTAATATCTATGCAGGAAGATATGTCCAAAATAATAGAAAGAAGAATAAAAAAATCCTGTAATAAATATTGGGCCTCAAAATAAATTATGAAAAGCAAAACCTGGGCTCTAACAAAGAAAAATGAACTTCAACTTGAAGTAGGTATATCAACATAATATGGAGAGGAGCATATTAGACAAGAAACGAATGCATAAAATAAGAAATATCCATATTAGGAATCAGACTAGGGTGCGAGATGTAACAGTTACAATACTAAAACTTAAATGGAAATGGGTTGGTCATATCCACTCTCTGGTCAAAAAAAGTAACAGACTTAGTACCCCAGAGATGGCGAGAGATCCAAAGGAAGACCCAAATTGCGATGGAGCAATAATTTAGACGCATTAATAGGACGAGCATGGAGTTGGACAAGAGACAGGAAAGAATTGAGAAGACTGGAGGAGGCCCTCATCCAAGGGGCGTGCTAACTAAAGAAAAAAGGGAAGGAAAGACAAAAATATTCATATATGACAAGTTCCAGAAAGAATGAATAAAGAGAGAATAACTAACAATTTTTATCCTTTATTAATGACAAGCATGACATAAAATTGACTAATCATAACTTTAATAGTGATAATGACATGTAAATAATTATAATTACAGTAAATAAAGGCTAATATTTTTTTTTTTTTTGATTATTTTAATTAATAAATCTTATTTTACTTATTACTTATGATAGTTTTCTTTTACGTTACGTTATTTTATTATTTCGATGTCATTCAGTATTGCACGTTTACTTGTTATTACATTCCCGAGAAAAACAAAGCTATCATACAATGCAGTTATTTTGCCTGGTTTTAAATTACTATAAAAACCTTAGTAATGACATATTACGTTTAGCCCTTCAAACGAAAAATATTGTTATAAACGTCCATGTTATGCAGTTACAAATCAACACTTTTAAAATATTTACCACAATAATTCAGTAAGTCATTATTACTGGGAATCAATTTCAATTTCAAGCATTTTCTCTCATTACTTAATACTGAATGCGTATTATAAAGCATTATTGTATAATTTATATTCCTTAAAAAAATAGCTTTCGTTTGATATATCAATGCCTTTAGTACTCCCTCCGGTTGTAAAGATTTTGAACAAAACCAGTAAATATTTTTTCCTGTAAAATTTACTTCTTGAGATTATCGACTTATTGGCCGGGGGCGTCGAGTTATTTTATTGTTACTTGGATGCGTAATATTATCAAATATATATAACTTATTTCGGGAATAAATGCTTAAATTACAAAAACAATAGTTTTATTTCATTTATAAATGTTTTTAAAAGCATGCATGCTGTTTGCTATTTTATTTATTTATTTATTTAATAACATCGTTCTGAAAAAATACAAAAAGAAAAAAGACTAACCCGAAGAGATTCGAACTTCGGTATAATCAGATCAAAGCAGTTTAGTCAGACGTAAAACCACTGAGCCATTACTTCGTCTAAACGGTTGGGCGAAATATCGAGTTTAGTATTAATATCTTAGGAAGTTGTATAGGTAAAAAACTTAAATAAAGCTCTTCTTGCATGTAGTTGTGTACAAAACTTATATGGAATTTACGTCAAATTTCAAATATAGAATGTCGAACGGTCTATACAGATGTGTTACTACTACATGCAAGAGGAGCTTTACTTAAGTTTTCTACCTATAATAATTGTCAAATGAATTGGTTTAGTCAACATTGCCATCTAGTTTAATGTTTAAGAACGTGTACGCAAGTGTTCAGAGGATTATCGCCTTATAGGTGCCCATGCAATTATGACCGTGACCGTACATATTTATAATATGTTTGTGGATATTTTTGACAACTAAGCCAATAACTGGTTAACTAAAGTTATCAAGACATAATATAGTATATGTCCGGCCCGGTGTACAAACAGCAACTCTTAACTGTACATCGGTGGACCTTATTACAAAAGGCATAAAGTCTTCCGATGGACAGAGTTAACAGTGTGGGCGATGGTACTGCATTTTGAGCCAAATATTTTTCGTCAAATTTCACTTTCCAATAAACTTATCGCAGTAGTTTCATTTCCCAAATTCGTGATTTTTTTTTATCTAGCCAACTAGCCAACTAACCTAACCTAACCGACATTTTCGACACTGATATTTTTTTCGTAGAGTATAAGAAGTATATTTTGTTTCGCAGATAAAGATGGTGCGAAATTATAGACAAAAACGAGATCAGACAGATAATAATGATGACATACAAGCAGCGGTAAGGGCAGTTCGAAGCGGAATGCGTGGTAATAAAGCTAACCTGTAAATTAAATCTGTTTTAAATTAAAATTGTTGATATTTTACTCTGTATTATTATTTGAGAATGTTAAGCACGGTTACAAAGTTAGATAATTAATTTTGATCGATAAAGGCAAAATTAGCAGTATGATGGTAGTCACGCTCACCGATTGTTGAGCATTTAGGGACTTAGCTAAATTGATCGTTCAATACTTACACTATGAAATGTCCAATTTACTTATTAAATATGATTTGAAATAAGAAATATTTTCGCGCCCATAATAAAAATGACTTTGACACTGTACTTCGGACCTTACTCAACAGTGCAGTGGCACCAATTGGTGAGCATAAACACAGTAAGTAGCCCATTATTTTAAAAACATGATGTCAGTTGACGGATTTTCCCTAGTGTTTGGGAATTCGTTTTAAAAGGTTTACTACTCCTGATTATAAAAATAGGCCGGAATTGCCCCAAAAATAATAATTTGGCAATACAATCTAAAAAAAACTTTAAATTGAGTTCGCTATAGTTTAGTTTCGATTAAGAGTTCAGTGGTATTTGTTCACTTGACGTATATTATGTTTGTAATACATCACGATACAAGAAAAATCGTTGGTTGACGGAATAGCCCCAAACCATCGGGAAAAGACGTCAAACGACATGTTTTTAAAAATAATAATTTGAGTACATTTATATAGTTAAACTAGCTTTTGCCCGCGACTTCGTCCGCGTAGAACTCGTTTATCGCAGTTAAGTAAATTAAAAGTTTTAAGCAATTCTATAGTTTGACGTCCTCCCTGGCCAGAATGATTTTTCAAACACATACGTAATATTGAGCTCGAAATTCACCAGGACACCAACTTTAACCATGAACTTACGGAAGGGCACTCCCGATACATCCAAAGAGTTCAGGAACTCTAACGGTAGGACGTGACTTGCTCTGTGTCTATGACATTGTCTACCAAGAGATACTCCTCAACATCGCCTTCTACATGAGACATTATTTTATATATCCGCCCCACAATTTCGTTTGTCGGTGCTATTTTATTTTTTAGAACATCTGTGTTTTGTACAATATTACAGAATTCGCGGTTTAATGTATTCAAATCGTTATTACTATCTCTCGCCATACGATCTTCGCCAATTTTTAGCAGAGCTGCCGCATATATTGCCCCGACTGTGTATCATTGTGTACTCGTAGTTCCTTGCATATTTGCAGTGAGATTTTTTTTATATATACCCATATCGTAGATGTCGAAATGCATTTATTTTATCCGCTGGGGGGCCCCTAGCTATCACCGGTAGATGAGAATCTGTCTAAATTCGCCGTCTCAAAGCACCATCCCTACTATGATAGTTTGGTTGCTCTTAAAATATCCATCATAGTTCAATATTACATATATTATATTATGAGTCTTAATACAAATTTTAATGTATCTATCATTATAAATGGCCGAACTCCCAAACATGAATGACCGAATTCTCATACAAACTACCGTTACCCTTAGGGGTGATTTTGGAGATAATAAGTATAAATTTAATTTAATTCGGTTCCGCGGTTAATCCGTGAAAGTGTAACAAAACAGAGAGACGACGGACAGAATTACGTTCACATTTATAATATTAGTATGAATTTTCATTCTACAGCAATATTATATGGAGGTATTGTATTGTTTTTTTAAGTGATCATAATAACCGCCCTAATATTAAATAATAGCCGAAGAATAAGTATACGGCGGAATAAGTAAACGGCGGCAAAAAAAGTTAAAATAAATTACCTAATCAATTTCACAATTTTGTCAAATAATTACTAATCTTATTATTCTATATTAGTAATTATTTATCTAAATATGATGTCATTTTCAAAATCTGCGTCCTCAAAAACTAAGAAAATTTTACCCATGACAACTTTTTTTAAAAAGATCATGGCCGCCGTCTTGAACTCTAAATTTGACATAATTTTCATAATCTGCGTCCCCAAAATGTAAGAAAATGATACCAATGACTACTTTTTCAATAAACATCATGGCGGCCATTTTTAATTCCAAATTTGATATCATTTTTGAAATCTGCGTCAACGCAACCTAAGAAAATGACATACATGATGACTTTTTCAAAAAACACCAATCTTTTAAATTTTCCGGGATGGGATTTTCCTATGTGTTAATCCACGGTATAAGCTACCTGCATTCTAAATTTCATCCAAATCCATGTCGCCGTTGCAGCGTGAAGGAGGAACAAACTAAAACTCCCTTTTACCCCCCTTAGGGGTAGTTTTTTCTAAATCGCTGAAAGTAGTATTTTTTATTTATAAACAGTAGCCTAAAAACCAATTTCTAAATTGCTTATTTTAAAAATATTTAATCTCCCATACAAATTTCTACCCTCTATTTTAACCCTTTAGGGGATGAATTTCCAAAAATCTTAGTGCACCCCTAGGGTAACCAAGGAATATTCCCTTCAAATTTCGAGTCCCTAGGTCCAGCGGTTTAGGCTGTGCGTTGATCTCTCAGTCAGTCAGTTTTACCCCTTTCCATCCCTTCGGGGATGAAATTATCAAAAACGCTGAGACACGTATAAATTAATTTTCAATTTTCAACCTAAACACAAAATTTGAATAATCTAACTTAACTAAAACTGACGGACTTTCATACAAAGTTTCATCCCCTTAGGGGTGGAATTTCCAAAAATCCTTCCTTAGTGGATCTTTACACTATGTAAGGTATCTAAGTGCAAAATTTCAAGTCTCTAGGTCCAGCGGTTTGGGCTATGCATTGATGTATCTACAATCAGTTTTACCCCTTTTCATCCCTTCGGGGTTGAAATTATCAAAAACGCTGAGACACGTATAAGTTAAAATTCAATCGCCAACCTAAACGCAAAATTTGAAGCGTCTAACTTCAAAACTGACGGACTTTCATACAAACGTTTTTCCCCTATTTTACCCCCTTAGGGGTGGAATTTCCAAAAATCCTTCCTTAGTGGATCTCTACACTATATAAGGTATCTATGTGCAAAATTTCAAGTCTCTAGGTCCAGCGGTCTGGGCTGTGCGTTGATATATCAACAATCAGCTTAGCATTTTATATAATAGAGATAAATGCCCGATCTATTACAGTGATCAGGTTTATTAAAAAGTAAATATCCTCTTAGTTATGACCAGAGGTCGGAATAGGTAGTGCTTATTAACCTAAACTTGATGCATCTTCATTCAATAACGTATTTCCATCTCACTCACGCATGAATGAACATGAGTCAAGTTTAGGTTAATAAGCACTACCTATTCCGACTTCTGGTTATGACCAGCCAAAGTGAACTTATCAAAAAGTATGACGGAAATGTCCTCATTGACCTAAAAGGCTAAATCCATAATATTGTTAGGTCGAATTGTTATTTAGCCTAACATACAATATCCTAAAATTAAAATACCGACCTAAGTCACATGATTGCTCAACTAATCTATAGGTTAGGTTAAGTTAGAACTGTGTCAAGGCGCAAAGCGCCACAACTAGGCGGAATAGGAGATTTTAAGGCAAATTTGGGACTGAGTTTAATTATTATTAACAAGTATGTTATATTTTCCCGCATTGGTGAAAAAAATGCCCTTATTGACCTAAAAGGCTAAATCCATAACATTGTTAGGTCGAATTGTTATTTAGCCTAACATACAATGTCCTAAAATTAAAATACCGATTATTGACTGTGTTTAATTATTATTAACAAGTGTGTTATATTTTCTCGCATTGGTGAAAAAAAAGAACTACTTATAGAAGCGTCGGCCGGGAAGGGCGGTTGCAGGGCCCGTATATAGGGCGGTCTTGACTGCCTCTCGGCCGGGTTTACTCATACAGACTCGTCCCGTAACGTCTTTTTTCCCGGGGGTCTGCAATAATGTACTATTATTGCGACTCTAGGACAAATATCTGTTACTCAAGGCTTTTGAAACTGAAATTTCAAATTCAGCGTGCAATTTCTTCAGAATTTATGGTATTCAGATACCATAAACGATAACAATATTGGCGGTTTATATACTCCATTTACTTTAACGACCTAATTCTGAACTTGAAATGCACTTTGTACAGTAGATAGGTATAGTTTTTACATTTCGACCCTTAAAGTATCAAATGTCGTAAAAGCCATTTTGCCCAAAATGAGTTTTTAATGCACTTTTATTCAGTTTTTTGCGCTCTATCGAACTGTATATTTGAAATATTGAAATTCGCAAAAAAATATATTTTAGGACGCACATCGATTCACGCTTAAAACTTTATTTTTTTTGTTTTTAAATGTCGTAATGATCAAGTTGGAGGGTAAAGTTATAAAATTAATGTTGTAAAAGACATATCTTTTCTTGACTTGACTAATACTACATTTTGATATTGTATTAGAAAAAAAATTATCATGATCATTTTTAGCGTAAAAACCGGGTATTATATTAAATTGGTATTTACGACAAATTATTCATGGAAGATTTACAAATCACTAATGTAAATTTATGCTGTATAAGAAACTACTTTTTTATACATGGTTTCTACGACAATTTCTCATTATAAGACCTGTAAAAAAATAATGGCAATTTTGTTTTAACCTCTTAAGACCCACCAAACAACGAAATTTGTCAATGGAATATGATATAAAACAAAAGATATTCTACTTTTTTTCCCTTGCTCCAGATCTTTATTACAACAGCCGTATTATATACTATTTTGGGATAGAAACTTTCCGCCTACATCTCGATATGGCTAGGCAGCTGATACGACCAGATCGCTTTGTGACTACGTCTCCATGTGACTACATCGCTTTGTGCCTAGATCGCAATACGACCAGATCGCTTTACGACTACATCTCGATCGGACTACATCACTTTGTGTCTAGATTGCAATACGACCAGATCGCTTTACGACTACATCTCGATCGGACTACATCGCTCTGTGTCTAGATCGCGATACGGCCAGATCACTGTATGGCTTGTTATCAAATGGACTAAATATAGGTATGACGTACAGTCGAACTCATACGTAGCATACTAAATTAAAAATACAGACACTTACAACTTATAATTACTTACAGTGACATGGTACTAAAGCATACAACTACTTCGAGTTCGACTGTACAATCATGTACAATGGTATCTAAAAGTGGCAGTGTTTTATCCTGTCCTGACAACTATGTTACTTCCTCTTATCACTGCTAAGTGTATTTAGCTAGCCACTTACAAATGAGTTCCGCAACCTCTAAGAATTTATTGAAATGATTTCCTTTGTCACTTCACTTCTTTCAATTTACATGGCTGTCAATGTGTTTGCTCAATTTATGGTAACTACCTATTAGGTTTAATTGCCTATAAAAATGCAACGTAATAACCAACTTAAATTTATAAAAAATAAAAGTAATAACGAAGCTTTACTTTTTAATGGCTTTAGTTATAATTTTGTATCAAACAACTCAAGCGGCACGTCTTTCTGGCGTTGTTGCAAAAAACAGGAGTGTAGTGCTTCCCTGATATTAAACGAACAGAAGACAGGGATAATTAGAGAGAGTCTTCACAAATGTGAACAAGACTTTCATAAAATGGAAGAAGACCTCTTACTGGATATGGCAAAACAGAATGTGTGTGAAGACATGTCATCCGTGAAAAAATTTTATGAGCAAACACTGGAACAATTGCCTTCTACCTCAACTGATAGACCTTACAATTCTGTGAAGGATGTCCTTTATAGACATCGCAAAAGGTTTCTTCAAGTGCAGAAAACAGAGTTCATGAAATCTAGCGAAGTGACAGTACCAGAAATGATCAAAAAAGACTTTTTAATTGCAGAGTTTGAATTATCAAAAGACGATAAAATGCTTGTGTTCTCATCGCGATTTTCGAAAAAGATTATGAAACAGTATGCCGATCAAGGAATGTTTTTCTTTGGTGACGGAACATTTAAAAGGGTCCCCAAACCATATTACCAATTATTCTCTATTCACGTAGACGTTCACAGTACCGAAGAGACGACGAATATAATCCCGGTATTGTATGCTCTCTTACCCAACAAAACCGAAACGACTTATATTGCTTTATTTACTATCAGACGAGATGTACTCGGCGTGCAAATTAAAAAAATTAAATCTGATTATGAATTGGGAGTTATCTGTGCGTTTCGAACCGTATATCCAAATTCAAAAATAACGGGATGTTTTTATCATTAAAATAAATCAATTTGGAAAAAGGCAAACAATGTGGGTCTTATAAAAACTAAGGAAGGGCGGAACATCACACGGCTTACGGCGAATTTGCCACTCTTACCTTCCGCTTATATACTAGACTCGGTGGTCGGCTATTGTAGAAAGGTCACAGGAATCACCAGAAATGGATGCTTTCATCCGTTATTTCAGCAGGCAATGGCTCAAAAACACTGTGCTTATTTCATGTGCAAAAGAAAAGCACAGGACGAATAATAGTTTAGAAGCATGGCACAGACGCCTCAACGTGCGTATGCAGCACAAACCAACATTGTTATTATTTTTATTTAATTTAAAAAAAGAAGCTCACTACCAAGACAAGAGGGGACAAAATGCCTTGTTTGAAGTACGTCGCAAAAAAATAAATGATGTTTTATTTAATCGCAAGTATAATGAAGAATTATACAAACTTGAGATGTCGGAAATTACACCTATTGTTTTTTTTTAAATATTAGCGATTTAAAGTGTAGATATAAGTAAATAAATATGGTATTTTTATGTATAGATCATTTCATTTAATTATAGCCTAAGACCTAGAAAAAATAGCGGCTGTATTTTTTTACAAAAATATGCATCCAAACATAGTTCCAAAAATATGTAATCAAGTCAAACTTTATTTCCGAGTTATATCCCATGTTTTTATATTCGACTGTCCTAAAGAAAACAAATGACATTATGGTATTTACGATAACAAGTCGTACAGTGATCTGACCGTATCGCGATCTAGACACAGAGCGATGTAGTCCGACCGAGATGTAGTCGTAAAGCGATCTGGTCGTATTGCGATCTAGGCACAAAGCGATGTAGTCCGATCGAGATGTAGTCGTAAAGCGATCTGGTCGTATTGCGATCTAGGCACAAAGCGATGTACTCACATGGAGACGTAGTCACAAAGCGATCTGGTCGTATCAGCTACCTAGCCATATCGAGATGTAGGCGGAAAGCTTCTATTCCACTATTTTCAGTACAACGGATCTCAGGTTAGGAGGTTAAGTGCCACCATACGCTTTACAGCAAGGTCATCATCTGGCTTATACAACAAACGCTCCTTTACTGCTGGGGATCCAATCGGCTTTTCCTACAGACGGTTCTTCACTGCTAGGGATTCAATCGGTTTTTACTACAAACTGTCCTTCACTGCTAGTGATTCAATCGGAATTTACTGGAAATTGGCCTTTACTGCTAGGGATTTAATCGGCTTTTACTACAAACGCTCCTTCACTGCTGGGCATTAAACCGGCTTTTACTACAAGCGGTCCTTCACTGCTAGGAATTCAATCGGTTTTTACTACCAACCGTTCTGCACTGCTAGTGATTCAATCGGCATTTACTGGAAATGATCCTTTACTGCTAGGGATTCAATCAGCTTTTACTACAAACGGTTCTTCACTCCTAGGGACTCAATCGGCTTTTACTACGAACGTTTATATTTTTATGTGGCATACATTTTTTTTTACTACTATTCATAAACCAAATATGCATTATGGCTGAAAAAAATATAGTATTTTAAAATCATGTTTGTTTTCTAATGCAATTAGTTAACTGAAAAATATCCATTAAAGTGATCTGAACAATTCGCATTTTTTTTTACTAAAACTGTGACGTTAAAAACTGTTACAAATGAATATAAAAAATATAAGAAATATTAAGGATGAACCTATATTTTTAAGTGATCTCTTACAGTTGATCAATGCATTAGAAAACAGACATTAATTCCCATACATACATCATATACATACATAAACTCACGCCTTCAGAGTGGGGCTAGGCAGAGCTACAGCTACAACTCTAAAGGCTTGTTGATAATTCTGTAACAACATTTTGCACAATTACTTAGCCTAATTGTGCAAAATGTTTACCTGCGTATTGGTGACAGGTTGCAAGCCTATCGCCTAACAGTACTACAAGGCTTTTTTCCCTTAGTCGCGTCTTACGACATCCACGGGAAGACATGGAGTAGCACTATTATCACCGGCAACCACACGGGCCTTATTTTCTTCGTAAAAGTAACGAGAATCAAACAATCAATTCAATATTTTGCGCCAAATTATACATTTTGAATGATAATTTAAACAGTAAAAGTCATAATTTAAAGCATAGCATCTTGTATTTGTAATTATAGATTCAAAAATTATGTAGATAAGTCGTAGGTAACATTTTTATAAAAAAACATTAATGCCGTTTTAAGTTTTGAAGGTTTCAAACGAAAACTTCTGACGAGGCCACTAGATTTGCGGTTGGCATTTGACCATAACTTTAAATACCAAATTTTAATCTCCATAATATTTGTTTTTAGAGCTCTGTACCAAATACTATAAAACATTATAAGATGACTTTGATGTTGGTCTCTCTGTCTGTTCGTCGGTATGCCAAGAACCTTTTTTCTTTGAAATTTAGAATAGGTGTAATTATTCGACTTTTTAAATAATTTGCCTTTGTAGGTTCTTGTTTATTTTTATTATATTGCTTGTATTTTGTATTTCTTTTTTTCTTGTGCAATATAGAGTAAACATTCATGAAAATACGTACATATTTGCTTCATTCATTTGAAAGCTGTCCAGTTTTAAAGGTAAGTCACATTTTTTAATTTCTGACATCGATGACTTTTAAAAATTCTATGTAGGTAAGTAGCGTAAAATACTAATAATAATACGCAGCCCCCTTCTTGTTTCTTTCAATGAATTATAAAAATAAGACGAAGATAGGTGCCAAAACCTTGATGCTCGCGTCTGACTTGCACTTGACCGGTTTTTTGGACATTTAAAATGCCCATTTATATGAAAAGCGAATATTGTCGCCAGCTATCAATAAAATAGCCTTACTCTTCAGGAAATATAGCAACATAAAGCTCTTCGATAAGTCGTTGGAGTGCACACGACTTAAGTTATTTTCGTGTGCACTGCAGTTAAATCAAAGTTTTGACCGTCTTGCTTTGATATTGTATTCATACTGATGAGGCTTAATTACGATGTCGAAGCAAGTTGGGTTAATTCAATATCCTTCAATGGAAATCCTTGGGCATTATTGAAATAAATCGTAACGTTTCAATATTTGATCGCTGTTATGCCTTTTAATAGAGCCGTGTCAGATATTGTTGTTATTGAGCACAATATTGGTTAAGATTATTATTAAGTCGTTGCATGTAGGTACTGTACCTACATGCAACAACTTCTCTTTTTTGGTATAATGATACCTAGCTGTTTTGTAGGATCCACTTATTTTTGGTTTGAAATCTCATTGAAGAGCTTTTTCCGAAGCTACCACAGGGAATCTAATTACAATATGAAAGGCTCTCAACAATCTTTGATAATTGATATATATATATATTGACCCAGTGACAGTAATGGCGTCAGAGTCAACAACAATACGATAACATATCTAATGTAATACTTATTGTTGTACCGCGTAGAATAGAGACCCTGGCTCTAGATTCTACTCGGTGAAACAATATTGCTTTTGATATGTTATCGTATTATCAACGTTATGACAACTCTTATTTACTAGAAAGTCATGGTGGCCGTGTTAAAAACAAAACGATAAAAAGCAGATTGCAAGCTTTTGACAAACCTCTTCGAGACGTTATTGGATTACACTACAAATCAGCTTTTGTAACGCCAGTTCACAAGAAAGGGCCTAAAACTAACATCACAACTTATAGGCCTATTTCTAAATTGTGTATATTATCTAAGGTATGGGAAAGGATCGTCCATACTCAAGTTTATGGCGCTCTGTTAAAAATTATTTTAGCTACACTCAACATGGGTTCCTTCAACGCAGATCTACAGTGTCCAATCTGGTTCTTTTTAATGATTACGTCACTGAAGCTATGAGCAGTGGAAGCCAAGTAGACGTTATCTATACCGATTATAGTAAGGCTTTTGACAGAATAGATCATAGTTTGTTAATTTCAAAATTATATCGGATGGGTATTAGCGGCGACTTGCTGCGCTGGTTTTCATCATATATTTCCAATAGATCACAGGCTGTTGTTGTTAATAACTACATATCGGGATGGATAACGGTACCGAGTGGAGTCCCCCAGGGGTCTTTACTCGGACC
The DNA here is from genome assembly GCA_946894065.1 of Acleris literana. Taxonomy (NCBI): domain Eukaryota; kingdom Metazoa; phylum Arthropoda; class Insecta; order Lepidoptera; family Tortricidae; genus Acleris; species Acleris literana. Next base: position 49,192,238 of record OX335668.1, read on the forward strand.
GTTGCTATTTAATATTTTTGTTAACGACATCAGTGACTGCTTTGTCTCTTCAAGACTCCTTTGCTTTGCTGACGACATGAAAATTTTTGTGAAAGTTAAAAATGCCCTTGACTCTGAACTCATTCAAGCTGATCTCTCACGACTTGACTCTTATTGCGTGGATAATAAACTGGACCTCAACCCATCTAAATGTTTCACGCTGACCCTTTCGCGTCGGAACAATCCAATTGTCTACTCTTATAAAATAAAGGGTCAACTTCTCAGCAGAGTATCATTCATGAAAGATCTGGGGGTCACACACGACTCTAAACTATTATTTGACACCCATATTGACAAAATTGTGGCAAGTGCTTCCAGATCGTTGGGCTTTATAATGCGTAATTCTAAAAACTTTACGCAAATTAAAACCATTAAGGTTCTCTATTGCTCATACATTAGGAGTAAACTCGAATACGCATCGCAAATTTGGAACCCTTGTTATCAGACATAATTATGTTGACAGAATTGAAAGAGTTCAAAGGAAATTCATTCGGTATTTGTGTTTTAAGTTAAGAATCCCTTATAAATCATCAGATTATTTCAACATGTGTCGGGCGCATCACCTTCTTCCACTATTCAAACGTCGGGAAATTGCCGACATCATGTATATCCTTAATATTACTAATGGCAATGTTGATTGCGATGAGCTTCTCTCTAACCTATCTTTCAATGTTCCTACCAAGACCAAAAGGCATCTTCCTCCAATTTCTGTTCCTTACTGTCCGCGTAAATATAGACGTAACACTTTTCTCAGGCGTGCAAGTATTAATTTAAACAAGTTGTCTAAAAAAATGAATTTAGATATTTTCAATAGCAAAATTCCCCGTGTAAGACGTGACTTAACGTGTGACTATTTTAAATAATGTTAATTGGCGGTAACAATCCATAAAATCTAGTTTGGATTAATTTTGTAACTCTTTTGTCCTTTTTCCTTTTTGCTGCCATTTAGACTTTGTTTTTACTGTGCAGTTTCTGCTTGAGTGATTTCTCGCATGTAATGCTTTCTTTAAGGAAGTATTTCCCTTTGTTCCTTTCATTATATTCTATTTCTATCTGTGAAAACCTGTAATTGGTTTTATGTGTCTTATGTTATGTTTAAGGTAATTTATCAGCTGTTGGTTTTCCTATAATAAATAAATAAATAAATAAATACACAAATTTTAATGATTAATTCTACTGTTGTTTAACAAAAGTTTATATAAATGCTGATGTACCTGAACCGGAATCTAGATTATTCACAAAAATATACCAAGATACTTAGTTCTCTCTATAAAGGCCAATTGACAACAATTCATATGTGCTAAGGTAGTTAAATAAAATACCGTTTGCGAATTTTACACTGCTGATTACAGTAAAAATATTTTTGTATTTTTTTATGCAGTAGTTTTTTTATATTTAGGAAAAACAATAAAAAAAGTTGGATTGTGAATGTTAGGAATACACATATAGTGCCCTTAGTCCATTTATTACAAAACTGTCTGTCTGAAAAAATATACAACTGTCATGTCCATTGTTTATCTGTCTGACGGATTACTTGATTCTAACGACACGCTTTCAATTCTAGTAATACTATTGTTTTGATATACGCTATTTAAAATGAAAGTGACTTACGGATTTGTAAACGCGGATATCCGCGATCTGCCCAAAGTCGACGAATTTAAATATGTTGTAACATTTCATGCGGGAAAATGACATGACATGACAGTCAGTTCTGTTTAAAGTTACTTTTTTAATTTTATGTCATGCTAAGATCACGACATCAGTATTCCTCCCTCCCTTTAATGACTATATCTTTAATAAATTATTAACGACTAATTTAAGTTAAATAAAGAAAAACCGAGAAACACGGGTAGTCTAATTTTTAACCCGGTAATTTAAATGCGAAATAAACAAAAATGCTTTTATTTTTGAAATGTTGTCAATTACTTGTAGATATATATTATAAGAGACGAAGCGTGTTTAAGTTTTTAAATTGAGTTCAATTTTATTGCATAATAAATAATAATTATGAGCATCGTTTAGACGTTAAATATTATTTTAATTTGACTTTATAATAATTAATTATTTGTGCATCGTTCAGAGTTGAAGTCTTATTTTAATTTGACATTCTATTAAAGAAATGTTATAAAACAAGCATATATCTTAAAATAAGTACTGCTTTTACTACACTTAATGACATATTGTAATGATTACATAATGTCTTTTAATACATATTACCCCCAATAAAACCACGTAGATTCCTTTTACAATAAAGGTTTCAGTTCGAGGGTTGAGTGGTCAAACCCGATAAATCGAAATAATCGTTTATTCAAATTTGAATTGTTTTGATGTATTCATTAATGTTCTTTTTGACACAACAAGTTATACCGACTTATCGGGTTTGAACACGTAACCTTCGATTGTACTCTATAAAAAAAATTGTCTTAAAAGCCATTTTCAATTCTTTTTTTCTGTAGTAAAAGCCACGCTATCTCTGGATCTATTAAAGCTACGGGATTTTAAATTTATAATTATGAAACATCTCAAAAACCTTAGCATAATGAGCTCAAGTGGTTTATAATAGCTTAAGTATTTCAAAAGATATATGCAAAAATAAAGTAACCATTTTCGTTTTTTGCTCGCCCTGAAAAAGTGCATTTTGGCTTTTACGACATTTGATACTTTAAGGGTCGATTTGGTACATTTCGTCATGCAATTGACAACAATTCATAATGTGCTAAGGTAGTAAATTAAAATACCGTTTGTAGATTTTACACTACTGATTACAGTAAAAATATTTTTGGATTTTTTTACGCAGTAGTTTTTATTATATTTAGGAAAGACAGTAAAAAAAGTTGGATTGTGAATGTTAGGAATACACTTATAGTGCCCTAAGTCCATTTATTACCATAGGAATTGAAAAAAATATACAACTTTCATATCAATTTTTTTATCTGTCTGACGGATTGCTTGACTTTAACGACACGCTTTCGATTCTCGTAATACTACTGTTTTGATATACGCTATTTAAAATTAAAGTGACTAACGGATTTGTAAAAGCGGATAGCCGCAATCTGCCCAAAGTCAACGAATTTATGTTGTTACAGTTGTTATTGTTGACAAGTGACATGACATGACAGTCAGTTTTGTTTCTGTTTAAAGTTACTTTTTTTATTTTATATCATGCTAAGATCACAACATCAGTATTCCTAACTTTGTATATACGGTCTTTTTAATGACTATTTCTTTAATAAATTATAAACGACGAAATTAAGTTAAATAAATAAAAACCGAGAAACACGGGTAGTCTAATTTTTAACCAGCTATTATAAACGCGAAAAAACAATAAAGCTTTTTTTTTAAATGTTGTCGATTATAAAAAAGATAAATCTTTTTACATTTTGCTGCACGACACAGTGCGTTTAACCGTCGTTTTTAGTTCTCTTGACCTTGATGGATTTTGTTCAGTTTTGCTTCTGACGATCTTCACTTTGCTTAGTTAATAACTTATGCTCTAATATTTCAATTTTTACTTTTTTTAGGCACGCTCTGCAAATAAATGAACATGCTATCGTTGAAACACGTTTATTTCTTGATCTCGGAGTTTCCGATTTATCGTTCATCTGGATAAAAGTATTGTCTGCAGCATGGTCAGCTTGAGATGGTTTTGAGATTGCAGTATCATCAAACGAAAGTTTAAATTTACTGTCTTCAGTATTGTCCATGGTAAGTATCGTAGTTACATCGCCTTTTGCATCAAAATAAGGAGAAGTCATAAGTAGCATTTTTGAGTTTTTTTTCTTCGTCATCCAGCATCAAGTCTATTACAATGTTATCTAAATCTTCTTGTGTGGTGTGTAACGGGTAGTTAGTATTATCAATCACCTATCACTGTGACGTCAACAACATTATGCAAATTTGCAACTATGTTAATAATATCAGCATTCACGGAACCTGGTAAGTTAGTTATATAGGTACTCTTTAGTTTTGTTAAATATTTTGAACATTTTGGTCCGTCAATCAGCAGTGATATCAATAACCACAGACTCAGAATTGGTAACTTTCTGAGAGGGTTTGTGATTAAAAACATGTGCTTTTAAATCAAATCAATTACACAGACCCCTATTAATACTACAACCACAAGATAAATTCCTGTACTGGATGAGCCCTGGTGAACAAGGTGAAAGTTGATGAATTTTTATAGCGCCAATAATCGTTTTGAGGTTTTGTGGCACAAGTGTTTTAACATTTTAAACGGAATTCATAAAAGGAGGAGGTTTCTCAATCCGACCGTTTTTTTTTATGTGGGTTCGCGGATAACTTCGTCGTTTACGAACCGATTTCAGAAATTATTTTTTTGTTTAATAGAGTATACTTCCTAGGTGGTCCCATTGTCACGAAATTGTAGTCTGATGAAGGGATCTATGAGGAATTGAGGGAACTCCTCAAATATTATAGGTATACATATGGCACTTATATAGCAGTTTTTTTAGTAACAAGTCTTGCATTTGCATTCAGAAAGTATCATTTGGTGAAGTGGAACAGATGGCCAACTTAACTCCTCAACGGTACCTATATTACAAGGGTGGCTATAAGATATCTCGATTAAGATAGTTAAGCGACTATAACGTATTAGAACATTAAATGTTTAAATATGTCTATGGCTTTCCCGCGGCTTTTCTTGCGGTGAACTTGAAATGTCTTAAAGTTTCAAATCAACTAAGAAGTGGGGCTACATAACAGCTTATTATGATCACTAAAAAGTATAAAATAAAATAACGGTTTAAAAAAACAAAAAACCGCCTTCAAAAGTGCAAAAAATAACTTCTTTTAAAATAGTAGGTACCTATAGGTCGGTCAAACTGATAAAAGATAAGATAAAAAAGATATTTATTCAGTAAGTAGGCCGCACGGGCACTTTTACACGTCAAGAATCTACCAGCGCTTCCCAAGAGGAGACCACTGCTGAGAAAAAACGCCGCAAGAAACTCAGCAGTCAGTCATTTTTTAAACATATTACAATGGTTACTACATAGTTCTAGCCTTATATAAAGCAATAATTATTTTATAATAGAACTTTTTTAAGTGTTATATTGTCCCTAGAGCATTGGCGCTGTTATCTAGATAATGGGCAAAAAATCCCCATTTACACAGACCATTCAGCATTACAATGGTTCCTCCATCTTGACAACCCTAGCGGACGTCTAGCTCGTTGGAGCATCCGTCTCTCAACAATCAACTTTGAAATTAAACATAAACGCGGCATAGATCACTTAATCCCAGACGCTTTATCACGCTCTCTGCCTATTAGCATTATTAATTACAACATTTCCCAAACAAAAGATGCCGGGAATATTAATATTTACTCCAAGTGTAGCACTAACCCCAATACTATCCCAGATTACATCTTAAATAATAATAAACTATATAGATACTCTCGAGAAACTTCATTACTCCACTCTGAATATAATTGGAAAAAAGTAATACCGCTAGAATATAGAACCCCTCTCATCACAGAAAACCATTCTATCCCTACTTGCGCACATTTCGGAATATTTAAAACATACCAAAGACTAAATCTAAAATATTATTGGCCTGGTATGTACAAAGATGTTTCTAATTACGTTGCAAAATGTGAAACCTGTTTAGCATACAAAGACCAAAATCAACTCAAGTTTGGTCTAATGGGTAAACCCAAACAATGTGCCCGTGCTTTTCAATGCATATCGATAGATTTAATTGGTCCCTTACCCACAACAATTCCACAATCGCTTGCGTTCGAGTGACAATCTTTCTCTTGCTTTCCCATCTAATAAATCCAAAACTTATTCTAAATCCTTTTCGGTTCACGCTGTGCGGTTTTGGAATTTATTGCCTACTGAAATTAGGCAGTCTCAGTCTGTAGATTCTTTCAAATCTAGACTAAAGAAGTTCTAGCTTGACACTTGTTCTTAAACTTTTTCCTGCTTATTGTATATATTTGTATATGTCTATATATTTTATCTATTCATATTTATAGCAATTTCTTTTAGTGTTTCACTTATTTGGCTATTCGTTGTAATTCATTATTTCTCAATCGCTCAAAGGTTAACTGGAAGAGATCCCTTAAAGGAATAAGTTCGCTTTTGTACATCCCTGTTATATTTTTGTCTATTTTATAATTGTTATCTCTTTTGTTTATACAATAAAGTGTTTACATACATACATACATACAACCCTAAAACATAACAAATATATTTTTGTTGTGACTAGCTGTTTTACAAAGTACTGCCTTCTATTTGCAATTAAACGTGCAACCTCATCTGTTATTGTACATTTTTTGGAAAACCTAGTTTTTCTCGTCTACGGTATACCACAAACTGTCATTCTTGACAATGGTACTCAATTCACAAGGCAAGAAACGACTGACTTATTGCTATTTAATAATTATTATTTATTTATATGTAGATCCCGTAGAAAGATATAACAAAGTTATAATCACAGCTGTATCATCTTTCGTAGAAGATGATCACAGGAAATGGCATATTAACTTACACAAAATACAGTTTGCAATGAATACAGCAGTAAATGAAACGACAAAATATGCTCCAGCATTTCTTGTATTTGGCCGCGGGTTAGTCACATGTGACACAGACAATCTTGGTCTTCTTCACCCAATTTTCTCCGAAGTGAAACTCGTCTTTGGAAGGCACACCAAATTAATAAACATCACCAACATTATGAATTTAAAGAAGGTGACATTGTTTGGTAACACAATTATACGGTAAGCAATGCTAATAATAGTACATTACTGCACAGACCGGGAAATAGGCCGTTACGGGACGAGTAGAGTTAGCGTGGCCAAGACGCAGTCGAGGCCGCGCTATTTACGAGTCCAGCAACCGCCCTTCCCGGTCGAGGCTTGTATAGTGCTTTTCTCCAACAATGTGAGGAAATTTAAAACAATAGTTAATAATATTAAACACAGTACCAACATTCCCTTGAAAAAAAGAACAGAAACGTACGATTTAGTACGACACTGACATAAAGCATTAAATAAAATCACAAATTTAAACGTAATAAATTCAATTTGAATAAAATATAGTTTAAACTATAACATTTATTACGCGTTTATGTTATTTAGGGAATTTATTTTGAATATGAACGCAATTTCTATTTTAAAAAAGTCAAACTATTTGACACACTTTTAAATACGTTGTAAACGCTGTTTGAAAAGGCTTAACTTTTTAGTCTATGACATTTAAAAACTAAAAAATACAAGGAAGAATTTTGATTGCATGAGTGTGTGGTTGTTTGGAGATAGTTATCCTAGTCCAAACATGGTTTTAAAAAGTAAAACACCAGGTACGTAATGAAATTTCATACATTTTCGCGGCCGCTGCCGTTGGTAAATAATAACTTAGTTTATTTTTATTTTGTCTTGACCTGGAACTTACAACTTCGCGGGCTGATTTGACAACAGTAAGGTTAAAATTTCCGAGCATGTGGGAGAAAATATTATTCCGCAAAAATAAATTAAAAAGCCTTAATACCAATTGGAGAACGATCTTACGAGTATCTTTTTAAATATAAATATAACAAATACTCTAATGAAATATATGTTGGTTAGGTATGTATATATAACATCATAGTTAACCAAAATAATGAAAGTTTGACGTATAAATGATAGATGTATGTATGAACTAAAATCGTTTCCCTTGTAAATACACATCCCACTTTTCAAAATTAACATAATTTCCCATAACACAGTTTTATTTAGCAAAAATCCATCCGGACTTATAGTCCCTCAGGATTTTCCCTTCCAGGGCAGCCCGGGTATTGTACGAGGTGTTTACCTATGTGTTACACCTCGTTGAATTAAAGTCGTTCTGGCACTTTCTATCTGGCTATTTTTATTCTTAATTTTAAATTTGAGCTCATTTTAAATTCTACGGTCGCCTGCGCACGACGACGACGTAATTTGAAATTCGCGGAATTTTACATTCCGAAACCAACATATATTTCATTAGAGTATTTGTTATATTTATATTCCTAAGCGATACTGAAGTATTTATTCTACCAAGTCCACTAAATATTTTGCCTGGCAACTCTAGACTAGGAACCAATAGCCGCCATATTGTTATCCCGCTCAGTTTTGTACAGCAAGTGATCGTAAGTAGTCGCACCGCTAGCGTCACATTTTGTGCTTCCGTATTCCGAAACCAAAGTTTCAGGTAAGTTTGAATAAATATTGCTTATGGATAAACAAATGAAAATGTATTTGACTTAACATATTTTTGTTTGATTTAACTGAAATTGAAATTGGTAAAGAGTTATTATATTAAAACCTAACGAAAGTAGCGATCCGTGACTTCTATTCCGAAACCAAAATGGCGGTTTCTTAAAAGCGGAACGACAAAGTTTCGGAATGGAATTGTAAAGAAGTATGCAGACTTAGTATAAATAAAAAAATAGCTACCTATTTATGTACTCTTACAGATTTTTGAGGTATTTCTTTAGACTTAACTAGCAATTATAATATACGTACTTAACTAGTGGTAGATTACTATACAAAATAAAAAAAGGGCCACAAGCTTATTTACGCTTCAGAAAAAATATCAGAATCTTAATAATTAATAATATTAATGAATAAATATTACGAACTTATTGTTATCAAAATTCCGTGTGTATACCTACTTATATTGTTATTGGTTGTGACCAAAACATTACCCTTAATATTTATTTAATTTTGTTCTTGGAATAAACCACTTAATGTGTTGATTAAAATAAACTATGGCCTTTTATTTTATTTTGTGTAGTAGGTATATTTAAACACACATTATACAGTACCTACTTACACCTAAAATTACATAATTTAGTATGAAGTTTTTGTATGACTTAGTAAAACGTTATAAACTAGTCATATTATATTAAGTAAAAAAAAATTGACGCGTTTTGTTTTCAGGGTAAACAACAATAAAAATACGGAAAGTAAACATGACAACTTTTGCTGATGTGGATTGTTTCTTAACTAAAAGTAATCTTGCGTTGCTGTTACAAACAACATGGCCATGGATTATTACCCACTTCAAGTTGACCCGAAAATGTTTTGGGTGTGGATATAATAACGTTTCTGATATTAATAACAAACCGCATCATTTCGTTATGAGGAATAACAAAATTGAAATATTGTTGGGAAGCAAATTTTTTTGGTGCCGTGCATGTGAATTATATGCTGCTTATGACCATTATCCAGGGGATGAATGTAGTTACTGCTTATAAAATGTGTGACGAATGAACAATATTTTAAGTATATTTTAGTGCTAAAATTTATTAAGGCTTAACTTGATTTCTATAAAACAATATTACTAATCTGTGTCTAACACTGAAGTTATACAATCTTGTTTTAAACATACTTACATACATACAGTAGTATCATTTAAAAATTAACCAGTATACCAAAAAATATATATTATGGCTAAATGCATACTAAAACAACCATTTATATCAAAACAAATATTGTAATTATTTAACTAACGAACATGACTATTTCAGCACTTGCATTTGAAAAATTTGGATGTTTTATTTGTACACAATTTTGAAAATTTTGCTAGTTGGGTTTTATTGCTGAATTGATAATTTAATTTTAATTAATTAACTATTAAACATTTTTATAGAAATGCCTCTAACACCTGCGGAGAAAATGAAAAGATATAGGGAAAAACTGAAAAAGACCCTGAAAAATATAACGAGTACAAAAAGAAAGATTTAAAAAGAGTACAAATGAAAAATAAAAAAATATCAGAGCTATCAGAGAAAGAAAAAGATGAACAAAGGCAAAAGTGGAGAAACCAAAACAGAACTAGAAAAGAAAAGAAATCGAAGGATGTCAAGAATCCAGCGTCACCATCACCAAAACCGTCCTTAGACCAGAAACTGGATAAATGTAAAAAAGTACAGCGAAAAACTGCATCCAAATGGCGTCGCTTGTGTTATAAAATTAAAGAAGAAAATGTATTGTTAAAAAAAAGATAGAAATGGCACGGAAACGGCACTACCGTATAGAAAAAAAAAGATCGAATATTATAGAAAAACTGGAGAACCAACTGATGAAAATGCAAGCTCGGCAAGAAGTTATGGAATGTACGTTACGAACAGCTTATGCTAAATGTAGAACTCATAAAAAAAAGTTTACCTTCAAAAATCTTGCAAGTGACTCGAAAAAAGAGAAAGGCAAAAAGTTCATTGGGAAACTTTTAGGCCTAAAGGGATCGGTTCGTATACAAAGAAGAATTAAATTAATAAGTAATTTGAAAATAAGAACGGAAATAGAAACTTTTTTCCTGCGAGATGATGTAAGTCGATGCACAAGTGGAAAGAAAGAATGTAGAACTATAAATAAAAAAAAGTACCAAATCCGCTACCTAACGGATACATTATACAACCTTCATAGGATTTACAAAGAAGAAGGGGGAAAACGTAGTTTATCAACGTTTCACAAATATAAACCGCTTTAGGTACTATCACCGAGTATACAAAACCGAGACACTTGTTTATGCATCAAGCATAGTAATATGGAAATGTTATTTACCGCATTACTAAAAAATGGAGTATTTCCTAATGATATCAAAAATGTAAGTGACGTCTTCCCCAAATTGACCTGTAATGTAAATTCATTTCTTTGTATGTCTGGCAAATGTGAGTTATGTAAACAGAATAATATTACGTATACACTGGAAGATGATTCTTTAGACAAAACGGTGCAATGGAACCAGCGGGAAAGAGTTGATCACATCTACACTAAAACTGATAAAGGAAAAGTGAAACAAATTTTAACCAAAAAAACCGTAAAAAAAAATGTAAAAGTAACACAATAAGAGAGTTAGTAAAAACATTTGAAACAAGCATCAAGGCTTTCCAACTTCATTTTTTTAACTGGAAACATCAGCAACGCCAATATCGACAGAAAATCAACAATTTAGGAACATCAGAAGCAGCAATTCTGTGTGATTTTAGCGAAAATTACGAATGCAAATTGACAGATGAAGTTCAAGCTCTTCACTTTGGTGCTTCAAAGCAACAAATAACATTGCACTGTGGAATGATTTACTGGGCTCATAGATCTCAATCGTTTTGCACAATATCAAATAGCAAATGTCATGAACCTTCAGCTATTTGGGCTCATCTAACACCCGTTATTGAATTAATCAAGAAAGAAACTCCTACAGTCAAGATAATTCATATTTTCTCTGATGGACCCAGTTCCCAATACAAGCAGAAGAATTTTTTTTATCTTACAAACGTATTTGCAACGGAATTTGGTTTTGATTTCTGTACGTGGAACTTTTCTGAAAGCGGGCACGGAAAAGGTGTTGCTGATGGTATAGGTGGTGCTGTGAAAAGATTACTTGATTTGCAAGTTGCATATGGACATGATATATCGAATGCTGAGGACGCATTTAGGCTGCTAAATTCTATCTCCAAATCAATAAAATACTTTTTCATCGATGATACCGAAATAGACAATATCGAAGTAAATTACCTCCGTAGAGACTTGAAAGCGATACCAGGAACCATGCAAATACATCAAATAATAACCAAAGCAAAGTCAGGATTCATTCAACATAGGGTATTAAGCTGCTTTTGTCTTACAGAGATACAATGCGAATGTGATTGCTTTCCATTGAGTACACATATTTTTAATGATCAAAGTTCTAAAGCTACAGCTACAAACAAACGTAAAGTAAAAGTCATTCCGCCCGTAACAATAGTAGATTCAAATGTTAAAAAAAATGTTAGTAATAATGTACCACCCAATGTGCCTACAAATGAAACACTGTCTGAATGTGAATTATTGGATTTATCGGACAAACTTATAATTAACCTGGACTCTGACCAAACTCAAGAAAATTTACCGGACAAAGTTATAATTAACCTGGATACTGACAATACTGAAGAAAATTTACCGGACAAAATTATAATTAACCTGGACACTGAAAATACTCTAGGGAATTCATCGGACCAATTAACGAATGTAATGCATATTTGTTCCCAATTCAAATTGATGAAGTAACTACAGGTATTAATATCCCCCCTACTGTGCCCCTAAATCTGATTGATCTTATTGACAATCTGAATCCTTCTGAGTTCAATCGCTACTTGGATCAAAATGATATTAGTGATACTACTTTAAATAGAAAGAGTAGTGAGTTAACAATCTTAGAGAAATCCACAGAACTTAATGCAAAAATTCCTATGTCAAATATTTCATCTGCTCCTACATCCATGCAAAACATACTCCGTGAAAAATATCGACAAAAATCCGGACTTCAAATCATTTCCATAGAAAATGTTTCTCTCAAACGTCGTGCTTCAACCACTCCCCAAGAACCAGAAGAAAAAAAGCGATATCCAGCTGTTAAAAAGGAAAATAATTCAAGAAATAAGAACCCATCAATTAGAACGGCAATTTCGCGTACTTTGTGTAAACAGAACTTACCGTTTACTTCAAAGAATATGACAAAATGTGTGGTTTGTTATAATCGGTTTTGCGTTGTTTGTACTGATGGTCAAATCGGTATAATTGATTATATCTGTCAAGCATGTTTGGGTGAGGTATAATTACAATTAACATTTAGTTCCTATTCATTTTTGCACAGGTCTGTTTAATTTTTTTTTGATAAGTACTATATTTTTTGTAATAATTATTTTTAAAATGTTTCTTTACATTTACATAATAAATCCAACCTTATTGTTATTTACATTTAAATATAAAATTAAAGTCAAGTGAATTGTATACATAAGGAGTAAAAAATTACTGAACTGGAAAATTAGTTCGAGATTTATTATTTAAAAATCTAAGCTTTATGGTGCATTGTGAAGGTTTCTTAATAATTATATTCAGTTACCAGTCACGGAGAGGACTCTTTCATTCCGTATTGTCCCGTGCCAAAAATCTCGTTTTTAATTATATTTAAACTGCTTATTAGTTTTGTAACTATGATTGTGATACAAATATACGGTTTATAGATTACTAATTTTGATAACAATTGATCTCAAATTTGTACCTTATTTAACACATTAAATAGTGAAAATTATGACTTGTTTTTGGCTTGTAGTAACGTAAGGGAAATAAAAATAAGACGTGTTAATTTTTGGTATGATTAATGTGTGATTTTATAAAACTATTCCATTCTTTACATAATAAGAATTCTAATAAAACCAATTATAAAATTATAGCTCGTTTGTATTATTTATTATTGGCATAAGAATTTGGTAACGTAATGGAACTCTTACCTTCCCCAAAATTATTAAAATTAATATTATTATATATTCCGATGTAGTATAACGTGGAATTATGTTATTTTCTAATAATATATTTTATCTACTACTTATATCAATCATCATTTCTCGTTTATCTCAACATTTTTTTTTACCATAATTTTAAATAGGGGTACGACTTTTGTAGGAATGGCCCGACTACCTACAACGAATAATATTTACTTGTTGAAATATGACTATGACTTTCCCGCGGCGTTGCTTGCGGCGCGCTTGATATAAGTTCAAGTTTCATTTCAACTAAGAAGTGGGACTACGTAACAGCGTATTATGATCACAAAAAGTATAAAATAAAATAAATGTTTTAAAAAACAAAAAACCGCCTTCAAAAACGCAAAAAATAACTTCTTTAAATTGGTAGGCACCTAATAGGTTAGTCCAACTGAAGTCGGCGACCACAACATTTTCAACAAAAAGCCGACATCAGTTTGAAGCTTGAAGGCGGTTTTTTGTTTTTATAATATATATTCTAAGTTCCCTATCTGTATTGTTCCCAGGTGCCTTATTTCCTTAATATTATTTTAACCATTTGAAGAAGTTTAATTAAATAATCTCTGCCCTGGACTACTGGTGTTTCTCAATCAATCACTCCCTGCCATGAAGCTTATCAAACCACTCCCTGTTCCTGAACCTGCTCCTGTATTCCCGTGACAATATATAGCCTATGACACTCACAAATAACGTGGCTTTCTATTGGTAAAATAATCTTCAAAATCGGTTCAGTAGATCCTGAGATTACCCCCTACAACGTAACAAATTGTACCTCTTTGTATAGAAGTATAGATTACATATGTTCCATTATTCAACAAAGAACTATCAATTCTGTTACATTTTTGCCTGAACTAAATATAAGTTTAATTTTAATGAAAATAAATATAAGTTTAATTTTCTTAATAATAGCTAACGGGTCGGCTTAAAGTAATGAGAATTACAATTTTGTTTTGTTGTTTTATTAAATCACTTGTTAGGGTTATATAGCTTTTTATTATATCAAAATAAACTAAATTCAGTATGATAATCAATCATTACAATATAGCGAAAGGTCCCCCATCTTAAATTTTTCGTAGCTTTCTTCTTACCGTTTTCATCATACGTTGGACAACATATTTTTTTTCATATCTTAGTTAATTAGTTGTTTTTGTACCCTGCGCTTCAACCGAGTCTGTGATTTCGCTTCCCGCCCCACACTGTAAACTAGTCTACTGAGAATTACCAAAAAATCCTCCATTGGATGAGCTATAGGGACGTTCGGAGGGTTTGAATCCTTCGGTATGAAGTGAACGTCACGCTCTTTTAGTCAATTCTGGGTGCTCCCTGCATAGTGATACTTTCTTCGCAACTTCCTGCACTTCTTTGGAATTTCTTCAAACTGTTTGTCGGAATATTTGGGTGCTTTTTGACGCTTTAAGTGTTGAACATTGTATTTCTTTAAAATATTCCTTACTCAGCCAAGGGAAACATCATATTTTATAGCTAACTTATCTGAGACTCACCCACTTTGTTTTGTGCAAACTTTGCCACTTTCCTCCGGCCTCGATCATTAAGAATGGGTGGTCTTCCCGTTTTTGGTAAATCTTTATTCCTGATTTCTAGTTCCACCGCTAGATCAGACATTAAATTGCAAATGGAGGTACATTTTCAGCTTTGAAGTGAGAGACCACTTCAGATTTTTCACGCTGTCCAAACCGGCGCTAGACACGTTTACGTAATAACTTCCTCGCGGTTTTTTTTTATTAAACCAGCTAATCTTTTTTTTCCTTTTTAACAACATTGACATATTTTCTATTTATTATAGCTGTCAAAATTCTTTTTGTATTTTTTTTATTGCCTTCTATTGTCAATTGAATACCTTCTCATTACTTTAAGCCAACCCGTTAAATATATGAATTATAATGCATAAGCATTTTTTGTCCTGTTCTTAACGTACAATGTCAAATTATAAGATTTAAAAAAAACATTGTTGCGCGGACGAAATATTAAATGTTTAATTTCCTAACGTACTGGTAAAACTTTATCTCTTCCACAAAAATCCTTACAAATATGCCTGTTAATACTTTTTTCTACCAAGTTAAATTGATAAACGTAATTTCCTTAAAAAACCTTATGCGCTGGGGGAAACTTTTCGCGGGATGCAATCTAATACTCGTACAATCTTCCGTCCATACTTACCACATTTAATGAGAAAGAATGTTGTTTTTAATTCGTGCAAGTCTGGCCTAATTTTTGGTTCAATTTCCTGGACTACTACTTTTGACTTTTGACAACTTTTCAACAGGGTAAATGCACGATTATTATATATTATTACGTATTTTTCTAAGATGATATGTGTATTTATATCTTATAAAGTTGAAGTAAGACTAGAAATTCAGCGGAACGAGAGCGAACGTTTCCATGGTAACGGTAAGAGGACATGAATATTCAAAGCCGCAAAACGCGTCGTGCAGTTTGCAGAGAATTAACTGAGCATCAATCCTTCACTTAACACAATGTGAATTTTACCTGCTTCACAGGAATAATTTAAGAGAAGTTTATTACCGTTTCAAGCTTTAAGTTTATTTCAAGTTAATGCTATAGTTTATGCTATAGTTAATTAAGCGATAGTGTTAACATAAAGGTTTCGGACATGAATACCAATGGTCCTCACACTAGTACTGTACAGGCCTGTTTCGTGAGACCCGATATGATGCGTTACAGAGGTAGATAGTCGTAAAAAAAACATGATGCATAAACAGAGGGCTCAGACAAGATGCACTACGCTAACTAACGTTTCTATTCGATTCGTTTTTAAACCAATCGCGTCACTGGTAGACCACGTGACTTTTCTTATCACGTCATCTGCCAGTGACGTGATTGGTTTAAAAACGAATCGAATAGAAACTTTAGTTAGCGTAGTGCATCTTGTCTGAGCCCTCAGTTTACAGACATGCAGTAAACATACAAGATTTAATGGTGTGCAAGATTAAATTAGGTAATTTAAGTAAAAATATACAATATTATAGGTAAGTAAATTTAGGTACTAGGTAGGTTAGTTATAGAATAGTGAGTGTGTCAGTGTGTGGGTATAGGTCCATGTCATGCAAGACCATGATGTTGCATAATCTAATAATTCGGCTATAAATAAAACGGTGTATGAGTCGTGGAAAGCGACGTGCGTAAATATTGTGTTTTCACTGTGGCACGAGGGATACGAAAGACCCTTCGGCAATGCAGGATATTTAGGGAAATTTCTTGCATTTTTATGCACGAGTAAGTTTCTTGGTTTCTCTGTAAAGGTCACTCGTGTGGTACTGAAATGGTTTTTTATACATTACTTTAAGGACCGATCTCTGCGCTCTTTTCAGACATATCATGGCTGATGTACAAAAACCACCCCACACAGAGATACAGTAGCCTAGTATAGATTCACACGAAGCCACATAGACAAGCTGAAGGACTCGCTCATTACATGAATTTCGCAGAAGGCGCATTATTTAAATGAGTTTTCATCACACTTGCTCGTAAATAGTGTCCTAATGTGCTAGAAAAATCTACCGTAAATCCAAAACAATACCCGCGGGCCTTATTTTACTATTACGCCTTTTTTTACTATCATAATACGTCTGGACCCCAATTCTTGTGCCATTCGATATGAAGTTATGTTAGGAACGAAACATTATGTATATATTATACTTATATTTGCTTTACTTTTTTTTAATAGTTCATTTAAAAAATAGTATTTCGACATTAGGTACGTGAAAGAAATTAAAAAAAAATTGTGTCCAATTTTTTTTAAGGGCTCCGTAACATAACAATAAGCAGTTAAATAATAAATAATAAATAAATTATTTTTATTTTTATTTATATTTGACGACGCGTTGGCCTAGTTGATATGTCTTCATTTAAGGACGGAGTAACAGGGACATTTTGTGTTGTATCCGTGACCGGGGAAGGATTGTCACACGCCTCTGATTTTAGCTGAGAGCTATACACATAGATCTTGTAATTCTTCTACACTTCCTGGAGCTAAACATATTATTAGAAAAGAAAATGTTAGAGAAGTTTTCAACCATTGTTAACTAGCAAGATTTCTGGAGATATTAGGCATTTAGTTAACATCATCTCTCGTAGATGGGGTAGAAACAATAATAAAAAAGTAACAGATAAACCACATAAGTAGATAGTACTCGCAGTACTACCACAATATGAGTATATCCACAAAACCGTAATATTTATATTATGTGCGGTAGAGATAAACCTCACGAGTAGCACTCGCAGTGCTACCGCACGTATATATCCACAGCCCGTCTTAATAAGTTCTGTCGAGATAAGCCACACGAATGATACTCGCAGTATCACCTCACGGGCATATCCACGGATGGAATTATATTGTCTTATTTAAGCACAGAAAAGGCGCTCCTAGTGACTGATCACCATTGAATCTCCCTTGTTAAAGTTCGGCGTACAAGCACGAACGCGCTTCACCGCGTGGTGGTAATGAAATTGCATGTGACGACGTTAATTTGCGGGATGTATTATATGTGTAATTAGGTAAGTTAGTGCAATAAGCAGATCTATGCTTAAAGTGTGATGCATTTTTACTTTCGGTTTCGCCGGTTTCACTGGAGCTTGAAGAACTTTCTCGACGCATCCGTTTAGTGAACTTTTTATAGAACGAATAAAAGTTCCTCGTCTTTATCCTTTCTTTTCCTTAGTGTTTTCCTATTTTCTGGTATTATTATTAGAAAAAACCTGTTACTATTAAACTTTTAAGAAGTTTTCTATAAAAAAATAAGAAATACCTAATAAAAAACGTGGGTTTTCGGCGCGCACGAAAAAGTCGAATGAGTGACAGGTGAGTGGGAGCGTTCCAGTTACCGGAAAAAGCGTTTCGTTTTTTAAGTAAAGCTTTGAACATACGTGGTTTGATGGCGACACGATGCGTCTACTACAAGTCAAGAATTAATAGGACGTCTTGGACCAACACACGAACTCAATTATCATTATTATAAAAAATAACATGGTACGTGATCAGAAAAACGATACCTCATTTGTCAAATTATGATAAGTAAATTAGTAGAAGTTATGAGTTAACTGATGAAAACGAATACATACATACCGCTCAAAATCATAACCCTCCTTTTTGCTTCACTGTGGTAGGGTAAAAAATAGAGAAGCCTATTCCAAAATTATTCAGCTACCCTGCACATGTCTTTTAACGAGGTTAGGGACTTAATATTCAGCCGTTGTTATTGAAACGTAATTAAAACCATACCAAAATAAAAACACTAATGCCCTAACTTATAAACGTGGAGTAACCGTGGAGTAGCTAAACCATGCTTTGTCCTTATCTGTCATTGTTACATTTAAGTTTGACAGATAAATTTCGATACTGATTTTTAAAGTATTTTGATATTGTTTCTAAAACTGTATAATTTGACGACTTGATTTTACTATTCGCATAAAATATAAATGAATAATTGTCTCAAATTAATTGTATACCCCGTTTCCTATAATGAAATCATTTTCATTTTGTAAGCCCCCATTCTAGACCCCTTTATATGTTCTCGATTAAGATATACGATATTTTTGCTGTACAATATATGGTTAACGAGTTAAAGGGCATTGAAGTTTTGACTAACTAACAAGTATCCGCTACTTCAAACCCAAGTACCAAGTATTAAAAAGTTATAATCAAATAAACAAAGCAGTGAAATGCATACTTGACTTAATGAGCTTTTTAAATGCATTTTCGGCAATAAAAAAAATATGGAGTTTAAAAAAAAAACATTTTTTATTTTTCAAACTCGATTTTTTCAGTTGGACCAGTTTTTTTTTTCTCAAAATAGTTATTAGTGTACAGATAATCCTTGCCAAGTTTCATAATGGGGTGGCCGCACCCGCCGCTAGCAACATGAAGTTCGAGTGTATAGTTTGTTCCAGTTAAAATGACGAAAAGCACTTAAACCCAACCATCTATTGTTCAATTTTTGTTTTCAAGTGGAGTTGTAAAACAATTACGCAGGTGTGTCGGTAGGCCAAAGTATACTGTGAACAAACAATCTTGATAGTTTTGATGTTGTTTGTGGTTGCTACACTGCACGACGTGCGTTTCTAAAATAATAATTAAATACTCTATCAATATCACTTTGTACAATTTCTGAATAGTAATAAAAATACTTTTTTACCAGAATGTTAACCGCACTTAATTACATTTGGAAAACAATACACCTGCTTAAAAATGTCCGGTTCAGGTAAAACCCATTAATCCTAACGTGTCGATTGTTTAACGACATTTTAAATTATATGGAATGTTATTATTACCCATAAGAATATCTACTATGTATTTTTTATCCTTTTTGCATTACAACATAGACGGCTTAAAATAATATTTAATTTCAATGAATTATTTATTTATTTATTTATTTATAAAACAAATTTGTACCTTAACAGCTAAAGCCAAAACAGCACAAACTTACAACTACTTAGTCTAAATAACCTTACATCATTATATCGTGCTCTTGGGCATTTCTCCTTCTATCACTCTCTTGCACTCTATCGTCAGTCGCCCAATCGGACTCGCAAACAGATCACACTGTGGCTCCGCCTCGAGCACGGAGTTGAGCAGCGCAAGAGCGCGCGCGATAGGCGCCGGCGCGTGTGTACGCGTTCGCGCTACCGGTATCGCCAGCAGCGGGTGGTTTCGAGCGCGAATAAACCGACAGGGTACAAAAAGACGCACAAACGTCTCCACGAGGTCCACACAATCTATTTTGTTTCTGACGCAATTGCAGATAATCGTATCCTAAGTGCCCCTGGAGAAGTAAGGTCGGATACATATAGGGATAGTATGAGTGTAACCTCTTATATAAAGCACTTAGAAACTTCTTTTGGATTTGTTCCAACATAAAAGAGTATATTTACTCTCATGCGGACTCCAAACCGCTGCATTCGTTTCAAGGATGCTGCGCACAAGGGCAACGTAAAGCACGCGAGTGACGTACACGGTAAGGGGTGCTGAATTACGCAGAACGAACCCTAGTCTCCTATACGCGGCGTTGGCCACAGCTTTAACTTGATCAAGGAACGTGAGCCCGGCATCAAATGAGTAATGGCAACGCCCCCGATGGTGTACTCAAACTCGATACTAGCGTGTGACCACGTGAAGCTTATCATCTCACACTTAGCGGCGTTAAAATGGAGTTTATTAGCGGGACTCCAGCTGTACACTGCTTCCATGTCCCTTTGCAATTCCTCACAATTGCTCTGGTTTTGGACGTGCTTTATTAATTTTACATCTTCAGCAAACAACAGCAATGAGGAATCGTGCACCTCTACCGGTAGATCATTTATGAGCAGCACGAAAAGAAATGGCCCGAGGTTAGATCCCTTGCTAATACCGGAGCGCGTGTGATAACAATCGGACACATAGGGGCCATACTTGATGTACTGTTTTCGATCAGACAGGTAGCTCGCAAACAGCTTTAGAAGCCTAGGTGTAAAAAAAGAACATCATTATCTACTCGGTTAAAGGCTTTTTGAAAATCCAGGTAGATGACATAAACCTGAGCCTTTCTATCTAGTTCCCGGGACACTACCTGAGTTAGATTAAGAAGGTTAGTGGTCACTGACCGCCTTGGTAGGAACGCGTGCTTTGTACTTGTGATGTGAGGGAGATACTGGGAGAGTAGCTCACTATGCAGTGCCGATTCAAATACTTTAGCCAGGACGCTCAGAATAGCAATGGGACGATAGTTATCCACCTTCTTCTTCGACCCAGCCTTAGGAATTGGCGTCACTCACGACTTTTTCCTTATAGTTGGATAGACTCCCTTTTCAAGGACAAGATTAAAAATAAATGAAATGACCGACTAGGTCATCGATACACGCCTTAAGCACCTACGCTGGTATTGCATCAGGTCCCGGTGCCGCCCCTGATTTCAGCCGTTTAACCGCTTTCCGCAGTCATCAAGTGTAAACCGTTTGACATCGACATACCTAGCATCTACTGGCAGGCCTGTACTAGCCAATCGCGGGTCAAGGACTGGTTCATCTGGCAGAAAAACAGAACCGAAGTGAGCCGCAAATGCGGCGGCGGCATCTGCACCACAGTGCTCAACATCCCCACGCGTGACTTTGGCTTCCACGCCTCCTTTACAGCGTAGTGAGTTGACATGGGATCAAAACTGAGCCGGATTCCGAGATAATTTGTGAGATATAAGTTGCAAGTAGCTTTTGTACGCATTGCTTAATTCGTCGATGAAACTGCAAAACCGCGTAACCAACAATTGCTAATGCCGCGTAACTGACTTGTGGCAAATTTTACAGGAGAGCATTAAAATTGAATATCTTTGTGTTTATTGAGGTTAGACTTACCCAAACGCTAAATAACTTTGTTAACCCTATAATTTAGCTGTTTATTATATTAAGCATCCAAATTTACCAGTATGTATTTATATAAAGCACTTACGCGGTATTACACAATTGAATAATACGTCATCTCTATACTTGTATGCACATTCGCGGAATTGTAAAAACGACATGCTCTCTCGCGGTATCGACATGACGTGACTTTGGAGCTTTCTGATTGGTTATCGACACAGCTGTCAATGCCGTCTGGAGCCTATCACAGTGCTCTACCTACAGCCGCGAAAACTAAAATTTGACACATTTGTTAGTTACGCGGCATTGGCCATTGTTGGTTACGCGGTATTGCAGTTTCATCGACGTTATCACGATCTTAGTTTTGGCCTTGAGTTCGCTGAATCGCTCATAC
Organism: Acleris literana; assembly: GCA_946894065.1. Classification (NCBI taxonomy): domain Eukaryota; kingdom Metazoa; phylum Arthropoda; class Insecta; order Lepidoptera; family Tortricidae; genus Acleris; species Acleris literana. Next base: position 49,214,325 of record OX335668.1, read on the forward strand.
ACTGACCTATCGCCTGATCGCTTACACTGACGGTGAAGAGAAGCTTTTAATTCAATGTCACGGATGATTGCTTTCGTGTAGAAGACTGGATATGTACGACTACACGATCTCTTCCGTATTTTCTTTGGAATACAGCGGTTAAATATATTATACAGAGTATTATTGAAAAAATCCACAGCATCGTCGGTTTGACGGATTCGATAAAACAGTTCCCATGCGGTGTGTAATATAATTGTAAGAAATCCCCCTGACAAAAAATCCAATCATTTTGGTCACTTATGTTGGAGGGTTCCATCACAACTGTAACTGACGAAAAGCTATACTTAATTTTGGACTATAACGGGTGGATGATGGGGGTCGATCTTAGACAGCACTTCATGGACGTCCGCTGGCCGCACGCGTACCGCGCTGCCCAGCTCCTGGCTCGTCAGCACCACATCCAGCACTCTCCCATTCATATTAATCACGCTATTATACTGGCACACGTCACAGACATTAGTAAAACAGTGGAAACACCTTTCCGCATTCGTACTATAGCTGGGGTCCTATTGAGCAAAAGTGTTACAATTTTGCGTCGAGTAATGCCAATTGGCATGGTTATTTATACAGGTCAAACTGAGCTGAAAAAGCCCGTTAGCTAACCTTGACTCCGCGACTGGGGGGAGAGGGAGGTGGTTAAAATATCGAACTCCCGGCGTTTGGAAAAAAAAAACTAGTGGATGTAATTGAGATAGAAAGTCAAGTTCGGTGTCCTTTTCGGATAAATCAAAGATAGCCAATTCTTTGGCCATCTCATTTTTGTTTGTTTTCATAGAAACATAAATAAAAAACACCTACAATTGTGTACTCCAAGTCATGGTCTAATAAAACAAGGTCTTCTCTTGCGAAAAGGGACACTTTCTACGTCATCACAAAGTTGCTACCTGATTACCCACGAATAAGGGAAAAAATGATTTTAGGTTAGTGTTCGAGTTTATTTCAATATTCGACGGTAAAAAGCGTAAACGCTGTAACCCGCAAAATCAAACTTTACACCAGAGCCAAAAAACTTTTGAAATTTTACAAAAAAAATCATATCTTTTTTTTTATTTGAGCGATCGGTGCCATTTTTATACTATATATGTATTTTCAAATTCCCTATTAGATCATATGCCTGTCGTGTACCAGAAGTGACTAGGTTTCTTTTTAGTGTCGGTTACAGCAACCTGACTTTTTTTTTCAATACGATAAAACGCTGTTAATGATTTTGTTAAATGTATGGAAAGGTAATAATCAGTGTGATTTCTAATAAGCGTAAGTGATGTAACCACCATTCTTTAAATGTTGAGGACTGCCTAAATTGATGTTACGCTGCAGTGCTTGCAGTTTAAAAAAATCATAATTGTATTCAATGATAGATGTCAAAAAAGGTTATTGATATTAAAACGACGTAAATATGAGATAACATTTATTAATCCTTTTTTTAAATGTTATCCTAAAGAATTAATTAATACGAATGTGTTTGTATGTGTATGTAAATATATTTTCAATCCTCCATTAGATATAAACATCCGAACATCTACATATAAATATATATACCACGTGTCCCAAAACTCAACGATAAGCCGGCACCAGAGGATGGAGCTGCTTATGATTAGTCGAGAAAAAATAAGGAAAAAAATATATCTTTTCCTTATTGGTATTGGTATTGGTAGTATCTTGACGTGTAAAAGTGCCCGAGCGGCCTACTTACTAAATAAATTTCTTTTATCTTTTTTATCTTTTTTATTTTTTCTCGACTAATCATAAGCAGCTCCATCCTCTGGTGCCGGCTTATCGTTGAGTTTTGGGACACGTTGTATATATAAATATATACATGCTTATAAACATTGACAATACAAGTCTAGTTGAAAAAAAAAATCCTTTAATTTAACGATAATTATGCATCGCTACAAACACTTCGTATAAAAGAAGTATATTATTATGATAAATTAAATATCACAAGTTAACTTACTCATGAAATAAAGTCAATTAAAATTAAAAACATCAATGTTTAACAAACTGAAAAGTTTAAGACACTATACTAGCGTTTCTGCAAACTAATAACTATTATCAAAGTATTGTTAAAATTCGTAAAGTAGTTTTAATTACTTATAATTATGTAAAGCAACACTTAATTCTCAGAATTTATCATACATACTAAGTAGTTACTATTTAAATGAAATAAGAATTCATTAGTATAGTATTAACTATTCACATTATTTGCACTGGTTTACTATTAAAATAGATATAATTACATTTCAAACTTTTGTTGTCACGCGGTGAAAGACCGTTACACCACACACAACTTGATCCCACGGCGGTCTCAGACTGACTGATCGGGGCGGTAAGCCGTTACCCACACAGCATGAGCGCGTATTTAAAATACGGTAAACTCAAGCGACCAATAATAAGCAAACTTTTAAGAAATGAGGTAAAGGTCAGTAATATTTTTGCGTATTACTTCATATTTGGTGTAACTTGTGAGTATTCACATTATGGTGTCTGATGAAAACGTAGTAAGTCACTATCATCTAAATATATTTTACAGAAAACGTAGTAAGTGTAGTGTCACTTTTTTTTTCAATAAGCGTAAACGCTGTAAATGACAGTGGAAATGGTTTTACGCACGCAGTAACCTACTGGACTCGAAAAATTTGTAAAATATGAATTGGTGTAAATGCAAATGCACAATAAAGACCTGTTTTTTGGCGGCTTACAGCAATTAATTTTGCTATATGTCAAAAAAGTACATACAATTTCAACGCTGTACAGAATTTTCTAATCGTCGTAGAGCCACGAGACCCGGACCATTCGACGCAGAAAAAAAATCTGATTCCGAATATGCAAAAAAAATTTTTTGGTACATTGTGGGTTACAGCGTTTACGCTTTTTACCGTCGAATATATATATAGGTATCACGAATAATATAAGTTACGAGCATAATTTACATTTTTACTTTCATTGAATGTTTTATTTTAATATTATGTATACATTTATGCATGAAAATAACTAACAGGGATTTTTTTTAAACATAAAGTTTACATTACAATGTGGAATTACAACCTGATACTACAGGCATCACCGGATTCACCAGATCAAACTGGTCGGTTACAAATTTGTCAACTTGATGTTTCTCGTCATACTATTCGAACCTATGGGAATATCATATTCCGCTCTTGCTCGGTATCATTACTCTAATGACATGCCAATGATTTTCAAACTGTCGCGGTAAAAGTTGTCGATGACATTTTTTTGTATAATGTAAAATGGTTAAATGCTCTATTAAAAGCTGTAAGAGCAAAAAGGGTAGGGTACAGTCGGTTTCTACACTTTTCCACCAAAAGGATCGCTTGCCGAGGAGTGGTTGCGATATTGCGGGCCACGGTTTAATATTATGGTGAGTAGTATTTTATGTCCTGTTGTACCTAAATGAGAGGAAGCGCCTAATAAAAAAGCGCTTATCGATATTCAAGTTCTCATAATCCATAGCCCTAATATTTAGAACTTATTTATTATTTTGTTATGACTGTAGTATAGTCGTATATTTTCCATTAAACGTTCAACATTTAAGTGCCGGTGGTCACAGCATATTGCTCGTAGAAATTATACCCGTACCTACGTCAAAATGCAGCAACATGTCTATACGTTCTTTTTTTATAGAGAACAGTAAATGGTCAAAACGTAAAACCTATATACAATGATAGTCTTAAGTTAATATTTATACGTGCGAATATTTTACAATTATCCCGGTTTAAAAGTTTCAAAATCTTCGGTTGACGGATATGATGTAGTACGTGTCCTCTCACGTGACCACTGCTTCTCGGAAGAGAATACCAGGCGAAGTATATTATTTTACCATGTTCCAAGTGGTAAAAAAATATAAATATAATATTCTCCGATTTTCAGATGGAAGATGGTAAACAAAAATACTCAACGAAAAGCCCTTTAAATGTAGATTTCAAAAATATAAACATTAAATAACTTGATACAGATTAATAATTTAAAAAAATATATTATACGTATGGCGGTGTTAGGTGCCATAGTACGAAAAAGAGCTTAAATATGGCAATTAATCATTTTGATGTGTCGATTCATATTCGGTTACATATATATGGGTGAAATCAAAATTATTTTCATAATTCAAATAGAACAGTCCTTCGAAAAATATAGTTATTTCACATTCTCTTAAAACAACTTTCTTCAACAATCAGGGGTGACAAATTACAAAGGTGTGATTTACTATTACATCAATAAATAAGCGGCGAAAATTTAAAGAAAGAGTCTTATTTGTACGCTTGAGCAGCCATGGCCCTATGATCCCAAAGAGGCAACCAGGTATCGTTTTCTTTCTGCCAGCCAAATTCAGAAGCGCAAGTGTGTTTTGCTGTTTTATTAAAAACTGCCCCCAAATGTGCACGCCTTGAAAAATAGCACTTAAGACTGCGCTTAGCGTACGCCGGATGTACAGTGGCAGTACAGTCATTACTATTATTGTGTGTTTTAACGAATTAAAGTATTTTCTTGAAATCGGACGGTCCTTTTTTGGGTATCCTATTATCTCGCCTCATTAGTTTTTCGTTTAATTCTTATTTCATCTCATTTTGTATTTTGTCTTCGTCTTGTTCGCTATCCGTCACTATCTTATTTGGGCAAATTCTACAACTTGTCTATCTCTTAATACGTCTTATTCGTTTTTCGTCACGGTCTTTCTTGGACTAATTCGTCGTTCTTCCCTTTCGTTTTTTGTCTAATTTACTTATTCACCAAAATTATTTCGATACATTCGGTGCTGGTCACATTCGTAATTAGAATCTTTCGTTTTTGGTCGCATTCTAGGTTCGTGACGTTCGGTTTTCGTCTCATTCATTATTTGTGACTATCTTTTCCCGAAATAATTAAGAGGAATATGAAGCGACGGCTTTCCATACAAAAAGCGTTAACGTGTTCCACCCCCTAAAAGAAGTCGGTTAAAAAGGGGGCGCGTTATCGTAGGTACGCCTCTTAATAAGTTAACCTAATTTAACAACAAACCGCACATCACTCAACTCGTGTTGGTAGTACTCGCAAAAATCTTAATTTCGCATACTATTTGCCCAAAGAGGATACCCGCACCAGAGTCTGCAAGCTATTTTTTCTCAACACTCTTGGTATTTCTGATAAGACCACTAGGACTGTCATAAATAAAATGTCTTCTACAATTACTGGGGTGAACCTGAAAAACAATAGAGGAAAACACCAAAACCACATCAAATTGGATAGTTCCATAAAGGATGGTGTCAAGGAGCACATTAATTCTATCCCTCGAGTCGAGAGCCACTATTTCCGTGCATCATCAAAACGTGAGTATATTGAGGGTGGTGTGAGCATGGCTATTCTACACCGGGATTACGTCGAGCAGTGCAAATTAAAAGGAGTGCCTCACGTAACGTATCAAGTATATTACCAAATATTTGTTATCGACTTTAATATATCTTTCTGGAAGCCTAAAAAGGATCAGTGCGAAGACTGCACTGCCTACGCTAATGCTGACGATAAAACGGTGTTACAGGAGAAACACGATATCCATTTAAGAGAAAAAACTATGGCAAGAGCTGAAAAGGAGCGCGATAAAGCAAATGCCACCAAAAACTTAGTGGTGGCCGTCTAAGACTTGCAAGCGATGATGCCGTGTCCCCAGGGTGAGGTATCAAGTTTTTATTACATTTCTAAATTAAACTTATTGAATTTTACAATAACTGAGCTTGGTACGAACCATTCCAATTGCTACGTTTGGCATGAAGGCGAAGGCGGTCGAGGCGTCAACGAATTGGGGTCTTGCGTTCTCATGTATTTAAAAAATTTGAATGAGAAAGCTACTGAAGATTTTGAAGTTATTTTTTATAGCGACAATTACTGCGGCCAGCAGAAAAATAAATTCATGTTGGCCACGTACCAGTATGCAATTAATATTTTTTCGAAACTTACGAAAATAACACATAACGTTTTGATAAAAGGGCATACCCAAAATGAGGGAGATGCGGTGCACGCTACCATACAGAGAAATATCTCGCGGGCCCTGAAATGTTCTCCTATTTAGGTGCCTGAACAGTATATTACCTTAATCAAAACTGCAAAAAGGGGCACGCCCTATAAAGTCCATGAACTTACACACGACTGCTTTTTTGACTTGAAGTGTCTGGCAACCGGTAATAACTACACAAAGACTGAAGACGGCGAAAAGGTGAAATGGTTAGAAAAATTATGAAAATAAATTTATGTTTAAAACTTCTTACGCAGAAGAGTTTAAGTCTGTGTATACAAAGACAAGGCGGCAAACTAAAACAAATACGCCTAGTTTCGTACTGAGAAAAGTGTATTCACACAAACTGGATGTTTCAAAGGCAAAGAAACAGGGTATACTGAAATTAATTCAAAAAAACGTTATTCCGAAATATTACGAGGGCTTTTATACAAATCTTTAACTTAAGGGTAATACTGTTTTATCTTTACTTTAGAAGAGTATTTTTTTTGTTACTTTTATACTATCATAGCCATTTTACGTAATAGGGTAGATAAATAATAAAATGTAAAAGGGTAAAGCAAATGTGATATAAAACAAACTATGTGATATTTAATTCAAAATTTTAGATTTGCTAGTATTTTTTACTAATTTATCGTTTGATCTCATAAAAACTTTGTTCCTAATAACATTAAGATCTCAGGATATTGCCAAAGGTGCCTAATATTAGAATAATGTTAAGTTTTAAGAGCATTTTTATTATATAGTTTTCGTGCTGCATATTTTTTTGAATTTCGAAGTAAGTTTTTATAATTTTTGGGTTTTTAGAAGGTTTTTTTTTAATTTGAGACTCTTATTCCAATAAAGTCTGCCATTTTTTTGTATTAAAGATACATACATTTAATAAATACTTTATTTACTGTAGTTTCTGTTGTTTTCATTAAATAATTTTAGATATTTCTCACGACATAAAAAAACGTCTTTTATATGCTAAAGGGCCTTATGTGATCATCTACGCCTTAAATGATAACCTAGCGAATAATTACATTTGTAGATCAATGGGGGAATAAAATACGCATCCGTTGATTATAAACACAATAGATATAATACAAAAAATCTTACACAAAAAAAAAAAACATGTCAAAAACTTTGATCATCTCTCCTGTAAAAAATTTCACTTTTGACATAAGGCCGTTTAGCATTTAAGCGACGATATTTCCTTGTGGTCGTTCAAGTCGGCAATTTTTTCCATAATTTGTAGCCCCCTATTCTTCTGTAATATAATTTTATGTTTTTTATATATAACTTTTCCCCTTTGCATGTAAGCTAATCTTAGACAGTTTTGCCGTGACAGTTTTAACCACACGCACTGACTCGCTCAATGTCAGCGTCGAGTTTTGTATATGCTTAGTGGAATCAACCAAAATGCTGCAATTTTCAGTTATGAAAAATATGTTCTCTCTTACATTATGTTTACTAATTGCTAATTTTGCTCGTCTTACTTTAACTACATTTTGTCCATTTAGAGCATTAATAACATTAGTAATTTCATCAAAGTATTTCCTGTATTACATGCAGGCCTCGATCCACGTATTCCATCTTGTTATAATGGGTCGTGGTGGTTGTGGCATGTTAGGGTAAAGCTGTTTCAACATTCTCACTCTTGAGGGCGATTTTAAAAATACCAATGTTATACTTGCTATTAATTCATTAGCATCACCTACACATGTTACATGCGTCATATTTGGAAAAATGCTGTTTAGTGTGCAGCCTGCCTTTAACATATAAGGAGCTCCATCAGTGAGGAATAATGCCACTCTTTCATGATAATTAACACTTTCAAAAAGTTTGTTCAACGAGTTAATTATTAAATCTTTAATAGCAACATTATTTATTCTGTCAAGAACTTGACAAGCGATAATATGCGGTCTGCTCGCGTTGGTTACCTTAAGAGCTCCAACAATAACATTTGCAACATTTTGCTGTAGTTTATCTTGCGTCTCATCAACACTTACGTAAATGTAGGAATTACCAATATCTTGCCGTATGGAAGCGTAGGTTTCTTGAAACTTTTTTTGATAATAATGTAATCTTAAGTTTGCTTCTGATGGTATACTCACAGTATTTGCATATTTTCCGCCTATGCATTTTTCAAGAAAATCGGCAATGTTCTTATTTTGTAATTGTTTCCAAGGTATATTTGAAGCTATCATAAAATTTGTTAAATCCATGTTATAATCATGTTGTGTCTTTTTCTGTTCTTCTCGTTCGATGTGTTTGGTTGTTTTCAAAGGTTTTTCTAAATTGCTTACTTTTGCTGTTAAACTCTGCTGACAGCAGCAGCAATACATTTTTTCATTATTTACAGTCAGAAAAAGAAACTTTGCAAATACGGCTGTATAGACTCCATGGCGACTTTGCTCAAGCGAAACAATAATGTTTCGGTTATATTTACAATATACAAATAAAAAAATAATCAAATATAAATTTGTTATTGTCTCCAACAATCTTCTTTTTAATAAAGCAATGACAGTCAATAATCTTTTTTGTAAGTAATGGCCGCCTCAACTCAAGTTTCAATACCGGTAAACTAATAAAGAGGCTAATAAAGATTATTCTTATTCTTATTCAATAAGTTGTTATTAGTGATGATGTAAAATCTAGATAAAAACACTCTGTATGTAGTTTGACGTCATTCGCCTGTCATCGGCACCAAAGTTTCGCTCCCTGCTGATAACTTACGCACACTCATGAAAAGTGACACACACTAATAAAACTAAAAAGTGGTACACTTTTGAAAGCGATCATATATAGACGTCTCTTTTTAACGAAGGGCATTTGTAACAGGTGTGAAGAGTATGATTCTTTTAGCCGTTTTTATGTTCCCTCAGTTTTCCTACCTCTATGGTCGTCTATTATATCTATTTGCATAGCGAATGAGATGAACAACGAACGGGACATGTGCACAAAAAAGAACGCGACGAATTGCCAATGAGGCCAAAAAAGAGAGAGACCAATAACTAATGTGACTTAAGATAGACTGCGAATGATACTAAAAACGAAGGAGAAAAAAATAAGTCCAAGGAAGACCGCGGCGAGAAACGAATAAGACTTATTAAGAGAGAGACAAGTTACAGAATTTGACCAAATAAGATAATGACGGATAGTGAACAAGGTGAATAAAGAATGAGTGACGAATACATAATCAGACGAAATAAGAATTAAACGAAAAACGAATGAGGCGAGATTATAGGATACCCTTTTTTTCACATAAAAGGGTAATTCTTATTAAAGTTCGTTACGTATCTCGTAAATTTTGTTTTTTCTTGCGCTACAAAAAACCATCGTCCGACCCCAAAGAAATTCTTTAGTTAATTAGAAAACACAATAATAGTAATGAGGGTACAACTGGACGCCCGACGTTTGCTCGCGGCAGTCGTGTTGTTTGAGAGCAGCTTCTGTGGGGGGTATGTTTTAATTTTGCCTGTCCTATTTTGTGAACAAAATAATTATATTTTCTACATTCATTCACCATCTCCGATGAGCACGATTTGTAAAAAGTGATATTAATGAGCTTTTTTTTTATTTGCTAATTTTATTACTAAAATAGATACATAGGTACTGATGATAAATTTTTGAATTTCAGGATCTGCTTTCTAATGATCTCATTCATAAAGCAATTTCAATCCATGTGTTGTATTGGGGTATGTTTTCCGTGCCTCTAAAGCGGTTTTTTTGCCCCTCCCGTTAAACGATGATGTTGTATCGCACTCAGTAAGAGAATGGAATAACGGCAGATCGTGTGGTTTTTTGGACCAAAAATAATAAAAAAGGATTCCTTATAAGTTATAAAAAACTGTGCAGAAATCAACTGATTTTACATTAATTACCTAAACAAAGCTATTGTGTGGCAGGCCAGATATTGGTGTGATTTTCTGGTGCCAATGTGTACCCACAGTTCTTCCAGTCCTTGTAGTTTCGGAACACAATACATTGCTAAAACTACTACGAGTACATCTGTGTCTACAGTTCTCAACAATACTTTTGAATGTCCTCTTGAAATCGCGTCAGCTAGGTTAGGTGGAGCATCATTCGCGTGTCGGCCTCTTCGTGATTGCATGGTGCAATATTGGTATCTGTTTGTAATTTATTAACATTTGTTGAATATAATTGTTAAGGCCATCTTAACGCCCTCTATCGAGCCTTCGAGCCAGCAGCGAGAAACCGCGACGGTGCTGCCCCCATACGTTAGTTTTAAGTTTTCATAGATTGTATAGAGTCATCCCACTCACTTCAAATGCCTGCTCTGTAACCGACACAACTATATCGTAGAAAAATTATATCAAGTAAATACAAAAAGTCTATCATTTCTCCCCGAGTTGCACCTTTAAGACCTTACTATAGGCAGGAAAAAGGGAATAGCGAAGAAAGGATCGAGAGGCAGACACAGCGACCTACGGACGACCACAGCTATCGCGCCACCATTTTGATCCATCTCACCGGGTCACAATTGAACTGCATCGCCGATCTCCAGAAAAGAAGACAGCGAGAAACGGTCAGACCTTCCTATCCTTGATCCCATCCCATCCTGAGGTGCATAATTAACTAAGAGAGTGTTGTGATTTCTCATTCCAGCAGGGAGCCACGTGTCAATCGAGAATTCCTGACCGCGGCCCATCTGCGACCTCTACGGCTTGTACGGTGTTCCTTATTTCTATAAACCACCAATATGTGTGACGATGAATATAAACAAGCTTCTGACAGTGATAGTAATAAATTGAAAGTGCCAAAATCTCCGAAAAAACACGATAAAAGTACCGACCGCATGGCCGACCTCAAGAGACAAAGAGGCACGGCCAAGCTACGGTTAACCTCATTTCAAAAATATATTAACAGTTTGGAGCATAAAACATTAAATGAAGCTCAGGAAACTGAATTGAAATTGAAAACCAATAATTTAGAAAATATATTTAATAATTTTAATTCCATTCAGACGGAGATTGAGACAATAGTAGACGAAATTGATTTAATTACCCAATTCAAATACCGCGAACAGTTTGAAGAAGTTTATTTTAGCTTAATGACATCCGCTAAATGTATGTTGGTTGAAGAAAATAGCGAAATTAATTCCCAGTGTAATGCGCGTGCTACATTAACGTCCGTTAAATTACTTGAAATGAAGCTACCGTCCTTTAACGACTCTTATGATCAGTGGTTAGTGTTAAATAATGAACGCAACATTATCTTTATTTAGTCTGTGGTCATGTGATAGTCTGTGTAATTTTGGCCGCTCCTGCTCTCGAATTAAAACATCACTTTGTGCAACGTAATAGTTTATCTTTTATTTTACTAAAGTAACCAAAATCCTTCATGGTAGCAGAGAGTGGTTGCATGTTTACACGCAATAACTAATGGTTACTCGGATTAGTAAAGTGAAAAGACCGAAACATAAAAAACAACAAAGGAAATATCTACTGAATTGGCGTCATACAGTTTGGAGGTTATGAATGCAATTGAAATGTGAAAAATGTCTACAAACAGTATATTCAGCATAGAGAAACTCACGGGACGGGATAATTATGCAAATTGGAAGTTCGCAGTGAGGGCATATCTCGAACATGAGGACCTTTGGACTTGTGTTTCTGATGAAAAAGTTGACACCGCGAAAGACGTCAAAGCGAAGTCGAAGCTAATTTTATTAGTGGATGCTATTAATTGTGTTCACATTCAAGACGCGAAAACATGTAAAGAAGTCTGGTTGACCTTGGAGCGAGCATTTGACGATAGCGGTTTATCACGGAAAGTTTCATTGTTGAAAGATCTAATAACAACAACTTTGGATTCCTCCAAAAGTGTTGAAGAATATGTTAATAAGATTATGACGTCGGTTCACAAGTTGAGAAATATAGGTTTTTCTGTGGGTGATGAGTGGTTGGGGACATTGATGTTAGCAGGTTTGCCGGATATGTATAAACCTATGATTATGGCAATTGAGAGCTCCGGGGTAAAAATCAGTGCAGATATTATTAAAACTAAACTTCTACAAGAAGTTCCGAGTTCAGAGACTACTGCTTTCTATTCATTTAAGAAGAAGACTAATGAGAAGCAGAATAATGTGAAACCTAAAGGCCCAAGTTGTTTCAACTGCAACCGATATGGTCATCTAAGTAAATATTGTCGGACACAGAAGAAAACTTCAAGCAAAAGTGAAGATAAAGGCTTTGTGGCGGCTTTTTCTGCTACTTCTGTAACAATTGGCAATGACAAATGATATGTTGACTCTGGTGCCTCGATGCAAATGACAAACCGCAACGACTGGATGTATGATATGAAGAATCCACCGATATCTACAATTACTGTTGCAAATAATACAAACCTACCTGTTGAAGGAATGGGTAAAGTTAATTTGGTGTTAGATGGTAATAACAGGAACAGAATACAGGTATGCAATGTTTTATATATACCTAAACTTGCTGGAAACTTACTTTCTGTCAGTGAAATGGTCAAAAATGGATGCAAAGTGAACTTTGATAAGAATCATTGTACAATTTCAAACAGTAAAGGAGATTTTGTCTGTAAAGCAACATTAGAAAATCACTTATATACATTAAAAGTACAGCGAAATAAAAGCTAACCTGAGCATTTCTGATATTTCAAATGATGTTGTCCTGTGGCATCGACGCATGGGACATTTAAACTTTCCAGATGTGAACCGGCTACCAGAATGCACAGAGGGTGTGAGCTTGACTTCGGATAAGAAGAAATTACCTGTGACCTGCATCACCTACCTAAAGGGAAAACAGTCTAGACTACCCTTCAACCATACCGGATTTAGAGCTTCAGAATTGCTAGAGGTGATACATTCTGATTTGTGTGGTCCGATGGAGACACCGTCCCTAGGAGGTATGAGATATTTTCTTACTTTTGTGGATGATTACTCCAGATCAGTCTATGTCTATTTTCTCAAAGACAAGCTCACTGTCCTAAATGCATTTAAAGATTTTCACAAGAAAGTAGAAAATGAGTGTAATAAGAAAATAAAAATAGTTCGTACAGATGGTGGCTTAGAATATTGTAACAAAGACTTTGATAGCTACTTAAGTCAGCATGGCATAAAACACCAAACAAGCACATCATACACTCCACAGCAAAATGGTCTTGCCGAGCGAATGAATCGCACTCTTGTGGAGAGAGCAAGGTGTATGTTATTAGATGCAGACTTACTTAAACCATTCTGGGCTGAGGCGACTGCTACTGCGGCCTATGTTATCAACCGCTCGCCTACTTCAGCTATCAACAAAATAACCCCATATGAGCTATGGTCAGGTAAACAACCTAATTTATTCAATATGAGAATCTTTGGTTCCGAAGTCATGATGCAAGTCCCCAAAGAAAAACGTAAGAAATGGGACCCGAAATTACAAAAAATGTTATTTGTAGGATATTGCGATAATACCGCCTTGCTGAACCTAAAACAAACAGAATAATAAAAAGTAGAGATGTAGAATTTTTGGAGAATGTTAAGAAAAATAATGATATATACTTACATTATGATGTTAACAGCTCCACCGAAGAAGAACAATCTGCAACATCAATAACAGCACCTGAAACAAAGAAACTATTAGAATCTGAAGAAACAAATGCTAGTGAGAGCTCTGATGAGTATGAAGAAGTCATAGATCAGGATGAAACTTATATTCCAGGAATATCAACAAACAAATTGCCACATAGCACCATCACCTTACGTCCAAGAAACAAGCCTGAAAAGACTGATCAAAGTTCAAAACCCAGTTATTTTTGTCCAGTTAAAAAACTCGGAGATCCAGAATCAGTAAAGGAAGCTCTATCCTCGGAAAATGCTGAAAAATGGAAAATTGCAATGGATAAAGAATTTCAATAACTGTTAAGGAACAACACTTGGAAGCTCACCAACTTACCACCGGGAAAGAAAGCTCTTCCTTGCAAATGGATTTTTAAAACAAAAACCGATGAAACTGGGGCTGTGAACAGATATAAAGCCAGACTAGTGGTAAAAGGCCATGCTCAGAAAAGAGGCATTGATTATGATCAAATATACTCACCTGTAGTAAGACACACATCAGTAAGATATTTAATTGCATTGGCCGCAAGATATGACCTAGAAATAGAGCAGATGGATGCAATAACAGCACAAGGAGACTTGGAAAATGAGATATATATGATACAACCAGAGTCTTATGAAGAAGGAACAAAAGTATGCTTATTGCAAAAATCTATTTATGGTTTAAAGCAGGCCAGCCGGCAATGGAATGTTAAACTAGACAGTGGGCCTAACAAGATCAAAAATAGATCCCTGCATTTATTACCTAATTAGGGAAAGAACAATGATGTTTGTAGCTGTATGGGTCGATGACCTAATCATTTTTTCAAATGATTGTAATATGAAATCTGAGATAAAAGAAAAATTAAAGGGAGAATTTCATATGAAGGATCTTGGAAAAACGAAACAATTTATAGGATTGAATATTAGTAGAAATCACAAGGAAGGAAAAATAATGCTCGATCAAGAATGTTATGTAAAGGAAATATTGGACCGTTTTGGCATGTCAGAATCGAAACCTGTGAAAACTCCAATAGAAGTTAATGCTAAATTTGAGTCTGATGATACTGATTACGGTGATAACATTCCATACCGACAGGCGATTGGATGTTTATTATATCTAGCACAAGCAACTAGACCGGACATTGGGTTTGCAGTCAATAAACTCAGTCGATATGTCAGTAATCCCAGTCATCAACACTGGCTTGGTGAAAGAGAATAATGAGATACCTACAAGGCACTAAAGATTTCAAGTTATGCTTCACCAAAGATGTGACGAATAAGATAAGAGGTTTTTGTGATTCAGATTGGGCCAGCAGTCAAGAAGACAGAAGGTCCTGCACTGGCTATATCTTTATTTTTCAGAATGGTGCCATAGCTTGGAACAGCTGCAAGCAATCTACAGTAGCCTTGTCCACCGCTGAAGCGGAGTATATGGCAATGGCAACTGCAACACAGGAGGCACTGTGGCTCCGCCAACTCCAACAAGACCTTGGTCTACAAGATGACTGTCCTTTTCTTATTCATAGTGATAATCAAAGTGCAATTAGTTTAGCTTCTCTTGATTGTTATAAGCCAAAGACAAAACACATAGATATCAGATTTCATTTCTTAAGAGACAATGTTAATAACAAAAATATTAGTTTTATATATTGTAAGGGCAGTGAAATGGTAGCTGATATTTTGACAAAAGGGACTACATTAGAAAAACATTTATATTGTATAAAGAAAATGGGGTTGCATTCTAGAGGGGGTGTTAAATAATGAACGCAACATTATCTTTATTTAGTCTGTGGTCATGTGATAGTCTGTGTAATTTTGGCCGCTCCTGCTCTCGTATTAAAACATCACTTTGTGCAACGTAAAAGTTTATCTTTTATTTTACTAAAGTAACCAAAATCCTTCAATTTAAAAACTCATACGACACCATTATAAACGTGTTGATCTGGACCCTATTCACAAATTTCATTAGTAGAGTTTGCCGCGGGCAACTACACTAGCGCATGGGATTTATTAGTGCAAAGGTTCCATAATAATCGTCTTCTGGTTCATAATCACGTGAAATCACTGTTTACGCTTCAACCTATTCAGCAGGAATCTCCTATGCAGATACGAAAATTAATAGATACCGTTAATCGAAATTTACGTGCTTTAAAAACTATCGATGAACCCACTAACTCGTGGGATACGCTTATCATTTATTTAGTTGTCACTAAATTGGATTCTACCACTGAACGAGAGTGGGAGAAACAAAAAGGTACTATCACTTCCCATCTGCGCGCGCAGTGATTCGCCATTCAAGTTGGATAGTCTGCTTTCCTTTCTTAAAAATAAAGCCGACATGTTGGAGATGATTAACTTTAGTCACAACAAGAACACTAGCACTTTAAAATCCCAACATGAAAGCAGATCATCCAACAATGAGCCTAAGAAAACACAGTTTAAATCACAACAGCACACTCAAAGCTTCGTTACTACGCGTAGCAAACAATCGGAGAAACCAACTCTTATTTGTGCGATATGCAAAGATAACCACGCACTTTATACTTGTATTTTATTTTTAAATTTGCCTGTCCGGGATAGAATTAAATTCGTAGAAAAAAATAACTTGTGTTCCAACTGTTTACGAGCAGGTCATACTATCTCGGCTTGCACATTCGGTCCATGGAGACAATGCCAGCAAAATCATAACGGCTTGTTGCATGTACAAGACGATAATAAGCAACTGTCCACCGTGCGGGCTCCGTATGCACTGCCGGCTGATAGTGACGTCGCGGCCGTGTCAGCGGCGCTTCACAGTCAATGCGATCGTAATACGAGAGAAATTAGGTGTAAATATAAATATGATAATAGCTTGCAAAGCAAGTTGAGAGGATTGCAACCGGTTTTATTATGCACCGCGGTCATAGAAATAGCTGATGCCGAAAACGAATACCATCAGGCGGGTGCGCTTCTTGATAGTGGTAGCCAGCATTGTTTTATAACCGAAACTTTGTCAAAACGATTAAAAATTCCTCTTATACAGTCCACTGTTCGTGTCTCGGGTGTAGGGCAATCGGTCACTAACTCGAGCCAACTATGCGATATTACTTTGTGATCAAAGTCATGCGATTATAATACACACGTGAGGTGTATCGCTCTGCCACGTATCACTTCTACCTTGCCTACTGTGCGGTTAGATTTTAAGGCGTTTAGTATACCGGAGAACTTACCTTTAGAAGATCCCACATTTGACGTACCATCGGGAAGCATTCATTCATTCGATTCAACGAGCCACGAGGTTCAATGTAATTTAATTAATGCGACAGATTTAGATACGCGAATGAGAAGGTTTTGGGAACTCGAGGAGATACCTAAACCTAATAATACGAGTTCACTCACATTAGATGAGCGCAAATGCGAAGAGATATTTAGCAACACGACATCACGTGACGATAACGGTCGATTCAGTGTATGGCTCCCTTTAAAAGAAACAGCTGATTCACTCTGAGACTCGTATAAAATTGCTGAGACAAGGTTTATGTCTCTAGAGCGTAAATTAGAACGTAATCCCAATTACAAAACTATGTACAGCAATTTTATACACGAGTATATTGAGTTGGGTCATATGAGTCGTATCGAAACGTATGAGTCCCCATACTTTGTCTTTCCTCACCACGGCGTGTTTCGTGATAGCTCAACGACAAAATTACGCGTGGTTTTTGACGGCAGTGTCAAAACTACGTCAAGTAAGTCACTTAATGACATTCTTTATACGGGTCCTATACTGCAAAACGATATTTTTAGTACTTTACTTAGATTCAGGCAACACAAGTTCGTAGCGCGTGCGGACGTGGAGAAGATGTTTCGTCAAATACTCGTACACCCAGATGATAGAAACTTGCAATTGATTCTCTGGCGAGATCATCCTTCACATCCGTTACATACTTACCAACTAAATACCGTAACTTATGGCACTTCGTCAGCGCCTTATCACGGCATGCGGTGCTTAAAGGAACTCGCGAAGTGCTGTGACGATCCTGAGGTCTCAAAAATAATAAATGAAGATTTTTACGTCGATGACTTAATAACTGGTTCTGATGACGCTCAGGTTCTGTTGCACACGTGTGAGAAAATATCCCTAGTGCTGCGATCTGGTTGCTTCCCACTTCGGAAGTGGACGTTTAATTTTGACTTTACGTCAAACGACTCAAAGGAGTTATCCATAGGTGAACATCAGCAAAACAAAACGCTAGGTCTAGGTTGGTTAAGTAGTAGTGACGAATTACATTTCACTTCAAAGATAGAAAGTACGCCTAATTTAACAAAACGTATAATGCTTTCAATCATATCTCATATTTATGACCCGCTAGGACTATTAGCGCCAGCGGTCATTTTGTCGAAAATAATTATGCAAAAATGATGGCTTTGTAAAGTCGAATGGGACGACCCCGTACCCAATGACGTCATTCGCGCTTGGAATAACTTTATTAGTACGCTGGATAGTTTGCAAAACCTTAGGGTTCCGCGTTTTGCAAGAAGCGCACACACGCCAAATATGGAACTCCACATATATTCGGATGCTTCCCAGGTCGCGTACGGCTCATGCAATTATATACTAACTTATGACGACGATTCTTTGGTTACTGTTAAATTACTTTGTGCTAAAAGTAAAGTAGCACCGCTAAAGGCTACTACTATCCCAAGGTTAGAACTCCTAGGAGCACTGAGCGGCGCGGAACTTTATCACAAAATTATAGAATCCCTTAGATTAAGTTTGATCGCGTTTATTTTTGGACAGACTCGACTATAGTTATCGGCTGGTTACGAATGTCTCCTTAAGCAATACTAATAAAAACTTAAGCAATTCGTTCAAAACAGAGTGTCGGAAATTAACGAATTAACCGGTGACTCAGTCTGGCTACATGTAAACGGCAAAGAAAACCCAGCTGATCTTGTGTCTAGGGGCGTTGACCTCAATACGCTCAGTCAGTGCAGCCTTTGGTGGTACGGTCCGTCATGTTTACAACGCAAAGACTTCGATTCCCGGGAGTACAATCGTTATAATCAACCGCGTGAATTGCCAGAGATCAAACCACTATCGGTCACATTGATAAGTGTAGATGATCCGATAATAAATTTTGACAACTATTCGAGTTTTAGTAAATTAATAAGAATATTAGCCTATGTACTTAGATTCGTGCATAACGCCTCGGCGTGCCGTAAACGACTGCAGCGGCAAACCGGTTTCTTATTATCAGTCGCAGAGCTGCGCGCGTCCGAGCGCTCGCTAAGTATCATTGTGCAAAAACAAATGTTCCCGAATGAATATTACAATTTAGTGAACAATGTACCTATTTCTATTAAGCGGAATCGTAGATTGTCGGGTTTAAATATATTTTTAGATCGATATCAAATCATAAGAGTTGGTGGTAGATTAACAAATGCGAGTGAATTTAGTTATGAGAAAAAACATCCAGTGTTGTTGTGCAGTAAACATCGTTTTACGTTGTTGTTATTCAGAGATGAGCATAAGCGATTGTTACATGCCGGACCCCAGCTACTACTGGATGCCGTGCGCAACTGTTGATGGCCGCTAGGTGGTAGAAACCTTTCTCGAAAAATAAATGTTTTAATAAACAAAAAACGGCCTTCAAAAACGCAAAAAATAAATTCTTTAAAATTGTAGGCACCTAATATAGGTTAGTGGCGACCACAACATTTTCAACAAAAAGCCGACATCAGTTGGACTAACCTATATTAGGTGCCTACAATTTTAAAGAATTTATTTTTTGCGTTTTTGAAGGCGGTTTTTTGTTTTTTAAAACATTTATTTTATTTTATACTTTTTAGTGATCATAATACGATGTTACGTAGTCCCACTTCTTAGTTGAAATGAAACTTTAACTTATATCAAGCGCGCCGCAAGCAACGCCGCGGGAAAGTCATAGTCATATTTCAACAAGTAAATATTATTCGTTGTAGGTAGTCGCTGAACTATCTTAATCGAGATATCTTATCGCCACCCTTGAAATCGGTACCATTGAGGAGTTCTGGTGGCCATCTGTGGTCTTCATCATCAGTTCCACTACACCGATTGATACTTTCTGAATGCAAATGCTGGACTTGTTACTAAAAATACTAAAATCGCTATATGTTTGCCTACAATATTTGAGGAGTTCCCTCAATTCCTCACTGATCCCCTCATCAGATACAGATTTGGTGACAATGGGACCACCTCGGAAGTATACTCTATCAAACCAAAAAAAAAAATTTGAAATCGGTCGACAATTGACGGAGTAATCGGTGAACATACATAAAAAAAAAAAACATACAGTGGAACGTATAACCTCCTCCTTTTTTGAAGTCGGTTAAAAAGTAGTGATGCAGTGTATCACCTGTACGCATATGAAAGGTAAGACGTTAACCCCGATCACGGGTAACTTACCTGATGAACGTCTGCACCCGGGTCATCCGTTTATGTATTGCGGAGTAGACTATGCAGGACCTGTATCCATACTTAATCGTAAGGGCCGCGGCAGTAGTTTGGTTAAAGGATACATTCGTTTATTCGTTTGTTTCGTGACGCGCGCGGTACATTTGGAGTTAGCGGTCTCTCAACCAATGATTACATTTTAGCGTTAAAACGATTTATTTCTCGCCGTGGCAAACCGACTGAAATATATTCAGATAACGGGAAAGCTTTTATCGGAGAAGAGAAAAGGTTCTGTTCGCCTATTCAAACTCACTCAAATGATATTATAGATTATGCTAGTAATCAAAATATAAAACTCAAATTTATTCATCCTTATAGTCCTCATACTGGTAGTTTATGGGAATCGGGGATCAAATCGTGCAAGCATCACCTCCGTAGAATAGTTGGGGATGCTCGATTGACATTTGAGGAATTCACAACTGTCTTAACTCTAATCGAAGCTGTACTTAACAGCCGACCTACGTCACCTCTGTCCACAGATCCCAACGATCTTACCCCACTTACCCCAGCCCATTTCCTCATAGGAAGGTCTCTGATCGCGCCAGCCTGCGAGGATCTCACAGAGGCAGCCCCACATCGGCTGCTTCGATGCGACAGAGTCGAGCATATGCGCCAGCATTTTTGGAGAAGATGGTCGCAGGAGCACGTAGCATAAATGCAGACCCGCACCAAATGGAAGGCGAATACTCAAGATCTAAAAGATAATATGCTTGTACTAATCGAGGAGGACAATTTACCACCTCTAAAATGGCGGCTAGGCTGAATTGTTCGCACATACCCAGGCAAGGCCGGCGTATCCCGAGCAGCTGAGATCCGGACTTCATCTGGGACTATACAGAGGTCATTTTCAAAGATTTGCCCCCTACCATCGCAGTCAGATGAAGCCCACGTATCCTGCCCAGCGTCGTAGTATTCGAACAGAAGCATTCCAAGGCGGCCGGCATGTTAAGGCCATCTTAACGCCCTCTATCGAGCCTTCGAGCCAGCAGCGAGAAGCCGCGATGGTGCTGCCCCCATACGTTAGTTTTAAGTTTTCATAGATTGTATAGAGTCATCCCACTCACTTCAAATACCTGCTCTGTAACTGACACAACTATATCGTAGAAAAATTATATCAAGTAAATTCAAAAAGTCCATCATTTTTCCCCGAGTTGCACCTTTAAGACCTTACTATAGGCAGAAAAAGGGAATAGCGAAGAAAGGATCGAGAGGCAGACACAGCGACCTACGGACGACCAGAGCTATCGCGCCACCAATAATTTAAGGCTTTTCGTAACTTTGCTCTTTCAATTCCTACAAAAATATTATGCTCAATGAATGGGCCATCATCGATTTATCCGAAAACGGCACCAGACTTTGTATCTCAAATGTGGCCACTAGATTATTTTTTTCGAATGCCGGGACTTTGGTACTTTGCCTTGGTACTGTGGCTAACAGGCTTTTTGGGCTCAATTTGGTTCATATAACGTCCATGCCAAGTGGCATTGCTCGACGCAAAATTGTAAAGGTCTCCATACAACGATGCTCAATAGGACCCCGACTAGTAGCACTATATAAATTTAAGTCCCCCGAATAAGCACCTTGGCACTACCATACTGCAAACACACTCTTTTCACACTGTCAAAACCACTGCAAGAAGGGTTGAGCTACTCCAGCACGTGCCACACTTCGGTCAGTTTTATTACGTCTATTTGTTATCTATTCCTCTCATCCTTAGCAACAAAAGAAGTCGTAAAATCCCACGTTAACTGCATTTTCGTCACTTTAACTGGAACAAACTATAACATCCAAAACTTAATAATTATTTTGTTGACGAACTGTTTAATCTATTTGATTTTCCACAGGCTCTCATCACTCACTGTCGTAATTACCAACATCAAAGAGAAATTACTTGTGCTCTGTTTTCGAGCGTGTATTTTGTTCTCTTCATTTTGCAACGTTTATGATACATTGGTACTGTACTTAATTTAATCACAGAGTAATGTGACGCACTGTTTATAATACTTTGCAGGAGATGTATCCAATTAACGGCAGTGAATGTTAAATTTTGCACTTATTTTCTAAACTTCTGATTGACTTCAATACTGTGCCATATCATGTTAATAATACTTTACAAAACGGCTAAGAGCCTACGACGATTATTGTTGCGCTACGTAATGGAGCGTGTGCTCGAATAAAATTGAACCAATTAAGCTGTCTGGACTTATTTTGCGTTACCTTGCTGAATCAAATAAATTAAATCGGCTCTTTTGTTGTTACCGTAGAGCGGGAATAGATCACTACAACGTGTAATGTTTTTTTTATTTCCAACTAGCCGTCTCGGCGAACTTTTTACCGCATCAGTTTTATTTTCCCGATGCTTTAATAGTTATTTTGCTATTCAGTGCAGAGACATATGCAACAAATTTAATAAAAGTTCATAAAAATCGGTCTAGCCATTTTTGAGGTATAAATGGTGTTTTATCTCTTCTCTTCTATAAATAGTATAAATTAAAGTGGCTTCGCGCCTGTCTGTCTGTTTCTCCGCCTAAACCATGCAACGGATTTTGATACGGTTTTCAATGTAATTTATTACGGATGGTTAATGGCCAAAAATTTTTACATGATTAAGATTTAAAATTAAGAAACGGTAACTTTAGTCAGTTGAATCACAAAAAATAACTAGACCCCTATAAAACAAATGGACAAAACTCCTGTAGCAAGTGCGACCACATTACAAACGGGTGAAGCTTGAATCTATTCGTTTATTGAATTTGAGATACCGCCTATTGGCTCATGAGGGCAGTTATAGTAATAGGGTATAAATGAATAATTAATTTTCGTGACTCACCTGACTAAAATTACGGTTTTTTTAATTTTAGTCTTTAATTATGTAACATTTTGTTTGAAAACTGCCCTTTTAATATAGTTCAGATGAGAAAACTCAATGTTTTCTTACCAAGTAGTCAAAAAATCAATTTTTGGGCGTTTACATAGCTTACAGTGGCTAAACCCTAATAGATATATCAATATAATGTACTAAAGAATTGTAGTTCTTCAAAAAACCTAGAGTATAGTGACCATTTTCATCTTAAAAATTGTATAAAAAAATATTAGGTTATTTGCGAAGCTGTTTTCTCTTATTCAGTATTTATCCTTATCCAGATAAATACGTTGGTTACCTTGGGGATTTAATCGAGATTAAAATTGCAATTTACACTATAATTATTTAAAAAATACTATCGTCGGCTTAGTGCAGGTCACTAACGGCATAAAGTAACTAAGTACAGGTAAAAACACAGGCGGATTCGCCACGACTTACTCTTTATGAGTTCACTGACCCATTTTTTTTTACATTTAGTAATTTCGATGTTACAGCCATAAGTCATTAACTAAACTTTTTGCCTTATTGATTTGATGTAATTTCGTTTTTGACCATTAGTAACTTTAAACAAAACAAATTTATTATTTTTACTCTTTTTATTTTGTTGAAATAGTCACTTATGTTACTTAATAACTTTAAAAAATAAAACAATATGAATATTGCTTTTAAAGTATTTGAGCTAGAATTAATTATATGCAAATACGAGTAGTTACTTTTACAAACCGTAAAACGAAAAAAAAAGTTATTTTCATGCTTAAATGATTTTTAACATCATAAGCATTGGATGCACATTACCACTTTTACTTTAGTATAAAATAAATAAAGTACTTTATAAAGTTAATAAAAAGTAGGAGACAGCATTTATGGCAATCAGAATGTTTATTTTAAGAAATCAATGATAGTTATCGATTTTTGTTCACGTAATTCACATAATTCAAAGTCAAAAAACAAGTAATTCACATGATTTAGTTATGGTTAGAGACTTTTGACAAATAAGTTGTATGAATTTGAACACCTTTAGTGAAATATCAGTTCATATTTCAACTCATTTATACCAATGAGTACGTCTTGCTCTCGCGGTAACGGGGGGGAGGCCCGCCACTTGTTCGGCCACCGCGATCGAAATCATACCGTTGCGGCTGCGACCAGGGATGGACGTTATGCGAGAAGTTAGTGACTTCTTACAAAATGAACCGATTATAGAAAAGATTCTAAATAAAGAGAATGAAAATCACAGCGTAAGTACCTGCAAATTGTTTATGCGATTAATGTGTAGGTAGGTCTTCGATCAACAATATTCAACTAGATAACCAGTCCCATACAAAACCAAAGCTAAATTCTGTCCACGTGAATCTATACGTCAGTTGCATTTGTTCACTAACGAACTGAGACAAACGTTTTAAAACAGTTTTAAGTTCAACCTAATAACAACCATAGTACTTAGTAATAAAGTTAAAAATCTTCAAAATTTGATCTCATACCTACGACTATTCGTCTCATAACATGAACACATCAATAAATGACATCTGCTACTTACAAACGAAAAATCGTATGTTAAATAAAATCTATTGTTTAATCAATCTTATCGTGCAAAAATTAAAGTACTTTTCCCCGTTGTTGCCCTGCAAGTTACATCGTTTTTAGGGTTCCGTAGCCAAATGGCAAAAAACGGAACCCTTATAGATTCGTCATGTCTGTCCGTCTGTCCGTCCGTATGTCACAGCCACTTTATTCCGTAACTATAAGAGCTATACTGTGGAAACTTGGTAAGTAGATGTATTCGGTGAACCGCATTAAGATTTTCATACAAAAATAGAAAAAAAACAATAAATTTTTGGGGTTCCCCATACTTAGAACTGAAACTCAAAAATTTTTTTTTCATCAAACTCATACGTGTGGGGTATCTATGGATAGGTATTCAAAAATGATATTGAGGTTTCTATTATATTTTTTTTCTAAACTGAATAGTTTGCGCGAGAGACGCTTCCAAAGTGGAAAAATGTGTGTCCCCCCCCCCGTAACTTCTAAAATAAGGGAATGATAAATGTAAAAATAATATATGATGTACATTACCATGCAAACTTCCACCGAAAATTGGTTTGAACGAGATCTAATAATTAGTTTTTTTTTAATACGTTATAAATCGTAAACCGCATTTTACCTTTCATTCAATCAACTCCAATATAATAAAGAATAAAGAAAAACATTTATTTAGATGTATAGTTGTACGGAACCCTACGTGCGCGAGTCCGACTCGCACTTGGCCGGTTTTTTAATCTATTCACTTTGTTTCTTCGAGTTTGACTAGCAGAGGTATGGAGTCGCATTGAATTTAAAATTAATGTAAATAGGTACGTAAAAGTTTGGTTGTTTAGTTAAGATTATTTATGTTCAACTATAGCTAAGAATCATCCAAGTGACAAGTACTTATACAAAAAAAGTTAAGTCAGAATTATACTATATAATTTTTTAAAGTAAAATTCCGGTAGATAATTCTCTAATACGAAAAGTAACTAGGCAAAAGCATGTCAGATCATGCACAGTGTAGGGTTCCGTCGCCGTTACTACATACACAAATAACTATTTCGCAGAACAACAAGTGACATCCCACAGTGTTGTTTATTAAAAAAAATACTTATACCCTTGCTTTACATATAGCGGACCGTGTTTTTATATTTATTCCATAATTGATTTTATGCCGCGGTATGAATATTTATATGTACACAGAATTTCGATTTTGTAACTTTGATAGTTTCTGAGGAAAAGTGGTGTGACTTACAAACAGACGGACAAACGGATATAGCGGAACTATAAGGTTTCCTAGTTGGACTTCGGAACTCTAAAAAGGCCGCTGACGGAAAACGCTCGATGTTCTTGTAACCAAATACCTACCTACCAGGGCCTCTATTCAACACCAAAACCAAATCATCTTGGACCTGTTATCGTATTGTCAACGTTTTGATACCTCTTATTTACTTGACAGTAATGGCAGCTGAGTTGAAAACAATACCATAACAGGTAAAATTTGATTTGGATTTTACTGCCTAGAATAGAGGCGTAGTAGTGGTACAATAATAAAAAACTACTCCATGCTTTTAATGTTCCGTTAAACAAGTTTGCGCGTATATTGGCCGACCTTGTCCAAACATTCTTAGCTGAGGTTTCAATATTATAAAGTTAAAATAAAACCACGGACGACATTTTCAAGACTCCGTTTATTTCTCTTTCGCACACGGGGGTTACTGTTAGCGCCTATCTCGCTCGCACACACCTGTCCTACATAAGGCAGGTTGCACCCTTACATGCCCTTTAAATTTACAAAAACTAATATCTAATATGTTTTTCAAATGCCCTTAGTTACTTTAAACATTGTTATCTAGTTTTATTTTTATATCTAATTTCTGACTTTTTATGTACCTATTGACTTCTAATTCTGTTTTACATTAAATGTATTGACTAATATGCTTTGATTCATTTCTTCATTTTTTCCTTTAACTTCCTTTCATACCTGTTATTAAACTAAATTCTATTTAAAAACAAAGCCGCTTTTGAAATAAACCTTTTAACCTTAAATACTAAATTATACACAATAACTTGACATATTTTGATACCTAACCTAAGTTTTAAACTATAGTTACATATGGATTTTTCAACTTTCATAGCTGAAAACAATTTTCATATTGAATTTTGTTTTAAATAACATCTTATAATGTACTGAAGCTGAAACTAAGCAGTAGTTTATATACTATTTATATTGTGATTTAACTTTACTTCAATAAATTTTGTACAATAGGAACCGACTAGATTTTAAAACTAATTTTAAGCTTTAAAACATCACGAAGCATGACTGAATGTTAGGTTTACATCTATTAATTTACATTTTAATAACGAAATTCTCACTTACTGTGATTGTATGTTTCACATTTTTACTTCTTATGATATAACTATTGAAATTTACTTTTTTTTTTAGTATTATAACTCTTTATGTTGCAAACTTATTTTTTTTACATAAACGTTAATTAATGTAATGTAGTCTAACCTTCAATTAATATTTTACTGAGAAATTAATAACTAAAGCTGATTCGACTCTATATATACTTGATACAAAAAGGTACATGCTCGTTTTGTTTTACTAGGTACTATTAAGGGTTATTTTATAAGCTGTTATGAATTTACTTCAATAATCTTTATACGAACGCGGTCTTCTCGTCGTGCGCCCTCTAGTCGAGGTTACTGTAATACTGGACGTACTGGAACCGTCATGACTCGACTCCTCCAGGGGTTAGTCATCCTCTGGCGTATTGTAGTCATCATTTGGATTACTGTGGTCATCATCTGGCTCATCGGGGTTGCCATCATCAAGTGGTATCGAATTATTATTGAACGCTTGACCTGAAATATCTAAAATAAAGTCTAAGTCGTGATGATTACCTATTGGCTTCAAATATTGGACATGAACTTTCTTTATGCGTGTTGGTTTATTCAAATCTTCAATTTCATAACATACAGAACCTATTTTCTTAACTATTTTGTATGGACCTTTGTATCTTGGTGTTAATTTCGAATCTGTGGGTTTTTCCATTCATAAAGAACATATTCTCCATTTTTAAAATCATGTTGCAACCTTGTCAAATCAAATCTTCGTTTGTTATCTAACTGAATCTTTTTAATATTTTGTTGTGCTGTTTTTCTTGCCCAAATCTAATTGATGATGTCTCTGTGAATCTTCCATGATAGTACTAAAATGAATTTCTCTAGGTGGTATTCTTGGGTCATATCCGTGCAACAGATAAAAAGGTGAATAACCTGTGGTTTTCTGTTTCGACGTGTTGATTGCTAACGTTACTGTTGGCAATAGCTTATCCCAATCTTTTATATTTTCTAACGCGAATTTTGTCAAAGTAGAAACGATGGTGGCGTTGGCTCTCTCAACTAGCCCATTACTACTTGGAGTATATGGGGTCGTAGGAATATGTTCAATGCCATACTTAGCGAAAAACCTTTGTGTTGACTGGCTTGTGAAGCATGGTGCACTGTCCGAGATATATGTTAAAGGCGGGCCGTACACATATATAATGTCGTTTTCAATTGTGTGCATTACGTCTTGGGCTAACAACGAGCACGTTGGCTTGGCGAATATATACCTTGTGGCGTGATCAATGTGAACAAATATATATGTATTTCCTGCCTCCGTTGGTGGTAATGCTTTTATGTGATCTGACGATATTACTTGCATTGGAGTTTCAGGTACTGGTCTTCCCTTTAACAATCCATATGTTAATTTTGTACGTCTGTTCGTCTTCAAACAAGTTAAACATGACTGAGTGTATGCTTTCACATCCTTTCTCATGGTTTTCCACCAATACTTCGTTTTCAATTTTGTGAGTGTTGTGTCACTGTCCAAATGACCATTGTCATCATGTGCTATGCGAAGGACTGATGAACGTAAGCTTTGTGGTATAACTATTTTCTCATGTTTTTGCATGTCTTCTTTATTTACATGTAATAATATTCCATCTGTAACTTTAAATGAATTTTGTATTTGCTTCAAATGTTGATTATTTGCTTCTTTTCGTAATTTTAATATAATTTGCTGTATAAATGAGTCCTTATTCTGTGCTAACTGTAATTTTTCTGTGTTCGTACATACTACCATCATACACAAATCTTTGAGTGGATATCTTGATAAATGATCTGCTATCACATTTTGCTTACCAGGTCGATGAATGGGTATAGAATCAAATGGTGCCAGATCAATTACGTATCGTGCAAATGTTCTGTTCAATTTCGCTTTGTTAATAATATAAGCTGTGGACTAACTATCGGTTATCAGGGTGAACTTTTTCCCTAGTAAATATATCCTGAATTTACTCACAATTGCCCAATAAACTGCTGTGACTTCTAGCTCATTAATATGATAACGTGTTTCTGTGTCCTTCAAACATCTGCTGGCATACTCGATCACTTTCTTTTCTTCGTTTTGGATTTGTAAAAGGCATGCTCCCAATCCTGAATAACTACTGTCCGTTTCCACAAATGTCTCCGCATCTTGCTGTAAAATTTGCTAAAACAGGAGAAGTTGTGATCAACTTTTTTAATTCCAAAAATGACTTTTGTTGATCCTCTGTAAGTGCTAAGTTTTTCTTCATATTCAACTTGTGACTTTCTTCCACTGGTGATTTACTTTTCTTAAGCATGTTGATTAGGCCAATTTTCAATAAATAGATGACGTCAAAAACAATCAGTTTAATCATGAATTAGGTCTAGAAATTAGATTTTACAGTAAATATTAGCAGTGGTTGATATAGGGTGACATGCGCACTCGCGTCTAAGGCCGTAGACCATCTGGATCGTCCCCGCGGCCCGCCGCGGTGATGCTGAGGTGGGGCGCTCCTCTGGAGTCTCGAACATGCCCCCGGGCGTTGAAAGCCTGGTCTTTCAACCCTTCATTGTCATCAGGCAGGGGACAGATGCGGTTGAAGCTCCTGCGTATCACTCCTTTAGCGGTCCTGATGTCGGCGACTCTGACAATGCCATCAGTGCCAGGGTGAACCTCGACGATTCGTCCGAGACGCCATTTCATTGGCGGAAGACCTTCTTCTTTGATGAGCACCAACGCATCCTTTTGCAGTTGCTGGCCCTTGCTAGTGCGCCATTTAGTCCGGTGTTGAAGTTCAGCAACGTACTTCTTGTGCCATCTTGCCCAGAAGTGCTGGCGTAATTGCTCCAGTCTCTCGTAACGTGTAAGTCGGTTCTCGTTGGCATTATCAAGTGCAGGCGTTGGCAAGGCAGTCATCGGTCGCCCTACCAAAAAGTGCCCTGGGGTCAGAGGCGTCAAGTCATGTGGGTCAGTCGATAAAGGTGTCAGGGGACGCAAATTTAAAATAGCTTCTATTTGGACAAGAACGGTATAGAGATCTTCGAAAACTAAGTGAGCGTTCCCTAACACGCGGTGCAGGTGTGACTTAAAGGATTTTACGCCTGCTTCCCATAGACCGCCCATGTGAGCTGCATATGCTGGTATAAATTTGAAGTGTATGCCTTCGTCAGACATATCGTTGGTAATTGATTACGCATTTTCATTGAGGAACTTATAAAGTTCATTCCGTGCACTAATAAATTGCGTTCCGTTGTCGGAATATAAGGTAATTGGTTTAGAACTCCTAGCAATGAAGCGACGCAACGTTGATAAAAAGGAGTCCTTACACAGAGAGCTAACGAGCTCAAGGTGGATGCATTTAGTATCAAAATAGACAAATATGGCAACATAGACTTTCTCTGTCCTACTACCGCGACCCCTTCTGTTGAGTGCTAAGAGTGGACCGGCGTAGTCCATCCCAGTTGTTTGAAATGGATAGCCAGGCTGGAGGCGCTGTTCAGGTAAGTTGCCCATGGCTGGGCGAGCTGCTTGTGCATTAAGTCGAAAGCAACGCTGGCATTTGTGAACAGTAGATTTTGATAAGTTACGACCGCCGATAGGCCATAATTGTTCCCTAATGTAAGAAAGCAACAATTGAGGCCCTGCGTGCATTAACCTTATGTGCTCACAACGGAAAATTAATTTTGTTACTACATGTTTGGCGGAGAGTAAAACTGGGTGAGTTTTGTCGAACGTGAAGTTCCCATTTTTGAGTCTACCCTAATGAGGCCGACCTCGTCAACAAAAGGACTCAAAGCCAATAATTTGTTTTTTGCTGACAACTGTTTCCCGCTTGCTAAAGTGTTATACTCTTCGAAATATTCTTGTTGCGACAACTTTAATAACGTGTTAGATGCGATCTGTTTTTCAGAGAAAGAAAGAAGGGGTTCTTTAATTTTTTTATTATTCCGACAGTTGAAGATAAAACGCAAAACATAAGCCATCGTGTTCTTTACTTTATGAAATTTAGAAAAACGTGAAAATGGAAATAATTCAATGATGCATGAAATAAGCATTGTCATGACGGTTATTTATGTCGTTGGAGACATGTGACCTAATGATAATTACTCGTTCATGAAATTAATGTACATGGACTTTAAGTTAGGCTGTTTTTGAAGCCTTTTTTCTAATGACATAAAACATTGTTTAGCGCGTTCGAATGAATGTTCTTATTGCGTCTCGTCCTTATTCATCGGAATCCCTACAGAAAATCTATCATTATCCTGTCGTGACATATATTGCAAGAAATGCTGCTCGCATGCGTCCTCCTCAGCAGAATAAGATTTTAGTGTATCCGGAATTTCCTCTAAGGTCCAAAATTTTGCTAATTGATCTTGAATTTCATTAAATTGAGGCAAATTGCGAGCAATATTTTTTGTAGTACGCTTTCCGGTGGGTCCGGACACGATATAACCAAACTGCGTTTCTTGCAACACTGGACAATCATTCCCTAATCGTAGTCGGTTCGCGCACAGCAGGTCCCAGAAGATGTCTGCACCAAGTAAAATATCGTAACTTGATGGATTATAGTATTCTGGGTCTGCGAGAATAATATTGGGCGGAATATTTAAGGCGCTTACATTGAAGACTTCATTATTGGTAGAAGTTATGTTAGGCAACACTAAAAACGTAATGTTTGTTTTGAACGTATTGATTCTGGACTGTATTGTAGCTTCGCATCGTTTGTGAACTGTTGAAACCAAGTTATTAATGCCGGCAACCGTGGCCTTGGCCCTCTCAGAGTTTAGACCTAATGAACAAAGAAGGGACTCGGTCATAAAGGAAGCCTGACTCCCTGAATCTAGGACGGCCCTGACTTCGTGAGGTCTATTGTGAACGTCTAAAATCTGAATTAAAGCGGTCGCAAGAAGAACCGTGCCGGAATTATTGTTTGTGTTCACGGCTGACATGTTTTTAATCTGAGCACTATTCGAATCTAAAATAGGCAAAGTCCCGGCTTGAGGCAGGAGTGCGGAAGCGTGCGGCGCGAACGAGCAATCTGCCGCTGCACGCGGGGCCGCAGTGCCCGCGCTGCCTACGTCTTTGTGCAGCAACGTGTTGTGCTTACCGCCACACTGCCTGCAAGGACCTAGCCTACACATGCGTATATTATGCCCTGCTCTAAGACAATTACTACACAACTTCATTTTAGCAACAAACTGCTCTCGAGCACTGGTTGTCATCTGCATAAATTGATTACATAAGTATAATGGGTGTTCAGCTTTGCAAAGATTACATTTATATTTCTTATAACCATGCGTTGCAGTAATTGCAGTAAAACCGCGAACATGCCTGTTAGTACCCCTCGGTAATGATTCCTGTTTGTTGTTACTATTATTATTACTTAATTCGATGGTCTCTAATAAATCTGCCCTATTTTTAACCGACTTCAAAAAAGGAGGAGGTTATACGTTCCACTGTATATATATATATTTTTTATGTATGTTCGCCGATTACACCTTCAATTGTCGACCGATTTCAATTTTTTTTTTTGGTTTGATAGAGTATACTTTCGAGGTGGTCCCATTGTCACCAAATCTGAATCTGATGAGAAGATCCGTGAGGAATTGAGTGAACTCCTCAAATATTGTAGGCAAACATATAGCGATTTTAGTATTTTTAGTAACAAGTCCAGCATTTGAATTCAGAAAGTATCATTTGGTGAAGTGGAACTGATGATGAAGAC
Organism: Acleris literana; assembly: GCA_946894065.1. Lineage (NCBI taxonomy): Eukaryota > Metazoa > Arthropoda > Insecta > Lepidoptera > Tortricidae > Acleris > Acleris literana. Next base: position 49,246,866 of record OX335668.1, read on the forward strand.
CACGGATGGCCACCGGAACTCCTTAACGGTACCGATTTCAAGGGTGGCGATAAGATATCTCGATTAAAATAGTTGAGCGACTACAACGAAGAATATTTACTTGTTAACCGACTTCAAAAAAGGAGGTTATTGAAATATGACTATGACTTTCCCGCGGCGTTGCTTGCGGTGCGCTTGAAATAACTTAAAGTTTCATTTCAACTAAGAAGTGGGACTACGTAACAGCGTATTATGATCACTAAAAAGTATAAAATAAAATAAATGTTTTAAAAAACAAAAAACCGCCTTCAAAAACGCAAAAAATAACTTCTTAAAATTGTAGGCACCTAATAGGTTAGTCGAACTGAAGTCGGCGACCACAACATTTTCAACAAAAAAAGCCGACATCAGTTGGACTAACCTATTAGGTGCCTACAATTTTAAAGAAGTTATTTTTTGCGTTTTTGTAGGCGGTTTTTTGTTTTTTATTAAAAAAGATCGTTAATATATCTAATGTTAATTTCTTATGAGTCACCTTATGTTCCTCCCATTCCCGCTGAGTGCGAGCGTCTAATTTCAACGAAATAATATAAATTATTAACGTAACCCAACTGTCGGTGGGTTCCCCTAAGATTTGCAAAGCGCGCATGTTCTTAGTGTATCCGTCTAGAATCCTGCGTATAGACAAAGCAGATTCCTTTTTAATCACGTCTTCGTCAAAAATTGCTTTCACGTGATTATGCACTAAAAGTCTCGTGTTGTCAAATCGTTCACACAAAGAGTTCCACGCTAAGATGTAATTGGACGCGGAGAACTCCAATGCACTAATTACCTGAGCAGCGCCTCCCTCTAAAGATGCCCGCAAATAGTGAAACTTTTGTATGCTGCTGATAGACTGATTAGAGTGGATAAGAGACACAAAAGTATCGCGGAACTCGAGCCAGTTACCGAATTCTCCATTGTATTTAGGTATTTGTATGGTGGGTAACTTAATACCCTTAGTGCCTAAATTTCCCTGGTGTGTCACCTCATCATCACCATTCTCGCTGGCCGAGGAGAAGGAAGTCTCAGAAGCACGACTAGTACGTTTCCTAGACCTTTTAAACATGTTACATAACTCTTGGCCCCTAGCCATAACAGAAAAATATTGAGACTCAAAATAAGACCTTTGTAACGCTTGACTCTGAGTGTCGGCCTCCGTCGAAACCAGGCACTCAATTTTAGCCTGGACTTCCTCAAATTCCGTATACATCGCTTCAATGCCGGCCATCCGCAGCTTCAATTCCAATGCATGAACTTCACTGCAAGTTGTAACATTTTTAAAGGTGTCAACAAATGTGGCAAACTTGGTTAAACGACCTTTATACGTTCCTCGTTTATGCACTAGACCCTTCATTGCCGACATAAAGAAAACTAAACACAAAACTATGAATTATACACGCAATAAAGTACATATTGCACAAATATTTCTTGCTTTTAATTAAAATTATTACACAAATTGATTCATATATATAATGATTTAAATAATTAAATTACACCAGCATAGACTCATGTATCAATTACCTTGTTATAATTCGCACCAGTCGAACTAAACAAACAACAAATGTTAGAAAAATAATTATTAGCCCTAAATATCAGGTAGATATCGCGGGCGGAGTACTTGTTGCCTGCTTTACGTAACTTGTTTACGCTAACTGCACCGCGCGACGTGGCTAACGCTAGCGATTAAGTTACGATGAAAAGTCTTAATATCGGAATATTGACGAAATGTGTGATTCCTTAATGCGGTTTATGGTTGATTTTAATTAAGGAGGATCTAAACTACACGGCAGTATAAATTAAATAGGTAAAGCCTATAACAGTGGGGCACAAAATGAGATTAAAGGGCAAGCTTAATGGATCGGAATTACTCAGACTGCTTGCTACTTATCTTGTAGACATAAAACTTATAATCCAGTCATCTGGTTCGTGTTCATAACGCCGCACTGATTCTTGCCATCCATAAAGAGATCTTCTTAATGATTAAAGTAGAGGATCCTGGTTTGGCATCGATCTTCAGGCGCTTCCAGTTTGTAAGGCCACTTTATGATTAGGCCAATTTTCAATAAATAGACGACGTCAAAATCAATCAGTTTAATCATGAATTAGGTCTAGAAATTAGATTTTACAGTAAATATTAGCAGTGGTTGATATAGGGTGACATGCGCATTCGCGTCTAAGGCCGTAGACCATCTGGATCGATGCTGAGGTGGGGCGCTCCTCTGGAGTCTCGAACACATGTCATGTAATGGTTTAGCAACACTTGCATAATTTTTAATATATTTTCTGAAAGTTCCTGCAAAGCCTAAAAATGATTTTACTTCTGTTAGTGTACTTAGGGTTTGGTATTGTTCAACAGCGGCTATGCGTTTAGGGTCTACCTTTTCTTGATGAAATCCTACTATTTTGCCAAACAACGGTACCTCTGTTTCTATAAACAAACATTTGTCTTTATTAAGTTTCAAATTCTTTTCACGTGTAACTTGAAATACTTTTCTGAATAATTCAATAAACTCTGGAATTGTATTATTTCCTCCACAAATATCATCAAAATATGCCCTTACTCCTTGACTATAAAGTTGACCGTAAGTTGACTTTATTACTTTCGACATTATTGCTGGACCTCCAACTAATCCAAACATAACCCTTAAAAATTCCACATGGTAATCTTGAGTAATTACTGCAGTCTTAAATATATCAGCCTCTCTGATGCAAATATTGTGATATGCATGAAAAATATCAAATTTAAATTTATAAACATAATGTGACTTGGTTGTAACAATATCTTCCATCCTTTCAATTGGTTGTGCATCTACGATTGTTATTGGATTTATTGTTTTTGAATAATCTACAACTGGTCTATATGGAGTGGTTTCATGAAACGGTTGCTGTACCACAAACATTGGTGCAGCATATGGTGATGTTGACAATCTACATATTTTTTGCTCTAACCATGTCTCTATTGTTTCTTTCAGAAATACCCTTTCTGGTTCAGGTAGCTTGTATGGCTTACAGCTGATAGGTTTTTCATGTTTCAAATTTATATCTAATTCGAAGTCTGGAAATTTTCCTATATCATTTGAATTATTTTTAAAAATATCACTATATTCTTCTACAAGTTTCATTACTTTTTCTCTTGATTCCGGCATTATTATCGGGTTTGTTTCTTTTAAGCTTACACAACAGGCTAATGCGTTACTTTCTTTAGTAATTGAGGGGAAATATTCAGTATGTGTTGGCGTAATTATGCAAACTTTACCATATGGGTCAAATATTATTCTGGCATAAACTGCTAGTTGCCAATCCTTGCCAATTATCATAGGTACTGGCAAATTATCACATATGCCAATCTGAGGCATAACATAATCAATTTTACCTACCTGCATACGTGCTGTCATCCATCCTATTGGTGTAATTAAATTGCCTGCAGCCTTAAAACTTCCTTTTTGCCATGGGTGTACTTGAATGTCCTCTGGTAACTGGTTTTTATCTATAATACTTATGACTGATCCTGAATCTGGAAGTGCTTCAAGTTGTAATGAATTATTAATTGTCACTGGAATTAAAGTAACGTTAGGCTCATTGTTTTGTATACAACTCACCTGCTGTTTACCCTTAAAACTCTGCAAATTCTTACTGAATGTTGACTTACTTTGCTCAACATTAACTGTGTTAGGTAGCTTACAATTATAAGAGACGTGTCCTTTTTGCTTGCACCTGTAACATGTTTGGTCTTGTTCCTTGCCTGTTTCTGGGTTAAACGTGGGTATAAAATTGCTTGACTTCCCATTGTTGTAAGTGCGTATAGATTGCATGTGAGACGTACCTGCTTTCTCAACACTATGAAATCTTTCTCTCAGTGAAACTTTTCTTATGTTGTCCAACGCTGATGCATAATTGAGGAGATCTTCGACTGTTTTGCAACAGTGTGTTGCTAGTGGTATTGACCAACGGTGATCTGTAATGCCTTCAAGAATCGAAGACACCCTATCTAACTCTGTTATTCTAGTGGGAGAATTTTCAAACACTCTTACTATAAATATACTCAGTAATGGTCTCCGTTACTCTCAACAGCCTTTTCCCTTGAAATGTAATAAATTCTGCAAATGACATTTTAATATTAAATCTATCCATTAATTTCATTTTCCATTCATCCCAATTTTCAATATATTTGCCAACCGCCTTGTGCCAATCATTAGCTGGACCCCGTAATCTCATTGACGCATTGACAAGCTTTAAATTTTTCGTCCAGTTAGCCAAATTTCCTACGCGTTCTACTTGACATATCCAATTATTTGCGTTATCCATCTTGTTACCCTCAAACAACGGTATAGCATGGCTAGTATCGCTGGTAGATAAAACTTGAAAAGTTGGTTGATTTACAAATTTTTCCTGAGTACTTGCTATTTGGGATAAAATATGTAACAAAGTTGCACTTTCTAAGCTTTGTGATTGTTGAGACAAAATTGACGTACCTGGTTCCTGTTCATTATGATTTGACATACTTATATTTTGGTTCTGTAATGTTGAAAGCTGTACCTTAAGTTGTTCTAAGTTCTTTTGCATGTCCTTAAGTTCTATGTCCTTTGATACTCTTCGATTCCTTTCTTCCTTAAGTATAGCCAATGCTTCTTGATCTTGCGACCTCACCAAGTTATCCTTCACCAATCTTTTAATTAGGTCAGATTTGTTGCCGGATACTTGTAAACAACGAATGCGTAACTCATCCTTGAGCTCTGTTACATTATATCGCTCCAAATCTTGTTCGTGAGTGGATTCCATTTTGAAAATTAAAATTGCGTACCTTTTCGAGTTTTCTTGTTTGTAACTTTTATTTTTCTGAAATTGCTGAAAAATATCAAAAGTACCTAGCGTTGTATTTCTATCTAACGTTTGGCAAATACGTTTGCCTTTTTACTGCTTTTACGTAGCAATAATAGACATGCTATACGTGCATGCTTCAACGTTGCATCACTTTTTTAATCCTCTTCCATCTAAAAAGTTACGCGCGAAACAAACTAAACTTTAACGGTTTAACATTACGCGGACTAAATATATTCAATTTAGCGTATTATTTTTGAATTTGTACTCCTAAATCTATTTTTAATGATTTTTTTACCGAAGCGCCATATAAAGTTAAAATAAAACCACGGACGACATTTTAAAGACTCCGTTTATTTCTCTTTCGCACACGGGGGTTACTGTTAGCGCCTATCTCGCTCGCACACACCTGTCCTACATAAGGCAGGTTGCACCCTTACAATATTGTTATTTTGTTGGAATTATGGCATTAATTGTTAGTGTAAAGTTTGAAAATGAAATATTCCACATGTACTTACGTACCTAAAGTAAGACTCTCAGACCGATACATTTCGTTTTCGATAATTATTTTTGCAATATTGTGGCATTTTGATGCGTGTTGACATTGGCTGTTTGTCAACAGAACTAATTAAGCTTAAGACCTCACGCCGCAAGTGAGTCGCTAGTATCCAAGAAGTTTTTTTTGCGCTGACCTGTTATCTAGTTGGTAATTGTTGATCGAAGAGGTAGGTACTTAGTTAAGTATTTCATTTTGGAAAAACCGACATTACACATTTCACTAAAAGTACAAAGTTGAGAAATCAAAGAATTGGACAAAATTCGTGCTAATGAAGATGCAAGCATGAATTCAATAACAATAATACTAGATTTACAAACGGTTCTCCATATCCTAAATTGAACTGTTTGTATTCTTTATTACCTACGCAAATTTAATGAGTAGGTACAATGCTACCATTTATGTTGCTCGCACTTCCAATGACGCCTTTTGTTAGCTCTGGTATGAGCTGGATGGCAAAAAAGGAAGCGATGAGGTGGTTATGGCTTTGTATCTATGGGTAAAACGTCTCCCATCTACTGTAAAAGAGATTTCTATATCCACTGACAACTGTGGAGGCCAAAATCGTAATCAATTCCAAGCCTGCAGTTGTATTTACTTCAGGCAACTCATCTCGAGGTAATTAAACATAAATATTTAGAGTCTGGTCATACACATGTCGAGGTACATAGCATGCGCAGTGCGATTGAGAACCAATCGCGTTTAATGCCAGTGTACTCAATGATAGACTTCTGTTATGTTATTCGATTAGCAAGATCAAACAGAAAAAAAAGAAAAATAAAACCCTGAAAAAACTGTACGAACAGATTATGAATCACACAGATATTTTAAACCTAAAAGATTTGAGAGGTAACTTGATGCTGAATTGATCGAATGACGTCAATGGAGAAAAACTGCGTTTCCTTAAAGTAAAATCTTTTCGACTCCGTTCAGATGACTACACCCAAAACCTGCAGTTCTGCTGCAAGGACGCGGAAACGCCGGTCGACACAAGAGGCTCAGCGAGTTGACACAGGAGGGCACACTGGCACCACACGAGCAGTCGGTTGGAGGTGTTTAGGAACCTTAACATCATCCGGCCAGGGAGCTGCCCGTGTCGAGATACTGCGACCACCGACACCCCCTCGTGCCCCTCGCCGTCTTCTGCCGCTAGATGCGCGGTCAGCTGAGACCAGAGAAAAAAGGCTGGATGTGGTTTTGTACAGATACAACTTCAAATCTGAGTATAAATAATTTCACGTATTAAAAAGTCATTCATCCCAGTCTATGGCCTCGGTAAAAAAATTGCCTAAACGTAAGCTTGACAAACCTATAAAGGGTTTCAATTATAACACTTAAATTTTGAAAAAAGCTTAAAACAACCATTGCCCATCACCCTAGCTAAAAAAAGGACTTACTAAAAATGTGCAATAAAAAAAACATACCCGCGGAACTTCACAACTGATACCAGAACTTGCCAGCCAAAGAAAGTCGTGATGATATACCTGAAGAAATGTCTTCAAACTCAGAAGACGAAGAGTAAAAAAGATGGACGTCTAGGTTTTTTTACTATTTTTCGTACCGTCTGTATTAGTTGGATTAAATTCTCATCTTTCTATTTAAATACTGAATATTAAATCAATAATGAATATTTTTAGTTATTTCAGTTTGGAGGTAAAAATAACCTCACCTTAAAAAAAATGTGTTATTTTTATGATTTTGTAGACTTTATATCTGTGAAGTTGAATTTTTAAAACTGTTTATTGGTTGTGAATTAATTTATAATTTTCATAAAGTTTTCAAGGTGATATTTTAAGACCGATGAAACCAAATTTTTCGTGTATTCTGAAAACACATAACCCACCATCTATTATGGTTCAAAAGACGCAGATTTTTAAAGTTAGGAGGGACGAACAGACCTACAGCGCTGCGTAGGCATATTAATAGGGTCCCATTGGGCTTCCCTTCAGGTAAGAAACCCTAAAGAGGCGGGACCTAGGTAAATAACTGGGCAATATAACCGCAGCATGTATGACTAATTTCTTAGCAAGTAAATTTTAGAACGTACATAGCGTTTCTTGGTTCTGTAAAAATCCCTCTAACGACGGCGACGTGAATACTTCACAAACCCCGGCGCTGCCTTGAGAGCACACTTCACCTGCTCCAAGAGATACTTATGATCCCTAAATGCCAAAACCAAAAATACATTCAAAGTAAATTAATGTGTATTTTATGCATTTTACGTTTGTGGAAAGTATCAAATATTAATTATTTTACTTCACTACATTTAAATACACAATTACATGTACTTATTAGAGGATAGAATTCAGTACGGGTAGCACAAGTTGTATTTTCTCGCTTGTCGCTCAGTGCGTCTCTATCGTTACAGACTAGATAGAAAGGGCTAGCCGTGCAGCTGCCGAAGAAGAAAGACATTAATAGGTCGTAGTATATAAAATAGTGTGCGTGTGGATTTAGTGAGCACCCTTCTGAAAAAAATACAGAATGCTGTTCATTTAGTAAGAGTTCTAAAACAATTGTAAAACTAATCCCTGTATTTGTAAAACCATTAAAAAAAAACTTTAACATGCGCTCACTCAGTTCTCACAATCTACCAATGAAATCAGTGAATGTATTCATTTAACATATAATATTTATATACTAATATTTAGTAAAACCTATGCTAACTTACCTTTATAATTTGTAGATCACCTAGTAACGTATTTTAGGTTTTACAAATAATTTCTTATGGTCACTCAATCCACACTCTTTCGAAAACCCGATTTCTGATGAAAAATCTGAAGATTTCAACTTCTATATTATGTGTATAGATAAGTAAAATTCATATGGGAATTTGTAAAATACAAAACGAACCACTAACGTGGCAGGTTTTTGGATAGTACATTTTTGTGAGTGCTCACTCAGTCCAGATATTATAAGTAAGTTTAAAATGTGAATATCTTAAGATTTGTAGTACCACAGAAGCTATAAATTAGTTCAACTTTTAGTAAAAAAAATACTAAATGTCCACCATCTAATATTTTATATTCGTTGTCTGTGTATAAAGACATTCAATTGTAATTTTTCTAATGTAAATATATTAATTAGGTTGACCACACTTCTATATTTCCCGCCACGCATTTTTTCTCAATTTTCTTTTTTTTTAGTTTTCAACATGTGACGTCACGAGGGTCACAGCCTTAATGCCTAGTTATAAATATTTGCATTAATTAATTTTTTACAAAAAATTATGCCCGTACCAGTCACAAAATTGTATTTAGACAGTTATTATTATGTATTATTATTATAGGTACACTTGTCGCAATACTCGCAATTAAATTAAGATAAATCTCATAAAAATATATAAATTTAATTTATTTGTGGCTGAATCGGTTAGTTTCTTTAGCCTTAAAAGAAGAAATTTCTTCATTTTGGATATGACCATAATATAGAAGTGCGGTCAACCTAATTGATATAATTCATCATCATCATCATGACAGCCGAAAGACGTCCACTGCATCATGGTTTTACATAAGAAAAATTACAATTGAATTTCTTTATAAACAGACGAATATAAAATATTAGATGGTGGACATTTAGTATTTTTGTTTACTAAAAGTTGAACTAATTTATAGTTTATGTGGTGTTACAAATCTTAAGATATTTACATTTTTAACTTACTTATAATAATTATGTGGACTGAGTGAGTATTCACAAAAATGTATTAGTCAAAAACCTGCCACATTAGTGGTTCGTTCTGTATTTTACAAAACCCTAAATGAATTTTACTTATCTATACACATATATAGCAGTTAAAATCTTCAGTTTTTTCATCAGAAATCGGGTTTTTGTTGGTAGATTGTGAGAAATGAGTGAGCGCATGTTAAAGATTTTTTATTTTTTATTTATGGTTTTACAAATACAAAGATTAGTTTTGCAATTGTTTTAGGACTTTTACTAAATGAACAGTATTTTTAACCGACTTCAAAAAAAGGAGGAGGTTCTCAATTCGTCGGGTTTTTTTTTTTTTTTTTTTTATGTATGTTCCCCGATTACTCGAAGACCACTGGACCGATTTGAAAAATTTTTTCGTTGTTCGAATAGGTATACTTTCTAGTTGGTCCCATTGTCACCACGTCAGGATCTGATGATGGGATCATGGAGAAATTAAGAGAACTCCTCAAATATTATAGGCACACCTATAGCGATTTTGGTATTTTTCACTGTAACTCATGCATATGCTTTTGAAAAGTACTATATGGTGAAGTGGAACTGATGATGAAGACCACAGATGGCCACCGGAACTCCTTAACGGTACCTATTTCAAGGGTGGCGATAAGATATTTCGATAAAGGAAGATGAGCGACTATGACGACGCACATTTAGGTTTAAATATGACTATGACATTCCCGCGGCGTTGTCTGCGGCGAGCTTGAAATGTTCTATAGTTTCTTATTAATATTTAGAAGTGGAGCTACGTAACAGCATAAATAGGATCACTAAAAAGTATAAAATAAAATAAATGTTTAAAAAAACAAAAAACCGCCTTCAAAAAGCAAAAAATAACTTGTTTAAAATGATAGGTAAATAGGTCAGTCCAACTGAAGTCGGCGTCCAACAATATTTTAACCAAAAGCAGACTTCAGTTGGACTGACCTATTTACCTACCATTTTAAACAAGTTACTTTTTGCTTTTTGAAGGCGGTTTTTTGTTTTTTTAAACATTTATTTTGTCTTTTTTTTTCAGAAGGGTACTCACTCAATCCACACGCACGCTAAGAAATAAATATATTTTTCTAACAGCCTAAACGTGGCTAGGGCACTCTATAACAGTAGACAAGATGTAGTTTTTATTGTTAAATTTTGCAACTTCTAACACCGCCCTTTTCATTTATCTTGTTAACATACATCGGTAGCTAAACATAACTCATTTACAAAGTATTTATGCTTTTCTACCGACAAAGGTTTCTTTAAGGCATCCGCCGTCATTTTGGACCACAGAACAGAAAAAACAGTAGAAGTGTCAAGTGGGCGTGTAACGTGTGGCATGGTTATGCGGAGTTCCGCGCAGCCTACCATACCTTTGCCGCGATCGTTTATTTCGATATTTCGATATTTCCAAAAAAGGAAATAAATCCAGAAGCATGATTATTGTGCTATTTTGGAATGTAAAAACGATAGCCGCACCAAAAACATTTTCCATGGCGGCGTGTTGTTTTTATGATAGTGTGAGTATTGGCGACAACAGGTCTGATACTAAGCGAAGCTCATGCCACTTCCACTGTTTTTTCTATTCCGTGTTTTGGACGTTGGCATGAATATTTTTTTCTGCATTATAGATAATAATTAATTAGCCGCCTGCCGGACGAAATAATGACGTTTTTCTATATGCCTGCCGAACCTTTACTGACTTACTGGCCTTACTAATAATTAGTTGTTATATCTTTCACTAACCATAATTTAGGTCAGGCTAGGTTACTAGGCTAGATTAGGTTAGGTCTGGTTAGCATGTTGTCCAGGCGCGAAGAGCCTAAATGACGTAAAATAGGAGGTCCTCGTCGACCTCGCTTTTGTTCTTAAATATATATATATAAACACAAAACTAACCTTTTCTCGTAGTACATCAGACTCGTGGTTGTAGGGGGTTACCTACGTTTTATCAAATTATGTTCGATAAATTATCACATCCTAATAAATTTTTCGTAAAATTTCATTTGCCAAATAATCGTTTGCCAAATTAACTATTCACAAATAATTGTTACGCAAACCCAATGTTTGGCACATGAATGTTTAGGCATTGACTCGCTTACCAACTGGTAGTTTGACCAAATTTCATTCAGTCCAATGTTTTAGTTGGCATAACATATTTTACGCAAAACAAAATAAGGTAAATGATTTGTATCGGCAATATTCAATCTACCTTTTCTATTCAGTAGGTTGTTGAATTTTTTTTGGGGGTCACAGTTCTAACCTTTCTTAACCTACTTTACCGGTAGAATTTCTAACCTATAACCTACTTACCTGGCAGCAGTTCGTTTTTTTATGGGATCGTGCCGTTTTATCAATATTATTTTGGTCTAATTGTAATTACTCAAACAAACTCCGATTTTTATCTTTATATGTTTTGTCATATCAATTCATTTGACTAAATGTTTATTATCTAATGTTTTTTTGCCTTAATAAAGCATTTGCTAAAAGAAAGAAATGCCTAAATGTCAGTATCCGTAGTAAAACTCTACTGAATGAAAATTTGACCTAAAATTTATTGTTTAATTTGGCAAAAAAAACAGTTGCTGAAATTTGTTTGGATAATGAAATTTGACCAAAATATTTTGGCAAAACGGCAGGATCCCGGGTGTGGGTCTTTATTTACAATTTTTTAGGACACATTTTTTATGCATTTTGTAATGATGCTAATTAATAATTGTCTTTTTTTATTTATGCGGTTTGATGTTTGTGTTCGTAAAGATTATGCTTTCTATGTTTATGCTTTTTAATTTTATGCATAAAAAATATGCCTCAAGATGATTAGATATATATATCGCTATTTCGGCTAAAACAAATTATGGATAACAATAATTATTACAAATGATTTTATGCGATCCAACTGTAACAAAAGTGTGCATATCGGCTTTGCTGTTTAAAAGTTATTGAGTTTCGATTTGAAACCAAGTGTCGCAAATATCGTGGTGGAAGTTTTATCCCTTTCAGTCGTTAAATTGATTTCGAACTTGATAAACGTCAAAATTGATAAAAATCCGGGCAAGAGCATGTCAGTGTAGGGTTTCAAAGCCGTTACTACACAAAAACTATTTCATAAAACCACCACCACCACCAGTAAAATAGCGTAACTTCGAATGACACTTACGTCCTTTTGTGTAGAAGCGCAGTTTTTCAGACATACCTATCTCAATAATGGTATATCCGATCATATTGTAAATATTTTCCTTTGAAAGTATTTACTAAGCGATACCTTTGTGATTTTTATCATTATTTTTAGACTTAGGTACCTACGGTTTAAAAGATGGGACACACACACAATGTATGCAACTTTCGGAGCGATTATTTCCGGAAATATTTACCTAATCAAAATAAACTTAATGTTTTCAAAAGAACCGTCGATTTTCTTCTGTTACATTACAGGTATGGACTGCCGCCCCTAGAAATATTTATTTTTGTTATTTAACTACCAAACTAAGTAGCGAATTCTACAACACACAATTACTCCAATTTGCATTCATTTACCTCTTGGAGTTTTCAAGTAAAATGCCTGTGATATAGGAACGGACGGACATTTTTGGCATTTTTAACCGACTTCAAAAAAAGGAGGAGGTTCTCAATTCGTCGGGTTTTTTTTTTATGTATGTTCCCCGATTACTCGAAGAGCACTGGACCGATTTGAAAAATTTTTTCGTTGTTCGAATGGATATACTTTTTACTTGATCCCATTGCCACCACGTCAGGATCTGATGATGGGATCATGGAGAAATCAAGAGAACTCCTCAAATATTATAGGCACACCTATAGCGATTTTGGTATTTTTCACTGTAACTCATGCATTTGCTTTTGAAAAATACTATATGGTGAAGTGGAACTGATGATGAAGACCACAGATGGCCACCGGAACTCCTTAACGGTACCTATTTCAAGGGTGGCGATAAGATATTTCGATAAAGGAAGTTGAGCGACTATGACGAAGCACATTTAGGTTTAAATATGACTATGACATTCCCGCGGCGTTGTCTGCGGCGAGCTTGAAATGTTCTATAGTTTCTTATTAATATTTAGAAGTAGAGCTACGTAACAGCATAAATAGGATCACTAAAAAGTATAAAATAAAATAAATGTTTAAAAAACAAAAAACCGCCTTCAAAAAGCAAAAAATAACTTCTTTAAAATGATAGGTAAATAGGTCAGTCCAACTGAAGTCGGCGTCCAACAATATTTTAACCAAAAGCAGACTTCAATTGGACTGACCTATTTACCTATCATTTTAAAGAAGTTATTTTTTGCTTTTTGAAGGCGGTTTTTTGTTTTTTTATGGCTACGGAATTCGGAAAGAAGATAGCTTATTATTCTGTATTATCACATACATAGGCTACTTTTAATCCCGGAAAATTAAAAAATCCCGAGCGTGTAACGGTTATAGAAATCTACGTAGATGAAGTCGCGGGCAGAAGCTAGTAAGAAAAATAAATATTGTATTGTTATGTAACAGAAGAAGAAAAAAAAAACAGCGTAAATCATCGTGTGGCACATAGTTCGACATTTCTTTTGAAAATATTATCGGAAACAACCGCTCCGAAAGTTGCAGAAATTGTGGCCCCCCTTTCTCTTTTAAACCGTATGTCCAAAAATATTATGCAAAAAATTTCAAAGTTATTTCTTAATAAAATACTTTCAACGAAAAATATTTTCAACATGATCCGATATACTGTTTTTGAGTTATTGCCGAAAAACTGCGCTTCTCAACAAAAGGACGTAAGTGCCATGAAGATGTGCCAGCTCTTTTGCTGGTGCACTTTTCCACATCGTATTATTTGACATAGATTTTTGTGTTGGTAGAAAAGGCTTCAGAACTCTACACTGGACATGGCCGACATGCTCTTGCCCGGTTTTTTGTATCAGCGGAGAGACCAAAGTCAGGAGGTGTATTACTATGTGAGTTACTTCATTCATCCTTAAATAGTTATGCCAATCTTTTGGGGAAAATTTTAACTCATTTAAGTAATAAAATATAAGAGCATCACGCACAACGTGTTTTTTTTTGCACAGCAGCAAGGCTATTACTGCAAGTTCGTCGTCGTCTTCCATCGCGAATGGCATGTTCCCTGTCGGAGTTTTCGCACAGAACTGAACATCGACGCAGATATCGTAGACGCGTGGACACACTATGGGCATTCGAAAATGAGTTAAGGGCACGCCGCGCCGATCAGAGGCGAAACTTTAGGGACATAAGCCCTTTGTTGACCCATTTGGCGCTCACTTCAAATGCGCCACGGGCTGAATATTAAGAATGCATCTTCTTTTCTTGTATGTAAGTTAGGCTAAAAAAAAACTCATTGAAAATGTGTTTTATGGTGTTAAGGATTTTTATGAGTGAGTTAAATTACACATGCGAGTTGTGTTTTTTGCCATTAAATTTTTTGACTTTTACTTTGATTTTAGTGTTACCTATATTTCATGACCTGGAGAGTGTTATAATCTTTGGAAGGGGATTCGAACTGTAGAACGGTTCCGATGGTTCCGTGTTATATACCTCCTTTACCGCAACCGTAGCATGACACGACACCACTTGAATCTCTTGATTCTTTCCCTTTACGTAGCTTAATACACTCATTACACATATGTCCCTTCCTTGCTACAAACACAAAAAAAAATAACACGTTCCTATGTTTGTTGACAATGACATGTGACAGAGTAACCTTCTCAAAGGCGCAAACGCGAGCCGAGGCAACGGCGCGGCGACCAGGAACAGCGGTTCAGACGGCGATAACGACTGGTTGTTAACGCGGACGGCGGCAACCGGCAACCCACGGCAAGCCGGAAAATCATTAAACCAGCGGCGAGGGCACGGTATAGCGATGGGCACGATACTCGTACATCTTCAATTAATTATTTTTCATCTTCTAATTCACTAACCAGTTCCAGTTATATATTTTTAAACCAATTTTTGGAATTTATTCGTTAGGTCGTGACGTGTCTCATATATACTGTACTATTTTTGTTTTCTGTTTTTACGAGTACAATGTTGTCCCAAATAGTTTTTGCATAACCATGGTATTAACACTTTAACTGTCTGTGCATTACATGTAATGCATCGTTCAAAGTAGCTTGTTACGTCTACGTGACGTCAGAAATAGATGGCTCTGTACATTAGTGCATTACCTGTAATGCATGGACGTACCGGTCCATGTCAGTTGTGAAAGCGAAGGACAGTTAAAGTGTTAACAATGCTGTAATAGTTATAAAAGAAATATTACCTATTAACTCCTGATAAAAAAGAGAGATGTGTGTATCTGTGCGTCTGTATCTGTATGGGTCGGCATTATATAGGGGGATTTTATTTATTAAATAGTTATTTAATTGTTATCTCACAAATTGTACAATAAAAAAAAATACACACATACATTAAAATTTTACTAGCTTTCAAAAAAACCTACAAATTACAAATTACTTTGAAATATATTTTTTAATCTCATGATGTATATAAATAACACCTGGCTTACAAATTGACTTACCTAGGCTAACATTAAGTTTAGGCGCGTACTATGGGTAAATGACAAGGATAAACATACTTTGACGATGCGTTTGTTGGTAGTAACTACTGTAGCATTACCGCTACAAATCGCGTTGGTTCGCGTCAATTATCGCTAAATTATTTCGCCTTTTTCGTTTCTCAGCCTTTTTGGTATTGCGGACTTGTTCATTGACCGGTTAGAGATTGTTATTTCTACTGACAGTTTTGAATTTTGAATTCGTTTTTGTTAAATCCGTTCCTTGTAATGGTACTGTCATTCAATCTCGTACTCTCGCCTTGATACTTCGGAAAATTTGATAGAGTCTCTGCTCTGCCAAAGTTATATTGTTGCATGGAGTCATAAGCCTTTTTCGAGTGCCGCGTCCGGTAATGATGTTACGCGAACGCCTTTCCTACAACGCCGTGGTCTCGATTATTGACCGATCGAGATAGTGCTGTTGTCTTCTGTATGTCCGGATAGCGGGTGAGTTGGTTTTTGTTGCCGTTCAGCTTTCACTGCCCCCCATCTTTAGGAAGCCTTTCTTCCGTCCTTTTCGTTCTATTTTGTGAGTAAAGGTGTTCTTTGCAGCACCTCCGCTTACTCCATATCACGCGACTCTTCGCCCCAGCGGAAGATCTGGACGGGTGGCTTTGCAGATCACCGTGTGGTTCGTCAACGAGTTCACTGGCGACGGCTCGTCGTTTGCAGTAGTGCCCGCAGACTTTTCCCGCTGCATCAGTTGCGACGAACGCAGCGTTACGGCTATATCTTCGTACGGCGGCAAGTCAGCGACGACGGAAGTTTACAGGATAGTCCCTCATTTCGTTAATTTTTATTAATATCAAAATTCTAAATGAGTCCGCGAACTCCACCCTAACCATTGTAAGGTTACATTTTGGTTTTGTTTCGGCCGTAAATTTAATTAGGTATCAGGACCTCTTTTTACCGTTCAACACCTCAAATTGATATCCATATTTCATTATACTCCGAACTCATCAGTTTAAATCATGAAGCGCTTCTTGATCTTAATCTGATTCATTCTATCATAGTTCGATTTAGTTTTACCTGTAAATTTTATACAAGTTTTGGCCTGACCGTGTTCTAAGGTGGACTTTTACCTTTATTAGGCGATGTGTTTTAATTTAAAAATAGCTTTATTAGCGTGACAATCCGCAGACCGTTTCATGATAATTCGTTTTGGTTACCAAAGTAAAGATCTGTGTCAGCCTGGTAATCTAGTTTTTATAGTTGCATTGTAAGTAATTTGTTTTAATCTAATCATTGTGTGTTCCCTAATTATATAACCTTGTTGAAATTCGTTCGGTTTTATTTTACTTTTACAGGTCCAAATTAACGTGCTGATGGTTTTATCACAATCATCCCGTGTAGTGTTCCGTATCCCTATTTTTTATGGAGCGCTACACTACCTACAAAACTAGCGATCCCGGGGGGCTATTGCCTAAACCACTCGCAATCGCAATAGGCTTCAAAGCGGAATAATTGTTTTCATTTTGTATGCAGACTCGCCTTCGACTTTTGAAATGAAAACGATTGCGATTGAGAGTGCGTTAGGCAATAGCCCCCGGCATGGGCAAATACTCGTATTTGTATGATGAGCCCGAGTATAGTTATGTACATACGAGTATGTAGTAGCTTTTTAGGCCTGAACGCTTATTTCCTTACGCACTCGAAATCGCAATCGTTTTCATTTTGTCAGTCCGAAGGCGAGTCTGCATACGAAATGAAACCAGTTGTTCCACTTTCAAGTCGATTGCGATTGTGAGTGCGTTAGGCAATAGCGACGCAGGTCACTACCAACTAGGCTAACCGCGTCGTCGATATAGAAACGAGACAGCTGGTTTAAATTAGAGTTACCCTCGGGGAGCAAATCACAATCTTACTTTCAAAGCATAGAATACAGTACAGTTGGTCGAAACTTTGAATTCCCTAAAAGCGACTGATTGACTTAGCTGACCCTTCGTGAAAGTTATAATGATCTTCTGTTATCCGAACTGTTGGAGAAGTAAATTAAGCAAATTTTGACAATCTATCACTTGAAGTTTACTGTAATGATTTCGATTTTGAATCGGTATTTGTAGGCGGTTATGATGTGAACTATCTTTTCCTATGCAGCCTACATATTTATATTGCATTTTTTTTCTAGTAAGGCTTATAGTGCTATGTAAGTCGGTGTGGGCTAACACGACATACTTTTTACAAAGTTGAGAAGCATGGTAAATATTTTTAATTTAATATAATTTGGTTATCATTCAAAATATATTTATTTACCAGCTTTAAATTTCCCTGACATCATATAAAGCTGTACTTTGTGGATACCTTTTAATAAATTAATCACTTGTTTAAGAAAGTTATATACGTAGACGCACTTCCCCTTGAGCCTTAATGTACACATGTTTTTAGTGAGTACCGTGTGCACATAACGTAATTGCTATATATCTACATATCTAATAGCCATTATATAAATAAAACAATTAATTGACCTTACTTACGTCATGCACTTGACGGGTTAATACTATTCCCGCCAAAAAAGCAAATAATAAAAAAAACGTGTGCGTCTCGGGACGCCCGACAGAAGTGATATCTTAAACTAATCGAAGTTGAAATATCTATACCCTCCCATATAAGAAGTTATCACTTCAAAAAGTTCAAAATGGCGGCCATTTTTTTTAAATCTGATTACGGGTTCGCATTTGTAGTCCCAAGGGGCTCTCAGATATCGATTTTCAAGACAATCGAAGCAGTAACAAAATAGTTAAAAATGGCGGCCACTTTTTTTTGAATCTTAGTACGGGTTCGCAATTGTAGTCCCCACGGATCCTCAGATATCGATTTTCAAGACAATCGAACCAGTAACAAAAAAGTTCAAAATGGCGGCCACTTTTTTAAAATGTGATTACGGGTTCGGATTTGTAGTCCCAAGGGGCCCTCAGATATCGATTTATAAGACAATCGAAGCAGTAACAAAAATAACTTAAACTAATCACAATCACTTTCAAAAACGGTGATAGTTTTAGGTTATATGCTCACTGTCAACATGCTGTCAACAGTATACTTTGAAACGCAATACGGGGTAACGTCAGCAGGTAAGATCAAATACCGTTCACCATTTTCGTCATACCTGTAACTTACGATTGGCCTAGCAGCTGAGAGGTAGGTCTATGACGCCATGGTGCCGCGGTTCAAATCCCATCCGATTCCAGTATCTTTTTGTATTTAAAAATTGTTTAAAAATTAGTACTAACGGCTGCCGTATGCGTGAGAGAAAGGGAAGCCAGACAGGCTGACTAGTAACGCGCGTTACGTAACGAAATGGTTTACCCTCCGTAAAGAAGTTATCACTTCAAAAGTTCAAAATGGCGTCCACTTCTTTAAAATCTGATTACGGGTTCGCATTTGTAGTCCTAACCAGTACCAAAAAAGTTCAAAATGGCGGCCATTTTTTTTGAAATCTGATTACTGGTTCGTATTTGTATCCCCAAGGGATCGTATCCTCAGATGTCGATTTTCAAGACAATCGAACCAGTAACAAAAAAGTTCAAAATGGCGGCCACTTTTTTTAAATCTGAGTACGAGTTCGCATTTGTAGTCCCCACGGATCCTCAGATATCGATTTTCAAGACAATCGAACCAGTAACAAAAAAGTTCAAAATGCGGCCACTTTTTAACCGACTTCAAAAAAAGGAGGAGGTTCTCAATTCGTCGGGATTTTTTTTTTTTTTTTTTTTTATGTATGTTCCCCGATTACTCGAAGACCACTGGACCGATTTGAAAAATTTTTTCGTTGTTCGAATAGGTATACTTTCTAGTTGGTCCCATTGTCACCACGTCAGGATCTGATGATGGGATCATGGAGAAATCAAGAGAACTCCTCAAATATTATAGGCACACCTATAGCGATTTTGGTATTTTTCACTGTAACTCATGCATTTGCTTTTGAAAAGTACTATAATATGGTGAAGTGGAACTGATGATGAAGACCACAGATGGCCACCGGAACTCCTTAACGGTACCTATTTCAAGGGTGGCGATAAGATATTTCGATAAAGGAAGATGAGCGACTATGACGACGCACATTTAGGTTTAAATATGACTATGACATTCCCGCGGCGTTGTCTGCGGCGAGCTTGAAATGTTCTATAGTTTCTTATTAATATTTAGAAGTGGAGCTACGTAACAGCATAAATAGGATCACTAAAAAGTATAAAATAAAATAAATGTTTAAAAAACAAAAAACCGCCTTCAAAAAGCAAAAAATAACTTCTTTAAAATGGTAGGTAAATAGGTCAGTCCAACTGAAGTCGGCGTCCAACAATATTTTAACCAAAAGCAGACTTCAGTTGGACTGACCTATTTACCTACCATTTTAAAGAAGTTATTTTTTGCTTTTTGAAGGCGGTTTTTTGTTTTTTTAAACATTTATTTTTTTAAATCTGATTACGGGTTCGCATTTGTATTTTATGCTTAGAATCGCCATACGGGGTGACGTCAGCAGTTAAGATCAAATACCGTTTACCATTTTCGACCATGCCTGTAACTTACGATTGGCCTAGCGGCTGGAAGGTAGATCTATGACGCCATGGTACCGCGGTTCAAATCCTATCCGATACCAGAGTCTTTTTGTATTTTTCTCAAAAATGTCTGGAAATGTTGACATTACTATCTACATATTGAGACGCGAAGGACATAGTTCACTGAAAGATCTCAAATTAAAAAAAAAACATTGCGTGTTCGCTACACAAGCCCGCAATGTTGCATACGAGTACAAATTCCATTACTATCTAGCTTGTAACTTTTTTTTAAAGTGAAAAATCCCATAATAAAATGAGGGCACAAGTCTTATACATCCAAATTTTATTCGAAACATAACTTTTTTATCAGATCTGTGTCTGGAATAGCTTATGTTTTTTTTAAAAACAAAGCTTGCGATTCTCCTTGTCATAAACAAAAAGGCGGTAAAGAGTGATAGTTTTTTCACATGAAGTTTGTTTTTATGCAATTAAAAAAATGAGTTCAATCGATGAAGATTTTACTCCAACACAAAAAAAAACTAGCGATTTTTGAGAAAAGCACTATATTTGCCTCGGCAGGAACAGCAATTGCGGGCTTCGTATTTTTAAACTTCGTAAACAAAACTCGGCCCGCAATTGCCTACTTCCATGCCTAGGCAATAATGTACTATTAAAAATTGTATGCGTGAGAGAAAGGGAAGCCAGACAGGCTGTCTAGCAGCATGCGTTACGTAACGAAATGGTTTACCCTCTGTAAAGAAGTTATCACTTAAATAAAACAAATGTAAAATTAAAGAGGGCCCCCCCATACAAGAATGATACGGAACCGTTCCTGTCCGTCTTGCAATTGGTCGGTTATAAGGTTTTGAAGTAAAACTATATTCTGATTATTCGAAGATGATACCTGTGACAGCTAATATAAGCACTTATTACACTCATTTCTTTAATTTTACTTAAATTAATACTATATCGGTACAAACCTAGCGACGCCATTCAGGAAATTTAAATAGGTAATTAAGCGCTTGTGAGTATAGCGAGTGATTTAAATTACGAAATACGGCTGTCACAGGCATTATCTTAGAATAATAAGAGTATAAATAAAATAAAATAAATGAAAACTGCCTTTATTTCCTTAAGGGTTAATTTAGAGAAGAGGGTTAATCTAGCGGAAGACAGAGGGGCGTAGGGGGAAGTAGGTATTAAAAGCGCGGCATTTGGGGCCTGGGTAAAGGAGATTCGCTTCTACGTGTAGTTATTGTATATTCTTATGCTTACGTCAGATAGATCTAGCTGAAGGCGATTTAAGCACTACGTAAATTAAATTATGTGGATACTCGGGCAATGATATTAAAGTAGTTGGACAGTGTAATATCATCACGCTTATACGTTTTAGGCTTTGTGGTTGCAAATGTGTCTTCTCCTCCGATATTAGGTAGGCATTCGTGTAGCGGATTAGATAGCTTATGATAGCCTTCGGCAGTAATCGAGTAAAGGAAATAGAGAAATACATCTATAAAGAGTACTCGGATTTATGTGAAGGAGTAGGATGCATGCCAGGCGAGTACAAGATTGAGTTAGACAAAAGTATTAGGCCGGTGGTACACGCGCCGCGAAAACTGCCAATAGCCTTGAAAGATAGCGTTAAAGAGAAGCTAGATGAAATGACGAAAGATTAAATTATTGCTAGGGTTGAGGGTCCCACTGATTGGCTCAATAGTATGACGGTGGCTAAGAAGGCTAACGGGGACATTAGGATATGTTTAAATCCAAGAGACTTAAACCAAGCTATTAGGCGCGAGCACTTCAAACTACCGACTTTGGATGAAATGACAGTCAACTTGAGATCTAAATTGTTGTGCATTTTGGACGCAAAACAAGGGTTTTGGCTTTTACATGAAAAAATCACAGATTTATGTACCTTCAATACTTGCTTTGGTAGGTACACGTTTTTGGGCATGCGTTTTGGAATAACTTCTGCGTCTGAGGTGTTCCATAAGCGGATGTATGAGCATAACGATGACTTAGAGGGAGTGTTTTTATTTACCGATGACCTTCTAGTACGAGTATATGGCAGGAACAAAGAGGAACACGACATCCGTCTTAAAAAAGTGCTACACCGTTGCCGTGAGATTAATTCAAAGTTAAATAAAAGTAAATGTAAGATTAGCCTCTCGGAAATAAAGTACTTAGGACATAAAATAACTCCAAATGGTATCTATCCCGATGGTTCATATACTTCTGCAATAAAAAACATGCCGTGTCCAAAGAACACGAAGGATCTAGAACGATTTTTAGGAATGATAAATTATGTAGATAGCTTTATACCAAATTTATCCGACAGGAATTACTGTCTTAGACAGTTGTTGCAAAAATATATTGAACGGCACACTGGTTGGACGAACATTTAAAGCAATCATTGTTAAGCATTATGCTTGACCAGTGCACCTGTTTTACAGTACTATAATTTTAAAAAATCCGTTGTAATTTCGGCCGACGCGTCAAGAAATGGGTTAGGAGCCTGTATGCTTCAGGACAATTTGCCTGTGTGTACGCTTCGCGGTCCTTGTCGAAGGCGGAACAAGCATGCGCTCAAATTGAGAACGAGTTGTTGGCGTGTGTGTATGCGTGCGAAAAGTTATACGCGTATATATATGGCAAAAAATATGTAACAGTGAAAACCGATCATAAGCCATAGACCAAGACCATTAGTAAGTATTATTTGTAAACCAATTGCCACTGCCCCGGCTAGATTACAAAGGATGTTACTCCGTTTGCAACCCTACACGTTTAAACTCGTGTATAAACCCGGGAAGTACTTATTTATGGCCGATACGCCGTCCCGCGCTGTCGAACCGGCCACCGCGCCTGCCACGGAGCCGCGCGATCTATTAGACGCACGTGCGCAAGTTTGCGCTGTTCTTATTAGTAACCCACTAGTTGACACGCATATCGTTCGGATACAGAAACAGACACTAGACGTAGAAATAGAAAATTGCAAATTAGGAATTCGAGAGCCTATCTTTTCGCCGAACATTAATACACAATTGGAAGACTACATTAATAATTGTCAAGCTTGCCTAACATATAAGAATCAAAATAGGAAAGAAACATTAGTTCCACACGAAGTGCCAGATCGGTCGTGGTCAAAATTGGGGGTAGATGCTTTTCACTTCAAAGATAAAAAGTACTTGTTAGTAGCACGGACCTAAAAAAAATACGGACGTAACCTAGTCTAATCATGAGTGAACAGACAAAATGGCCGTCCGTTTACGAGTGTGCGTGCTTTGAGGGTTGCCATATAAATCGTCAATTTGCCCATTTTAAGGCCTTTTACCCACTGTAAAGGCCCATTTAGACTATGCAAGTTTCTTGTACAAGAATCGGCAATAACTGTATGCAATTATTTGGTTGCAATAATAGCGTTTAAGAATTGTACCAAACGTAAGGTTTAGACAACAATTTTTTATTTCCTCAATTTGATTGTATGGAATGTGCAAGAAAGTTTCTATATCATTGCTCGATAATACCATATAATTATATTGTCATCGCAATTACATAAGTATGCATATTTTCAAGAGAATCTGACAAATTAGAAGTAATTAAGTTAAAACAGAGATCCAAGACTTAATTACATTCTAAGTTTCTTAGATTGTTTGCGACTTAGTTAAAAGTATGTAAAAAAACCGATCAAAATCAAGTCTGACTCGCATAAGCACGGTTCCGTTCCATTACTAACGGCGTTAAAGATTTCCCCACTTTTAGGCAGAAAAATCCGTGAAAAAACTGGCAACACTGATTGTCATTTTTGTTTGTAATTTGCGTCATGCTTGATTGACAAAACGTTTTGTAAAAGGTACTTTTATGACCTTTATATGAGTGTCATCTAGAAATCTTATTACTGACAAAAAGTAATTTTGTGGTCGCCATTATAACCACTTATTATTGTCATATAAATTACTTTTATACCACTTTAAGTCGTAACCACCAGATTGTCTTATAGAAAAATTAAATGTGACCTTTATGCGTTCATCTTTTCGGAGTCATATTAATGTCAAATAATAACAAAGTGGTCCTAAACCAGACTAATACATGATGATCATATATTTTCCGTTTACATGACATCGAGTTGTATAAAAATATTCTGTAAAGGTCATTGCTACGATTATTATAAGATGATCATATAATTTGATCGTTTAAACGTTTTCTGGACTAAATTAAATGACACAAGTATTATACGACTAAACGGTCCTTAAAATACTATAACACAATTTCTTGAAATTTGAGATACCACTAAATAACTTCTATATTTATAACCAAATGTTGTTAAGTTTATATTTTACAGGGCAACTTTGTTTGTTGGGATTTTGATACGAAACAGACGTCATTTCTTACCAGATTCCCAACAAAGACCAGAAATTCGTAACTCCAATTCCATTGTGTGCTCCCAGCCTTACGATGATATCATTGTCCCAAGTGATAACGAGATAGCCACCGGCGCTCAGTCGCCCGAGTGCAGCGGCGCCGGCGCACGTGCAGCCCCAGCGTCTCATCATGCCAAATAATGATAACAACTATATCACTCGCTTCGGCAGGTTGGTGGGTGATTGCTCCTGATCGGTGGGGCTAGAACACCTCTACGAACACGCCGATGCACCTTCGTGTTCCAATTTAAACACAACTTATAAATAAGTACTTATTAAGTAAAAACATTATAATTTATAAAACAATTATGTTGAATATTTAATAATAATTATGAAGGGGTGAGATTAACACTGGTATTTTCGATTTTTAATTAAAATTTTGCATGAAGAGTAAACAAATAATAAAATATTAATAAATGTAATAAATCCTGTATAATGGCAGTTTTGATTTTAATGAAAATTAACTTTATTATGTAGTTGTGCATGATAGGTAATTTACGTTGTGCCAATTTCGATAACCATAAAAAATAATGTTTACTTTCCTAATTTATTTCCACATCAATTTTAAGAAATGTAATAAATATTTTATTATGTAATATGAAAGAGCTTGTCATAAGTATATTAAACCAAAAACAGTGAAAAAATGTAAGTATATAGGAGGATAAGAACCTAAATGCTTACTTTGGATATTGTGTAATTTTTAGTGAAGAAAATGTTACTTTACTTATATTAGATTGCAGGCTCGTACACGATATGCCAATTTAATTAGTTAGCATAAGTATTTGCATGAGTCATAGAACTAAAACGGGGGGGCTGTAGGTAGATTAATGAGCATCTATGTATGGGGGTAGATTTAAGAATATATATACGGCAGTCGTTATTCAAGCTTGTTGTTTTATTGACGTGTCCCTAATAGTTAACCCTTAACTACCTACGTGCGGTTTCACAGACAATGGATTATTGAAAGTTGTCAATAACTGTACGCGAGTACATCGCACACACGTCTGCGACTTTGTACCTTTGCCGGGCCCCCCCTCAGTGCCGGCCATGCCATCAACGCATTCAGACGTGTGCTCATTTGGATTTGGTGAATAAAAAAATAGCATCGGCGATCTGTGAGACCGCATCTAGGTGGTTACTATAATTTTTGAATAGTCTCCGAGACCGCACGTAGGTGGTTGTGGTGGTTGGTTAAAAATGGCTCTGAACCAAATCCTCACAAAAGAGACCAGCTTACCAGCCCTACCGGGTCCCAGAAATACTGAAGAACGGTTAAAAGTCAGAAAAACGTGCTCGACTTGTGACCCCAAGTAGAAAAACGCAAGACACAGTACATCTGCATAGAATGCAAAAAACCCATTTGCATTGAATGTTCCCATAAGTTGTGTATGGACTGACGACAAAATGGTTATTTTGAAGGCCTGTAATTTTATAAAAATATCCAATTTTTAAACAAAATTGATAGTTTACTAGCATTGCTGAATGCTCAATTTTAATATTTTATAGTGAAATGCTTTATATACATTCCTAAATATTGAGATCTCATTTCCTGAAAGATACCTAGTTTTTTGATTAAAAATTTAAGAAGTTCTTAAATGTATTAAGTTTAAAAGATAATAACGCTGATTATTTTTGTATAAGTATTGACTAATAAATGCCTTAAACTGTGTAAAGAGTACCTACTACATTAAAACACCCGTCAGCTACGTTGAAGTAAATAATTCAGGTCCCATAACAAGTATCGGTCTCCATGACTGCAAGTAGGTAGTTGTGTGATACAAATAGGACGTAGGTAGTTAAGGGTTAACAGTTACGAATTTATAATATTAGTATTAAAAAAACTTGCAAGTCCTTATAATTTACTAAATAATAACACGTAAATACATACATACATACATACATAACTTACGCCTTTATTCCCAGTTTGGGGTACGCAGAACTACAGAATGGCCAACAACTCTAAAAGCTTGTTGATAATTCTGTAGGTAACCACATTTTGCATAATCAGGCTAAGATGTTTACCAGTGTATTAGTGACAGGTTGCAAGCCCATCGCCTAACAGTACTACAAGCCTTTATTCCCTTAGTCGACTCTTACGACATCCACGGGAATGCATGGAGTGATACTATTCTAAGCCGGCAACCACACAGCTACACATAAACACGTAAATAATTAGTACAAAATACCCTTTTGATGGTTGTTAAAGAATAAAACAAAAAAATAGGAGTCAACCCTTTTGCTATACAAAACAAGTTCCACCCGCAATAGTCAACGACTCAGTATTTCAGCATTTCACATGTCGTTTAGCAACAGTCATAAAGATCGGCTATTTCTACAAACGGTCCATTTGTTGGTAAGAACACGACGTTATTATAACAAGATATATCCGGCAAACTACGACCAAATTCAAATTGCAATATAAGCCGCTCGTTTGTTTTGCTTGATGGCAAGGGTTTGAAATGGAGGCCCTACTCATTCACGCATCATATACTATGTAGGACCACGATTGTTTTTACTGAGTTACAACTGAACTCTGCTAGGGTCGTCAGGTCAAGATTTCAATTCGCAAGTATAGAGAATCTTTTTTTTTTTCGTAAAATCATATTTACGACTCTAAGTTTACGAGCAGGACTATTCCTTTCGTCTCGTTTCTTTACGCATGGCACAAGGACCCCATCTTAACTATTTTTATTATTCAATTTACACATAATATATTTTCAAATGTCAACAAATACCTAATTTAGTACCTATGTACAATTTTGAAATTAATATTTGTAACCCTGCATACACTAAAATTTGGCTATAGGTACATGCTGTTCATGCCACAACCTAGTCGCTCAATATAGCGGGCGCTTAACGGAGAAGACGGCTGACGACGCGGTTTATCGTCTGTGGCTCACCACCTGGCAACACTACACACATCAACGACGCGCCGATCAAGCCGCACGCGGCGTTCAAGTGCTTCCACCGCGCATGTAATAATACTACTTTTTAAGTCATTTAAGAACAGCAAGTAAATGTACCATCTTTACGAAGTGGATTAAATCCTTTAATGAAGAAAACTCCAGTGTCTTATTGTTTGCCTGAACAACAAAATGGTGACCCCGACGTGATCGAAACAGGCAGCCTCGGACGTCTCTACGATCAAGGAAGTACCTTTTCCGTTCCTGTCTTTTTCCACCTCTTCTTCACTTGCGTCGATATCGTGGGTCGCTCATTTCTCGTATATGTTTTAATCCTGCTACTTTTTACGGTATAATAGGTATAGTGTGTTCATAAAAGTAACGTCTGTAGTATGTAAATGTATGTAAATGTTAGTTTAAAGTTTATAAACTTTAAACTAACTCAAAACTAAAACCTGAAACCTAATATTTCACTAAAACGCCGGGCATTTTGTGACTAAGTAAGTTCATAATAATAGCTAGGTACTTATTAAACAAAAGTATTGTTCAATTTTGTTGCCCGAAAGTTATCGTTTAAAATTTCACAGGGCTCCTTTGCATTGTGTTTGTGGATTTTACTTTAACTTCTTTGCCGACTATTCCAGGTTATTTCAGGTATAAGTGGAATAAATATCGTAACAAGTAACGAGGGTCAATATACATAGGTACCTACCTAACCTCAACGCAATAAAGCACAAGAAATTATCTCGAAGTAGTAATACTTAACAATAATTGGAAGGCATGGTTGGAAAGTAACAAAATAAGGTTTGGTATCCACTCTGGTTGTATTTCGTTGATAAATACAGATTTGCTAACGTATTATATTAACTTATTTCATAATATTAACAGTGATCGGTGGTTTATTTCGAGACAGCTTTTTCGTTGTTTGCATCCACAAAATGGCACATATAAAATAACTTATTAAACAAAGAGCTAATTTAAAAAGTCGTTTGACTAAATTTAGTAACTTTTTAGACCCATTATTGAGTAAATATTTAAGTAATGTCAACAAACAACAAATTAGTCAGTTAACCTTAAGATTAGAGGTATTGCAAACATTATTTACTTCGTTTGACGAAATACAATCACAGATTGAACAAATTGACGACTCCGAGTCACAATCAGAGTCAAAAAGCAAAGCTTGATTTACAATCATTAAGCAATTAATTCATTCAATTATCTTTCTTTAAGGCTGTAATGTTTACCTCATGGGACTGCTCGTAGAATCGTAGTAAAATTTAAATTTCGCACTGATGTAACACCATTCAATCACTATTTATTTTATTTCACGTACAAAGCTAAATCTACGTTAAATGAAATAAATAAAAAATAATTTAGTTTCGTAATCCAGCCACTCCCCAAGAGTGAGAAGAGGTAAATGAGGGTAGGTCCCGGTTATTCCGCTGCTGACCCTCGCCGATCGTTATGGGCTGATGTTGGTAGCACCGATTGGCTCTTTTACCCCCTTGCTTTTATTTTTCTCCCCACTCCCTTTTTTCCTGTGCTCTGTTGACTTCCTTTATATTTTTTGTACTAATATTCATGACTGATTTATTAATATTAATTTATTACTTATTATTCCACTTATTACACTACTACTATATATTATATTCTCTTATTACTTAAATCACTGTTTGTGTAGTCAACCGCTGTCTCTTCGTTCGTGTGTCACGTTGGCGCCACTGAAAATCAGCGTCGCGGTTCATGCCGTGACATAGTGCTGAGTGGCGTTCATTTCGACGTCACAGAATCACCCATGGCAACATTATGTTACAATTATATTTTATTCCTCTTCTTCATTGTTTAATTTTGTTTTCTGTGTTGCCTTTGTTTGTTTTATGTTCAATGTATTTTGTTTTTTTTTTCTTGTGATCGTCGAATAAATGTTTTGATTTCTATTTCTAGTTTCTATTTCTAATTCAATGAAAGAGAATCATCACAATCTAAGTTTTTCACTGTAATTTGGCAGGCTCATGACCTAAGTTTCAACTGAGCGTCGTGTGTCTGATCCACAACAAATCACGAATATTAAGCTGCCGACGATAAAACTTCCTCCTTTTGATGGAAATTCTAATAAATTATTGGAATTTAGGGATACCTTTCAATCTTTGATACACGACAACCAATGTATAGATCAGGTAAGCAAATTCCATTACCTAAAGTCATGTCCAGTGTTCGGAATAGGTAGAGTATATTTACCTAAAGTTCGCAAAAGGACATAATATAGTGGTTACAACCGGATAAAATATTAATAATTTTTTATTGAATTCCTGATTTTTCCGGAAATATACTTAATATTTATTACTTACTTACTTAGTTTGTGATAAAAGGGCCATGTAACTGATTTCTTTTAAGTATCTAAATAATAGGTGGAGTATGTCTACCTAAACTTCGTAGAACAGACTCATAAACTGGAGACTTCCTTGCGACTACATAGTAGGTATCAGAAAATACCGAAAATCAGGAATTCAATAAAAATATAATTATCATTTCACCCGGTTGTACCCACTCTATATTACGTCCGTTTGCGAACTTTAGGTAAATTTACTCTACCTATTCCGATCACTGGTCATGTTTAATAGGATCAGCTAGTATGGTAATTAACTCAATAAACATGTCATCAGAAAATTGACATGGGTTGGCAGTTATTGTGCGAAAGATATAAAAACAAGCGGCTCCTAGTCAATTATCATCTTAAAAGTTTATTTGCCATAGATCCTTCGTTGAAGGACATTGAAAGTGGTATACGTAGCTTGATCGATATTATTTCAAGAAATTTGCGTTCATTAAATTTTCTTGGTGAACCCACGGATCACTGGGATACGATTATAATTTATATGGTGTCTGCGAAGTTGGATTTTTGTACTGCGGCAAAATTGGAAGAATTTAAGAACGGATTGAGGAATGACAAAGGTTCACTGGAAGAAATCTATAGTTTTCTGCGTATTCGTGCAAATGTTTTAGAAACTGTGAATGTAAATAAAACTGATTAATAATTAATAATTTGTCACAGCGACCGCACCATCAGTGCGTTTTTCATGCGTGATATGCAACGTAGATCAAGAACGCTTCGCTGTTGTATCACAAAATAAATTATGCAGTAATTGTTTGCGATCTGGACCAGGCATTCAAATGCCGCATCGGAGGCTGTAGGTCCTGTAATGGAAAGCATAATTCATTATTGCACAAACAGGGGCAAGGATATGAAAAGCAAGCATCAATTGGTAATATATATCTCAACTTGCCTACATCAACTGACAGCTTGGCTACAACGAAACAAATACCAGAAACGTCTCTACACTGACCGGCATCTTCTTATATACCTGGTTCATCTCTACATTCACCGTCATCTTCTGTATATGTGCCTGGGTCATCTCTACATTCATTGGCATCTTCTGTATCTGTGCCTGCATTTGTGTCGACTACACATGTGACATCTGTTGGTGGACATTCTAAGTCTGACATCAATATATCCGGTCAATCAAGGTTACCAACGTCTTCTTCTTTTCATGGCCATGAATCAGTGAGCATGCTTGCAGTGACCACTAGCCAAGTGCTTCTATCTACATCCTTGGTTAATGTTACAAGCAATGGCAAATCTGTCATCTTGCGAGCCTTGCTCGATAGTGTGGCAGTCAATGCTCTTTCATAACCAGTGCCGCACACCAGAAAATTGGCTGTGATGAGTTTACAAATGAAATTAAATACGTATCAGGAATAAATAATGCATCATTTACTTTAAACAAACATTGTGGCATCTTCACTATGTCCATCGTTCTCATCGCAGATAAAATGTTTCATTGTGCCGGCTATGAAAGGAAAGTTGCCCAATGTTAAGGTCGAGCAACAGTTCGAGATCCCAAGCGACATCGTTTTAGCAGATCCCTTCTTCTATAATCCAGCAGATCTGTGGGAGGCAGGAGTAAAATCTGCAAAATTTCATATCAGTAGGATCTTAGGAAATACTCATCTGACGTTTGAAGAGCTATCTATCTTATTAACTCAAGTTGAAGCTATCCTAAACTGCCGACCTTTAACACTTCTTTCGTCAGGTCCCACCGACCTTAACCCAATTACCCCAGGGCACATATCTTGATTGGCAGGCCTCTGAAGTCGCTGCCTTCGCCTTCACTACTTGAAATCACACTAAAACGCTGGAGCAGAAGATTTGACTGAACTTCAGCAAGACCAATGTAGCTAGTCTTCGTGTGACACCTTTGAAATGGCGCATGGGGCGCATTAGCAAGATGCATCCCGGATCCGCAAGAGATACGCAAGTAGTCGACGTGGCTACAACCAATGGCATCATTCGTCGGGCAGTTAGCAACTTGTGCCCATTGTTCCTTGATGAAGCTTCCTCGACACCCAGGATGTTCGAGGGGGGGAGGATATTCACGTCATAACCTAGTCGCTCAATAAAGCGGGCGCTTAACGGAGAAGACGGCAGACGACGCGGTTTATCGTCTATGGCTCACCGCCTGGCAACACTACACACATAAACGACAGCGCGCATGTAATATACTACTATTTAAGTAATTTAAGAACAGCAAGTAAATGTACCATCTTTAAGAAATGGATTAAATCCTTTAATGAAGAAAATTCTAATGTCTTATTGTTCGCCTGAACACATGCTCCATGCTTTTATTTCCATTTGCTTTCTTATGTGTAATATTAACGTCTAGTTTTGGAACACCTGTTGAAAAAAAAAGCCATCATAAACGCAAAAAAGCTTACTTTAAATTAATAATAACTATTTATTTTATTTTATACTTTTCGCGATCATGATAATATTATAGAGGTGTGTTCTGGGTAAAAAATAATAATTCTAATTAGTCCGTCAGTAAGATTGTAAAAAATGATTGAAAACGTATTTTTTGCTTTATCAAATCAATCAAAATTGACAAATATAACGAAATATTTCCATTAACCGGAACCGCCGCCGGCGCCGGCGCTGAGCCGGTGCCGGGGAACCAAAATGTATGGCTCGCTTTTTCAATAGGGAATATGCATGGGTTTTTTAAATAGCATTTCTCAACAAAATATGAAAATTCCATAAAAGAGATCACCAAAAGTGAATTTAAAATTAAAATCTGTCAAAATAAATGATACAAGCATTTTAAAATGCTAATTAGACAGAGAGATCCGAAGTGCACCGGTGACGTCATCGTGCAGTCCGGCCATATAAACTCCACGTAAAATTCTGTTTAGCTAGTAAGAGATAGGTACAAATCTTTGTTAGTTTATATCTTGGTTATTTTTATAGCAATTCAAAAAATGTTTTTTCACACCCGTTTGTTACATGAATCAGCTTTTATTGAAGCTGTAAAAAAAATGCATATTCCCTATTACCGGCGCCGGCGCCGTCCCGGCGTTGAGTACCGCCGGCGCCGTCGCCGTAGCCGGAGGAGCAAGCTTCCCACTCGGTGCCAGCCCGGCATTGTAGCCGTATGCATGTGTGAGTGCGCGGGGAGGGTAGGAGGACGCGGAGCGGAGGGAGAGAGACTCATTGGCGTAGTGGAAAAACGAAGCTTCGGCGCCGGTGCCGGTGCACGGCCATACCGGTGCCGTACCGGTGCCGGGCCGGTGCCGGGCCGGCTAATGGAAAAGCGCCCTATCTTCGTCATTTTTTGTTTAATTGACAAAATAAATAATACGTGTTCATAATTTTTTGATAATGTAAATGACGGACTTAATAGTTTTTTTCAGGACACTAGCCCGTTATGTAGGTAGTTCCACTTCTCAATTAATAAGAAACTAAAAGACATTTTAAGTTCGCCGCAAGCAACGCCGCGGAAACCTCAGTGTGCATATTTAAAGTTTAAATGTGCTTCGTCATTGTCGCTCAACTATCTTAATCAAGATATATTATCTCCACCCTTGAAATAGTTACCATTGAGGAGTTCCGGTGGCCATCTGTGGTCTTCATCATCAGTTCCACTTCACCAAATTATATTTTCTAAATGCAAATGTTTCTAACATTTGTTACTGAAAATAACAAAATCGCTTTTTTTTTAACTCGGATAAAATGGAAAAGCAACCATTAATTACCATTACCTTTTGTAAACTGTTAGGCCATTTTTAACCGTAAGTCGGTTAAAAAAGGAGGAGGTTTGAGTATTTTTAGTCACAAGTCCAGCATTTGCATCAGAAAGTATCATTTGGTGAAATGGAACTAATTTGAAGACAACAGATATCCAACGGAACCCCTCAACGGCACATATTTCAAGGGTGGCGATAAGAAATCTCGATTAACCTAGTAAAGCGACTATAACGAAGAACATTTAATTGTTTAAATTATGACTACGAGTACGACATTACCGGGGCGTTGCTTGCGGCGAGCTTGAAGTGTCATAAATTTAAATATTAACTAAGAAGTAGGAATACAGAACAGCTTATTATAATCACTAAAACGTATAAAATAAAATAAATGATTTAAAAAAATCCAAAAACCACCTTCGAAAACGCATAAAATAACTTGTTTAAATATGGTAAGTAGTTATAGGTCAGTCCAACTGAAGTCGGCGACTCACAATATTTTTAACCAAAAGCCGACTTCAGTTGGACTGACCTATAGGTATACTATGTATAAAACCTGCAGCTTTATACTTTATTCGACGTTAAAATGAGAAAAAACAGAAGAACAAGTAGTCGCTTTTCTCTCAAAACTTACACGGTCTTATTACGTCACGTAAGTCATAAGGATCGGGCCCCGCATAAAATGTGCATTAGTCTGAACAAATAAACGCTCTTATCCTTACATTGAGGGACGGGATTTGTGGGCTGCCTTAGGTTGGCCATGAGCAAGTGTGCATGTATTGAGTTATCTTATCTTGTCATTAGGGATGCAATTTAACCGGTTATTAGACGTTTTTTTATGAAAATAACCGGTTAAAACCGGTTATAATCGATTATTTGCATTCCCTACTTGTCATACGCAAAGTTCCTTTCTTTTACACCAGTGTGCACAAAACTAAGATTAGATTCTTCAGTTTAATTAAGTTATCGATAACCGAATAATTCAATAGTAAGGGTTAAAACATAAAGAAACCTGCATTATATGTATAGTCTTAACAGTGCTGCAGTATAGTAGTAACAGTGAGTATGTCCAACCAAGTTCAAAGAAGAGCCAAGCGACCGCACAGTGTTTTATATTATTTTTACTCAAACCCATCTACTAGTTTTAATCAGGGCTCCTCGGAATTCCAGCGTCACAGTTTACCACGGTACAATGCTGAGAGGGGCCCCTTTTGACATCATATGTATAAAGCTACACTCACACCAAAAATACATGTTGTATTCACTCCAGAGAAATGCATGTTTTTCCATTGTTACATACGTTTTTATAAAATAAACGAATTTTAATCTGGTTAAGTTTTTTAATTAGTAAAAACCTTATAGTGACACATAATTAACTACCTAACTACTCGTAGAATATGGCACTTAAATAGCGTCTGAAATTTTAAATATCGTTTATTAATTATTACTTCGATCCTCCTTCATTTTAAATCCTCCTTAATTTTTAATCCTCCTTAGTTTTTAAATTTAAAATTAATCTCTGAATAAAGTGCTAGTTTAAAATTAAAAACAAAATTCTAAAATAAATGAAAATTATAACACAGACAAAAATAGGATAACTTCTCAGAGTGTTAAATAAATCCATTTTATTCATTAATTTGTTTCCATATACCAACGCATCTCCCGTATCATCACTTACTTTCTCAAATTCGATGATATTATTGTTTTTAGTCATTAAATATTTGTCTTGAGTATTGATGTGGAGCAGTGGTTTTAAGTGTGTAGAAATTTTCCTTGACCTACAGAAGGCCTTCGACACTGTCCATATCCCACTCCTCTTGGTTAAGCTACATAACGTCGGTGTCAGAGGTGTTGCGCACAGCATCTTCTGCGATTACCTTACAAACCGCTCTCAAAGAATCACAATAAATGGCCAATTAAGTGATGAAGCTCGCATCGAATACGGCGTCCCGCAAGGATCGATACTTGGACCTACGCTTTTTCTAGTTTACATAAACCAACTGTGTGACATTCAACTACCTAAATCCGAAATTTTTACTCATGCAGATGATACAGCAGTTATAATTCATGGATCTGATAGGGCAGACATTAAATCAATAGCAGAGCGTAATTTGATTGTCATTAATAGTTGGTTATTAGAAAATTTATTATCTCTTAACTTGACCAAAACGCTTTTCATCCCATTCTCAATCAAAAATAATACCCAACCTCCCTCAAACTATGAACTAAACGTCCACTCCAGTTGCGATGGAATAAGTAATTGTAACTGTCTCTCCATTGCACAAACCCACAATATTTATCTTGGTGTTTATATTGACCGCAATCTAAACTGGTATCCCCAAATTGACATGCTCACCATTCGAATCAGACGCCTCATACATATATTCAAAAGCCTTAGACAATCCGCGGACACTGAAACATTAAACTCAGTCTATACCGTTCTCTGTGCATCTGTTCTATCCTACTGCGTTCCTGTTTGGGGATGTACCGCAAAGACCTCTTTCATTAAGATCGAGAGGGCCTAAAGAGCTGTGCTCAAAGTCATACACTTCAAAAAATATAGATTCCCGACTAAAGAATTATATTCAACTAGCGACCCGCCCTCGCTCCGCTTCGGTAAATATAAGTAGAAATAACCCAAGTTCATCTGGAATAATATACTTTTCAAATGGTGAAATATTTTTTAGATAGGTGCATTTGCACAGAGGTTTGCAGAGGAATGCAGAATTCACTTTATTTGGCCTTAAATTAGAAGTACTTGTGGACCCACGTTCATGTTCAGTAGCAGATTCTCTGGCTCTCTAAGATCTATATCCATCCCTGTCGCCTATAAGCCAAACGTCACGTTCAGTAGAAGATTCCCTGGCTCGCTAAGATCTATGTCTATCCCTATCAATTATAAGACGAATTTCACGTTTAATAGACGATTCCCTATTTCTTTGCAAATAATTACTTTCTCTTCTATTACACAGCCTGATTTCCCTTTCTTCTTTGATTTCATATTTAAGACGTAAATTGTTTCTATTATTATCCCTAATTCTACGATCTATATTAAAATGACTTCTTCGCGTCATAGGCAGTCATAGGTAATTCATTTTGTTTTTTCCTAAAAAAAAACCTATTAATAGCCCAATTCACAAAATTAACTACGTGCTTCATTGACGGGACAAATACTAAACTAACACAATCCAGGCTAAGGTAATGTGGTAAAAGCATAAAAGTTAACATTTATTTTTAAATTTACAACAGGAAATACGCAAGTACCTACCTATATTCGAAATATTTACAACACAGACAACCTTAAAATAAGAAAAAAATTACATTAACAAATCAACACACTTTCTCATTGATAACCAAATAGGAAGGAAATATGTAGGTACTTAAATATTCTGAATATTTACAACACAATCTTAAAATAAGAAAAATGGAGTTTTAGCCCTTAAGCGCAGTTCTCACATTGTTCGGGAGCGGGTCGGGCGCCGAGCATGTCGTTTTCATCGCGGGACCCGCGCAGGTCGTCGTATTCACATCTAGAGCGCTGAACCGCGGCGGGCCCGCGGGGGCACCGCCGGGCGGGTGCGTCGCCGAAACGCGGCGAGCCCCGCGCGGGTGTGCGCGGTTGATCGCAGGCGGGCATTCGGGATCGGATGTTAGTAGAATTTACAACGTACTCTATGAGAATGCCTATCGGAGAATGCGTGTTATTACGACCAAGGACGCCCGCGACGGACCCGCCGCACCCGCGCGCTGATAGTGGCAGGTGCGGCGGTCCCGGCCCGCGCCCGAACCGTCCCGCCGCGTGTGTGAATGATTCCATATAACTCCATGTTAAAGCACCCGCCGAACTCCCGACCCGCCCGGCGCACGACCCGCTCCCGCCAGCTGTGTGAATTGCGCTTTAAGTCCACAAAATGTAATAATAAGCACTACCTCTCGTTTATAAAAACACTTAGGGAAATAACTTATTTTATTTACCAATATTAATTTATTTACCTATTACCTTTATATATTTACTTTGTATTCAAAATGTGAAAAACAACATAAAAATAACTTTTAATCAAAACCTAAACTCAATCTAACTACCTACCCATTTCCATAATTTAAAAATTTGAAAAGCTTGTATTTCTTTATCAATTAGGGTTTCTGGTTTCTCGCCTCATTTTTTTTCTCGAGTTTCGAGAATTCTCGACTCCTATTTCTCGAGTTGTCTCGAGTCTCGATTCTTTGGTAAGAAATTGTATATTATTGCTAAAACTAAAATGAAAAACAATTAAAAATGAGAATTCTTTCATGGCACTTTGCACTACAAGTTAGAAATACAAAACAAAATTAAAACTCTTCTTACAAACATACAAAAACTAAAATCGTACAAAAAATCAACAATTAAAATAAAACAATATACCTAATCTACTTTTTCAGTCTTTTGATCAGACAAACTGGTATTTTTGATAGAGATCTTTTCTTCTAACAAGACTAGACTTAAATTTAAATAAGATTAGGACTAGGAATCAAATGCAAATAATACAATAATCATCACAAACAAACGATTTTTACACTACAATGACGTGACGTGACTTAAAATTGAGGAGTTTCAACAATCATATTTAACAGTCCTTTAATGATCTAAGTGAGATATACATCATCAGCAATTATTAAAACTTTTTTTTGTTTTAATCGTACGCTTTCAAGAATATTAAAGCGTTAATCGATTTGTCCGAAAGTCGGTTTCTTATCTTGATACAACATCTCAAGATTAGGAGTACGTTTTCCCGTTTTCCGCCACACCGGTGCCTGTGCACGGCACGAGTTTCACCGACCAATCTGAGCGGGAGACTGACTAACTGGTTTGATGCGGCGGCGGTGAGTTACAAAGCGTGCGAGTGAGAATCATTGTTAAAAGCGGCAAAATGGCGAGCCTGACTTCAGCCCTTTTTTCGTGTTTGCCGGAACTCAAGAGTCTCGAGAGTCGGCTATTTGTTTCTCGTCTCGAATCGAGGCGAAACTCTCGAGTTGTCTCGAGTTCGAGAAGTCTCGAGCAGAAACCCTATTATCAATATAAATATAAGTAAGTAACAGGAGAGCTCCGGAGCACTCTGTCTGATAATTCCAAAAATATTTGTTCTATGGCTGCTGTGCTGTAAGCTGTAGGTACTAAAGGGCAATAATACAGATTTAGGTAGCGCGTAATTTTGAATCTACCATATCTTCTAAAGTATTTATTTAAATAATATAGTGTACAGGACAATTTTAATCTACATTAAATGCCCAAGGTGACTAAGGTATTTATCTGGATAAGAATAAACACTGAATTGGAGAAAACAGCTTCGCAAATAACCTAATATTTTTTGATAAAATTTTAAAGATAAAAATGGTTACTGTGAGTCCACCTTAGGAGATAAACATATACCATCGCGGACTTTTCTTTAGGTTTTTTGAAGAACTACAATTCTTCAGTACATTATTTTGATATATCTCTTAAGGTTTAGCCAGCGTTTTCAATGTAAGCGCAAAAAAAATTGTTTATTTACGACATCACATTAGAAACCTCTAAAATAAATTATCAGTGTTTCTCTACTATAGTATGCATGGATTATACATATAAACCTTCCTCTCGAATCACTCTATTTATTAAAAAAACCCGCATCAAAATCCGTTGCGTACTTTTGAAGATCTAAGCATACATAAGTACAGACAGACAGCGGCAAGCGACTTTGTTTTATAATATGTAGTGAAAGTGATATCTAGAGTGTTAACAGTGAGACAACTCTTTGTACTTCGAGTAATTCTACGCAAACACATGCAGATTATAAGACCCCTCAAAAAGGAGCACAAATAGGGTCCGCCCCATCCTTTCACACAAAACCAAATTTTTATCTCGACAATTTAATATTTCTGGGTCAATACTTTATAATAGTATAAATAACATATTAAACATTCACAAATGTAGTAAATTCGAAGTCAAAAATAGAGTAAGTAAATGGTTACCAATTCTCAACTATGATGAAACAGAAAAACTTCTACCTAACAGCAAATGATCAAAACTCCTCCACACACACACACACACACACACACACACACACACACACACACACACACACACACACACACACACACACACACACACACACACACACACACACACACACACACACACACACACACACACACACACACACACACACACACACACACACACACACACACACACACACACACACACACACACACACACGCACTAACAAACATACATACATTAATTGTTTCTAATGTGAATTTCATTACCACGAAGTACATTGGTTGTAAACTATTCTCAAATAGCTCTCACGTGTAGAACACTGGCTTTCCAAGATGTATCTGCCTATCTGGTGTATCTGGCCTGTAGGCCTTTGCCTAGTTTGGAGATCAGGGTTTAACAATTAATTGTGCAATAATTATCAACAACCTACTTTAAGTGCTTAAATTGATTTGTCTTCTTGTACAATCCTTTTTACTTCAATAAAATTTATTATTATTTTAGATATTTATTTAATTTTCTGTACATTACGTTTTTTTATAACAAATATTCAAATATAAAAGTAAAATAACAATACTAATACAAAAAAATAGACATTATAAAAAACCTAACCTACGAGTGCCGCCGGCAGCGGGGCAAGGCTCAAGCTACCGGTGGTTAGGGCTGCAGAGAGAGGACTCTTCGCTATAAGACCGTTTGCCGAAACAACTATCGGGACAATGATCGTTGAGTCAACATCCCACATGGCGGTCACCTCGTGAGCCAAGTCAAGGTACTTGCTGAATTTGTCCTTCTCGGCCTTCACAAGGTTCTCGTCATGCGGGATGGTGATGTCGACGAGCACTGCCCGGCGTTGAGATCGATCTGTCAACACGATATCAGGCTTATTGGCAACAATAGTCCTGTCCGTGATGACAGATCAATCCCAATAGAGCGTAGCACGACCAATTTCGAGAACTGGCGCCGGTGCGTACTTATAGTACGGCACTTCAGACTTTACAAGACCATATTGAAGAGCGAGTTGCTGATGGATGATCCTGGCTACGAGGTTATGTCTGTGCAAGTACTCGCCGTTGGCCAAATGCGAACAACCGGAAATTATATGTCTGAGGGACTCGCCGGGGCAACGGCATGCTCGACAAATGTCAACCGTGCCATCCCTCAGAATATATTTCCGGTAATTGTTCGTCATTATGACCTCGTCAGCAATTGCACAGACAAAACCTTCGGTTTCCCCAAAGAGTTCACCAAATCGTAGCCAGTTCACAGCCGCTAAAAAGTCTACGTCGGGCCTTGTTAGGGCTCGGTAGAAGCGTCCGTGTAGCTCCTTGCTCTTCCATACGTTCTTGCGGTCTTCAGTGCTCAACACCGTTGGTTTGCGCCAGTTCTCGTTTGCCAAGGAACGAGGCGTGAGGCTCTTGTCTACTGCAACCACATCACGATGCATCCCACACTCATTGCTAAGGAAATAATCCCTGAGATTGCACACCTCGTGGTTGTGGAGATTCTTAGCATTTAACATGCCTCGTCCTCCACATTTCCTCGGGATGTACAATCTCATAACAGATGAGCGTGGGTGCAACATGCGATGTGATTTAAGCATTTATTATTATTATTATTCTAGATATTTATTTAATTTTCTGTACATTAGGTTTTTTATAACAAATATTCAAATATAAAGTAAAATAAAAATACTAATACAAAAAAATAGACATTATAAAAAACCTAACCTACGAGTGCCGCCGGCAGCGGGGCAAGGCTCAAGCTACCGGTGGTTAGGGCTGCAGAGAGAGGAACCTCCTCACAATACGTGCCGTGTCGAGGAGTACTGCCTTCTGTATCTGGCCCTTGATCCAGCCATCTAGCGAGAGTCTCTTGAGGTGTTGGTCGAGACTCTTCGCTATAAGACCGTTTGCCGAAACAACTATCGGGACAATGATCGTTGAGTCAACATCCCACATGGCGGTCACCTCGTGAGCCAAGTCAAGGTACTTGCTGAATTTGTCCTTCTCGGCCTTCACAAGGTTCTCGTCATGCGGGATGGTGATGTCGACGAGCACTGCCCGGTGTTGAGATCGATCTGTCAACACGATATCACGCTTATTGGCAACAATAGTCCTGTCCGTGATGACAGATCGATCCCAATAGTGCGTAGCACGACCATTTTCGAGAACTGGCGCCGGTGCGTACTTATAGTACGGCACTTCAGACTCTACAAGACCATATTGAAGAGCAAGTTGCTGATGGATGATCCTGGCTACGAGGTTATGTCTGTGCAAGTACTCGCCGTTGGCCAAATGCGAACAACCGGAAATTATATCGTCGCTGGAAAGGCAAAACTACTAAAGCGCCATTTTGGTCAAAATGAGTTATATATACAGTACGACTGCTTTTTTTTTCCTGCGTCGTTTGGTCTGGGTCTCGTAGCGATCGGAGCATGTTTTTGGCGCTTTAGTAGTGAAAATTGGGTCAAAATTTCAATAATTTCTTAGGATTTTTTACTAACATCCGACTCATTTAGACATATTTTTGAATAGTTGGCGGTTAAGTATTGTGCTTGCTGTATCTAGCCGTTTCAAGCTTTATTAGTAATTTTAGATAACATAACTGAGGATACTCGGTGGTGATTATGTAAATTTCGCTTGTAGTACATACTAAATGAAATGTATTTTAGTCAATAACGTTTACGCAATAACCGTCAGTAGTAGTAATTTAGTATTTTTTCTCTTTTGAAATCATGTGAAGTCATGTTTGTTAGTAAATAATCTTATAGCAGGAATCGACGATTGTGGCGCTTTAGTATTTTTACCTTACTCAATAAACAAAGTAAAAAGGATATTAGTATATTTCAATGCGGGACTTCTATCTGTTACATCTGTTAAGAAACTTTGAACTACATACTTAAAGAATATTACGAGATATTAGTAATTATTAAGTTATAAAATAAATTAGAAAAGTATAGGTAAGGCGTTATGCGATTCATAAATTTGTAACCAATTCGACCTTTAGTCTATTTCTCAAATTGTTTTCGGGTGACATCAAGCGTATTAGACGCGCAAGCAATGTCAAAACAATATCTTTTGACATTATGCGCGCCAGTTTATAATTATTATTTATGCTAGTTACCTCAGAACTCCGTCATTTATTAACCGATCTGGAAAATTCGTTTTTGGTTTGATAGGGCATACTTCTGGAGTAGGCTTACTGTCATCAGGTTAGAATCTGATGATGGGGTCCTGGAGAAATTGAGGGAAATCTTCAAATATTTTAGGTACACCTATAGCGATTTGGGTATTTTGTATGTATAAATAGCATATGGTAACTCGTACATTTGCTCTTGAAAAGCACCATTTGGTGAAGATAATTAATGAAGATCACAGATTCACCAGAACTACCTACTTACTCAATAATTTAATAATTTCATGGGTTGGGATTTAATTAATATTATTTAATGCCAATTTATTTAATATTAATACTATTTATTTATTTATGGAAACGCATACCTATTTATTTGATAAAAAAGAATGATGTCCCGTCAAAAACATAAATGTGAAAATGGGAGCCAAGTTCAATATTTTAAGAATATGCGATGCATGGTTATCGCCTTCACCGACATAAGAATTGAGATTTAAATGGGTGCCAAGTTCCGTAGATAATCCTGATATTTATTTATTAAGAACGTACAACATTCTAAAATTAATTAAATAGGTACACAATTTCTTATTTTTTCTCATACGATAATGTATGCTTGATCTGGCCGTTGGTCCAGACATCTAGCGAGAGTCTCCTGAGGTGTTGGTCGAGCCTCTTCGCTATATGACCGTTTGCCGAAACAACTGTCGGGACAATGATCATCGACTCAATATCCCACATGGCGGTCACCTCGTGAGACAAGTCAGGGTACTTGCTTGTCCTTATCGGCCTTCACGAGGTTCTCGTCATGCGGGATGGTGACGTCGACGAGCACTGCCCGTCGTTGAGATCGATCTGTCAATACGATATCAGGCTTATTGGCGACAATAGTCCTGTCCGTGATGACAGATCGATCCCAATAGAGCGTAGCACGACCATTTTCGAGAACTGGCGCCGGTGTGTACTTATAGTACGGCACTTCAGACTCAACAAGACCATATTGAAGAGCAAGTTGCTGATGGATGATCCTGGCCACGAGGTGATACTCGTATCTGTGCAAGTACTCGCCGTTGGCCAAATGCGAACAACCGGAAATTATATGACTGAGGGACTCGCCGGGCAACGGCATGCTCGACAAATGTCGACCGTGCCATCCCTCAGAATATATTTCCGGTAATTATTCGTCATTATGACCATGCCAGCAATTGCACAGACAAAACCTTCGGTTTCCCCAAAGAGGTCACCAAATCGCAGCCAGTTCACGGACGCTAAAAAGTCTACCTCGGGTCTTGTTAGGGCCCCGTAGAAGCGTCCGTGTAGCTCGTTGCTCTTCCACACGTTCTTGCGGTCTTCAGTGC
Source organism: Acleris literana (assembly GCA_946894065.1). Lineage (NCBI taxonomy): Eukaryota > Metazoa > Arthropoda > Insecta > Lepidoptera > Tortricidae > Acleris > Acleris literana. Next base: position 49,290,912 of record OX335668.1, read on the forward strand.
TCAACACCGTTGGTCTGTGCCAGTTCTCGTTTGCCAAGGAGAGAGGCGTGAGGCTCTTGTCTAATGCAACCACATCTCGATGCATCCCACACTCATTGCTAAGGAAATAATCCCTGAGATTGCACACCTCGCGGTTGTGGAGATTCTTAGCATTTAAAATGCCTCGACCACCACATTTTCTCGGGATGTACAATCTCATAACAGATGAGCGTGGGTGCAACATGCGATTTGATTTAAGCAGTAGACGGACCCTCCTACCCAGGGCGTTCAGCTCAGTCTGAGTCCACCTTAGTATGCCAAAGAAATATGTGAGCAGCGGTATCACCCAGCCATTGAAGGCGCACCTTATTGCCACCCGACAAAAGACTGCTAAGAACTTTTGTCAAGCGGCAGAAGAAGCGCTCTTTCACTGACTGCTTGACATTGCCGTCCACAATACCCAAAGACTGTGACATACCAAGATATTTGTAGGTTTCAATTTCGGAGAGAGATCTGAGAGTCATCGTCTCAGAAAGCTGCAAATTCGACCGCACACTTATCTACACCGAATTCCATCTTGATCGCATTACTGCACTCTTGTGTGATTTTCAATAATGCGATAAGATCTTGGCGCTTCGATACAAACAGTGAGAAATTACTTCAGCTTCTCTACGAAGTCAATAGCCAAGCCCAGAATCCGTCAGCAAAGATCTGAGAGGATTCAAGGCTAGGCAAAACCACAAAGGACTACTGTCACAGAAAGCTGCAAATTCGACCGCACACTTATCTACACCGAATTCCATCTTGATCGCATTACTGAACTCTTGTGTGATTTTCAATAATGCGATAAGATCTTGGCGCTTCGATGCAAACAGTGAGAAATGACTTCAGCTTCTCTACGAAGTCAATCCAAGCCCAGAATCCGTCAGGAAAGATCTGAGAGGATTCAAGGCTAGGCAAAACCACAAAGGACTACTGTCACCCTGGAAGATGCCTCTTTCAATCCTTAGGCGAATCAAAGGGGACTTCTCGACCACTTGGTTGACGAAGGACTGTGACCCACTGCCTCATACACACACCTAAAAAGGACCTCAAAGTTGCATCAACTTTATACAACTCTAAGATCCTTTCGAGCCATGAGTGAGGCACCGAGTCGTAAGCCTTCTTGTAGTCAATCCAAGCAGCCAAAAGGGCCGCCTTGCTATGCCTGACTAGCTGACAAATCGTCATGTCTATGAGGAGGAGCTCCTTAGTACCTACCCCGGGACCCAACCTTACATCCGTTTTGAGCAGAGGCCAAAACATTATTTGCAATAAAATTTACATTTAATTTTGTGCTCAAAATGGATGTAAGGAGCTTGTAGATGGTAGGCAAGCATGTAATGGGTCGGTAGGTAGTTCTTTGGATCCGCGGTACTACGGGACTTGTGGAGCAGAAAGGTGACACCAGTTGTTAATAGATAAAGGTGGCAAGGAACCTATCTCAAGGGAATTTCAAAGTAATTCATGTTTTATTTATTTCTTGCTCTATTAATTTCAACTGACATTCATGCGTAAGTAATATTGTTAAGGCTGAAACAAGAAAAAAGTCCTATAAAAGGTAAATCATCAGGATGGTTAATTGATCATTCTGCCCTTTAAGTAACATACATTTGAAATTTAACTTATCTTAAATGCTAAATTCCTATTTGCTTTATGGCTTTGCAAAGTATTTTTGACAATAAGTCATTTCCGCTTATGATTAACATATTTTTTATACATGTAAGTATTTTTTTCTCGAGAGTAAGTAAAAGGAGACAAGTCCTTAGTATTTATTGACTCCTTACCTAAAACTTTAATGTGGAGGTTAGTAATTTTATCTTACCAGCATTTTTTTAGGATTGAGAGCATTAATGCTAAAGCGACACGTAACTCCGTAAATACTGAACACACGTACAATACGATAAATGAATCGTGCAGATAAAAAAAAAACATGATATGTCACCCTTTACAGCCTCCATTTTCATTCAAAAGAAAAAAAGTTATGACATTGTAAAGACAAAAAAAACATTAAAAATGCTTTTTCTCGAAATGACCCTTTTGGATGTTAGTAGTTTTGCCTTTCCAGCGACTATATGTCTGAGGGACTCGCCGGGGCAACGGCATGCTCGACAAATGTCAACCGTGCCATCTTATTATTATTATTATTATTATAGGATGAAATTTCAAAATTGCTAAATTTGAGGACAGAACGTGTATTTTTTTTCAATATTTTAAATTCTGAATGTTTTATTATTTCAATGTCTTCTTTCTTTATAAGTGTATCTTCACTGAGCCTTTTCGAAACTTGAGAAACTGCTTTATTTCCTTGTCGAAGCATATTTTATATCACATATAATTTATTTTCGAATGGGTATGCATTAAATGTCTGCAAACGGCCAAACCTTTTAACTTCATCGGTAAAGTGCGAGAGATTATGCACGTTACTGGTAATATAATCAACGCCGTAAAAATATTTTCTCCCACATTCTCGGAAATGTTAACCTTACTGTTGTAAAATCAGTCCACGAAGTTCTGAGTTCCAGGTCCAGGCAAAATTAAAAAAAAAACAAAGTTATTATTTATTAAAGGCAGCGGCCGCGAAAATGTATGAAATTTCATTACGTACCTGGTGTTTTACTTTTAAAAACCATGTTTGGACTAGGATAACTATCTCCAAACAGCCAAACACTCGTGCAATAAAAATTCTTCTTTGTATATTTTACTTTTTAAATGTAATAGACTAAAAAGTTAAGCCTTTTCAAATAGCGTTTACAACGTAGTTAAAAATGTGTCAAATAGTTTGACTTTTTTAAAATAGAAATTGCGTTCATAAACAAAATAAATTGCCGAAATAACATAAACGCGTAATAAATGTTATAGTTTAAACTATATTTTATTCAAATTGAATTTATTACGTTGAAATTTGTGATTTTATTTAATGCTTTATTTCAGTGTTATACTAAATCGTACGTTTCTGTTCTTTTTTTCAAGGAAATGTTGTTTAATATTATTAACAATTTTATACAATTTCCTCACATTGTTGGAGAAAGCACTATACAAGCCTCGACCGGGAAGGGCGGTTGCTGGACTCGTATATAGCGCGGCCTCGACTGCGTCTCAGGCACGCTAACTCTACTCGTCCCGCAATAGCCTATTTCCCGGTCTGTGCAGTAATGTACTACTATATTTTTTTTACAAATTTATACAGGAGAATTTTAGACAATGGTAAAAACTGGTGATATTTTTGTGCGGAGCAAATGGTTACCGCGCAAAAAAATGCCAAAAAATGTTCGTTTACCTCAGTACATCCGGTAGTATTATTATACTCAAATAAAAAAAGAATGTACGAAACTCAGTGGCTTTCCAGTAGGCTAAAGTGTCTAGTTGTCTTACTGTTCTATGCATGTCTGAGGGCATTTTGCATTTGCTTAAAAAGCAATTTACCGTATTTATATCTCTTGCACACCATTTAGTAAGATACTTGCCGAAGTTTCCATCCACGCCAGCCAATTATTAATCTTTTCATAATTCCTAAATCTATCAAATGAAGCGAGTCACTGACAGGGAAATCTTGAATCATGTCAATTGGTAATTTCAACAACGGAGAATCAATTTTATGGTGAGCTCCATACTTTTTCCGGCGAAAATCATCATCTGTTCTTTCAGGACTCTCAATTTGAGGGAAGGTGACTGTGTGAGGTTTAAGGGAGTAATCACCAACTGTAGTGCATTTCATCAGCCATGTCTACCGTTAAAATTACAAACCCCTGAAATTAAGTTTAAAAAGTTAAACATAATTTCGGACCATCGTTCTTTAAAATAAAAGATGTCATCACAATTATATTATATTGCTATGACTATACTTCTAAATAATAACCTTTTATGAAAGCTCTTGCAGGAGAATCGCAGATAAAACATCTTATGTTTATTTTTATTGATTTATTTATTTGTTCTATGTGAATACCATTTACGAGAAGTAAAAGCATCTCGTCCACAAAATCATTTAGATAGGCATCGAGGTCTTTTGGCTTACCACTTCCGTAATATATACCTATTATAAATGGATCTAAGAGTTCAGGGATTTCAAAAATATTACAGAGAATCGGACAGAACTCTTGTTTGGAACTTTTATGAATAGGAAGGCCATCAAAATTGAAATATAAATGAATAGAATCTTCAATTTTTATTGCGACCCTGGAATTAAGGATTTCTGTCAGAGGTTTGATGACCCCATTATGCCAATATTCACCACCACCTTCCATTGTCTTCAGATTGATGTTTCTAGGTGTATGTAATATAGTACGTGGATCTTTAGGCAAAATATCAGGAATCCTTTCATTGATTATTTTTGATAGACCTCCCAAAGCTACTAGTGGTATGTTGAATGCAACTGCCCACTGTCGAAATCCCTCCCGTTTTTTTTTATGATGTCTCTGGAAAGTAGACAGTAGTTGTAAGCTGCAGTATTACTGATAGATGATTCACTATTATTATTAAACGCAAAACTGGAAACCGCGGAACCCTCTTTGTATTGAACTCACACTTGGCTGTCATTTTCTTTGGTTGTTTCACTACGACTTTCTTCCGCACGATTTTGAAGTATATTCTCATATTCTTTTCTTATTTTCCTCTGAATAGTATCACCTTTTTGTTTTTTTTCCACGACTGATTAGTTCCCATATTGCACTCACTAAATTCTAACACGAAATGGCAGATCAATTATCGAATAATATAATAGCTACTGTACGGCTTTCAACAATATAATAGCGCTAGTAAAGTTTATTTTTCCACCATTGGCTGAATTAAGCTACATTTACCCTTCATTTTACAGCTTTAGATCACAATTTCACTGTATATATCTGTAATATAACGCTTTGAACTCTAGTATAGAGTTATGTTCCTCCATTATAGATGTATAGTTACAGGAGCGCCAGTAAATACTATTAGAATACTTAAGGTGCTATATATCTATTCTGTAACCCTTACGGCTGTATAAAATGTTTCGAAAGATTCCTTAAGCCACTATATGCCGTACAGTAGCCATATAATTCACACCTATAGCGCTCAAGGCGCTATTCTAGAGTTACACAACTCTTTTATAGATTAGTAATACAACAGCCGTAAAAAAATCTGTTAAAGAACCTAAGACATTACAAAATACCTCAGTACGCTCTTGAGAGCTATAAAAGCAATTTATAACTCCTTTTAAACCCCTTTACCTGCTAAAGTACTCTTTTACAACTCACGGTGGTATAAAAGACTTCATTACCTCAATTATACATCTTACAGCTTTCTAGTGATGCTCTCGTTTGCTCTTTTAACACTATGAGTACCACCTAGCTGTTAAAGGGGTTTTATATATGCTACTGTATATCTTAAAAGAAACTCTGCAGCACTTGAACGACTCCTATACAACTACTGGGCTGTACAACGGCTGTATAAGCAGCTTGTGTGCTAGTTGGGAGGCTCTCTGAATATCAACTCGAAGCTTGAAAGAAACCGTCTAAATAAATAAATAAATAAAATCGGGAATGGATGGTAAGTATCCCCGCCTGTCACGCGGGAGACCGGGGTTCGATTCCCCGCCGGAGAGCCAAGTGACGGCGAAGAGCCGTGTCGCTCCATTGAAACCGACAACAGTTCCTCGGCTAGAGCTGTGTGGCGCGCTTCTCGCCGCTAAACTCGTAGAGAAAGTAAAAGCCTCCTTCAGACTGCATTTTACTAATTGTATATTTTGGTGCGACTCCACAATTGTTTTAGGATGGATCAAATCACCTAAGCAAAATTTACTGAAGCCCTACGTTTTTAATATAATTCAGGAAATCCTAGAAATGTCCGATCCAGCTACTTGGCGCTACGTGCCCACTGCCTTAAACCCAGCCGACATAGGGTCACGCGGCGCTAGTGCCGCAAGCTGAGACAATTGTCTATTATGGTGGACGGGCCCTTCATATCTGTTACAGGATGAAAAAACATGGCCCAAACCACCTAATTGTCCTAAAGATACTGAACTGCCAGAATTTAAAGTTCAATGTAATTTAAATACAAAACAAACAGATCATTTTACTTATATTTCAGATTTTATAAAACGGCACTCTGATTGGAATAAATTACAATGTATTGTAGCTTATGTTCTACGCTTTTTACATAATTATTTGTACCCCAATAACAAGCGTACTGGGTACTTACGCATTAAAGAACTAAATTTAGCACTGATTTCACTATGTAGGTTTGCTCAACGCGAAAGTTTTCTAACAGAGTACAAAAGCTTAAAATCAAATAACACGTTACCTGTTAAAAATCAAATAAATAAATTAAACCCATTTTTTAATACAAGAGATGCCTTGGTACGAGTAGGAGGCAGACTATCAAACTCTTATTATGATTACGATACATAGCACCCCATACTGCTCCATTCGTCACACTAGGGTAAACAAAACACAAGGTAAACACTGACAACACAGACACGGGAAACTTTAACAAGATAACGAAAATGGCAAATAAATTGGCGCAAGCGTATACTGTGTTTAGATATTATCACGTTCTACTCATGCATGCTGGACCGCAATTGCTTCTCGCTTCTTCGCGTCATAAGTTGTGGGTTGTTGGTGGCAAGAGACTGTCCAGAAAAACGGTACACAAGTGCATTAAATGTTGCCGTTTCTCGGGAAAGGTTACCCAACCGATAATGGGCAACTTGCCTAAACAACGACTTCATACTGAGTTTCCATTCTCAAGTACAGCTGTTGATTATGCCGGCCCAGTAATGATATTGAACCGAAAAGGTAGAGGTGTGCATGTGTGTGTGTGTCACACATATGCCGTGCGTTAACAATCAGGGGACCATGTCACACTAATTGACCTAGTCCTAAACTAAGCTCTAGGCTTGTACTATGGGTACTAGACAACGATATAAATACTTATATAGGGAAATAAATACTTAAATATATAGAAAACATCCATGACTCGGGAACAAATATTCGCGCTTATCGCACAAATATCTGCCCTTACCGGGATTTGAACCCAGGACCACTAGCTTCGTAGGCAGGGTCACTACCAACTAGGCCAGCGCGTCGTCTGATGAAGTCCACGCTCCGACCTAACCCAATCCAAATCATGGCGGGCACCGAGAAGTTTCAGCAGCTTCTCGGGGATAAATTTGATGCCTTTGAATCCACTGATAACGCTGACGAGATCCTACACAATCTGGTCAAAACGTTGAGGGACGAGGCATCAAGTTCTGAGAAAAGCAGCGTACTGGCAAGAAGTCCAAACTCTCGGATGAGACTCTTCGGCTGATGACAAAAAGACGGGAAACCACCCAAGCGACTTCGTCAGAGAGGTCAGGCCTGAACAAGCGAATTGCGAAGATGGTACGGCGCGACCTCCGGAGCTCCAATACACGCCTCATTGAAGAGGCGATAGAGCAAAACCGAGGGTCCAAAGTATTCACTCAGCAGCTTGGCAGGAGCCACCTGACAAAGCTTAAAACGCATGACGGGAGGACCGTATTGTCCAAGCCGGAGATATCCGCCGAGATAGAGGATTTCTATGGCCATTTATAAGCTGCACATACCCTCCGCTCCCGCGAGCCGACAATGATTCTAGAGCCACCCTGACACACCACTATACCGACGAACTGCCAGACATCAGTCAAGACGAGATCGTGATAGCTCTGAGGCAGCTTAAGAATGGAAAAGCCCCCAGTGAAGACAGAATAACGTCAGAGCTTTTGAAAGCTGGAGGAGCCCTGTTATACGGGAGGTACAGAACCTCTTTAACACCGTCCTTCACAGTGGGAGAACTCCAAAGGCGTGGAGCGGGAGTTTGGTGGTGGTCTTTTTTAAGAAGGGAGATATAACCCTCCTTAAAAACTACAGACCCATCACACTCCTGAGCCACGTCTATAAGCTGTTCTCACGAGTGGTCACGAATCGTCTCGCCAGAAAACTCAACGAGTTCCAGCCACCGGAACAGGCCGGGTTTCGAGGAGGATATAACATCATAGACCACATCCACTCAGTGAGGTAGATTATACAGAAGTTCGAAGAGTATAATCAGCCCCTGTGTCTCGCTTTTGTGGACTATTAGAAGGCCTTCGACTCCGTCGAAACCTGGGCTGTTCTGGAATCCTTACAACGTTGCCAAGTAGACTATCGTTATATCGGGGTGCTGAGATGTCTCTACGAAGCCGCCACCATGAGTGTCCAAGTACAGGGGCAGGAGTCTAAACCCATCCAATTGCGCAAAGGAGTGAGACAGTGGGATGTTATATCCCCGAAACTGTTCACGAGCGCGTTGGAAGATATTTTTAAGACGCTGGACTGGAAAGGTAAGGGCATTAACATAAACGGCGAGTACATCTCACACCTGCGATTCGCTGATGACATAGACTTAATGGCGGAGTCGCTAGAGGAGCTGAACGAGATGCTGGAGGGCCTAGTCTCAGCCTCGCGATGCATTGGTCTTGGCATGAATTGGGATGAAACCAAAGTCATGATTAATTGCCACATTGATCCGGGACCGGTGGTCGTACACGGCCACCTTCTCGAAATAGTTTCCAAGTACACTTCCCTTGGGCAGATTCTGCAGTTAGGTAAAAACAATTTCGACAAGGAGGTCAAGAGGAAGATCTAGTTGGGCTGGGCAGCGTTTGGGAAATTACGTCGAGTCTTCTCGTCATCCATACCGCAATGCTTGAAAACTAAAGTTTTCAATCAGTGCGTCCTACCCGTTATGACCTACGGAGCTAAGACGTGGACACTCACGGTAGGGCTGGTCCACCAGTTCAAAGTCGCTCAGCGAGCTATGGAAAGAACTATGCTCGGAGTTTCTCTGAAGGATAGGATTCGTAACGAATACATCCGTCAGAGAACCGAAGTTATCGACATAGCTCAAAGAATCAGCAAGCTGAAGTGGCAGTGGGCCGGCCATATCTCGCAAAAAACCGACAACCGCTGGGGTAAACGTGTTCTTGAGTGGAGACCGCGTCTCGGCAAACGTAGTTTAGGACGCCCTCAGGCCAGGTGGGATGACGATCTGCAAAAGATTGCAGGCAGATGCTGGATGCGGCAAGCTGAAGACAGGGCGCTGTGGCGCTCATTACGGGAGGCCTATGTCCAGCAGTGGACTAATATAGGCTGATGATGATGATGATGATGAGGATTACAAGATCTAATATCGTATGCTATACTCAATAGGTAGGCAGTGAAAGGAGCGGTTAGAGTCGAGTTCATAAATATGTGTAAACTTTAGTACCTTGTCACTTTAATCGCTGTGACAATTCATATACTTATGGCAGTTTAAACATGACATTAAATAAATAGACAAGGTAATAAAGTTTACACATATTTATGAACTCGACTGTACCAGAAAGGTCTTGCTTGTCATTTGTTTTAACTACCAAGAAAATGCCATGAGCAAGAAGAATCAGGGAAGAACCGACTCGGTAAGGTTGGGTCTAAGTGGTTGGTCAGAATCACAGTAATTTTCATCAAGTACCGATTGACAACTTCACATTCATTGAGTTGAAGCGTCAAGATAACATCGTGCTTGTTGATAAACACAGTTCGTAATCAATTTAATAAAACATGTTTTAGACTTAGGGCTGAGTTCACCAACCAATTGAACAGACGGTTAAGTCTTAATCAGCTGATAATAAAAAAAACATTTATTGAATAATTACATGATAAACATGATAAACATAAAATGGGTTGGGAGCTCTTCTTTTAAGTTATATAAACCTGTGATAGAAGAGTCCCCTCTTCACTGTGGATTGTTGGTTATTTAAAGATAAATGAATAATCCTAAAGCAACATTAGGTTTTTAGCTAACAATAAGATAATCAACATTTTCAACATAATTATAGCAATAGAGGATCTGCCAGTGTGTGTTTGTGTGTGTGTGTGTGTGTGTGTGTGTGTGTGTGTGTGTGTGTGTGTGTGTGTGTGTGTGTGTGTGTATGTGTGTGTGTGTGTGTGTGTTTGTGTGTGTGTGTGTGTGTATTTTTTTGTGTGTGTATGTGTGTGTGTGTGTGTTTGTAGTGCGTATGGATTTTGTTATATATAGGTAGTCTGAGTTTAGTACTGTACTGTAGTGATTATGGAATGTGGGCTGCGTTTTTTAAGTTTTTTAGGGTCGATATTTATACCTCTGTGAGTCTTGAGTGTATATTGCAGTATGTATAATTGTCTCACCGTCAGGACATCAGCTTCATGATAAAGTTGGTCAGTGCTAAATCGATTTTCTTATGCAGCATCATTTTTAATAATGACGCTTTGGGCACGTTTTATACTTATGAATCTAGTTTTATGTGTACCTCCCCAAATTGGTAATCAATATCAAAGTATAGATTGAATAAGTGTAATTTATATAGGTTATTAAGGATCTGTCTGTTATATCACGTAAATATTTAAATATCCAAATTATTTTTCTTGCACGATTAGCGACTAATTCTAGTTGGGGATACCAAGAAAGGTTTTTGTCTACCATAATGCCTGAATATTTAGTCGATTGAACTTTATTCAGGTTAGGGCAGTTGCACGTTTTAGTAGCATGATTGTCACATAGATGTGCTGTTATTGTTAAACCTACGTCTGGTTGCATGGAATCTCGAATAGAGAATGGTATGTAGCAGGTTTTTGAAGTATTTAGTGATAGCAAGTGCTGGTTTAGCCATTTGATAACTTCACCTAGGCCCTTCTCTGCAAATTGGTATACTTCTTCCCAAGTTTTACCGTGGAAGAGTAAAGCCGGGTCATCTGCATAAAATAAAACTTTGCCATTGGTTAGATGGAGGTTAGTTAGATCGTTGATGTATATTAAATATAATGTAGGTCCCAGGACGCTACCTTGTGGGACACCGTATTCAGATGTTATTTCATCACTACTATAAATTTCATCGTCTAATTTGACTCTCTGTGTCCTATCTTTGAGGTAGTCAGTGATTAAATCAAGAAATGTAGATCTGATACCGATTTTTTGAAGTTTTTGAAGTAGAATAGGGAAAGAGACGGTATTGAAAGCATTTTTTAGATCCAAGATAAATGTTTAAAAAAACAAAAAACCGCCTTCAAAAAGCAAAAAATAACTTCTTTAAAATGGTAGGTAAATAGGTCAGTCCAACTGAAGTCTGCTTTTGGTTAAAATATTGTTGGACGCCGACTTCAGTTGGACTGACCTATTTACCTACCATTTTAAAGAAGTTATTTTTTGCTTTTTGAAGGCGGTTTTTTGTTTTTTTTAACATTTATTTTATTTTATACTTTTTAGTGATCCTATTTATACTGTTACGTAGCTCGACTTCTAAATATTAATAAGAAACTATAGAACATTTCAAGCTCGCCGCAGACAACGCCGCGGGAATGTCATAGTCATATTTAAACCTAAATGTGCTTCGTCATAGTCGCTCAACTTCCTTTATCGAAATATCTTATCGCCACCCTTGAAATAGGTACCGTTAAGGAGTTCCGGTGGCCATCTGTGGTCTTCATCATCAGTTCCACTTCACCATATAGTACTTTTCAAAAGCAAATGCATGAGTTACAGTGAAAAATACCAAAATCGCTATAGGTGTGCCTATAATATTTGAGGAGTTCTCTTGATTTCTCCATGATCCCATCATCAGATCCTGACGTGGTGACAATGGGACCAACTAGAAAGTATACCCATTCGAACAACGAAAAAATTTTTCAAATCGGTCCAATGGTCTTCGAGTAATCGGGGAACAAACATAAAAAAAAAAACAAAAAAAAAACCCGACGAATTGAGAACCTCCTCCTTTTTTTGAAGTCGGTTAAAAATGCACAACGTTTTGTTCTTTGCATCAAGGTGTTCAGTAATATTCTTGGTTAAATCTAAAATAGCATCTTCTGTACCTTTTCGAAACCCGTATTGTGATTTTGAGAGTAATTTGTACTTATCCAAAAACTTTATCAGTATTTAAAAATTTCTCTATATTATTTTAGAAACGCCCGGAAGAATTGATATAGGTCTATAGTTGTTAATATCGTCTCGATCCCCACTCTTAAATATTGGAAGTATAATAGAGCGTTTAAGTGCTATAGGAAAAATGCGTTGTTGAAAGCATAGAATATAATAGGAGATAATAGGAGTCAACAAATCATTAGCCATTTTTAAAAAAATGTTGGAATTTTATCCCATCCTGCGGCGGAATCAGATTTTAGATTAGTTATTATTGAGTTTATTTCAAACAGTTCTGGTTCGATTAGACCAATGGAATTTACAATTGAAGGAACATTGTCAAGTTTGACCTTTTCAGAGTTTCAAATGACCTGAATTTCACGTTTTGTATTTTTTTTGACTCAATATATAAAGTTTCTGAAAACGTCGTCTTCTTCTAGCCACACAGTTTATTTCGAGAGTTTGATCTACAATTTATGGCCTTTTATTTGTATGCTTTATTTCTTTAATAAGCTTTTTAAAAATATACTTCTCACAATTGACTGAAAATTTTACGATAATAAAATGGAGTGTTTCACAAAACTAAATGTCAGCTATCAAAAGTGCCATTGACATAACCAATTAATGCCGCTACTGTAATCACTTGGTGACCTGCCATTTATTTAAAGAAGAAGAAGAACACGATAATCCACAAAATTATTACGAAATGCGTACGTATGCAATAATTTTCAATAAATGTAATTAAACCAGTGCCATTAAAACTCGTCAACAATGTGTGATGTAATGGGTAGGCTATGAACTGGACGGACAGTAAGATATAGTACATTGTTGCAGAGGATAGAAAGTACGCGACTTTTGGACGAGTCATATAGAGGGCCGAAACGTAGTTAAGGCCCTTTAGTGTACGAGTCCATAAATTGCACTTTCTACCGAGGCAGACATAGTGCTTTTCACAACTACTCAGAGGAATTAAAATAAAAATTCATATTCAAAACTCAAATTTTAATTCATGTTAATTTGACGTCACCGCCAATTTTACCATAGATAACTTTTTTTTTTATCTGGACCCGTATTCTCGTGGCACTCCAGATTAATAAACAAACATGAAGATGTCAACTCCATATAAAATTGTATTTGTTTCGCCATATCTCCCATGTAATTTCATCTCTAGTGGTTCGAGATTAGGGGCCAAGTTTGAATTACTTTTTAAAAAAAAACAGTGACATGCTTTTTAGTCTGTGTATCTTTTAGCAAAAATACACCTAATATTTTACGACACAAAATGGTGTGTTCTGATTGGTCGATTTCAATTTTTAATTTTAAGGAGCTATGACACAAAAATTTATTGATTGATTTTCATTGGTTCTTAAAGTTGGACAAAAATGTTCTCGACCAATCAGCAAACACGCCGACAAAAACATTCTTGGTCTGTCCTTATAAGTGACGTTTTGTGACCCCAAACAAGACCACCTATGGCCATATTTCCGAGCAGTTTTGTGAAAAGTAAATAAATGAGTGCGGGTATACATCACGGGCATGCATGTTATTACTGAGGTTCATTAAGCATCGTTACAAGTTTAAACCAATATCTAAATAAACATTTTTTCATAAAAGAACATGTGAATTTTTTAAATGCGCCAATACGTACATTGCTGCTCGATGGACCCTTTAAAAATTAATTACGGTAAACTTATTGGAGTTATGAACGTAATTCCTCTTTATAATGATTGGCAGAGCTATAACCTACGTTTAGTGTAAATATTTGCTCGTATTTACACGCTGTATATAGGGTCCGTTAAGCTCCCTTCGGATACTAAACCCTAGAAAGCAACCGGTGAAATAGCTAGCATGGGTCATTCCACCTTACCTGGGGTTAGAAACGAATTTGCAGTCATGAGATTGCTATTGTAAATAGGCCTCAGAACACATTTACTCTCATGTGGTCTCTGTGTGCTCGCTCAACTTCTCCATGCTAAAAAAAGGCGTAAAGGAAGCATTATCTTTGTATTATTGTGACGATAAATGGGGCTCATTCCGTATTATGAGGAAAAAGTGATGCCGACAATCGCTCCAGCTTTCCGCGGGCAAGCAACTCGTTTTTCATTGTTACGCGTACCGTTATGTATAAATATATTTTACGATTAAGCTATAGGCGTTAATTTAGCTACAGGAAGGCATTTGTATTACGTTATATGTTTTGTTACCCGATGTATAAATTATAACTTTACCGCTTTTCTGGTTTTACCTGCTTTGATTAAGTTTAGGGTCAATGTCCACAGTTACCTTTTTACCTAATATCCCAATCCTCCAAGAAAATAAATAAACAAAACATGGGTAACATTTTTTTAAATCAGAAACTTAAACTGTTTCGTTGTAGGTACATATACACCATGTAAACTACAGTCAACATTAAAATTGTGTATAAGAAATATTTGCCTTACATAGGTATTTAAAGTAGCAGAAGGTAATATACATTATAAACATTTCAAAAACGTCATGCGCATGAGTTCAACAACATTGAAGTAAAAACAAAACTTATTTAAATTGGCCAAGAGCGTGTGGTGCTGGCCACGCGCGGTCTAGGGTTCCGTTCATACTTAACTTTGTCGATTATTAGGTACTTGTTAACTTAGCCCATTTTGCTCAGAAAGTTGAGCTTTTAACTTCGTTATAATATACTACTACCTTTTGCCCGCGGCTTCGCTCGCGTCTAATTCGGGGTAATTTTATATTTAAAAAAGCTGGCGTTCCCTGCGCAATACAATGAGTATAATTCGAGACTCAGCTGAATTTTAAAAATATACGAATCCAGACTTCCAGACTTTGCTTATAAATTGGTAGGTTTCAGAGCAGAACAGAGGAACTTGTAAAAACTAAAATTATTGTCTGGGATGGCAGTACTATGGCCAGTAAAAAGATTACGTAACGATTTGATACATTTAGAGAGGTTGGTCAGTATTAGTAGTGATATAATTTTCATTCATTAACAGATGAAAAAAGTCAGTAGGTATACATTTTGAGAACCCGCAAAACTGTTAAATTCCATTTGATTTTGGCAAACATAAGGATCGAAGACTTTCATCATACTTTTCTGATGGGGCCAAGGGGAACGTGCCGATGAGATGTAAGCGTGACTTAAATGGCCCTTAGTAAAAGTATCTGTGCACTGCAGTAACGACAATAGAAGGGCTAATAACTAACAAGCAGAGGTTATAAATGCTGACGTCCTTTGAAGGACAGAAACACCGTGGTAAACACTGACGACGCAGTAGGTAAATCATCCAGTAGAGTACTTAAACACTTTGAATATAACGCAACCTTACCTACCACCTCGTTTCAACACGTTTGTCATAGTCCTATTTACCTAAAATCAAGCTTTGTTGTGCATTTGTCATTGCAAGTTAGATACCTATAAATATTAAAGAGAAGGTGTAAGGTAGAAGGTGATAATTAAACAGATAAAGTGTTCAAAAACTTTATACTCTTACTAACTTGTTACAGTAGTTCCTTATAAACAACATTTTTGCCATGTTTGAAGGCGCTAGCAATAGAATCAAACTTTGAGGTGAACTTACACGGAAGCACGCTACATAGAACCGTGACCGTGGGATAAACAGTCCTCTCGTAGGTCTACTCCGGCGAATTTGAGAGTTTTCCCCTGCGACTTATTTTGATAGTCATGGCGAAACAGGCCTTTAGGGGAAACTGGAGCCTTTTGAGTTCAAAGGGGAGATCACTTGGTGTTAATGGAATACGCGGCAAAAACACTGATTCTCTCTAAACAAGTCCGGTAAAAATAGTGGCCTCTACGGGAAGAGTAACTGACGCTCAAAATCTGCCCCACTGACCCTGTGCCAGCGGGGGTGGAGCTAATAATGAGTGCCAAACCGACTATCAGTCGACTTTCTGACGTAGTGTCAAACAGTTGTTTATAATTGCACCAAAAAAAAGATTTTAATAATTACCGGCTTTAAATAATGCTGAAAAAATGCCAACTTGTTTTGTAAATTGGTGCAGGACCCACACAGATGCAAAGCAAAGCGATATTCATTTTCATTAGTAAGTAAATGTAATTTAAATATTTCCATACTAAAATGTCATCGCCAATGTTATGCAATATATACTTCGAATGAATAGGAAATAATATTAAATTGTATGTCATCTTTACTATAGTTAGTTTACATAATAAAACAAATAGGTAATTATGATCTTTTTAAGTTTTCCAAAAAATTACGAATGCCGTCTGGCTTGGGTGGATGCAGTTTGTCGCGAATTACGTAGCGAAAATCGGATGCGTAACAAAGATTGCAGGATTTGCAGCATCCATTTTGATGAATCGGATTATGTCATGTCAAAAACTGGAAGACATTTTTTAAAAGTCACTGCATTTACAATAAATTATTGTAAATAAATGCAATATTAAATATTACTTAATAATATATTAATGACGTCGAGTATGAGACATCGAGTGGTTTATCACACATCTATTAGGTGAGCCTGCTTAACTTATGACCGATAGGTATGCATTTGCATGTTTATGTAGGTACCTACAGTAGATTTCATAAATATGTCATTGTATACAGTTTAGAACCTTGTCACGTAAATCGCTGTGACAATTCATGTATGGCACTGTAAACATGACATTAAATAGACAAGGTACTAAAGTGCACACATATTTATGAATTCGACTGTATAATTTTATTCTCGCAAAAACTTAATTAACTATGATGATCTTTGTAATTAAACTATTATCATAACAAAACAACCGCGTATACAGGGCGTCCCACGGCTATGCCACATGGAAGGAAAGTACCTTAAATATTGTAGATGGAACATTTTACTGAAAGAAGACATTATTTGAATTTAAAAAACAATTTAAACTGCATTCATAGATATTTAAATAATTACATGGGTGAACCGGGAATCGAACCCGTTACACGAGAAAAATAATTACCCTGTAGCTTTATCATACCGATCGAAAGGCTTCATCAAAAGGATTATTTTTTGCTAAATAACATAGTGTCATCATAAGGATTATTTTTTGCTAAATAACATAGTGTCATCATAAGGATTATTTTTTGCTAAATAACATAGTGTAAAAATTAAAGGAAGATCATGAATTTTAACATTTCATGTGAAATTTTTAATAGAAAAATGAAAAGCTGACATTGCCGTAAGGACATACAAGTTTCGCTCGGCACCAAAGATTCGCTCCCTGGAGGTAACCCTTCCATACTTATTATATTTCGATGCCTCTACTACGTTCCGGTGCAAAGCCTTGACTTGCTCCCTAGTGCCGTTACAAAGTTTGAGTGGTTTTTAATTACTTAATAACATAACAGGTGTACCCACACGTAGTAAAAGTCTGTGATATGGTAGAATCGGTGGGTTCAAAGTGTTTAAGAAGTGTGTCCGGCTTGCGTGGCATTTTTTCCTTTTTTGTAACAAAATTTTAAAATGTATCGAATTTCTTCATTAGAGGACTGCATTTTGACAAAAAGAAAAACAAATTAAAAATAGCGGGATGCAAAAATTTACTAATTTGTTTCTTTTTTGAAGTGTAACCTTTTTAATGTCATCAAAACCAGCTAGATACAAATAGTACAGCCAAAGAGATTTTATTACAAGTTTATACATGCAATTGTTCAACAAGGGACTAAAACAAGCCATAATGACACGAGATGTTTAGCCACGCGAGCGAGCGAGCGGGAGAGTGGCTATAGTTCGAGTGTCATTATGGTTGTTTAGTCTCGCGTTAAACACTCTACTTTTCACTTTGAGTGGGGAAAAAAAAAACGAACGAAAAAGAAACGAACGAAACGAACGATTTTTTTTGAAAACCGCCCTCTATACTAAATTACAATATTGATTAGAACAAAATTTCTCACAAATTTGTTCCGCGGCAAATATTTAGCCAACAGGTTCAAACTTGAAAACTATTTGAAAACTAATTGCATAATAAAATGAATTAATCCTTATTATAATTAAATAGATTCATATTCGTAATCTTTAATCTTGTTTCACGAAAATAAATCATTTTTAAATATTTTTACACTTTTGTCATTTTCAGGTTGTTTCCACGCCCTAAAAATTGTCTATAAACAGTCACTGAAAATGGAGATAATTCTCCATTCACAAACACGGTGATTGGCTGTTTAAGGTTTTTCAAAAAAATAAAAATAAAATACTTTAATCCCTAGAGATTAATAAGGAGTTTTAGTCCCGATGAGCAAAGACTAAAGTAACATTTTAAGAGCATGAGAAGTGAAAAAGACTTTTCCCCGACCTAATATAATAAACACGAAAAAGTGACTCTAGGGATTCTAGAACCACGATTTGCCACCAAAAGTCCTAAGTCCTACCTCTATTTATCACACTCGCATTGCACTCGCATTTGACAGTTGTCTAACAATTATATGTACCTACATACATGTGAAAACCTAAATAGAAAAGGGTAATAGATATGGGTGATTTTTCAAAATTTAACCCTATGGTGTTATTTTGAATGAACATCAATAACTCTCATCCTGATAATATTAGGATAGTAACATTGTTACTAATTATATAGACTTATTGGAAGTAGAAATAAAAATACCTCTTAAGATTGATGGACATCGAATAAAGCTTGATCGATGTTACTTGTCGTTACATCCCTTACAAATTGTCTTTTAGGGTTTAAGGGAATTTAAAAGCGATTGACTGGCTAAGACTGACAGTATTCTCTAATTAAAGGATATGTCTTTGATGTACTTCTTTCTGCCTGCTTTTGTTTGCATTCTGCATTGTTTTCTTTATATCGTAACTAAAATTTGTTTTTTTTGAAAATGTTCGAAAAGGAAGGCTTTAATTTTAAAAACTGAAGAAGGAATGTGCCTAATTTTCCCCTAAGGAATAAAATAAACGCATAAAAACATTCCTGCCACTGCAATTTTGTTTTTAAAAATTACCTCTATCCTACTAATATCATAAATGCAAAAGTTTGTAGGTGTGTGTGTGTTTGTTACTTCTCCACGCTGCAACGGCTGGACGGATTTTGATGAAATTGGATTAACACGTAGGCTACTTTTCATTTCTAAATTTAAAAGTTCCCGAGGGAATAACTATAATCGAAACCTAAGCGGACGAAGACGCGTTCAGAAGCTTTTATCCAGTAATCCTACTAATACGAGTATCCTTCTAATCCTACTAATATTATAAATGCAAAAGTTAGTGTGTTAAATCCAAGTCGTAAATGAAATGTACAAACTTTTTTAGAAATGCTCATAAAAACTAAAATGAGTTAAATAAATTAAATTATTAAAAATAAACAAAAAACCCGACTGCAATAAAAAAACAGCTATATAATCCATAGAAAATTGTAAGAGCAATGTACTTATTGATATTTATAACAATTTAAATTTAAGTGAATATTGGAAAAGGTTTGCAGGTATTATAGAACAGTTAGAAAAGTTAAAGTTGGTACTACTACTCATAAATAAAATTAAATACTTTTGGCGATTTTGAAAAAAAACCTAAGGGGATCGAAGCGGAGGGTAGAAGTATGTATCGAGGTAAAATAAACTAATAGCTATGAGCTATGATAGATAATAGCTGCAATGCACTGGGAGTAAGTAGGAGTACCTACAGTTGGATAAGTTTTTTTTGTGTTCACCTTTTATAACCCGGGGTACTCCGAATGCAGTTGGTTAGGGCAAATTAATAATTATTTGACCATCTAGAATCCGAATAGGCTTCGTTAGGTTAAGTTATTTTTCAACTACCCAGTACCGAAAATGAAACATGTAAAAAATTTAATACACTAACTATTCCTTATTACCTATTCAACTTTAGAAGTAAAAACTAATTGGGCGGTTTACTAATGTTTGGTCAAAAATCTTTTCCCAAAGTATCACTTACCAAACTATTTTACTCAAGTTATCATTTGGCAAAAAATCGTTAGTCAAAACAACTTTTCGCAATTTAACAGGTAGCAATATTTTTTTTAGCAAATTATTGTTTAGCAAATAATTACTTGATCAAGTTTTATTTATCCAAATTTCGTGTAGGTACTCAAATGTATCGTTTGGGATAATTATCATAATTATATAAATTAAGGGTATGATTATCTTTCGTTAAGTGGGTAGTTTTCTTATTGCGTGCTGGCGCATAACCATCGTATTTGCGCAAAATTGGTATTTGTTTTTACTGAAAGTAGATACGATGGATGGAGTTATTTCCGTAAGACAGTCGACGAAGCCCCGCTGCGCGGGGCTTCTGTTCTACGTAGATTGTCCCTTCGTTCCTGATGAACTCTAACCTAATCTAAACCTACTTACTTAATTTTAACCTACTAACCTAAAATAAAATAAACCTAAATTAAAATAAAAAAACTGCAAACTATTTTTCTTTTTGTTGTATTTTAAAAACGGTAAAACACACGCGTCATGTGGTATGATTGGGTCGGGTTGCATAAAGTTTAAAATCATATTTTTGATAAGCATACGTGGATTCATCATTCTCATATGTACATTAGTACAAACCTTAAAAAAGCTACAAATACAGGAAACCGGTCAAGTGCGAGTCGGACTCGCGCACCGAGAGGGTATTTTTATCGACTAGGATTTCGGCCAGAGCGATTGTGCGCGAATATTGATGGACGAATTCTCATTACCCAATCCATAGCAAAAATTAAATTATAAATCACAAATATAAAGCGCTAGTCATAGGTGGTATTGAGCAAACACCCTTGTTTTTCCAATCGATTTTTTCATTTTATTTAATTATATCCACTAAAATACTCTCGTTCCTGCAGTTCTTTATTAGTTTTATAAAGTTACAATTTCGTGATTCACCCGTCTCCTTTCTCGCTTGAAACTAGTTGAAACTAGTTAACACCCTACACCCGTGTGGACCAAAGGGTAAGCCTTACTAATAACGGCGTAATTATAACAATTCTCATCCGATCGAGTTCCGGTTTCTTTTATTAAATAGCTGATAAATTTTGGTTATGTCTGCCATACATCATTTTAGTATACAGGGCGTCCCAAGACTATGGGACATGAAGGGAAAATAACTTAAATATCGTAGATAGGATATTTTACTGAAAGAAGACTTTATGTTATTTTTATGCTGCATTCAAAGATATTCAAAAAATTATTTTCTTCGTCTGGGAATCGAACCGACTTAAATGTGAAAAAAAATCACCCGTAGTTTTATGATGCCAATCGAAAGAATGAACAAAAAATAATAATTCTTCTTAAGTAACATAGTATCTGGGATCCCTGGGACGGGTTTTAATAAAGAATAACATGTTTAAAAACATACTAAAATTTGGTGCTGATATCCAAACACCGGATTGACGGAGGCAAAAATGTACCAGTGCTAGTGATTCATTAAATGTCGACTAAGTTTATCGACATCGATAAAAAGCAATTTTTAATCATCATTATCATAAGTAATGGCCAAGTTTGAATACCATTTAATTATTATATGTGCAAACCTCTTTTATTTTGCTTATCGGAACTATAAACAACCGGTATCTGACATTGACTCTGAACTCGAGTCACTTTTGTTTGACAACCATTGAAATTACATTGAATAACAAATTCATTCAGCACAACAATATTCTTTAGCATTCCGACGAATTGAGAACCTTTTTGTTTTTTAAGTCGGTTAAAAATGGCTCGAAAGAAAAAAGATCGTTTATCTTCATGGAAAGCTGATCATTCAGATATAGCAGATAGAATGGACATTAAATGCATTGAGGTATTATTGTACTAACGTACTAGAGAAGTCATCGTATGCAAAAATCATGCTCCATTTTGATAAGAGTCAATACTAATATCCGCTGCAGCGCTGAAAGCCGTCTAACCATACTGCATAAACACGCTGCGCTAGATCGCTGCTAGGATGTAATTTACTCGCAACTAAAAGGTCGGAAGCACCGTGATTTTCATAGCGCTTTTTCCATTTTCGTTCAACGTACCGTGACAACCACGTGACAACGTCACTCAGCTATAGACTAATTTTACAGACTACAGAACGGACATTTTTATTTTATATAAAGATACGTCATCTGCGCGTAAAAACGTTCCGCAATAAGGAAGGCAAATTGCCTTACTTTTTATCTATTTATCTATTTCTAACAATAGCGTTCGCTATGGATTGCCATGTTTGTCTCTGTCAGTAATTGGTCACGGGTTTTGAACGCGTTTAGTATGAGCATAACGTATCTTAATATAAAATATCATTGCATTTAATAGCATTGTACCTAATAAGCTTTATAAGTGTGTACGCTTTGTATTTATTTATTACTCGTTAAACTAAATACGTATCTAAGTAAAAGAGGTATAAAAATAAAAGATGAATAAAAATGCAACGAAGATAATATAACTATGGTGGGATGGTAACCAGGTATCTTCACTGCGGTTGTTTTGCACAAATTTTATCAATTTTTCTCTCGTTTCTCGACTCGAACGTGGAAACCTTAAATAGTCAAAATGCCACGATTTGCAGTAGGTAATTATTTTATTACAACATTCCAACTTTTCGTCTTCTTCTTCGCCCGCGTGTACTACACATTATCGCGCGCATGCCCAGCAGTGGGATGAAAGGTAGACTATATCCATCGTCAGGGTTCAAACTATCTCCATACTCAATTTCATCAAAATCAGTTGAGCCGTTTTGACGTGAAAGAAGGACAAACAAACAAACAAACAGACAAACAAATGAACACTTTCGTATTTATAATATCAGTATGGATAAAATTACACGAACTTAGAAAATATATTATTTTCCGCTAGGTATAGATACAGGAACTTCAGCTAATGCTACCTATACTTCACGTCTGAATGTTTTACTCTATATGTCGATTGACATAATTATCATGGCGTCTGCTAAATATTTTGTTCGTATTTAATTTTAAAACGATTTTATCTAGTTACTTAGAGGTGAAAAGTTATTCCTTTGCACTTCGCCGTATTCCTTGTAATATTAGTACAATATCTCAAGATACACCACGGCATATTTAAAGTGTTTTAAAATATTTTCGATTAAAACAATCACAATCTATTAGGCGCTAGATAGCTAGCAAGATTGACAAGCAACTGAGTGAAGTGCGGCGCGATCGCCGCAATTAAATGGAACACAGTGGTGATGAGTGGTGTCTCCTCTAGTATACATATACCTCAATGATTAAATGCCAGAAAATCGAAGAAGCGACCCCGTGATATCAGATTACCTACGTCAATAACAACAGAAATTAGTATTACGTATAATGATAAATTGCCGAAACAATTCGCGTTGGCTAAGTTATTCAGAGACCACGACATTATAGATATAATTAGGGTATTTCATAAAAAAGATTTCTGTGTGAACTTGCATTCTTTGTATAACGTATGTACAATTATTCATGTGTTTATTGTTAAATTCTATGTAAAAATAAGTAGTTGACGAATTATGTTGCGTTTCTCCTTATTGTGTTTCTTTTATATCTTGTTCACGTTCGATCAATAAATCATTATAACTTCGAATGTGAATTATCGTTGTCTATATTAGTCATCATGGTGAAGTACGAATTAAATAGATTATAATTACTGTGCAAATTTTTGTTAGAATTCGTAAGTGTATTTAATTGTTCCTCTATGATAGCGTATTATTACGTATTGTGTTTTATAATGTTCATGATTCTACAGTCAGCGAAAGGATATTCGTGGTCCTACACAGTTTTTGCCTTGTTCATGATAGCTACCTTATCTTAAAGCATTTAGGTTGTTACGCGTCAAACGCGCAATCGAATATCGCCCTAAAGATGGAGAAGCGGGAATGCCCCTGACTGTACATAAAAACCGTACATAGTAGTTTGTAGTCGTGTATAAGTGAGAATGAATTTAAATCTAAAATCTTAAAGATGGGGCTCGGGAGAAAAACTAAAAATACACAAAATGAAGCTAAAAGGCGTAAATTAATACAACCTGAACAGGATGCTGCAGGAAGAGAGAGTTTTTTGAAATCACAAGCTACTCTTAAGAAGATGGGGCTCGGGAGAAAAACTAAAAAAACAGTAAATGAAGCTAAACGGCGTAAATTAACACAACGTGAACCGGATGCTCCTGAAAGAGAGAGTTTCTTGAAATCACAAGCTACTCGTAAAGCTGAATTACGAAGTCAAGAAACTGAATGAGAAAGGCTGTGTCGTTTGACAAGAGATGCATCATCTAAAGCTTTTAAGAGGGCATTCGAAATTTAGAATAAACGTCTTTTGAGGAATGCTCGGAATGCAGAGGCCACGGCTCAGTCAAGACTTAGTGAAACTCTAGAGCAACGTGCCTCGAGGCATGCTCGGAATGCAGACGCTACGGCTCAGTCGAGGGTTAGTGAAACTATAGAGCAACGTGCCTCGAGGCATGCTCAGAATGCAGAAGCTACGGCTCAGTCGAGGCTTAGTGAAACTCTAGAGCAACGTGCCTCGAGGAATGCTCGGAATACAGAGGCTACGGCTCAGTCGAAGCTTAGTGAAACTCTAGAGCAACGTGCCTCGAGGCGTGCTCGGAATGCAGAGGCTACGGCTCAGTCGAGGCTCAGTGAAACTCTAGAGCAACGTGCCTCGAGGCATGCTCGGAATACAGAGGCTACGGCTCAGTCGAGGCTTAGCGAGACTCCTGAGCAATGTGCTTCAAGGTATGCTAGAAATTCTGAAACCGCAACTCTACGCAGAAGTCTGATTCAAAGCATAGAAACAGAAAAAGAAAGAAATAGCCAATTATATTCTCAAATAACACATATACAAGAGTGGAGAGCCAGGTGTAATATTAACTTTGAAAATTCCATAAAAGTGTTTGCCGACATTTTTTGTGTGGTTTGTAAGGAACTTTGTTATAGGAAGCAGATAGGTTTAATTACAGTTGTCGATATACAAAGAGATATATTACCAAGTGAACTGATGACGAGCGATGTTATAACTGCCTGCCATAGATGCATTAGAATACTTCATAGGGGAAGAACACCCACTCAAGCTTACTGGAAAGTCATATATTTAGACAATATACCCCAGGAAATTGCAACTTTGTCTGATATGGAAAAACGATTGTTAAAAAGGATAATTCCATTTGTGAAAATGGTCAAACTCAGTGGTCGCTTCGGACAGCGCAGCTTTCATGGTCAGGCTGTACTTTGGCCATGATGTTGAGGAAATAGCTAAACAGCTGCCCCTACAAATGGATAGTATTGGTTTAATTATTGTCTGTGAACAATTACCCCCTTACTAATAAACGTTGAGTAACGGTGGTATAGCTATACAATGTTTTGTCCTTATCTGTCAAATTCAAATGTCACAATGACAGATAAGGACAAAACATTGTATAGCTATACCACCGTTACTCAACGTTTATTAGTAAAGGGGTTAGAGTCAGTACAGAGATTACGTGATCATCAGCAATCCTTTGTATAGTAATTTGAATATTAATTTCAGTAACGATTACAATATTAGAGCATTTCTAAAAAAGTTTGTACATTTCATCGTAAATGAACTGTACAAACTTTTTTAGAAATGCTTGCTAATTTTCTTTGGTTCATGGTAACAAAAAAGGAAAGTTTCATACAAATGTATGAGGCTGAGCTTCATTCACTCTACCAACCTGCAATTTTTTTGCAAATCGAAGTCGTTAATGAAATTTACAAACTTTTTTAGAAATGTTCATTAATGAAATTTGCCATATTCTACTGGATGACTTACGCGAAAATACGAATAATTCAATAGTTTATTATCAAGATGTAGGAAATAATCGGCGTTTATTGAGAGGGTCCTTTCATCAAGGTCATGCCAAATTTCGCGATTTTTCTCGGGGTAAACAGTGTACTGCAAATTCTGCTGTGGCCATTGCAGTTACAAGCATTAAACAAGTTGGGATGTGGTCTTCAGATATAATTGATTCAATTTTGATTTCTGGTGATCATTTATATTATAGTAATATACAGTCTCGATGAGCTCCAGACGTAGCTGAGCTAAATGTAGAATATTTGTGTGTTCAGGAATTACAAACTAATTTTGAAGCGTTAAATCATTCATGTTTAATACGACTGCATCCTGAGGCAACCACAATTTGCGATCATCTAAGGATAAATAACCAAGATGCTGAATTTCCAAATCTTCAAAATGGCTTAGTGGATTTTTTTAATAATTGACAACATAAAAAAATTAAATAAATTAAAAAAAAAAATGTTTTTTCGCGTTTATAATAGCTGGTTAAAAATTAGACTACCCGTGTTTCTTTATTTAACTTAAATTCGTCGTTAATAATTTATTAAAGAAATAGTCATTAAAAAGACCTTATATACAAAGTTAGGAATACTGATGTCGTGATCTTAGCATGAAAAATGGACATAACAGTTGTATATTTTTTCAATTCCTACGGTAATAAATCGACTAAGGGCACTATAACTGTATTCCAAACATTCACAATCCAACTTTTTTTTACTGTTTTTCCTAAATATAAAAAAACTATTGCATAAAAAAATACAGAAATATTTTTACTGTAATCAGAAGTGTAAAATCTATAAACGGTATTTTATTTTAATACCTTAGCACATATGAATTGTTGTCAATTGTGATGCAGATCAAGGAGAAATCCTCACGTTTAATGGCATTTCTGTAGCAATTTGGAAGGCGGAAAAGTTGTATTATCTGTTTGACTCGCACTCAAGAGGATCTAAGGGTCGTGTAGCCAAGGATGGTGCAGCTTGTGTGATGTCTTTCCCTGATGTTTCATCCATGTTCTCAGTTTTAAAATCAAATATACTAAAATTTCAGCAAAACAGAATTGACGATGACCAATATAGCATTAATAAGATTAGCACAACTGTTGTAGCAAATTTAAATGAAAATCCTCATTCGATACATATAGAGTCACATAATATTTCATCAAATAATTTATTACCAGAAATATCTAACCAATTAAACGAGGCTGGCAATATTATTATATCATCATTCGTTTTACGGGCTGTTGAACAACCCATTCCTGAGCTAAACACTGTTATTGAAAATACCAGTTGTAATCAGTTGCCTGTTCATCAACTACGTAGGAAAACTCGACCACCGCTACAAATTTCACGCGAAAGAAAAGCAGAGGAATTGGCTTGGTTTCATTTGTTTCCTTACGGCTGAAATGGATAGCAAGAAAACCGGAGTCATCCAATTACACCCTTGGATTATTGTCAAGCTAGGATAATGGGAATCGATACACGTTTTCAGAGACATGACTATCTTTTTTACGCTTTGTCGTTAATGGAGTATTATAGAGCTAAGCAAAATGATGGCGTATGTCTAAGAATGCGACAAGGCGAAAGGGCAAGCGATTTATCACAAAACTTAGTTGAAAATATTCACCTCAACATGCGGAACATGCGGGGTTCGAATACCTACTGGCAAAGTGCATGCTCCAAACTTATTGCTACGGTAAAGAATCTCGGGCCCCCTACATGGTTTCTTACCTTGAGTTGCAATGATCTAAACTGGGACGATATACTGAAAGCACTTTTGATTGCTGCAGGAAGACCTAATGAAACTCCAAGTAATTTATGTTTTAGTGAGAGACAGAAATTGGTTGAAGATCATCCTGTGACTTTGAGTAGATAATTCATGATACGTGTCAATGCTTTTATGAGGTATTTGAAAAACGATCATCATGTGTTGGGTGGGAAGCGTGTGGATTTCTGGTGTAGAATAGAATTCCAAAACCGTGGAAGTCCACATATGCATATGTTATGCTGGATTTAAAATGCACCATATTTTGGTACTCCTGAAGGCAGATCTTTGATCGATGAGACCGTTTCATGTTCTTTGAATAATGATGACGAAGAAATTAAATGAAATCGTGAAACGCGTACAAATCCACAGTCATTCATCGACATGTTACAAAAACAGAAACGATCTACATTGTCGATTTAATTTTCCTAGACCGGTAAGTGACCAAATAACCCTTCTCGGACCTGATGAATCAATTCGGAACAATGGGGGGTTTTGTGTTTTAAAAAGAAGTCCCGCAGAACAGTATGTCAATAATTATAATCCGCAAATATTGAAGGGTAACCTATCGCAACCCCGATTTTTTTTTGGCCGAATTTCATTTGACCGAAAACGTTTCGTTGTTTAACGTTTCTCCGATGGCACGATTCGTATTTTTTTTATTTCACCACTTTACATCAAGGAAACAAAATTATCTTTAGTCCGAGCAACTTTTCTCCTTATAGTCACTTGCCCTATGTATTGTTACGTATTTTATTTCAAAGCCTATTTTTCATTACACCAGTGCTACAATTAGCCTAAGGATCGTTTCGTATTTTGTTGCTTAACCCATTTTTCACTTCATCAATGCAACATATAGTTTTCGCTACGTTACGTCAAATATTCATTTCAGTTAAGAAAATCTTGCTTGTAATTTGATACTATCCAGAAAATGCACCGAGCAAGACGAATTAGGGCAGAACCGATACGGATAGGTTAGGTTAGAAGGCCAAGGCGGGAGCTTTGCTTCCGCCTTGGTCTTCGAGGTAAATTTTTTTTCTGGCCAAAAATCTTTCTTGTAATTTATCCAGAAAATGCAACGATCAAGACGAATCAGGGTAGAACCGACTCGGACAGGTTAGCATAGTCGATTTAAAAATAGGTAAACTATTAATAAACCGAGCCGTTACATTGGGCAAATGATACTAAGGTAAAATCAGAAATGGGAAATAGATAAATTGACAAACCATTACAGTGGACAACTGTTTGTGCGCCGAAACCAGTGTTACAGAATAGATAATTTGTCAAATCGGTAAAAAACCTAAACAAGTAATGATTAAATGAAAATATTTGAAGTGATCTTTCGGGCAAACTTAAAAAAACCCAAACAATAGTTGTCGAATAATATTTACCGAACAAAAATTCGGTCAAACATATTTCGGAGTTCAGATATTGAAGCTTTGGAGAGCTAATATGGATATACAGCCCTGCGGAAATGTTACTGCTGTGTCGTATCATATTGCTAAATAAAAATAATAAAGCTGTAAAAGACGCTGTCAGCAGATTGCGTGCATGTCGTGGAGATATCGGTCGACAATTGTATGCTGTACCAATGACTATTTTAGACCGCCGTAGAGTGTCGGCATGTGAATTAAATGTGCTTACAGGTTATGTCATTTGAAATTAAGAGAGTTCACGTAAAGTACCTACGAGTAGTGTTTGTCAACACATGCTGACCTCATGAGCGATATAGGATTCTACGTTATGACAGCGACCATGGACAGTCTTACCAAAATATATTTGATAAATATGCCGCATAGTCTGGAGTATTTGATTCTGGCAGAGTTTGCTGTAAAGTACGAACAAGTGACGCGAGCTACTGATAATGAAGAAGATGCAGATGCAGAAGCTTACGACAACGTAGAAGAAGATTTTGAAGCCGCACCAACAACCATCCGACTTTTCAATGGCTGTATCATGAAACAAAGCCTGCTATTTTGATGACTCGCTATTACACACAAATGGGAGGCAGAGAAGGCTATTTTTATAGTTATCTTGTACTCATGTCCCATTTCGCGACGAAAACAGTTTGATAGCAGCTTTCGAAACATGTAAAGAAGCTTTTATAGCACTCCGTCATGAACTAAGCCCATTAAATGGTGATGGTGCTGTTGAGCAGTTTCATTATATAGAACGCGAGCTTCAACAAGTTATCGGACAAGTGCGAGCACTGGCAGATACTGCTCAATTTGTTGATGATCGCACCTTCAGAACAATAAGGACCTAATTCAGAAAGTTTAAATTTCGAGTTAGATTTCTATAATTATAAAGTTATGGCTTAAAGTTTGAAAGCTGAAATTTTGAATTAGGTGACTATTGTTCTGAAGTTGCGAATTATGGCAATGATCGCGATGATAATGCTGGTAAGCACAACATAGGCGCTATTGTACTGTACTTGTATTGTTGAGGGGGTAGATGACGGTACGTTATACGACCAACACTGGACTGCGATTTTAACGTTAAAATAAATAAAACGACCAACTTTTTAGTGACAGTTGTGATTTATTATTGTTTATTATAGTCTAAATCCAAACATTTATTGTGCGCGTGTAATTTGGTGGCGTTATATTAAACGTAGGTCTAAAAATAAGCACAGCAGTGACGAAAACCACCCTCTTTAAAATTAAAAAACAATGACAATGTTTAAGTGCTCGGCCTGTGCTAAATTCATGACGCGCAATGATGGTGCCGTATGCCACAAATGCAGCTGTCAGTATCATCTGGCATGTGTGGGAGTTTCTACGGCGGCGGTGGTTCCTCGAGATTGGAAGTGCCCGACGTGCAAAAGGTCCCAGCCGAGAGACAACAGGGCCGAAACGCCGGTCAAGGGTCTCCTTACCGAGACCGTCACTGCCCTGTCCGCCGCCGCGAAGCCCGCCGCAGTCGCGGCAGCCGCGGAACGAGCGCGCGTGGGCGCGCGGGCCTCACCTGCACCCTCGCCCGGCGGCGAAGCCGCCGCGGCGGTACGTTTGGACTCGCGACGGCAAGATTTTCACGCGGCAGGCCGACGGCCAGCCTAGCCATCGTTTACGTCGCCTGTCCGATCTGGATATTTTGGTCCCGTCGTAGCGGTCCAAAACGTCACTTAGTTGCTTGTGTTTCATTGTTTAAATGTTGTGGAGTCCTAAAACGAAATAACGAGTGTTTATTGCTTGTTTTGCCTTCTTATGCGTTAACCATAATAATATTTGTTTGTTATAAAACTTGCCTTATTGTTGTGGCCTTCTCGTTTGTATTATGTTGTTTTTGGTGTGTCGTAGCGGGAGTGAATCGACCTTATATCCACGTCTTGCTATTCTGGACCAATATTATATTTATCAACTTAAGTATGTATATAACTATTATTTCACTCTTCAAGGTATTATATCACTTTTTCTTATCGAGTAATCTCACTTTACTGACATGTATACAGCCATCCATTTGTTATCGTTTTAATATGCTTAAATCTTATAATGTTTCATTGTAACAATTTTAAAGTTAGCTATTTAATGCTGGTTCTCTCGGTACGGGGCACGATGAGTTGATTGCGACTATTACTGAGACTGACGCAGACATTGTTGTGATTAACGAGACTTGGTTGCGGCCCGGGTAGTATGCGCGCGCCCGTTGTGCCCAGCTACCGACTGAGACATGTGCCGCGCCCGGCCGGGGTTCGCACGAGAGGCGGCGGAGTCGGGATGTACTTGCGCCGGGTCCTCAGTGCTCGCTCCCTGCCGCACCCAACTGCCGCACTCGTCGAACAAATGTGGCTTAAAGTAACAATTAACTGCAAACACTTAATTGTAGGCACGGCATACCGACCTCCATGGCTCAATGTTGACACGTTTATTGATGCACTGACAGACTCGATTACTTCGTTTAATCACTACGACCGATTGATTTTAGTTGGAGACTTTAATATAAATTGCTACGACCGAAATGACTTAAAATTTAAATGTTCGACACAATTTTTGGAGACTGTTAACCTGACTCAACACGTACGCGACCCGACTCACTTCACGAGCCACAGTGAAACGATTATAGACCTTGTGTGCACCGACGCTCGCGTTGTGACTGTGGGCGTGAAGCATATCCCGGACCTCGGGGCGCATGCTTTCGTCACCGCTGAGCTTGACATTAAAAAACGGAAACCGACGCCGACAACCATTACGTACCGATCTCTAAAAGATATTATCTTTTGTGACTTATACCAAGACCTAGACACGATTTGACTGGGACCAAATGCTCCAATTTGACGATGTTAACGACATGGTGCGGCGCTTTAATGACCTTTTACTTGGACTTTTCGACAGACATGCACCTGAGAAGACGATCGTGGTTAAGGAGGCTCCCAAGCCTTGACTGACAAGTAACGTCAGGCTTATGATGCGTCTTAGAAACGCAGCTCATAGCAAGTACAAGCAAACGAAGTTTGACGCACATAAACAGTACTACCTCGACTTAAAGCACCTTGTCATTGCAGCTACCCACAGCGAGAGGCGAGCCTTCTTCGATCACCGTATCAACAACGCCACTGACACAAAGACGCTGTGGAAAGACTTGAAGCGTACCGTTATTCCTGACCCACACTCGCAACCCGACCTGCCGACGCATTTCGACGACCCTGAATTATTAATCTGTTTTATTGGAAACCAGAGGTATCCGACTTGACATTTTATGAGTTCAATAAACACGGAGACACGACTTTTACTCTTATGCCCACGACTTCGACAGCTGTCAGTAAAATTATAACGTCCATTAAAACGACTGCAAAAGGACATGACTCGATTTCTATTGACATGTTGCACCTGACTCTTTCGAGGACCGCTGACATCCTGACACATAATTAACACGAGTATTTTAACTATGACTTTCCCGACTGACTGGAAACTCGCTCATGGGGTCACCTTTTACCTAAGATACCGAACTCAGTGAACCCGTCTGACCTCCGTCCTATTAGCATCCTTCCCTTCGCGTCTAAGATAATAGAAAGGGTAATTTGTGAGCAACTGTCGGAATACCTAGAGAAAAACAGCATCCTACCTGAACTACAGTCGGGTTTTCGTAAGGGTCGGTCGACTGCTACTGCGTTGCTCGATGTAGTCGATAACGTCTTACAGGCTCGGGATGGTGGCAAAAGTACTATTTTAGTTCTTTTAGATTTCTCTAGGGCTTTCGATTGCATTAGTTTGCCCTTGCTATTATCTCAGATGTCATTTTACGAATTTGATGTCGCTGCGCTTAGATGGTTTGACAGTTACCTGTCCGGTCGTGCACAGGGGGCCAGCCTTCGGAAAGCGTCAGGAGGTGCTTTGCTGTCCTCTCTTAGTCATGTGACTAGGGGAGTGCCGCAGGGTTCAATCCTGGGTTCTCTACTCTTTATATTGTACAGTGCTGACATTTTTACCAGTATAAAGAGTAGTAAGTATCATCTCTACGCCGATGACTTGCAACTTTACACTTCCAGCACGTTCTCAGATACAGTCAACGCCGTAGAGAACATAAACGCTGACCTCGATAGTGTTGCTTATTGGTCGGAGAGGAATTGCCTGGTCCTCAATCCCAAAAAGTCCAAATATTTGGTATTTGGATCAAAGCATCAAACCCGTAACACTTTAGATAGCCTGCCGTCCGGGAATATTAATATCATGGGGGTTTATAACCGATAGAAAGGGTGGTGGAAGCAAGTAACCTTGGCCTGCTCATGTACAGCGAGCTGCGCTTTGAGAGCCGCGTAGCTAAAGTCGTGAGTAATTTCTCTTACCGTCTCAGGGTTCTTTATAATATCCGTGATTACCTCAGTGTTGATATGTGTCCACCTGTGTGAATCACTTATATTATCTAGATCAAACTATTGCGATGTCGTTTATGATGGTCGTATACTTGGTCGGTCCAAGAGGCTAATACAACGAGTCCAGAACGCGTGTGCTCGTTTTTGTTTTAGAGTCCCTCCCCGCTCCCACATCACTCCATATTTGAACGCTGCTAACCTGCTAGACATGGCTGACCGGAGGCGCATGCACCTGACGAACCTTATGTTTGGTGTGGTGCAACACATGACCCCGTCGTACCTCTTTATCAAGATCCAGTGGTCCAGTAATGTACGCAGGTTTAAACCTAGGGCGATTGTGCCGCTGCACCGAACCGCGGCGTTACGGGGTAGTTTCAGGTTCGCGGCGTCCAAGTACTGGAATGATCTCCCCCCTCCCATCCAAGGAGCGCCTAGCAACTACACCTTTAAGCGTAAACTTAAAGGCTGTTTGTTGACGCTCCAAAAATCATAATTTCCCAACCAGCACTTTGTACTTAAATTATAGTAGTTTTTTTTTGTTTTTTTTTTGTTTATTGAATTGTGCCAAATGGTCGATGTAGATACTGGCTAAGTAGGTATATTTATTTTAAATATTATGTTTCAGTAAGGTATTTGCATGTAGTTTTTGTATTTATTCTGTCACTATCTATAAGTATTTGTTTGGTAGTATATATTTTTGGATTACCTAGACTATTTATTCGTTTAGCGTACCGTCCGTCTGTCACAAACGGAGCTGGCTGAAAATCAGCGCTGCAGTTGTTAACACCTCAGCATTATGCTGAGCCAGTGTCCGATTCACTGCCGCGAAGACACACTCACTACTCTTTTTATTATTGTATAGATTAATTTTAATATTGAAATAGAAGAAGTCGGAGATGAGCTACATATCAATATCACAAACGGATAATTTCATGCCATGGTCAATAGTATGAATGTTGCTCAAAGACGAATATTTGGTAAAGTTACTAAACGAATTCGAAGTGAAATCACAAATCAGACTAATGAAAATGTTCCTTTAAAGTTGTTTGTGACAGGAGGAGCTGGTTGTGGAAAATCGTACGTGCTCAAAACAATTGTTCATCATATTCGTTGATGCTATGCTCGAACAACAGACCTATTATAAATGCAACTTTTGTAGAAGTAACAGCACCAAAAGGAGTAGCTGCACGCCTTTTCAACGGGAAAACCATCCACAGTGCACTGTGTTTAGGACTTGAAAAAGGTAATGCAACAATCTACAGACAGATGACAGGACAGCGGTTGAAGGATATGAAAATAATATGGCGATTCATTGCGTGGCTTATAATAGACGAAATGTCAATGGTATCGTATGAAGTTTTACGGTCGATTCATCTTCGATTGCAAGAATTAAAAAACTGCAATGATATATTTGGTGGAGTAAATATTATTCTCTTCGGAGATATTATGCTGTTGTCGCCTGTCAAAGGGAGTTGGTGTTTCAAACAACCATTTACGTTCCAAGGGGAACCGCATCTGTGCCGTTATTTTGGGCTTTGCGAGTTGAAAACTAAGGTGCGAAAACAAAACTATTGCCAATTTATTGTTATTTTAAATAATTTGCGAGTAGTTGAGTTAAGTATGGAGCAATATGAAATTTTGCTTGAAAGGAGTCGTGTGCCTTTGGTTGGTGATTTTGCTGATGGGGAAGCTGTGCGTATTTTTCCTATAGTCAGACTTGTTAATGATTATAATGAGAAAATGGTGGAACTACTGGCCAGAACAGTTAAAATTTATACGTTACATACTCACGATGAATCCAAGGAACCCGCTACTTAAGGTCAAAAGCCAAATATTTCTTTCATTTCTCAAGATCCGAACTGTACGGGAGGATTAGTCAGTTCTATTAAAATCGCAATAGGCGCTCGAGTGATGTTGCGGATGAAATTAAAAGTCTCGGAGGGTTTAGTAAATGGAAGTATGGGTATAATTAAGAAACTTGAATGGAGTGGACTTCGAAGAGACCAATTGGAAGAGGGGGAACTCCCGAAACTTATATTTATCGAGTTTGATGATAAGTCGATTGGTAGAAGCATCAAAGATCAAAATGGATGGTTTCCAATACGGCCACAGAGTTTAACTTTCCTGGGCCTCAAGGGTATGGCAATATTGAAAGAATAATGTTCCCTATCATTTTAAGTTTGGCTGTTACCGTTCACAAGCTACAGGGAACAACAGTGCAAAAGGCTGTTGTATGTTTGGGCAAAAAAACTTTTGCAAAAGGCCAGGCTTATGTGGCTTTAATTTGTGTGAAAAGTTTACAAGGCGTTGCAATTTGTGAATTGGATCAAAGAAAACTATTGAATTTAACTTGGCTCGTTGTCAGATACATTTACGGTGTAGTTTACGTTGTTTGCAACAAACGTCATCACTCATCACATATTTAAAGCTCCTGTAAAAAAAAACGCAGCGTCTGACATTATGGTGGCAGCACTGCTTCGTCTTCATTACGGTGTTTTGTGTCAAGCGTTGTCACTTTGCTTGTAAACAAAATAATCAAAATATCGTATTACAACATGAAAATTATGTGTTAAGTGCTACAGATGTTTCATCAGGAAGGAATCTACGATATTCTTTGCTAGTATGGTAAAAACGACCAGTGTTATGGTATGTAATCATTATTTTAATGCAAGTGAAACTTTCATTTAAATCACGTAAGTCATATATTCTTAAACTTTTAAACAATACCCCTCATATCTTACAATATAATTATGTGTATACGACCGTTCATAACACGATTCATCTCCAAAACACATTGTACATTTTATAAGTACTGTTTTCTAAGTTAAAGGTTAGGGCGAAAATTCGACCATAAACAAAAATAGATGGTGTACATTAAAAGTAAATTATCGTTTTTTAGTTTGCTCAAACACTCCAATTAGGACATAGACAAGAATAATTATAAACCTTTCTTTTCGCTCTTTTTCCGCCTGCGGCAAAACGGTTTTTTCTCTTTGCAACGTTCAAATTATTTTCACTCAATTCA
The DNA here is from genome assembly GCA_946894065.1 of Acleris literana. Lineage (NCBI taxonomy): Eukaryota > Metazoa > Arthropoda > Insecta > Lepidoptera > Tortricidae > Acleris > Acleris literana. The sequence goes on from OX335668.1 coordinate 49,327,167, forward strand.
TTACGTAAGTGGAAAAACGAACAGCTAATATGGGAAAAAGAAAGCGAAAAGATGCCGAATATATTAAAAAGAAAATAAGAAAGTTGGAGAGAAAGTTACGACAAGCATCTTGTGAATCACCTCCGCCGCCTTCCACACCGCCGGCAGCGACGCCAGCTACATCTAGGCGATCACCAACACCCCCTGTGCCGGACTTGGTGGTAGAAACAAATAAAGAAGATGAAATGGATCCTGATACAGAACTGGAACCTACAACTACAGGTGTGTACGGCCTTTAAGTTTTTTGACAAATGCAATATCACATTGCGAAAAGGCGTCTTGTTACAATTGGCTATTTATTCATAATTATTGTGATATTTGTTATATGACAAATGCACTATCACTTGCGGATAGACAACCTGTCATTATTGTACCCTATATTAATTGGTACAATTATTTAATCCGGACATTCCTATGGTAATGATACGTACACAATTTAGTGGGGATGAAAAAAGCCTTACAATAAACTATTCTGACTAATGCGCTATCACATTGCGGATAGACAACCAGTCAATATCTTGTCAATGACACATGACAATGTAAACAGGCCATATACTTGGACTGCCACATTTATACATATTTTTAATAACTAAAAATGAAAATTTCAGAGGATTGAAGACCAACTGCCTGAAGAACTTCTTCAAGCACTAGGCCACGAGGGCCAGGATAAAGAAGAAACAAGTGAGCCTATAAGGCATGAGCTTGTCCTCCGCTGGTCGAAGATCATGGCTGATGGATTAAAAAAGGAACAAAAAGAGGCATTACTTGGTAAATATCCGCAACCAAAGAATTTTCAAGCTGCTGTAGCCCCTATTTTGAATAAGGAAACAGCGGCAACATTATCAGAACTGTCTCTTAACATGGACAAAAGTATGGTTATTCGACAAAATACTTTCAGAAAATTGATGTCATGTCTGGGCAAGTCACTGACTGACATTCTGAAAGGAAATATAAATAGTAAAAAATTGGTCGTAGAGATAAATGATGCTGCCAAAATTGCTGCAGAAATGTATCATGTTAATTTAAATTCAAGAAAGTTCTTTTCCCTATCAAGTTCAACCAAAGCCGTGCAAGAGACCTGTAAGGAAACGAAGCCTTCAAAATTTCTGTTTGGAGATGACCTTAATGATCAACTCAAGTCATTACAAACAGTTAAGAGAACAGCCAACCAGATTCAAACACAGGGAAACAGGACACCATCCACAACAACACAACATTTAGGGCAAAGCCCGTCGCAGTACCAACCCAGTCAGCGAGGTCGCGGCGGGCAACATCCAGCGAGACGCCGACCAGCCATGAATCAACCATCTCGCCGACCGCCACCAAAACGAGGGGCGCCGAGACATGCACCTCGGAGAGCCAACAACCGATGATATTAACGCCGGTACACGCAGGTAGATTACGATACTTTCTTAACGACTGGATAACATTAACTGATGATCCAGTTTTGTTAGATTGGATTCAGGGATATAAAATTCCTTTTGATAGACCACTCCCCTCTGATAACCATATCAAACAAAAGTCGTCCTTAAGAGAACAGAACTATATAGAAGTAGAAATTAAAAAATTGCTCGAACTTGGTGCTATATGGGAGTGCTCATATTGTGAGGGGCAATTTACATCTCCAATCTTTCTGACTCCCAAGCCAAATGGTACATTTAGATTTATTCTTAATCTTTAAGAGCTAAATAAATAAATTGATACAGAACACTTTAAGTTAGAAGACATCAGAACAGCCTGCAAATTAATTTCAAAAAACTGTTTCATGGGTACAATTGATCTAAAAGAGGCTTATTTCTCATTACCAATTTCGGATGAATCAAAAAAGTACTTAAGATTTTATTTACAAACTGTTTGAATTTAACGCCTTACCTTACGGCCTCTGCACAGCACCTTTTGTGTTCACTAAAATACTTAAACCTGTTATCACACATCTTAGGAATAAAGGAACTTTACTGGTAGTTTATTTAGATGACAAAGTTAGAAGAAATCTGTAAGCTCTTACCAGACCTAGGTTTTACAATTAATTTTGAAAAAAGTGTTCTTACTCCGGACCAGAATTGCAAGTATCTAGGCTTTATATTAAATCCAAAAAAAATGTCTTTATCGGTACCAAATGAAAAACAAATCTCAGTTAGAAGAGATAGTTAGAGAAGTTAAATTCATTTAAATTTAAGGCTCAGAGACTTTGCACAAATTCTTGGGTTACTTAACTCTATATGCCCCGCTATTCCATATGGATGGTTCTATACCAAGAAATTAGAACGCGAGAAATACTTGGCCTGCTAAACTCAAAAAATAACTATGATGCTAGGATGCCACTATCAAGAGAGATATTACAGGAATTTGATTGGTGGCTTAATAACATAAATAAATATAATTCAATCAAGGAATACAGATTTAAACCTCTTCTCAGGGTTTTTAACGTCATTATTAATGCATCTTGGTAAATAACGCATTTTAGGTTCTCTCCATCGTTGGTCTTCGTTAGTGTCCATCATAAAATCAAATTAAATACCACGAGAATAAAACAGAATTACAGAAATTCCAGTATCGGTTCCAAGTCGTCGTAGCAGCTATCAAGGTCTGTCCAGGGTACCTACAAAGCAAGAGTTATCATCGAAGCAGGCAATATCAAAAGTCCGGTGTGGGTAGGCAAGCAGTCGAAAAATTTTTAGAAATCCAGAGAAAATACCGAAGACGAAAGCCCAAAATCACGAGCTAAGGTTATGTTTTTGTTTATGAGTTTTATGACAAGGTAAGGTAGCCGTCACATCTTTCACTTTTTTCAAATATGTAACGGACTAAGGTTAGTGTTCTTCTTAATCCGTCCCAAATTTAATAAGCTGTTTTTATTTTTAATGATTGAATGACGCGACCAAAATATCTGTTTTTTTTTTAATTACTTAGGAAGCTTATTTCTTACCAACGAAAACATATCCAATCATTATGGCGAAGTTCATTGATATCCAATTTTACTGGAATAAAATGATTGCTCGTATTATATTTACACTCTGAGCGTTACTTATCCTGATTTTTCCTATTTCAAATAAAATATCGGTCGTGATCACACTGAACGCGAAAAATCAGAAATCAATTTCAATTTTTCAAGACTGCCGCTCCCTTGGGAAATTATTGTACGCGCATCTTATCGTTGTGCCATACAGCGTTCGTTCTTTCATTTTATACGATTTAACGCTGCTAAAAAATGCCTTTTTTGGTAAAATATAAAAAATAGATTTACTTTAACTTCCGAAGCTATTTAAAAGACCATTAGAAAGTTGTATAGACGTTACAACACTCCTACCCCCGGGCTACATAGAACTGATAAAATATCCTACATTGTGTAAAATAATTAATTTGGCCATAAATTAAAACATGTGATCGTCTAGTTTATAATTATATCTAAATTAGAACCCTCTACGCTGTGTAAAAGAATATTCTAAACAGAATTAAACTAATCTAATTCTATTAATAAACAAGCTATAAAACATAAATAAACCAAAATCAAGATAAGACAAAATAAACAAACGAAAGTTATAAAATGGATACGACTCACCGAGAATCTTCTTAAATACCTGCACACTCAGGAATTGTAGTATAGAATGCCCCACCACTCACTGCTCGAGGGGCCTCCGGGTACCGGGGTATATTATTTTATCAAATAAAATAATAATCCCTACCTGTATGTGTTTGTAAGACAATATAATATTTCCCTACTTAACCCCTACCTGAAACGAGGTCGGTTACGGCGAGAACCTATTTGATTTAGATTTAAATCTACTCCGTTATGTATGTCATAATGAATTGAACAAGAAATTGCAATCAAATTGGTTCTTTCTTGGATGGGGATTGACCTCACTACACTACCTGCCACGCTAACTCGCTTGCTAAGTCCCTAACAAAACTACCCTAAAGTAAAAGGCTGAATATCATTGAGACAAATATAACAATGGGTACAATACTGACCCCCATAACAAAGGATACAATACTGGCCATACTTCACACTAAGCAGTTAGCCCGGGTCGTATAAGGTCTACACCTCGGAGCCACTAGTAAAGGTTATAAACACCTAAATGACCCAGGTCTTGGGTGAGTACCTAGAGCCTGCGTAGAGGTGTGACGTAAAAAGTGCGTTAGCTAATGCAAGTGGTTTGAATTTAAATGGTGGCAAGAAAGTGGTATGGCAAGGGATGTATTCTAGTGCTTGCAATGGAATTAGACAACCAGAGTCGCAAGGCTTTCAAGCCGCTATCTGGGCTGACCCCACGTGTGCTGCTTGTGAGTGTTTATGAATAAATGAATGTATAGTTACCACAGAAAAAGTATTTTTGTTATTAATCCTTAGCTCGTCACAAACATGACAAAAGAACTTAAAAAAGCGTTATGACACACTCAATAAAATAAAGGCTAACCAGATTAAAGATAATTGAGATGTTGAGATGGAACTGCTCCACCCTCTATTTCACAAAGTCTGAAATAACAGAAAACTTATAATCAATTAAGCAAGCAAGAAATAAAATATTATATTTACCTAATCTAAATTATTCACTAAACATAATTCTTGCACACATACTATTCCCTTTCACAATTTGTTCGTCAAATTAGCTAAGATTAGATGATAACTAACGTAAAACCTTCCCTTGATTCCTAGTTGTCTAGACGACTTAAAGATAACTATTAACCTTACAAGTAATAATAAATACACGGAATATAAGAACCCCTTCGCCCAAAATACTGAAAAGACATAAAAATAATCTTACCCAAACAATTAACTAAATTAGATACTATAATTAATAACAGTAAATCTAAATATATAAACAAAATAAAATATTCTAAGCACAACTACTATTTATTGTCTTTTAAACTTAAATGTCCATAAGTACACTAATCACAAAACCAAAACACCGAATCTAGTTTAAAATAATTGACAAAGGTGAGACTTAGGTTTAACCGTATGCGTACGATAAAACTCACGATATCTCAGTTTCGCGTCCCGGGGTTAACTATCAAGTCTAAAACACCTATGTTTCCTAAATCCCCAAATCATTCCTACTTCTCGCAACTGACGCCAACCTAATTAACCAATCAGAGCTAAGTCCAGCCAAACATTCTTTTCACACGCAACTTTGAGCACAAAAAATATGCAAACGCCAAGTGAGTGATAAATACTAAACATTTGGGTCATTTCTTCGTAACAATAGCAAAATGTAGACAAAAAACATTATCTTGGACCTCGTCTCAAGTGCTGCACTTAGATTGTGTTTCAATGAATTAGTAGATTTTTGCCAAAAAACAGGTCATAAGTTACAAAATTTATGTTGACATAATAAGTGGTGTTAAAGTTATTTTTTTACTCAAGTTGTCTCGCTTAGATTTGTTTACGCGTCACTACAAAAAAATATAGATATTACTTATTTAATTAACGGTTGATACAAGCGTGTTACAACGTCCACCAGATGGGCAAGTTTAATCATCAGTATGTGTTACATAAATAAGTGCACATTATTTAAATAAACAATTTAGCGGTCAGACGTTTGTACTCAGTGGCATGATTTCTAATTCGACCGAAACCAGAAACTGTCATCGTGTTGATTGGTGACTTGAATTTTGTTAAAATTTAATGGAGTTGACTAAAATGCTGTATTCAACATAATTAGTTAACATAAGTACTGGTAATAAAAGCTGCATATCCCCGAAATTGAAATAGTTATTTATGTAACTGGTGCATAATGAAGTTTCTTAAGGTATGAACGTCGAGGTAACGGCAGGCACGAGTACCTTCTACAAGCTTAAAAAGGAAACTACAAATTTGTCGTAATTAGTTTAGTTCTTAGGGACCTATCAGACAGAGAGCATTAATTAAATATTTTGTTGATTTTGACACATTTCTTTTTTTTAATACTCATATTTCAAGTAATACTCCGAACAATAAAGTATTAGAATTTGAATGTAATTTTTTTTCACCAAGCACCTTCGATCAACAATTACAAACTAGAAAACGGGTCAGCGCAAAAAATACTTCTTGGATACTAACGACTCACTTGCGGCGTGAGGTCTTAATTTCGATTAGTTCTGTTGACAGACAGCCAATGTCAACACGCATCAAAATGCCACAATTTTGCAAAAATAATTATCGAAAACGAAATGTATCGGTCGGAGAGTCTTACTTTAGGTAAGTACATGTAGAATATTTTATTTTCAAACTTTTTACTAACAATTAATGCCATAATTCCAACAAAATTACAATATTGAAACCGCAGCTAAGAATGTTTGGCCAAGGTCAGCCAATATACGCGCAAACTTGTTTAACGGAACATTAGATGCATGGAGTGGTTTTTTATTGTTGTACCACTACTACGCCTCTATTCTAGGTGGTAAAATCCAAATCGTATTTGACCTGTTATAGTATTGTTTTCAACTCAGCTGCCATTACTGTCAAGTAAATAAGAGCTATCAAAACGCTGACAATACAATAACAGGTCCAAGATGATTTGGTTTTGGTGTTCAATAGAGGCCCTGGTAGGTAGTTATTTTATTACAAGAACTGCGAGCGTTTTCCGTCAGCGGCCTTTTAGAGTTCCGAAGTTAAACTAGGAACCCTTATAGTTCCGCTATGTCCTTTTGTCTGTCTGTTTGTAAGTCACACCACTTTTCCTGAGAAACTATCAAAGTTAAGAAATCGAAATTCTGTGTACATATAGATATTTATACCTAGGACTAAAATCAATTATGGAATAAATATTAAAAAAAACGGTCCGGTATATGTAAAGCAAGGGTATAGGTAAGTATTTCTTTTTAAATAAATAACACTGTGATGTCACTTGTTGTTCTGCGAAATAGTTATTTGTGTATGTAGTAACGGCGACGGAACCCTACACTGCGCATGATCTGACATGCTTTTGCCAGTTTCTTTTCGTATTCGAGAATAATATACCGGAATTTTACTTTAAAAAATTATATAGTATAATTCTGGTGTGCGTTGTTCTTCTCCAAAACGGCTTGACCGATTTTGACTAACTTTTTTTTGTATAAGTTCTTATCACCTTGATGATTCTTAGCTATAGTTGAACATAAGTAATCTTAACTAAACAACAAAAAAATTAAGTACCTATTTACATTAATTTTGAATTCAATGCGACTCCATACCTCTGCTAGTCAAATTCGAAGAAGCAAAGTGAATAGATAAAAAACGATGTAACTCGCAGGGCAACAACCGGGAAAAGTATTTTAATTTTTTCACCATAAGATTGATTATACCATAGATTTTATTTAACATACGTTTTTTCGTTTCTAAGTAGCAGATGTCAGTTATTGACGTGTTCATGTTATGAGACGAATAGTCGTAAGTATAAGATCAAATTTTGAAGATTTTAACTTTATTACTAAGTACCATGGTTGTTATTAGGTTGAACTTAAACTGTTTTAAGACGTTTGTCTCGGTTCGTTAGTGAACAAATGCAACTGACGTATAGATTCAGGCGGACAGAATTCTGGACATCAGAGCCAACTGGTCGGATGTCCAATTTTTACCAAAATCACTTTTTTTTAGAATCATAATAAATTTTTTGTCCTCTTTCAGGCCATCTAACCGTTATATCGCTATCTCTTTTATTAACGAAGTTAGATTTACTAAAAAAGGTCGGATGTCCACAATACCTTAGAAGAAAAATAACGGATGTTTAAATATGACTTTTTGCTTCTAGTAATCTTAATGTATGGCTTTAAAAGTAGGTCTGATGTTCACATAAGACATATTGGTTTTATTTTTTTATTAGAACGGAGCGTCTGATGTTTATATCAGACCTTTTGGTTCGGGGAATCTCCACAATATCCACAACCAAAAGAGTTAGCAATAATTTTTAATGGGCGATGGAAAGAGACAGATAGCACACATACGCCCGACGTTTGCCTAAACCTTACGTATGGCCGAGCGCGGCCGGCCGGCGATTGACATGTATAATCCAGTTTGTGTCTAGACCGCGCATATGAAACGAAATTCAGTGCAAATTAATTAATTGATTAACAATTGCAAGTGCTTTTATTGTTAAAGTGGTACGACATGAATCCACATGTCATCAGGATATTCCAAGTGTTACGAAAGGCAGAAAATAAAAGAAATTAAGGTGTCTAAACTCAAATATTTAATTACCTACCTACAAGTTTTGTTTTGTGCATTCGTTTTTTAACGGTATCCCTTCATTTTTCATAAATTCATTTGCACTAATTTCATTTGCCATAACGGTCACTGGCCATAACCTTCATTTTTCTCTAATATCACATACCATAATTTTTGAATGCCATAATACTCTAATGTCATAATGTTCAACCTCCCTAATATCAGATACCATAATAACCCTTTCAATAATATTTACTTTCTATAATGTTTATAATCCCTAATATTATATGCCATAACACTTAATTTGCCATAATTTCGGAAAAAGCAGACCCAGACTGTATCATTGTGTTTCAGTGGGTATAATGAAGTAGGTACTGGTACAATCTGGATTACGTAAATTCGGGCAAATGAAATTATTGCATATGAAATTCGGTCAAACGATAGAGAACCTTTTAAACAGGATTTTTAGTGTGAAGTATTAGTACCAATTGAAATAAATAGAATGACTTTATTGTTGTTTCCGATGATATATTTTTCAACCAAAAAAAAATGACCTTCACTGTCAGTGCATGTTGATGATATTATAAATTCGAAAAGAAACACACTGGAAAAAGTTGCAAAATTTGATAAGTTGTGTCGTTGAACTCGTTAGCTTAATTACATAGTATTTACAAGCTTTAATGCAACTTGGCCTGTTAGTTAGGTAGTTTGGGATAAATCTTGCAAGTTAAATTTGACCCTCTTCCCGGTTTCCGACTGAGCTGAAATTTACTATACTTGCGTATCTTCGGGAACAATGCAATAATGGTAACACGGAGCTGGTCTGATGATGCAATCAGAAGGTGGCTATAGGAACTAACTCTTGCAATATCCAGTACGCACTTGCACTTGTTAACAAATGAATTAATTCGCACCGAATTTTCACATCCGCGGTCTAGACACAAACTGGTTTATACTTGTCAATCGCCGGCCGGCCGCGCTCTGTCAATCGTAATCGAATCGTCGAGCGTGGTATCCCTTCATTTTTCATAATTTCATTTGCACTAATTTCATTTGCCATAATGATCACTTGCTATAATCTTCATAATGCCATAATACTCCAGTGTCAAAATATTCAACCTCCCTAATATCAGATACCATAATAACACTTTCCATAATATTTACTTTCTATAATGTCCATAATCCCTAATATTATATGCCATAACACTTAATTTGCCATAATTTCGGAAAAAGCAGACCCAGACTGTATCAGTGTGTTTCAGTGGGTATAATGAAGTACTGGTACAATCTGGATTACATACTACTATTGTAATAAGTTACCTATTCTAATCTACCTACCTCCTGTAAGGAAGGCCAGACCCGATTTTTTTTATAGTACTACGCATAATACGCATTCTGAATGTTTTATGGCAAATAATTATTTTTAAAATTTAGCGTTTAAAATTTATAGCATACAATTTTATAACACTTGATAATAGGGAAAATGAAAAGTATGGTATACGTATCGGTATGGCACCTAACAATTATGTCAAGTGAAAATATACCAAATGATCATTATGGCACATGACTCGTTATGACTTATGGCATATAAATTTATGTTATATGAAATTCGGGCAAATGAAGTTATTGCATATGAAATTCGGTCAAACGATAGAGAACCGTCGGGCGTATGTTTGCGTTTTGTCTCTTTCCATAGCCCATTAAAATTTATCGCTATCTCTGTTTGTTGTGGGTAATGTGGAGATTCCCCGAACTAAAAGGTCTGATATAAACATCAGACCCTCTGTGCTAAGAAAAAAATAAAACCAATTAGTATTATAGTGGAGATTCCCCGGACCAAAATGTCTGATGTTCACATAAGATTGAATATGTTTCCATTTCATTTCGAGCCATATAGTCTGATTTAAACATACGTCCTATACTTATTGCGTGTTCACAAATTTTCTTACAACCAAAATATCGGATGTTATAGGTGAAAAACTTAAGAAAGTCACCTGTTGTATGTAGTTGTGTACAGTTTGCAAAAAAACGCATAAACATAATAAATTATGTAAATATTTAATATGAGTTGTACATATTAATAACATACTGTACATTTTTTATCTCAATCACTCGCCATTTCGTCATCCTCATTTTCATCAGTGGACTGTACAGAAACAATGTCACAGTCATTATCTTCCGAGGAAACACTTATAATGAAACTCTCCGATATTGCATCCATTTGTGATTCTTAACATTGATACTTTTGCTCTTCCTTCATTGTATGAAAGCATACATTTTTCCATTCTTCCTGAGTTATTCTACAAATTTTTTCTTTTGCTAAATTTTTAATGGACTCCATATTCATTGAAACGTTTTTTTTGGCCACAAATCCTTTGACTATTCCCCAAATGTTTTCAATTGGATTGAATTGGGGATGATATGGTGGTAAGCGAAGTGCCGTATGTCCGTGTTGACTTAAAATTGTATCAATTTTGTATTCCACGAATCTTTGCTTATTTTTGAGTACAAGATCGTATAGTTGTGTCTTATTATTACATAGTAGGGGAATGGTCAATATTTCGCTGAGAGAGCCAATCCATCATGACTTGCTTTCGCGAGTTCGAATTCGGTGCCGGATTTTGAAGCGAATTATGGTAACATGCATTATCCAAAACGACAACACTATTTGGTTTTAGATTTGGTATTAATTGAGTTTTAATCCATTTGGAATAATTGTCGAAATTCATGTTATCATGATAGTCACCGGTTTTTTTATGGGCTTCATATATTAATAATGCGTTAGGAACGAATCCCTCCATTCCGCCTGCATGGACTATTACGAGACGTTTACCCTTTGAAACTGGCTGCTTCATACCGTTAGTACTTCCATCAGACCATGATTTTTGTGTAGAGTGTGATGTGTCAATGTATGTCTCGTCAGTGAATACGATCGGCCGCCCTTGTGCACGGTATTGGTTAATTTTGCACAGAAAATTTATACGTAAATAGCGAATTTCATGTTTTTCCATCAGGAGTCTCCTGTTGTCTTCAGTTTTCTGCCATTTGAACCCCAATAAAGACACGTGTTTCCTTCATGTAGTAATACTACCTCAATAATCAATATCATCTTTTAGTTTTTCAAGGACCAGTTTTAACGTGGGTGTCTCTTTATTGGTGATATGAAAGTTATAAATTGTTCTCCTTATCACTTCTCGATCAAATTCGTCAACAGTAATGCGTGATTTTCGGTTAGATTTCTTTATGGGTGTTTTAAATTTTTGATTTAAATGCATACTTTCAAATTCTTTTAATGTGTTGAGAACCAGTTTTTTCGGTACACCAGATATTTTAATGACGAATTGTTTTGGTGTTGATAAACAATTTATGTCTTTATCGCAAACCTCTTGGAAATGTTTGTACATATTACACAGAACTCTTTTTGTTTGAACATGCAGTGGTCGTCCACTACCAATTTCAGGAAATGGTGCCATATTAATTTGCCAAGCTGAATTCTAAATCGATGTTTTACAATTTGCAATGTTTATTCATGAACGACGCAAAAACTACAAAGACAATTACTTGATATGGACAACTATTTATATCTTATTGTGACAATAGAATCATAAGTGGACAGGAATAATCAAACTTGAAAGATAAGCAAATAATGAGTTTGCAAACCATACGAAATATTACAAATTTCAAAAATAGAATGTCTATTTGCACATATTACTCACACATACAACAGGTGACTTTCTTAAGTTTTTCACCTATAATATCCGACCACAGCATAGCATATGCCTTGTTAATTTTAGGTCGGATGTCACACCCTTTTGATAATCAAATTTGAATTTCAATGTTATTGATAGCGTAAGAAAGAACTTGTACGTCAGAAAATACTTGCAGTTATATGCTCCTTCAATATTAATTACTAGTTTTCTTTATTTTAATACTGTTAGTCAGTGTCAAACGTTTTAAAGTTACTTTTGCTTGTCCTGAAAAGTGTCAAAAATGCACATCCGACCAGTTGGCTCTGATGTCCAGAATTTAGGTATGATTTTGTATGGGACTGGTTATCTAGTTGAATATTGTTGATCGAAGCCAAGCACCATTGATGTAGTACCGCCCTACCTATCTAGTCTGTGGTGCCGCTATATTGCTATTTTGCAAAACAGTCAAACCAATTAATTTTACTGATTTTTTCTTAATTATTATTTGTTTTAAAGCTACTGCTATAGTAATTAATTAAATATTTTTCGTATTTTTACACATTGAAATTGTTTTTAAAACAGTTCTTGACACGTAAATAAAAGAATGGGAGGTGTCAGTTGTCACGGACATTGTTCATGCGCGTAAACATGGTAATTACAATGCTATAATAATTATTATAGAACTGTTACCATGGCAACGCTCATTATGGAATTGTTTTCACGCTTCGGTTACGCTATATGTATATTTTGAAACCGTTAATGATATCAATAGTAGCAGTTTATAGTACGTGTAGAAAAAAGACTGCTATATGGGTGTTTCCTTTTATGGAGTTGCCTAATAAAATGTAAAGCGAGGTCGAAGTGTGGGAAAAATATGGTAGCTCTTTGTTTTCACTCAGCGCTTTTCCTAGTTATTCAGGAAGGAGATTCTCTTTAACAACTCGCTCCTGTACTCGTCGCACCAAGTATTAACAGGCAAGTTAAAGTTGTTCCTACAAAGCGTAAAAACCTGCTTTACCCGTTGAGTGAAGGCTCTACGCACCGCTGTTGCATCCGTCTCATGGGCCGCGATCCTTAAAGTCTACATTAACCGTGTGTGTAAGTCATGGCAAAGTATAATAAAGGCATTCCGCCATTATGTGTCAAAAACCAGTAATAGGACCTAAAAGTCAATGAGGGACGGATCCTCCAGCTAAGCCGTTACCCTGCTGGGGTAATGTATTATTTACTCAAATAATTATATGATGACTCGAGTGCCTGTGTTAGGATAAATGGGATGTGCACGGACTGGTTTAGCATCGAACGTAGTGTTCGACGGGGCTGTATTAGCGTCTCTTTGGCTGTTCAACCTATTCATAAAGTTGTTTGTCAGATCTGAGAGAGTAATGATTGTAGAATACGGATCGTCTTTAAAACATTCTCCTTGCATCGTCGGCGGACAAATGGTAACTTTGATGAGTGAGGCGTTTTAAAGGAAAAGCATGAAAGTGAATGTTAAAAAGACGAAATTGATGGTGATGGAGAATGTCAAATAATGATTGGAGATGAAAAAGAGGAGCAAGTGGATGAGTTTGTGTATTTAGGTTCTATATTTACGAGAGATGGGAAATGTGATGGGGATATTGAAAGAGCGGGAAATATGATCAATGTGGCGTTACACTTAATCTTGGCAAACAAGATCATATCGAGCAAATCTCGCCTTGCTATTGTTCAAGGAGTATTGAGACCAACATTGATGTATGATAAAGAATCTTGGGTATGGCAGAAGAAGACCGAAAGCAGGGTTAATGCAGTTGAAATGAGAGCTCTGAGAAGTACCTTTGTGTGGAGTTAGGATGATAGATAGAGTAAGAAATAGCGAGATCCGAGAACGATGTGGATTTAAAGAAGATGTATCTAGTGACTAAGATCGAAAAGAGTATGCTAATTGCTAAGTTGGTTTGGTCATTTAGAAAGGATGGATGAAAGATGAGTTACAAAAGAGATATGGTTAGCGAGAGTGAGTGGAGATGTCGGTAGGGACGTCCTAGACGGACGTACGGTGATCAGATTCGTGATGTACTGAATAAGGGCCAAATGAAAAGCACCCGAAACCTACGTACGTGCATAAAGAGATTGATGAATGTAGAGGAAGCGAAAGTTGTATGTTTAGACCGGTGCACCTGGCGTTCCATAGTCTCTGCTTACCCCATTGGGAGACAGGCGTAGGCGTAAGGTATGTAGGTATGTATGTATGTAAGTGTCAGTCAAGGCAGTCAGCAAGACAAATTTCAGTCCCATACGCACATGTATTTCCGTACAATTGCAATTTTGTCATCTTGGAATCATTGGACCACTAATATTTTCTATAACATATCAAACTGGAGACCACGGAAGCACTTAAATGTCGGAGTTCTGGCTGAACATGAGTTGTATTGTGTCGTATATTTTCCATACGTGACGGTCATTTCAGACAATGTCCTGATATTTTCATCAAGAATGGACAAGGAGGAGCAATAAATATAGAAAGAAAGAAAAATATATGTATCTAATAGTATTCACCAAATTAGTATATACCAAAATATTAAAAACAAAAACAAATAAAAAAAATATAGATATAAAACTAGTACAGTTCTACTGTAACTAAGTACATACATTACGTTAAAAAGTCCTCTCAGCCTTGTGGCGCGGCAAATCGTGACACTGATATTCAGAGGGACCCCGATTAAAACTAAAATTAAACAGACAAGTGACACAGAAATACTAGCGACAGCTATATACGAAACACAATGAAAAAAAAACTTAAATACTCACTGACACTAGTCAAAATAATTATTTCTAATTGATATTATAATGGTTGTATGGCATCACTTTAATAATACAATTGTTTCCTGGTAAGATGTAGTAAGTTACTTCCAGATTGCTTTAAAAAGAAAAAATCGTGCATACCATCAGTTTTAATTCCTAAACAATTAATCAACACCTGATTAGTACAGGTGTTATATATATATTTTTAAGTAAACTTATTGTATTAAACAACATTATTTTTATCGGAATTCTTTAGGAGCTCTCAAAGCTCGTAACTAAACTAACGTACATAGGTAGCTACCAAGCGCGACAATGGTACATCATAAATTTGCCGTACCAACGGCTGAGAAACTGCGCCGAAACGAAGGCATAACCTGAGCGTATAAGTTGACTCGGAGATAAGAATGATGCCCTTTAGTGCCGACGACAACCTGCTTCAAGTTGTAGCCGGCACAACCTTATAATAAAAATCATTACGTTTTATTTGTTTAAGCCTTAGTTTTAATTTTCAACATTGGTTTTCCCTTCAGATAGAATAATAACACATGCTAGGTAACGATTTTAAAGTACATTTCCAGTAGCGAGGCGAGACGAGACGAGGCGGCGCTGTGAGAATTGTAATCCTGCAGAGCCATTTCTACCAAAAAATGACGGCAATAGTTATTTATCGCGAGCTCACGCGAGGACGCGCGCGGTTGCGGAAGCAAGTGATGGGGCTTTCGCGCTTTAAAAATAGACTGCAGAGCACTCTGCAATTATTTATATTAAGTTTTTTTAAATAAGTGCAGATTAAATACACCAGCAAACACTGCGAGCCATCGCGAGAATAGTGTTTACGTTGAAGAGTTAAATATTTTTTTAATATTTCACCAAGAAAAAAAATTAGTATCGTCGTCAATCCAAGCCATTTTTACCGACGATCCACGGGGAGGAATCGTTAAATTCTCACCCCGCCTCATCTCGCCTCCCCTCTCCGGCCTAAAAGACTATAATTGCACTATATTTTGACGCTTCTACATATGTATTTACAATTTTGACAATCAAACAAAAACAAAAATATGTTGAAAATAACCGTTACTTGTATGAGGCCCCTTTACTAACCTAAGACCCCGTCCGCGCAGAAAACGGTTATGGCTATTCCCTTGGGAGCTATTAATTTTTCCCGGATATGGACTATAATCTATATCTGTCCCAAATTCCATCCAGGTTCATACGTTTTAGCATGATTGAGCATCAAATATCCAAACTTTCGCATTTAGGTATTATATTAGTATGATTTTTTTTTATTTGTTTGGTAATCCGGCGCTTTAACACTATTTTCCGCAAAAACACATTCCGCCATATATTACGATATAAAATATACCTGTCATCTTCTTTAATATATTTATTTACTAGGCAAAATTACAAATTACAAACTTAATACACTTTAAATATAATACAAAGTAACAAATAAAAATTTAAAATAAAACTTCTTTAATTAGTTTGTTAAACACCGTAAAATAATTTTACGTTTTTTCAGCCATAGTTCGTTTTTTTTTAAACAATTGGCCAGAGATTTCTCAGAACAGACAAACCTGAAAAAATTGACAAGAAGAAATTGACCCAGTGGTTGTACACAACAGGCTCGTAATAATAGAAAATTAAGAAGCGCGACAACAACATAATGGAAACAAAATTTTTACTAACAATTCGGTAAAATTTATTTTATTCAAGTTCGATTTTATGCTTACATGGAACTTGTGCTGTTTAGAAAGTCAAAGTCGAATTCGTGACGCATCCTAATCGCGTAGTTGTCTGAACGGAGCAAATTTTCCGGAGACATTAGGCCAAATCGCACATCTCGAGGGGTGAACAGATAACGCAACGTAAAATATAATGTCAGCCTCAAGTGAGATGCGTGTTTGAAGATAAAACAAAAAAAGTAATTTCGAAGTTGTAAGAATATGTTCCAGAACTGGGTATGTCAGGTCATGCTCAGTGTCTGTCTCCGAAGACCTATCTATTTAGTAACTATTTTTAACCGACTTCAAAAAAAGGAGGAGGTTCTCAATTCGTCTGTATTTTTTTATTTTTTTTAATGTTTGTTATCTCAGAACTTTCGACTGGGTGAAGCGATTTTGAAGATTCTTTTTTTATTTGAAAGCTGGTGCTTTCAGGTTGGTCCCATTTTTTCAAAATGAAGATCTGATGGTGGAATCCATGAGGAATCGACGGAACTCTTCAAAATTTATAGGCACACCTATAGCGATTTTGGTATTTTTCATTGTAACTCGTGTATTTGGTCTTGGAAACCACTATTTGGTGAAGTGGAACTGATGATGAAGACCACAGATGGCCACCGGAACTCCTAAACGGTATATATTTCGAGGGTGGCGACAAGATATTTCGATTAAGATAGTTGAGCGACTATGACGAAGCATATTTAGGTTTAAATATATGACTATGACTTTCCCACGGCGTTGCTTGTGGCGAGATTGAAATGTTCTATTGTTTCTTGAGAAATGGGAGAAAAATGGGAGAATAACAGCATAATTATGATCACTAAAAAGTATAAAATATAAAAAAAGTTTAAAAAAACAAAAACCCGCCTTCAAAAAGCAAAAAATAACTTCTATTTTAACCAAAAGCAGACTTCAGTTGGACTGACCTATTTACCTACCATTTTAAAGAAGTTATTTTTTGCTTTTTGAAGGCGGGTTTTTGTTTTTTTAAACTTTTTGAAGTGATAACTTCTTAACGGTGGGTAAACCATTTCGTTGTAACGCGCGTTACTAGACAGCCTGTCTGGCTTCCCTTTCTCTCACGCATACGGCAGCGGTGGTAAAACTAATTTTTAAATATTTTTTAAAATACAAAACGTTACTGGAATCGGGTGGGATTTGAACCGCCTAATAACATTATTCTTTCTGGAAATAGTTATTTCGAAATTATATTTTTCGTCGTATAGTTCAAGATTTATAATTTTCTTAATTGAATTACATCATGAGTCATCATATTTTACACCCAACGAGCGAGTTACATAATTTCCCTAGTTGGAGAGCACTTAGAGGGCCCTAATGTCTTCGTAAGAAATTTTACAGGCAATTATTAAAACATGACGTTTCCAATTTAGTACAAACCAACAACTTAACGGGCTAAAGTACTCGTATATTTTGCAAGCGATTGAAAGTCTCGTATATCTAGACAATTTTTTATCCAATACTATTTTACTTTCAAGGTAAGTAATATTCAGATTCGTTTTTTTACAAACTTTTAACTTGAACTGTTCGTAGGTATGTAGGAATGTGTGTAAATTGTCCGCTTTAAATCTTGCAAGTCAATTTTGAACTAGTGGAATGTGTCCAGACTCAAACCAAGACGGAAGAGTTGCTTGTTCAATTCAATTTGAATACAATGAACATCGGACTGCTTCAGTCCAAATTGGCAAAACCGGTTTCACATGCTGTAAAAATTGTTTATAGGATTTTGAACAAGTTATCTTTCCTCCTCCCTTTCCTTTTTTCTGAATCATTCATTTGGATGTTTTTTTAGTTTTGTCCAACGGGGCTGCCGTTATCAAGCTTGATCAAAGCCCCTATTTTTTAAGATTGTTAATAAAGAAATAAAATGTTTAACTACGAGTAGTACCCATTGACCCACCGTCCACCAGGGTCCCCTGCTACCAGCCCCTGAGAGATTTATGTGTCAGTCATTGTTATGGCATGTGTGAGGTTAAACATTAATTTTTAATCTAACATTAATAGCTACGCACGATCATTTTTTTTTCATTTATACTAAATAAAAGCAGTTGACTTTTTATACGATCGTTTATAGGAGCCATAATATTTTTTTAGTCAAAAATGTAACATAACCTATTATTACTGCACTCGCCAACCGATGAAACTTTTTTTAAATATTCGAAGAACAAATTTCTTAAAATGCAAGAATTAATAACCTTTTTTGTCGCAATTGACAACAATTCATATGTGCTAAGGTAGTAAAATAAAATAACGTTTGTTGATTTTACACTGCTGATTACAGTAAAAATATTTTTTGATTTTTTTTATGCCGTAGTTTATTTTATATTTAGGAAAAACAGTAAAAATGTTGGATTGTGAATGTTAGGAATACACTTATAGTGCCCTTAGTTCATTTATTTCATTTATTCGGAATTGAAAAAAAATATACAACTGTCATGTCCATTTTTCATCTGTCTGACGAATTACTTGATTCTAACGACACGCTTTCGATTCACGTAATAAAGGGTGAGGCACGAATGTTGCTCCAATAAAGAACCTTATTTTATTTTTTATTTTTGGCATTTTGACATTTGTGGTAATTATAGGTTATAATTTGTTTAATTAAGATTTAATATGGATCGAGTAGACATTCCAACAAGGATATTATTAGTTCAATTGTAGCATGAACTAAAGTCTATAATTTTAGTACAAAGAGCGTATCGTAGAGATACAAATCGCGACCCTCCGAGCCGTTGGACAATTCTAAGACTTGTTGCGTTGTTCAAGAAACATGGTTCGGTCCAGCCCAGAGCCTACCATCGCGAGCCGACTGCCAGGACGGCGAACACTATTGCTATGGTGGCCGCAGCCGTTGAAGTTAATCCCAGTACTTAATCTAGGCAGTTGGCCTTAGACACAGGAGTCAGTCAAAGAACAATTTTAAGAATTTTACACAAGGATTTAAATCTTTTCCCGTATAAAATTCAAATAACAAGCCGTTTAAAGACTGAAGACTTTCCAATTCGTCTAGAATTTTGTCAAAGGATAATGAGGTTCGCGGAAGAGGAACATGACTTCATAAATTGTTTATTCATGTCCGATGAAGCCCACTTCGATTTAAACGGAAATGTAAACAAGCAAAATTGTCGCATATGGGCAGAAGACAATCCCAAAGTCATTCACGAATTGGATTTACACCCAGAACGCGTCACAGTATGGTGTGCAGTTTCTTCGAACTGCATTGTCGGCCCATACTTCTTTGAGGAAAATGGTGCTACAGTTACTGTCACTGGACATCGGTATTTGGAAATGTTGAACAATTTCTTCTTTCCAGCATTACGCAGAAAACGCATACCTCTAAATTCAGTGTGGTTTCAACAAGACGGGGCTTCCAGTCACATTGCAAAATCAGTTATGGAGACCCTGCGTGCAAAATTCGGCCAAAAACTAATTTCGAGGAATGCCCCCAATCGTTGGCCCCCAAGGTCACCGGATCTGACTGTCCCAGATTTCTTTTTGTGGGGATATTGTAAATAAGAAGTTTACAAAAGGAAACCTCTCAACAGAAACGAATTAAAAGCTTCAATTATCCGAAGTATCGAAGCCATACCCCAAGTGACATTACGAGCCGCAATGAATAACGTTCTGCTCCGATGCAGAGCGTGCATTAATGAGCGTGGTGGACACCTAAATCAAATAATTTTTAAAAACTAATGTTAAGCTATATTTCCTTGTTATACTTAATCTGGTTTGTTAAATAAAAATAAATAAATGTATACGAAAACATAATTATTCGATTTTTATTTTGTAGCAAAATTCGTGCCTCACCCTGTACTATTGTTTTGATATACAGCGGCTCTATTCAAGACGATAAAAACAATATCGTATTTGATCTGTTATCGAATTGTCAACGTTTTGATAGCTCTTATTATCTTGACCGTAATGGCGGCTGACGTCATAACAATACCATTACAGCAAAACTACGATATCGTTTATACCGCCTAGAATAGAGGCGCTGATCTAGTGAATAATCCTTTCTCATCGTGAAAACTCGGAACTTACGTCTACTTCCGAATGATGTCGACGTGTCTATGAATGATTTAATTATTAAGTGACATGTTTGTATTAAATAAATAGAGTACTTTAGTTATCAGTGTCAAATGTCAAACCACGAGTTTGAAGTATATCACAACGAGATATTAAAACCACCACGATCAAATATATAGAAATTAGGTGTAGGTAAACAAGAAGAAATATAAATAAATGTGGAAAATAATTTCACAGGCTTGTCGCTCTAAACGTTTCCCAGGTCTTAATGCTTTCGGCATGACTATTAAAAAGAACTGAAAACAAACTTAATCTTAATTAACAAAAAAATACTCCGGTATTAACCACTCTATATCGATTATCACTCTCACGATGCGACGTTCCCCCACGTTGTCTTGATGGGTACTGAGCCAGACTGAAGTAGCATGACAAATACGAGCATTTCCGAGAAAATACGATGTGAAAGGATATTTCACTACATCTGTACGCTATTTAAAATGAAAGTGACTAACGGATTTGTAAAAGCTGATAGCCGCAATCTGCCCAAAGTCGACGAATTTATGTTGTTACAGTTGTTATGGTTGACAAGTGACATGACATGACAGTCATTTCTGTTTCTGTTTAAAGTTCCTTTTTTTTATTTTATTTCATGCTAAGATCACGACATAAGTATTCCTAACTTTGTATATACAGTCTTTTTAATGACTATTTCTTTAATAAATTATGAACGACGAATTTAAGTTAAATAAAGAAAATCCGAAAAACACGGGTAGTCTAATTTTTAACCAGCTATTATTAACGCGAAAAAACAATAATGCTTTTTTTTTAAATGTTTTCAATTTTTGTTGTAATAAACAATGGAAACCACATTTACTTTTCACTTCACTTTATAAACAGTTGAAAAAACAGTTCACGTTTACGTTTTGTGCTGCCGCTGTCTCTCTTCTACTCGGACGCATCGGCCGATGGAGTGGAAGAGAGATAGATGCGTCACAAGCCGAACGCTTAGCCCGATCGTGCCTCTCTATCGTCTGTTCCGCGCTCTTGCTTGCACGCTCGGCTCAGGCGGAACGTGACAATGAGTCACGCTTTTTCGTGCGTGCAGCCAGCGTTCATCGATTTATAAGACGTTATTTATCACGTCAAAAATATTTTTGAAATTTGCAGATTTTGGGTTCGGTCCCGTTAGCCTTACTTGCATTTAGCCTTGGCGAGCAAATCGGCTTAGTAGTACACTGACCAAGTATGCAAAATGACTTGGTTATATAATGCCATGGTTACAAAATTGTCTTAGTTTTAGGAAGACTTACTTTGCAAAACGTCTAGGTCGCAAAATGCACAAGTAGGGAGAATGACTCAATATGGTATAAGGTCTTGATTGTATTAAGGACTATGTAATCAAAATATCTTGTTTGTTTTAATGTCTTAATTACAAAATGAGCAAGTGGATGAAACGTCTTAATTGCTTAACGACTACGTTGTATGAAAAATAAGTATAAGGTGCTTTGGGGTAAATTCGAACAAGGGGTAAAGTCGAAAATCATAAATATATACTAAACTGGGAACAATTTCTACGCTGGCAAAACATTTCAAGACGCCATTTTCCACTTCGGTTGACTTCGCGTCGCTAGGCGATATTCAACCTAACCAAAAGTGGTGGATTCAAAGAAGAAATAAATATAAGATCGTAAGAACACAAATTATATTTTACCCAACAAAACATGACATTCGTATTTAATAAGAGTAAAGAACAAAACATCCTTAACAACTTTAAAACTAAACGTAAGAACCTACATTGGATAACAAAAAAATAATTTCATTCTTAACTATTAAGTTCTTATTCCCATATAAGAGCAAGGTTTCTTAGCTGTGCGATCTTCTGTAAATACTCCAATACGGTGACTTCACCTTGTATATAGTTCCGTAGTTCTACTTTGCTTTTTTTTCAAGAAAGTCATATCACTTTTCTTTCTGTAACCATACGTAAACATATCATTTTTAATTTTAATTTGTTGTAATTTGTTATCTCTTTTCAATGCAAAGAGAAATAGAAATAACGTGGGCTTAGGAGTCATACGCGTATTTAACCGCCGGTGCCAAGCTTCTATGGCGTTATTTGTTGCATGCCGCTGCTCTGCACAAGATATAAATTCTGATATTCTCAACCATTGCCTCTCGAATTATATGCCGGTCCCAAATCTTTCACAGCCAACCATGCTTCTTCGATTCGATCCGCCGGGACAAATGTTAAAATTGACGTAAATTTTGTAACTTTAAGGCCTTCACGCGTGTCTGTAAGTTTATGTTTCTTGGCATTCTTCCATATTTCCCGGTTGTAATGGTAAAAGCAACCGGATAACTGAACCAAAGGGAACACATTTGTAACTGCATTTATCAATCCCAACTCGTAGTCACATTTAAACTTTTGAATCTGTGCTCCGATAACGTCTCGTATAATTGTAAAAAGTGCCGTATAACTTTCTTGGAGTTTATTCGGTAGCAAGCAATATAGTACCGGCATTATGTTTGTACTTCCCTCGTCGCTGTTCTGGTCCACATGAACGGTACAAACTTGTTTAAACGGCTTTGGGACGCGTTCAAAGGTGCCATCTCCAAAAAATAGGTGGCCTTCACGAGCATATTTTTTCATGGTCTTAATGCAAATTTTGCTACAAAATACGAATATTTTTGTGTCATGACCATACTCGGCAACTAAAAATTTTTCTTCTATTAGTGGAGGAATTTTCACGTCTTGTAGAAGCAAGAACTATAACTTTTCTGTTTTTAACCGACTTCAAAAAAGGAGGAGGTTATACGTTTCACTGTATGTTTTTTTTTTTATGTATGTTCACCGATTACTCCGTCAATTGTCGACCGATTTCAAAATATTTTTTGTTTTTTGATAGAATATACTTTCGAGGTGGTTCCATTGTCACCAAATCTGAATCTGATGAAAGGATCCGTGAGGAATTGAGGGAACTCCTCAAATATTGTAGGCAAACATATAGCGATTTTAGTATTTTTAGTAACAAGTCCAGCATTTGCATTCAGAAAGTATCATTTGGTGAAGTGGAACTGATGATGAAGACCACCGATGGCCACTGGAACTCCTTAACGGTACCGATTTCAAGGGTGGCGATAAGATATCTCGATTAAGATAGTTGAGCGACTACAACGAAGAACATTTACTTGTTAACCGACTTCAAAAAAGGAGGTCATTGAAATATGACTATGACTTTCCCGCGGCGTTGCTTGCGGTGCGCTTGAAATAACTTAAAGTTTCATTTCAACTAAGAAGTGGGACTACGTAACAGCGTATTATGATCACTAAAAAGTATAAAATAAAATAAATGTTTTAAAAAACAAAAACCCGCCTTCAAAAACGCAAAAAATAACTATGTTTTACTGATTCAAATGGGCGTACATAAATAGTTTTGTTTAGAAATTTGGCTTGACATTCGATTATGCTTTCTTCATAATTCTTTTTCAATGAGTTCATATTCAGGCAAACGTTTTCTTTTGCTAACTGCAGCAGAATATCACTCGTACATCTTTTATCATTTTTCCTACAGGCGTGTAAACTCTGTCTGATTATTTCGGTATTGTCAGGGCTTAAAGTGACTGAAGCACTGCACACATTCCGCTTAAAACAACGCCAAAAAGTTGTTCCACTTGGGTTTGTATAACATTTGTTGTATCGATAGCCATTGATAATAACAGTTGGTTTACCTTTGTGGCTTTCGATAAATATAAAGCCCTCGTTTCCGTTCATTATTTTTATAGAGAACACGTGAACACACACAAGAAATTCAGATGCATTGAAATTGCTTGTCAGTGTCATGTCAAGTCAATATCTACTTAATTATCAATGTAAGTGGCCTGTAATCGAATTTGAAGTACTATGGAGGTGATAATAAAATAATGTATTGTCATTATACAACCTGGGCGAAATTGCTACTTAGACCTTTTTTATACTTTACGATTTAACTACATAGTCTTTATACTTTAAAGACATTCTACTATATTGGCCAAGAAGATTATCCAGACTTTACCGGAAGGTAAACAGGAGGGAGATAAATGAAATCACTTTTGCAGTTGATTATCAAATCTAATTAGACATTAACAATAATGCTATATATATACTTAAAACTATGCTCACTACTATCTGGTAATCAGTGTGCCGATAACGTATCGGCACGCTCTGCCTACCTAATCTAATTAATGCGCGTGACGTTAAGAAATTAAACATACAACGCTTTGCATGTGGGTTCCGCCACACAGACCATTTACCTATTAAAACATTATGATTTTAAGTCGTTTTACAGCCAAGTCATTCCGTCTATGCTATGCCTTATAGCAATGAGGGCGTTTTACAGACCAAGGCATTTTGCTACCCGGACAAAATACAACTAAGGAGCTCTGCTCGCCGAGGCTAAATGCAAGTAAGGCCAACGGGACCGAAACCCAGATTTTGCCCTTTCATTATGACATACCATTTGCTATAATCAAACCACTTTCATTTTTCAACCCCCCATTCTAGACCCCTTTTCATTTATTTATAAAATTAATTTTATATTTTTTACTAAAAAACAGATGCGGGCAAGCAAGTTGTACAACTAAGTATGTATGCGTGTGGATTGAGTGAGCACCCTTCTGAAAAAAAATACAAAATGCTGTTAATTTAGTAAAAGTTAAAAACAATTGTAAAACTAATCTCTGTATTTGTAAAACCATTAAATAAAAAATCTTTAACATGCGCTCACTCAGTTCTCACAATCTACCAACGAAATCAGTGAATGTATTCATTTAACATATAATATTTATATACTAATATTTAGTAAAACCTATGCTAACTTACCTTTATAATTTGTAGATCACCTAGTAACGTATTTTAGGTTTTACAAATAATTTCTTATGGTCACTCAATCCACACTCTTTCGAAAACCCGATTTCTAATGAAAAAACTGAAGATTTAAACTGCTATATGTGTATAGATAAGTAAAATTCATAATAGGACTTTGTAAAATAAAAAACGAACCGCTAACGTGGCAGATTTTGGATAATACATTTTTGTGAGTGCTCACTCAGTCCACATAAATATTATAAGTAAGTTAAAAATGTAAATATCTTAAG
This sequence comes from Acleris literana, assembly GCA_946894065.1. Lineage (NCBI taxonomy): Eukaryota > Metazoa > Arthropoda > Insecta > Lepidoptera > Tortricidae > Acleris > Acleris literana. The sequence continues at coordinate 49,352,699 of OX335668.1, forward strand.
ATTTGTAGTACCATACTTTTAGTATTTTTTTTTTACTAAATATCCTCCATCTAATATTTTATATTCGTTGTCTGTTTATAAAGACATTCAACTGTAATTTTTCTAATGTAAAACATAAAAAAAAGATAAAAGATATTTATTCAGTAAGTAGGCCGCACGGGCACTTTTACACGTCAAAAATCTACCAGCGCTTCGCAAGAGACCACTGCTGAGAAGAAACGCCGCAAGAAACTCAACAGTCAGTCGTTTTTTAAAAAATACTTATACAATTAATACAGTTACAGAACTCAACCTAGCATTATATAAAGCAATGAATTTAACATTAAAATATATATATCATGAGTAGTTGAGCAGGAAAATGTGTCAAAACTCAGTATGTTCAGATGAACTCATAAATAGAAATAATAATAATAATTAAATATATATATATATATATATATATACATATACTTACCCATGACGGTGCAAAACAACCACATAGTTTTGATACATTCTCCTACAGAAACCGTTTCCCCTAGACAATAATTATACCTACAATGTTTACATATTTTTCTGACTAAGCTATTACTAAGTTATTTAGGTGTTTAATTTAGGCCAAGCATTTTTATCTGTTAGATAGTCCTCGACCCTATAATAAGCTTTCGACATCAACGACTTTTTCAAGTAATTTTTAAGTGCTGGAAATGATAACTTTAAAACTTCGTCAGGTAATTTATTATAGAAATGAATGCATTGACCAACAAATGATTTATATACCTTACGGACACGAAATTTTTTAATAGCAATTTTATTTTTATTTCTTGTATTCAAATTATGTATATCACAATTCTTAACAAAAGATTCTTGATTTTTAATGATATAAATAATATTCTCATAAATAAATTGTGACGCTACTGTCAAAATACTAATTTCTTTAAATAGTAATCTTAAGGAATCACGGGAGTTTAGGTTATATATGGAATGAATGGCTCTTTTTTGTAACACGAATATAGTCTGTATGTCAGCAGCTTTTCCCCAAACCAGAATACCGTACGACATAACACTATGAAAATAACTATAATAAATTAAGCGAGCTGTCTCAACATTGGTAAGTTGCCTGATTTATCTAACAGCATAAGCTGCCGAACTTAATTTACCTGCTAGTACTGCTATATAGGGACTCCATTGCAAGTTTTTGTCTATAGTTATCCCTAAGAAAAGCGCCTTGTCCACCATCTCCAAACACTAAAAATAAATATATCAATTAGGTTGACCTGACTTCTATATTTTCCGCCACAATTTTTTTCTTAATTTTCTTTTTTTAATTTTCAACATGTGACGTTGAACTATGGTCACGTCCTTAATGCCTAGTTATAAATATTTGCATTAATTGTTTTTTTTACAAAAATGTATGCCCGTACTAGTCACAAAATTGCATTTAGACAGTTATTATTATATATTATACTATAGGTACACTTGTCGCAATACTAACAATTAAATGAAGATTAATCTCATAAAAATATATCAATTTAATTAATGTGTGGCTGTATCGGTTCATTTCCTTAGCCTTAAAAGAAGAAATTTCTTTATTTTGGATATGACCATAATATAGAAGTGTGGTCAACCTAATTGATATATTTACATTAGAAAAAATACAATTGAATGTCTTTATAAATAGACAACGAAAATAAAATATTAGATGGTGGATATTTAGTAAAAAAATTAAAAAAAAACAAAGTTTGCTTTTGGTTAAAATATTGTAGGACGCCGACTTCAGTTTGTCTGACCTACCATTTTAAAGAAGTTATTTTTTGCTTTTTGAAGGCGGGTTTTTGTTTTATTTTTTTACTTTTTTTTTAATACTTTTTAGTGATCATAATTATGCTGTTAATCTCCCTATTCTCATTTAATAAGAAACTATAGAACATTCCAACGCCGTGGGAAAGTTATAGTCATATATTTAAATCTAAATATGCTTCGTCATAGTCGCTCAACTATCTCAATCGAAATATCTTGTCGCCACCCGTAAAATATATAACGTTTAGGAGTTCCGGTGGCCATCTGGGGTCTTCATCATCAGTTCCACTTCACCAAGTAGTGCTTTCCAAGAGCAAATACATGAGTTACAATGAAAAATATAAAAATCGCTATAGGTGTGCCTATAAATTTTGAAGAGTTCCGTCGATTCCTTATGGATTCCATCATTAGATCTTCATTTTGTTAAAAATGGGACCAATCGGGAAGCACCAACTTTAAAATAAATAAAAAAACATCAAAATCGGTTCGCCCAGTCACAAGTTCTGAGGTAACAAACATTAAAAAAAACAGACGGATTGAGAACCTCCTCCTTTTTTTGAAGTCGGTTAAAAAATTACTAAAAGTTGAACTAATTTATAGTTTCTGTGTTACTAAAAATCTTAAGATATTTACATTTTTTAACTTACTTATAATATGTGGACTGAGTGAGCACTCACAAAAATGTATTATCCAAAAACCTGCCACGTTAGTAGTTCGTTTTGTATTTTACAAAGTCCTATATAAATTTTACTTATCTATTCACATAATATAGCAGTTTAAATCTTCAGTTTTTTCATCATAAATCGGGTTTTGGAAAGTGTGTGGATTGAGTGAGCATAAGAAATTATTTGTAAAACCTAAAATACGTTACTACGTGATCTACAAATTATAAAGGCAAGTTAGCTTTGGTTTGGGCATATTATACGTTTAATGAATACATTCACTGATTTCGTTGGTACATTCTGAGAACTGAGTGAGCGCATGTTAAAGTTTTTTATATTTTTATTTATGGTTTTTCCCTGTACAAATACAGGGATTAGTTTTACAATTGTTTTAGAACTTTTACTAAATGAACCAGCATTTTGTATTGTTTTTCAGAAGGGCGCTCACTCAATCCACACCCACACACTAAGTATACCAAATTTCAAGTTGATACAGTTTGTAGTTGCTGAGAAAATCTGCTGTGACATAGAGATAGACAGACAGACAACGAAGTCTCACCATAAGGGTTCCTTTTTTACCATTTTGGCACGGAAACCTAAAAACAAGAAGTTTAACATCAATTTTACATTAAGTGACTACATATTATATGTTCTTTCACTGTGCCCTTCGTAAAACGATTAATTAGAAACACTACAATGGATAAAAAACGCGCACCGAGGGTTCTTATTTAAGATAATATGCTTGGTGAACCGCAAAAGAAAATACTCATTTTGTTATGAACTTTATTGTCTATAGAATAAGGTCTATTTTGACTAGCCTAATTTTTTTTTCAGATTTTTCGTTTAATAAACTTTGGAGATAAGGGAGGGAGGGAGGGAGGAACAGTATTTTTTTGTACATTTTCGGCTATAAATCAAAAAGTACGTCACCGAAAATTAAAAACCAAAATAGTTTGTAAATGTGACAGCCCTTTTATATGACAACCCATTTGTTAATAATTTTCATTTTTCAACCCCCCATTCTAGACCCCTTGCCAATTATTTATAAAATTTATATTCTTGTTTTTTTTATTATAAAAATATACAGGCAAGCAAATTTTACAACTATGCCAAAGTTCAAGTTGATAGCATTTGCAGTTGCTGAGAAAAACTGATGTGACATACAGACAGACAGACAGACAACGAAGTCTCACCATAAGGGTTTCTTTTTTACCATTTCGGTACGGAACCATGAAAATAGACTGTCTAAACCTTTTATTGAATGATCCATTATACTCCGTCGATGAATATATGGAACGTAAATTGCAATTATTATTGTTTTTTGACATTTATTCCTTTTTGTATATTGACATCGAAAACTGAATATTTAGTACAGTGCGATTTCGATAGCTCTTAGAAGTTGCTTAGGGTTTGTACTTGTCTCTCACTCGCTCTCATACTATGTTATTAAGAGTAAGTGAGAGAGAAGCACAAACCCCAAAACATCTATGTGATCACAGACTGTAGTTGTTTATTAATGTTTTTTAGGGTTCCGTACCCAAAGGGTAAAAACGGGACCCTATTACTAAGACTCCACTGTCCGTCTGTTTGTCTGTCTGTCACCAGGCTGTATCTCATGAACCGTGATAGCTAGACAGTTGAAATATTCACAGATGATGTATTTCTGTTGCCGCTATTACAACAAATACTAAAAGCAGAATATAATAAATATTTAAGCGGGGTTCCCATACCAAAAACGTGATGTATTTGCCGTTTTTTTGCTCGATAACGGTACGGAACCCTTCGTCCGCGAGTCCGACCGGTCGCGGCTGCTTGGCCGGTTTTTTTAATTATTTGAATGTGAATTTTGTATTTTTTTTTAAAGTAAGATTTTTTTAAATGTCTTACTTGGTAAGCTATCCTAGTAAATTCCGATATTTAAAAAAATGCTTCCCAAATTCAGTCGTTTTTAGGTTTACTGAATAATTATAGAAGTTTTATTCCTAACGCGTCGGCAATTAGCCCTATATTAGGGGTAAAATGGCAGTGGACTGAGGAGAAAGAAAAAGCTTTTATGCAAATTAAGAAATGCTTAGCTTTGGGTTAGGTTTTAGCGCATTTTAATCAGAACGCAAAAAATATCGTTACGGTTGCGCTTCTCCAGATGGCCTGGCGGCCATTTTGTCTCAAGAGGAGGACGACCGCGAGCGGCCCGTAGCGTTCGCTTCCCGCGCGGTCTCGTCCGCCAAAAAGAGGTACTCCCAGATATACAAAAGGAAGCTACGGCTATTATTATTTGGAGTAAAGCGTTTCCACCAATATTTGTATGGTCGAGCGGATCTTTTCACGCTACCTACGGACCATAAGCCGCTGACAACTATATTCGGAAGTAATCACGGCGTACCGGAAGTGACCGCGAATAGACTGCAACGTTATGCCTTATTCTTGAGCGCGTATAATTACAACATTGATAACGATACCAGCGCGGCTAATAGTGCGGATTACTTTTACTATACTTTACCGGGGGGAGGGAGCGCGTGGGGAGCGAGAGCTAGATGAGACGGCTGCGTACGTAAATTTTGTGGTAGAAGGTACGCTGCCCGTCACTGAGGCCCGCCTGCGTGCCGCCACCGCCGCCGACCCGCTGTTGCAGGTCGTAGCGCGACATGTCATGGACGGTTGGCCTAAAAAAGTGTCTAACGCAGAAATAAAACCGTATTTCTTATGTCGAAACCAGCTAGCGTTAGAATCGGGAATCTTATTAAGAGGGCACAAGGTCGTAATTCCCTCCACCTTAAGGGACGAAATTGTATTGGAGCTGCATAGTTCGCACTTCGGAATTGTGATAAAAAAACAAAAAACCGCCTTCAAAAAGCAAAAAATAACTTCTTTAAAATGGTAGGTAAATAGGTCAGTCCAACTGAAGTCTGCTTTTGGTTAAAATATTGTTGGACGCCGACTTCAGTTGGACTGACCTATTTACCTACCATTTTAAAGAAGTTATTTTTTGCTTTTTGAAGGCGGTTTTTTGTTTTTTTAAACATTTATTTTATTTTATACTTTTTAGTGATCCTATTTATGCTGTTACGTAGCTCCACTTCTAAATATTAATAAGAAACTATAGAACATTTCAAGCTCGACGCAGACAACGCCGCGGGAATGTCATAGTCATATTTAAACCTAAATGTGCTTCGTCATACTCGCTCAACTTCCTTTATCGAAATATCTTATCGCCACCCTTGAAATAGGTACCGTTAAGGAGTTCCGGTGGCCATCTGTGGTCTTCATCATCAGTTCCACTTCACCATATAGTACTTTTCAAAAGCAAATGCATGAGTTACAGTGAAAAATACCAAAATCGCTATAGGTGTGCGCCAATAATATTTGAGGAGTTCTCTTGATTTCTCCATGATCCCATCATCAGATCCTGACGTGGTGACAATGGGACCAACTAGAAAGTATACCCAGTCGAACATCGAAAAAATTTTTCAAATCGGTCCAGTGGTCTTCGAGTAACCGGGGAACATACATAAAAAAAAAAAAAAAAAAAATATCCCGACGAATTGAGAACCTCCTCCTTTTTTTGAAGTCGGTTAAAAATGAAGGCAGAGGCGCGCTCACGCGTGTCGTTCCCGGGCATCGACGCAGCGCTGGAGCGAGCGGCTGGCTTTTATACAATACATATAGATTTTTATAGGGCCAGTAAATCAAAAAATGTATTTAGTTATAGTAGATGCTTACTCAAAATGGGTGAATGCGAAACAATGAACACTAATACTACGTCTAAAGCAGTAATTACCAAACCGTATAGTTTTATGTCACGTTTTGGTATTACTAACATCATAGTCAACGACAATGGAAACTCATTCGCATCGCAAGAATTGGGTTATCCCAAAAAAAAATAGCCGTAGTTCTTTTTTTTTCGATAAAATAGACTAATTGAAGACACTAATTTCACGGTTTTAGCATTTAAATCAATATATTAATATATTTTAATTTTTAAAGAAAATGGCTTTATGACGTCACTACAACTTGGTTTCTTTGAGACATGCTTTAAAACTATTGAATTCGTTTGAGAGTACGCGTTTCTGTCAGATCACGTAAAATGTCAATGTCAAGTCGTGTAGGGGTTCTTGTCTAGTCCCCATGTTGTCATTTTGAAAACATCTGTCTATTTTTTTTTTTGTAAATTACTTTATCGTTGATTTTGGTTTGCAAATCCAGGGCAACTTTGTGAAGTAACCTCCAACACTGACGAAGAATATGCATCAAATAAAATAACAGTGAAAAGTTGATTCTGAATGAGCAAGCGGTCAAAAACACTCCAAGCCATTGAAGTGGATGCCCGCCATCTTCAATGGTGTGCCGACTGGGACTGGAAGACGCCGACGACCACGACGATTCACCGTACAATTGCTTATATAATATATATAATATTATATAATATTATAAGTCATGTAAATTCCCTCGGCCGTTTGTTGAGTTTGTCAATTTCACCCACAGACTAGCCTGCGGGCGGAGGTTCCAAAACGGACTTGTATTTTAATCATTCCATTTTTTAAAGATCTTACATTGTCATGTTTATATACAGTTAAAAATTGGCTTAATTTTAATAAGCGTTAAAATAAAACAGAAATAAATAAGACAAAATTCGATATACATTATTATTTTATATATTACTGCATTTCGGACTCATATTATATGCAGTACTATGGTTGATCACAGATTAGACACAACTTACCAATGAAGATCGTGACGTCACTACATAACAGGTCAAATAATGTCAAATGATAAATTAGAAATAACTATTTAATAGAAATAACTATAAAATTATGGGATAACCCAATTAGCCAATTTTGTTTATTAAACGGAATCACTCATTTGTTTTCACCGGCTTACAGTCCGGCCAGCAATGGCCAAGCCGAAAGCTTCGTAAAAATAGTTAATAACGGGTAAAAAAAAATTTACAACGATACAGTAAAATCGATACCATCGAAAGCCGGTTATGTAAGTATTTGTTTGTTTACCGGAACTGTATAAACAATACCACTGATCGATCGCCCGCGGAGCTAGTGCTCGGTCGTAGGCTTCGCTGTCGGTTAGACTTGGTCCCCGCCGCGGTGCCGCCCGCGTCCTCGGAGCTGGCAGTTCTGGACCAGCGTACACAGTGCTCGCAGGTCAAGCATTACGGTGGTGAATACAGAGCGAACTTTACTCAAGGCGATAGTGTCTGGGTGAGACAATTCGCAAACTTTTTTTATTTATTATTATTAATTGTTTCACAAACCGAATATTAAACTTAAAAAGGATTAGAACAGTCTAACAACAATAGAACTTTTGTGTACATTTTAAAATAGTGAACACTTAAGTGATAATGATAGTAAATAATAAACTTTATTGGAGCAAAGGTGTTGTAGTGAACAGAGTGGGTTATGTACTAATGTACGAAGTTTATTTAACGGAAATGAAGCAAAGTGTTATGCGCCATCAAAAGCAACTGCTTCCATACAGAGGAGATGACAGTGTAGAAATCAGGGGGATGGATGAGCGCAAGGTGGAAACATTGAGCGACTACGATCCATGGCCGATAACTACGCCGCAAGAGCCGCAGGGACCCTTCCCGTAACCGGACCAACCCGCAGCGACCAGTCCGGTTTGTACTCCACCGCGACACGAGTCAGGCGAGTCATCGCGCAGCTCGGCGCTGCCCGCAGAAACGCAGGACGGCGGCACCCGCCGCGCGGCGAGAGCGCAGACGACATGGCGTTCGCGACGCCCACCAGCTCGCCCGGCGCCGCAGCTGACAACGCCAACCCTCTCACGCCACAAGAAGACATAACCATAACACATAACCGGGTCTAGTAGCTCTAGATCTCGCTCGATCACCGAAATTCCGCTGAAATAGACCTTAAGTATATTATAAGCAGTTTTTCTAAAATGGGTTAATGGGGGAAGATGTTATATACAGTGGTGGTCACTTTTCAATTTTGACCACCATTAAAAAACTTCTAAACTAATTTAATATTTGGTTAAACTCATCGTTCATTAATGAAGTAAGGTTTAAATGTATGTACAATTCATCTCTGTTGAAAACGGATCTTTCATTTTATAAGGATTTGAAAAAATAAATACCTAAGCACGGGTCAGCACTAAGTTTTTAAATCCCTATAAAATATAAGGTTCGTTTTTAACAGTAGTTCATTGTACATAATGTAGCATTACCGCTACAAATCGCGTTGGTTCGCGTTATTTATTGTTTATTTATTTCGCCTTTTTCGTTTCTCAGCCTTTTTGGTATTGCGGACTTGTTCATTGACCGGTTAGAGTTTGTAATTTCTACTGACAGTTTTGAATTTTGAATTCGTTTTTGTTAGATCCGTTCCTTGTTATGGGAATGTCATTCATTCTCGTACTCTTGCCTTGATACACCAGAAAAATTGGATAATCTCTAGTCATCCCAAGTTTCTCTATAACTGAAGCCAGCTTCGAGTGCCGCGTCCGGTCGTAAGGTTACGTGAAGACCTTAGCTATTACGCCGTAGTCTCAATTGTGGGCCGAACGTTTTAGTGCTGTTGTCTTCTGTGTGTCCGGATAGCGGGTGAGTTGGTTTTTGTTGCCGAACAAGTCTTCACAGCCCTCCATCCTAAGGAAGCCTTTCTTCCGTCCTTTTCGTTCAATTTTGTGAGTAAAGGTGTCCTTTGCAGCACCTCCGCTTACCCCATATCTTCCGACTCATCGCCCCGACTGAAGATTTGGACGACTGGATTCAGCGTGTGGTTCGCCATCGAGTTCGCTGGCAACGGGTTGACGTCTGCGGCAGCGCCCGCAGGTTTTTCCCGTTGCAACAGTTGCGACGAACGCTGCGTGGTTACATCTTCACACGGCGGCAAGCGACGACGGATGTTCACAGGACAGTTACTATTTCGTTGATTTTTATTTTTTAAATTCTAATCCGAGTCCGCGAACTCACCCCTAACCTACCTAAGGTTATTCATTCGGTTTCATTTTGGCAATAAATGTTATTAGATCCCTAGACCTTTTTTACCGATCAAAACCATAATTGTTATCCCTGTTTCATAATACTTCGAACATATCAGTTTTAATCATGAAGTGCTTCTTGCATTTTAACAGATACATGTTGTTTTAGTTCAAATCAGAATTATCTATAAATTGAATACAAGTTTTGGCCTGACCGTGTTCTAAGGTGGTCTTTCACCCTTTATTAGGCAATGTGTTTTAAACTAGTAAGACTTTATTAATGTGACAGTCCGCAGACCGTTTCGTGTTAAATTGTTTTGATACTAAAGCTAAGTTCCGTATCAGCCTAGTGATCTTGTTTTTATAGTTACATTGTAAGTAGTTTGTTTTAATTTTATCATTGTGTGTTCTCCTTATTATATAACCTTGTTGAATTTCGTTCGGTTTTATTTTACTTATACAGGTCCAAATTTACGTGCTGATGGTTTTATCACAACCATCCCGTGTAGTGTTCCGTTTCATTTATTTTTATGGAGCGCTACAATAAATTTAAACCTTAATTAATGATTTAAAGTAAATTGTATTTAGCAATAAAATTGGTCAAGAACGGGTAAGTAATACAAGATATAACAACTGATAATATAACACTCACAATATATACGCTCACTTTGTATAAACATGTTTAGTATAACGTTCACTGGATATAATGAACGAAAGATATAATTTCAAAATATCTATTTCCATAAAGTATAACGTTATTAATATATAATAACAATTACTATAACTATTAAAACGCATAAGGTTCATGACACCTAAGATTTAAAACATATATAAATCAATTAATCTAACATCAAAAAACATAATGCACGTATAATATAAACGCCTATAGAACGATTTTAATACTTACTTTACTGGCAGCAGTTTTCTGGATTTTCTGGGCAGAAAAAAATTAACCTCGAAGACCATAGCGGGAGCAGACCTCCCGCCTTGGCCTTCTAACCTAACCTAACCGAGTCGGTTCTTCCCTGATTCGTCTTGCTCGTGGCATTTTCTGGGTAGTTAAAACAAATTACAAGCAAGACTTTTCTGGTACAGTCGAGTTCATAGATATGTGTACACTTTATTACCTTGTCTATTTATTGAATGTCGTGTTTAAACTGCCATAAGTATATGAATTGTCATAGCTATTAAAATGACAGGGTACTAAAGTTTACACATATTTATGAACTCGACTCTACCCGCTCCTTTCAGTACCTACCTATTGAGTATAGCATACGATAATAGAGCATAGAAAAAAACATTATATACATTGAATATTAAGTTAATTGACCGTTATTCCTTATAAAAATATTAATTTTGTTATTATAGCTAACGTTTATTATATCTTTTAAACGTTATTAACATGAAATTATAGATTTTGTAGTTATACAGGGCGTCCCACGGCTATGCCACATGGAAGGAAAGTACCTTAAATATTGTAGATGGAACATTTTACTGACGGAAGACATTATTCGAATTTAAAAAATAATTTAAATTGCATTCATAGATATTTAAATAATTACATGGTTGAACCGGGAATCGAACCCGTTACACGAGAATAATAATTACCCTGTAGCTTTACCATACTGATCGAAAGGCTTCATCATAAGGATTATTTTTTGCTAAATAACATAGTGTCAGAAATAAAAGGAAGACCATGAATTTTAACATTTTTAATACAAAATTAATCAATTTATCAAATGCTCAAAATGAGTCCCTTCCTGCTGAATACAAAGTCGCACTCTTTTGATTATTTCGCTCCCTGTCGATTTTTTGATCTTGTTGCGGTGGATATTTAGAATAAATAATACGTCTAAGTTCTGTTTGTAGCTCGTGGACACTTTCATACTGGTAATTAGTAATAGGTACTTATGATAATGTCAGTTGTATGTCCTTACGGCAATGTCAGCTTTTCATTTTTCTGTTCAAAATTTCACATCAAATGTTAAAATTCATGGTCTTCCTTTTATTTTTGACACTATGTTATTTAGCAAAAAATAATCCTTATGATGAAGCCTTTCGATCGGTATGATAAAGCTACAGGGTAATTATTTTTCTCGTGTAACGGGTTCGATTCCCGGTTCAACCATGTAATTATTTAAATATCTATGAATGCAGTTTAAATTGTTTTTTAAATTCAAATAATGTCTTCTTTCAGTAAAATGTTCCATCTACAATATTTAAGGTACTTTCCTTCCATGTGGCATAGCCGTGGGACGCCCTGTATATAATAGTTAAAGAGGTCCAATTCTAAAAATGCTCTTTTTTTTAGGCTAAAATTAAGGTTGATGATTGGCTATTGACCTTGGATTACGCAGAAACGGAAAAAAACTAGTAAATTATTAAATAATTTGTCCTTTCCCTTCTTTTCCCTTCTCTTTCTCTCGTATTTTTGATTTTTGATTTCCCTCGTATTTCCTTGTAAACGTTATCACATATACACGCACACACTCTTTCATATATCGTACGTTACTAAGAAAAGTGGCATTCAAAAAAATCAGATTTTGGTTTTATTGCATACATAAATGGCCTACAAACTAACCAAAGTATTTGGTGTAAAGTGGCGCTTTGCTGTTTTTTGCCTGTCGAGGTAGATATAGGTCAAGTAACTTTTCTACTACACGGGTTCCCTCCATCTTTTTTTATGGAATGGTGTCCCATTCACATTTGCAGCGGTAGACGTATGTACGGTTATGTGAAAAGTGACATATTTTGCAATAACCTACAAATTAAATGTGAACAGCGTATTTATATGAAGTGAAAAATAGCATTTTATATTATATGGCACTGTTGTTGAATAGTTAAGATCAACCTAGCGGCGTATTACAATACTCAAAAATGTCATTTTTTGATTTGAGGCTAGAAAGTTGCTGTAGTATTTGGTTCGATAGTGACACTTTTCGGATATCGTCATTTTTCTTTATTGTGTGTGTGTAGTGTTTTATTTTTATTTTTAATAAAATATGTGAAATAGTGCACTTTACATTCTTCATTGAAAATCTATTAAATCAAACCAAGGAAGAAAATATTTGTCCGGCTGACGTAAGCAGGGTTGCTAGATGTGATTGGAGGAAAAAAGCTTTATATCGGCCTAAGTGGCGTGCATAGGAAATGCCTATTTCTAACATCTTTACATTTCCATAGGGAGTAACATCCCCATTAAGGACAATTTCAAGCTTTTTATCAATAATAAAACATATTTTCACCATGATTCGATTTTATTTTGAGATAAATCATTGTATTGATTTAGAAATATATAGAATAGTGAAATTTTGTAGCAAAATAAGGCTTTATCATGAATTTTCCCATTAAAGTTTAAAACCAAATTGTAGACAAAAAAACGCTTAAAGAAATGATATATAAAACTTGTATAGGTACTTACTTATTCGACACTTTTTTATATATTTAAATTAAATGTACACAAAACGTTAAACGCTTGCCCTGTAAAATTTGGTCATTTTGAATAACGTCACTTTTCTTTTTAGCGCACGATAATTATGCTAAATAACATATAGGTCCACTCAGTGATTTTTAATTTTATTTCATTTTTCACTACGATATGGTAAATTGGGAATGGGTGTAACACGTCCTAGCGTTATGTTTACTCGTTGTTTCTGGCCCTTACGATACAGGTGTAACCTAGAGTGGGGACCGCTGTTAATCTGAGCATAGAAAACGATTACATGTACTACTTTTAACTGATGCACCACTGTATTATTTTATTATACAGTTTTGTTGGCTAAATAAATAAATTTTGTTTCTTTTGAATTTTTAACTGACGGGGCCCTTAGATGGTAAACGCAGGACAAATTCTACAGAATTCATTTCCAACGTGACATGATCGGCCAATGGGTTCAACCGTGTTGCTGACTCAGTTCGAGGTCTGTATGACGATGTGAACGAGTTGATTTGTAGCGTAAAATCGGTATTTTAAAACCCCCATCACGAACAAATAAGTTAAAATAGCTATACCCTAATATACCACAACCTGCCCGTTCAGTTATAACCAGATGGAATACGTGGATTGATTATTTCGAAGAAATCAAAAACGTCCTTCATAATCTCGATGACCAGAATACCGCAAAAGTAAGACGGGCTTAAATAGCAATTGAGAAACCTCACCTGAAAAAACATTTAAAATTCATAACTGAAAGATGCACAGTTTTAGTAAAAGCTACGAAGCAAATGAAGAGCTCTGCATTGACATTGAGTGATTAAGTGATTACTACTTACGAGTAGTCAAAACTGTGACATCTAAATTATTAAGGATTAGTTTGTATAATTATTGCATTATGCCCTTGATCTACTGAAGGTACGATATATATTGATGGATGAATTCACATTACCTAATCCATAGCAAAACTTAAATTATAAATCTCAAATATAAAGCGCTGGTCATAGGTGGTATTGAGCTTACACCCTTGTTTTTCCAATCGATTATTGTTTTTTATTTATTTATATCCACTAAAATACTCTCGTTCCTGCAGTTCTTTATTAGTTTTATAAAGTTACAATTTTGTGATTCACCCGTCTCCTTTCTCGCTTGAAACTAGTTGAAACTAACACCCTACACCCGTGTGGACCAAAGGGCGCGCCTTACTAATAACGGCGTAATTATAACAATTCTCATCCGATCGAGTTCCGGTTTCTTTTATTAAATAGCTGATAAATTTTTGTTATGTTTGCTATAAATCATTTTAGTATATAGAGTATACTTCCGAGGCTGTAAACAAAAATAGTGAGTTTTTATAGTTTAAAATTTTATATAATTTAAAATATTTCCGTAACTGCACTACTCAGCTGATAGTGTTTATTATAGCATTATAGGAAATTTAATTCCATTCATTTTATACCCCACACATGTATATAGGATTCATAGAATCAGAATTATTTGCAATTTTCAAAATAAAGCGGCCGCCATTTCGATGACGTCATATCTCCGGATCCAGGTACTTTTCAGGTGGGTTCCCGACGGTTTTTAATAAAGAATAATATGTTTAACAACATACTAAAATTTGGTGCTGGTATCACAAAGTGAACTATCCTGGCCTTTTTTGACCCTAACAGAACACACTATTGGGTTGCCGAGACAAATCCAACGACACCTGGTATTATATGATGGGGGGTGGGGTAATTGGTTTGAATCAACCTCCTCGTGGTCCACCCTGGGCAACGTCTTCCCAAGAGCAACCTGCACAAAGCAAACTGCATTGAAGACGGCTAATCGATTCTAACCTACATCGGCCCGCTGGATCTGCTCCTTCAGAGACTCCCAGCGTATCCTGCGATTAAATTAAATTAAATTAAATTACCTACCCCTCTGGGAAACAGGCGTGATTTAATGTATGTATGTAAATTAAATTAAAGTAATGCAAGCAAACGGACCTTCTAAGGACCATCTGACGAGGACTGTCGGACCTTCTGTCCGCATTCTCCAATTAAACATTGAGGGTTCTTCAAGACCAAAATGTGACTACTTGGCCAGACTGGCAAGCGACAATGACATCGATGTGATAGTTCTCCAAGAACATCACATCGATAATATTAGTAAGCTGGATCACTGGGCGTCCATACCCGGATTTAATCTTTTGGCATATATACTGTCGCCCATTTATGGGTCGGCAGTATATTCAAAATGGACTCTAGTTGACTTCTCAGTTATTGATATTAGTAATACTGATAATTTAGAAGTAATTACGTTTAAAATTTCTAATATAACCATAGTCTCAGTCTATAAGCCTCCTAATAATGTGTTCCCGAGCCCTGCCCTACACACACAACCTCATCCTTGTGTGTACGTCGGCGACTTCAACAGCCACCACTCCTGGGGCTACGCATCCAGCGACGCTGGCGGCATCTCTCTGGCGGATTGGGGGGAGCGGGTCAGACTCCAACTCATGTTTGATCCGAAAGACAAAGGATCCTTCGACTCCGCGCGGTGGCAGCGCGACTCAAACCCAGATCTTTGTTTCGTGTCGACCGACCAGCGAGGACACCCCACAGGGTGCAGGCACACCTGCATCTCGCAGAATCTTAGGTAACTTTCCGAGAAGCCAGCACCGTCCAGCATGCATCACGATCGGCCTTGAGGTCCCTATGGTGAAGTCAGTACTCACAACTACGGTCGCTTCTGCCGGGTACTGCTCAGTGCCGCCAATCGCCACGTTCCTAGGGGATGCCGCAAGGAGTACACCCCAGGATGGAGTGCTGACGTGGAGGAAGCGTACCAGGAGTACCTAAGCACAAAGGAGCCGGAAGCGGGCCACGACATCCTGAACGCACTGGATGAGTCCCGACGTCGGAAATGGGTCGAAAACGTGGAGCGCCTCGATTTCGCGCACTCCAGTAGAAGAAGCTGGACTCTACTCCGCAAATTGGGAGGTGCTGCGGCGACTGCGAGAGTGGAGAACTCGGTGCAGCCGGAAGAAATCGCCAAGCGCCTAGAGCAACTCACAAAAAGTGGTTCTCTGGACAGGGGGTTTGCCAAATCGATCCGCAAGCGTAACACTGAAAGGGTTGGGAAACTCGCGCTGCATGAAACCCTTGGTTCCCCTTTCACTATCCTCGATCTAAAGGCCGCCCTACGTTCGACCAAGAGCGGCAAGGCAGCAGGCATGGACGACATATACCCTGAATTTCTGGCCCACCTTGGGAAACGAGCTAAGAGATGGCTAATAAGCTTCTTTAATAACATCCTCGAGTCCGGTATCCTACCTCCGATCCTATTGAGGGCTAAAGTTATAGCCATCTTAAAGCCGTGGAAACCTGCTGACGATCCTGCGATCTAAAGACCCATCTCACTGCTGAGCGTCACGTACAAACTGTTAGAGCGCTTGCTGTATAACCGAATGTATCCAATTGTCAACCCCCACATGCCCGCGGAACAGGCTGGTTTCAGGGCGAATCGATGTTGTGCGGACCAGGTGCTGGCACTAACATCGTATATCGAAGCCGGCTTCCAGAATGGTCTCAAAACCTTTTCTGCCTTAGTGCGGCCTACGACACTGTGTGGGTGGACGGTCTGCTTCACAAGCTGATTGATATGGCGCCATGCAAGACGGTCCTTAAATTAGTGAAAAGCATGCTTGGCCCCCGCTTGATTAAGGTGATGCTTGGCGCGGAGGAAAGTAGTTTCAAAATAGTGAAAAATGGACTACCCCAGGGCTCAGTGCTCGCCCCACTACTTTTCAACGTGTACACGAGCGACGTGCCCGCTACGATCGCCGAAAAGTTCATGTATGCTGACGATCTGGCTTTGGCATATCAGGGTAAAAGGTTTCAGATGGGTGATGACGTGCTCACTGATGAACTCCACGCGCTGAGTTCCTATTATAAAAAATGGCGACTTTGCCCAACCCCATCCAAGACGGAAGTCACCGCTTTCCATCTTACCAACTGTTTGGCTAGCAAGGAGCTAAAAGTACTCTTTGACGGGGAGAAGGTCCGGCATAATTTTACCCCGAAATACCTGGGTGTCACTCTAGATAGGTCGCTAACTTTCCGCGTACACCTGGAGGCCTCTGCGCAGAAGGTTTAAACACGGGTGAACCTGATAGGGCGTCTGGCTGGGACTACGTGGGGTGCCCGTGCTGATGTCTTGCGGACTTCTGGCTCTGGTGTACTCCACTGCAGAATACTGTGCTCCGGTGTGGTACCGGAGTGCTCACACCCATAAGGTCGACGTCCAACTGAACCGAGCCATGCGGATCATCACGGGGACATTGCGTCCCACTCCAACTTCCTGGCTCCCCGTGCTGGCTAACATAGCTCCTCCGCAGCGGCGGCGGCAGAATAGGATAAAGTGGTCAGCACCCAACTTCCACACAGGCTGCCGATTGCCAGAACCCTGGACATTCATATACCGCAGCGACTCCCCTCGCGTAGGCCTCTCTGGTCAGACCCCGTCATCCGCCAACCCTTTGACATTCGGTCCGCGTGGTCGGCTGACTGGGAGTCCCAGGAATGCTCGGCGGGTGCCCTTGTGGGGAACCCGTCTGCCCTTGGGCCTTAAAGACTCGCCAGCGTGTGATTGCGGCGCTCCACAGCAAACAGCTTATCACATCGTGGAGGAGTGTCCCAACCGACGTTTTGCTGGCGGCTACGCGAAACTTAGCGGGTGCTCTGAGGAGGCTATAGACTGGCTAAATAATTTAGATTTACTTTTATAAAGAACGCAGGACATTCACTCGTAAGGCCGTACGATAATAATAATAATGATGATAAAGGTAGTTAATAACATTAATTTCGTAATATAATTGCAAATAAAAACATAAATACATACTTCAAATAAGAACAAACGAACGAACTTACAAAATTACTTAAACTACACTAAACTTACAAACCGCTACCAGTGGGCATTGTTCCCAAAATGCTAGCAGCATTGCCACGTTGAATGGCAATGCTTAATCTTTGTGCCAAGTACAGGCCAGCATTTTGGTCACGAGTTGCGTCGACCAGACGCTTTGAAAGGTCTTTAAAAATACCGTGAGCTCCTGGTCCCCACGGTCCTAAAGTTTCGACCCCAAAAGTATTTTTGATTATTTTAATGTTGAATTCTGTAAATAATAATGTTCATTTAATGAATAAATTAGTACAATATACACAAAAAATAGTTTCATTTACGTTTTACGTATCAATATTTACATTACTTTACTCATTTGTATATGACTAAATGATTGACGACGGATGGTTAATAATTACAATAAAGCCATTTGGAATCATAATCTGTAGCGTGACGTCATTTTTGCGTCAATAGCATGAAATTTACGGGCTCTGCTTAAGGTTCATTGAGTTTGTTGTGTTTGTTATAGTAACGATTACGAAACCCTTCATTAAACATGACCGGTATTCACCGGTTTTTTTGTATAGTGCTCGAAGTAAAACAAAGAAAAAGTTGTACAAAATATTTTATGTTTCAAAATCAATATTTAGCTTTATTATTAGTAAAAATATCGTTTTGCATATTTTTTTATATCATGGGCTTACAATACCTAAGTAGACCTAAAAGGGTGCATCCAGCTTGACTTTGCTTAGCCAAACAATAAAAAAAATACAGTGCATCCCAATTCTAACCTTACAATTTGTAACTTAAATAATATATAATGCTAAGCAAATAACTTTTCAACTAGATTACATAATTACACTATATTATTTCAGATGAACTTGGATTATTTTAACTTACATTAACCGAAGCGAAGCGAGGGCAGGTCGCTATTTATATATAATATTATCATAACCTTATGCATTATCGTTGATATGCCCGTCGCGTATTAACTGGACTTGCCTCTAGGACAATATAAAAATGTCATGCTCCCTGGACACCCCACTGTTTGTTTTGTAATGTACACAATATGTACCGAATTTGTACATACTTAAAAAGAAATGTACCTCAATAGATCGAGAGTACAAATTATATGAGTTTGGGGTTGCTGGGGAGCATCTCCCCAGCAACCCCTAAAATTATTTTAAGAATTTGTCA
Organism: Acleris literana; assembly: GCA_946894065.1. Lineage (NCBI taxonomy): Eukaryota > Metazoa > Arthropoda > Insecta > Lepidoptera > Tortricidae > Acleris > Acleris literana. Next base: position 49,371,611 of record OX335668.1, read on the forward strand.
TTTATAAAAACATAACGCCGTTGTACGCAATATGTACTGAATTAGTACGCACTTTTTTTTAATATACCTCCGTAGATCGAGAGTACAAATGATCTGAATTTGGGGTTGCCGTGGAGAATCTCCCCAGCAACGCCAAACATTGAATTTAAGAAATTATTATTTATTAAAACATTACGCTGTTGTACGCAATATGTACTGAATAAGTACACACTTTTTTTTAAATGCACCTCCATAGATCGAGTGTACAAATGAACTGAAACACTTTCGCATTTGATTCTGATTTGCAAGCGTATGCTGTACTTTATAAATAAAGAGAATAAAGCTTTTGCTCAACATGTCGACAGATAAAATCGACTTTTTCCATGTTGGTTATAATAACAATTTCTTAAATTCAATGTTTGGGGTTGCTGGCGAGATGCTCCACGGCAACCCCTAGTTTAGATAATTTGTACTCTCGATCTATGGAGGTACATTTAAAATAAAGTGCGTACTAATTGAGTACATATTGGGTACAACAGCGTTATGTTTTAATAAATAACAAATTCTTAAATTAATCTTTGGGGTTGCTGGGGAGATGCTCAACAGCAACCCCAATCTCATATAATTTGTTCTCCCGATCTATTGAGGAACATTTCTTTTTAAGTATGGACAAATTCGGTACATATTGTGTACATTAGGGTTATGCTTTAAAACATTACAAAACCGACAGTGGGGTGTCCAGGGAGCATGACATCAATAAAACTGAACAACTCAACTGTGTCAAAACCATAGTTGTGACTCCATGACGTCACAGTGACTCGCGCCGACTCCGAAACTGCGAGGTTGACAGTTATTTAATATTTTAATTGGACATGGACAAATCACGTCATACAACCATAAAACCCAAACATAGCATTCGTCAATATTATTTCACCATATTATGCTTCGATTTGCTCTGTGTTAACACTGCCGTTAACACACCAGTCCTCCCAGCCAAACTCATCTCATGTTTCATTAAACAGTGTTGATAATAAAAAGCAGGTCTTGCTGCCAACAGCTAAAGTTAAACTATTAACAAAAAATGGTTAGGAAATCATTGTGAAGGCCCTGTTACATTCAGGTAGTCAGACATCTTTTATCACTTCCAAGGTTGCAAAAGAGACGGGTAAACAGCTAATTGCCCAATTCCATAGACATTTCAATGGTCATACATGAAAACTGATCAAACTCCAGCTGACTATTTAAGTCGAGGAATTAGTCCAAAAGAATTACAAAATAACAATCTATGTTGGTGTGGACCCGAGAGCTTGTCCAGACCCGATTACAATTTTGAAACTTTTACCTATAAAACATGTAACCAATTACCGGAGGTTAAGGATTCACAGTGTGACCTAGTGGTGTGTGCAGCATCACAATCAAATCAATAATACCAGATAATTTTACCAAAGGAATCTAGAGTGACATACCTAATAATAGAAAATAAACATTTAAAGCTTTTACACGCAAGTCAAAAGGAAGTATTGAACAATCTGAACCAACGCTATTGGATAGTTAATGGGTTAAGACTAGTAAAAAATTATGTTAATGAATGTCTCATATGTTTTAGATTAAAGGACAGTACAGCAAAACAGCTGATGGGGTCATTGCCCGCTGATAGGGTCAATGCTGACCGTCCTTTCCAAAAAATCGGAATAAACTTTGCTGGACCAATTATGATCAAGCAATCAAGAATGAGAAACGTAGTCACAACAAACGGATATATCGCCGTGTATGTGTGCTGTGTCACTTAAGCCATACATTTAGAACTTGTGTCCGATTTGACAACCGACACATTCCTAGCGAGCTTGAAACGGTTTATTGCTAGGCGCAATGTTCCAACAAATGTCTATTGCGATAATGCAGCTACTTTTAAGGCTGCCAGCAGCCAATTAGCTGAACTATACAAGCTGCACAATTCTAAATGCCATCAATCAGGTACAAGTACAAAATGTATCCGCAAAGTTAGATATTACTTTTAAATTTATACCCAGCTACTCCCCAGTATTTGGTGGACTGTGGGAGGCAGCCGTTAAGTGTGTAAAATACCACTTGAAAATAGTAATTTGCTCACAAACATATATTAACTTATGAAGAACTGTAGGGAAGGTAGGGGTGCATTGGGCACTTTTTTACATAAATCATAATAAATCTGTTATTTTTAACAAAAACAACTTTTAATTTCGTATGTTAAAAGCACATACCTATATTTGACTCAAATTATTGCGAAGAAAAGTTATACAATTGTAATCAGTCTCAATGTTATAAGAGATCTTCTGAACTGTGTCAAAAGTGCCCAAACTTCCCCATGGTAGGGTGGTTTGGGCACCTCTGTGGGAGGTTTGGGCATTGTTTTATATGCGCCAAATAATGTTCGATTATTTTAATAGGTATTGTATAGGTAATAATAACTATTAAAACTTGTTATATAAATCTACCAAAAATCATTTTCTAAGAGTATATACTTAAAAAATTAAAAAATAGTGAAGAATATACTAAAACTATAAATAGGGACTTACTCACGTAATAAATAAACATTTACCGCCTGTTTCCCAATCGACAAGTAAAGCATTATAAGACTTATCTAAGATTCGGTATAACCCAGGGGCCCGTTTCTCAAAAAGTATTAGTCTAATAATATTAGTGTTTGGTCTCATAAATAAAACTAAAAAATTAGACAAAACACTAATATTATTAGACTAATACTTTTTGAGAAATGGGCCCCTGATGGGCTTATCAAAAGTGTATTTAAGTGTATTTGTGCCACGTTTGGTCCATATTTTTGGTTCTGGCAATTTGGTCTTAATATCTTTCTATAAAAAAACAAATAAAACAAATAATATAAAACATTGGCGGGAGCATTGGGCATGCCCCAACCTCCCTTCAAAGTCAGTGCTCAAGGCTCGGATACCGTCATTTTACAAATGAATTCTAATTTGTTTGTTTTTATCAAATATTTTACCTTAATTTATAGGATACTATTATCTTCGATAAACACATAATTGGACATAATCAAAGAAACGTACCTCTTTCTGCAGATTGCTCTGTTATTTCTCTTCGAAATCACAACTTAATATGTACTTTTGCACGCACGAAACCGTCGACCGCATGTGAGACTGACAATTAAACTAAATGACAGATGTCATTTATCTGAGCGGTGTTGGTAGTTGCTAAGCTAAATTACCACAGTACACGAAATTTAATATCTACTACACGTCTCAAGTTACAAGGGGGTGCCCGAACCTCCCGACTGCCCAATCCACCCCTACCTCCCCTACACTGTGCTAGTTCAAATAGAGACTATTTTGAATTCTAGGCCGATAATCCCAATGTCCTCAGATACTGAAGATCTCTCTGTTCTGACGCCTGGGCACTTGACTGGAGCGCTTCTTACTTGCTATCCTGAACAGGATATTACAAAAATAACAAATATAACTCAACAATTGACACAATTTAATATTACAAATAGATATTACACATTAATTGTTTCTGATAATAGTCTGAAATTTTGGCGCAAATGCACTGCTTTAAGACAATTTTAGTCCAAGTAATATATAAATAATTTTCAAAATCGTCCTAAATGGAAAGTAGCTCAACCTAATTTACAGGAAGGATCACTGGTCATCTTGCGCGAGCTAGACACTCCTCCGATGATGTGGCCTATGGCCAGAGTGACAAAAACGTTTCCTGGTCAGGATGGTAAGGTCAGAGCCTTAGAAGTTAAAAAGGCTAATGGCCATGTACGTAAAACTTCTATAACAAAAGTTTGTATACTGCCTATAGATTAATATTTAAGTACTTTGTTATTGAGGTTACCTTGATTTTTTCTATTACATTACTAATGTGTACTTAATAGAGCGTACTTTATTTTATTTAATTCAAGCATCGTCTTTTAAAGGTTTTATAAAAACTTAAAACACCAGTTTGTAATACAGTAGTATTTGTTATTCAGTTAAATGATAAGCATTCCTCTTTTATCTTTTTATTACATATTATGTATGTAACAAGTTGTACGCTTAAACTTAAACGAGATTGCATTTACTATGTAATTAAAATAAGATACAAGTAGAACAGATTATAACGTTATTAACTATTACAGCACAACCCATAAAAAAATACAGTCCACTCTGAGCTATCTCAAGCTACAAAACACAAGTATATACATATATATAAAACAAATAAATTGATTTCTGTGTTAAGTATTTTACTTTATTTGAATTTATGTCAAGCCGGGTTCCCACGGCCCGTATTATTACAGGTCAGGCCGGATCGCGCGCCGCGGCCGCTACAGGCACCGTCGCGCCGCGCCGCGCCGTGACTTTGAACTTACCGACTCACGTCGGATCGAACGGGTGACGACAGGCAACCACAAGCCTCATCAAATGCAACCATTACCACGATCTGTCGGCCTGTAACGGCGCGATCACATCTATGAAACAACAGGCCGTGGGAACCCGGCTTTAGACATCTTGTGTCCTGTAGGTGGAGTATGTTGCAAACTTGAATTTTAGTGTAGCAACATTAATATAAGTATTTTTTAAATTGTCGGTATGGCAACTTTGTTCTTCCGAATACACCCACCAAAGTCAACTCAACGGTCCTGTTTTATTTAATTTGTTTACCCTGGAACCCTACAAATGTTAGGGCTTTAAACAATAACAACTATACAGTTGAAGCTACGTATGTTGATTTTAGACGCTGACGGGAAAAAAGTAGCGGTGGAGTAGAAACGGGCTGTTAATTTTGGGGTTCTGAACCTAAACAGGAACGGTATATTTCAGACAATTTTTCGCGTAAATATCAAGAAATTTTTCGGCCCATAAACTTCAGAGATAAAGGGGGAGGGGACTTAAATTTTAAATTTTTTCTACTATAAATCAAAAAAAAAACGGAATCAACGGAAAATTATACAAAAAATAGATTTAAATTTTGCAGATTGAGTCCTTTTATATGGTACCAAATCAAATCACACAAATCACTTTTATTTTTCAACCCACCATTCTAGACCCCTTTTCAAATACTTAGAAAAATAATTTCATATTGTTTTTACTAAAAACAGATGCGGGTGAGCAAGTTATATAACTATGCCAAATTTCAAGATATAGCTCATATAGATTTAGAGAAAAACTGCTGTGACATACAGACAGATAGACCCGACAGAAACACCGAAGCCAAAACAGACAAGTCGAAGACCGAGACAGAAACACCGAAGTTTCACCATAGGGGTTCCTTTTTACCGTTTTAGTCCGGAACCCCTAAACATTTTTTAACTGTGATTTATATTTGAACGAAGACGACACATACAATCCGTCCTACTCAGGTTTACTGCTAGCTGACGCTATGACGAATATAATTATACCTACAATGACCGGCAAACTTTTTAGGGACGGTTTGTAACATAGTCACTGCTAACCTCAACATGAGGAACAGCTGTTTTTTTAAACGTTTATATCCTTTAGTGGCAAAATACACATCAGATTCAAAAAAATCTGATCTGACCTAATAACAGAAGTCCGAAAACAGGGGGAGAACATGATAACTCTTAAATCGGGTAACCTGTTCTATTTCAAATTGACACCTGCCCCCCCATTCAATTATAGCAGATGTATAGGCTAAGTTGCAATGGAAGAGGTCACAAAAGAGGGCAGCTCTAGGAGGCACGAGCAAAAAATAGTATCTCCAGGCAAAAGAGAAAGCTTCAAAAAGCGTAGCCCCACCCATAAAGATGGTATCCACAACCACAGAAGTGGTCCAAAAAGATCTCCGACCCAACCCTTCCATTGTCGGGCAAAATAAAGGAAGCCCGTAGTCTGTAAGCATGCATGCGTCAGGATTCCCACTCCGCGACTCACATAGCTATAAGTCTCCCCCCCATCCCAACCCCCTATCCTCCTATCCCCCCTTCTTGGAAAAACCCCGCGGATATGTAAACGGAGGAAGGACTTTCTCCTCCGGCCTTTCAGCACTGGCTGGGGTAGTATCCGCGGGAGTCTAAATTCTAGTTGGTAATAGGGGGGCATTGGTGTTTTTAGCCGGTGCGAGCCCGGCAGTACCTGGGCCCTCCATTCCTAGGTCTCCGGAAGGGATTTTCACCTCTGCCCTTTTTTCTTAAAGTAATTAAAGCAAAAAGCAAACAAAAGCAAGGACTTTTGCCTTAGGCCCATCAGGCGATTACCAAAAAAAAACCTGTTCTATTTGCGGGAAGGCGACCAACTGTCCCAGCGAGGTGTCGGGTTTATCGTCCACAGGTCTCTTGTGAACAACGTTGTCAAGATCGAGAGTGTATCGTCAAGAGTAGCTTACCTTATACTCAGAATCACCAAACGGTATTCGCTGAAGGTCATACAGGCATACGCTCTAACTTCGACGCACTCCGATGATGAGGTAGAGGTAATGTATGAGGATAATTCCAGAATCATACAATCCACCAAAACTCACTACACCGTTGTCATGGGTGACTTTAACGCAAAGCTGGGTAAACAAACCGGTAATGAGTTGAGAGTGGGGCAATTTGGAATTGGAAGTCGGAATCCCCGTGGCCAGCTGCTGGCGGGCTTTATGGAGAAAGAGGGATTCTTTATAATGAACTCTTTTCTCAAAAAGAGCGATTGCCGCAAATGGACATGGGTGAGTCCCGACGGTGCGACCAGAAATGAGATAGATTTCATCATGTGAACCAGAAGGCAAATATTCAATGATGTCTCCGTGATCAATGCGGTTAAAACCGGGAGCGATCACCGAATGGTCAGAGGCACATTAAATATCGACGTACGCTTGGAAAGGTCACGTCTGATGAAATCTACGCTCCGTCCAGCACCAATCCATATTCAAAACCCCGAAAACTTTCAGCTCGAACTCCAAAACCGCTTCGAAAGCCTAGGCGAATGCGTGGACATGGATGATTACTGCAACAGGTTCGTGGAAATGTCCAAACGGTTGGGTCTAAGTTATTCAAAACTCGCCGTTCAAAAGGAACCAAGAAAATCTCTGACTCTACCCAAAAAACTAATGGAGAGCAGACGTGCCATGCTTCTGCATTCATAACAAGATGCTTTTCAGTACAGGCGGCTCAATAGACAGATCTCTAAGTCCCTGACTCGCGACATACGCCGATTCAATACCAATAGTATTGAAGAGGCTATTGAGCGAAACAAGGGCTCTAAAGTGTTTAGAAGAGAATTGTATATTGGGCAGAGCCAGCTGATGAGGTTGAAGACCGATGACGGCAGAATCATATCGACGAAGCCTGAGCTTTTGGAAGAGATAGAGACGTTCTAGCACGTGGATCACCGGTTTCAAAAGCTCTTCAGAAGCTATTTGATTCCGTCATAGCCCAGGGTAAAACACCGCAAGCATGGCACGGGGGCGTGGTAGTTCTTTACTTCAAAAAGGGTGATGATACCCAGCTGAAGAATTATAGACCCATAACGCTCCAACGCCATGTTTATAAGCTGTTCTCTAGAGTCATTACGAATCGTCTCGCACGCAGGTTTGACAACTTCCAGCCTACCGAACAAGCCGGTTTCCGAAAAGGCTTTAACACCATAGAACACATCCACACACTGCGGCAGGTTATACAGAAGACCGAGGAGTATAAGCAGCCACTATGCTTAGCGTTTGTGGACTATGAGAAAGCCTTCGATGATGCGGTGCCAAATCGACTGTCGGTACATCGCGTTAAAGTGTTTGTATAGAAACGCCACTATGTCAGTTTGCCTTCAGGACCGGAACTCGAAGCCAATCCAATTGCAGCGAGGAGTGATACATGGAGATATAATATCTCCGAAACTGTTTACTGCTGCATTGGAAGACGCTTTCAAGCTTCTGGACTGGGGGGTTTTGGCATCAGCATATATGGCAAATACATCACTCACCTTCGATTCGCCGAAAAATAGTCGTCATGGATGAGACCCTGGAGGACCTCGGTACAATGCTCGATGGCCTCAGCTGAGTCTCTCAACAAGTGGGTCTTAAAACGAACATGGACAAAACGAAAGTCATATCAAATGTACTTGTCGCACCCACTCCTGTCAAAGTTGGAGACTCTATCGAAGTTGTTGACGACTATGTATACCTAGGACAAAAAATCCAGTTAAGTAAGTCCAACTTAGAGAAAGAGGTGAATCGTCGAATTCAACTCGGCTGGGCAGCGTTCGGTAAGCTACGCTCTATCTTCTCGTCCCAAATACCGCAGTGCCTCAAGACAAGAGTCTACGATCAGTGTGTGTTGCCAGTGATGACGTATCGTCGCTCACAATAGGCCTCATAAGAAGGGTCAAGGTCACTCAAAGGGCGATGGAAAGAGCTATGCTGGGTGTCTCTTTGCGAGATCGAATCAGGAATGAGGAGATCCGCAGGAGAACTAAAGTAACTGATATAGCTCAGCGAACTGCAAACCTTAAGTGGCAGTGGGCGGGGCACATTAGAACCGATTCGTAGAACCGATGGCCGTTGGAGCGAGAAGGTTCTAGAGTGGCGACCGCGAACCGGGAGACGAAATGTCGGCAGGCCTTCCACAAGGTGGACCGACGATCTGATAAAGGTCGTGGGAAACAGCTGGATGACAGCAGCAGAGGACCGATCGTTGTGGAAAACCTTTGTCCAGCAGTAGAGGGCTTGCGGCTGATAATGATTATGATGATGATGATGAAATTTACCTGATACAGAGACAAAAAAAGAAAGGGAATTTGTGGTACAAGTGGCGAGTACATGAATATAGTAAAAAAATATCAAAAGCTACGCCCTCAAGAACTTACGACAAATCGTTTTTTTTAAATTACCGTATGGGAAAATGTACTAAACAAGTAATCGGGAAGAACTAATTCGGAAATATGCCTAAATAAATAGCCACGTACCTGAATTTACTTAATCCAGAACTCTAAACAGGACACTGCTTCCGCAGAACATCGGCAACTATTTTGGCAGATTTAGGGACGAATATAACCACATTAAAACGCCATAGAGGGTGGAAATCGGATCAGGTTGCGGAGGGCTATATAGAAGACTCTTTTCAAAATAAATACAACATTAATCAGGGTACACTACATAATCTCGTTTTTTTTTTTTCCGAATTTGATAAATACGAATTTCAGTATTCCGATTTTGAAATTTCCGAATCATCACTATTCCGAATTTTAGTTTCACGAAGCAACACAATCACGATTTTTTTAAATTCCGAATGTTCACATTTCCGTATTATTAAAATCCCGAAAAAAATTTTTCCGAATATCACAATTCCGAATATTACTATTCTGAATCCCGAATATTCATTATTCCGAAATTTTAGCAGTCCCAATTCTCTAAGAGTATTTATTTCAAATAAGCGCCTGACAAAATATTGTATAATACCGTGTATAATGTGTAACATGCATAATGCTCAAAAACTAAGAAATGTTCGACAAAATCGACGGAGCTCCGCTTTGCGGAGCTCCTGTTCCGCGTAGCTAAGGCGCTTTGCGCCTTGATTCAACTCTGACCTAACCTAACCTATCAAGGTGAGATTGGTCCTAATTTAGTAATTTGCTCGTCATCGCACCTAACTTTTGTTTCAAGTAGAATACTTCAATTCAAGTGGTTAGTTTCATATTTCCGAATTTTACATTACCGATCTGGTTTGTGAAGTTTGGAATTCAAATATTCTGAATTATAATTTACGTAAAAAAGAAAATTCCGAACTGTCAACATTCGTAAATATAATATTCGGAAAAACGTTTTCGTGATTTTAATATTCGGTAATATCAAATTCGAAATTTTGATAATTCGGCCTTATATTTTTTCGGTATTGTACATACATAATCTCATGCATTCGTTCCCAGAGTGGGGTAGGCAGAGCTACAGAATTACAAACATCTCTAAAAATTTGTTGATAGTTCTATAACCACAATTTGCACAATTAGGCTAAGATGTTTACCAGCGTATTAGTGACAGGTTGCAAGCCCATCGCTTAACAGTACTACAAGCCTTTATTCCCTTAGTCGTCTCTTACGACATCCACGGGAAGACATGGAGTGGCACTATTCTAACTCGGCAACCACACGACGACGATTTCGGTATTGTAAATATTCGGAATTATGAATTTCGGTAAATTCAAATTCGGAATTAAATAATTCGAGATTTTAGGGTGTTCCCCATTAATCAGCGTATTACATAAGGAATTAAGCTTCTCTCAAACAATGAACCACGGCACGGGATATGACTTCAAATACAATACATAATGATCCGCAGCCATCTACGTCCAGGCGTGAAATATCAAGTAGAAGACTTGACCCACGCCCATCCACGTCGCTTGGTGATATAACGGAAATGAAGATCAACCAACTTTTTAACGATAATTCCATGAGCTCGCAAATCCCGGAACATTTTCCAACCTTTACTCCGATAGAAGTTATTGCAAGTAATAACTCCCAAATACAGACTACTAAATCCCAAATTAATTTACCGGCAAAAACAATATCTTTGAATATTAAGAATTGTTCGAATTGTAATTGTAAGTAGAGCGCACGGTCACTTTTACACGTCAAGAATCTACCAGCGCTTCCCAAGAGGAGACTATTGCTGAGAAGAAACGCCGCAAGAAACTCAGCAGTCAGTATTTTTTTAAATATATTACAATGGTTACTACTTAGTCTAGCATTATATAAAGCTATACATATTAAATTAAACATATAAAATAACATGCGTAGTTCAGCAGGAAAACATACCAAAAATCTTACGAGAGAGACGGAGGGAGAAAAGGAAAAATTAACACCTATTTATGTGTATATATAAGACGGTGCAAGACGACCACAAAAACGTTTCGGGTTTAGGCCATGCATTTTTGTCTGTTAGATAATCCTCGACCCTATAATATGCTTTGGACATTAACGACTTTTTCATATAATATAATATTTTAAGTGCTGGAAAGGGTAACTTTGAAACTACGTCAGGTAATTCATTATAGAAATGAATGCATTGACCACCAAATGATTTATATACTTTACGGACGCGGAATTTTCGAATAGCGATTTTATTTTTATTTCTAGTATTTAATTTATGTATATCAGATTTTTTGTTGAAAGAATCTAAATTCTTAATAACATAAATAATATTCTCATAAATAATTTGAGACCCTATAGTTAAGATATTTAAGAATGACACTCGAACTTCATCCACCCTAGCTTTGCTCGGGTGAATAAATATCTCGTGTCATAATGGCTTGCTTTAGTCCCTTGTTGAACAATCTACTATTGTTCTTTAAATGATAAAGTTCGCCAAATGATGATTTGGATAAACATTAGTGAAGACGCGGGACCATAAAGTGAAGTCAATGCCAGTTAAATAAAAATGCCACTAACTCCGAGCAAATAAATAAAAAAATTTGATTTCATCGATTTGATTTAATAACAAAACATAGAGAGAGTTTTTATGTAAATTGATGACTTTAAATATTTTTGCATTATAAAAAATAAATGTTTAAAAAAACAAAAACCCGCCTTCAAAAATGCAAAAAATAACTTCTTTTAAAATGTTAGGTCAGTCCAACTGCATTCGGCTTTTGGTTTAAAATATTGTGGGACGCCGACTTCAGTTGGACTGACCTACCATTTTAAAAGAAGTTATTTTTTGCATTTTTGAAGGCGGGTTTTTGTTTTTTTAAACATTTATTTTATTTTATACTTTTTAGTGATCCTATTTACCGACCTTGTAAAGATCGCGGGAAAGCGGTGGATGCGAAAAGCACAAGATCGGTCTGAGTGGAGAGCCTTGGGGGAGGCCTATGTCCAGCAGTGGACGTCTTTCGGCTGATGATGATGATGAGTGATCCTATTTATGCTGTTGCGTAGCTCCACTTCTAAATATTAATGAGAAACTATAGAACATTTCAAGCTCGCCGCAGACAACGCCGCGGGAATGTCATAGTCCTTTTTAAACCTAAATATGCTTCGGCATAGTCGCTCAACTACCTTAATCGAAATATCTTATCGCCACCCTTGAAATAAGTACCGTTAAGGAGTTCCGGTGGCCATCTGTGGTCTACATCATCAGTTCCACTTCACCATATAGTACTTTTCAAAAGCAAATGCACGAGTTACAGTGAAAAATACCAAAATCGCTATAGGTGTGCATATAATATTTGAGGAGTTTTCTTGATTCCTCCAAGATCCCATCATCAGATCGTGACGTGATGACAATGGGACCAACTAGAAAGTATACCCATTCAAACAACGAAAAAATTTTCAAATCGGTCTAGTGGTCTTCGACTAATCGGGGAACATACATAAAAAAAAAACCCGACGAATTGAGAACCTCCTCCTTTTTTTGAAGTCGGTTAAAAATAATTATCGAAAACTACAAAAAATGGGGAGTTCGTTAAATTATTTGAAAGCACACAGATGATTGTGAAGATACAAACATGTACCCCTTATGTTATTTTCAGATTTTCTTGGTTATTTCACTTTCTTTTACGGTTTCTGTACTTGCTTCTGTATCATTAGAAGAACCTGAATTTGAGTGCTCTAATTCAATTGCATTTTTTTTTATTTTATGATTTACAATATTGGTAATGCCTCGGTTGATAATTACTGACGGTTTCATAGAACCCTTTTGAACGACTTTTACAGTTTTTTCGGGGGGTCTGTGAATGCTCTCGCTTCTTTGTTTTAATTTGTTTATGCCATAGTTAGGTTTTATTTGAGCTGTTTTATCAAAACTACTTAAATCCGGTAACTGCAAGTCAGTTGTACCAACGTAATCTTCTTTTATTTTATTTAGTGTGTGACCGGCATTTACCTTAACAGGAACGATTTCTAATTTGTTTTCAAAAAAAATTGCGGGCCCCTTACTATCCAATAAATCTTCTCTATGTGTAAGAGCATCAGTACCTCCTACTAGCTCTTGTATTAGTTGATCTTCTTCCACATTTCCAGAAAAGTCTGTAAGTTCATCATCAGAAAACACTGATGCAAACACAGAGGAATCATGTGAGTGGAAGTCGTCCGGTAAGGTCACTCTTGGTACCTTGCTCGCCAAACCTATTTGGCTTGGTAACGTTGGTGTTAAATATGTTGGCATTTGGCTACTTGAGAAACTAGAAGAAGCTATTATAACCTTTGGATATTCCCTCTTAATTGGTGTAGTGCAATTATCAACTAATTTAAATGTACGAAGGCATTCATCAGTTGGTAGTAATAATTCTTCGATGTTTTCATAATCGAGAGGATAAGAAGCCGCTTCAAATGTGGACAAAGGTTTTGAATATTGGAACATCATTTGTCGATCTAAGGTTGATGTTCTTGGTGGAGGTACTGGGGCAATTTTAAAATGCTCCAATTCATTTTTGATACCCTCAGTGTAACTACAAAAAGTTTGTAATGCATTTGGCTGCAAAGAAAAACGCTTTTGATATTGCGGTAAATCTGGGAGTACTTTTGGAAAATTACGTCGCTTAATAGTTAATAAAGCGTCTGGTGTAGTCGACTGATCGTCTACGCCATGCTCTTTAGAGATTACATTTATGTCATTACGAAATGTCACTGGTGGTAATACCTTATCTAAAAAATCATTGGAACTTTTTTTACTTTTATTTAAATAACTGCAATTCATATTAGTTACAGGGTCTGATGTGGAATGTGTATGACATACATTTAAAGGCTTAGTCTCGTTTTTAACGGACAACGTTATTTCATTCGTAAATAATACGTCGTAGTTTTTTTTGTTCAACGTCTCTTTGATTTTACTCTCATTACATTGAAATATATTTTCGTCTCCGGAATGTTTTTCATTTTCAAAAGATTTCGTAAGCTCTATAGGCTCTTGTTGAAGAATGGAATTTGTTCGCGCGGACGGCGTTGCATCAATGGCTACTGACACTGTTCTAGATTTTAAGCTTTGGGAACCTTTACTTTTCAAAGAATCAGAAGATTTACCCACATCTTTAACTAAACTAGAGTTGTTGGTTTTTTTATTACTTGAAGTGATTGAATGAGACCCAATATTTGAACTATTCTCATATGATTCAACTTTATTTTTACTGTACTTTATCGAAAAATCACAATGAGGTTCTTTTATCAAGTAATTATCATTGTTTTTTAATACATTAATTCTTAAAGATTTTGATTCCGATAAAATTTCTTCTGATCGAGTAAAAGGCTTAGTCGTACTCAAATATTGTATATTATCTAGTTCAGAGTTCGATTTCCGAATTATATTAGGCGAACACCTGTGCATAACTTCGTTTGCTATCCAATCTCGCACTTTAGTATGTGCATCCAAAGTACTGGTAGAAAGATGTCGTCTGAGTTGAAAGCGTTCTCGAAATCCCCCTGATTCGTCAGATTTGGGAGCTTTACAAGTTACTTGTTTTTTTTTACACGTCTGACTACTACCTCGTATTTTCTTTAAACTCATTAATTTAATGACACTGCAACTATTTTTCAACGTTTTAAGCGCATTTTTGTCATCATTTAAACTTTTGCGCCCAATGGCATCTGCCTCTCCAATTTCTGCACGGGTAGTATTACTAGTTTGTACTACTCTCAGTGAGTTAGTCCTCTTTTTTTTTAAACATACGGTTGCACAAATACCAACATTAACAGCCAGAAATAATATCCCTAGCGAAGCAATAAGAGTAATTGTGAATCCAGATGTTTTTGCTTGTACGCGTTTATCGTTGCTTTTAGGTTTTGAAGTAGTAGAATACACATTTATATTTTCTATTGCTAGGGAATCGTGAGATTGTTTAAATAATTGTATTTCTTGGTTATTTGAATTATTATCTGTCGGATGATGCGGTTGGTAGTTCGGTCTTACTCTGCCGTAGGCGGGAATATTAGGCCAGGGTGTATTTATTATATGAGGTGTCCTTATTTCGGTCTTAATTGGATCTGAAAAAATGTACAAACATAAATAACTTATTTACAACTTAATAACATTAATATCCTTAAAGAATGAATGCCACTGCGGTGCACGTTACACTCGTGAGTCACGTAAAACAATTGTAACGTTCTCAACGCAAAGGGACCTTGTGAACGGTATTGAGTTATTGCTAGTTCCAAAATAATTATTAATTCTAAATCGAACCAAATAAATATCATATCACTTAATGCAGTAATTATTTTAAAAAATGATCACAAAACACTGAAATAGGTGTTTAAAGAAAAATCGTATTGATATATATTTTACGATACTATTCATATTTCAAAAATAATGTCAGCAGTTTTGACGAAAAAAATATTTTAATCTAGGTATGGAATCAAAATCCTGCCCCAAACAAATTAATTTTGCAACTTACTGTGCACGTTGATGCATGATATTCTTTGTGTAAACGTTAACGAGGGACCTGTATAAAGGTATATACACAAAAATAATAACATAAGACATTGTTTTATTACTCTCATCAGTCACATTTATAAAATATTTTTACATCTGTGAACATTAAAAAAAAAGCCATATATATGTAAGCTCCTCCTCATCTTTGGGTAAAGGGAGCGTCACGATGGTCGAACTTAGGTGTAGGCGAGGATAGTCGGGCAAGGAGAACCAAAAGCCTTTTCTGGATGTTTCACAATGTCTCGTTTAATTATCAAAATACAGTCAGTTAATAAGAAATCCGCCTGACGACGTTACAGGGGCACGGGGTGCCAAGGTCAGATCAGAACTATCACGCTCGCGGCGTACCATGTTTCACGACCCAGTTTTACCAGCGAAGTCTAGAACAAGAGTGTCAAAAATGGCGACGCACGTCCGGGATTCTACTCCCAACACCACAGTAGTGCTAATGGATACTCCGTTCCTTTCACTCGCCCATCGTACTGAAGGTGAGGGAAAGTGACGGAGCAAGCGTAACGTTCGAACTATGAAAGTAGAGGCCCAGTGCCCGAGTTACGTCAGAGTGAGCAGGACCATAACATAACTAAACAGTATGTCATTGTCTACTCGCTCTCAAACCACACGCGCCGTCATATATAAAAGCAAAAGCTGACTGACTGATCTATCAACGAACAGCCCAAACCGCTGGACCTAGAGACTTGAAATTTTGCTCATAGATAGCTTATACTGTTTACAGATCCATTAAGGAAGGATTTTTAAAAAATCCACCCCTAATGGGGTAAAATAGGGGGGGTGAATTTTATATGGAATTTTCTCATTTCTGGACTTAGAAGTATGATAATAGGTATATAAGTTTTCGATTACAATTAAAAATGATCTGTGTTAGTGAAATGAACAAAATTCCCCCCTAAAGGGGTAAAAGGGGGGCTAAAGTTTGTATGGCATTTTTCTCATTTCTGGACTTAGAAGTATGAAAATAGGTATATAAGTTTTCGATTACGATTATGGTAGATTCTTGACGTGTAAAAGTGCCCGTGCGGCCTACTTACTGAATAAATTTCTTTTATCTTTTTTATCTTTTTATTACAATTAAAAATATTCTGTGTAGGTGAAATGGACAAATTCCCCCCTAAAGGGGTAAAATGGGGGGGTAAAGTTTGTATGGAAACTACTGAACCGATTTTAAAAATTCTTTCATCATTTGAATGCTACATTATCCCTAAGTAACATAGGCTACTTTTTATCCCGGAAAAATATAAAAGTTCCCGAGGGAATAACATGTTTCGGTGTCGTGTTTCATGTTTTCGGGGACGGTAATTTCGAAAATTTAATGAAATTTTATATGTAATGGGTTCCTGGATAGTTTGAAAACACAATTGGTTCCGGTAGGTAGCGCTGCTGTGTCGGTATGTCACGAATTTCTCCTAAACAGCTGGACCGATTTGGATGGAATTTTGTGTGTATATTTCAATGGGTTCCTGAATGGTTTGAAAACATAATTGGCCCGGGTAGGTGGCGCTGCTGTCGGTATGTCAATCACCTAACTCCTCTTAACGACCCACATGCTTTTGGCAACTAGAGTTGCCATGCCAAATGTTCAATGTAAAGTAATGTAAAGTCCAATTTGGATGAACTGAAATTATTTGAATTCAAGATGGCGGCCATGATGTTGTTCGAAAAAGTCGCCATGGGTATCGCGAAAATGATATGAAATTTGGCACTTAAGATGGCGGGTATCGTGTTTCATGTTTTCGGCGACGGCAATTTCGAAAATGTCGTCAGATTCTGAGTTCAAGATGGTGGCCATGATGATTTTCGAAACGGTCGTCATGGTATCGTGTTTCATGTTTTCGGGAATGGCAGTTTCGAAAATGATGTCAGATTCGGAATTCAAGATGGCAGCCATTATATTTTCCGAAAAAGTCGCCATGGGTATCGTGTTTCTTGTTTTCGGGGATGGCAAATACGAAAATGATGTGAGATTCGGAATTCAAGATGGCGGCCATGATGTTTTTCGTAAAAGTCGTCATGGGTGTCGTGTTTCAAGTTTTCGGGGATGTCGAATTCGAAAATGATGTCAGATTCGGAATTCAAGATGGCGGCCATAATGCTTTTCGAAAAAGCCGTCATGGGTGTCGTGATTCATGTTTTCGCGGATGGTAAATTCGAAAATGATGTCAGATTCAGAATTCAAGATGGCGGCCATGATGTTTTTCGAAAAAGTCGTCATGGGAATAGTGTTCCATGTTTGCGGGGATGGAAATTCCGAAAATGATAACAAACTTTTAATTCCAGATGGCGGCCATGATGGTTTTTGAGAAAGTCGTCATGGGTATCATGTTTCATGTTTTCGAAGATGGTAATTTCGAAAATAATGTCAGATTCGGAATTGAAGATGGCGGCCATGATGTTTTGCGAAAAAGTCGTCATGGGTGTCGTGTTTCATGTTTTCGCGGATGGTGATTTCGAAAACGATGCCATATTTGGAATTCAAGATGGCGGCCATGAAGTTTTTCGAAAAAGTCGTCATGGGTATCGTGTGTCATGTTTTCGGGGTTGGAAATGATAACGAACTTGGAATTCAAGATGGCGGCCATGATGTTTTTCGAAAAAGTCGTCATGAATGTCGTGTTTCATGTTTTTGCGGATGGCGAATTCGAAAATGATATCAGTTTCGGAATTCAAAATGGCGGCCATGATGTTTTTCGAAAAAGTCGTCATGGGTATAATATTGTGTTTTATACTTTCGGGGATGGCAATTCAAGATGGCAATATAGCTATGGTTCTGGGACAGGATAGTTTGTATTCCAGAAAAACATCTCAATCTTACGGGAAATCAAATTAATCGTTAAAAGCTGTCAATTTGCTTAAAAGGTGGCGCCACTTTGTATGGAAGAGTAACAAAATTAAAAAGATGAAATCTCGTCTAGCCATTTGCGGGTAGTGTGTTTTTATTTCTGTTTACGTTGTCATCCTGTTATCCTTTCAGTTTGTATTCATTGATGTGTGAGTACACAAAAACTACGACAGAAACACACTTTTAGTTCTCCATATACGAACTAGATGGCGCTAGCTCTGATTTGACACTGTATTTTTATAGATTACCTTGATTGCCTTGGTATGGTCAAAATCACTGGGTGGTTAAGCGATTTTCTCTATACAGCGCTATATTTCGTTCTCTGTTCGGATAGGACAAACTTATATTATTCATCCTGGTAAGATCAAATTCTGAAGTCCACGTAGACGAAGTAGCGGGCGGAAGTTATATGATATTATAAAGAGGTAAAGTTTGTGACGTTGTAAGGGGTAATGTCTGGATCTACTTAAACGATTTAAAAAAATCTTTTACTGATAGAAAGCCACGTTAAATATTTGTGAGTGTCATAGGCTATATATTAACCCAAAAAAAAAGTTTATTGCCCAACAAAGTGGGCACGGGTACAGCTACTTTTACTAAGGGCAATAATTTAAGTCACGCTTTTATATCATCCCTTGGGCCTATCTAAGTGTATCAATATAAGTATGATAAAAGTCATCGATGCTTATTTTTGCAAAATCAAATGATATTCAACAGTTTAGCTGATTCGAAAAAATGTAAACCTACTGATTTTTGTTCATCTGTAAATGAATCACAATAATTATTATAAGTACATATACTGACCAACCTCTCTAAAGCTATCACATAATTAAGTTATCTTTTTACCGGCCATAGTGCTTCCGTCACAGAAAATAATTTTAGGTTTTACATAAAGGTTTATTAGGTCTAAGTTTAAACTTCTAATAAACTATTTTTCAGTTATAAATAAATAATCAAAAAATAACAGCGACAACGATATACATACGGACTTGCAAAGTTTCTTTGTACTGCTCTGAAAGATTCTGATTTTCAAGATACAGCTGAATTTTAAAGATACTTATACTTATTGTTCCGGATGGGAACAAGGATTTTGAAGGAAAACCAAACTTTTTGAAAATGTCTGTTTTAATGCAGTTATTAGATTTTACAAAATTTTGAGAATGTTGTCGCGTTGGCTTATTGAATACAATTGTGCGCGGACGGCGGCAGTGTATGACGTGAACACGAGAGAAGAGCTGTGATTGGTTGATTCCAAATATCACGACATATTCGACCATACTGATTGGATGCGACTTGATACAATGCAACTATGTGTCTTGTGAAGTAGTAATAAGGCTTAAAATACTAAAACTATAACTATGAACTAAATGATGAACGTAGCGGCGTGAAAAACCTCTCAGCCGTTGACAGCTCTCGCAAGCTTTCAAGATCATCAGCGCTCGGCGGGCAGCATTCATAGACGATTGAGTGCTCGGCGGATAGTCCCGGCAAATCTTTGCTTCTGACTCGCCATTTCGTGCGTTGCTGCAATTCAGCTACATACTCTCTCGACCATCGCTTCCAGAAGTGTTGACAGACTTGCTCTAGACGCTGGAACCAGTTTAGGCGCGAAGTCTCGCAGTCGGTGAGGCTCGGTGACGGCAGTGACGTCAGGGGCCTGTCAATTATAAAGTGTCCCGGGGTAAGCGGTTGGAAGTCGTTGGGTGATGGACTGAGGGGAGAGAGGGGTCGGCTATTAAGGATAGCTTCGATTTGGGCAAATAGAGAAGCCAGTTCCTCGAACGTTAAATGGGTTTGCCCTAATATCCGACGAATGTGAAATTTGGCTGAACGGATTCCGGCCTCGGCCAGACCGTTAAAGTGAGGAGCGTATGCAGGCGAAAATTTAAATTATATTTGTCGCTGAGCTGCAAAATCACTAATAGAGATTTTATTTATTTTAAGTAGGTTATTTATTCTGTAGCTCTGCCTACTCCACTCTGGGGACGAAGGCGTGAGATTATGTATGTATGTATGTATTTATTTCTTTGGCGGCAGCTACGAAATTACGACCATTGTCGCAGTAAATTACTTTAGGTATTCCCCTACTGGCAATGAACCTTGTGAGCGTTAAAATAAATGCATCTTTGCTTAGATCGCTGACAGCCTCTAAATGGATACATCTATACCTAGAAAATATAAATATACATAAATAACATTTTGTTATACTGCACCCTCTGCCCTTTCTGTCAGTAATTAAGAATGGGCCGTGGGCCCCCGAAATCCGTGGCTACGGTACTAAAGGGGAAGTCAGAGTCAACACGGTCTGGCGGTAAGTTGCTCATGATATTGACCATGCCTTCACCCTCAAATCCACGACACTTGAAACAACCGTCATAAGTGTCACGGGCTAGTTTGCGGCCACCTATGGGCCAGTACTGGTCACGTATTCCGGCTAATAATAGTTGAGGCGGGGCGTGCAATAGTCGCCTGTGTTCCTGCTGAAATATCAGCTTAGATAAATGGCGCTTAGCATTTAAAATAATGGGATGTTTTTTATTATAAGGATAATTTGAATCGGTTAACCTGCCACCACAACCGCCGAACCACAACATTATCGTCGATGAAGGGTTCTAACGAAACCAAGTTAGATTTGTGGGGTAAGAGTTTTTTATTGATTAAACATTGGACCTCATGGGGAAACGAATCTTGTTGGGCAAATTTAACAAGTGAGCTTAAAGCGCGATTGAGCTCTTCGACAGAAAATATACCTGTTTGTTTCTTTATGAGTTTTCGAATGTTGTAAATAAATGTATGAACTGTGGCATAGACACGTTGAGCCCTAATTAATTTAGAAAAGCTCGCCACGTCTGGACATGCTGCCGTAGGTGCAGGCTCCGCCACCAAAGCGTGCAACGTTTTTATTTCGGGAAGTACAATGACCTTGGACGACGAAGTTGGCCATGCAGCTTAAGGTTGACTTAGCCAGGCGGATCCATGCCACCATAGATCAGCAGTTTTTACAGTTTGAGGATCTACACCACGAGAACATAGATCAGCAGGGTTGTCATAGTAGGTACATGGCGCCAGTACATAGGGTCTGAAAGCTCGGATATAGCAGCTACTCGATTAGCGACGAAAGTTTTAGTTTTATGGGCTGTTTGAAGCCAGCCGAGGACAACTTTAGAATCCGACCAATAGACGCGGTGGTTGATCTGACAACGTAAAGCTTCAGTGACAGATGAGCTTAGCTGAGCGCCTAGAAGTGCTGAGCAAAGCTCAAGTCTAGGTATTATTGTGGCTTTTAGAGGCGCGACGCGGGCTTTCGCGCACAACAAACTTGACTGTACGTTTCCTTCGGCGTTTGTAGACCTTAGGTAAACGCAAGCGCCATAAGCCAGCTGCGAGCTGTCACAGAAGGTGTGCATTTCGATATATTTAGGGTTATCAATTAAAACTTGTCTCGAAACATTAATTGAAGATAGTGTGTCTAGTCCTTTAGAAAACTTTAACCACGACTTTTCTAAGGCTTCGGGCACTACTTCGTCCCAAACCAGTGTTGAAGACCACAACGCTTGGAGAAGGATTTTGGGTTTAATTGTGCATAACGAGAGTAATCCAAAGGGATCAAAAATTTTAAACGTTGATGACAAAATTGATCGTTTGGTTAAAGTAACGTTTGGGGCAGTTTCAACTTCGAACTTTAGGTTGTCGGAAATAGGTGACCATCCAACACCTAAAGTACTAGAGGCGTTGCTTATTGTTAGGTGACTATCTTCCGGGATAGAACTGTCAGAAATTAAGGTTTGTAAATTAGATCGGTATTTTCTGAGATGAAAACAACCCTTCTCCAGTTCATCTGACACTTGGCGTTGAATGTATTTCAACTCTTCGTCCGAGTCTGCCCCAGTCAGTAAATCGTCACAATAGTCTTTTTGAATTGCAAGCTGCCAGATGCACCGGGTGGTAAGAAAACTCGGAAAAACCGTACGTGACAGTCTGTAACCTTAAAGTACGAAGGGGATCATTTTCATTGTCTCGCCATAAAATGAGTTGAAAGTCCCTATCCAAGGGATCAATCAAGAATTCGCGGGACTTTTTTCTCGAGATCACCCGAAACGATGTATTTATATTGGCGAAAGCGTATGAGAATATTGAATAGGGAATCCTGTATTACCGGCCCTATCATTTGAAGGTCATTAATTTAGAAATCGGAAGTAGTACGCGCTGAGGCGTCAAAGACGACACGCAGTCGTGTCGATTCACTTTGGTTCCTGATTACAGGATGGTGGGGAAGGTAGACATATGATCCAGTAGGCTTAAGTATGGGCTCGAGATGCTCGAGTTCGGCGTACTAGTTTATAAAATCGGAGTACATTTTTTTAAATTCTGGCTGCTTTCTAAAGCAAGCTTCTAGGCTTAGGTACCGCTTCTTGGCTAACGAATAGGAGTCCCCTAGACAATCATTTTCGTCACGAAGCGGCAAGCATACGCAAAAACGACCATTCGGCAGTCGGTGCGTATTAGACAGGAAATGATGTTCGCACATTTTTTCCCCTTTAGTGTAGGGATGAGACTGGGGAATATTTTCCAGTTCCCAGAATCTGGATAGTTCCTCATTGATGTTAGGCAAATTAGGCTCTTTTAACAAGAAATTACAATGAGTTATTTAAGGTGATTTTTGTTGGAATTGATCGGTAGGTATAATAGGCAGAGGACACGCGATAAGCCATTCCAGTTGAGAGCTACGTAAAATAGGATCATGTTGTCCTAGCGAGTGCTGAGTGGAACCTATTAGGTCCCAAAATAGGTCAGCACCGATGAGCATATCGATACAGGAAGCCTTGTAGAATCCGGGGTCTGCGAGTTGAAAGTTGGATAGATCATAGCAACTGACGTCGAGAGAAACGTTTAGGTAAATTGTCGGCAATTTTAGTTATAACTAGGCATGTCATGTTGACATTATACGAATTATTAGGCGACTGGAGACATAGGGCACAAAGCTTAGTGTGCGTATTTATAGGTGTGTCTGACAGTCCGACTATACTGACATTTGATGGCTGAGGAGTCAGGTTTAAAGCTTGTTCTACCTTTTCGGTAATAAATGAAGACTGGCTCCCGCTTTCAAGCAATGCTCGCACTGTCAGGCTTTTGTTAGTAGTTGGGTTTTTCAATTGGACTTGGGCGGTGCACAACAACAAATCGGTATTAGTCATGGCAGCTAAATTAGTACTAGTACCGCTAGTACTATGCACTTCAGGTTGATGCGAGATATGTAACAGAGTATTATGCTTTTGTTTACAAGAACGGCAAGAACCTGGCAACCTACAAGTTTGAACCTTGTGACCGACCCGTAAACAATTTTCACACAAGTTTAGCGACGATACTAACGCAACCCTGTCCTCTGGTTTCTTCTCTTTGAATACAGCGCATTCATAAAAAAGATGTTGACCTTGGCACACGATACAATTGCTGAGTGGCCTAGAAGGGGGGATGCCAGGTTTAGTCGTAACTGCAAATGATTTACTTTGAGGGTTAGGCGGGGGCGGCGGTGGCAGATGTCTAGGCTTGTCGTGTCTTTGCCTGTTCATTGTCTTTAAAACATCGGCTCGGGCCTTGAGAAAGTCAAAGAAATTGTCTAAGGTAGGTATTTTGGGTAACGTATTTCTAATTTTGCTGACAACATATAGATAATTAAGACATCCCACCTGTCGGCAGGCAATCCTAGTGTACAGAGAGCTCGCAAGTTTTTAGTGATGTGATCTACAATAAATCGAAGGGACTTGTCGGTCTCTCGCACTGACTCAACGCTAAATAAAGCCTTTAAGTGATTGTTTATTAATTGTCTTTTGCTGTCGTAGCGTTTGCAAAGAATGCCTCGGAATAATTGGAGTCTGAAACTTCTAAGTTACCGAGAACACGAGCCGCTTCCCTTTCCAGATATGAAAGCAGATAGTGAAACTTGTGTATATTTTTAATAGTATTATTGTCGTGAATTAAAGAAATATACGTTTCTTTAAACTCGAGCCATTTAAAACAAGTTCCGTCGAAGTTAGGTATTTTAATTATCTGCAGTTGGAACCCGAGAACATCTCTATTGTCGTGGTGACACTGAGCAGAACAAGTTGTAGTATTTAAAAGGCTTTCTCTGGAAGGCGAATTAGCTTCTAAAAAGTCTTGAGCAATTGAAATATTTGTGTCAAATTCTTGTTCGAACGAATCACGAGTATCCAATTCGTCGGCTTGGTTGGGATCACTTAAAATCTCTATTTGACCTTGCACCTCATCGTAATCATTGAATAAAGATTGAACTCTCGATAATTTCATTGTAAAATGCTTAATTTCTAATGAAGAAACATTTTCTAATGTAGTTAAAGCGTCTACATAGTTTTTAAATTTCGTTAAACGACCTTTAATTGAACTAAGTCTAGTCTTAAGCACCTTAAGTCTTTCCTCCGGTTTTAAATCAGGAGACATCGTTAGAAATGAAATTATCGAGATAAACTGCACGAAAACAAGTAAACAAGTTATCTAATTGCATACGATACGCTCCTCGCTTAGTCGATCTGCCGACGCGGTGCCTGCCGTCCAGCCGGGCGATAGTGAACTCTCGGGCCGCCGCGCAGGTTACTATGCGCGCGCACAGCGAGCCTGGTCCAGGTGATCGCCTCAAGTAGGTCACTGGAGTGGCAAAAAAATGCACGGCTAAAACAGCTGATAGGATGCACTAGGTAACGAGGGCGACTAGGAAGATAAGCAGTTAAATGTTCGGCGAAAACTGAGTTGATAGAAGTTAAAATGCGTGATACGATGGGTACATTTCTTAGAAAATAGGCAGAATTGCAAATAGGCACTCGTAATTATAGTTTACGAATAAATTAATGCGTAGAAAATAGGCCGATGCAAATAGTTGATGTTAAAATGCTTAAAGGGCAAAGTGCAAAACTACTTACGGACGATTTGCAAACAAAAATAGGTAAATGCTAATTGCCTTATTAGTTTAAGCATGAAAATGGGTTTGGCCCTTGATTAGGCCTTCATCGGCAAGAGTAAATGGCGAGAAGGAGGTATGACGCAATAGAACTAATTGGAAAATTCGAGAAACTAGAATCTCCACTGGCACAAATCGAAGAGGATAAAACTAGGAGAAAGTAGGAACGGGCTCACTTGATAGATTGGGCAAGCAGGCAATGGTAATGGCACTTTATGGGGCGCGGCGTGGCGCGCCCGAGGCGCAGGCTGCTGCGAAGTAGGCGTGGGTCCGTTCTAGGCGCGTCTCAGCGACGCTCTGGAGCGATGGGGTCCAGCTGCACGATGCACAAAGTAGGCGCAGCTGATGCCTTGGTACTTGTCCAAGAATCTAGGCGCTGCACGGCGTGCACGTGGCGGTGACCTCTGCTAGTCGCTTGGGAACAAAGACTCTGCAACTGAGACTTCGAATATCTGATTAATAGCTGCAGGTCCTGTCACGGTCGCCACTTTGTTCCGGATGGGAACAAGGATTTTGAAGGAAAACCAAGCTTTTTGAAAATGACTGTTTTAATGAAGTTATTAGATTTTACAAAATTTTGGGAATGTTGTCGCATTGGCTTATTGAATGCAAGTGTGCGCGGACGGCGGCTGTGTATGACTTGAACACGAAAGAAGAGCTGTGAATGGTTGATTCCAAATATTACGACATATTCGAGCGTACTGATTGGATGCGACTGGATACAATGCAACTATGTGTCTTGTGAAGTAGTAATAAGGCTTACTATACTAAAACTATAACTATGAACTAAATGATGAACGTAGCGGCGTGAACACTTATCCAGACGTTTAAAATTAGTAACTTTAAAATTCAGCTGTATCTTGAATTGTCTTCATTGTTTTACGCAGAGAACGACCTGTTTTTTTTAAATTCAAAATTACCCCGAATTTGGCGCGAGCGAAGCTGCGGGCAAAAGCTAGTATATCTATAAATTTGTAATAAATATGCTAATAGAGATCAGTTTTACATAGTTAGACCTCAAAATCACTACGTTTCAGTACCTGTTTTCAGCTAAAAATTACAATTCAAGTTTAGCGAACATACAAAGTTCTAAAAAGGGACCATAGGAGTACTATTCCATTATTTCAAAAATCCATTGTTTTAATAATATATTCAAATATCAAACAATTGCAATAAATAGTTTTTAATTATACAAATAAAAGATGTCATTAGATGATTTTCGCTAGGATGCATAACATTGATAACGTGACAAATTGACTTATTAGGAGACAGAAATTTAGGGGGCAAAATTTTGTGACAGGTAGGGAGTTCCTATATCGATAAACTCAATTATTGGTGCATTTTCTGTATACTAGTGATCGCCCCCAGCATTGTATGTATTTTTCGTAAGCATCATTCTGAAGACGAGTGTCACACAGATTATTAAAAAAATAATGTTATGCCCCGATTACCTAAACAAAAATTTAAAATGTTTAAAAAACAAAAACCCGCCTTCAAAAATGCAAAAAATAACTTCTTTTATTTAAAATGGTAGGTCAGTCCAACTGCATTCGGCTTTTGGTTTAAAATATTGTGGGACGCCGACTTCAGTTGGACTGACCTACCATTTTAAATAAAAGAAGTTATTTTTTGCATTTTTGAAGGCGGGTTTTTGTTTTTTTAAACATTTATTTTATTTTATACTTTTTAGTGATCCTATTTATGCTGTTACGTAGCTCCACTTCTAAATATTAATGAGAAACTATAGAACATTTCAAGCTCGCCGCAGACAACGCCGCGGGAATGTCATAGTCATATTTAAATCTAAATGTGCTTCGTCATAGTCGCTCAACTACCTTTATCGAAATATCTTATCCCACCCTTGAAATAGGTACCGTTAAGGAGTTCCGGTGGCCATCTGTGGTCTTCATCATCAGTTCCACTTCACCATATAGTACTTTTCAAAAGCAAATACATGAGTTACAGTGAAAAATACCAAAATCGCTATAGGTGTGCATATAATATTTGAGGAGTTCTCTTGATTTCTCCATGATCCCATCATCAGATCCTGACGTGGTGACAATGGGACTAACTAGAAAGTATACCCAGTCGAACAACGAAAAAATTTTTCAAATCGGTCCAGTGGTCTTCGTGTAATCGGGGAACATACATAAAAAAAAAAACCCCGACGAATTGAGAACCTCCTCCTTTTTTTGAAGTCGGTTAAAAACTCATTTAGCGACCTGAAATAGATTTATCAGCCCAGACGGCGACGTGTAACGCCCGAAAATTTGGAACAAATTCTGATAGTTTATTTTAACAATAGTAGATGGGACAGTAATGAAGAAAGAAATAATGGTGAGTAAAGTTTCAAAGATCGTTTTGAAAAATGAAGAACGGAATTACTTATTTTGTTAAAAATTTACACTTATAATAAATAAATGTTTTTACACGTAAAACTTGGAGTGATCACTAGTATATAAAATAAGCATCGATAATTGAGTTTATCGATATAGGAACTCCCTACCTGTCATAAAATTTTGCCCCCTGGATTCCTATGTCTGCATATTAGTTAATGTTATATACTGTTATTGCTTTGTCGTGTCCAAAAATTATGGTCTATTTATAACGGTTTATGGTCAAATTCAAATTCAAAATATTTATTCAGCAAATAGGCCACATGAGGGCTCTTTTACACGTCGGTAATATAGAGTGAATCTACCAGCGCTTCTGACAAGACCATCATTGCGGAGAAGAAGCACCGCAAGAAACTCCAGCAGAAGGTCATTTTTTCAATTATAAAACAACAATACTTAACAGTAAATTACATCAAGTAATAATAAGGTAATAAAGTAATAAATAATAAATTCTTAAAAGTAAAAAAATAAACTTATTACAAATGTAAGGTCAATAAACCTAAACTAAAAATAATGAATATGAGAACAACACGACGAGGTGCCTTCGTCAAAAGCTATAACTAGAATAATTAATTGAACAACAAGTCCTTGAAAACGTGAACAGACCGGACCCCACAAACAGCACCCATTCACGAGTATGACGCGTATCTCAGCCATCGCCTCTCTCAACCATGTGTTCGGGAAAGTGGCGACCCGATGTGCAACTGATGTTTGGCCTGTTAAACCTGAACATGGGCACAACTTTTGAAGCCAATACCATAAATCACTGAATAGCTCTCCCATACTTTCTGTCAGTAATTGTAAGCAAATAAATAAATAAATAAGTACGGCTCATCACAAAAAAATGTCTTGAGATACTTCTTCTGTTTCGCACTGCGTTTCCTGTACTGGTCTAAGATCCGAATAGGAGAAGATTTGGACCGGGCTGTTTATTCGATGAAAAGTATTTTATATCAAATTTAATACGCTAAATAATTATGTGGCGAATAGGTAGGCTGAAAAATTTCAGTCCAGTACTTATATCATTAAAAAAATAATAAAAAATGAACTTTTTTTTAAAATTGCAAATGTTTGTTTAATAGACAAATTACATACTAATCGAAAGTATGAAGTCTATAGAATATGCAAACGTTAGGTTTGGTGCAAATTACTAGTACCGACTTACCTGTTTATACCTGCCTACCCAATAGCTTGACGAGAAAAAAATATTCAAAGCTAGTGTAATTTATTAAAACGAAGTAATTTTTTATTTTTTTTATTAATTATATACTGGACTGAAATTTTTCAGCCTACCTATTCGCCATATATTACTTAGCATATTAAATTTGGTATAAAATACTTTTTATAGAATAAACAGCCCGGTCCAAATCGTCTCCTATTTGGATCTCCTACTATACTATAAAAGCTGAAAGCTCCGGATTTCTATTTATATTTTAGTTACTATAGGTAACTAGTCAAGTACTATTGGGTAGGTTACTACTAATGGAATCCAACCTTGCCTGCAGCGAGACCGTCGTTAGTCAAATACCTACCTAATAATACGTAGTGAAGTGGTCTTCGCAGTAGGTTGGTAATTAACTTTATCTACACACATATCATAAGTCCTCTATTATGCATTAAAGACCAGCATTACCTGTGGTAGTAGGTTACAGCAATGACAGCTGTAACGTTATTTTGAAATTACATTATCGAATATTATAAAGTGAAGAGTTTCAAATTTGGAACATCTTCAAAAACCAACCAATTTAAATAGGCCCAGTTCTAGTATCAATTGAAACGTCAGCTTGGTATATTTTTTAGTACAATATCGTACGAAATTTGGTTTCGAACGACCTGAGAATAGCGACTTAATTAGTTTGTCGATGATTTAAAAAATAACCATTAAAATTCGTGACACTGACACAGCACAAGTTTGTTTTGTCGCCATTTTTGTTGTCATGTCGTCGGTTTCTGAACCCGTCTTAGAATACTTATAATATGTGTGTAGATAAAGTATGCAACTGTACATACAAACATCAAAAGTGCCTAGGAATATTTTGTATCCCTAGACAGTTTTGAACATTTAAATGTAGGCATTTTACTACTGAGTCAAAACATCAAATTTGTCTAGGGATACCAAGGGATACTGGGTATACCAAGACATTTTTGAGGTGTGTAATTAAGCTCTCGTTATCTTATTATGAAACTCGCCTTTGGCTTGTTTCATAAAACCACACTCGGGATGTATCAGTTACATAAACTACTATTAGCGCTGGCCGTGACGCTTTAAACTTGCCTGCACGCGAATTTAATAAATAATAATAAAGTAATAATGGGTCCAATTTGAATTAAACTACAATCGCTAAATGTAAACTTTCATAAAAATAACATACACGACAACTCGCAAATAGGCAAACAAAAATTTCATTTGAAATTGGATAAATATCATAAAAAACATATCTATAAAATTCGACATCATTATTTTTAATCGAATTCAATGATCGAATTGAAGAGGATGCACGCGGTTAGGTACTCGAGAAACGCTACCTTTTTTTCGAGTGGGGATGTCTTCCCCTTCCCCCACCACCCCACTATGCCTTGTTTTACAGCTCATTGCCAAAATCATGGCCTCTTTCGTGTCTAGAACACATCTTTGACCAACAATCCATAAGGTCCCTTTATCACTAAACTTTGAAGGATGATATCTCACACAAAACGTGTCTGTTTTTAAACTTTAATGTCGTACAATAAAAAGAAACGTAAATTTTGTTAGATTTCACAAAAGTCTTAATATCTCAGAAACGAGTTTCATCCATAAGGTCCCTTTACATAGAGAACGTCACAATTGTTCAAGGCATGTGTCACTGACGTTACTTCGTCCGTGAGTCGCTGTAGAATTAATCTATATAATGATGATGATGATGATGATGATGATGATGATGATAATTACAATTATTTATATATATTTTGATACAAAGTGAGTCTTTACTTTACCTACATGGTCGTGCGTAACGTGCGCCGCTGTTAAATTGCAGTTTAATAAGTGCGTTAGATTTGTGACAGTCAGCAATTTACTTCATCGGATTTTCGTGCCGTAGATGGCCAGTGTGTTGTTCTACACGTCATAATATGTATTTTCTTTGACAGATGAAGTCCTGCCGCCTGGGACACTGCGGTAAACATCTAGTTGTTTGTGCGCTCAGAAGCTTAAAAATAAATTAATAATGAAAGAAAAATACCTTGAACTTTGTGTGTTGCTTTAGGTTTATGCGTAATTGGTAACGAAGGAAACTCGTAAAAAGGTTCATGAATAAATCGCCTCATTTTAGTAGGCATCATCTCATTCCAAAATTTGGTATAATTTGATCTGTAAAAACTGCTTATGTGTGGTGGAATGTCTGCAATTAGAAGACAAAAGAGTAAGTTTTATTAAAGTCGTCGTTCGCCTTTACTATTAAAACCAGGCAAGAGCATGTCTGACCATGCTCAGTGTAGGATCCCGAAGCCGAAGCCGAAGTTACTACTCGTACACAAACACCAAGTACGAACTAATTCTCTATTTCAAGTTATTTGGTACTGTCTTAGATGACTTTAGTAGGTATAAACATTTTAGTCACCTGTATCTGAGGATCCAATCAAGTGCTTTCATCTAAGATAGTTTTCTGATTTTTAGTATTTGTAGTTTTGGCTATAGTGGGGGGGACACTTGACTCTAACAAAAATTAGCACTTTAAAGCTTAATATTTCATAAACGGATCCCTTAATCGAAAAATTGTTGTAACAAATACGCAGTATTTTTGAAAGACCTATCCAACGACTTCCCACACTATGGGGTAGACGAGAAAAACAACCCACGTTACGTGCAGGGGAGGTAAACTAAAAAAAATATTTTTACAAGATTTTATTTTACCACTTTGTTGGCGGGACTAATATGCATATTCTTGATAAATTAAAGCTTTATGGTACTAAAAGTATCTGAGCTAGGCATGACATGGCGAAACTATAAGGATTCCTGGTTTGACTACGGAACCCTAAAATCGTGTTCAAAACCTTGTACTTAGCACCAACCTCTAAAACGGACTCGTTTGTTACATTGGACCCGATTCTAGGTGCACATCGCTTAAATACCCTAAAGCTAAATTGTCTAATTTTTAGACATAGTTTAGACTGCAGATTTTACGATTGCTATTCCAGAATGTTAAGCTGACTAAAATTAGCCTGATTTAATCCGTAATCTACATGTAGGTAATCTTAAACTTCTAGGTTGAGTTGAATGTGTTGCTACTTTAAAAAAATAAGTGATCAAATGAATTAATGGAATCTACATAAATAAGTGTATGGGACCGTGTTTTTTTACATTTGTATATTATATTTTAATATTTCAATTCGTTTTATTGTATTATTTATTTTTAATACTATCTTTAATACTGTTGTTCACATTTTATATCAGGTAAAATAATTTATCATATTATTTAAATGGGCAACATTTAAAAGATTAAGAAAATGTAAGTGTTTGTGGTTTGTTTCGTTTGTAAGTGTCTGTGTTCTTTTCTTTTAAGTTTGTTTAATAACAAGTTTTTGATGGCGAAATCACTTGGTGAACCGACATAAAAAGAAATAGTGCAAAAATGAAAAATGAGTTCGCTGTGGAAATCTCTCCATTATCAATGAACAAACAGCTGCCAGGCTTCGATTCACTATAGGTTGGCTTTGAGCCTACAGCAGTCTGATAGCTACCTTGGGCAAAATAGTTAAGTGCACTTAAAACCTTTAAATGTGGGGACAGTCTGAACAATTTTCGAAATCTCCGCTCTGGTCGGTCGAATGGGTTGGATGCACCACGCACCCTTTTTAAATACAGTTTTTCACCCTCGCCATGCTCTCTCTCGTCGGCCGCCACAGCAGCCATCATCCATTTCAAAATGTAATTTTAAATAGAAAATAAAAAATGAGAATATCCACTTGACTTCACGTAAACAAATTATAAACGGGGCTATTTTATTCGCCACTAAAATTAGTCGATTAAGTTTGACGTTTCTGTGTTTTCGCGTAAAAGCGACATGTCTAGAATAGCATTTTGGCAGCTAAACTAAGTTGAATAGACCGCCTAAAATAAGAAGCGTCAGATTCAAATTAGCGCTGTCATTTGATTATGACAGCTGCTCATAGAATAGCAAAGTGTTTTAGCGACACCTAAATAAAATTAGGAATTTTAGAAAATCGGGTCCATTATTTTACATATACAAAAGTCAACGTCAATGTCAACTTGCTAATGCTATCGAATTTTTGTACTAAATACGGAAACTAGGCTCTTCCAAATTTTAATACACAGTTTACGTTACTTACTCGATAGATAGTAAAAGTTTGTACTCAAAGTAGGTGATTAATTATATTAATTATATTTACCCAATCTTAAAAAGGATTGATGTTCAACGTTGTACTCTGGCCACTCTACGTTATACTGATTCCATTGCCTTCGGTCAAGCGTAAAGTACTCATTTACGCTTTGTGTGTTGGGGGTCCTAAAAATAGCCAAATAAACATTAACAAACTTTTGTACGATGCTGGAAGTGCAGTATAATGTTCCTTTATTTCTATTAACCTACAACAGCAGAAATCAAAAACAAATATTTTGGTTTTAAAAATAAATTGTTGATGACACGTATTGTTTTAATTATGACATGTTTTAGATGCAGCTTTCATATTAAATTTAGAATCGGGTTGCTTTTTTTTTTGATTAGTTTTAATAATCATAGCGCGTTTATTAGCGTAACTTTAGCTGCTACTCTTGAAACAAATGACTTTTTTTAAGAGAAGCAGCTACAGTGAACAAGTATACTGACAAGTGGTCGGCCCTCGTTGTCGCAAACCAAGGAGGTACAGATTGGTTTGTCGTATATGGTCCCGTTCCCAATTCGTCCTCTTCACAACTCGTCCCGTTAGCAGATCGTCCCGCAAACGCACCTCGTCCCGTTTGCGACTGGTCCCTATTCATTGCTTTGCAAGCAACACACGAGCAACAGTGAGAACTACATCGAAATCGGGCTCCTAATTTTCGAGAGTTTCACGAACAGCGACACAGACTTACTACAGACACAACCCAATGATTAAAGAAACTAAAGAATCGGGCATATTGTTCTATGAACGATATCCATATCGTTATCTCTTTCTAACTAACCTGTACTCTCGTAAATAAAAAAGGATCACTATACCTTAAATCATCACAACTACCACTAAAATCAAAAGAAATAATGCCACAACTTCAACAAAATCAAACTACTCTCCCACCACAGCCGGTCACTGCGGGAGAAAAAGACCAACACCCTTTAACAGAAAACGATAAGTTATTATTATATTGCAACACTGTATACCTTGACTCTAAAGACACCTGAATCATTATTGGAACTTGAAGAAGCTCTGAAATCCATCAAGTGGGACATATTGGGATTGTGTGAGGTGCGTAAAGCAGGTGAATCAATAGAGGAGCCCTATCTGACTATGCAATGTTTACTAAAGGAGAACCTGGAGGACAGGCAGGAGTTGGATTCATGGTTAGAAAACGCCACAAGAAATCTATACAGGATTTCTTCCCAATCACAGACAGAGTTGCCATATTAAATATCAAACTACCAAACTATAAGGAAATGTGTACATTTATACAAATTTATGCTCCAACTGAGAAAGCAACTGAGGCAGAACACAAAGCCTTTTATAATATTGTTTCAGAAGCACTAAATAAATACTCAAACAACATAATAATCTTAATGGGAGACTTCAATGCTCAGGTGGGAGCTAAGGAAAATGAAGATAAATATGTACTGGGAGGATTTGGATATGGTAAATGACAGTGGAGTTAGACTCATGAACCTACTACTAGAACATAATCTGACCCTTCTGAATAGCATTTTTAAGAAAAATATAAATAACAAATGTACATGGTTGTCTCCAGGAGGATTATATAAAAATAAAATAGATTACATCATCAGTAGCCATCCAAAACTGTTCACAGATACATCAGTTATATCAAGGTTTAACTTTAATACCAACCATCGTATGATCAGAGCATCAATGAGAATCAAAGCACTCAAAGTATCCAGAAAAAACCTCAAAAACCTCAATTAAACATACAATTGCGAAAACATAAACAGAGCATCACATCACATATTAACATTGGAAAAAGAGGACTTGAATGCTGGAGCGCTAGTTATACGAAGCTACACAATCAGCTAATCGAGCACAAAAAAGGAAAACAGATGTAAGAAAAACATATATTAAGTGACTCAACACTGGAATTTATAAGGGAAAGGAAAGAGCTCTTTTCTCGTGAGGTAAAAAAACAAAATGTCAATAAAATAACATACTTAAGTTAGAAAATAACGGAAAATATTAGAAAAGAAAGGAAAATTAAGAGACTTAAAACGTTAGAAAAACATATTATAGAAACAGGAGGAACAAAAAAGGCTCTAAGGAACTCCGCGAAACCAAATCTTGGATACCAAAACTGAAAAAAGACCAAATGAGCATTACTAACAGGAATGACATTAGCAAGCTGGCTACAGGATTCTATAAAAACCTATACTATAAAAATATCATGGCGGAACAAAGTAAGTATGAAAGCTCTAAAACTGACCAAAATCCTCCAATACCAGAACCCAAAATATTATCAATTGAAGTCAGAAAATCCATTCAAAGCCAAAAGTCTGAGAAAGCCCCGGGTCCAGATAAAATCACCAACGAGACACTGGAAGGTACCTTAGAAGAACTGGTCCCCATTTTGACAAAAAAAATAATGATGTGTTCAAATCAGGCATAATTCCAGAGCAATTGCAAACTTCACATATAAATAACTCTTATTCATAAAAAGGGCTCAAAAGATGATATTGAAAACTATAGACCAATAAGCCTGATGTCAAATATCTACACAGTGTTTTCTAAAGTTATACTGGACTGAGTAACTAACAAACTGGATGAAAATCAACCCAGAGAGCAGGCTGGCTTTAGAAGGAATTTTTCCACTATTGATCACATACACAGAGTAAAACAACTTTGTAAGTAAGTGGCCTTTATCGACTACACTAAGGCATTTGATAGCATCAGTCATGAAATCATATGGGAAAGCCTAGAAAACCAAGGAATCCCCAAAACATAAATAAATGTTATTAAAAATGTATAGGTATACAAATAGTCCCTAAGGATTTTTTATTAAGGTTAGTTCACTTGCTTTTCTTTATTAATATGTCAAATTGCGGCCATTTTGAATGCGTAGTTAGTTATTCGTAGAAATATTAGTAAGACGTGTTTTCTTTTGATTTTCAAGTTTCCCTGGGAGAAAATTACAATGGAGTTTTTTTTTAAATTCAATTTTGTGTTAAAGACAAAATTAAATGCAGTGCTGAGGTTAAAATGTTAGAAACCGTATAAGGAGGGTTTGCTATGCAGAAAACGGCAGATTGCGATTGGTATAAACGTTTCGACGGGGGTCGTGAAGATGTTGAAGATGACGAGATGTATGGGCGCCCAAAAACATTGACCACCGATGACCACATCCACACAGTCAAAACTATTGTGGATTGTACATCATGAATTCCTACCATCAGGTGGCACGGTTAATAAAGAGTATTACTGAGAATTTTTACGCCGTTTGCGTGAGGCCATCCGAAGATAAAGACCAGAATTGTGGGAAAGCAACTCTTTCCAATTGCACCACGATAACGCACCCGCTCACACCTCGCAGCTTGTCCGTGATTATTTGACAAAAAATTAGACCACATTGATGTCTCAGGCCGTATTTACCGGATTTGGCCCCATGCGACTTTTTCCCGTTCCCAAAAATGAACCGACCTTAGAAAGGACGGCGTTTTGCTACCGTATAGGAAATAAAAACTGAATTGCTTTAGGAACTAAAGGCCATATCAAAAAGTGCATTCCATAAATACTTCAAAGATTGGAAAAGACTCTTGCAGAAGTGTATTATATCCGCAGGCGATTACCTACTTCGAATGGTACAATATTAATATAGAGGAATAAATAAAAGTTCTTTTTAATATTTAATTAAGCGTATTTTTTGATCAAACTGCGTACAGCTAAAATGATCAAAAATACCTCGGCTGTGACCCTATTAAAGCTTTTCACCTAGCGACCTAACACCCTGTATAAACTGATGTCGTTTGTCGAATGACAAAAAGTCATAGACTCTTAGACATCTATTTTTATCGTTACAGGTTAACTTAACTCAGAAAAGTAATTTTAATTAAGGTATCAGTTTTTGAATTGCAAAGTACAAATGAAAACTGTTATAAATTTTTCGTTGTAAATTCAGTCCTAGTCGTTCTTAAAGCAAATTATGATTACTTACAAGGAAAAAATCTTGTTTTTGACGAAACAGTTAAAATCATAGGTAGCTTAAAGCTGGCGGGTTTTTTTTTCTTAATAAGTTTTTTTTCTACTTTTACTGTCTTTTTAAATGATAAAATGTAGTCAATTTAACTGCAGTCTGTGAGTATATTTATGTGATACTCGTGACGTTAATACGAGTCTAACGACACCCCGTTTATTGAAATCGGACCTATGTTTCAGCTTTTACAAGAGAATAACGAACCATACATACATACAGGTGAAAAAGTATAACTATTGTATCACTACCAGAGGTCGGAATAGGTAGTGCTTATTAACCTAAACTTGTTGCATCTTCATTCAATAAAGTATCCCCATCTCACTCACGCATGAATGAACGTGAGTCAAGTTTAGGTTAATAAGCACTACCTATTCCGACCTCTGATCACTAGGTACCCATGATGGTAATCCATCATTATAAGGTGCTAACGAATTAGATACCGATATTTTAAGAGACGGTTCCTTACATCAAAACTATTAACTTTAAATAGAAATTAAGACAACTTATTATAGGTTTTTTTTGTTTTCATTTACCGAACAAAAAAAAGAAATACAAATTCTGTCTAAACATAATCACCTGTGCAATAAACTGACAAGATGTTGCATTTAGCACTTTGTCAAGATGTTGCATTTAGCACTTTGTCATGTAAACAGTTGTCATTAATGTCATTATGATTATCTTCAGATCCGCGGGAAAACTGAGGTTATTGACTACTAGCCTTTGATTATTTATTTTTATTAAGAAGCGGTTTAAAAGCAAACACGAAAGAAATAAAACTTTTATTAATATTGTTGAAAATGGCAACCACGTCTTTCAATGCACAACAATTGCTCGCTTTTGGATGTTTCCGTTAAAACGCATAAAAAAATCTCTTTCGGTTTTCTTAACTCGAAAGGCGTTGGTAACACTTGTCCGTAATTCTTGAGACGTTTTGATTGTGTGACTATCGTCTGCATTAACCAAATCTTTTGCTCGGCCCCATACGTGAAAATAGTGTGCGGGCCGGCCAGTTCACTCCACCTGCCTCAGCACCACCGCGGCCTATCCATCGACATTGGAATTGTTCCGTCAAGTATCTTCGTACAATACGATCATAATGGGCGGGGGCACCGTCGTGTTGTTTGTTGTGCTCCGAGGATAGTGCGAGAATTCACTTGTGTACCGTCTCTTCCTGCGTAAAGCCTTGCACCTCTCGCCGCACTGTAGTTTGCTTCGCGATAACAACATGTTACCATGTTTAAATAATCGTTTTTTGTGTAGCGGTAAGGCATTTTTTAGTAAATTTATTAGCAACAGACACAACCAGACACAACAAATATCATGACATTGACATTTGAGTATTTCATTTATCAACGTGAAGTGGCCAGTCAAGGGATTGTTAAGAGATTCTAGAAGATATTCAAAGAGGTTTTAATCAGTGTCTATTAATTATCTAATTAACAGGGTGTGTTTACGTAACAGAGTTGTTTCCCAATTTTTTTCCAAAAACCATTATAAACCCTTAAATGTTTTATACTTAACTCTACTCCTAGAGACGAGTACTATCAGCTGTAAAAATATCGGTATCTAATTTGTTAGCACCTTATATATCGAATTTCACTTCTTCGGTTGTATCATTTCGTCGAAATTCATTTAATCAAACGCTATTTTTGGCTAAAACTATGATGTTTTCAAGATATCTTAAAAATTAATTACGTAGGTATGTTAGGTTAGGTTAGACTTGTTTAGTGGGCTTTTAGTAAATCTAAGGGATCTTAATAAATATGCTACATTTTAAGAGTTTATGTTAAATAGATTTTAGCCAAAAGTGGGCCGAAATGGTTCGTGTAATGTAACGCACGGCCGATGTGTCGCCTATTTGCTTTGCATTCTTAGCTGACACACTGCCGTACGAGTATGTGTTCAAAGTTACAAGGCGTGATATTTAATTAAGTTTCATAATAAAAGTCAATACTTTACCCAATTTTTACAAAGTTCGTCCATAATCTCATTATAGCTTCACTTAGCAGTTTTTCTTTAGCAGTATATTCGGAGTGTAAATGAGTATTACACCCTCCAAGCGGTACTCCAAATACATAAGGCAATTCTTCTCCATGAACGCTTTTATTCAGCTGCAATAAATGTAGAAATAATTAGAATAAGAATTTTTAATTTGTTAGATGTATTTTCTGATATATATATTTTCTTGTATAAAAAAATCCGATCGCCTTCTTTCCATATACAAAATTTCCGAACGCCTTCTTTCCCTATAGTCATATTTTCTGATATATTTATTTTCTTGTATAAAAATTTCCGAACGCCTTCTTTCCATGTATTTTTTTGCATTCGCAAAATTTCGTAGTCGTTCATTTTACTAGGGACAAAACTTCTTATCTGCTTGTGACCCTGTTTGCAATTTTTAACCGACTTCAAAAAGGAGATTCTCGGTTTGAACTGTAGGTATGTATGTATGTATGTATGTATGTTTGTCCGCGATTATCTCGCGTTTTCCTGAACCGATGTTGATGCGGCTTTCATAAAAGTATTTGTTACACTTAGGAGAAGGTTTTAGAATTTTAACCGATTAAAAAAAAAGAAGGTTCTCAGTTTGACTGATTTGATGTGATTTCTCCGTCAATGGTCCGATTTCAAAAATTCATTTTTTTTCTTGTATAGAGTATACTTTCAAGGTTGTCCCATTGTAACCAAATTGTAATCTGATGAGGGGATCCATGAGGAATTGAGGGAACTCCTCAAATATTATAAGCATACACATAGCAATTTCAGTATTTTTAGTAACACGTCCAGCATTTGCATTCAGAAAGTATAATTTGGTGAAGTGGAACTGAAGATGAAGACCACAGATGGCCAACGGAACTCCTCGACATTACCTATTTCAAGGGTGGCGATAAGATATCCCGATTAAGATAGTTGAGCGACTATAACGTAGAACATTTAATTGTTTAAATATGACTATGACTTTCCCGCGGCATTACTTACGGTGAACTTGAAATGTCTCAAAGTTCCATAGCAACTAAGAAGTGGAACTACATAACAGCTTATTATGATCACTAAAAAGTATAAAATAAAATAAATATTTTAAAAAACAAAAATCCGCCTTCAAAAACTCATGCGCAATGCGTTTTTAAAGGCGGTTTTTTGTCTTTTAAAACATTTATGTATGAAATATTTTTTTATGGTTATTTTTCTCGATAGGAAATGATTAAGGCAGGTATAATACGAAATGTTATCAATCAGTGATCAACTTAAAATGTAATACTGCATACGAGTGAAATGTTGTCCTTAGTCAGGTAGTCACTTGACAGAAGTATAGTTTATCCGTGTAGATAACTTTCTGTTTGTTTCTGTCTGTTTAGCTTATTACATGTTTGTCTTTGACTTTGAAATTGTCATTTGTTGACTTTAATGTTGTAAGGATGAACAAATTGCGAAAATGGAGCCTGCTGGCCCTAATGTAGTAAATGTTCAGTTGAAGTTTATTTAGAGTAGTCACGGCGGCAAAATCTTGATTCGTGGCGGCTATAGACACCATAATAAAAGGCCTAACAAAAGTGGTACATCGGTCTGGACGCGTGCTAGAAGTACCTATGTGTAAAAGTTCTGGATCGCAATCATTCAAAAAATAATAAGGCAAACCCAAAAAAAAGTTTCCACTGATTATTTTCTTTTTTCATGGAAGGGACTTTCAAAATTGCCCGACGAAACAGTATATTACATTATATACAATTCGCAGAGACATCGGAAGTGACTTGGAGTGCAAAAAAATAGAACCATTTTTTACGTATTTACTGCATGATAAAAATAAATAAACGTATCAGAGGACAATGTCACACCAATAGGGAAAATGCTTTGCATGCTTCACACCTTTTTA
Source organism: Acleris literana (assembly GCA_946894065.1). Taxonomy (NCBI): domain Eukaryota; kingdom Metazoa; phylum Arthropoda; class Insecta; order Lepidoptera; family Tortricidae; genus Acleris; species Acleris literana. Next base: position 49,412,399 of record OX335668.1, read on the forward strand.
GTGCAACGTTACGTCCGTATTTTAGGTCCGTTTTTTCATACATGTTTTTTAAGTAAACAAACAAATAAATTTAGTAGATCTATTCGGTACAGGTCCAAACAAATTGTCTCTTGGCTGCCAGAAATTAATGTTATATATTAAATTGTGTTTAAAAGCCTAAATATAATAAATATTGAAGGTAGGTATGTTACGGCAATGATGTAGACAGGTACATTTATCATTGAAAACTTTTAATTTTATAGTACGACTTACCGCTGCGTAATGAGTGCTGATTGAATTATGACCAAATACATAGAAATAAGACTGTCTGTTCGCTTTTGAATGATAATTCACAAAATTTAGTAAAGGCGCTAGTGTTCTTGCGTCGCTAAACACATTAAGGATTACGTCACGATTAGTTTCAACATTCCACCGTTGAGGATCCAACTTTGAGGGAGAATATCTGAAACAAGAAGTCACATTTATGATTATTATGCCTGCGTCGGCAAGTTTATTTTTTAAATTATTTAATTAATGAATTGTTGACCTGAATAAAATACGTTTATTCAGGTTGTATGCCGCACAAGCATTTATGAAAATCAAAAACATACAATTGCTTCCCAATAGGAGACCAGGCATTCTTCTAGTACTTTCTTTACATTACCTACTTATTATTTATATTACTCGTACTAATTATAATAATATCTTTAATTTATCATTATATTTTAAATATTATGCGTAGTTGAGTCGAATAACATGTCAGAACTCAAAACTATTTTATGATAGTTTTCTTCTTGTAAACAAATAAATAATTATTAAAAAGTGTTATTATAATAATACCTTATCTACACTCATATCATAAGTCCTCTATTATGCGTTCAAAACCCGTAGACAATGACCAGCATTACCTGTAGTAGTAGGTGACAGCGATGACAGCTGTTAATTTTGGAAGATGTTCCAAATTTGGATCTCATTACCTTACATTATTCGATAACGTTATTTCAAAATTACGTTACATCTGTCATCGCTGTCACCTACTACCACAGGTAAGGCAATGCTGGTCATTTGCCTTTCGGCTTCTGGACCCATCTTAGAGAACTTATAATATGTGTGTAGATAAAGTATTGTACGAGACTCTGCGTAGTTAGCATGACGCAACCGTCACGTAAACTACTATTATGTGACTGGTATAGCGTACATTTTCTACAATACTTATGTGAGAAACCTGTATCTTTGGTTACCTTGTATCTTAATGAACCTGTATCTTAAAGTTTACATTAAAGTATCGGTCACCGATAATTTAATGTGAACATTAAGATGCAACCATATCGATAATCGATACATTCATGACATGCAATACTTTAATATTAACATTACAATACATCCACAGATACAGGTTTCAGGTTTCAGGTTTCTTGCATATAATTTGATATTTCATGTAATTTACACGGTGTTACATTGAGTAGATAACCAAATCTGAATCTGAATCTTAATTATAGGCCATATGCCTATCATTTCTGAACATATTGTAGGCACAGTTTAACAATCCATACAGTTGGGAATCAAATGTAATTGCATAGAGCAACGGCGGGTATATCGTGGCGAAGCGGGCGGCGCGCGGCGCAGGCACCTAGTAGATGCAATACAAATTGTAACTTTTTTCAATTCAATGATTGTGTATGGACCATTTTGGGACCCTTTTGAAGAAATGTGTTTAATGCTGATGTTGGAGCTTAATGCTGCCGGAGCCCCACTGCGGAGCACGCTACGCACGGACACGCTATACACGTCGCCCACGTGGGTCCATTGGTCTGGATACGTGTGTCAACATTTTCACAGCAACCAATGCACGCACACGTAAAACGTGGGGGCCACGTGGCTACGTTGGTCAGCTGCGTGTGTCTACATTCCCTACTGCGGGCCACGCACATCCACGCGCGCGCGGGGGTTGCGACGTCCTTGAAGCCACCTTTCCACTGCAACACACAAGCAGCGTGGGTCGCGGTGGAGCTTTGCCTGCCACGAGCGCTAGCATGTGCGTGGCAGGCACTTCGGAACAGACCACGCGTGTATCAGTGACGTCATTTCGTGCGCAGCGTGCTCGTGCACTACTGTGGAAGTATATACCTACATTTTCATACAAAGCGTTTTTGTACCCACGTGTGTAGCTTGACCGTGCGCAGCAGTGGGGCTCCGGCCTTATTTATTGTACGTTTAATAAAATATTATTTACACATTTTTTACAAACATTTATTTCAATTGACCAATAAAAAAAGTGACAGCGTAGCTCGTTGTTTTTTTTAAATGCCATAATTATAAAGGTTAAACAAAGAGTTGAACATTCCGCCCACCAAGGGCAACTATTTGTCGTAAACACTGCCCACCATGAGCGCTATGATAAGACCTACCTAAGTCTACAGTTTAAACTAAACATTAATAAAATTCAAATTGAAGTCATTCTAACCTAACTTAAACAAAACAAGGCTTAACAAAAAAGTAATAATTACATATTATTCCGTAATGGTCTAAGATCCGAATAGGAGACGACCTTCACCGGGCTATTTATTTGATAAAAAGTATTTTATATCGAAATTTAATATGCTAAGGAATATATAAAAATGGGGAATAGGTTGACTGAAAAATTTCAGTCCAGTCCTTATATGATAAAAAAAAATGAAAATGTTTTTTTTTTTTATTGCTATTGCTTGTTAAATAGGCCAATTACATACTAATCGAAAGCATGAAGCCTACAGAATAGGCAAACGTTATATATATCGGTGAATTGGCTACGATTTCGTGACCTCTTTGGGGAAACCGAAGGTTTTGTCTGTGCAATTGCTGACGAGGTCATAATAACCGGAAATATATTCTGAGGGATGGCACGCTCGACATTTGTCGAGCATGCCGTTGCCCCGGCGAGTCCCTCAGACATAAAATTTCCGGTTGTTCGCATTTGGCCAACGGCGAGTACTTGCACAGACATAACCTCGTAGCCAGGATCATCCATCAGCAACTTGCTCTTCAATATGGTCTTGTTGAGTCTGAAGTGCCGTACACACTGGCGCCAGTTCTCGAAAATGGTCTTGCTACGCTCTATTGGGATCGATTTGTCATCACGGACAGGACTATTGTTGCCAATAAGCCTGATATCGTGTTGACAGATCGATCGCAACGCCGGGCAGTGCTCGTCGACGTCACCATCCCGCATGACGAGAACCTCGTGAAGGCCGAGAAGGACAACCTCAGCAAGTACCTTGACTTGGCTCACGAGGTGACCGCCATGTGGTGTGTTGACTCGACTATCATTGTCCCGATAGTTGTTTCGGCAAATGGTCTTATAGCGAAGAGTCTCGACCAACACCTCAAGAGACTCTCGCTAGATGGCTGAATCAAGGGCCAGATACAGAAGGCAGCACTCCTCGACACGGCACGTATTGTGAGGAGGTTCCTTTCTCTGCAGCCCTAACCACCGGTAGCTTGAGCCCTGCCCCGCTGCCGGCGGCACTCGTAGGTTAGGTATTTATCATGTTTTTATTTTTTTATTTGTATTGTTATTTTACTTTTATATTTGAATATTTCTTATAAAAACCCTAATTAACAGAAAATAAAATAAATATCTAATAATATAAATAATAATAATCGTTTAAAAGAATTAAATTCCATAAAAAGTTAGTTAAAAAAGTTCATTAATCTAATGTTAGTATATATAAAAGCAAAATCTGACTAACAGATCTATCAACGCACAGCCCAAATCTCTGGACCTAGAGACCACATAGATAGATTATACAGTGTAGAGATCCACTGAGGAAGGATTTTCAAAAAATCCACCCCTAAGGGGGTAAAATAGGGAGTGAAGTTTATATGGAATTTTCTCATTTCTGGACTTAGAAGTATGAAAATAGATATACCTCGTGTGTACATAAGTTTTGAGACGATATTTACTTAAAAAATAAAACATAATAATGCTGTCTAATTCTTTTTTCAATTTGGAATTTGGAATGTTCGTACGTGCGACTGCCATTTCGCTACATATGGCAGGAAAAAACCAATGGATATTTTGGGATTAACCGCAACTTTATATATTACATCATAAAACGTTACAAGGAGACTGATTCTCTAAAAGATCGCCAAAGGAGTGGTAGCCCGCGGTCTGTAAAGACGATTGAGGACATCAAAATGATCAGAGAGCGACTTCACCGAAATTCATGTCGCACCCAGAAAAAAGTGCTCTGCAGACTAACATTAGCGTGTTGCGGTAAACGAAATACTGAAATACAATCTCAAGGTAAAGGCCTACAATCCTAGGAAAGTTCACTTCCTTAATGAATGCCTTAGTAAATTACGACGCGAACGTTGTCCGATGCTACTTCAGAGACACGCTACGAAAAATATACTCTTCACCGATGAGAACATCTTCACATTCGAAGAAAAGTTCAACCGCCAAAACAATAAAGTTTATGCCAAAAGCAGGAAAGATGTTCCAGCTGCAGCACGAAATGTATCGCGTTCCCATTTTCCAGCGACTGTGATGGTATGGTGGGGTGTTTCGTAGGAAGGTGTCATCTCGGTCCATTTTTGCCAACAAGGCGTCAAAGAGCTCGTTTAAAGAATAGAGGCTGTCATTTTGAGTAATAAGTGTATGTAGTTATTTGTTAATGTATACTTATATTAACTGAAAATTTTAAAATTATGATTAACCCAAAAAAATATTTTTTCTATGAACTTTTTATTTCGTCTCAAATCTTATGAACACACGAGGTATAAGTTCTCGATTACAATTAAAAATGATCTAAGTTACTGAAATGGACAAAATTCCCCCCTAAAGGGGTACAATGGGGGGGTAAAGTTTGTATGGAAATTTACTCATTTCTGGACTAAGAAGTATAAAATAGGTACATAAGTTCTCGATTACAAAAAAAAATTATCTGTGTAGGTGAAATGGACAAAATTCCCCCCTAAAGGGGTAAAGTGGGAGGGGGGGGGGGGGGGGTTTAAAGTTTGTATGGAAACTACTGAACCGAATTTAATAATTCTTTCATCATTTGAATGCTACATTATCCCTGAGTAACATAGGCTACTTTTTATCCCGGAAAATCTAAAAGTTCCCGAGGGAATAACATGTTTCGGTGTCGTGTTTCATGGTAATTTCGAAATTATGAATGAATTTTTGTGTGTATATTTCAATGGGTTTCTGGATAGTTTGAAAACACAATTGCACCCGGTAGGTGGCGCTGCTGTGTCGGTATGTCACCAACTCTTCCTAAACGGCTGGACCGATTTGGATGGAATTTTGTGTGTTTATTTCAATGGGTTCCTGGATGGTTTGAAAACATAATTGGCCCGGGTAGGTGGCGCTGCTGTCGGTATGTCACCAATCACCTACTACTTTTAACGACCCACATGCTTTGGGCAACTAGAGTTGCCAAATGTTCAATGTAAAGTAACGTAAAGTCCGATTTGGATGAACTGAAACGATTTGGAGCAACATGGCGGTCATGATATTTTTCGAAAAAGTCGTCATGGATATCGCAAAAACGATATGAAATTTGGCATTTAAGATGGCGCGTATCGTTTTCGGCGATGGCAATTTCGAAAATGACGTCAGATTCTGAATTCAAGATAGCGGCCATGATGTTTTTCGAAAAAGTCGTCATGGTATCGTGTTTCATGACATCGGGGATGGCAATTTCGAAAATGATGTCAGATTCGGAATTCAAGATGACGGCCATTGTTTTTCGAAAAAGTCGTCATGGGTATAGTGTTTCATGTTTTCGGGGATGGCAAATTCGAAAATGATGTGAGATTCGGAATTCAAGATGGCGGCCATGATGTTTTTCGAAAAAGTTATCATAGGTGTCGTGTTTCATGTTTTTGCGAATGGCGAATTCGAAAATGATATCAGATTCGGAATTCAAGATGGCGGTCATGATGTTTTTCGAAAAAGTCGTCATGGGTGTCGGGTTTCATGTTTTCGCGGATGGTGACTTCGAAAATGATGTCAGATTCGGAATTCAAGATGGCGGCCATGAAAATTTTCGAAAAAGTCGTCTTGGGTATCGTGTTTAATATTTTCGGGGATGGAAATGTCGAAAATGATAACAAACTTGGAATTCAAGATGGCGGCCATGATGGTTTTCGTGAAAGTTGTCATGGGTATCATGTTTAATGTTTTCGGGGATGACAATTTCGAAAATGATGTCGGATTCGGAATTCATTATGGCGGCCATGATGTTTTTCGAAAAAGTCGTCATGGGTATTGTGTTTTATGCTTTCAGGGATGGCAATTTCGAAAATGATGTCGGATTCGGATTTCAAGATGGCAATATAGCTAAGATCCTGGAATAGGACAGGATAGTTTTTATTCCAGAAAAACATCTCAATCCTATGGCAAATCAAATTAATCGTTAAAAGCTGTGAATTTGCTCACAAAGTGGCGCCACTTTGTATGGACGAGTAACAAAATTAAAAAGATGAAATCTCATCTAGACATTTGTGGGTAGTGAAACGATTTAAAAAAATATTTTACTAATAATACGCCACGTTAAATATTTGTGAGTGTATATATATTAACCCAAAAAAAAAGGTTATTGCCCAACAAAGTGGGCACGGGTACAGCTAGTAGATAGATAATATTACTTGGATAATCCGATATTAAGGGAACAAGTATCAGTATATCACCCGGGTTAGTATGTACCTACTTTGTTCTTATGATAACTCCACTAAGGCCTGCTGCACCTCTACTATAATACAGCTTGGTGATGCAAATGATTAAAAAGTCTAAATCTTCGATCAACAATATTCGACTAGATAACCAGTCGCATACAAAATCAAAGCTAAATTCTATCCGCGTGAATCTATACGTCAGTTGCATTTGTTCACTAACGAACCGAGACAAACGTTTCAAAACAGTTTTAAGTTCAACCTAATAACAACCATGGTACTTCGTAATAAAGTTACAAATCTTCAAAATTTGATCATACCTACGACTATTCGTCTCATAACATGAACACATCAAAAACTGACATCTGCTACTTACAAACGAAACGTATGTTAAATAAAATCTATTGTATCTTATCTTATCGTGCAAAAATTAAAGTACTTTTCCCGGTTGTTGCCCTGCGAGTTACATCAATTTTTATCTATTCACTTTGCTTCTTCGAATTTGACTAGCAGCGGTATGGAGTCGCATTGAATTTAAAATTAATGTAAATAGGTACGTAAAAGTTTTGTTTTTAGTTAAGATTACTTATGTTCAACTATAGCTAAGAATCATCCAAGTGACAAGTACTTATACAAAAAAAAATATCAAAATCGGTCAAGCCGTTTTGGAGAAGAACAACGCACACCAGAATTATACTATATAATTTTTTAAAGTAAAATTCCGGTAGATAATAGTCGAATACGAAAAGAAATAGGCAAAAGCATGTCAGATCATGCGCAGTGAAGGATTCCGTCGCCGTTACTACATACACAAATAACTATTTCGCAGAACAACAAGTGACATCACACAGTGTTGTTTAGTAAAAAAAATACTTATACCCTTGCATTACATATACGGGAGGACCGTTTCTAGGGTTCCGTAGCCAAATGGCGAAAAACGGAACCCTTATGGATTCGTCATGTCTGTCTGTCTATCTGTCCGTCCGTATGTCACAGCCACTTTTTTTCCGAAACTATAAGAACTATACTGTTGAAACTTAGTAAGTAGATTTATTCTATAAACCGCATTAAGATTTTCACACTAAAATAGAAAAAAAAAACAATAAATTTTGGGGGTTCACCATATTTAAAACTGAAACTCAAAAACATTTTTTTCAGTAAACCCTGTACGTTGACATGTGGGGTATCTATGGATAGGTCTTTAAAAATGAAATTAAAGTTTCAAATATAATTTTTTTCTGAACTGAATAGTTTGCGGGAGAGACACTTTCAAAGTGGTAAAATCGGTGTCCCCCCCCCTGTAACTTCTAAAATAAGAGAATGATAAAACTAAAAAATATATGATGCACATATTACCATGCAAACTTCCACCGAAAATTGGTTTGAACGAGATCTAGTAAGTAGTTTTTTTTTAATACGTCATAATTCGTAAACCGCAATTTACCTTACATGGAACCCTTCATGGGCGAGTCCGACTCGCACTTGGCCTTTTTTTATATTTATTCCATAATTGATCTTATTCCGCGGTATAAATATAATATCTATATGTACACAGAATTTCGATTTTGTAACTGAGGAAAAGTAGCGTGACTTATAAACAGACAGACAAAACGGACATACCGGAACTATAAGGGTTCCTAGTTTGACTTCGGAACTCTAAAAAGGCCGCTAATGGAAAACGCTTTACAAAATACGTATATACCAGGGCCTCTATTCAACACCAAAACCAAATCATCTTGGACCTGTTATCGTATTGTCAACGTTTTGATAGCTCTTATTTACTTGACAGTAATGGCAGCTGAGTTGAAAACAATACCATAACAGGTCAAATACGATTTGGATTTTACCGCCTAGAATAGAGGCGTAGTAGTGGTACAATAATAAAAAACCACTCCATGCATCTAATGCACCGTTAAACAAGTTTGCGCGTATATTGGCCGACCTTGGCCAAACATTCTTAGCTGCGGTTTCAATATTGTTATTTTGTTGGAATTATGGCATTAATTGTTAGTGTAAAGTTTGAAAATAAAATATTCTACATGTACTTACCTAAAGTAATACTCTCCGACCGATACATTTCGTTTTCGATAATTATTTTTGCAACATTGTGTCATTTTGATGCGTGTTGACATTGGCTGTCTGTCAACAGAACTAATTAAAAATTAAGGCCTCACGCCGCAAGTGAGTCGTTAGTACCCAAGAAGTATTTTTGCGCTGACCCGCTATCTAGTTGATAATTGTTGATCGAAGGTCTAGCTCTAGATCGACTATCAATGTCACTGCAAATCTTGAAGCCTATCAACAGTTCAAATTAGATATTGGGTGTTCAAAAACAGGAAAACTTAACGGTAGGCTATTAAATGTTTACAATAATCTGCTAATATTACATAAAAAAAACCGTTAGTTATTTATATACATAAGGTAACGGCGCCTATTACCGGGGGTATCAAATTCGACGACTATCACCGTGACATTTTCAAATACGCATTTTATAGACAAACCGCTCGAATATCTAAAAAATAGATTTTATACAAACGAAACTTATTTAGTACTAACGGACCTATTAGCGCAAGAGTGTGTGAATGAAACAAAGTTCTCGCAATTCATCCGTTTCCGCGACGGCAGCGCAGAAAGATACTAACTAGCCATGATACTAACGCATGATGCCATATGTAAGGGAACCCTTATCTTATTTAGTATTTTACGTAATAGTTATGGCAATTTAACTATTGTTATGGTATTTAAATGGTTGTTTATTTTTTTCTGCACAACTTCTGAGTACTCTTAACATATTATTCGGCCTGAAAATATGTTTAAAATGGAAAATAAAATACAGCGGTGATAGGCGCCATTTTTTGCTGTTAATACTAATACCGTGGTACACCACGATAATAGTTAGTAGTGATTTTGGCTGTATGCTTTATTTTTGGAATATAAACAATAAGGTCCATTTTCATAGATAACGTCACGTTATATATGAAAATGGACCTTATTGTCGATGGCGCTTCCGCCGTTATTAAAGATGCTCCGATATAAATACAACGTCGCGTGACGCAGTGCGGCGTAAGCGCCATCGACAATAAGGTAACTTTACATAGATAATGCCACAATGTTATTCCAATCTTGATCTATTCACTCTATTAAAGAACTATTTCCGTGGTATGGAAAGTATTTAACAAACCCTTAATTTTTAACAAAAACTACAGTACTCAATTTGTAATTTCTATAGAAACCATTGTTGCCAAGTGGTTTAAATATTGAGATAAAATCATATCTTTACTTATAAGATATGTAATTTTGGTTTTATACTAAGGTCATAATATCTATTTTTTATTAGTGATGTATCGTTTTGTTTTTATGGATCGGAATTAGGTTTTACAACTACAGAAATCCCTCGTTAATAGAATGTATGGGAATCTATTACCGAACTATTCAATATTTGCGACGGTCCGTGATAGGTTGTTATAGAAGTATCTGTTACCGAGTGACATTTTAGTCTTCTATTAAGAGGATTGTGACGCAAAAAATTTCCATACAAAATGCAAAAACGTTTTTCTCCCCTTAAACCAAGTCCGATTTTTACGATTTTTGAATATGTTTTAGATATCATGAAAATATATGTCTGTACGTTTTCCTTTACACGAAAATATTTCTTAGAATGAAACAAATTGAAAAAACAAAATACAGAAACGTACAGACAGTTCTTTATAATAACTACAGCATATTCAAAAATCGTGCAAATCGGACTTGATTTAGGGGGTGAGAAACACTTTCGCCCGGAGCTACTTTTGTATGGATTTTTTAAGACAGCTAATCGATTTTAGCGGCGCTTCACAATCCTCTTAAAACTTATCACGTTTAGGGAAGGTACAAGGGCGGATCGGCAGAATATGAAAAAAAATTTTTTTTACTATATCTTAATGGGCTTTTGTCAAAAGTTGCTTACATACCTGAGACTTCATAATATGAAATATTTTTGAAATTGGACAATTACAAGTACTGCCCCAACTCAAATAAATATGTTTAACTAATTAAAGCTAAATTGCCTGTCGCGTGTAGGTTTCGTTGTTTAATAAAAATTAAAATAAAACAATAGAATTATGACTGATTTGTCATCTGGTAACATTGTTTCTACTCAAACCGTAAATATAGAGGGTAGTTATAAGTTCAACATTAAATTTTAAATACCCTACACTATCACAATAAATGACAAATTGACTACAATCTGAGTCTCTAACGTCAAATAAATTTCTAAAATTAATCTCTAAAATGTCTTTATCTACATTGCGAAGTGATTTAATTTGCCCTATATTTGGTCACGAAAGAGATTTAAAAGTTAATATTTTGCCTACTTACGGAGATATTATACTGTGTTACTTATGTGTGAGTCGTAATAAGAAAAAGCAATACCAGAACTTAGCTACTGATACTTGCCAGAAGATATCGGACGATGTGTTAAAAATCTGGAAAACGGCATCTATTCCAACTATACAACCGCGGTCTGTCACCAAAAAACTCAAAGAATATTACGAAAAATATCGCAGTTTATTGAAACCTTATAAGTCTCGTCAGAATGTTCAATCTTACATAAACCGCATATCAGTATTTAAAAATGGGGCAAAGGCTCTATTTGATATTGCGGCATGCCAGTGCACAGATATAAATTTATGCAAGAGTGAAAAATAAATGAAAGTTCCAAATTTAGAGAAGCCCTTTTTATTTGCTCAACGAAAAAAACGGCAAATGTTGATTGGTCGCATAGACGTACAAACTACATCAAAGAACTTGAAAAAAATAAATAGGAAAAGAAACTATGATCTTTTCAAAATAAGTCAGGCTAAAGCTTCAAAATCAAAACTCAGATATCTCAGACAAAGAGACTAGGGATTTCTTTCCGCCTATGTTTGAACCTCAGCTTTCTAAAACACCTCAAGAAAGTCAAGCGAAAGCAGCCAGTTTTTCCATGCCAACTGTGGCTCTTACTGTTGATAGGAATGGTGTTTCAGATAGAGCTGCTGCAGCTATTGTTTCGGCGGCTCTTCAACGTGTTGGTCTTATTCCAAAAACGATTGACTAAGGTGTTCGATCGCAATAAAATTCGCCGAAATCGTGAAAAAGAAATAAGTGTTCTAGTAAATATGCCCTTATTGGTATGTACTTCATTTGGATTATATTTTGATGGCCGCAAAGACAGCACTTTATCAATTTCGAATGGCACAAAACGAATAATTATTTCAGGAGAGCATATAAGTTTAGTTAAAGAGCCAAACTCTGATTACATGGGTCATATTACGGTTTCTAGTGGTAAAGCAGAAGTTATTAGCCAACATATCAAAGTTTTTTTAGATTAAAAAACGTAGACTGCAAACATCTGATAGTAGTCGGGTGTGACGGTACTGTCGTCAATACAGAAGCAAATGGAGGCGTTATTAGACATTGGGAAAAAATATTGCAAAGGCCGTTACAGTGGTTCATTTGTCACATGCGAACGTACATGCGAACGAACTTCCTTTACGCCATTTATTCCAAACTCTTGATGGTCCCACAACAGGACCACGCAGCTTTTCAGGGCCAATAGGAAAACTTCTAAAGGACAGCGAAAATCTTCCTTTAGTATTCTTCAAGTCAATTAGGTGTGATTTGCCAGATATTACAAATAAAAAAGATCTAAGCACAGACCAACTGTACTTATATGACATTTGCACCGCAATAAGTTGTGGTCATTGTAATTATAGGCTGTCTGAAAGAAACCCCGGTAAAGTGGTTCATTCTAGATGGCTTACTACTGCAAACCGAATTCTCAGATTATATGTCTCCACGAATGCTCCATCAGTAAATTTACAACATTTAGTTACAAGTTTATGCTCCCATGTGGTTCGCGATTAAATTGAAGTCGAGCTGCACTTATGGTGCAAAACACTTACACAAAACGATTGAACTATCAAGATATATGCCACAGCACTTAAAAGCAGTTTTAGATCCTGTAATACAACGAAACGGTTTTTTCAATCATGTAGAAAATATATTACTGGCGATGCTAGATGATAACAGACCAGAAATAAAATGTTTGGCATTGCAAAAAATACTCAAGTCACGAGAGTGTTTACCGTGGAATATAAGGATCTTTAAACTACCAAAATTTGACTTTTGTTCTATGGATTACGTTGATATGATAGCCTGGGACAGTGTAACAATTACTGAGCCACCATTGCTTAAAATCCTCAGCACAGATATTTTAAGAGTGCAACGAAGACCTAAATAAAATTGATGAATTGATTTTACCACTACTGAAAGTATACCCTTGTCATACTCAAAGTACTGAAAGATGTGTCAAAATAGTTACAGAGGCAGCTGCTGCTGTTTGTGGACCTATTAAACGAGATGGTTTTATTAAGACGAGGCTTAAATCTCGAAAAATTATGCCTCTATTTAACTCCAAGAAAGACTACAATATTGAACAATTTTAGTTATATTCAGTTTTAAAAAAAGCAATTATCTTTCATGATTTTCGTGGTTTTCTAATAATTTATGTTAACTGCCAATTTCACGTGTAAAAATAAATTACATTTAGACAAAAATAAGATGTTTTAATAATTTTTATATTTAATTAGTTATCACTCTAAGATGGCGGTTTCGTCACTTTTCAGTTAGCTTGGGGCAGTACTTCCTGAAATATTTCAGTTATTTTAATTATACAGATTTTAATGTTTTTGTTAGTAGCAATTTTCTAATACCTGCCAAAATCAAAATTAAAAAAAAAAACAAAATCGATCCACCCTAGTAGGTACACAGTAAGTACAGATTTCTTTGATAACATTGGTACCTACTGTTACTCATCAGTTGGAAACTTCCGTGATCACTGGTCCATAAAGGTAAAGGAGCATACATTCTGAAACGTATTATTTAAATATGCTTCTCGTCTTCATATGTGGAGATGAATTTTAAGTATTACAGAAAAATAAATTGTAATTTGTATGTTTTATACATTTTATAATTTGTTTGCTGTCCAGTAGTAGCTAGGTAATTTAATTATCTTTAATTAATTGTGACAACTTTGATAAACGAAATATAAATCTTAAGTATAATCAAATCATATTTTAACGTTTTATGAAGTTTTCTTTAATAAACTTGATGCACAAATACAATATTCAGAACCAAAGACATTTTATTATAATATTTTTTCAACCCTCGGTAATAGAATACTCGGGTATTTTGGTTTCAATAATTATTTTTTAAATTATCATAAACTAAAATGAGTCCAAAAAGTTACGACACTATAAGTTCAATAAACACTCTTAAATAAAATAAAAAAACTCTGTCGTTAAGGAGTTTTGATAACCTTAATTTTTTGGACTCATTTGAAAACTTCCTTAAGTACCACAGTAATAGGCGCTGTTACCTTATATTAGATATCCTTAAAAACTTAAATTTCCCATTGTTTTAGAATGGCGGCTTTCAATTTATAACGTCAGAAAGATCAAAACGTCCCAACAAGCAAAACCAGTACTTTTAGTGTTTCTCAAGCCTCTTTTTATTGTACTTTGGAGATACTTGTAGTGTACTATACATACGAATTTGGGCGCAAGTAAAGGAGCATTGCTTTCTTATAAAGATCCTATAATCAACTTGCAGAATGACACTAGGCCCTATAATACACTTGCAGAAGTTAACATAATTCAATTGCTACTATAATGCTCTGGGAATACCCATTTATAAGTGTTATGCCTCCGTGAGCATTATACTAAAACAATCTTACTTATAACGCACTACTAATATACTTAGTTATTAGTTATAAGTACATTTTATAAATATCTTTTTGTTGTTTCAGCCGGTTGGTGTGGTGTGTTTGTGAGAAATAAATACTTCAAAATAAACGTTAGTACCTATTTTTCTTATTAATCTAACTAATATAATTTATTAGAGCATTTGTAAGTATTTAAAAATACTGTATGTATAGTCTGTGAACTTATCGGGTAAGTCATCTCTATTGTAAATGTCCACCATAATTTATTTAATTTTACAATGCCCATGGGAAAAGCGCACATATCATATATTTTGTTAAAATAATATTTCCACATTTATTATGAACATTCGCCATTTTCTAAAAATTCTCTGCATTGAGTATGTTATAGGACAATCATAGGTATATTTGCACTTATAGCAGTTTTAATCCAGAGTACTTGCGGCCATATTAAAACGTATTAGTGTTCCTCATGAAATCTTCTTACTATCTATGAATACTGAGAAAGTTAATTTAAGTTAAAAATAATGTTTCGGTTCCGCCATGGTTATATATTGAAATAAAACTACTTAAACGGATTATGTCGCGTACATATATTTTTTTTAAACATTTTAATCAATACATTTTGCCAATACTGTCCTGGGTCCGAGATTGTTATATGCAATATTTCTTTATTAGTATGTAATAAGGTCCGTGCATCTCTTGGTAAAACGTTACTTAATTTTTTAAATAAAATAATAGATAGTTCATTTAAAGCTCGGTGAGGTATATTAAATTTTAAAGCCCATGATTATACCTTCAACCAAATCACAATTTTTGTCGTGCTCGGTGGTTTCTTCTAGGTGGAAGTCGTATTCATCTTCGCTATCAGATCATCAGATCAGATCAGATGCACAGTCCACCGCGGAACCCTTACAGATGAACTTATTCCCGTTAATTGGGCTTCACTAATTCTGTATTACATTTTCTCACTTTTCTTCTAGAACTACCGCTCCTCTTAAATCGTTTCCATTCGCTTAAATCCATTATAAACGACTTTCCCAAAATGAATTCCAAAAATTATGATTCAGCAAAAAATACCAAACGTTTACTAGTAAGGTGTTTGATCTAGTAACTTATACGATTGTTTCATCTAATAAGGTTCTTAACAAGTACAATTTTACTTATAAGAACATTGGATAATACTAATAGCGATGTAGACTTGTAATAACCTCAGCTTAGTATAATATAATATCTTGTACTCTTACAAAATGCTACTATAAAATCAAATATTATTCAAGACTATTTGATCTTTCTGCAAACTGTTATAGGAGGCTTAAACCTATAAATGTCTTAAAAGACGATCTTGTAGCCAACTATAAGTCTGTAAAATAAAACCAAATGATCCTTATACTATCTACGCTTGTGAAATGTTACTATAAGTAAAAGTATCCTCTAACTGTTCTGTGCTAGAATCTTGTAGTAAACTATAAGGCCTAAATATAAACACTAATGCTCTTGAGTATATTACCACTTATCATATGCTATTATAAGTAAATGACTCTTCGTCAATGTCTCTATAGGAACGTTATTAGTAAATAAGTACTTATAGTCTTTCTTTATAGGAATACTTTGCTTGTAGGGGTGTAATTTTGAAAGATGGCTACCGATATAATCTCAATGTATAAAACATATATTTTATAATTTGTTTGCTATCCAGGAGTAGCTATGTAATTTCATTATCTTTAATTTATTGTGACAACTTTGGCAAACGAAATATAAATCTTCTTTAATAAACTTGATGCACAAAAACAATATTCAGAACCAAAGCCATTATATTTTTTTAACCCTTGATAATAGAATACTTGGGTATTTTGGTTTCAAAAATTATTTTATAAAATATAATAAATTAAAATGAGTCCAAAAAGTTACGACACTGAAAGTTTAATAAACAATCTTAAAAAAATAAATGTTTAAAAAAACAAAAACCCGCCTTCAAAAATGCAAAAAATAACTTCTTTTAAAATGGTAGGTCAGTCCAACTGAAGTCGGCGTCTCACAATATTTTAAACCAAAAGCCGAATGCAGTTGGACTGACATACCATTTTAAAAGAAGTTATTTTTTGCATTTTTGAAGGCGGGTTTTTGTTTTTTTAAACATTTATTTTATGGTATACTTTTTAGTGATCCTATTTATGCTGTTACGTAGCTCCACTTCTAAATATTAATGAGAAACTATAGAACATTTCAAGCTCGCCGCAGACAACGCCGCGGGAATGTCATAGTCATATTTAAACCTAAATGTTCTTCGTCATAGTCGCTCAACTACCTTAATCGAAATATCTTGTCGTCACCCTTGAAATAGGTAACGTTAAGGAGTTCCGGTGGCCATCTGTGGTCTTCATCATCAGTTCCACTTCACCATATAGTACTTTTCAAAAGCAAATGCACGAGTTACAGTGAAAAATACCAAAATCGCTATAGGAGTGCCTATAATATTTGAGGAGTTCTCTTGATTTCTCCAAGATTCCATCATCAGATCCTGACGTGTTGAAAATGGGACCAACTAGAAAGTATACCCATTCAAACAACAAAAAAAATTTTCAAATCGGTCCAGTGGTCTTCGAGTAATCGGGAACATACATTAAAAAAAATATATATCCCGACGAATTGAGAACCTCCTCCTTTTTTTGAAGTCAGTTAAAAATAAAATAAAACTCGGTCGTTAAGGAGTTATGATAACCTTAATTTTTTGGACCCATTTGAAAACTTCGTTAAGTACCACGGTAATAGGCGCCGTTACCTTACCTCTATATTAGATATCCTTAAAAACTGAAAGGTCTAATTGTTTTAGAATGGCGTCTGAGGGGGAGTTTCAATTTATAACGTCAGAAAGATTAAAACGTGTAATTTTGAAAGATGGCTACCGATATAATCCCGGAAATAAAAACAAAGACTGTACAACATGGTGGCGGTGTAAAAACAGAAGTTCCTGTCGAGGTAGTATTACTTTAAATGAAACTGAACGGCCGTGGTTAGGCAGACCCAAATTTTTTGTGAAGCTGATCATGCGACAAACGCTATTTCGCAAGCAATTGATACGTGCAAGAAAAGAGTGTCTACTGAATTTGGTTCTATGAAGATTGTATTGACCACCTGAAAGATGTGAATTCAGAATGTTCTACATGCTCTACAATGCTAAATATAAGCATTTAGGTGTCGTGAAAAGTACATTTAAAAATTTATAAGACGTAACCATACCCGTTAGTAATATTATAATAATACATTTTAATTTTTATGATCCCTTATGCTCGGGAGACAATATTACCTACTTGCACAGTTTTTTTTGCGATGGAGTGTTTAAACAGATCCCAGAACCCTTTAAACAACTGTATAGCATACATGCAGATGTTGGTAGCTCGGCTACTGAAACCAATGTCGTTCCTCTGGTGTTTTGTCTCCTACGTAATAAAAAACAAGAGACCTATGGAAGAGCATTAAATCTTTTAAAAACTTTCATAATTAATCCAGAAAAGTTTCATGTTGACTATGAGTTAGCGGCTATCAATGCTATTCAGAAAACGTACCCGTTTTCCAAAGTAATAGGACGGTACTTTCATTTAAGCCAAAGTATGCTACGGAAAGCAAATGAATTAAATTTAGACGTTACTAAAGCGGGGCGAAAACACGTTGCAGTGTGTTCATCGTTGGCCTTGTTACCAAAGTAATTTCTGCAAGAGGCTGTGTTAGCAATAATCGAAAAAACTCCATCAGATCCAAAATTCAAATTTTTCAATGATTACGTAATTGACACGTGGTTGACAATGTATGTCGATTACCTAGATGCTGGAAAGAACGGCACAAAACCAGAAATTTCGAGCCTTGGCATAACCGACTACGTTTGCTAGTTTCAAGTAAACGAAGAGATTTATATTATTTTATTTCGATCGTAAAACGAAAGGCTAGATATGCCGATTTCAAGATTCAGCAGAAATGCATATAAATGAGTGCGAAAAATAGGCATAAAAGGTCAATAATATTAGATCAACGGATCTCAAATATTGTCAACGATTTTCAAATTAATCACTTATTTGAAGATAGAGGTGATGACATAATATGGAAATGATTGTGTAAATTAGCACAAATTAATGTTATCCGGAATAACAAACGCATTAAACGATTGTTTTATCCATTCTAGATTCATTAAAAGAACTGATTTTTTAGTTAATTATTACAAGGAGATGTTTTTTTGTTTAAGCAATACGAGTACATGAAGAACAAGTGATATTCATGTATTGCTTAAACAAAAAAAACATTTCTTATTAATAACAACCAAAATCGTGTATTAAGTTGTCATTCAAGACTCATTCGAGAGTAATTGGATACCACACAGATCCCCATATATCGACTTTGAAAGAATTCAGCCTAAAAACTGAAAAGTTCAAGATGGCGGCTACTTTTTACCATTCTGTTCCCGGATTCCAAGTTAAGTATTAAAAGGAGATGTTTTTTTGTTTAAGCAATTACTTGTTATATTAAATTATTTTTAATTAATTAATTGACATTGGCCCCAAAAACTCGAAAATATCACAATGTCATTCGCATAAAAATATCAGGTTCAAATATAATGTAAATATCTACTGCGACTATACATTGCATGAATTGACCAGTTAGTGAAAGTGACTTATTGAATAAACTGGTGAATTAGATATTGACGAATTGAACATGTTGATGGCATTGACGAATTAGGGAAACTGACGAATTAACGAAAATGGCGAATCAAGGAAAAATACCAGAGGGCTCAGACAAGATGCACTACGCTAACTAACGTTTCTATTCGATTCGTTTTTAAACCAATCGCGTCACTGGTAGACCACGTGACTTTTCATATCACGTCATCTTCCAGTGACGCGATTGGTTTAAAAACGAATCGAATAGAAACGTTAGTTAGCGTAGTGTATCTTGTCTGAGCCCTCTGTAGTGCACCAACTCATCTAGGCACGCCGCGTCTATAGAGTACGCAATTTGAAACGACAATTTGTCTCTTTACTTAGTTTTGTAGTGAAATAACAAAAATAAATATTTCTAGGTTGGGCAATCCCTACAACATGTGACAGTAGATGAAAAAAAAATCGCCATAAATCATCGTGCGGAACATATTTCGACATTTCAATTAAAACACACTAAGTATATTATTCCAAATGAACTTGGGTTATTTTGACTTAAATTAACCGAAGCGAAGCGAGGGCGGGTCGTTATATATATAAACATACAATACATACATATAATATATAGTATTTATATGTATTCGACACATACTAGCAAAACATGTGGTAAAACACTTAACTCGACTTGGCTGTCAACTGGTTTAAAGAGATGGATTTAGTATATTTACATACTGTATAGTACCCGTTAGAATATTTTCATCTTCATATCTTAATTTTAGAGCCTTACAGTCCACACTTAAATAGTAATGTTCTTGTAATTTGTTATTGTCATTTTTTAAATAACAATTACTTTACTTACAATAAATATCAAAGTGCCAATTGCCTCCATGTTTCCCTATTTTGACGTCACTGCCCTGAAATAACGAGGTAGTAATGAGTAAGGTAACGATTTTTATATGACTTTTGACATTACTAATACTAAGTAATTACTTTTCTTGACTATAAATACGGGTGTAATAATGCTAGAAATATGAAACTTGGACAGTACTTTCTTATTGTGACGTAGAGATCCACTAAGAAGGGATTTTTCGAAATTCAAGCCCTAAAGGGATGAAACAGGGTTGCAAAGTTTGTAAGGGAAAACACATTTTCATGGTCAAATTTACTTGAAGCATGGTAGAAATGCTCTTCAATGTAAATAATGAGACACGTATTTCAGCAATTACTAAACTTCAGCCCCTGGGGGGATGGAAAGGAGTTGCAAAGTTTGTGTGGGGATTTTTTTTATGGTAAATTTTACTTGAAATTTGGTAGAAATGCTCTTCAATGCAAATATAATCTACCTTTGTAACACAAACGGCAATACACATATAAAAATATTAGTTACTTTCGGCGATTCAGAAAAATCTACCTGTGAGGTGTTAAAATTTGTTAGTAATTTTATATGAGGTGTAGAAAATTGTATGGTAGGTATATATTTATGAAGTGAGAAAGTGAGAAAATTAATTGTTGTGTGGGCTAATCTATATAAATTAAATATATTGTATTGCTTTTAGCGATTTTGCATAAACTTAGGGGTAAATTGGCGCTAGAAGTTTGAATGCGATTTTGGACCTTTTTGAAGGGAGAAATGTTGTGAGACTACTGTTTTTATAAAAAAACAATTACTTTCGGTGATTTAGAAAAAGCTACCCCAAAGGTGGCAAAATGGGGGGTAGAAGTTTCGGACTTTGGTTCTTTTTTGAAGTGAGAAATTTGAAAATAAGTATTTAGGCTAATGTTAATAATAGAAAATACAACTGCTTGCGATTTAAGCGTCTAGCGAAATTAGTAAATAAGCGAGTTCGGTTATTTTTTAAGTGAGAAATGTGTAAATAGGTGTCAAGGCTACTAAATTTTTTTCGGAGATTTCGAAAAAACTACCCCTGTAAATGGTGGTGGTAAATTGGCGGTAGAAGTTGTGTTTTAATTGAAATGTCGAAATATGTTCCGCACGATGATTTATGGCGATTTTTTTTTTCATCTACTGTCACATGTTGTAGGGATTGCCCAACCTAGAAATATTTATTTTTATTATTTCACTACAAAACTAAGTAGCGGCTTCTAAAAGACACCTAATCCTGCTCCAAATTTCATCAATGTACCTCTGTAGTTTTCGAGTAAAATGCGTGTGACATACGGACGGACGGACAAGACGAAACTATAAGGGCTTTTGCCATTTTTGTTACGGAACCCTAAAAAGGCGTTGGGTGATTTTAAAAAACTACCCCAGGGATGGTAAAATTAAAGAGAGTTTGGCCATTTTCAAAATGAGAATAGTGAACGTCGTAGTTTACTATATAAATTTAAAAAAATACAACTATTTCGGAAAAGGGGGTAAAATGGGGATAGAAGTGTGGGAATTTGGTCATTTTTGATGTGAGAAATGTGGACATTATTGGTATTAAGGTTACTAAACTTTCCTACCTATAAATAAGAATAAGAATTATGACTGGACAAGTTAGATACACGAAACTCGGTATCAACACATTATCAATTAAATAAAACAACAGGTTTCAAAATAAGGCCTTAACAGTGTGAAAAGCGTGGTGAAAGTTAGTATTTGAGATGGTTTTTTCCAGGTACATGAATGTTAGCATGATCAAAAGTGCAAGCTTCAGTGGTTTTTAAACACTTGCCCCTTAAAGAAACAAATAGTCAAGGATAAAACCATCATCAATAAAAAAACTACAGGGAAAAACTTGGGATCTTAGACTACTGATACTGACTGTAAAGTTTATATGGAAATAAAGTTGCTTTCAAACGTATAAGAACCACCAACCTACAAGATATTGCGACTAAATACTGTAATATAAAGAAAATATCCAGCTTTGGTGTTTTTCGAAAATCTTCTGCTAAGTGGGTTAATTGTTTGTATAGAAATTTATTAAGTAGATGAGGTGACTAAATTATCAATCAAGGGGGTCGATTAAAAAAAACATAATGGTGAAAGAGAGGCAGTGAATTTGTTTTGTATGGCAATTTTGTTGTTTTAGAGTCATAAAATGAAAGGTTTTTGTGGACCGCTCACTTAAAATTCACGTTTGGACTTTTTTTCGTAAAAAAACTATTTGAAGGTGATAAATATAAACATAAGTTCTGACTCTCCGCAGATGAAGTGGCGGGCGGAGAGCTAGTATATAAATATATACAGTAGCCGAACAATAGCGCTTGTTTATTGATTTATTGATTGATTGATGTTATTTTAGACAAGAGACAGACACCTTCTTTGTAGAAACTTAGTGATGCTCGTAGCTCAGTGTACGTGTTATGTCGATAAAATAATTAGTATTACTGTTTTATGTTATAAGTCTTATGAATTTTATGGTATGATTTATCCGTAAAAAATGGAAAATACTATGCGATAGGTAATAAGAGGTATAGAAACACGAAGGTTGACTTTAGAAAACAAGATGGATTCTGAGATGGTTCTTGTCTTACGCTAGCTGTAGCTGCTACTATTTCGGTAGCTGCTACTACTTACGAGTCAAGCACATTACTTTTTCCTTTTTTCTTTTGAAAAATAAATTACTTTTTACTTTTTATGTAAGACTGGGAATTTGATATGCTGTGTACAATATTATTTTGGAATAAGTAGGTATATGAAACGGGTACGTAACATGCGTAATCCATACCTTGAAATTAAACTCGCCGTCGCATGCAACGATCCAACAGGGAATGGTTGTATTATTCTGGTGTTGCCACACAAACGCCATATTGTAAAAAGAAAAAAAAGTCGACGAATTCAAGTGAAGTGGGGTATCGTTGCGTAGGTATTTAAAAACATTTTTCATTTTGAATGATCATTAATTTCATAACGGGACATTAAGGGTTTATAACGATTTAAGGTTGGTTAGCAATAGTACGGTTTTTTAAAGCTTGGTTGCGTTGAATAAATATTTTCATTTCTATTCTATTCTACTCAATTATAATAGCCATAAAAAAACAAAAAAAACTTTAAGGATATACTGTAAATTATGAGTACCTAAGTTTGGTTTAGAAAGAATCGCCAAAAATATGAACACAATTTTGGTTGATTAATGAATGCAAAACAGACAATCCGGAATATTAGCGGGCTTGCAATCGAAAAGTTATATAAAATAGGCACAATACAATTTAAAGAGGTGTCAGTAGTGTAAATGTCATGTTTAATATCCAGTTCCAATATCTGTTGGAAACCAAGCAAAAAAGAAGATGAAGTGTAATATCTGTGTGTTGTTTGGTATCTTTTATTACTGTTTCAAAATTTCTTTCAGCGCAACATCTCCAGCTCCTTCATATATCAAGTCTGCATATTTTGCGATAAATTCGTCACGCTGCGTGTCGAGAATCCCGTGTTCTAATTCAATTGCGCCGAAATCGTGATAACTTTCAAATTCCGTAACTCCGCACAGAAGTTGATATCTGCGAATAAATAAAAATAAAGACAATACAACATTGACGAATATTTACGTTCCGTATCAAGCAGAGGCCGACACTGCTAAGATAATTTGTCTTTTGAGTTTGAAAAAAACTGTCTTACTTGCTCAAAAGATTTGGGTAGGAAGCCATAATCTTGAATGGTTTATCCGGTATGAAAGAACCCGCCACAACTGCTCCAAGGGGTGTTTCAAATTTTCTTGCAAGAATCTGTATTTTTTGTATATCTGCTAATCTGTGGAACAACAGCAATTAAAAATACAAATACTTTGGTCTCAAAATGACTTTTAGTGTTCTTAATGTACAAACCTCTCACTCAAATTGACGTTGCACGACTACGTCGATGTGAAATTGAAAATAAATATGCAATTTGTACTTTTTTGACTAAACTGGTGTGGTTTCCGGATTAGAATAGTGCCACTCCATGTCTTCCCGTGGATGTCGTAAGAGACGACTAAGGGAATAAAGGCTTGTAGTACTGTTAGGCGATGGGCTTGCAACCTGTCACTAATACGCTGGTAAACATCTTAGCCTGATTGTGCAAAATGTGGTTACAGAATTATCAACAAGTTTTTAAAGCTGTTGGTAATTCTGTAGCTCTGCCTACCCCACTCTGGGAACGAAGGCGTGAGTTTATGTATGACTAAACTGGCTCCGAAAATTGGAGTTTTAGTTGGATTTACGAAGATTGTTCATTATCTTTATCTTTTACTAAAACTGGTATTTTTGTGGCCACAAGATAGTCTAACCCTACTTTTGGATTTGCAACGTTACTAAAATCATAGCTGTAGAATTACTCGTAATTGCTTACATTTTAATAGGACCGTTAAGTTGTAAGAGAGGGTATTGTTAACATGGGGGTGAAATCGATAGATCTCAGTGTCGTTTATCGACCAGCATTGTTTGAACTTCGAGCGATTGTATATCCTGTATAGATTAATTTAGGACATAGTGATTTTTTAAAGATATTTTGTTATTGATACTGTTGCTTAAAAAGTGGTACCTACTTTTTGTAACTGTTTATCGAGCGGAAAGTAAAATTTTTCACGCTAGTGATTTTTACTTTTCCATTTTTTTTTAATTATTTTTGTTCCAAGCAATCCAACCAATGAGTTTGCATGTTCAACCACTTTAACTAGTCGGGTTATAAGTTCTGTTACTAAGGTTAAGTAAAAAAAAAAAGATTTTTTTATTATTTATTTATGTATAAAAATTAAAAGCTCAAATAATGTACATTTTACATACTTACATACATTAAATCCCTTCTGGCGAGGTAGGTCACTTTCTTGGGATGTCAATTTAGAAGAACGACATGTTCGTTTTAAGTCCATTTCGATAGACGACATATTCTGACTTAGTCAACTTCTGAATAGGTCCAGTAAGAGGGTCGTCATATTCTGACTTAGTCATCTTCTCAGTAGGTCTATTTCGAGGGACGTCGCTTTCGGAGTTAGTCATCTTCTGAGCAGGTCTGTTATGAGGGACGTCAATTTCTGAGTCAGTCATCTTCTGAGTAGGTCTGTTACGAGGGACGTCGCTTTCGGAGTTAGTCATCTTCTCAGTAGGTCTATTTCGAGGGACGTCATATTCTGGGTTAGTCATCTTCTGAGTTGGTCTGTTTCGAGGGACGTCATATTCTGGGTTAGTCATCTTCTGAGTTGGTCTGTTTCGAGGGACGTCATTTTCTGACTTAGTCATCCTCTTATGTGTCATATGTCATATCGGTAGACCCAGCCTAAGAATATGAACATAAAGCATAGAAACCGGACTATAAGACGTACTTTGCGTCAGCTATCTTTCTATACTTTTCAGATTACGTATTACATGAGAAAAAATGAAACAAATACTAGGCTGTTTTTTCTTCTTTAACTGTCATTGTCACAGGGTTTTTAGACGTCAAATCCTTCACGCCTGTTTCCTAGACCTGCTACGATCCTGACATTTCTCTAAATGTAAATGTGAAACCACAAATAATCATTCTATATAGTCGCCGCAATTCCCGAGATGATCTTTTAAAATTCACAGCCGCCATCGAAAAAATTACGGACGACTTTTCTGTAAATTTCACTTTTTTTGAAAACGCAAGTTAATTTTTATGTACCAAGGAACTTGTTTTGTTAATATTCATTATAAAATTTCCTATCGCTGTGTATGTTTAGGGACCAATATTATATTTCTTCATTAAAAATCTGTGGCTGTCGATTGTCATCACTTAAAAAGTTAGTAAAGGTCTCCTATGGGTTTTTTCGCGTAGCAGCAAGGGATCTAGTAGCTGCCCTTACTGCCCCATATCAACTTTTCCACCCTGTATAACTTGTTTGCCCGCGTCTATTTCTAGTAAAAGCATTTTTTTTTTTTTTTTATATTTGGAATGGTTTGGGGAGTTGAACAATTAAAGTGATTTGATTATAGCAGACGGGGTGTCATAATATGAAAGGGCTCAATCTCCCTCATGTGGGCCTAGCATAGTTGCGTTTATCGCGTGACAAAATGTGGATAAAGCATCCGTCCACAGACCATATAGACGCCGCAAAGGCTCTCAAAAGTATGGAAACCGAGCGTGTCAATTTTTATATGCCTACTATGATGTCACGTAAGCAATTTATTGATGTCCAATACTACCGCCGCGTTAAACCGATTCAAAGTCGCTGCCGACCGACTAGTACTCAGTAGGCCTTTGCGTTTAAAGAGGACGTACGCAGCCCGCCCGTTTTAGTATACATTCTGCATTTTAATGAATGCAAAATGTTCCGTAATAATAAATCAATATTTTTATGATTGATTTTCTATTGATTCTTTTATCGATTAAACTTCGAGTTTATAGACAGACAATGAGAAAACGATTCAAAGATTACGAGTTTGAGTTTTTTTTTTGCACGATTGCCCAGAAGAAGTAGTGTAATGTTTTTATAACAACAATCTTTTAAGGAAGCAAAACTATAGTTAATTTTAGATAGGAACAGACATAAGGAAAAAATATATTTTATAGTACTTTTTTTGATAGCATTCAATACGTAAAATAGAATATTAATAAGTGCTTGGTGGTTATTAAATAAATAAAATTTAATGATTGAATATTCTTCTTCTCTTTATGTCAAAAAAAATACAAAGACAATGCATTAATAAAATAAAAAAAACAATTTCAGTTGATTTTATCAGAAATGTCTCTGCATGTTTCGGACTCGTTTCACCTGACTGTATCCGTAATTGCACTTTACTTCTAAAGAGTCCCAAATATTGCATATCTCAAAAAAACGTTGCATATATTTTAATCACCTTCCAGCTGTCGTTTACTTTAGGAACTTCATCTTTATCTAAGCCTCCGACAAAATCCACATAAGTAAACATGAAATTTTCTTCCGTCCCATTAAATTTTCTTTTTGATAGACATTTCATCCATCGTAAGACAGCAGTATAGAGGACCTTTAGATTTCTTTGCTATCAGTTTTAAAGATTCTAAAGCTTCCGTCGTAAAGCCTACCATCGATAGATTTATACCACTTCTGTATTGTGTGAAAATGTGGTAAGCTCAGATTAAAAACCTTTCCTATAATATGCTTTGCTTGAGTGATAATGCAACGTTAGAGCAAAACTCCGGATTGCTGGTGAATACATCGATGAGCTGACTACGTTTGCGTTCTTCAATTGTCTGGAGTAATTTTCCTTCCGAATTAACTAGCTCATCGTTGATGAACGATTTCTTCTTTAAGCACTCCAATAACGTCACAAGAGCTAGTATTTTGTTGACGATTTTCTTCCCTCAATCTTTTTATTTCTGCGTCTTATTGTTTTATTTATTTTTGAGAAAGGTTAAGTCGATCTATTAGTTTTCTTTTTTTTGGGGTGTTCAAAGGTATTTCTTCATTTAATGTATCTGATTGGTCGATATCCTACAAAAGAGAAAAAAAATACATACGATATAAGTTTATAATGTACTAGCTTCAAAAAAAAAAAGATCAGATTATATACTTTTTCTAATTTTCTCTTTAATGGAGTGTTCTTTGAAGTCTGGTTTGATGAAAATTGATGATCCACATTCTGCAATAAATAGTTTCTATTTTATTACATAACAATAACACAACTTTATAAAAAAAGTTAATGAATAAAGGGTAATTAATGAAATGAAATATAATTAATGGCTCTTTTTTACGGCCTACAAATAATATGCCTTAAGTGTACAGTCGCCATCAGATATATTGTAGCGGGCGAGGTACTCAAATATTTCGGAGCAGCATTACTTTTCAATAAATTCGTTACACTAGTTATGGTCAATAACACCAGAACATGCAATTTGTCATAAATATAAGAGCAGCGACTTTTCAATAAATTCGGAATATATAACGAGGTAAAAATATCAGAAAGCACAGAACGTCAAAGGTATCTACGCAGGCAGGGTGATCATAAAGATCGCAACATTTATGGAAAATATACCTTAAGTCTTTATCACACAGTTTAAATTCATTACTATAATTATTATGCATGTCGATCTTTGGCATGACGTATTTATCTTTTGTTTGGAATTCGAATCTACTCGTGACGTGTACACGTGTGTTAGACATGCATAATAATTATAGTAACGAATTTAAACTGTGTGATACAGACTTAAGGTATATTTTCCATAAATGTTCCGATCTTTATGATCACCCTGACTGCGTAGATACCTTTGACGTTCTGTGCTTTCTGATATTTTTACCTCGTTATATGTTCCGAATTTATTGAAAAGTCGCTGCTCTTATATTTATGACAAATTGCATGTTCTGGTGTTATTGACCATAACTAGTGTAACGAATTTATTGAAAAGTAATGCTGCTCCGAAATATTTGAGTACCTCGCCCGCTACAATATATCTGATGGCGACTGTAGTATAAAGTAGAAGCCACAATGGATGGCGTACTTCGAAAATATACTATGTGTGTAACTATTTTGGTAGAAACGATACGACATCAATCCAAGTTGAAAATAATTAAATTTAAATTATATAACGCAAAATTTATTAGAAGAAATACTTACTTATGAAAGGAAACGTCACCGTTTACTCGACTTGCCACTCTTGTTGAATTTGAAAAGTTAATTACGGCGTAGTGAGGCATTTCTAGGGTTCCGTATCAGGACGCCTAAAATTAAAAAGCCTAATGTATCATAATCCCTAAAAGTTCATAATACCTAATGTTATTTTTTTCTGAAACCGTAAATTTTTCAGATTTTTAAAAACGCCATTGTATAGAACTCATTAGGTTAGGTTAGGTTTGCTTTGTAACAATCCTGAAAAGTTTACGGTTTCAGAAAAAGCAACCATAATGTATTATGAACTTTTAGGGATTTTGATACATTAGGCTTATTAATTTTAGGCGTTCTGATACGTAACCTTTTCTAGTGCAACAGACAGAATGACAGGAGCGCGACTGAGCGGAAAATAGTGCACCGCTCTATTTAGATACACGCGAAGTACACGCATTGGCGGCATCTAGGTTTATCTAGGTCTGTGCATCCGTCACTCTCGTTCTTACGTTCGTGTCAATAAGTGACGGATGTTTCATCTACATTTTGTCACGCGATAAACGCAGCCATATTAGGCCTCCGGATGTATGTAATTTATAAGTACCTTTTCAAAATTACCGTACAAAGCCCTAAAAAAAATTAACTACTGAAACAGGAACTGGGGCCCAAATATGGCTGCGTTTATCGCGAGTCAAAGTTTGGATAAGGCATCCGTCACCTTCTTATACGTAAATAAGTACGAAAGTGACGGATACCACACATCACATTTGACATGCGATTTATACGCAGCCATACTAGGCCCGCTGGAATATTTACTGTAAATTCTAAACTTACGACTTGTTTTGAAGACAACTCATTAGGTTAATAGACGTCGGGTTGCATCCCAAACCTTGAGCCACCTGTGACGTAGATTGCGTCGGGTCTTTTGTCATTGCCCAGTCAGACAACGCAGACCCCGACATGAGAATAGCCCGATGAAACAATCCTAAAAAGATTTTCGAATAAAAATAACTTTATACAATTATTATAAGGAGCATATTTTTAATAATGTAAATTTGTACATGGCAAGATTTGTTTGATTATTTTCACAGAAGCATTTTTACACAGTAGCGTTTTTTCACATTGCGTTATTTCACTATCGCAAATTTAATTATTCATCATTCTTTATGTAGCGTTTTTTCGTATAGCGTTATTTAATGTTCGCGCTTATTTTGGTCGCTGAAATTACCAGTAGATTATATTGTTGGTCGATTTTTTTCCCATTCCAACTATAATCAACAATTACCAACTACATAACGGCCACGGGTCAGCGCAAAAAATACTTCTTGGTTACTAACGACTCACTTGCGGCGTGAGGTCTTAATTTTGATTAGTTCTGTCAATGATATAATATAAAAAGAGGTAGATATGTTATACGCGCTTTGATACTGGCACGCTAAAACCGAGTCAATTGGTACACCTTAACCCAGTCTCGCGCCGTCAACGGAACCGTGAACTCGTCTGTGGGAAGAGGATCTAGTGGCAGATTACGCGACCAAAACATTAAAAATGCCATCGTGCGTGATGCGATTTTGCACCAATTACTCCAGTAAAGCTTCTAAAAGCCATGGAATAACATATCATTTGTAAGTAATTACTTTTTTCATTAATTCAAAAATTACGTTGGTAAAATATTGCGCCGTAAAATGTCGAGAGCAACATAAATAATATGTCCAATGATCGAGTGCGATAGAGAAGCACTACTTTGCCGGCCAAAGAATAAAATAAACAGAGGGCTAAGTCTTGACGAGACTTGTGGGCTGGTAGAGTTTGAAGGCCGAGTCAGAGCGATTTTTGTGTTGTGAGACGGTGGCTAAATGACACAGATTTTATATATTAAGATCAAACACTTCCACTCATATGACGTCTATGGTAATTTTGAAATTAATGATTTGAAATCAAAAGTTTAGGTAGTGTAGGCCGATAGGTACGAATATACGTCTGTGTTTTATATAATAAGGTTAGAAACGTTAAGAAAAACCCGGGTTTTAACGGCAGTGTACCTAAACTTTAGATTTTTGTATTATTAATTATTACATACATTATTATATATATATTGTTTTATTTATTATTTCTTTTTTTTTCTTTGTGTTTAATGAGGGCGCTGTTTTTGTGATTAATATAGCAACATTTAATACAGTCGGCCCGTTTTATGGTCCCCTTTATCGCGGTAGATAAAATATCCGTCAATTTCGCACTTACATACGACAAAAAAGAGTAGAAATTAAATGAGGGCGCCACTTTCTACGTAACTGTCACATTTTAGACGTAAAATGCGTAAACATGGCAACAATATAGTATGTTTTTTTTTAGATCCATTTTATTTCAGTTCTACTCTTTTTTGTCGCACTTTACTGGTCAGAAAGTTATAGATGCTTTATCTACATCGATAAACACGACAGGACACTTATGATAATAGACAGGTGTTCATTTTTATTACAGCAATAACTGAATGATAACTTTTTGTGCAGATTAAATTTAATTGCAATAATTTGATGTTTTTGAACCTAATGGCGACCGTAATTATGAAAATTAATCACGATGCATATTGCCTATTAATTGATAAAACATTGAAAATTGTTATCAGTGTATAAAAAGAGTTCTAATGAAATTCCGCAGTATGGTCGAACCTTATATTTTTCTGATTGGGATTTACTAGGTTTTCCCACGACTTCATCTTTGTAGAAAACTTCTATCGCTAATTCATCGATGACTATGAGTTTTCCAGGATCAAATAAAAGGGGGAACCAGACCGCAAAGTATACTTGCTAAATTAAATCTTCAAATTGTTTATAGGTTTCCATCAAATGAACTTAGGCGTATCAAGTGGGTGGATATTGTCCGTCGTCAAAGGAAAGAAGAAGGTTGGCAACCTCATAGTTCCAGTAGAATATGTTCCGTACATTTTAAGGATGGCGATAAATTTACATCGTCAAAACTTTATTAAAAAAGGCTGCACTTCCTAGTTTGGAGGTAAAATTATTTATTTACATTTCAGTATGAATGAGTAGGGTAAACAAAGTACTTATTCTTGTTTATTAAATAATACAGAATGTTTTAAGTAGCATATCTAGAATTATTTGAAAATCATCATATATGCACTTGCTCTACTTTATAATCCTGTCACATCCTGTTTAGTACGAGACGTGTCACGAGAGAATTATTGTCAGAGTGACATTGCGAATATTTGTCTATTTAGCAATTTTATGTTAGCATTACAATTTATTATGAAAATTGTTTCAGTTACCGTATTCTTCCCAATCAACTCCTCCTCCTAACAGTCCTAACAGTCTTGAAGGAGAAAAGGTATCGGACTTGGAATCAATATTAGATTCACCTCAAAAAGCGGGTCTTAAAAAATGTGTAAGAAAAATTCGTGCTGGAAAACAAGACTTGGTAAAGAGAAATAAAAACTTAAAAAAGCAAAACAAACGGTTACAAAAAAAAGTAGCTAGCATGAGTGCTATACTAAAACATTTACAAAAGAACAAACACATATCTGATGAACTGTTCACTGAATTAAATTTGAATAAAGAAACTATGGCTTTATTAAATAGGATAATTTGTAAAAAACTAAATAAGAGGTCTTTGATACAAAAATATCCGCCGATATTACGAAGATTTGCACTGACATTGAAATTTTACTCTCCTGCTGCATATAAATATGTGAGACGAGTACGAGTATTTCATACAGCATTGCCACACCCAAGAGTTTTAGGCAAGTGGTATGAAAACAGCTCAGTATCACCTGGACTTACAGCACAGGCATTTGATATGCTTAAGAAGAAGTATGAATTCTCTGGACAACGAATGATTTGCGCACTGGTAGTAGATGAAATGGCACTAAGACACCAATCCAAGTGGACTGGAAAAACAGAGGGTTTGGTGGACTTTGGCGGTACTCCGAAAATCAAAGCTATTGCAACAGAAGCCTATGTTTTTCTTTTGGTCTCAATGAACGAAAACTGGAAACTACCCGTAGGTTATTTTTTTGTAAAAGGCATCAGTGGTGAAACAAGAGCACATTTAATCAATTCTTGTCTGAGTAAGAGTTTTGAGTCTGGAGTGGATGTTGCTGCAGTAGTCTTTGATGGCTGTCAAGCTAACTTTTCAGCAGCAAATAAATTGGGTTGTAATTTGAAGGATCCAAACAATTTGAAAACTACTTTCAAGCATCCCGATTGTGACAAGGAAGTGGCTTTATTATTTGATCCTTGCCACATGATCAAGTTAGTCCGAAATACTTTCGAGTCAAAGAGAATAATCTTCAACGAGCTTGAAAAAGAAGTAAAATGGCACTTGTTAGTCAATTTAAACAACCTTCAGAAAAGTCAAGGCTTAAATTTTGCTAACAAACTTTCAGAGCGCCATCTTAAATTTCGAAACGAAATAATGAAAGTAAGGTTGGCAACACAGCTGCTAAGTAAAAGTGTTGCCAATGCACTCGAACTGTGTAATCAATTACTAATTTCGTCAAAATTTAAAGAAACCGCAGCAACAGTTGAGTTCATCAAAATATTTAATGACCTCTATGATATTTTTAATTCAACAACGGTTGACATGTTTGGTTATAAGAAGCCTATATGCCCAGAAAATACCACAGAAATTATTAATTTTCTCGATAAAGCCAAGCCAGTACATATTATCACTCAAAATTTACAGCAAAACAAAGAGGGTTACTAAACGTCAAATAACACTAAAAATTACCAAACAACGGTTAGTTGACTGCAAATGTAAGCCTGGGTTTCTGGGATTTCTAATCTGTATAGAGTCTTTGAAATATATTTACTCTTCACTTGTTGTGAATCAGTCCCTATTAAGGTACATTTCAACATACAGGCTCAGTCAAGATCATATAGAAATCTTATTTGGTACAATTCGGAAGCATGGGGGCTATAATAACAACCCGAACACGATCCAATTCAAGGGAATATACAAAAAGATTTTAAGTCATCTAGAGCTACGTAGCGGTTTCAGTGGCAATTGCGTACCATTAGAAAGTGTCCCAATCTTGAATTGTTCCTCCGTAATCTCAAATATCAATTGGTCCTCTGGCAAGCGAGCGTCAATTGATGACGAGGAATCGGGTTCTTTAGAAGAAACTGTAACTGCTCCCGAAATGATAAGTAACAAAATATCACAGAAAAATGTCGACATATTTGCTGAAATCCTAAACCATGAATCGGTAGCTGATCATTTCAAACAGATTGTAGGATACATTGCAGGTTGGATTGCAAGGAAATTAGTTAATGTTCTGAAATGTGAAAAGTGTATAAACTCTTTATTTACTTCCGAAAAATTGTGGTTTCATAAACTAATAAACATTAAAGATATGGGTGGCTTATGCTACTCCGCAGAAAGTTTGTATATTGTTTGCTTAAAATCGGAGAACATTTTGAAGGCTCACATCAAAGATAATGGACTATACTTTAGAGAAAATGAAATCAATACGGTAAAAAACCGTATTTTAAAATCATTTATTAGGACTAACATATTCAGTGAATTGAATGACCATTCTATGACGCAGCCGGCAACCTTTAATCACCGGATGCTTTTAATGATGGCTATTATAGAAAAATACGTCAATCTGCGCCTCCACGCTGCTCACAAAAATAACCCCGACCTGAACAAAAGATCAAAACGGCAAAAAAGGAACAAATTGCTGTAAATACTGTATAAAACTTGAAATTTTGACTTTGACTTTTTATTTTATTTCTTTAAAACAATTTGATAATACTTTCTTCAGTCAACCAATTTCATTTCAAGGACATCACAGAACCCAAACATTATATGAATTCAGAAATAGTAAGTCAAAAGAAGTAGCTAACCTACCTCCCAAGGTTCTATAATGGCCTATAAATGAAGTTGGTTGAGTGTACATAGAGCATTAGGAGTCACGCCATTAGTAGGCTTAAATGAATAAGAGGCAAGATGTCCGGTCTGATTTATTACTCTTGTTTATTGTCAGTGAAGGCCAAATAAACCAAAACTCTGTACTGCGTACGAAGCAGATCAACATATACTCGTCTCTGTTTCGCTCCCGAAAATTAGCATACCATCCTGCTTTCACTCGTCAATTATGAATTAGTGTGTAATTGCAATATTAACAGATTATGTGTGCGTAAGCCGGGCCATTTTTACACGCGGAATACCGTATAGGTAACATATCTACCTCTTTTTATATTATATCATTGAGTTCTGTTGACAGACAGCCAATGTCAACACGCATCAAAATGCCACAATGTGCTTTAAGAAGTTGCAAAAATTATTATCGGGAACGAAATGTATCGGTCGGAGTGTCTTACTTTCGGTAAGTACATGTAGAATATATTATTTTCAAACTTTACACTACCAATTAATGTCATAATTCCAACAAAATAACAATATTGAAACCTCAGCTAAAAATATTTGGCCAAGGTCGGCCAATATACGCGCAAACATTTGTTTAACAGAACATTAGATGCATGGGCTGGTTTTTTATTATTGTACCACTTACGCCTCTATTCTAGGCAGTAAAATCCAAATCGTATTTGACCTGTTATGGTATTGTTTTCAACTCGGCCGCCATTACTGTCAAATAAATATGAGCTATCAAAACGTTGACAATTTATACGATAACAGGTCCAAGATGATTTGGTTTTGGAGTTGAATAGAGGCCCTGGTAGGTTAGGTAGTTTAAGTAACTGATACATAATGAGAGTCCTTAAAACACGAGTGTGGTTTTATGAAACGAGCCAAAGCCAAAGGCTTAATAATGATCATTTGCATACATTACTATATCTATACACATAGAGGATGATTCCACGGGCGTTTCAACCGCTGTCAGTCCGCTGTCATAAATATTGAAAGAATGAGCTACACCAAGCAGCTAACATTCACACAGAGCTATACTGTTATCGTACTTCTTGCCACAATTGATCGAATTTTAAGTATATTATCGCCTATTCCTTAAATACGACGGCGGACTGACGGCGGTTGAAACGCCTGTGGAATCACCCATTGGTATTATAAGTACACTAAGATGGGTTCAGAAGCTGACGACTCATTACTTTACAATATTCGATAATATAATTTTAATTTTACATTACAGCTGTCATTGCTGTCACCTACTACCACAGGTAATGCTGGTCATTGCCTACGGGTTTTGAACGCATAATAGTGGACTTATGATATGTGTGTAGATAAAGGTATTTTGTTAGCAGAACAGCGAGCGTTTTCCACCAGCGGCCTTTTTAGAGCTCCGACGTCAAACTAGGAACCATTATAATTCCGCCATGTCCGTTTGTCTGTCTGTTTGTAAGTCACACTCACTTTTCCACAGAAAAATCGAAATTCTGTGTACGTATAGATATACCGCGGACTAAGATCAATTATGGAATAAATATTTACGTACCTGTTTACATTAATTTTAAATTCAATGCGACTCCATACCTATGTTAGTCAATATCGAAGAAGCAAAGTTAATAGATAAAAAACGATGTAACTCGCAGGGCAACAACGGGGGAAAGAACTTTAATTTTTGCACGATAAGATTGATTTCAGAGGTCGGAATAGGTAGTGCTTATTAACCTAAACTTGACGCATGTTCATTCATGCGTGAGTGAGGTGGGAATACATTACTGAATGAAGATGCATCAAGTTTAGGTTAATAAGCACTACCTATTCCGACCTCTGTTGATTATACAATAGATTTTATTTAACATACGTTTTTCCGTTTGTAAGTAGCGACGTCATTTATTGACATGTTCATGTTATGAGTCGTAGGTATGAGATCAAATTTTGAAGATTTTATTATTTTATTATTTAGTACCATGGTTGTTATTAGGTTGAATTACAACTGTTTTAAAACGTTTGTCTCGGTTCGTTAGTAAACAAATGTAACTGACGTAAAGATTCACGCGTACAGAATTTAGCTTCTATTTTGTATGGGACTAGTTATCTGGTTGAATATTGTTGATCGAAGCATTCCAACATCTATTTTGATAGAGTTAACGTAGCTCCGCTGTCACAGAGCTCCTATTTATGGGTTATGAGGCCCTCCGGGCCTGATATAAAAACGAACCTAACCTAACCTATCTACGTATTTATATAATTACTATTGTGAAAATTCGTGATGGGAAAAATTGGGAACGGAAAAAATGTGGATAGTAAAAATCACGAACATAAATAATGCTGTATAAAAAATCGCTAAATGAAGAAAAAAAAATTCATAGTAGCAAATTCGCTACTAAAATGCTTTTGTGACAATAATCTAACAAACCTATTTCATGCTTTACAATGAATCGTGATGAATTCTTTTAATAGTTACATACATTTAATCGGAGAAAGCTCATTTTCCGTCCGTAGTTTTCATTGTCTTACAAACTTAATTTTAGTGGTTACTATGTGCAAGGTCCATCCGGATCGCTATTACCATCATATCCTTTCACCTACCGCCAAGCAGCTGTGTTCGCATTATTGTGTTCCAGTTTGGGAATAAGACAAGCGGTGAAATTACTATCTTAGGGAATTCTACCTTTGTCCTCAGTGTTAGCAACGCAATTGCAGTATTAGGATTGCAGTCTTGGGATTATAGTCTTTTTGTGCAAATTTCTATAGGTCATAGATCCCTCTTATCATCCGGTGGCATGTGTTTTTTTGTGAAATCCATAAGTACTAGATAAGTTTAACAAAAAGCAATCTCAACCGACTATAGGTATGTTTTGATATTGTAGTCTATATTAGGTATGTTAATAAACATGTTTATATTTAATTTAATTCGTTAGTATGTTTAAAATGCCGGGCAAGAGCATGTCGGAACACGCTCAGTGTAGGGTTGCGACGCCGTTACTACAAACACAAAAAACGATAGGTGCTCGAAAATCTAATTCAAGACCAAAATCTGACTGTTCCCATCTTGATTAAGTTATTTTAACATTCTTTCAAAAAAACATAGACGGAAACACTCGTGTAACCAGTAATTTTATTTTTTTGATAAAAATACCTGCCTACCTACGCTTAAACCAAAATGTAGAAATCACAGCGAATGTGCGCCCGTTGAGGTTAAGATTTTGGTCTTGAATTAGATTTTCGAGTTTACAAGTATAAATTAATTTTCAATTTTAAGTTATCTGGTGCTGTCTTAGTCAGTTTTTAGTAGGTATAAACACTTTATTTGTCAGTATTTCAAGAAACAATCAAGTCTACTTAGTCGTGATCGTGATAGTTTTCCTTTAAAATTCGATGTGTGATTTCAGTTAAGATATTTTTCAGATTTTTAATGCCAGTAGTTTTGTCTTGTAATAAAACCAATTCCACAACAAACCAGCGCTATTCCCTACAAAACTATTGAAATATAGTATGTAGTTTTTAGTTTCTTTGTATATGGGCCAAGTGATCAGGTAGGGATTAAGGAACCTACATTAGAAACCGTGAAGCAACCAGAGTTCTTTAGTGATGAGAAGTTTTTACCAATTTGTTGCAGTTTTTTTTTGTCACATTTTTGCAAACACTTACTCGACTTAGATTATTATTAGCTTAGATAATTAAACACTTGCTAAGTCAAGTAACGACTATACATTAGGAATAATTTAATGTATGTAGAATTTACAGAATAAATGTATAGAGATTTATTGGGATGAACTAGATATTGAATCTAAGGCTGAAAATATGGTGATGGTACGGAATCGCACTGACGTTCCGTAAACGTCACGACCTTACCGTATGCTCTCCACACCGCTGCCCAAAATACGGTGACGGTACAAAATCGCAGTGACGTGCCATAAATGTCCCGGTAGCGGTTTGGAGAGCATGCGGTAAGGCCGTGTCGTTTACGGCACGTCACTGCGATTCCGTACCGTGGCCGTGCCAAATTACAACTTTTTAGTACCTAAAGTCTGCGTTTTAAATCGCGGACAGACGGGCAGACGGATATGGCGAAACTATAAGGATTCCTTGTTAATTGCGGAACCCTAAAAAGTACCCAGTGGATTCTAAAGAAACCACGTAGTTTAAATCGAGACAGCCGTTTAGATTGTATACCAACCAACCAACCGTACATACCTACAATGTATTTGTGGTTTAGTTTTGTTGATTAGTTCTTGAGATTCAGGTGCCTAAAGTGTTTATACGTAAGTACTTGAAATGATCGAAACTACTTGTTGTTTTTAGAGATAGTTTTTCGTGTTCGGAGTAACGACATCGGAACCCTACACTTAGCATGGTCCGACATGCCCTTGCCAGTTTTTTGTTAGTCTAGTTTAACATTACCATTCGTTATAGGAGACAACATCAGAAAGCCGACACAGGCCGCTCCTGTCCCATGACCCATTAATGTCACGGAATCGGGATCACCGTTCAAGTCCTCGATGTTATCTTTGATCCACTGTAATGCAGCCAGTTGGTCGAGAAGACCATTATTGTTGTAAACGTACTCTGTCATGCTTGGTTTCATGAAACCTGAGAACATTTTGCAATATTGAGTGATAGTTCGAGTGTCTTCAAGAAATAGTACATTGTTGCCTAGGCACGGAAACTAAGGGATTTCCTGACGAGGTGGTTAGCAGGCCGAGCAACAGCGAGGCCTGCTAAAATACGAGTCAGGAAATCCTCGTTTCCGCCGAGGCATACATAATGCTTTTCTCAAACAATGCGAGGAAATTATACAAATACATGATTATAAGTATTTTTAAAAACCTTTGAAAAATTCGGAGAGAATGTTTGTTTGCGTCATACGAGTATTAGTTAAGATAGTTTCACGCACAACGAGCCGCCGCCCGCCGCCGCCGCTCCGCAGAGCCCCGCCGCGCCGCCGCCCCTCACTGCGCCCCCACAAGTTGGGTGTACGGGATTTTTTTCATGGTCCTTTCGGTTTTATACGCAATAGAGAGCACTTTTGAAAACACAATATGGACATGGACGGAAAGTGTTTTCATATAGTTTTTTTACTCCTGGGGGTAAAAAGAGGCATTTTCCGTCTATGTGCTTCAATCGGAAAACCGTAATTTCCGAGCATGTTTGAAAAAATATACTTTAAACATTTTATTCGCCAAGCTAAGAATACTACTAGGTTATTTTAATAAAACAATCATACTTATTATAATATCAACTATTGCCTGCTTCTTCATCGTTAATCGTGACTCCGTTACAGTTCAATATTTCGGGACGAATGTGTGTAATCAAAAGCATTTTTTACTGTGTCTATGAAGCAAAATGTATAAAAATTCTACGGGCCGAGTAAACAATGTACTTATTAAAAAAAGGTACACTACATAATAAACTCGTTTTTTCCGTATTTCGGAATTCCAATATTGAATTCTCCGAATCAATTAGAATTTATTAATAATAAAGGCTTGTAGTACTGTTAGGCGATGGGCTTGCAACCTGTCACTAATACGATGGTAAACATCTTAGCCTAATTGTGCAAATTGTGGTTATAGAATGATCAACAAGTTTTTAGAGATGGTTGTAATTCTGTAGCTCTGCCTACCCCACTAACTGGGAACGAAGGTGTGAGATTATGTATGTATGTAGTTAGAATTTCACGAAACATCACACTCACGATGTTTTAAAATCCGAATAATCAGATCAGACTTAAAGTCCCGAAAAAATCCGAATATCATGATTCTGATAATATGGAAAACCGTGTCAATCCGCATAATACCTGCCTAATGCCGTATATTCGTTATTCCGAAAGTTTAGCAGCGTGAATTCTATCCTCGTAGGTAGCTATAGTTTGTTTTGAGGAGCGTCTTCAATGAGAGCATTCGCGTTCAAATCCCGGGAAGAGTAGATAGATATTTATGTGATGAGTGCTAGTATTTTGTTTCCGAGTATTGGGTGTTTTCTATGTATTTAGGTATATAAGTACATTTATCGTTGCCTAGTACCCAATTACCCATAGTACAATAGAGTTCATAAATATAGTACCTTGTCTATTTAATGCCATGTCCAAACTGCCATACCTACTAAAGTGTATTCATATTTATGAACTCGACTGTACAAGCCTAGAGCTTAGTTCGGGACTAGTAGTTAGGTCCAGGCTTAATGTATGATTATTATAAGAGTATCAATTGGCATAATTCCATCATTATAAGTGTTATATACCAAAAGTTGATATAAATAAATTTGAGATTATTTATTTGTAGTAGTAATTATTTAACCGTTAGACTAGGCCCAAAACTGAAAAACGCGTCTCTAAACCATTGCAAGCTGCAAATCATGTAACAATCGGGGTGACAACGTTATCAGAGGGTTTTGACCCTGCAGAATACAGATCTGCCTGTCGCCATTCCTAAATTTGAACCGGAAGTATGCTATACCCGAAAAGGTGCACCCCATACAAAATTTTAAGTCTTACATTTTGTAAATCGTATTTCCGGTACCCTAAAAAAAGGTCCGATTGTTATGGTTTTTAGGGTTCCGTAGCCAAATGGCAAAAAACGGAACCCTTATAGATTCGTCATGTCTGTCCGTCTGTCCGTCCGTATGTCACAGCCACTTTATTCCGTAACTATAAGAGCTATACTGTGGAAACTTGGTAAGTAGATGTATTCGGTGAACCGCATTAAGATTTTTATACAAAAATAGAAAAAAAACAATAAATTTTTGGGGTTCCCCATACTTAGAACTGAAACCCAAAAATTTTTTTTTCATCAAACTCATACGTGTGGGGTATCTATGGATAGGTATTCAAAAATGATATTGAGGTTTCTATTATAATTTTTTTCTAAACTGAATAGTTTGCGCGAGAGACGCTTCCAAAGTGGAAAAATGTGTGTCCCCCCCCCCGTAACTTCTAAAATAAGGGAATGATAAATGTAAAAATAATATATGATGTACATTACCATGCAAACTTCCACCGAAAATTGGTTTGAACGAGATCTAATAATTAGTTTTTTTTTAATACGTTATAAATCGTAAACCGCATTTTACCTTTCATTCAATCAACTCAAATATAATAAAGAATTAAGAAAAACATTTATTTAGATGTATAGTTGTACGGAACCCTACGTGCGCGAGTCCGACTCGCACTTGGCCGGTTTTTTAATATGTTGTAAAAGACAATATTATAGTCATGATAACCCAAAATGTTTCGTCCCTCCACCTCTATTTCTTTCTCCGCCATCTTGCAAAAACTGTTGTTGAAGTTCGTTCTAGTGCTAATCATGATTCGACAATTTATTGTAGAGTACAAAATTTGCTAAAACTTTTGGGTTCAAAGATTTTTTCCACGACCCCTAGGGACGAAGATATGAAATCGACTATGGGGAGTTAGCGTCAAAAAAATCTACTTTTTCTAGTTTTCTTCCCATATTTACGATTTTTTCCACGGAAAGTGCTTTTCTTTCCAGATAGTGCAGCGACTAAAGCTGCTTTATATCAGCTTTTAATAAGAGGCATTTATCAATGGGTGCATGTTTGGAGCCAGTTAGCAGCGTTAGCACCAGCTTAAAATCTGCTCTATCGGTCTACTTGGGGTTAGACGAAGGTCGAAAACAACTGGAAGCCTACATGGACGGACTTGCCTGTTGCTGCAGAAGCATGTCTAGAAATTGTCAGGTGCAAATGCAAAAAACAGTGCCGTGGCTGGTGCAATTGTAAATAAAAAAACAAAAAACCGCCTTCAAAAAGCAAAAAATAACTTCTTTAAAATGGTAGGTAAATAGGTCAGTCCAACTGAAGTCTGCTTTTGGTTAAAATATTGTTGGACGCCGACTTCAGTTGGACTGACCTATTTACCTACCATTTTAAAGAAGTTATTTTTTGCTTTTTAAAGGCGGTTTTTTGTTTTTTTAAACATTTATTTTATTTTATACTTTTTAGTGATCCTATTTATGCTGTTACGTAGCTCCACTTCTAAATATTAATAAGAAACTATAGAACATTTCAAGCTCGCCGCAGACAACGCCGCGGGAATGTCATAGTCATATTTAAACCTAAATGTGCTTCGTCATAGTCGCTCAACTTCTTTTATCGAAATATCTTATCGCCACCCTTGAAATAGGTACCGTTAAGGAGTTCCGGTGGCCATCTGTGGTCTTCATCATCAGTTCCACTTCACCATATAGTACTTTTCAAAAGCAAATGCATGAGTTACAGTGAAAAATACCAAAATCGCTATAGGTGTGCCTATAATATTTGAGGAGTTCTCTTGATTTCTCCATGATCCCATCATCAGATCCTGACGTGGTGACAATGGGACCAACTAGAAAGTATACCCATTCGAACAACGACAAAAATTTTCAAATCGGTCCAGTGGTCTTCGAGTAATCGGGGAACATACATAAAAAAAAAAAAAAAATATCCCGATGAATTGAGAACCTCCTCCTTTTTTTGAAGTCGGTTAAAAAAGGCAGCTTAAATATTCAGACCTCTGTCTTTGCATTGGATCTTGTAATATATACAATGAATTTGCATTGCGTTACCTTTGGTGTGTTTAAAACAGTACCTAAACCCTACTGTCACGGATGATCATGCATTGAGATCACCCTGACCCACGCTTAATTACGCGTCAAAAGATATATATGATAAACTATATATTTTTGAAAACTACAGAAGTGTAGCTTTGCGACTACATTTTTGTTCTTAGATTTCTGTTATGATTTTTAAGCACAATAGGTTATTATAAAAAATATATATTTTATATTTTATAAATATGTATTTTAGTCTTTTCTACTTTAATATTTCAGCTGTCTTTGTGCTGTTTACAGAGTTGGTGTATCCATGGAATAGGTACACATTCTCCCTGGGTAGATTTTAATCTTTCTGCTTTATTATTTTTTTTGTTAGAAAGTGCATTTTTTTTGTTAAAAAATAGATTCCTCGTCCTTAATTTATCTGAAAATGATATATTGCATGCCCTAATATGTATAGTTTTAGAGAAATGTTGCTTCAATTAAAGCGCGGCAGCGTCAAACTTCCCCCCCCCCCTTCCTTCTACTAAATGCGCCATGGATCTCGATGGCTCCCGGTCTGAATCTACTCAAGACCAGCTAAGAATCAACTGTTCCAAGTTTCAGCGCATAGTCACAAAGTGCAAGGTATCGTAATACCCTAGCTATTAGTAATTTAATAAAAATGTAATTTTATACATATAATTAGTCTCAAAATTAATTTTGTTTTTAATATACGTAATTGTAATTGGTATTAAAACATTTTTAACTGATTATTATACAAATTAGG
This sequence comes from Acleris literana, assembly GCA_946894065.1. Classification (NCBI taxonomy): domain Eukaryota; kingdom Metazoa; phylum Arthropoda; class Insecta; order Lepidoptera; family Tortricidae; genus Acleris; species Acleris literana. The sequence continues at coordinate 49,456,082 of OX335668.1, forward strand.
ATCTCAACTGTTCACTAAACGCCAAGACTGATATCCGGAATAACCGTAACCATGTTAATAACAATGCTATAATAATTATTATAGAACTGTTATTACCATGGCAACGCTCATTATAAAATTATTTTGTCGCTTCGGTTACGCTATAGGTGGTATTCTGATACCCTTAACGATATCAATATTAGCGGTTTATAGTACGCGAGTAGAAAAAAATACATTTGGTACTAAAGCTAAACAAAAAAAAAATGGTTTTCGAACGTAGTTCAATGGTAATCAGCACAGATATAAAAACACACAGATAACGCAAATGCATCTACTTCGCGTGTCCGAATCCCGACTTCCGTGCGCCGGTTGTTGCAGCCCGTCGCTCGGCCGTGAAAACTAAGAAAATATCTCATTACGTGATAATAAACTGCAATTTCCCAAAAAAGCAACGACTTTGAATGGATAGCAAAAAGTGACACGGTTGGTTTTCATACAGATTGTGGTGTTTACGTTATCTATGTGTATTTATATTTGCGGTAATTAGTACCTACTATAAAACTTATTCGTATTTTTAAGGTCGATTTCCACCAAACGGCTCGCATCGCATCGGATCGGAAAGGATACGAACGGATGCGGCGACAGCCGATCGCGTCTGTTAAAATTATTATTGTCTATTTATGACCAGAGGTCGGAATAGGTAGTGCTTATTAACCTAAACTTGACTCATGTTCATTCATGCGTGAGTGAGACAGTAATACGTTATTGAATGAAGATGCAACAAGTTTAGGTTAATAAGCACTACCTATTCCGACCTCTGTTTATGACGCAGCCGATCGCGCGTCGCTGCATACTTTCGGCTACGATCGCGTGTCGCGGAAGACGCCCGCGGTCAAGTTGCTGTGCGCGGCTTGGTAATATAGACTTTAAATACTGTGAACATGATTTAATATCGTTTAAAGACCATACAATTTTTTCCGTTCCGATACGTTGCTGGCCGTTTGGTGGAAATAGTGCTTTAATCTACTCTTACTAAATACTTGTAGTAATACTAGTTGTTATAGTGTTAGGTACCTTGAAAAAAGTGTTTTTGTTAATCATATTATGCACTATTTTATTCTTATATTTCCAATTACAAAAATCATTAAATGTAGGTATTATGAATGATGTCACGTGCTGTCACTTCAGTCCTTTAGGAATTACAAAGTTAGAGAAGGTGTTGTAATGGAACATTTGTGCTAGTGAACGTTTGTGCAACTAGAGCCGTAGATACGACCGCGTGGGCCAACTTTAACTAGGCGGTTAGTAGTAGGAGTTCTTTTAGACAATAAATATAATGCCTCTGTGCTGGCCTTCAATTACGCATTAAGAGATATCATTCCCTTTGTTTTATGGCATACTATAGTATGCTCCTCAATACTGCACTTGTCATCGCAGAGTTCAGGTATTCGTTACAGGTAGCAGGTATCAAAGGTGGAAAAAACCCATGCTAACTAACGTCAAAGTAGGAAGGCTGGTTTTTACATATGTCATATATAATATTATTATAAACAAACATAAACAGTTGCCATATAAACAAACCCATACAGTTGCCTTCAGACACTTCCTGTGAGCCATAACTTTTGACTCTTCGCACGACTATTGTCCAAAACGAAATATGTCCAAGTCTTCAAAAATGTCCAACTAGTAATTGGTCCAGCCATATAAATGTCCAATCAGTAATTGGTCCAGCCATAAAAATGTCCAATCATTAATTGGTCCAGCCATAAAAATGTACAATCATTAATTGGTCCAGCCATAAAAATGTACAATCATTAATTGGTCCAGCCATAAAAATGTCCAACTATAGAAATATCCGACTAAATATATGTCCATATATAATAACGTTCAGCCATAAAAAATGTCCAACTATAGAAATATCCGACCAGATACATGACCAGCTATAATATCGACCACCTATAAAAATGTCCAATTGTAGAACCCGGCTGGCCACTACTATTCTATTTTAATTAACTTTGGATATATATCAAAACTCTTTAGAGTTATACTGATAGTGATAGATACTGGCCACTTGTATGAACTGTTGCTTGATACATTGTTTATAAATTATGTACGAATTGCAACATGTCACATGAGACGTCGTTAAACTTGAAGTAATAGTTTATTATAAAATAAAAATTAACGAGACATATCATCAAAATGAGCGACGAAGAAATAATATTTTTAAAAAACCAGAAAGGCAAGGATACGCTTTTACTGGGAGCTTCGCGTTACAACCTTAATATAACAAATCCAACATCACGCAGCACCTTATGGCGATGCATAAATAGATCAGAATGTAGTGCATCAGTAACTATAAACCAAGAACGAAACAGGGTGCTACGATCTTCTCAACATACTTGTGCGATAGATCCAAAAAAACCGGAAGTCTTTAAGGCTATGGTTGCTTTGAAAAAAGATGTCTGTGAAGATCTGGGTTCGGTGCAAAGCTTATACGAAAAGCATACTGATCCTATAAAGGCCAGCAATAGTTCTTACATAGATGTATTGCCAGATTTTAAAAATGTTGAAGATGGACTGTACAAACTGCGAAAACGTCATCTAGAGTGCAATAAGATATCTTTTTCCAAGTTGTCAGAAGTTCAAGTTCCGAAAATTCTGGCAAATAACTTTTTATTGTGCGATGATGACATGGAGGAAAAGATATTAATTTTTTGCTCTCCTACAGCTAGAAAATTTATACAAAACGGAGATTCCGATTTTTATTTGGGAGATGGCACATTTAATACGGCTCCGCCACCGTTTTACCAACTTTATACTCTACATTTAGACTTGGGGTCTAACGACAAAACAAACAATGTTGTTCCGGTAATCTACGGTTTATTACCTAACAAATCCCAAAGTACATATGTAAGGTTCTTTGAATTGCAAACGACAAGGTTGAACATTCATATGAAGACATTCAAGTGCGATTTTGAGCTAGCAGTTATCAATGCAGTGCAGCAGGTATTCCCAGAAGTCCAGGTTAAGGGATGTTTCTTCCATTATCAAAAGGCGATTACAAAAAAAGCAGAACAACTGGGAGTTATGGATCTAAAAGAATGCAAAAAAGTTATAAGACTGATAAGAAACTTGCCGTTATTACCAGAAAATCATATAAAGGACTGCTGGTTGACAATATTAAATAATGCACCCGACTCTGAACAGTTCAGAATGTTCAAAAATTATTTCGAAAAACAGTGGCTTTCAAAAATTTCAACCGTGTTATTGAGTTGTTCAGATGATAAACACCGAACTATAAATCTCCTAGAGGGATGGCATCGTCGAGTAGCCGTGAAAATACCCAAGAATCCCAACTTTTGTCAATTTTTGTATAATATCAGAAAAGAATCTATCCGATATGACTATAAAATGAAAAACAACCTGTTTTATTCTGTGCAGAAAAATCGGCGAAAGTCTGACATAGCATTCGATTGAAAATATGCGAAATATCTGAAATCACTGCATGATAACGAAATTACAGATCTGCAAATGATTAAAAAAATTATACATTTGAGGTTTTCATTGAATTCTGACGAAAATAGTGACTCTAGCGATCAGAGTGCAAAATTAACATGACAACCCTTTTACTCAGACCCCTGTTCTCCTTCAATTTAATATTATAAGGAACGTTTTTCGTGTTTATATTTCGTTGTAGGCAAAGAAACGACCTTTATATTTTAAAGATTTATGATTTATTTCACTTTAAGGTGAAAGTTTTAAGTTTAATGGACATTAAATGCTTAATGTACTTAATTAATAATAATTGTTTGAATTTGATATGTGACTTTTATTGATATTTAGCCAAAACTTAAAACCAAAAAGGAGAGACTCACCATTTTGTGAGTTTAGTTCGCTCATTCCCTTAACCCTTTCTCGAAGCTCAAAGCTACATAAGTTATGGTGGTTTGGTCCGGGAACTAAATCAGCTTCCATGTTATCGCGTTGGATGAAGCATCCGTCACTCTCGAACCTACATACTGGTTAGAAAGTGACTGATGCTTTATTTTATCCACGTTTATATACATCGATAAACACGACCATAATAGACCCGCTGCAGTCTTTTGGTGGTTAACAACAAGATATTAGCCGTGATAAGTACAATAACATCAATAAAGTTACGCCCTTCTTACATTTTTTGTTTCGTATTTTTAGCCATTTTTTTATATTTTTATCACAAGCGGCCTTCGCTCCGGGTATTTTTGAGTATTTTTGAGTTTATCGTCAAACATACAAAAATACAAATCTTTCCTCTTTATAATATTAATTTAGATTGGATATTTCTACGGTTGGGCCATAATATTACTGCTAATTATTAAGTTTGGGCAATTTTATCATTGGCCAAATGTCTAATTGGACATTTTTATAATTGGGCAATTTTATCATTGGCTAAATGTCTAATTGGTCATTTTTATAGTTGGGCAATTTTATCATTGGCCAAATGTCTAATTGGACATTTTTATAGTTGGTCAATTTTATCATTGGCCAAATCTCTAATTGGACATATATATAGTTGGGCAATTTTATCATTGGCCAAATCTCTAATTGGATATGCCTTTGGACATTCGTCTTTTTGGACATATTTCGTTTTGGACAATAGTCGTGCGAAGGCTTTTGACATACACTTTAAAGTTATTCCGGTTCAAGCGCCTGCCAGTAACCTCCGAGCAACGAAACGCGAAGCTATCGAAAACAAACAAAACGTTAGGTTAGCCGCTAAGCTAGGTTAGGCTTCGCGTTTCGTTGCTCGGAGCATGCTGGCAGGCGCTTGAGCCGGAACAACTTAAAAGTGTCTGTCAAAAGTTATGGCCCACAGGAAGTGTCTGAAGGGAACTGTATGGGTTTGTTTATATAACAATATCATATATGACATATGTAAAAATCAGCCTTCCTACTTTGACGTAAGTTAGCATGATATTTTTTCCACCTTTGGTACCTGGTTACCTGCAAAATGACCCCGCTTTCAGCTTAGCGAGTATCCAATACTTTCTAAGTGTATGTTATACTACCGACGCTAAAAATTTCATCTTTCCTAAAATCACGTAAGTCTCGGGTGACTGGGATCTTGGACTATTATGTTTTTTCGGTAGCTATTGTAAAAAATCAGAATTATGAAATTTGGTATTTTTTAATCCGGATTAAAAACATCAACCACTTTCATAACTATATTACTTAATAGGATTTTACACTTACCTAGGATGCCTAAACGATAGTTAATGGTTATAACCATTATGTTGCCGTAAGACGCCAAAATTCTACCATCGTAGGGATTCCCTGAGCTCCATTCAAACGAATCACCGTGAATAAATACTAAGACAGGAAACTTTTTTGGTTTTTGCTCTGAAACAATACAAAGTATGTGCTTTATTTTTTTTTAATACATCAGGAGTAAGTACAGTTTACGACTTGCTTGCGTCGAATCAGAAACTCTGTGACGTATGAGGTATCCGATTTAAAAAAAAATGTTGAACTCACATAAAAGCTTGGTGCAATTAGGTCAGTCTATAACAACACAAAAAACGGCAAACATCGCAAACCCGCATGTAACTACGATTTTTTTATATGTTGTTAGGTCCGTTGAGAGTATTTAACATCCAAGTTTGCAACCCTGAAAATACTGTGCTACCCCCATGATGCACGAAAAACTTGCTTGCTTGAAAATTGGCCATCTTTGACTTGCTGTATCTCCGCAACCAATGGACATAGTGAGCTCAGTTTACGCTCAAATTATAACAAATTTAGTTGTCTTTATTAAAGTATAAAGATACTTGAAAAACGCTCCATGAATAATTTTTTCGAAAAATCTGAAGCAAGTGCCAAAATTTCGCAGTTTTTCGAGCACCATGGGGGTGAGATCTATGATGCCGTTATAGATTGGCCTAAATGCAAATCTATATATATCATAAGTTTTATACATTATAATACAGTTGTAGAAGGGAAAAATCTGTACATTCGAGATATAAACTTAAAAATACAAAAGGGGCCGTCAGAATTAGCAGCAGAACACATTTCTACAATTTTTAGAGTTGGTGTCTGTTTGTCTGTTAAATTTTGTTTCTCCTCGCATCAATTGAAAACCACTGAACCAATGTTAATGCAGTTTTCAATAAAAGGTTTCAATAAACGGTGAGACCAGGTTACATTTATTAAAAATATAAGATTTGATAATTAAAGGGGCGGGAAAAAAGGGGTCAAAGTTAGTATGGAAAAAAAATTACCGGATTAAAGTGGTCATTTGAAACTTTGTATAATTACAAGGAGTAGAGTAGTAGGAAATTATCAAGTGAGGACAAAAATAGGTGTACTTCTTTAAAACTCTATACGAGGGCCGTCGATTACTTTACGTGATTACAAATATCTAAATTTTATTATACTTTTATTACATAGAAACGTAATTAAAGGAATTTTTAAAATTCAACGTACGAAGTGTTATAAAAAGGCAAAATAAATTATTCCAATTTGTTTTAACAAATGTGACGCCATGATGATGACATCAAAGAAAAGGACAACAATATCCTTCCCATAACTAGAGCGATCAAGACAAAAAAGCACGCGATCATAGATTAACGTTACAGAGGCGACGTTCTGATTGGAAGTAACCGTGTCATGTTGTTGTTTGAAAACATTGTTTTAATGCGTAATGTCGAGGGTTAAAGTCCGAATACATATTTAAGAAAAAATTTGTACAATCAAACTCCTATTTATAACTTAGCTTGGGTTTTACAATTTTGATCATTAATTATTCTCTTCTTTGGGTTACGCAGCAATGTATTAAAAAGAGAAACCTTGCAATTTCGTCATGTCCATCTATGATATATGTCACAAATTACTATTTCTTGGGTATTAGTTGATTATCAATCAGATTATGACATAAAAAATAATTTCCTAAGTAGAAAAATAACATTAATGAATAAACTAACCTTAATACCGCAAACTTTTTTATCAATTATTATTCTATATTAGTTTTTTTTTCTCCTATGGCTTCTGCCATCCAGTGTGACAAAATGGAACAGACTCTGTACATTCTGTTTTGTTAGTCTATGTCAGTAAGGAGCAGTGTTAGATTGACGTTGACAGCGTTGATATATCCAGATTTTAATATTTTACCCGCTATTTTCAAGACTTATTCAAGGCGTATTATTTTGACGGCTGTTATTTAATATTAGGGTGGTTATTATGATCACTTGAAAAAATTAACGGATAGTCATTTTATTTTTCGGCGGTTGGTTAATAAGTGTAGCAGTTGCACATGATCAGTAATAAAAAGAAAATTGGTCGGTTATTCAATTCTAAAATGTCAGTTCAAACAATACTCGAAAGTAAACAATCTACTATATAAATGTCAAAGAATTAGAATAAATTTAGTATCGTATTTGTATTGTATTGTATCTCGAAAATCATCCCCTAAGGGGGTGAGATTAAGGAGGGGAGTTCGGCCGTTTATAATGTAAGATACATTAAAATTGGTATTAAGACTCATAATCCTACTAATATTATAAAATAGTTTGTCTGTGTGTGTGTTAGTTTGTTACTCCTTCACGCTGCAATGGCGGGACAGAATTGGATGAAATTTGCAATGGAGATAGTTTATACCCTGGATTAACACACAGGCTACTTTTTATCCCGAAAAAATTTAACGTCCCGAAGGAATAACGATAATCGAAATCTACGCGGATAAAGTCGCGGGCAGAAGCTATGATGTAATACAATTCTCTACAACTTTGATCCTACAGTCTGTGATCGAATTCGAGATCAAAAATGTAAACAAACGGATTGCCATCATTAAACATCGGTATCAACGTTCAACTTTCATGGCACTCGGTAAGGGTAGCCAAAAAAGAAATACATTCGAATATTTAATGAATAATAACTTTTATTTCCTATGTTATTTTTTAATTTTATTATGCTGCAGCTAACTGCACCTATATTTATACTGTACTTATACTTAAAGTTTATACTCTAAATAATGTCATAGAACCTTAATACTCATTAGGCATTCAAAAAATAAAATATACCAAATAGGTAACAAATATCAATTTAATTGTTACACCAAATAAATATTAGTCAGTGTGGAAAGGTCATTGTGGTCATTTCAATTGGATATATTATAACAGACGTCAAAGGTTGACAGCAAAATCCATGAAACCAATTTTAGCGAATTATTCCATTTATCAAACCTTAATTCATATTTAGCGTCTTTCTTATTGTTTATAAAAAATAAAGGTTCAAAATACTAGATGTATTTGTTTGTATTTATTTTTCTGCAAACCGTACTCTGCCGTGAAAGTTAAGCGTTATGATGTTTAGCATCATAAAAAACATATCCAAGTGATGGTTAGTTTAAAATCACTGAAATAAAAATAAAAATAATAATAATCAGAGTTAGGTATGTAATGAGTAATGGTATGAAGAGTTAAAAATATTACACTTAGGTAAACAGTAAATATACTTTTTTTTAATTCCGTATTTATGTTGTTTGAATAAAACACATAGAATTTTAATTTATGCTACTGGCAATGGTAAGAAGTTTTAAACATTTGGTTCGTAATTATAATAATCTTAATGTTATTGTCTAATATTCAGTCATTGATAGCTTTTTTTTATATTTCTAAGATGCAACACGGACATACGGCATTCGTTTTCTGACATCTGTTGAATAAATGTGCTTCTTTTCGTTCTATTCTTCGTCTATCCTTTGGTATCGTTGCTTTCTGTTGTTAAGCTTTTGTTTCCTATTGTTACAGATAGATTTATTATTAATGTTACAAATTACGATTCAGAACTACAACAGCGTCGTCAATTACTAATAGTGAACAAATTGTCATAATGATTACATATGAATAGACTAACTTTAGGTGTCCAAAAGGCTTCTAGCCAATATCTTACTGAAAAGCATGTAGGTGTATTTATATTGGTTCCCCTTGTTTTCGCATAGTCATAAATTTACCGAATGTATGATTTCGCAGAATACTAATTTCGCATAATTGTTATTCTACTGATACCTTTGACTTTTTTGAAAAGTTATAAAATAAACCTAACCTAACCTACTCTATTCTACCAGAACTACACAAATCATTTTAAAAAGTATTGCCCGCTTAATCTAGAGAAAAATTATGCGAAAACAAAATTCGGGGTAAGTATACATTCGGCGTAAAAAGTTTCGGCGAAATAGAGGGAACCCATTTATATTTGCTGATTAAAATTCATAAATTTAAATAAATACATTTAATAAACAAGATTGTACACCCCTGGAATGTAAATTTGACATGTATGTTTACATTTTTGATCTCGAATTCGATCACGGACTTTATACATTTTTTACCTATTTTCGATTTTTGTCTAGATATGACCTCCGAAAAACGAACGATTTTCAGCAAAGTGTTTTTAGCTAGGGTATTACCTACTGCACGACACCTTGCACTTGGGATTATGCGCTGAAACTTGGCACAGTTGACTATTTGCTGGTCTTGTGCAGATTTAGACTAGCAGCCATCGAGAGCCACCGCGCATTTAGTGGGGGCAGGGGATAAACATACTAAAAGTCCCCTAGGAGGTTAGCCATAGGGGGGAGGGGGGAGGGATCACAAAGAAGGTCCCGTTTTTTTGTTTTTTGTTTACCTCTTGAAAACGATGGGTCATAGGAAATGTTGTTGCATTGCATTATTAAATCTGATAAAATTCTCTGCAACTTTAATTCTATACATTTTTTACTTATTTTCAATCGTTGTCTAGATATGAGCTCCGAAAAACGAATGATTTTCAAAAAAGTGTTTTAAGCTAGGGTATTGCTGCACGACACCTCGCACTTGGGACTATGCGCTGAAACTTAGCACAGTTGACTCTACCTGGTCTTGAGTAGATTCAGACCGGGAGCCATCGAGAGCCACTGCGCATTTTGTGGGGGAGGGGTGAAAGTTCGACGCCGCCGCGCTTTAATTGATGCAACATTTCTCTAAAACTATACTTGTCATGGCGTCCAATATATCATTTTCGGATAAATTAAGGACGAGGAATCTATTTTTCAAACAAAAACAATGCACTTTCTAACAAAAAAAGACTAAAATCTACCCAGGGAGAATGTGTATTCGATGGATACACCAACTCTGTAAACAGCACAAAGATTGTTGAACATGAGCGTAGGTATCGACTTAAGCAGACTGCCAATATAAATCTCAATTTAGAAACAATATTCGATCATCGATGTCAAACAGTAACATTTTCTCTCAAACAGCCACAATAAAAGCAACCTGATTGCCATTATCTGATCTCAATTTAATAGAGAGAAATGTATGACATAAAACGTGAGGTCAAAATAGCTGGTTTGATAGTGCATCCGTTGTATGGGAACCTTGCACTTTTTGACTATTCACTGAAACTTGGCACAGTTGATCCTTAGATGGTCTCGAGTGAACTCAGACTGCGAGCCATCGAGAGCCACCGCGCATTTAGTCGAGGGAGGGGGGGGAAGTTTGACGATGCCGCGGTTTAATTGAAGCCATATTTGTCTAAAACTATACTTGTTACGGCGTCCAATATATCATTTTCAGATAAATTAAAGACGAGGAATCTATTTTTCGAACAAAAACAATGCACTTTCTAACAAAAAAATTAATAAAGCAGAAAGACTAAAATCTACCCAGGGAGAATGTTTATTCCATGGATACACCAACTCTGTAAACAGCACAAAGACAGCTGACCTTGAGCGTAGGTATCGTCATAGGCAGTCTGCAAACACGCAGTGCACTTCCCTCCCTTCCCCCACTAAATGCGCGGTGGCTCTCGATGGCTCCCGGTCTGAATGCACTTGAAACCAAATAAAGTTCCGAAGGTAAACTTTCTGGGTTCAACTTTTCCATCTACAATCTTTTGTTGCCTGGATTATAGGTACTTATTGCTTAAAGTTTAGGATATTTCCTAACTATATGGGAACAGAAGTAATAATTGGTTCTTGTTTTTGTTGTTATTGACACAGTAAACATAAGAGGTAAGTATGTAGTTTAATTATCTAGTACCTAAGAATTTAAGTTATTTAAACGTTTCCAGAAATTAGACGTCCATTCAAATCACGATGTTGAAAGTATTTATCAAGTCATAGAAAAGTCTTGTTTTGGCGATCTCAGTCAATATCAGTTAACTAAAACGTCTCTTAGGGCCGTATTAATAAACTAATCTCAACTCTAATGCTCTTCTCGAGATGCGTCAAAAATGACAGTGTTCTATGATTTGAAGTTTACTATGACGTATCTTGTGACGGGCATCTCAGCCAAGATGAATTTATTAATACGGCCCTTAGAGCTGCGCCTCTATTCTAGGCGGTAAAATCTAAATCGTATTTGAGCTGTTATGGTATTGTTTTTTAGTGCTAGCGGTACACCCCGCAATTCAGTAAAGAGCTGCAAATGGTGTTAAAAGCATGAAAATCGGAACGATTGATCTTTAGGCCATACGAATCAATTTCACCCGTAGCACGAAAAAATACAAAAAAGGAGAGGAGTTATAACGTCATCTTTTTATGTATGGGAAAAAAATTGTTCTGAAACCTATCGTGTGTATGTCTAAAAATATATAACATCATAATAAATTAAAATAAAAATTATTTTCAAACCTACCAAATTTGGGCTCCTTCCGATATGATACGGTTGAATCATTATTTGGTAAATATACCTAAAATTGATATGTAATAGCCTCATGTCTAACCCCAAAAAAGCAATTGTGACAATATTTACATTTACTATTTTTTTATATTACAAAATGTGATAAAATCACAATTATTTGAAACATGTATAAAAAGTTAAATTTTAGACACTGAGGATGATAAATGCAAGAGGAGTTTTCAATCATATTTATATTATTTATTAATATTAACATATTTATTTTTATTTAAAAAAACAATCTACTCTCATTCTCTCACTTTCTATACATGTTTCAACTAATTGTGATTTTATCACATTTTGTAATATTAAAAAATAATAAAAAAATACCATATGTGTTTTATTTTAATTTAAAACAAGTGACTGAAATATATTTTTAGAATCAGCTTAGTAAGCCCTCTCATTAGACACTACACACGATAGGTTTCAGAAAAAAAACAAAAAAAAACAATTACAAAAATAAAGATGACGTCATAACTCTTGTTTTTAACCGACTTCAAAAAAAGGAGGAGGTTCTCAATTGGTCGGGATTCTTTTTTTTTTTTTTTTATGTATGTTCCCCGATTACTCGAAGACCACTGGACCGATTTGAAAAATTTTTTCGTTGTTCGAATGGGTATACTTTTTAGTTGGTCCCATTGTCACCACGTCAGGATCTGATGATGGGATCATGGAGAAATCAAGAGAACTCCTCAAATATTATAGGCACACATATAGCGATTTTGGTATTTTTCACTGTAACTCATGCATTTGCTTTTGAAAAGTACTATATGGTGAAGTGGAACTGATGATGAAGACCACAGATGGCCACCGGAACTCCTTAACGGTACCTATTTCAAGGGTGGCGATAAGATATTTCGATAAAGGAAGTTGAGCGACTAAGACGAAGCACATTTAGGTTTAAATATGACTATGACATTCCCGCGGCGTTGTCTGCGGCGAGCTTGAAATGTTCTATGGTTTCTTATTAATATTTAGAAGTGGAGCTACGTAACAGCATAAATAGGATCACTAAAAAGTATAAAATAAAATAAATGTTTAAAAAAACAAAAAACCGCCTTCAAAAAGCAAAAAATAACTTCTTTAAAATGGTAGGTAAATAGGTCAGTCCAACTGAAGTCGGCGTCCAACAATATTTTAACCAAAAGCAGACTTCAGTTGGACTGACCTATTTACCTACCATTTTAAAGAAGTTATTTTTTGCTTTTTGAAGGCGGTTTTTTGTTTTTTTAAACATTTTTTGTTTATTTTTCGTGCTACGGGTCAAATTGATTCGTATGGCCTAAAGATCAATCGTTCCGATTTTCAAGCTTTTAGCACCATTTGCAGCTTTTTTTGGCGTACCGCTAGCACTATTTTACTCGGCCGCCATTACTGTCAAGTACATAAGAGCTATCAAAAAGTTGACAATACGACAACAGATCAAAAACTATATTTTTGTACCGTCTTGAATAGGGGCCCTGTGCCTCTATTCTAGGCGGTAAAAACGATATCGTAGTTTGCCTGTTATGGTATTGTTATGACGTCAGTCACCATTACTGTCAAAAAATAAGAGCTATCAAAACATTGACAATTCGATAACAGATCAAATACAATATTGTTTTTACCGTCTTGCATAGAGCCGCAGATCTAGTGTCAAAACAACTAACAATTACTTTCTGATGACTTCGCGTTTAAGGAACTACTGTCTCAAAATGTTTTTTTAAAACCACTTATTATAAAAGTTATTTCAGTACAAGTGATCAGTATACTTTGTGTCAGTAGTATAGATTCTAGATCTAAATCGACAAAGACCTTAAATTTCTGAAAACAAGCTACAATTATTATTTTATTTATTTCTTTAATTAATGACTTTCACTTCTTGTTTTAACAAGGTTTATTTCGCCGATGTCGAGTTTTAGACAATCACCGTGAACTTCGAATTAAATCGTTCGGTTAAAGAGTAAATACTCTTGTGGACTAAAAAAAGCTTTTATGGGGTTAGCTCCACGCGCTACTGTCAAATCCACTCCCAAAGGCACAATTAAAAAAATAGTGTTTTAGAAATCACAATAAAACAACTGTTAAGGTCCTAAAGAAAAAATAAACCATAGAAGGGGAGTACCAACTTAGTACCAATTTCACCATACCATGTATAAATGTAATCAACGTTAATCGTCTGTTAGTTCATACATTTTGACAGCTGTTAACGCTCTAATCGTCTGTTAAGTGGTTAACATCGTATGGTGAAATTAGTACTTATCCTATTATTCGTTAACGCACGATAGCTTAAGTACCAATTTCACCATATGATGTGAACCACTTAACAGACGATTAGAACATTAACAGCTGTCAAAATGTATGAACTAACAGTCGATTAACATTGATTAAATTTCAAATCTTTTGGTGAAATTGGTTCTTAGTGTGCTTTAATATGCTATGTCCTTATCCTTTTGACACTTGAATTGAATGGAAAGACACGAGGTATACTTCAACAAAAACTGGTTAGCTGTGCATTTATGTAAAAGGGGGTAGATTTCTATAATATCCTAATATCTGAACACTAAAATATTTATCTAAATACTAAGCATAATAATGACATATAAATAAATTTACACCAGTAGGTACCCCTGTAGTCTCAAATTAAAATGACTTTGACAAACAGACACAGTACGAAACTGACAGACTTCCTTGTTTGATTGAATACAACTGTTCCCAACCTGTATTTTGCTAAAACACTCGCGATGCGGCACCCGACCGTCAAACGTTGTATTTACAAAGTAAATTTTGCAATGATTTAAAAAGCTTTTAATTAATTTTTGTACAATTCACTGGCACAATTAGCATGGTTGATTACAGAACAGTAATTAGTTAATCTTTAAGTAGCGTAGCTAATTTACTTTTAACTTTATTAAATTAGCAAGTCATTGTTATTTTTTTGTGTATTTAGAAACTGGCGGTGTTGGCAATATAAGAGAAGTTAGGCAGGTGTGTAAGACCAAAATTGTTTTTTCCAAACCTTAATATCAACAGCGAAATATAAAACGCAAATATGGCCGGCGGCACTCAATTTTATTTAAATAACTATTATGTGACCAGTGCATAATGAGAGGCATTAATAAACGAGGGTGGTTTTATGAAACGAGCCGAAAGGTGAGTTTCATAAATAAGATCACACGAATGTTTTAATGCCTAATTATGTATACAGTCGCATACATAACTTTATCTACATGCATAATCTAATCATAAGTTTTCTACAATATGTGAAAAACCTGTTTTCGTGGTTGCCCTGTATCTTAATGTACCTGTAACTTAATGACGTTTACATTAAAGTATCGGTCACCAATACTTTAATGACATGCAATACTTTACTGTTAACATTAAAATACAATCAAAGATACAGGTTTCTTAATATAAGCCATTTGCTTATCATTTCTGAACATATTATAGGGAAGTTATGTATGATATTATGGATGTAGATAAAATAAATAATGACCGTACCGTATTACTTTACATCGTGTCTAAAACAGCATATGAAATTGTTAAACGACTACTTCAAAAAGTAAAGCAAGGGAAATTTTGTATCGCGGTTGGTAAAATAGTCTATCCGCAAAGACACAAAAAGAAAAAACCGGGCAAGGACATGTCGGACCATGCTCAGTGTAGGATTCCGAAGCAAAACACAAAAATGTATCTCAATAAATTCGATGTGGAAAAGTACAGCAGCAAAAGAGCGTATCTTAAAGGCACTTACGTCCTATTGTTAAAAAGCGCAGTTTTTTGGCAAAAACTCAAAAACGGGATGCGATCATGTTGAAAATAATTTTCTTTGAAAGTATTTATTAAGCGTTACCTTTCTGGTTTTTTCATATTTTTTCGACATACGGTTTAAATGATAAAGAGGGAGGGATGCGATTGTTTCCGAAATTATTCACCTAATTATACTAAATTGCTTAAGCACCTTAAAGCGTTTTTAAAAGAAATACATCCGACACGATGGACTACCGCAAAAAAAAATTTTTTCTTCTTATGTTACATATATGGAATGCCCCCCTTCTGGGAATGCTGTCTGTTTATTTAAAAAAGTTATAAATATGTCCCGTGAGATGTGTGTAGTACTTAAAATAGCGGCCAAGTGCGAGTCGGACTCGCCCATGAAGGCTTCCGTGAAAGGTAAATTGCGGTTTACGATTTATGACGTATTAAAAAAACCACTTACTAGATCTCGTTCAAACCAATTTTCGGTGGAAATTTGTATGGTAATGTACATCAAAATTTTTTTTTAGTTTTATTATTCTCATATTTTAAAAGTTACAGGGGGCTGTGTGTGTCCCCCACAGATTTTACCCCGCATGGGGGGGATAGATTTGATTTAAAAAATAAATTTCAAGTTTCAGTTCTAAGTATGGGGAACCCCCGAAATTCATTGTTTTTTTTCTATTTTTGTGTGAAAATCTTAAAGCGGTTTACAGAATACATCTACTTACCAAGTTTCAACAGTATAGTTTCGGAAAAAAGTGGCTGTGACATACGGATGGACAGACAGACAGGCATGACGAATCCATATGGGTTCCGTTTTTTGCCATTTGGCTACGGAACCCTAAAAACGTCGGGTGAGAATACCTGTGTGCCATACGCCACATACATTGGTTTACCGGAGAGCAAAATGAAACAAAAACGTAAATTTTAGAAGAATGTTGCCTTATTATAAATTTTAACTTAACTGTCCAAATGGTACACCAGTGGAGTACCTATACATATTTTATTACAATACAATAAAATAACTTAATGTATTAACTAGTGTCCGACCGAAACATGTTTTTTCGCCGAAACCGAAACCGAAACCGAAGTTTCAGTTTGATTATAGTTTCGGCCGAAACCGAAACCGAACCATAAACGTGATTAAAACGTTGAATAAAAATGTCAGTGGGCTGTTCATTCCAGATATTTGATTAATGACACATCTCGCCGGCCTAATATTACGGGAGCGTAGACCTGTATGACCTTCAACGAATATCGTTGAGTCATTCTGAGTACAAGACACGCTACCCTGGTCGACACATTCTCGATCTTCACCACGTTGTTCACGAGGGATCTGTGGACACTAAACCCAACACCTCCCTGGGATTGTTGGTCACCCTCCCGAAAAAAGAGCAAGTTACCGGATTAGAGGATTATCGTGTCCTCCCCTCTTCGGACTTCTGATAATCCTACGATGTCCCACCGTAACCTGCTCAATTCTTCCTCCAGTTCTACAATATTCTCGTCCGTTCTTAGAGTCCGTGTGTTATAGGTTGCCAGGGCCAAATGTCGTTTAGGTTGGTAGCCGGGTCTCTCCCGGATATTAACTTTAGCACCGCCTGCCCCGCCGTTACCGTGGCCGCTACCGGAACCAGGAATAGCGGGGGCGCCGGGGACTAGGGGTCTGGGTTTATTTTTTGTTCTCATTGTTCCTTTTTTTATTTATTATCAGAGGGAGGAATTTTCATGGCAAAAATCAAACGTCAATAGAGTTGGAATGTTAAATTTTATCGACTTTTCCAGCTATCGATAAGTTTAATCTCCTTCTATATTGCTGAATTTTAACATTAACTTCTTTGATTAGCGAGTTGCATCGCCATTAAAAGTAAATCGCATGGCAGTTAACTGGCATTTCTGCCACCAGTCTTTTTGCAACTAATTCACGTATGTTAAAAATGGTTAATCCAAAACGAAAAAAAATAAACAAATGGATAAAGAAGTATTCTTTTCTTAATCACATTGAAAATAACTCGACAATATAATGCTTTACATAACCTAAGGTTCATTTAAAGCAACTTAAAAAATATTGCGTTGAAACTCACATAACGAGTAAAACACGTTCATGTGTGTTTAAAGTGGTAACGAACGATAAAAGTTTTTATCTAGATTTGATTATATTTCAACATCCCATTGAAAAGAATTAACAATCCACAATTTGGTATATGAAAAAAAAAATTGTTGTTCCTGTTCATCATCATTTGAGGTCTATTTTTGTTAATAAATAAATAAAGATACGCTTCGTAAATTAAACTTGTCAATAGTCGATAAAATTCAACGTTCCAACTCTATTGACGTTTGATTTTTGCCATGAAAATTCCGCCCTCTGTTTATTATTAATCCCTTGGGGGGAATTGCCATAATCGCAGTAGGGTGGAAGATGTTTTCAGAGGGCGCTGCTGCCCGCCCTCCGGTTTATCCCTTAGTCGCTTTCTACGATATTCACGGGAATAGACGGAGTGATGCTATTCGTAGCCGGCACCACAAGATTAATACACGGCGATAAAGCCGCTTCGTAATTAACACACAACAAATTAATCAAGTAGGTACAGTTATAAACTAGTCTGAATAGTTCCCCAGCCCTTTCCGAAAGTGGATAGGCTAAAGAGCTATTACATCCGCCGACATCATACACGTTTCGATTCGCTCTGAAGGGCTTACTTCGAACACACTACGTCAAAATATAATATACATCATCCACTACACCATACGTGGTACAGTTAGGAGACGGCACTTTGTTCATAAGGTATGCAAACTTGTTTGACGGAATGTGTCCGGACCGGACTCTCATTGCTGTGACAATTTGTCGCCTGGTCATGTTGCCACCATCAAACCAGGAGGATGTGGGTAGTTCTGGTTGAATCGTTCGATACCATATTCCCTTCTCTCGTGACCGTTCGTCAAAGTACTCCTTCCAGAGGTCCCGACATTGCATCTCAGCCAGCCGAACACAATCCGTAAAATATGGCTTGACAAGTGTGTGTATTCCATCTCCACTGGCAGCTTGCCCCGCTAGCTCATCAGCTCGTTCATTGCCCGTGATGCCTCTGATGTGAATGATGAATGTGATGGATTTAGATATAGATCGAAGCTGCCCAATGAGATCCAGAATACCAGCCCATAATAATCGAATTCGTCAAAATCCCTACTCAAATTGATTGACCTCTTTTATTTGATTTCCAAAATTTGGCCAAAACAAAACAATAAAATGAACTTACGTTACACGTCTACAGGGTGTCCCAGAAATCGATGTCAACCCGCCTAGGGCTGATAGAGCAGCTAAAAAGCTATCGATTTAAACCCTATTTATTAAGCGATTTTTACTACTTTTGGAGATATTGATCATTTTAATCTGAATTTTTGTAATTTTCCCTTATGTCCACGTCACGAAAAATCATTAATTTCATAAGTTTTAAAACCTATTTGCCCGTTTAAAAAAAAACACATAGGGTTTGTTTCTCCATACTAGGTATCACAGTGTTTGCTTTTCACTTTGTATGGAAATCCTTAATTAAATTACCATTATTCGGGGAACAAACACAAGCGTCACTATACGAGCAAAGAGCACTGATTCAGTGACTGGCGAAGTTAGGCGAGCGACGCTATATTGCCAGCCGTGCCGAACGCACCCGACGCTGGCATAACGTAACCCGAAAGTAGGATGTTGTAAGTTTCAGCGCGGCCGAAAGGTTCGGCAGTTTTTTGGCCGAAACCGAACCTCTGGCCGAAACATGATTTCTGGGCCGGAACTGGCTGAAACCGAAACCGAAACTGAAACTTGGGTCGGAGACTATTAGAGGTATTAACATTAATGAGATTTTTAAAATTTTGTGATCCATTTTTCATGAGCGGTTGTTGGTCTTTCAATGACACAATATTACACAATTACTTGGACATGACTAAACTAAATTTTTCTTAATTTAAATTTTCTTGCAATAAAATGTTACAGTCGAGTTCATAAATAATTATGTGTGCACTTTATTACCTTGTCTATTTAATGTCATGTTTAAACTGCCATATAGGTATATGAAAAGTCACAGAAATGAAAGTGACAAGGTACTAAAGTTTTGTTTAAATTTCGACCTCAATATTGGCCAGGGAGGACGTCAAACTATAAAATTACTTAAAACTATTAATTTACTTTACTGCGATAAACGATTTCTACGCGGAAGAAGTCGCGGGTGAAAGCGAGTTATAATAAAAAATTCCATCACCTTAATTTTAAACAGATATGGTAGAAAACCTTTTTTGAAGGTAGGTCTCTCTAGACTCATTCAATATGTCAACTGAGACCAGCGACTAGTTACACGCGTCACAAATGTGTCGGAGGGGAGCGGGAGAGCCGGCGTGGCTTGCGGACAGTGGCACGGCGAACAAGGAGAAGGGCCGCGACGAACGCCCGCTTCGCGCAGGGACCCAAAAGCGAATGAGTTCAAGTAGTTATGCGCTTTTGTACTGCGTTAGATATTGTACAACGTTGTGGCATCAGCGAGTTTTCTCCTAGCTTCAAGTCGCACCGACCGATACGATGTTTCCTTCCAGTCAGTCAATGATGCATCGATCTCAGTAACTTTGAAATTTGTCATTTGTCATTTACACATACAGAGGAAAAAAATAGTGGTATAAATGCGTACCTAAAAATGTTTAATGACAAATTTGAAATTAAGGAATTTAATAATTCCGATTGTTTAACACCACACAAAAATATGAGGTGGAATTATTACAATCTCGAATATATATATATGTATAAATATAAATTATTAACTAGTATTAAAATCACTAAAAAAAGTTTCCACAGTATGACATAGCTATTTGTACCTACGAATATTAATAATCACGAATTTACCGACTATTACAGGTGGCCTAATATCGTGGCGTTTATCGCAAGACAAAATGTAGATAAAACATCTGTCACTTTTTGACCATCAGTCAGAACTAAATATTTCAGCGTCCAATATGCATAATTTTATTTAACAAAATTAGGAGCCCGAAAATTTAGATTTGTATTGATCCAGGATTCGAAATAGGAACATTCGAAATTTAATAATCGGTGTTCCATCTCGTCTGATACAATTATAACAATCGATACCTATACCTAGTATTTTTCATGGTTTTATGTCCGAACCTTAATTCACATAGGCTTACTTCGGATCAAAATTTGTCAATTTTGTATGGGCAAATTTCAAATTTTAACCCGGAGTAAGCCTTATCTATCCACGGTTTGAATATAAGGTGCGGCCGTTAATAAGTCGGATATTAAATAGTTCAGTAACTAAACAACGGTGATTTTAAGGCTTCGTGAAACTCAAATTCGGAATAGCGATGATTCGGAGTTTTCAGAATCGGAATTATCTGAATGACATTCGAGAAAAAACATTTCGAGATTATGTTTAGTATAAAATTGATACCGTAGTTTTTATAATTTTGTTGTTTTATTTTAACGGCAGAGCTGAGAATGAACTTATTTACAAATTATAGAAAAGTGGTTTAAGAGTAAATGCATGGTGTTTCTTGATCTAGGCTCATCTTATAAATTAACTTTAATAATTTTTTTTTTTCAGACATCTTTTCTTGTTGTTTCGATTTTTAGGACAGCATAAAACGTTATATTGGGGCCTTACATATGAAATTGGCTGTTTGTTGAACTGGCCAGTTTTGTTCAAAACATTGTTCAAAATGTTTGGCTAAGAATTCTAAATTATTTATTTCAAATTTTAGCTCTTGTATTTGTGTTTCGAATTTAGCGATTCATTTGTTATCGCGTCATTAGTTTTTTCTTTGACATGATTCTGTTCACAATATGGAGATCTTAAAATATCGCGTTATGTACGAATACGAGTTCCACCGTGGCACCAGTGCTGCAGAAACGGCTCGATGGATTAATGATGTGTATGCGGCAGCTACTGTAAAAGAAAACACGGTACGTTTTTCGTTCCACCGTTTTCGTTCTGGAAATTTTGACCTACAAAACAAGCCCCGTGGACGGCCGGAGACCCAAGTTAATAACGAAGAATTAAAAGTGAGTGTGAAGCAGATCCATCGCAAACCACGTCAGAGTTAGAGGCAGGCTTCGGTTTGAGTAATAAAACAGTTTTAATTCACCTGAAACGAATTGGAAAGGTGAAAAACTTGAAAAATGGGTATGTTATGGGTATATTTTTGCCATATAAAACGCCAATTTCATATATGACCGACGCGAACGTTAACGTGGGCGTAATATTATCTAATTTCTAATAGTAACGACAGTCTTTTTTCCGGATTTTTGAATTTCTTATCTAAAAATCTAACTTAATTTATTTTGTAACTACTGGTTCTTTTATTCTCCTTTGGATGTGCCCATCTTGCTTTTATAGTGTTATCAGTATTTTACATTGTTTAACCCTATATTGCAATTGACATAACAATAGTATTAATTATACATATACTCGTATTGTATCCATTCCACACAAACGAAATTGCAAGCAAAATTGCGAGTGTGTAATAAATATATTTTTTTAATTGGTTTCCGCCTACCACACATGCTTAAATAAGTATGTTAGTTCATATGCAAAGTAAGGATAAGCAATTTCGTTACTGCAGCACGTAGAATATTATTGAAAATACAATTATAAATTGGATTTATAAACAAGTTTTGTGCAAGTATCGACATCTTAAGGCTCATTCGAGAATTAAATGCAACTTGCCCTAGTACTGCGTCTTATAACTTGAGCCAGGCTCAATGACTAGATGGCGCTACGATCGTCAAATCAAATAGGATTACGATAACAAAGTAAAACCAAATAAGTAATAAGACTAATAAGTCATTGAAAAAATTAACGGATAGCTTATTTTAGACAACCCTTAACTTTATTAACATGTGAGGTAGTACGAAAACTTAAACAGATTTAATTTTATTACATACACCATATTTACAAACATACATACATTAAATCACACTTGTTCCCCAGAGGGGTAGGCAGAGACCATTTCTTTCCACCTGCTACGATCCTGACAAATCAATCAATCAATTAGAAATTAAAATTAAAATTTTATTAAATGCGTTTTTTTATGTGTTTTTAACATAAAGTAAAAATCATTTGTATATTATTATTTTTTGTTTATTTTAAGGGTTCTGTAGTCAAATGTATAGTTTTGTCATGTCCATCAGTCTGTCTGTAGGTCACAATCACTTTTTCTCAGAAACTATCAATGCCACAGAGATGATTTTTTTTATAGAGAACAAGTAAAAAGAATGTTTGCGTGAGCATCACTGTATTCATGATAAAGGCAAAACCCCTGAAAACAAAAATAATAAGAGAGATTTAGAACGAGAATCAGAGAGAGATCAGAGAGAGCATCTCAAAAGAAATACATCAATACAAAATTTGCATTAAAAACGTAAATAATCACAAAACACAAAACATGTGAGGTAGTACGAAAACTTTAACAGATTAAATTTTATTACATACACCATATTTACAAACATACGTACATTAAATCACGCCTGTTTCCCAGAGGGGTAGGCAGCGACCACTTCTTTCTACCTGCTACGATCCTGACAAATCTCTTTCACTTCTTCCACATTCATACATCGAGTCATGCATGCACGTCGGTTTCGGGTACTTAAGATCCGGCCCTTTTCCAGTATTTCTCCGCAATGATTCGAAAAAGTACGCCTAGGGCGGCCCCTTCCGACCCTCCCACTCACTTTTGCTCTGTATATCTCTTTCGTCAATCTTCTTTCATCCATCCTTTCCAAATGACCGAACCATTGAAAACCATCAAAAACTAACTATCCACCGAACCAAAACCATCCACCTTAAAAACCAAACTTCGACCTATTATTGTTTTTAACTCGACCGCCATTACTATCTAGTAAATAAGACGTAGCAAACGTTGACAATACGATTACAGGGCCTTTATTCAACACGGTAAAACCCATATCCTTTTTGATCTATTATCGTAATGGCGGCCGAGTTAAAAACAATACCATAACAAGTCAAATACAAATTGGATTTTACCATCCTAGAATAAGTAGAGGCGCAGGTCACAGGCGATATGGTTTTTTACCGCCTAGAATCTCGGCCCTGTTTATATTATTGCTAGCGACCCGCCCTCCCTTCGCTTCGTTTTATGTGAGTTTTCTTTAACACCCGTACATAATCCAGAATTCATTAATACATAAAATACCTTCCTTTTGAATCACTCTATCTATTAAATGAAAACCGCATGTTAACCCCCACCCTTTGGGCACGGAACCCTAAAAAATGGCCACCTAAAGGTTATTCAACTTTATCATATATGATATACATTGTGTATTGTAGTACAACAAAAACTATCATGCGATTTAAAGGCAATACTTTAGTTCATTAGAAAACACAATAATAATAATGCGGACCACTGGACGCTCGGCGTAGTCTTAAATTTAGGTGATCCTACTAAAAGATTTTAGTTTACAAATCGGTTTTCTGTAGGTAATATAACTAATAAATTACCAGTTAAGTAGTTATTGAGTATAATGTAAAAAGGCGTCACCTAGGTTGTGAAACCTGTAACTAAGATCACTTTCTGTTCAGCTAACTTTAATCACCCATCCCATAGATAGCGCTTTTTTCAAGTTTCGTAAAGAAGGGAAGGAAGGATATCACGATATCTGAATGATAGCATAGGTGGCGTTGTAACGCATTTTCAAAGACGATCAATACAATGGCTCTTAGCAAGAAATATTTTGTATATCCATTCATAGGTACCTATTTGAAGCGCCGTGTTTTGTTAATTTCTATTAGTTTCATCATTTTTAACGATTTGGGCCCAAAAACCAGAAAATATCATGTCGAATCAGTTACTTTAAAGTTTTTTCGCCGTTAATGAATACCTACACAAAAATGATAATCATACCAAAACCACAAGTGAGCTTCTTGTTAATTTAAAATAATCAATGAAGCCTACTTTATTCGATGAAGGTTTCTTTTGAAATTTGTTCACTGCAGGACATAGGCCTCCTCCAAGGATCGCCACAACGACCGGTCACGTGCTACCTGCGGACCATCTCGTGGGACGGTCATTCTCCAGAATTGTGTTCTCAGTCTACTTAACACCACACTTTTTTCCCAGTTGCTTTTTGATAAAATTTATACTAAATCTAGTAACATATTTACCATTCAAACTTAAATATTTATTGGGCACTTAATTATTATAAGCGGTTAATTAACTAGAAGGATTTTAATATTTGCGTGAAGTGCGAATTAGAAAAGCGATGCGTTAACTAGAATTTCTTGCTTGCGAATTAGAAAAACTACGCGTTTATTAGATAAATTTGCTTGGCAAATTTTTTTTTTTAGGAAATTACACTAAAAGTGTTTTTAGACTATCTATTAATTGTATCATATTATTATATGGCAACGTCGAAATTGTTAGGAACATAAAATATCCATCTCGATATACATACATAATAAGCTAACTAATATTTCACTGAAATAATCAACAATCAAAACGATAAAAAATATTTTTTTACCAATACAATTAATAGCTTTATACCTTAGGTATTTGTACGTACGATAACAAATAAATTGCTGTATCTGCTCGAGAAAAAATAATCTTCCTCCTACTTTTTACGTTCCCTATATATTTTGTAGAAAAGTAATTTAAAATTAAAACTGAAAAGATATAAATAAACTAGTCAAGTTTATTGAATCTAAGGACACCTCATAATTCATAATACTAAAATCCGTTGAGCCGTGTAAGTTATACATACATACATAAGTACATAACATACAGACATTCAACTTTAAGTATGTAGTTTAATTAATAATTTCGGGTGATTTTAATACATAATTTATACAAATATAAAGAATGATGACGGGTCCCTAAGATTTTCCTTACATGATTAGAATGAAAGTTGTCACTTTTTGACGAAATGTAACTTTTTAACGCGGTCAGCAAAAATTTTGTTTTCCAAATGAGAAAATATGCTAGGAAAAATAAAATAATCTCTAAAAAGCATAGTGTCCAAACACTTAAGCATATAGATACGATCATAAAGTTAAGATTTTAAGGTTAGGGCCCCTCTAACAACGTCAGTTTGACGTAATATAGTCATTCTAATCATCTAATCTAAGGAAAATCCTAGTAAGTAGACCTGTCATCATTCTTCCGGGAATTGCCTATTTGTTAAAAGATTATTCCTGTGAATTAATTTAAACTAGTTTAGCTTAAGCGAGGAATTAGAAATAAAATTTACTACTCGTAATCTAATTAACGCGTTCATTTTTGACCCGTGAATTAGAGGCGCGTCTTAGGGATTCTTGATAAAAAAAATATAACTTCTTGTAGGTACATGTGATTAAGTACAAAATCCGGTAACTGTTAAATATTGAGGTCCTTAATGTTTACAATAATTTACAGAGCTATAGAGTTATTGGATGATTTTAAAACCGTGAACGTGTAAATTAGAATTTACGAGAACCAAAATGCGCGAATTAGATACAAACATTTGTAGTCTGCGATCCACATAACACTAAAACGTCTTTCTCTAAAAAAAGGTCTCGACATGACTGGCGGCTCACGCAAAATGCGTTAGCGACGTCTGTCTCTACCTTCAATGGCCTTGTACAGAGAAGAATTGAAGTGGCGCGTGAATTAGTGCACGTCTCGGGACAAAGTTTCTTTATTTTATATCTTAGTGATATATTACTAAATACTTTTGGATATATTTTTTTTACGTGGACATCTTATCTTTTATTAAATAGAAATACTTTCATTCACCTTTCCTCTTGTATATGATTGGGGGAAATAGGTATGTTAGTGATTTCGGAAGTGGGACGCAGGGTGTTAATTAGGAGAATGGAGTATTGACATTTTTTTTCTCTTAGAAGGGTATTGAATATTTACTTGAAAATTCATGTATACCTCAATACGAGTACCTTCTACGATAAAAAAATATAAATTATAACAGTCCTACGAGCAATGTGCCCCGCCTACTGCCACTTCAGTTTGGTAATTCTTGGGGCTATGTCAGTGACCCTAGTTCTCCAGCGGATTTCCTCATACCTGAGTCTATCACGCAGAGATACTCCGAGCATAGCCCTCTCCATCGTCCTTTGAGTGATCTTAAGCTTTCTTATGAGGCCCATTGTAAACGACCACGTCTCAGTACCATAAGTCATCACTGGCAACACACACTGATCAAAGACTTTCGTCTTAAGACACTGAGGTATGTTGGACGAGAAGATTTTGGGGAGCTTCCCAAACGCTGCCCAGCCGAGTCGGATTCGACAAGTGATCTCTTTCTCGAATCTGGACCTACCTAACCGGACAGTTTGTCCCAAGTATACATATTCGTCAACAAATTCTAGTGTAGAGTGTCCGATCAATATGGGAGTTGGCACGACATGGACATTCGACATGACCTTCGTCTTTTCCATGTTCACTTTTAAACCAACTTTATCGGAAGCTCCACTCCACCCTAGAGGGTAATTGCGCATTACACTGAGGTCC
Source organism: Acleris literana (assembly GCA_946894065.1). Classification (NCBI taxonomy): domain Eukaryota; kingdom Metazoa; phylum Arthropoda; class Insecta; order Lepidoptera; family Tortricidae; genus Acleris; species Acleris literana. Next base: position 49,483,003 of record OX335668.1, read on the forward strand.
TCCATGGTCAGCCATAACGACTATAATATATCATCGGCAAACCAAAGGTGTGTGATGTACTCGCTGTTAACGTTGATGCCACGCTCTTTCCAGTCCAGAACCTTGAAGATATCTTCCAGTGCAGCGGTGAACAGTTTTGGGGATGTGACATCTCCTTGTCTGGCTCCCCGCTGCAGTGGAATCGGCCTCAAGTCCTGCAGGCCTATTACGTAACTCACTCGAAATCCCGATCGGCTTCAAAGCGGAACAATTGGTTTCATTTTGAATGCAGACCAGCCTTCGATTTTCAAAATGAAAACGATTGTGATTGCGAGTGCGTTAGTTAATAGCCCCTCAGGTCCTGTAGTCGGACGGATATTTTGGCGTTTAGGTACAAACAATTCAGCACTTCGATGTACCAATAGTCGACACTGGGTTGCGGTCTATAAACCGAATTCCCAAATTTCACGTCAACATGTTGAAGCGTTGAATTTTGACGGTGGAACAAACGGACAAACACATTTTCATGTTTAAATTAATAGGAATGATAAGGAATAATAAGCATAAACCCGTTTTAAAGAAAAGAAAAGTACCATAAAAATTTACTTATACTTTTGTTTACTTAGTTACCTCGTTCAAAATAGGTATGTTTTATTAGTAGTATTAGCCGCCTGGACGGTATACCTACCTAATAAAAAATTAAAAATCTAACCTCATTTCATTTTTGTGATAATGTTACCTACTAACATTATAATACAGGAAAAATATTGGTATCTAATAAGCCGGTTTGATTCCCAATACTGCTAGAATAAAGTGTGGAAGTGTTAGTAAGTTTAAAGAATAAGTAACTACCTACCTACGTTTCTTAGTTAACTTTAAGACATTTCAAGGTATCCGCAAGCAACGCCACGGTAAAGTCATAGTTGTATTCAAACAATTAAATGTTCTTCATTAATAGTCGCTCAACTATCTTATCGCCACCCTTAAAATAGGAACCGTTAAGGAATTCCGGTGGCCATCTAAGGTCTTTATAATCAGTTCCACTTCACCAAATGATACTTTCTGCATGCAAATTATTATTAAAAATACTAAAATCGCTATATGTATGCCTATAATATTTGAGGAGTTCCCTCAATTCCTCACGGGTCCCTTCTCAGATTCAGATTTGGTGACAATGAGACTACCTCAGAAGTGTACTCTATCGAACCATTTTTTTTTAAATCAGTCCACAGTTGACATACTTAAAAAAATACCTACAGTGGAACAAAAGTAGAACCTCCTCCAGTGGAGCGCCGTAAGGGCTTGTTTACGGAGACGCGGAGCGTCGCGCGTGGCGTGCGGCTTGGCGTTGCTAGGCGCGTGGGGCGTTTTTTCCGTTTACAGAGAGGCGGCGCGTGCAGCGGACCGCGTCATCACATGCGCAAACACAAAAATATGGCAATGTACGGTGTTGTTTATAAAGATGCGGGGCGTCATGCGGCGCGTGATGCGGGGCGTAAAGAGTAGCGGTGTCCGCTACATCCGCGGCGGACTCTCGAGCGTGTAGCGGAGCGCGCGGCGGAGCACAAGACTGTCAGAAGGTTCCGCCGCGGGCCCCGCTGCGGGCGCAGTGGCGGGAACCGCCTTTATTGACGCGTGCGATGCTGCGTGCAACGCGGCGATGCCATCCGCGGGCTCCGCCGCAAGTAACACTGTATTTGAAGCAAACGCGCGTAAAACCGCTTCTCCGTAAACGCTTTTATACAACGCCATATGTTTGAATTTAGTGCAGATCGCGCCGCCCAACGCTACGCGCGTCTCCGTAAACAAACAAGCACTTATTAAAGCGTCAAAATTGTAAAATCTCGGATTCCAGGGCCAGTCAATGAATCATTATATAAACTTTTGAAATGTGTTTTTAACAATCTATTATATACTGATAAAAAAAATAATTATGCGACGTTTTTTTTTAAATCTGTATATTACATAAAATTCTAAACTGATTGTTGATTTATGGGTCAGGCCGTAGATTTTGCCACAAACAACGCAACGCAAAACGGTAACCCAAATAGTTGAAATAGTTAAGGAGCATACATAATGTGTGATTTTTAATCGACTTCAAAAAAAGGAGGAGGTTCTCAGTTCTTCAAAAACCTTTTTATTTTTTATGTACGTATGTTACCTGATTATTCGAAAACGGCGGGACTGATTCGAAAAAGTATTTTTTGTATGTAAGGGTATTTATGATCAGTGCAAGATCTGATGATGGGATTTTAGATAAATCCAGAGAACTGCTCAAAAGTTTCAGGCACACATACGGCGATATAGGTTTTACCTGTAAGATCTTAAGAATTTTCGAAAAAGCACCTCTTAGGCTCTTACTGAAGAGCAACTGATGATGAAAATTAGAGATGACCATCGGAACTCCGTAGTCGTAAGTGATTCACAACAGCAATGACATTTCTTTATCAAATCAAATTAAATCGAAGTGTCAAAATAAATTTTGTAATCTTACTGTTAAACACAATTCTATGGTGGGTCAGGATTTCCTTTTTCCGATAGTTCCTATTAGGCACCAAAAAGGCAATTTCTAGAAGGCCGGTCATTATTTAACCTTTTTCAGATCGAGCGTCAATAGTTCGTTGCTGGAATGGGTTGTTTCATCCGAGTTAAACACCCTTCTTTTCATTTCAAATATAAGAAAAGTAGAAAAGACAGAAAGTTGGGAAATATCATTATTACAAAGAAATGCGATACTCCATACTAAAGTAGTGGAATTACCTAACAGTACTAGTAAGCCTCAGGATTTGCGTCATAGTTAAGTAGGTAGGTACAAAATAAAAAACACGATGTCGGTATGATATGGTATTTTTTTTTATCATGGACTGAAATCACACAACATAAATCAAATAAATCTTCTTCACCCTATAGCCACACAATGCTGGGTGTAGGCATCCTGCATTGCTCGCCACCCATCTCGGTCCAGTGCTCTCGTCATCCAGCACCTTCCTGCCACCTTGACCAGATCGTCGGTCCACCTCATCTCCTATCTGCCGACGTTTCTTCGCGCGGTTCTGGGCCTCCACTCAACCACAGCCTTTCCCCATCTCCCATCATCTCTGCGGCATTATGTGTCCAGCCCACTTTCACTTCCTTAGAGTGATAACTTTGGCTATATCGGTGAGCCTTGTTCGTCTCCGGAGCTCCGTATTTCGGCCTCTGTCGCGGAGAGAGAGACCCAACATCGCCCGTTCCATTGCCCTGTTCGTGACTTGCAGCTTGTTGATCACCTTCTGCGTGAGCGTCCAAGTTTTTGCTCCATATACCAAGACGGGGAGGATACACTGTTCCAAGCATTTGCGCTAGAGATTCAGGGGTATGTCCCCTTTAAGCACGTCGGACAATCTACCGAAAGCCACCCAGCCTGATGCAGCCTGAGCAATTTGATTCGGCGCTGGACTTCCAGGTCTTGTCCTCTTTTTCCTAGGCTTATCATTTGATCGAGGTAGACATACTCTTCCACCCTCTCCAGCACCTGTCCATGAACTGTAATGTGGGTGGTATCGGTGTTCTTGCACATTATCTTTGTTTTTGCCATTTTCATTTTAAGAACAACCATTACAGATACGTCGTACATTTCAGCGACCAGTTCAGTTCTTAGTCTTAATTAACCCCAAGGAATGAAAGTCACACTTTTACAATAATTAGTGCCTTGCAATCCATGTCAAAAGCACCAATACAATACCCGGAAACTGCAAATATAATGTGTGCATGGTCCTTTACAAAAAAAAGCGGTGCAAAAGTGGCAAAATGTAATTTTTGCGCCGTCGTGGCACAAGGAAAATCCAAAATTACTCGATAAATAAGCTATATTTTCATATCAATTTAGCTTTGAAAGATTACACACACCTTCGCAATTAGTGCACGACAAAAATAACAGATATTAATTAAAACTTACCTTGAAATCTCAAAAATTGCACTCCACGAAAAATGTGAAACCTTCCACTTTCAACAAAGTTGACCATCAAAATGACAAAAATATGGCCGCTACTGTATTTTTAACTATAGAGAAAGTTACTTTGGGGTCGCGACTACTCAGATTCAAATACTGCTAATGTTTAACTCCCTAAAATGGGCAGATGAAAGAGGCGCGCAATAAAAAAAGTGCAATGATATGGCTTTTTTATTTCAAATTGTAAAATTTAATGTTTTTTCTTAGGAAACACGAAACGATATTTAAAAGTCGGCTAGGATACTATTATGTCATAAGGCTTCATGAAATAGATTACCAAATTGTTTTAATTTTTTAAATTTTACTGTGGCGCAAAGTGTACCCATACCGAAGCGGATTCACGTTTCTTATAAAAATTTAGTCATTTTTGTAAACAAATATCGTATAACTCTCCAAGTTTATGAATTTATTTTAATATCTTCAGTGGCCGCGGTTCACTAATTCTTAAGAATTATAATGCTGTGGTTGAGAAATATATATATACGTATTATTAGTCGCAAAAAAAGTAACGGAGAGTTGGGTTATACTTAATGTGGCAAAAACTATGGCCTGACCCTTATATCAACGCACAGCCCTAACCGCTGGCTGGACCTAGAGACTTGAAACTTCGCACATAGATACATTATACAGTGTAGAGATCCACTTTTTTCTAACAGGATTTTTGAAAATTCCGCCCCTATGGGGGTAAATAAGGGGATGAAAAATTGGATAAAAGTCTGTCAGTTTTGAAGTTAAAATCTTTAAATTTAAGATCGACGATTGAAAATATATTTATACGTATCACAGCGTTTTTGATAATTTCATCCCCAAAGGGATGAACAGGGGTAAAACAGTCTCGAAATTTGAAGAGAATATTCCTTGGGTACCCTAGGGGTGCACTAAGAAGGGATTTTTGAAAACTCATCCCCTAAAGGCTTAAAATGGGGGTTAGAAGTTTGTATGAACTATGGTCATTTTAGAAGTTGGAAACGTGGTAATTGGTAAATAAGCTAGTTTATATAAATAAAAATAAATAATAATAATAAACAGTCGCTTAATTACCAATTACCACGTGCATCTCTGCATTGTATATTGTATGTGCAAAATTTCAAGACTCTAGGTCCAGCGGTTTATATATTATATAAGTGCCTCTTAGCACAGGAACTTGATTACTTAATTAAAAAAACAAAAAACCGCCTTCAAAAAGCAAAAAATAACTTCTTTAAAATGGTAGGTAAATAGGTCAGTCCAACTGAAGTCTGCTTTTGGTTAAAATATTGTTGGACGCCGACTTCAGTTGGACTGACCTATTTACCTACCATTTTAAACAAGTTATTTTTTGCTTTTTGAAGGCGGTTTTTTGTTTTTTAAACATTTATTTTATTTTATACTTTTTAGTGATCCTATTTATGCTGTTACGTAGCTCCACTTCTAAATATTAATAAGAAACTATAGAACATTTCAAGCTCGCCGCAGACAACGCCGTGGGAATGTCATAGTCATATTTAAACCTAAATGTGCTTCGTCATAGTCGCTCAACTTCCTTTATCGAAATATCTTATCGCCACCCTTGAAATAGGTACCGTTAAGGAGTTCCGGTGGCCATCTGTGGTCTTCATCATCAGTTCCACTTCACCATATAGTACTTTTCAAAAGCAAATGCATGAGTTACAGTGAAAAATACCAAAATCGCTATAGGTGTGCCTATAATATTTGAGGAGTTCTCTTGATTTCTCCATGATCCCATCATCAGATCCTGACGTGGTGACAACGGGACCAACTAGAAAGTATACCCATTCGAACAACGAAAAAATTTTTCAAATCGGTCCAGTGATCTTCGAGTAATCGGGGAACATACATAAAAAATAAAAAATAAAAAAATCCCGACGAATTGAGAACCTCCTCCTTTTTTTGAAGTCGGTTAAAAAGAGGCATCAGCGAAATTTTACATGATAAAAAAGTACTTCCTAGTATAGGTAGTCCTTTGTTGCGGTAACTTCCGCAAGCACGGGTCACCTCTCATCACAACTCACCGACGAGGCCCTCAACCTGATCCAGGGCCGCGTCATGGCAGAGGCGATGCAAAACCCCCAGAGTGGAGCCGGGCCACAGTTTCAGGGTAAACCGCTGCATGTCAACGGGATCCTGAGAATGTGGTGCGGAGACCAAGCAGCGGTGGTTTGGCTCAAACAGTGCGTGGCCACCATCACTCTCTCATCAGGGGACAAACTGGTGGTCAAGCGCCAAGATGAGGTGCAACGCAGAGTTCGCTGAGGCATTCTGCTCCCGGGGGTCCGGGACGATTTTGGAGCTGTGGCGAACTCCCTACGGTACCAGAACTCCTGGGTCCAGATTGACCGGTGGCTGCTCATCAGCGCCGACAGGCAAGGCTCGGAAACCTTCGCCATTATTAGCATACCGGAGACAGAGGTGCAGGCACTCCTGGATCGGGGCCGCCGACTCACATTCTTGTGTGGGTCGGTGTACCTTAAGTTCCAGGGACCTAGGGGGAAGTTTTTAGAAACTCCACCCCCTGGCATCAATGTCCCGGGATGCGGTAACCAACCCGTACCGATGGACACGGCCGTGGTGACCGGGGCGGCTGACGACGTAGTTTCAGCTGAAACCGAGTCCCAATCCTTGGCGCCGGACGCCCCTAACTCCGAGTACGACGAAGAAGAACTCCTCCGTGACCCCTCGGAGAGCGGGGAAGAGTGCGCCCAGGGATTAGGCAAGCTGGTTATCGGTGAAGGCGAAGATGGGAAGGGTGCGTCGGGGCTAAGCTCCAATGGCGACGGTACCCCTTTCGCCCGGTTGTAGTGTACTACAGGCCAACCTCCACCACAGCGAGACCGCAACGGCTCAGGTCCGGAAGTGGTTGGAGGCCAACGACACAGCCATAGTACTGATCCAGGAGCCGTGGGTCAGGAAGGGCACTATATGCGGGCTCCGGAACATCGGAGGTAAGCTCATTGTCCACACGGGTCCGGATAATCCCCGGACCTGCATTTACATGACTCGTAATATACATGCGCAACCCTTAACCAGAACCTTAGAACCTTTTCTGCTTCAGAGACCTGTGTGCCATCAAGGTACGCGGGGCGCAAGATTCCAGCCTGCCGGAAGTGGTACTAGCTTCGGTTTACATGCCAGAGGCAGAAGACCCGCCGCCGCATGACATGTCCAGGCTTATAACCTACTGCGAAGAGGCCAAGCTGCAACTGATCATAGCTACGGACTCGAACGCACATCACCCCATCTGGGGTATGAACTCAGGCAATGAAAAAGGTAAGCTTCTCGTTGAATACCTAATGACAACTAATCTCAATATTCTAAACAGGGGACCAGAACCTACATTTGTAAACAAATGCAGTAAAACAATCATTGACTTGACTTTAGCAACTGAAGAAGCATCGAACCACATCTGTAACTGGCACGTATCAAATGAGATGTCGTGTTCGGATCACAGATGGATACGATTTGACATTCAGGTAAATACAATCACCGCAACCCCTAGACGAAACCCACGCAGGACCAACCGCGCACAATACGCGGAACTGCTGAACCTGGCCCTGCCGCGGGCAGGGACTCTGAACCGACTAGTGGGCTGCAACGAGATTGAAAACCAGGTAAACCTCCTAACGGAATCAATAGTGGAATGTTACCACCAAGCATGTCCCTTGTCTAACCCGCCGAGCAATCGCAACGAGCGCGTGAATAAGTGGGGCCCAGAGCTGGAGAGATTCAGGAAAAAGGTGAGGCGGCAACTAAACAGAGCGATGAACACGGGCGCAGACCAAGACTGGGACAACTACAAAGCGTCCAAGTCAAAGTACAAGAAACGACTAAGGTACAGAAGTACGAACTCATGGCGCAACTTCTGCAACAGCATAGAAACATGCACACAGGCCAACAGGGTAAGGAAAGTTCTCTCGAACCAAACGACACACACCATGGGCTCCTTATGAAGGCCAGACAACACCCTAACCAGCTCGCCAGAGGAAGCAGAGAATGTTCTCGTACAAACTCACTTCCCTGGATGCGTAATATCAGCACCGGTAAGTCGGACGAGGGAGGATGTCGTCCCCACGGAAGCTGAATGGAAATACGCACACGAGGTAACCAGCCCCACGAAAATAAAATGGGCCATCAACAGCTTTGACTCCTTCAAATCACCGGGACTGGATGGGATATTCCCCGCCCTACTTAAGTGGGGCGGCGAAGACCTAATACAGCTACTCACGGTGATCCTAGCAGCCTGCCTTGCGCACAGATACGTGCCATGGCGCTGGAGGGAAGTCAAAGTAACATTCATACCCAAACCAGGTAAGGGTGACTACTCGGACCCCAAATCATACAGACCTATCAATCTCACCTCGTTTCTACTTAAAACACTGGAGAGAATTTGTGACAGGCACCTGCGTGAAGGGGACCTGGTCAACACACCAATACATCAGAATCAACATGCCTACAGTCAAGGTAAATCCACAGACTCAGCCTTGCACGCAGTAGTCTCCAGGCTTGAGGAAGCCATCAAGAACAACTCACTGTGCCTGGGCGTCTTTATCGATATAGAAGGAGCATTTGACAAGACCAACTTCAGTAGCATAACAGCAGCACTGAAAAGGCATGGGGTAAACGCAGTTATGACCCAGTGGAAGAAAAGCTTGCTCAGCAAAAGAATTATCAAGCTAAAAGCGGATAAGACCCAGCAAGCACTTGTGGCGAAAGGATGCCCCCAAGGAGGCGTTCTTTCGCCGCTGCTATGCTGGTCGTGAACGAGCTGATTACCAAACTGAACGACAGTCACTACTACACGGTGTACACACGCTGACGACATAGTAATCCTCACGAGTGGTAACGTCACCAGTACAGTATGTGACATAACCCGTTCAGCCCTGCAAATCGTGGAACGCTGGTGCACACATAACGAACTGTCCGTCAACCCAAAAAAGACGGAGATGGTAATGTTCACAAACAAACGCAACCTAGGCAACTACAGGCTCCCCAAGATATTCGGCACAGAGCTGCAACTCTCGACTGAGGTAAAGTATCTAGGAGTAATACTAGACAACAAATTGAACTGGAGCAATCACCTGAATAGCAAAATTGACAAAGCCACTATAGCATTCTGGCAATGCCGAAGAATGGTAGGTAAAACCTGGGGACTTACCCCCCAGATTACCCTATGGCTGTACACGTCAGTTATAAGACCCATCATAAGCTACGGCGCGGTGGTCTGGTGGCCACGCACCAAACTATCGACTGTCGAGGCTAAACTACAAAGACTACAGAGGTTAGCCGGCATGGCAGCTACGGGATGCATGCGGACAACACCCACAGCAGCACTGGAAGTCATACTCGACCTGCCGCCCCTACACCTCTTCATCAAACAGGAGGCGGCCGCGACCGCTGTACGCCTCAGTAAACTAAACCTGTGGAAAACCACCAGGGTACCACACACCAAAATCCTATATGAGCTGGTAAGTAACGAACCACTAATGGAAGTGGTGACCGACAGAGTGCCGAAGATATTTGTCTTCGACAAGAAGTACAAAATACAGCTCCACGAAGATCCCTAGGAGGGCCTCAACCCCAGAGAGGTAAGAATCTTCACACATGGATCCAAAACAAGTTTAGGGTCCGGCTCCGGTACATTCTCGGAGGACCTAAACATACACATCTCAACACCATTAGGGGCCCACGGCACAGTCTGCCAGGCAGAATGTATGGGCATCATAATGGCTACGACAGCAATCGAGGCACGGAAGGTAAAAGATCTCCCGATCCGAATACTCTCCGACAGCCGATTAGTGCTCCAGGCCCTACAGAGCCACACCGTAACCTCAGGGCTGGTACTTGAGTGCCACAATGCCCTGACAAAGGTAAGCAACAACAACCCCATCACACTACAGTGGATAAAGGGACACAGCAACTCACGCGGCAATGACGCAGCCGATGAACTGGCGAGGAAAGGCTCGGAGATGGCTGCAGTGGGTCCCGAGCCCATCCTGCCTCTCCCATTCAGATGGCTGCGCAACAAACTGCGACATAGAACCAAGGTAGAACACCAGCAGTACTGGAGAAACCTAAGCACCTGCAGGCAGTCTAAAGAAGCCCTCCCGACGATCAATCCCGGATTGTCACGGAGGCTGCGACGGTTGGAAAGGACCCAACTAAGACTCGTAACTGGGGCTATTACTGGACATGCCCTATTTAACAAACACTTACACTTTTTAGGTGTTACAGACAGCCCCCTGTGCAGAGCCTGCATGCCGGTAGAAGAAACTGCTGCCCACGTCATCATGGAGTGCCCAGAGGTGGCAACATACAGGGCACGACACCTCGGACTGGACTGGTCACTACCAGAAGTCGTCGGCAACATCAAGGGTCTGCTGTGCTTCCTGGTGGAACTGGGTTGGCAGGAGTAATGTCACCAACCCCCTCACGTAAAATAGGCGCACACTTAAGTCGTCGAGTTGCGGAAAAGAGCCCGCCACAACCTATAACCTATAACCTATAGGTAGACCTTTAAATCATATTACCCCGGAGTTGCAAGTCCTGAATTTGAATTACCCTACACACATACACATATACATACACAAATAACTACATATATGCACACGTACACACTTAGACACGTACATACACACATACCTACACACATACACTTATACACACACATACATACACAAATACACAGATACACACTTACATCATGCGAATCGATTCTAGGTTACTGCAGCTCAGCATGGGGAGGGGCCCCGAAAACGCACTTGCTAGGTCTGGAGAGAGCACAAAGGTACTCGCTAAAAGTAACACTCAGTAAACCCCTTAGACATAGCACGAAAACACTTTATGCGGAATCAAACCTGCTTAGTGTAAGGCAACTGTATCTTGCTAAAATTTTAGTGCAGTACGGCAGGGAAAATGATAAGCTGTTCGACGCTGATACACGGAGACGGAAACGCTGGAAAATAACAAAGTGCCGCAAAAAAATTGCTCAAAGGCACGAACCATTTATAGCACCTTTTGTCATGAGGCAATTTTCCAAGTCGCTTGACAAAGTCTCAAAGCCACCTAGCAAGGGTTCTACCAGAGAGTGGCTCATGCGTCGCTTCTACCACCAGACCGAGAAACTATTAGAAGTTCCAAATTAAAAGTAAAACCCAATTATTTATTTATTTATATGATATAAATAATACAACGTGTCCCAAAACTCAACGATAAGCCGGCACCAGAGGATGGAGCTGCTTATGATTAGTCGAGAAAAAATAAAAAAGATAAAAAAGATAAAAGAAATTTATTTAGTAAGTAGGCCGCTCGGGCACTTTTACACGTCAAGATACTAATACCAATAAGGAAAAGATATATTTTTTTCCTTATTTTTTCTCGACTAATCATAAGCAGCTCCATCCTCTGGTGCCGGCTTATCGTTGAGTTTTGGGACACGTGGTATACATGTAAATTTAAAAACACGCACCCGCTCACAAGAATTTGTATGTTTAAGTCCTTAGTTTCAGTTTAATATGTAATAATACTCTGAAAAGTTTTTCATTTTACTAAGTGTTACTTTGGCTCAGGATCCAGGACTAAGATATATTGTACGTAAGTTAATTGCGAATAAAATATTTTCATTTTTCTTTTTAATTTTCACATACACACATACATACATACATAATTATATATATCCATACAAATTATCTAGGTACTATTAAAAAATCTTCAAAACAGTTCTCATAAAGATTGCTGAATCTGAATGACTATTACGAATTATAGGTTAGACAGTTGTTAAGGTGGATTCACGTTACACCATGTCGAAGCCGGGCCCGGCCCAGCACGGTGTAATGTGAATCCACCTTTATGCGTGACCGCTGGCTAAAAGAGTATATTTAGGAAGTGACCGCCTGACTAAGTATTATGAAGGACCGTTGACTTTCGTACACCAAATAATATTAATTCAAATATTAATAATTATCTATAAGTCTTTGTTGTTTTTTGATGTATATGTAATTAAATTACCATGTGACATAAATTTTCGTCGCAACATTGTCTCTTTTAATTACTGTTTTATTTTTCTTTCATCGTCATTTTTTCGCAAATGTATTAAAAAACGTCGTTTCATACACGTGCGGAACTGTCATTTTCAATCTTCCAGGGTCGCGTAGCTTGCAGCTAAGGCCAAAACACCTTGACTCGAGACTCGTGAAGACTCGTGTAAAATTACATACTTTCCGCACTTGCTTCAAAATGTACTATACCATGGCACAGACGTTCGTGAAAATACAGTATATGGCAATGGTAATAAAAAACGGGCATAGGTATACAGGTAGCTTTAGTAAATCCAGGATAGAATGGACGCCACTTAGAAGCATTCGCGTGTGAGCACATAGTGCTAGCGGTACACCCCGAAATTCAGTATAATGCTGCAAATGGTGTTAAAAGCATGAAAATTGGAACGATTGATCTTTAAGCCATACGAATCCATTTGACACGTAGCACGAAAAAAAAACAAAAAAGGAGACGAGTTATGACGTCATCGTTATTTTGTATGGGAAAAAAAATATTTGTTCTGAAACCTATCGTGTGTAGTATCTAATGAAAGGGCTTACTAAGCCGATTCTAAAAATATATCACATCATTATATTTCAGTCACCGGTTTTAAATTAAAATAAAAATCATTTTCAAAACATACCAAGTTTGGGTTCCTCCAGATATGATACGGTTGAATCATTATTTGTTAAATATACCTAAAATGATACGTAATAGCCTCATATCCAACCCTAAGAAAGCAATTTTGAAAATATTTACATTTAGAATTTTTTTAGAATTTTTTAATGTTACAAAATGTGATAAAATCACAAGTAGTTCAAACATATATAAAAAGTTCAATTTTTGACACTGAAGATGATAAATACTAATGCGAGAGGAGTTTTCAACTATATTTATATTATTTACTAGCTTTCGCCTGCGACTCCGTCCGCGTAGAATCATTTATCGCTCCTCCCTCGGGAACTGTCCAATTTTACGGAATAAAATCTCGAAGGAGTCGCCGGAGAAAGATAGTAAATAAAATAAATAGCTATGATTGAAAACTCCTCTAGCATTAGTATTTATCATCCTATATCAATATATTTAACAAATAATTATTCAACCTTATCATATATCTGGAGGAGCACAAACTTGGTATCTTTTGAAAATGATTTTCATGCTTTTAACACCATTTGCAGCATTTTTTGGCGTACCGCTAGGACTAACAGTCATTGATGAAAGAGCGGCGCAGCTACCTACCCTAACTCGTACGACAGTCCGATTTTCAACCAGTGTGGAAGTTGTAACAAAGCAGGGTACGAATGTTGGCCTCGCTTAGGATGAGCAGCCAAGCCAATCTTCAAGAATAATTCGCATTAGCCAAATTCTCAAATTTCGCACTGCAAAAACATAAATTCATAAATAAATCTAATTACACTTTTTTCTGATTTCCACCCGCGCAATTGTTGCTTGTCACGTTTCCTACTAGATAAACGTAATAGTCCAATAACCTTGTCGATTGAAAGTACGAGGTATTCGGCAATTCTGTTTTTTTTTGCATTCTTGTTTATGATGAATAATGAAAGTTTCTGACCTCAAGCGCCGAACGCAACTTTGTCAAAAATAAAAAAATCGCGAAAACTTCGGACTTTTTTCAAACTTTGGTGACTGTAACCCTAAAGGACTAGTTTTTGATAGTACCTTCTCAGAACGTTTTTAAATAAGACAAAATTTGCTACAATACGATACTAAAATTGTCACTGTAGACCCAAAAGTTTCTGAGATAGGTAAAACATACATATGTAGATAATATTGTACATGAGCAGTTGAATAGAAAATGATGAAATGAGACGTTATGTGTATTAGTGAATGCAAGGACAAATTCAGGTGCAAATTTGTCCACATGGAGTGAAATCGAGCAGTCTCATGTAAGAGGTAACCTGGCCAGATTGAGGTTTTCGTTGCTGCCCTGGCGAATAAATGGTCCCGAAGGTCGTCAAGGTAGCTTAAAAAAATTACGAAGTTCAAAAAAAATATGAATTTTGAATAGCTTTATCTCGGAAACTATTGGGTCTACAGAGACAATTGTAGTCTCATATGGTAGAAAATTTAGACTTCTTTAAAAACGTTATGAGAAGGTACTACCAAAAAGTAGTCCTTTAAGTTTATAACCGCCAAAATCTGAAAAAAGTCCGAAATATTCACGGTTTTTTTTATTTTTGACAAAGTTGCATTCGGCGCTCAAGGTCACAAACTTGGATTTTTCATTGGGCCAATATCATAAACAAGTCTGCAAAAAATCAGAACTACCGGATTTGACGCAAGCTCATGATAAAATTATAGGAGTATAAATATAACAACCTAAACCCGTTATACCGGCCCAGAGACCGAACATATCTTTGACTTTCAATAATTATGTTTTTGCAATGTTTCATTCAGATTGCATCAAATGACGTCTGTAAACATCGAGCGGAACTGTTTATTCGAATTTTGGGCATTCTGGTGCCAAATTTAGCCGAAATAAGCCCATTTAAAAGACAAGTTCAACAAAAATCAAGCTTTGAAAGCGTGACTACACCTGCAACATCAAGACTGAGAACCTATGAGTATGCCTCTCTTTATATAAATACTAAGTAATTTAACGATACCACGCACTTTAAAATTCGTCAAAGCGTTTAGCTTACCTACAGGAGGTCTCAAATATTTAATACATATTATACAGACGAAAAAAAATATTCTCCTTTTTTGTAGTCGGCATTTTTTGGCACCCATATCGATGGTCCCACTGAATAAATGTGTAAGAGATAAGGTAAAATAAAAACGTTAGATACGTTAATTACGAACACCTTAAACGAGTATAGATGACGTAAATAAAAAAATATCAAGTGCGATTCGGACTCATTAACTACATTAACATTCTACTGCCTCAACCCAGCATTTTGGTAAAAGTCAAAAACTACCGCTCGCAATAAAACAAGCCCAACCTCATCGCAGCCGCGGTAAAGTACCCAGACATGTCGAGCCGCTAGTGGCGCATGCGAGTAATTCCCTTCCCACAGACTGCTGACGCGCGCTCCCTTTTGGTTTAGCCTTCGACCAAGATAGTGTATGCAGAACTCATTAAGAAATATGGAGATGAAAATCAATAAATATTAAAGAAAGCTCTAACGATGATACGGCTCAGAAAAACTCTGTGAGCCTAGACAAGAAGCTTAAGCTGATGAAAACGATTAAAATGTATGGAATTGACGCAAGCGCTCGATGAGACCATCTTACAGCTTACGTCGATCCTATACATTTTTGATAATGATAACGATTACCGAATGCATCATGTCTAGGGCTATTGATTACGGAATAGAAGACACTTGCTTCTGATCGCGGCTTCGTCCGCGTAGAATTCGTAATTTTGACATCCCATGGGAACCGCACATTTTTCCGGGCAAAAAGTAGCCTATGTGCTATCCCAGACAATAATATAACTCTATGCTAAATTTCATCGGAATCCGTTCAGCCGTTCTGGCGTAATTGAGTCACATACATTTAATATTAGGAAGAAAGAAGTAAAATTAAAAATATTGATGGAAATGTTATAATATTCTACACTCAATTTTATGTAAAAGTAGAACTGTGAGTTGTTTTATATTTCTTTTCTTATGTTGGAGGTACTTTCTGAAACGACTACACCGATTTCAAAAAATATTAATTTATTAGATGCTGGCTAAAAACCCTATTTTGAAAGACAGACAGAAATAAAAAACATTTTTTCACAATAACAAACAAAAATAAACACATAAAAACACATATACTAACACACATATTTGAAAAAAAAGAATATAAAAGATAAAAGATGTTTATTCAGTAAGTACTCGTAGGCACGTGCAGACGTAAGACAGGCTTTATTGCACGGGCAATTTTATACGTCAAATATCTACCAGCGCTTCGCAAGAGACCGCTGCTGAGAGAAAACGCCAAAGAAACTCAACAGTCAGTCGTTTTTTAAATATTGCTTATGATATTAGTACTTATACAATTATAATACTTAACGCCTGTTTCACGATCGACAAGTAAAGCATATTTGATACATAAATTTAGCCCTTTGCCCTTCTTGCACTGGAAATTAGACAAGGAGAGAGCCAAATGTAGGCCGTAGACAAAAATCCTGGCTGCGGAACATACGGGAGTAGAGCAGTAGACAGGAATCGCGAATGCTACCCATCTATTTCGCCTCGCGAGAGATAGACTACAATATACGGAGCTGACTGCCAACCTTCGCTAAGTCAGAGAGGCACCTTAAGAAGAAGAAGAGCCAAGTTTAAATGGCAGATAAATTTACTTGTCGATTGTGAACCAGGCCCTTAAGCTAGCATTATTTATGGAAAACTATGAATTTTAAATAAAAAATATCATGCGTAGTTGAGCAGAACAACGAGTCAAAACTCAGAATTTTCACAAGAGCTAATATCGCAGTTTGATAAAAAAATACGGAAATTAAGTTTTAAAAAAAATCACTTTATTCCTAGGCTGTAATGCCGTATGAAATATATTCGCAAATAAACAAATGAATAAATTAATTAATTCCTCTATATTAATGTCTAATGATCTTCAGATCGTTCAGCGATTCAGTTTTTATTTCCTTTATGACCGCAAAACGCCGTCCTTTCAAAGTTACCTTTATTTTTGGGAACAAGAAAATGTCGCATGGGGCCGAATCCGTCGAATACGGTGTCTGAGGTATCAATGTGGTCTGGTTTTTTTGTCAAAAAATCACGCACAGGTCGCGAGGTATCAGAGGGTGCGTTATCGTGGTGCAAATTGGAAAGAGTTGTTTTTCCACAATTCTTGTCTTTTTCTACGGATGGCCTCACGCAAACGGCGTAAAACTTCCAAGTAATACTCTTTGTTAGCCGTGCAACCTGGTGGTAGGAATTAATGATGTTACAATCCACTATCGTTTTAACTGTGTGGATGTGGTCATTAGTAGTCAATGTTTTTGGGCGCCCATGCCTCTCGTCATCTTCAACGTCTTCACTACCCTAATCGAAACGTTATAGAAAACATGAAATTTAATGCAAATTCTCTGCTCCGTCATTCTCACCCTGGAAAACTCTTGAAAATTCGCTGATCACAAGAAAGCATGTTTTACTAATATTTCTACGAATAGCCAACTACACATTCAAAATGGCCGCAATTTGATATATTAATAATGAAAAGCATGTGTAACAACCTAAATAAAAATTTTACTCTTTAATGGCATGCTTAAATTTGAAATTCAAATATACCGGGTATTTTTTGACCAGCTCTCGTACATACATTAAATCACGCCCAGAGACCACTTCCTTCCACCTGCTACGATCCTGACTAATCACGAATAAATAATAATAATAATAATCCTAACGAGATTACGAAAGCGGATTCAAGCGGACTCCATAAGTGCTTGTTTACGGAGACGCGGGGCGTAGCGCGTAGCGCTGGGCGGCGCGGTCTGCACTAAATTCAAACTATGGCGTTGTATAAAAGCGTTTACGGAGAAGCGGTTTTACGCGCGTTTGCTTAATATACAGCGTTATTTGCCGCGGAGCCCGCGGATGGCACCGCCGCGTTGCGCGTAGCGTCGCAGGCGTCAATAACAGCGGTTCCCGCCACTGCGCCCGCAGCGGGGCCCGCGGCGGAACCTTCTGACAGTCTTGTGCTCCGCCGCGCGCTCCCATGTTTGGACTACGATAACCAACTCCAACAGCCAAACACTCGTGAAATCAAATTTCTTCGATGTAAGTATATTTTACTTTTTATATGTCATAACGGATGATCACAAAAAAATAAGAATATATTGGACAAGCTCTTAAAAACATATACATTCACATTAGGAAAAAAAGCTGTTTCACTTCTCATGCTCTTTAAATATTTCTTTAGTCTCTGCACATCGGGACTAAAGCTCCTTATACTGTGGTAAACGAGTGCTCGAAAGGGGGTGTGGATGGAAAAGTTGAAAGCAGAAATTTTGACTTCGGAACATTGTTTGAACTAGTTAGGAGATAAACATACTAAAAGTCCCCACCCCTCGGAGGTGAGCGCTAGGGGTGGGAGCACAAAGAAGGTCCCGTTTTTTTGTTTTTTGTTTACACCTTGAAAACAATGCGTGATAGGAAATGGTGTTATATGGCATTATTAAAGCTGATAAAATTATCTACAACTTTGATTATATACATTTTTCACCTATTTTCAATCGTTGTCTAGATATGAGCTCCAAAAAGTGGTCGATTTTGACCACTGGACCGATTTGAAAAATTTTTTCGTTGTTCGAATGGGTATACTTTCTAGTTGGTCCCATTGTCAACACATCAGGATCTGATGATGGGATCTTGGAGAAATCAAGAGAACTCCTCAAATATTATAGGCACACCTATAGCGATTTTGGTATTTTTCACTGTAACTCGTGCATTTATTTGCTTTTGAAAAGTACTATATGGTGAAATTGAACTGATCATGAAGACCACAGATGGCCACCGGAACTCCTTAACGGTACCTATTTCAAGGGTGGCGATAAGATATTTCGATTAAGGTAGTTGCGCGACTATGACGAAGTACATTTAGACTATGACATTCCCGCGGCATTGTCTACGGCGAGCTTGAAATGTTCTATAGTTTGTCATGAATATTTAGAAGTGGAGCTACGTAACAGCATAAATAGGATCACTAAAAAGTATAAAATAAAATAAATGTTTAAAAAAACAAAAACCCGCCTTCAAAAATGCAAAAAATTACTTCTTTTAAAAAGGTAGGTCAGTCCAACTGAAGTCGGCGTCCCACAATATTTTAAACCAAAAGCCGAATGCAGTTGGACTGACCTACCATTTTAAAAGAAGTTATTTTTTGCATTTTTGAAGGCGGGTTTTTGTTTTTTTAAACATTTATTTTATATTATGCATGGTGCAATTAGTATTAATATAATTTTCAAGTTTGAACCTGTTGGCTAAATAAGTATGCAAGCATTTAAAGCGGCACTGTACAAAAAAATAATAAAAGAAAAGAAAAACCGCGGAACGAATTAGTAAGAAATTTTCTTATAATCAATATTGTAGTTTTATATAGAACCTCGTACGTGCCGGATTGAGCAAGCACGGGGTTCGTAGCAAATTCTATAAAGAGACCCCGGTTCACTTTAGGTTACAGGTTGTGGCGGGCTCTTTTCTGCAACTGGGCTACTTAGGTAGATATGCGCCTATTTTGTGTGAGGATTTGTTTTAGGTTATTCTGCGGGAGAATATCGACTGGATTATTCATCCTATCGTCAACCCTGATGGATTTGAGTACACGCATACTGATGTAAGTACCAAAACAGGAGAATAGCGGCCTTTACACGTAAAGATCGGACCACGGGAAACGCCACGCGCCATTCCAATCTTCGCTCCGAACCGTACATTTTTACTATTTTACTATTACAGTTGCATTTACACGTACGGTTCGGCAAGAAGATTGGAATGGCGCGTGGCGTTTCCCGCGGTCCGAACTCTACGTGTACAGGCCGCTTTTTTAGAGGTTAGACGTGGGTGTGCGGGTCCACCCAATGCGCGGCGCCCGTAGCATTTACTACTCTTGCTAAGTGGCTTTTTTTTCCTCGCATTCAAAGTGAAAAGTAGAGTGTTTAACGCGAGACTAAACAACCATAATGACACTCGAACTATAGCCACTCTCGCTCGCTCGCTCGCTCGCGTGGCTAAATATCTCTTCTCATTATGGCTTGTTTTAGTCCCTTGTTGAACAATCTACTATTTAGGGAGTTGTTGCTACCTAATTTCGGAATGTTGCACTTCATTTGTTTTTTCTTAACACATTTTATATTTGTTGAAAATGGCGTCAAAATAGGTAACTCTGAGAAAGGGTATTGTACATTTTTATAAAAAAAACTGTAAGTTAGGAAAAAAGTACAGAGTGGAGCATTTGCATTGTAAAGAAAAGGTACTAGTTTCGACTATTTTTAAAATTCTGGCATCCGTAGTCCCGTTCGAAAACTGGCAGTGGCCCACCAGCTAAGAAAGTTACCAAGAGAAAGCTGAACATACTCCATAGCACTTTTAACGATAAGGATTCCACAAGCCAACAAGATGCCGCGAAAAAAATTAAGTGTTCCCATGCGTACACTTCGCGAACTTTAAAATAGATAGGTCTGGAATGCAGAAAGAAGGTGAGTGCACCGGAATACACTGACCAGCAAAAATCGACTAATTGTGCCACAATGTCGCTGATTTCATACGTCAAGTCGTTCTTATCTATAAGTCAAACAGATTAGGTTACAGGTTAGTGCAATTTGCTTAAGCATTCCTTATTATAACGTTTACACTGAAGTTTTTAATGATTTAAACAACAAAAGCTTATAGAGAACCGGAAACGCATCAAAGCTGAAAAGCGCTCCGCCGTTTCGTTGATTAGAACCGGATGTCGGCGCCGGCGCGCCCGTTGACTCATTTCCGGTTGCGTTATTCATAGGGTTATTTATGAAAGCGTATCAAGACCATAAAATAACTTAATAATAAGGTATTAAATAGTGTTTTTGAGTTGTAATACAAACATATACAATACAAAATAATATTAATAAGTCTAAATAAGGTTTATTTAATTTTTAAGTGAGTGTATACATTCTTCATTACACTTTTGGTTTTGCCAACGATTTTAAAAATAATAGAACTCATAATAATTTTATTATCTTGCTCAAAATTATTCGTCGTAAACCCATTAGATATGGATAATTGGATAATTACCGCAATATTAGTTTTTGGATTTGTCACAAAATGAAGGGTCTTGCGGTTTGTGTGCAATAACAGGCATGATTATGCTGATGATGTATCACAAAAGCTAATTTTACTCGTATGCCTATTGCATTTATTTTTGTATAACTTGTATAAGTAGGTGCTTAATATTGATAGAATAGGTACTGATTCAAAATATTATAAGTATTCTAAAATTGAAAATATGCGGTCTCAGAAAGTTGCTTTTCTCCAGTTTAAAGGAGCTTATTAAAGTAAAAATTGGTGGTCTGCGGCAGGCCGGCGTTAAAGGTGCTAAATATTATATAAATAGGATCTTCAGCAACACACATTTGACATTCGAGTCACTATTAGTGAATGCAATTTAACCGGTTATTAACCGTTTTAGTATGAAAATAACCGGTTATAACCGGTTAAAACCGGTTATTTGCATTCCCTAGTCACTATCGTCCCTATTATTTATGGCTATCTTTAACAGCCGCCCTCTTTGTCCACTGAGCTTTTCATTTTAATAATATTAACATTTATTATGTTGCTCCACTCGCACCGGATCACTTTTTGATAGCCAAGCCACTGACAGCGTTTCCATCACCGTGTTTGTGAGACTACAAACTACAACACAAATGGCTTGGACAAATTCCAGCGTCTTGAACATATACAATAGGAATGACGCCAGCGAACCCCTCACCCTTAGGTGCAAGTATCCTAAGAAGGAGAAGTCGTCAAGAGAAGGCACACAACTCAGGCCGGCATCAACACTAGCGCTAGACTTGGAATGCGTTCGAAAACGCCATGGGTTATCCCAAGAACGAATGGAAATAGCCAGAGCAAGGGCCCTGGTAGTGCGCGCCCTCCCGCACCGCCACGGAAGGCTTCCCCACGTCACCGACGTCCAATGACGCGGAGCCAAACTTGCAACCTATGACAGGCCCGTCAATAACGGATCACGAGACGGAACAGAAGCCGCTACGTCAGTTCTTCCACTGACCGAAAGCGAATACCTGCCCGCTGCCCGGGCAGCGATAGCGTCCGCCTCAAAGGCTCACGCGAGAGGCGAGGAGAAGACTCGTTGTTACTGATACGATAGCATTGGAAGGGCTGCAGCTCTGAACTGCAGCAACGAACTAAGTAGAAGCTCAAATCCAAAGACCTCAAACTCAAACATCTTGTACTCGTATTGCTAAAAAAAGATCCCACACCTCTACTCAACCGGCATTTCAACAGAATGGAAAAGATCTTTTCTCAAAAATGACCGGAAAAGTTGACTTTGCTATCTACATATTTGGACGGGAAGTGGACCATTCTACGTTTCGTTGTACATAAGTTTTAGCGACGTTCTCACTAAACGGTTTTTATTTCAAAAAAAGGTAAAGAGCTGCGTTTTCTAACTTAAAACTAGAAAAGGGACGTAAATAAGCTTATATTTAGAATTATCCTAATTCATATAAAGTTATTTGTAATAACTATAAAGTGAGTAACGCAGTGGACATTGATGTCCCCGCCTTTTCTATGGAAAAAGTGCAATTTACCACTCAGTTACCACGATTCTTCAACGATAATTGAGTAACTTAAGAGTTGGTTTTTTGAAAACCGTTAAATTTAAACATTCTAAGTTCATGTTATTTATTTATTCGCGGATTCATAATTCGGTATACTTTTTATCAGACGATAACAAAAATGTACACTGAAAATAGAATGGCCCAAGTACATAGTTTACTGATAGTTCTCAAATTAAAAAGAAACATTGCGGGCTTGTGTAGCGAGTTGCATACAAAATTCATTTCTGCCTAGTTTGTAACTTTTTAAAAAGTGAAAAGGGCCATAAAATAAAACGAGTGCACAAGTCTTATACATCTATATTTTATTCGAAACATAACTTTTTTATCTGTTTCTGGAATAGCATGTGTTTTTTTAAAAAAGCTTTCGCTTCTCCATGTCATAAACAAAAAGGCGGTAAAAAGTGATGGTTTTTTCACCTAAAGTTTCTGTTTGTATGCAATTCAAAAAATGAATCGCTTGAGCGATGAAGATTTTACTCCAACACAATTATGTTCTTGAGATTTTTGAGAAAAGCTCTATATTTGCCTTGGCAGGAACAGCAATTGCGGGCTTTGTAATTTTAAAAGGACGAGCTTGCAAGTAACCAATACTCGGCCCGCAATTGCCTACTTCCCTGCCTAGGCAATAATGTACTATTCCAGGCTCGATGACATATCTATCTAGACTTTACCATACAATTGTAATAGTTGTAGCGTGATGTTAGACGATTTATGAAACCCTATTTTAACAGTTAATTGAATTAAGTTAACAAATTTATAGCGGAATACTAAATTGATTTCATTTTCTTTATAGACCTTACTTAAAATAATGTATGCGATTTGAATTTATTAGCAACATTACATTACTAAATTTGCCAAATGACATCAGTCACAGGCCCAATAAGAAATGAAAAATATTATAGAGCTTTGTGCTTATGTATACTCTCAAAAACTACCGTGGGAGTCACGTTACGTGACAAAGGGTTTTTTTTCATATATTAAATGAAATTTTGGAAACAATCAAACACGATTACATTATAATTATGATAGGGCCCACAAACATCGCGATAGAATTATTGCGATAAAACTTCGTCTTCGGCCTACGGCATTGTGCATGGCCACATAGTAAACAAAGAAATGTCGCAATAGTTCATCGCGGATTAATGGACGAAGCTGTCGCTCTTTATTTAATGGCGCTAAACAAAATTCTGTCACTACCCCAATCCAAATCTTCAACAGCAGATTAACTCGCAAACAAATAAAGCAATACGTCCGCTAGTTCCGCTACGCACGACGCCTGTCAGCCTGATGTGCGCGAGTCAGTTTGATGTGCGCGAGTTTACCGATAGTGCATAGTGGGGCGAAGTGTCTACGGCTTCGCCTGAAGTGCCGAATATTCAGCTACACACATCGATGTGTGTCGCCCTAGCATTAATTAATGTAAGTCGCCCGGAGTCCTACTTGCAGGACTTTAGGTCCTTCCGGTAGGACGCAACTTTTTTAGGTCAGTATCTTATTGGACCTGGCACAACATTGATTTTGTGTTTATAACGGGAGCTTCTGGAGTTTGAATGAAGTGTTTGGGGAAAAAGATTAGAGTTCGATTTAACGAAGGTGGCGATCTCGTAGATGTACAGGCTGGCTAGAGTTAGGACCCGTAATTCCTTGAAATAGGGTTTGCAACTCGTCATTTGGTTAAGGCGACAGATGGCTCTGATACATTTCTTCTGTGCCATGAATACCAAATTTTTATTACTTGAGTTACCCCAGAAAATAATGCCATTACGAAGAATAGATTCCACGTATGCATTGTACGCTAGTAATGCTGTTTTATGATCAGATAGTTTCGATATTGTTCTAAGGACAAACACAAAATTACAAATTCGCCTGCATAACGATTCAGTGTGAGACTTCCATTTTATGTTATTGTCTATATCTATACCTAAATTTTGTTACATTTATATGTTCTATAGGTTTATCATTGTATTTAATGTCAAGATTAATTGATTTCGATTGGGATTGATAGAATTGCATTATTTTAGTTTTTTCCATATTAATTTTAAGGTTATTATGATTAAGCCTCTACACTTAAAGTAACGCACCGTATTAGTTCGTATATGGCAGTAGTACAGGATCTTTTCCTACGAAATCCATTTTGTTCTTCCACAAATAAGTTTTTTTTTCCATAAATCCATAAACCTGGTTATAAATTATTCTTTCCGAATTTTTTGAAAAAACGGACAGTAAAGCTATAGGTCTGTAGTTTCCCAGTTTATTTTTGTCCCCTTTTTTAAACAAAGGCTTGATTTGAGCAATTTTTAGTTTGTCTGGAAATATTCCCGTTTTAAGCATAAGATTAAAAATGTAAGTCAATGGCTCAGATATTATTTCAGAACATTGTTTGATTACACATGTAATCAAACAATGTTCTGAAATAATATCTGAGCCATTGACTTACTGTAGAAATTTCATCAATTCCTGTACTTTCAGTGTTTTTTTGTGCTTTTATAATTTTCACAATTTCTTGAGGCGTCACAAGTAGGGAATGCAAATTAACCGGTTATTAACCGTTTTTGTATGAAAATAACCGGTTAAAATCGGTTAAAACCGGTTATTTGCATTCCCTATTCACAAGACTCAAAAGAAATTAATTTAAAGAATATGGGGATAGATTTTCTTTATCTTCTATCTGTGTACGCCTTATATTAGATAATGTAGGTTTGTCATTCATTGTTACTTGTCCAACGTAATGGTCATTGAACGTATTTGCTATGTCCACCGGATTAGTGATAGTTTCATTTTTGACTCTTTTGATTCTTTGGGACGATTTTCATTATTGTTATGTATAATTTGCCAAGCGGCGCGGGTTTAATTTTCAGAGTCTTTAATGTAATTATTATTTTGTATTTTTTGTGTAAGTCTCATTATTTTCTTTAGTCTGTAGGAGTACAACTTTAACGCTTCCCGGTTTAGGCGGTTGGCTTTTGATCTGTAACGCCATAGTATTTCGCGTTTCCTTTTACAGCACACCTCTTTCTATGACATCGTTTTATTAATTGGAAAGGGAAACAGAGGTTGTAAAATAGGTCAAACGACTCTATAAAGTTATTATAAGCTTCATTAGGGTCATTCTGTGCATAAACATCTGCAAAACTGAAACTGAAAAGGCAATCCTTGAAATTATCCATATTTTCAGTCGAAAAGTCCCGCCTTTTTACATACCAAATTTTATTCAAGCATTTGCGTTTAATAGGACAATTTAGAATTATCGCGTTGTGATCTGATATACCTAGATCAACTACAGAGCTCATTGATTTAGTTATGTTATCTTCAAAGTTATCAATACACGTACCACTGCGAGGGCGAGTTATAGATCTTACATTAAGTTTCAAATAAAAATTTAAGAGGGTATTCTCAAAAATAGTGGATGTTTTGTCAGGTTTCAAGATGTTTATGTTGAAATCACCACACATGATGTTTTTTTTTTAATTTCTACTTTTCCTAATTGTCAAAGTTGTGTCAAGGCGTTCCATAAACATATTAAAATCTGAGTTGGGTACCCTGTATACACAAAAGACTATTATATTCAAGGTCGTTAGTTCAATTGCGTAGCATTCGAAGTGAATGGTTATCGCGAGTTTGTTAATCTCAGACAGTTCGGAATATTCAATGCCCCGTTTCAGATAAATGGCGGCACCTTCGCGTGATGTTTTCCGTGAGAAAATCGAAGCTAGGGCATAATTTTTTGAATAAGGTTGATCATCAGTTGGGCCCCGATGGCGCATGGGGCAGCGCGTCCGCGCTGGCGCGACTTGTTTTGACGCGCTGGGCACCGTAAACGCCTGGAGTCGCCAACATTTTTGGCGATAATTATAATTTTTGCGAAGTATTTGGTGTTGTAGTGCCAATTGTAAGCTAAAGTAAAGTTCGCGTGAGGGGGGATATTGATGGACAGTGCTCAATATTTTATACTGACATGATAAATCCTGCAAAAAGCTCGAGCCTTTTTTTTATTAGTGCAATTTTAAATAGTTAGGTAGGCTATAATAAATAACTGTTAGGCTAGATTATACCAAAGTCATCAATTTAAAGTTCCTATGACAATTTTATAGTTCTTATGTGCTGTGCTGTCATAACAGACTTAATAAAACTTTGATTTTTAAACACTTGCGTTTTATTGTAATAAACACCGACCAAATGTTTAGGATTTCTGGCGAGTACCCGAACAAAGTTCAAGGTAATACTGCTGGAAGGATCAGATGATTATTTCATAAAAACTACGTACTGCTAGCAGGACTTGCGGTAATCTTGCGGCAGGACTTTAACACGTCCTTCCAGAAGATCTTCCAGCAGGACACGACATCGGGCGATCTATCATTAACTTCCAATCCTTGATATTTGGTACCAATCTAATAATGGGTAACTTAGTAGGTTACCCAAAACTGAATAATTAAATTAGAAGTTTAATAATTAAATAAAGGGGGAAATTTTGTACAAGAATAATTATTTAAAACATTTACCTCTGTAAGGGACGTAGATATTTAGGTATAGGCAGTCTTCTGATTCATGAGCTAGAAATGGCTCCAGTCGCTCCATGTAGCGTTGTCGTCCAAGGGACTGTGGATCACCTTTTTCCTTTGCAGGAAGGGATTGAGGGCAAACCGGAGCAAAATCAGTGGCCATTTTCATCTTGGACCACGACGGTGCACTTGCTGTAAATAATTTTTTTTTATTAAAAAATTAACTGATGAAGTTACCTCCGTCCTCGCGGATTTCCCCTATTCAGTCTGTAATCCCGGGACCGATGTTTGCCTCAACTGGTACTCTAAATTTTATTTTAAACGTATCAATAATATCCAAGAAATAACTTACTAATTAAATTGTTTTTTGTAGAACCTGGATCGTCTTATAAGCAGACTAAAGCATAAACCAAATATAAAATAGTTATCACTGGAGATTTTAACATAGATACCCTAAAGCCAAAACCGTACATACAAACGATTTTACACGAATTGAAATAAATAATAATTTGTTCTAAAAAAAAACAAGATTTTATTTTACTACTTTGTTGGCGTGACTAATATGTATATTCATGCCAAATTACAGCTTTCTAGTACTAAAGAGTCTCTGAGCTAGGCTGCGGACGGACGGATGGACATGGCGAAACTATAAGGGTTCCTAGTTTGACTACGGAACCCTAAAAACAAAAAGGCAGCTACGCTTTGTTCTCATTATACTCAAAAAATAAAAATCATAATAAAATTACATATCAGTCCTACATTAAAATCCTAAAAATATGTATAAATGAAGCTCAAAAGGTAACTAATAACAATTACCTTACCCATAATTAAGAATATTTGCAGAGCGATTTAGGATGTTATCAAAAATATGACCGGAAGTAATCGTAGTAATACCAATATTAATAAGTTTATCGTTAATAACTTGAACAAAAAGCAAGCTTTCAAAACCCGACTGTTCAGTTGCTAACCAACTTTAAAACGTTTTAAATCCTAAGTCATCATTAAAAATGAAAAGTTATGAAATAAATCTAAAGATGATTTTTAAATCCCTATTAAATGATACCCCACTTGTCATACTTGGTCGACTTTTTTTTTTAATTTGCATAATATTGCGTCTGTTTGCCTCCATATTGAATTTTGATTACTGTCATATCTTCAGTGACTCTCACCAGATTCAGACAAATCGATTGCCATAAGAATCATCAAAATCGGACAACGGGTTTAGTTTTTACAGTGCCACAAAGGAACAAACATACATATATAGGCTGTGAAACACATTACCCTCCTCCTTCGGCAGTCGGGTAAAAATGAAATAGTGAATAACACCATTGGCATTGCAAATTTTAATGAATATAATTATTACATAAAAGTGACTAACTCGAACTCTGACACTACTAACAAACAGCAACTTGACGTGTCACGAAATTAAATACCTCTAACTTGTGTTTAGTCCCTACTGATGAAGACGAGATACTTAAAACAATTAATAATCTGAGACCTACGAGATCAACTGGTTTCGATGACATACTGAACAATGCAGTTGTTACGATGCTTACCTGTGTAACTGTGCTGCAATTTATAGACAAACAACTGTAATATAAACTTCATTTCACTTGAGTTTCACTTAAATTCAGGATAATAAAACAGATCTTATGTTTATTGTTTACTAATAACTGATAACTGTCAAACAGACAGCACATTGCCATAGATTATTGGAGATGTGATTGTCATAGATCGACTTTGTCAAGTGTTAGCGCCGCTTACATGAAAGATGGCGCTACTAGCCATTCTTTGTTATTTTTTACTAATCTTCAAATCTTTTATTAATTAACACTAAAGTTAAATGTAAATAATCTTTTAATTGTCTATCATTGTAATTGTAATTCAATATTTTATTAAATTCTTTTCATTCAGCGCATGAGAAAATAAAGTAGGGTATGATGGTATGTTACCTACATGACCCGATATTTCTCACTCATGACGCGAAGTGGCTTTCTAACATTTCTTTGTTCGCCCTACTTATATTCAAAATTAACCGAAAGGGGCGAAAGGTTATAATAGTAGGAGATCCGAATAGGAGACGATTTGCACCGCGCTGTTTTTTCGATAAAAAGTATTATATACCAAATTTAATATGCTAAGCAATATATGGTGAATAGGTAGGCTGAAAAATTTCAGTCCAGTATATAAATAATTAAAAAAATAAAAATTAACTTTGTTTTAAAAAATTGAAATATCTTGTTTAATATGCAAATTACATACCAATCGAAAGTATGAAGCGTATAGAATATGCAAACGTTAGGTTGACTATTTTTTTCCCGTCAAACTATTGGGTTGGCAGGTATAAACAGGTAAGTCGGTACTAATAATTTGCACCATACCTAACGTTTGCATATTCTATAGACTTCATACTTTCGATTAGTATGTAATTTGTCTATTAAAAAAACATTCGCAATTTAAAAAAATAAATGTTTAAAAAAACAAAAAACCGCCTTCAAAAAGCAAAAAATAACTTCTTTAAAATGGTAGGTAAATAGGTCAGTCCAACTGAAGTCTGCTTTTGGTTAAAATATCGTTGGACGCCGACTTCAGTTGGACTGACCTATTTACCTACCATTTTAAAGAAGTTATTTTTTGCTTTTTGAAGGCGGTTTTTTGTTTTTTTAAACATTTATTTTATTTTATACTTTTTAGTGATCCTATTTATGCTGTTACGTAGCTCCACTTCTAAATATTAATAAGAAACTATAGAACATTTCAAGCTCGCCGCAGACAACGCCGCGGGAATGTCATAGTCATATTTTAACCTAAATGTGCTTCGTCATAGTCGCTCAACTTCCTTTATCGAAATATCTTATCGCCACCCTTGAAATAGGTACCGTTAAGGAGTTCCGGTGGCCATCTGTGGTCTTCATCATCAGTTCCACTTCACCATATAGTACTTTTCAAAAGCAAATGCATGAGTTACAGTGAAAAATACCAAAATCGCTATAGGTGCGCTATAATATTTGAGGAGTTCTCTTGATTTCTCCATGATCCCATCATCAGATCCTGACGTGGTGACAATGGGACCAACTAGAAAGTATACCCATTCGAACAACGAAAAAAATTTTCAAATCGGTCCAGTGGTCTTCGAGTAATCGGGGAACATACATATAAAAAAAAAAAATATATATATCCCGACGAATTGAGAACCTCCTCCTTTTTTTGAAGTCGGTTAAAAAAGGTCATTTTTAATATTTTTTTAAATGATATAAGTACTAGACTGAAATTTTTCAGCCTACCTATTCGCCACATATTATTTAGCGTATTAATTTTGATATAAAATACTTTTCTTCGAATAAACAGCCCGGTACAAATCGTCTCCTATTCGGATGTTAGACCATAAATAGGCCGCGCTCATTTAATTCACCCTCTTTACCGCCTCAACAACTACGGAATCATCTTGCATCTAAACTGTTTAATAACTAAGTATTGAATATCAGTGCTATTCCCCAAATCGGGGATCACGGATGGGAGTACGTCCCCGGCTAGGAGTACCCTACTGCACCGCTTGAAGAATAACGCGTATCGGGTTCTACGCCTGACTACTCCTCTACTTGGCCGGTGCGGCCTCTTCCTACGCGACCAGGATCGTCGAGTGGGTTCCGGTGATACACACGGGGTGCTACCCCCAAAGCCAGGGTCCTATCGTCGCACACCGTCGGGCTGCCGTCGGTTTCTTCACTGCCGCGCCACGCCACGAAACTGCAAGGGAAGTGCAGGCTCGCTTCGCAGAACCAGACCACACCCTACGAACCTACTCCCTCTTCTGTTCACAATACCGGCGTACTTTTCAATAAATTATTTAAACTTCTCCTGAGCTTTTACTTGCCACCCGGTAGGACGTGACAATAAAAAAACACATATACTAAAGACCAGCTTCTGCCCGCGACTTCACCTGCGTAGATTTTTTATAGTCGTTATTCCCTCGGGATTTTTTTAATTTTCCGGGAATAAAAGTAGGACGGACCCTGCACAAGGTCCTACCACCACAAATTGTGTTAAAATCATTTTTTAAAGGTCAGAAACCTTTTGAAAAAAGTTCTATGGTTGACTTAAGCCCCATGAAGTATTTTTTCTCAAATATATGGTTCTCTATACTGTTATATTATACGTAATATACTTTAATTGTTTTCTTTTTATTACTCTTCATGTTTTATCGCCACACTAATTAACAAACCGCCGAAAAATAAAATGACTTCCCGTTTTTTTCTAAACGATCATAATAACCGCCCTAATATTAAATACCTAACAGCCGCGCCATAGAAAGAATAAGCCTTGAATAAGTCTTGAAAATGGCGGAAAAAAACTGGATATGTCAACGCTGTCAACGTCAATCTGTCACCGCTGCTTTTGACATAGACTAACAAAACAGAATGTACGAAGCCTATCCCATGTTGTCACACTGAGTGGTAGAAGCCAAAGGAGAAATAAAATAAATCATTTAAAAATTTGTCACATCATTACTAATATAGAATAATATTTAATGTTGCTAACAATTCATGGAACTCTTATCCTGAAACAAATTCATTAATTCAAAAATGTTTGCGTTATTAGGTTTAGTTTATGCAGTACTGCCCCCGTTAGTAAAAAGGGCGCATCTAACACTTTTGTCAAAAATGAGTTAATTATTCTGCTGTGATCAGCAGAAAAAGACCCACCTACTGATATTTTTAGTTTTTTCCTAGGTAGGCTAGATTAGAAGTTACCATAAGCAAAAAGGGCGTAACTTCAGTCCCTTTGTTACAAAAACTTAATTAAAAAGACGCATTTCAGAAAAATGTTGGTGGTCTTCGTAAAAAAGACGTAACTACGTATAATGCGCCCTTTTGTTTTATCAAACTTTCATCACTTTAATAAAAGAAAAGACGTAAGGTATATCCATCACCGTATACTTCAGTAAAAGGACGCATCTAAGTACTTGTGCCTTTTCAACTAAGTTTTGTGTTAGACGCATCTAACATAAATACTTAATGAAAAGGGCGCTAGTGACCACTTGCGTCTTTTCAACTTAGCCAAAGCTCGGTCACGTTATATTGACGCGGACGCATCTACACGTAAAACTAAGTAGAAAAGACGCAAATGACCACTTGCGCCTTTTCAATCGTGTATTTTGCTAGTTCACTAAGATGCTCGTGGTATTTGCGTCTGATTTTGATGTAGGCATATTTTATTTTTGCGATAATACAACTAAGTTAGTGTCATTATTTCTTGGGGTGTTTGTTACCGGAAAAAATATAAAAAAAGTCTTTGTTAATTTAAAATTGTTAGTTTTCCAGAAAACGTATGTCAAGTATACTGGACAAGTGGACATTGCCAACTTTGCGAAGAATAGAAAGTCGGCTTAAATGTCAAGCATTATGGACATTGCCAAAGATATACAAGATATGTTTTCTGAATTGTAAATATTTTTTAGTCAAATATCAGACAAAACTCTATTAAACTTTTAAGAAATAAAACATTACTAAAAATCCGCTTGCAGGTTTAATTTTATAAAAATTGAAACATGATAGTATTTTGTACTTTAGTGTTTGCTGGTGAATTTGTCCGCATGGAAAATCATATTATCATGTCCATCCCCGGGACTCAAACTATTTTGATTTAAATTAATTTCGGTTCGGCTGTTGAGCCGAGAAGAAGAAACAAATAATCAGTCAAGTTTGCTGATGGCAGCGTTATTTTCCCAGCGTCGGTTAAAAAACTTAGGAACAGCTAAACAAAGTAAGCTTTGAGTTAGGACTACTAATAAACATGTCAAATACCAAATTAATTTCCGACTGCATCAAACAGAGCATTGAAGTCTTCCCCCAAGCTCTTAAACACAAGTTTAGTTGCAGACGTTTACGATGACGACAGAGTTGGCAGGATGAACAGCAATTGTTTGGAAAAGATTGATCAGTCACCGCTTTGTGAGGAGCAGCATGGTAAGAAAAGGGGAAGTCTTTACCCAATAATGGGGCAGAACAGGCTAGTAATAAAATACAAATAAATAAATGGCGTTAAGAGAAACAGATTCTCAGAGGAATGCTATACTATTTCTCCTTTATCTGAATTCTGATGGGGCATTGAGTTGTAGAATCTATTTCTTTTCTGCACTAATATTTGTGGTTTATAAATATTTCTAGGTTCTCATTCCAATCTTTTTGGGACCATATCGGTTTGCATCGAATAATTTGTTTAAGCCTTACTTTGATAGTCAAGATTGGATAAAAAAATACAAAACAAAACAATGCAGAAGCGATAAAGATAGTATAGCTTGGAGCAGGGTCACTTCCTTGTCTAAATACGCTTCAGTTTATTATAAGCAGTAAAACCTAGGCGAACAATCCTTATTTTTTACATAAATACTTTAATATAAGACTTAGCAGGAAGTATAAGTTTTTTTTGTACGAATTAATTGGCAATGGGAAGTATGCTGGACGTAGCAAACGCAAATTAGAACACCGTGACATTAGCAATGGGAAGTATGGGAAGTTATTTTTTGTACGTATTAATTGGCAATGAGAAGTATGC
Organism: Acleris literana; assembly: GCA_946894065.1. Classification (NCBI taxonomy): domain Eukaryota; kingdom Metazoa; phylum Arthropoda; class Insecta; order Lepidoptera; family Tortricidae; genus Acleris; species Acleris literana. The sequence goes on from OX335668.1 coordinate 49,516,358, forward strand.
TGGATATTAAAAAAATATACCTATGTATTTTTACAATAACATTTTTTAATATATATTTGTAAATAAGTCATTATGTTGTCATATTTAATAGAAAAACATACAAAAAATCATTTACCGAGGATAAGTGAGAAGCGTCTTTCCTCATTTATATTCTGACGGCAATTGACGAAAAATTACCGTCCGCACTGGCTTTTTTGTATTATATTAATATGAGATTCCATAATCTAATAATTTTAGTTTTACGTGTAGATTTTTGTCTTTACAACGTCCAGTAGGTATACTGGACAACGTCAAATTAAGAGTGTAACTTTACTTTTTCATACGGTTTTTTATTATTGTTTTTCCTGATTGTACCTTAGAACATTGTTAATGTGCAAACTATTATTTCAAAACGTTTATTTCACAGGTAGTTGAACTACCTACATGTCAAAGTAGTAGAAAAAGAGAAGACATTCCTTTTTTATTTCAGTAAAAGCATTTGTTTAAAATATCAATTACTATATTGAAAAGACGCTTGTGTCCAAATGCGCCCTTTCATCTTAGGAGAGAAGCAGGAAATATCTGTCAAGCACTTATATTAAAAAGAAGTTTGTGATTGTACTCAGTTGAAAAGACGGAATTGGTTACTTGCGTCTTTTAAACGGAGTATCGAGTATTTTCCAGTAATTTTTTTGCTAAGATGAAAAGGAAAAACTAAAATAAATAAATAAATAAGTAAAAATAAAAAAATATTTTAATACCATATTGACAATATGGTACATATCTATATAACTTCGTTTACGGAAAGTGTTTATGTCTATTTGTTCAGAGACAGCATACATTTGTTTAATTTTCAACTAAAACATTTAATTTCTCGATTTCGACTTCATGTTAGATGCGCCCTTTTTACTATCGGGGGCAGAGTAGGTACTGATTTTTTTACTACTACTAGGTAACGAAATTCTTTTTTAATTTCAAAGTCTGATTGATAAACAACTAACAACCAAAAAAAATTAGGTATTTCTGACATACGCTATAGATGTGAAATTATAAAGTTTCTCTTTTTACCCGACTGCGGCGGAGCCCAAAAGGAGGGTTATGTTTTTCACCGTCATGTATGGTCCATTCCAATAGACTTGTCTTATTTAGTAAACACTTTTATAACCTCAAAATGCATAATTTTTGGATAAAATGCCCGTTTTCAGCTGAATAAAGCAACTGGAGACCACATTTTGCACACCATTTTCCAGGTTTTACATCATGGATAGTTTTTATTCCGACAAAATTGTTATTTTAGGCGAAAAGGGAGCACTTTGAGGTTATAAAAGTGTTTACTAAATAAGATAAGTCTATTGGAATGGACCATATGTATGTACGAGTATGTATGTATGTCCAGTTCTATGTTACCCGCTACAGCAAAAACGGCTTGGACGATTTTGACAAATGAGGTATCATTGGATTCGTCATCGCAGCGAGAGTGTCATAGGATACCTAAACTGTTAAAATTGAAATAACGACAATGGCCAAATGACAATTATTAACATATGTAGGTATATCGACGACAGTATAAATAATGCAGTCGGGTTTTTAAAGCTTGCTTTTCATATTTACTGTAATGTTGCGGATCCCAAAGGAATGAATTACCAATTAGAATGCGATATACCAAAAACCTTTAAAAGATACTGAGGTTTCTTCTTCTTCTTTTTACTTTTCGTAGGTATGTACCCTAATAGTGTTAATAATGCAGCCAAAGTCAAACGAAAAAAAAAAGTTCGAGCCACTGTAAAACTTTGACAAACTGACAATGACTTTGACCGAATTCTAATGATACGCACCACGCCGCATAACTAAATGATAATAAAAAGGAGAACTATTAACGTCTTCAATAAAAGATAATTAAAAACATAAAAATAAAAATAAGAATAAATAATATTTATTCAGCTATTAAAACATTCACGATGAATGCCAAACCTGCTATTTTTTAAATCTTGAGTGTGATTTATGGACAATGTTTAAACTAAAGCGTCCCACAGACTAACAGTTCGACGGCCAATTTTAGCTTGACAGTCTGTTCATCGTATAAGAACACAAACTGTCAGGCGGCCAGACCATGTTGGAACTACCTTGCAAACTGATAATCTGTGGGAGCCATAAGTGCGAAAATAGTAAATAGGCAACTAAACAGTAAGAGAGAGGGAGTAATGAATTTTAATGATCAAATCAAAATTGTAAAATAAATTAAGAGATTGGTTATCCAAATATTATCTTACACATGTATTCAAACTTTAACTTTCGATATTGTGCATAAAACAATGTTTTCAAAGAACAACGTGACACCGTTAGTTTCTATTGCAACTTCGCTTGTGACGTTAATCTATGGTCACGTGCTTGTCTTGATCGCTCCAATTGTGGGAGGGATATGGTTGTCCTTATCTATGATGTCACATAACATGGCGTCACATTTGTCACAACAACAAATTGGAATAATTTATTTAGCCGCTTTTTTAACATTTTGTGCATTGAATTTTTAAAAATCCTTGAATTTAGTTTCTATTTAATAAACGGAGAATAAAACTTTGATATTTGTAATCACGTAAATTAATCGACGGCCTCCGAATAGGGTTTTAATGGGTTCGCAATGTTCTCATACCCATATTTTTAATGTCCCTGTACGTCGGCGTGAGTGCCCTGTGTTTGGATTTTGTTGTCTGACGTATGTTCCCATTTTCAGTAGGTTCAAGTGTCAGCTTTTTCAAAACCTCAATGTTTTTCGCTTGATTACTTATTCACCATTATTTTAAGATTTGCATTTTCAATATTGAGATTTTTAATTTCTTGATGAGCACTTTGTACTCGTAGTTCACGATAACCTCGATTTCGAGTTCACTTCAACGATATTATCAGGGATAGATCCCCGTTGGGTGCAGACGGGAGACTTCGAATTGTATCATCCAGCATAGTCGAATTCACCAAGGATCCATGTGAGATCGTTGGAGAGTTCTGTGCTGAACTTGAGATTGTAGTTTTTTCCGAAATGTTATGTTGTTATTGCTGTTGTCCATGATTCTGTGATCTTGTGAATTGCTTGTGAAATGAAAAAGTTTTCTTTGATTTGTGGGTGTTCTAGTACTCTAAGCTCAGTTGGTCTCAAAGAGGTGTTTAATCCTTTATGGGAATGGGATAGATTGGCATTTAAAAAAAAAACTCATCTCTGACGATTTTCTCGCTGACTGTACATTTTATCAAAAATCTGTGAATGTCGATTGTCATGACTGAAAAAGTTGGGAAAGGTCTCCTAAGATCATTTTCGCGTGGCAGCAAGGGATCTGGTAGCTGCCCATAATGCCCCATCTCAACTTTCCACCTTGTATAATCGTTAAAAATGAAATGAAGTAGATTAAAACTAAATAAATTTTGAGTCTAATAATGTGTAAAATATTTCATTGGTTACGGGTTGCACTAAAAATGGATATTAACAATGGCGTTTCGTTTGGCATTATATTTTTTATGACAAATTGTGAGTGCCTGACATAAGAGCCTCTAACCTCGAAACTCGTACCTTAAGAACTTTTGTATGTACCAGTTACATAAATAGCTATTATACTACTTAAAAGTCAAGTGTTTCACCTTCATTAGTCTCATTACGTAAGTCACGATAATCGTATGCGAAAAACAATTGAATGCGCACGTGTTAAACCAGCTATCTCTATTCTAAATTTCATCCAAATCCGTCCAGCCGTTGCAGCGTGAAGGAGTAAAAAACTAAAAAGTAAATGAATGCAGTGCCCTAACAGGGTTTATGTTGGACATGAATTATTTTTAAGACCTTTTGTAAACACATGTTCGTAATGCAATAAATGATAATGATATGATAAAACCCCCTTTTCCCCTTATATTTATAGGGGTAGTTTTGAAAGAAAGAAAGAGTAGAAAGTTAGAAAGTTGCATTTTTAGGGTAACGAGCTATAGGTAGGCCTCCAACAAGATGGAGTGACGACCTAGTAAAGATCGCGGGAACGCGGTGGATGCGAAAAGCACAAGACCGGTCTGAGTGGAGAGCCATGGGGGAGGCCTAGGTCCAGCAGTGGACGTCTTTCGGCTGACATGATGATGATGATGATGATGATGAGTTTTAGGGTTCTGTACCACGAAAGGGAAAAACGGAACCCTTATAAGATCACTTTATTGTCCGTCCGTCCGTTAATTTCTGAGTTAACGCAAAAAAAAGATACGGCTGTATTAAACTACAAGTATAGGGAAAAATCTGAAACTATATATTTTTAATTAAATCACAAAAAAACAGGGTCTTTTAGTCAAGGAACGGCGGTCCAATTCCTGAACTATTTATTATATGTACCTACAAATTTGTACGGAAAGCTCGGTGGGCGGGCAGTATCCTAAATACCAATTTCCAAGTTGCTTACTTCAAAAATAACTAATCTCCCAATACAAACTTTTGCCCCCCATTTATTGCCTTAAGGGCACTTTTTCCAAAATCACTGAGTTGTATTTTTGTTTTTGAAAAAAAAAAGACATTAGTTCTGTACAAACTTCCACCCCCTATTTTAACTTCTTTGGGTATGAATTTCCAAAAATCCCTTTTTAGTGAATCTTTACACTATATAAGGTCTACGTGCAAAATTTCAAGTCTAGGTCTTGCGGTTAGGGTGTGCGTTGATAATAATTATATCAACAATCAGTTTAGAATGTTATATATATACAGACAGAAGATATGCCTAAATGTCAGATCACAGGCCATTGTTATGTACTTTTGGCATACAAAGTTTGCTTTAGTGCATTGGAAAAATATTTACTTAAACTGTAACAACGATAAATAAGCTTTGTTTAAAAAAAATATTAAATTAATTAACTGTACGTAATGAAGCGTAAACGCATATTTTTGTTGGTATGTTATAATGCATGCTACTGTCAAAAGGGATTTTCCCACGAACACACAAAATATTATTTCGACTAGGTAGGTAAGTGAAATATTCTGTTACAAAAATAATTTACGCTCTAGATTTTTCAAAAGAGTATAGTTCTTGCAATTCACGATGGCGAGTGAGCTTTATTAGTGGTTGAACGTGTACATGTACATTGCGGTAGTGTGCGTGTCTGACAGAGCGATCAGTCGCGAGCGCGCCGTCGCTCCAGTCACTTGTGCATAAATTGTTTCCACGACGCTAACTGTCACGAAATACCGTCAGCATGTCTAATCTCCGCAAAAAACGCAAAGTTATTATGTTTGAAGTACGCTAAAATAAAAATAGTAAATTTATTTAGAAATATGAACCTATCCGTGTTTATCACGTGACAAAACGTGGATAAAACATTCGTCACTTTCTGACAAGTATATAAGTATACAAGTATATAAGAGACGGTTGTTTTATCCACGTTTAGCCACGCGATAAACACGGCCATAATAAGCGCTCTGACACAATGACAAAACCTAGAGTTTAACATAAAATTGTACGTAATTTTAGGAGAGAAAATAAGGAGACATTCCAAATGTCATCTTCGCGACAAGATAGAGTTACAACAATGTCGTAGAAGATGCAACCAAGAAGGTCGCTACTACACGCATGACTAAATAGTTCGCATATCACGGCAAGAAAATAAATAGTTTGTTGGTTTCGATGTTTTATCTTATTTTATACTTATTGTTTGTAGGGACGAGCAATGGTCGCCAAAGTTTTCACTTTCTTCAAGAAGAATATAATTTTCTCTTAATTTTTTTGTACTTACCATACCCAGTTTCGCTCTCACGCACACTTTGACAAGTATACAGATAAGTTTTAACCACAAGTAAAGTCCACTCGCCATCGTAAATTGCAAGAGCTATACCTATTTAGGGATAAAGTAGTATTAGTAATTAATCTGATTTGTTTATTAATATTGTAAAAGAAAAAAACTGATGTCAACGTTTAATTTACGTACCTACCTTACGAGTATGGCTGTGTAAATAAAACAAAATCTTAAGATTTTACATTAAATACATATTTTTGTTACATTAAGCGCAGGGCTAGTCGAAAATAGTTAACTATGTAACTGGTACATAATGAAGCGTTTTAAGGTACGAGAGCCGAGGTTAGAGCGCGAGCTTGCGAGCGCTCTAATTACAGCCACGAGTACCTTAAGAGCTAATTATGAACCGTTGCATACATAACTTTTTCTACAAGCTTAAAATGATAATTAATGACAAACATAAACAATCGCCAACTTTTCTCGTATACTTTACTCGATTTTTCTGCTAGAACAAATTACTCGCAGCAAAGTCATTTTCATTATTACCCGAATGCGTCAGAAGGAGGGTTATGTTTTTCGATCGTATGTATGTATGTCTATTTCTGGGCACGCTCTGCAGCCTAAACGGCTTGACGGATTGTAACATACGAGGTGTCATTCGATTCGTATTAAGTGCCGAAGTGACATAGGGTATATAATATTTCAATATGGCGACCGCGGAAAAAAATATGAAGGGGGAATAAAAAAATATATTTTTTATTATAACAACATGGGTATCAAATGAAAGCTATTAAATAGCCCATTCCAAATATATATACATTATAATATTTTTATGCTACTATTTTGCAAGGAGAGTCAAAAAAATACGTAATAGTTAAATAATAAACTCCTTCCGCTAGAAAGAGAGTTTCGCTTGTAATTTGTCACTTGTAGCTTCGCGACATTAAAAATGTAAGCTCCTGAGCTCATATATTGCTAAGTAATAATTAATTAAACCACTATTTTATTATTAAAAACTAAAAAGAGTTAAATAAATTAAATTATTAAAAATAAACAAAAAACCCGACTGCAATAAAAAAAATAACTGCAAAGCGTAAAACAAGTTCTATAATCTATAGAAAATTATAAGAGCATGTACTTATTGATATTTATAACAATTTAAATTTAACTTGAATATTGGAAAAGGTATTGCAGGCGGGACAAGCAATGAATTTCAAAAGCTATGTCTTGAAAAAATTTAACATTTGGACTAGCTTGTCCCCGCCTGGAACACCTTTTCCAATATTCAAGTTAAATTTAAATTGTTAGAAATATCAATAAATACATGCTCTTACAATTTTCTATAGATTAAAGAGCTTGTTTTTCGCTTTTCAGTTATTTTTTGATTGCAGTCGGGTTTTTTGTTTATTTTTCCGATTGGCGTTAATAGTTTGTGAATTTTATTGTTAAGTAAATGCATTGAGGTATATTAACTAGAGGGGCAGTAACCACGCATAACCCGTGACACTTCAGATGAGCCTGCAGGCTCATAGCGGCCATTTGTCAAGTTAGTTATCAAACTGACGCCGACCGTAAAAGAAGCTGCGAAAAATGGGGAAATTCGCGGTGTAACAGTGCTTATCAAAGCCTGAAAGACACACTAAGGCATAAATAATTACTTTTCACACATTAATATATTGTTTCTGTTTCTAAATTAATGTAATTAACAATAAAACTTTAATAAAATATCAGATATTATTATTATAGGCCCAGTGTTGCAGGTAAAGCATTGTTTCATATCCCCGAGTTTTCGGAGGAATTTAATATTTTCGGCAATCCGTGAAACAAATAAGATTAGTTGTAATAATTAATGTTTCTGAACGTTTACACTTGTCGGTGCTTAACTTGACTGCTTGAACATAAACAAGTTACGTACTTAATAGTGGTGCGGTGTAGTCTTATATCTAGAAATTTGGAGTTCTTAACTTTAACGGAAAACAATCAGACTCAACAACTCATAACCACAGTATAAACATATATATCGACAGTGGAAAGGTAAAAATGCTTAAGCGCCATATTGGAAACTTTACAGAAATGAGGTTTAAAGTTTTTTTTTTGAGAAAAAAAATCATATCTCAAAAAGTTTTACGACTATTTCCATGAAAATCAAAATGTATAAGTTAGAATGTGCCAGCTATTTATTTATGAAACTAGTTCTGACCTAGTCCTTCTAGTTACAGAAGTGAAGTGAGAAGTGTCGCTTAAGCAATAATTGTGTAGCAAGTTCCAAAAATGTCAGTCAGGTAAAAAATGCTTAAATCGCAACTAACTATAAACCAAAATGACTAACGGTACATATTTTTTATGTCTAGAAAATACAAAATTTACTTATATTACTTCATCTTTCTAGAAACTGGTAAAGTAAAAAATCTAACGAATGATAATAACTGTTATCTTGGATGGTGAATTTACTTAAAGTCACTAATTATTTATTATTTATAAATTATATATCACTTAACTGCCTAATTATACTCATTATTCAAATATAAAATGGTTTAAAGCAAGCATTTTTGTTTCTACACGGACTACTAAAAGCTTAAATTCTAACTAATACATTAATACTTAGTGACTTTGACGTCATTTAAGAAAGAGAAGTACCAAAATGTCTTTTAACGGGTACGTATCATAATATATAAAGTTTAATAATAATGGGATACATAATGGTTCATAATATAAAATGGTGTTTTATCTGAAATCGTAAACTTTTCGGGATTGTTATAACATAAACCTAACCTAACATAATGGGTTCTATACAATGACATTTTAAAGAATCCTGAAAAGTTTATAGCTGCATAAATAAAACCATTATTATTGGTAGAAGTTTTAGATACTTGCAAAATTTTAGTGAGAAAGAATAGTTGATTGACCCAGATACGTGTCGAATTTTTGGAGTCGGTTGAAAAATAACCTTTTCATTTTTTTTTTGCAGATTGCAATTAAAACGTCATCAAAAATCTATTGAATCGATAGAATTCCTTCTGCTAACTATAAGAATAATTATTAACAGTTCACTAGGTATCTAAGTTATACCAGCCTGAATTACCAGTCTACCTGGAACCATTCATAATAGGATCTAACATATATGCTATAAATTCAAATGACATAGAATTATATTCTAAATAGTCATGTGTTTTTAAATCACTTGCTATAATTTTGGTTACAAAAGCCATGTTCTAAAACTTTTAGAAATTATAATTTTAATATGTCTAATATTCATAATATAATACAATTACAACTTTTATCATTATTTTTTATAATATTCACAATGTTTAATCGTTTAAACCAAAAACTCAAACAAATGCTAATTTTCACACTATAATGAATACGGTTAAAGTGATAATATGAAACCTCACTCATATATTTATTATTTTCTTTATATATTTGTGTTTGACCCTTTTGGCTTTCGGCTCCTATTTCGTGCTCTGAAGAACAAAATAATATTATAAAACCTACCTACCTCACAAACAAATTTGGTAAGGTTCATTTTTCATGGCGAGCCTTGCCCTCCTATCTCCGTTTCAATGCGGGGATTGCCCTCCGCCTTCCACAACCACTCGCTATGTTGGTTCCATTATAGCAAGTAAAAATTCCAGATTTGAATGTAATAAAGGTACTAAATAAATCTTATGGCTGATGATTAGTAGACGAAATGACTTTGATATAAAATTTATGCTAAGCGAAGATTTTAGAAATTAACTTTTATAACATTTGAATTTACAGCAAATTAATTAAGAGGAAATGTAATTGTGGTGTTTGATTTTATAGCAAATAAGGGAATACGTTCACAAAAAAGTTGATTTTATACCCACTAGCCAATATTCTACTTGTATTTACTTCGAAAGATAGGAACTGAATTCCGTTTTTTTAATTCAACATAATAAAATTTAAAAATTACATACGTGGGTATGTACTGGATGGAAAACTTTGCAAGGCGTACATGGAGCGGAAGCCAAGATGCAGAGGCCCTTTAGTCAACATTAATTTAGTAAAGTGATGGGACAGTAACTGGCATTTGTCCCTGAGTTCACACTATAGATGTATGCTCCCACGGGCAGACACCGGTTAGTGTAAGACTAAATGAGATGGACCGGTGAACTAGGCTATTGATAAACCTATGACGCCAATGCTAATTACTTTGGTTGAAATGACAGACAGTGACTCGCCAAGTCAATGGAATGGGTCTCCTAAAATAGCCTTAATACGTAGTACCAGACAGGCAATAGTTCCAGAGGGGTTGATAAGGTCGAAAAGGTGCATCTGGACTTTAAACGACGATAAGTTACCCACTCACCACTTATGCAACATCCGCCCTTCGAGCATATATAGCTCTTGCGACTCCAATCTGACCGGCTAATAAAAGATAGCCAGAGGTGAGAGTCTATTCTTCGTCATCGTACACTCCAGCGGGCCGGTGAAGGCAAGCGTGAGGTGAGGAACAGGACCTTCCCTCGGAACCAAAAGCTCGCTACTAGCTGCTGCTGTAGCGTGACCTATTATTATTATCACACATGATGCTTGACATCGCAAAGTTCACAAGATATGCACTTACTTATTATATACATCATCACTGTCGGGCTCTTCGTCACCATGAGTGTCCCGATTCAACAGGTTTTATGCGATAAACGGGAGCTTACACTCGAGCGAAGTTTGTATTCTCTTAAATGTTTTTCGAGTTTTTTCTTACTAGTAATGAACACCCATATTTTTATAAGAAACTGAATCCGAAATAAGACTTAAGCAGTGTAAAAGTCTAAAATGAAATATGTCTACTTTCACTAAATCAAAGTAAATAGTATTTTTTTTTATTTTATATTCTACTAACATCCTAATTCTACAGATTGAGATGACCTAGATTGTGCTTAAACACATTTTTCTTTAAAAACGTGGAATAGCATTTTTGCTTAAGCGCCAAATAGTAAATTATTGCATGAAGATAAAAATTCTAATACGAAAAAAAAAAATGTATCACAATAATTTGAAATTGCTAACAGTAATAACTCGACTAAAGATAAGAATAAAAAAAATCTAATACGTTTGAATCCCAAAATTTTCCCTAAGGTTAAATGACTAACATGCTTCAACACGAAAAACATCAAAATAAACGTCGCTTTAGCTGTCACGTTCTCGAAAAAACGTGAAAAATTAGCCTGTTTAAGCGCCAAAAAAGTGCTCCGATCGACGTGGGTCCTAGACAGATCGACGCAGAAAAAAAAAAGAAATTAAACTGTATATATAACTCATTTTCGGCAAAAGTGGCGCTTAAGCATTTTTACCTTTCCACTGTCGATATATATATATATATATATATATACATACACATATGTAAAGCTAAAGCAGTAAAGAAGCTAGGCCTACTTTTCGAGATAAATACATACTCTCCAAATGAGCGTAAGGAATGTTCTTTAATTTTTTGTAAAATTGAAAAATGTTGTTTTTTGTTGTATCTCAGCTAGTTAGAGCAAAATCGATAACTGAGGCTCGTTTCATGAAGCTACAAGTCACAAATTACAAGCGGAAGTCTCTTTCTAACTCCTTTAGCTAGAAAGAGACTTCCGCTTGTAATTTGTCACTTGTAGCTTCGTAAAACGGGCCACTGGTGTGGTCTGCGACAACGAATCCGTTAACAGATTGAGAAAAAGAAGCCGCCATCTTGAATTTTTAGTTTTTCCTCGAATTATTTCCTAAATTGATATCTGAGGATCTGTGTGACATCCGACCACGAATCTGCTGACAGAATAAAAAAAAGTAGCCGCCATCCTGAACTTTTTAGTTATTCGTCTGATCGCTTCCAAAATTGATATCTAAGGATCTGCGTGGTCTCCGACAACGGATCCGTTGACAGAATCAGAAAAAGTAGCCGCCATCTTGAACTTTTAGGTTATTCGACTGATTGCTTCCAAAATCGATATCTGGGGAACTTTGTGGTCTCCGACAACAAATCCGTGGACAAAATGAGAAAAAGTATCCGCTATCTAGCATTTTTCACGTATTCGACTGATTGCGTTCAAATTCGTACCACGTAAATGTGGTTAAAATATTACTCCACCTTAAGGGCTCGCGCTATGGGTGTTTCGGTTTCGCGCCTAAATAGATAACTACTATGATTTTACTAGCCCGTTCCTTCCATTTGCAAATTTTGCCTGGAAGAAATCAGATTTGGCAAGCGATGTGAATGACTGATACCTTAAAAGAAAGAACAAAAGATTTTCTTTTAATTTTTTTAGGCACAAAAATGACTGATCCAAAATTTAAAACATTTTTAATAATTTCGAATGCCTCCATTTTGTTTTCAATACAATAAAGACGCTTAAAACTTGTTTAATTTGCTCCAATAGACATTAAACTATCCAAAATAAATTAGGTATTTTGTTTACAAGGCAACGCTTATTCTTAACACGTAACTATCAAATCCTGGATATTTTCTGTAAAATCCTTATATTTTCAATTAAAATAAAACTACCAAATTTCGTCTAAGACATATACAGCTAAAAATGTTCTTAAATAACTCGTCTATCACCCCTTAAAGCTATTAAGTTGTCATTCAAGTGTCAATTTCGGGAGTTACAGGAGACGACACAGATCCGAAATATCGACTTTGAAAGAATTCCGCCCAAAAACTGGAAAGTTCAAGATGGCGGCAACGTTTCCCATTTTGTCAACGGATTCCCTGTCGGAGACCACACAGGTCCCTAGATATCGATTTTGGAAACAATCAGTCGAATAACTAAAAAGTTCAAGATAGCGGCTACGTTTTCTCAATCTGTCAACGGATTCGTTGTCGGAGATCACACAGATCCCCAGATATCGATTTTGGAAGCAGTCCGTCGAATAACCTAAAAGTTCAAAATGGCAGCTACTTTTTCTAATTCTGTCAACGGATTCGTTGTCGGAGACCACACAGGTCCCTAGATGTCGATTTTGTAAGCAATCAGTCGAATAACTAATAACTTCAAGATGGCGGCTACTTTTCACAATCTGTCAAAGGATTCGTTGTTGGAGACTACACAGATCCACAAATATCGATTTTGGAAGCAATCAGTCGAATAACTAAATAGTTCAAAATGGCGGCTACTTTTCCCATTCTGTCAACGGATTCTCTGTCGGAGACCACACAGATCCCCAGAAGCCCGTCTCACGAAGCTACAAGTTACAAATTACAAGCGGAAGTCTCTTTCTAACTCCTTTTGCTAGAAAGAGAGTTCGGCTTGTAATTTGTCTTGTAAATCTTGTAAATCAGTCAATTAACTAAAGAAAGAAGAAAAAAATATAAAATGCAAAGGAAACCATTTGCAAACCAAGGATCGTACCCGGGACCGCTAGCTTCGTAGGCAGGGTCACTACCGATAGGCTACGACGTCGTCAAATAAAATAATTGTAAATTTATTACTACCATTCTTGTAAGCCAGAAATGAAACAAAATGAAATATTAAAACAATATATTAATTGTAACGATTCATATTATCAAAGAATTTACTCGTTTTTTTGGGGGAAAATTTCATGTTCTAGGCAACACTGAACTTTTCATATCAGGTGAGCTCGCCATCTTTGTCTATTCCATATGACTGCTTTCTACTAGTGTATTATTGTAAAAGAGATAGATATAGTTTTTTTGTTCAAATATTATTGGTTTCAAAGCTACGTCGCGATTATTAGTAGTTGGCACGTTTTATGCGTCGCTTTTGATTGACATTTGCTTGTCTAGTTAATATACCTCAATGAGTAAATGCTAACAAATTTCATGTAAATTTTAATAATGACTAAAAACAGTTCCGACAATTTATCACAAAAGTTGGAATGCCAAACGAAACGCAATTTTGTTGATATCTATATTGAACGTAACCATGGTAACCAACTAACAAATCGATGGATATTAACCATCTATTTCTAGTAATTTAATAAAAATGTAATTTTAAACATTATAATTAGTCTCAAAATTAATTTTGGTTTTAATATACGTACTTGTAATTGGTATTACAATATTTTTAACGGTTTATTATACAAATTAGGATCTCAAGTGTTCACTAAACGCCAAGACTGATATCCGGAATGACAGTAACCACGGTAATAACAATGCTATAATAATTATTATAGAACTGTAACAGTTATTACCATCACAACGCTCATTATAGAATTGTTTTCCCGCTTCGGTTACGCTATAGGTGGTATTCTGATACTGTTAACGATATAAATATTAGCGGTTTACAGTACGCAGTAGAAAAACATGTTTATTTTCATTTTAAAAGGCCAATTTTGATTCATTTATTCTTGATAATTAATATTAATTCATTTTTTGGGTAATTTTTTTGACGGTGTGTATTTCTATGCATATTTGTGACGTCATGGCAGTGTGCATTAAAAGATACATTCAATAAAAAAATACGAATTAAAAACGATGGATAGTTTTGTAATATTTTTAGCCCTCATCAGACCAACATTGTAGAAAGAAATTGTGTTGGGTTAATTGTATATCTGCTACATATTGTCGGTGAAAATGTTATACCGATTAACTAACAATTTCAATAAGGTGCAAAAAACAAGATTTTTTTCTTCTTTGCTTCCTCACCTTATTTACTTTAGTTGCAACGCGGTATTGAAATATTATCGACACTATGTCATTACAACGACAAGCGTAAGCATAAATATATAAATCAATTTAATACCATAACTCGATTAATGTCTGCGTTCGCAAAGCACGTATTAGGTATATATTATATTATAAATATAACTCTTCTCAAACTCACAAAAATCTAGGGCGGAAGTCAGCGTCCGCGTACTGAGAATTACCTCTTAATATTTAAGAACTCGCAAATCGGAAATACTCTGAATCGAATATTTTACTCTTTTTACTCCTGAAACTAATCTTTGGATTTTGTCTTTTTGTAAACGCGTACTCAAAACAGAAGACTCATTCCGCGATTTACCGAGTACGTGTCACCGCTATGTCGCGTGTACATTAAAGGTCCGAAACTCAACCCGTCCAATAACGGGAAATAAAAAAATACTAGCAGGATTTGACCTAAATAAACAAAGTAACACAAAAAATTGCAAGTTAATAAAAACCGGGTAAGAGCATGTTGGACCAGGCTCAGTGTAGTTTCGACACCGTTACAACAAACACAAAAAACTAGCTCTATTTAAAGTGTTTTTAGGGTTCCTTAGTAAACAAGGAACCCTCTGTCTGTGTGTCCGTCTGTCCGCTGTTTAACTTAGAGACTATCCTGCATATAGACAAAACCAAACGATTTATTTTTCCAACTTACAGCAAAGAATCGACAACCGGTGTTACAGACCGCCTAAATTTTTTGGTAAATTTATAAAAATATAGGAGACTTACCTGGTGGCATGAAACGAAAATTTCCAACTGGTGGTGCAGCGTAGGGTATACCCAGAAACATTTCAATACTTTGTAAGTCATAATGACGATTGGGTTTCACGATCAACCCTCTGAGTGCGCCTTGTCTGAGATAATATTCTCTTGTTAATCGGCGTCCGCCATCGTCATTCGAGATATTCCGACGGTCAGCAAACACCCTCGTCACACTTTTGGGCGTAGTCGGTAGCAAGAGCGAGATAAGAACACAAATAAACATGTTGTTATTTCTATAAATGAGACGGTTAGAAGCCATTTTGCTTTTGTGTATCGGCTTGCTCATTTAATGATTTCCGTTCTATAAATTATCGGTTATTTATTATTTGTGTGCTCCCAGACTTAGGAATCATAGTTAGTTAAAACGACACTCAGAAAAGTCGAATTAAATGTTGTTTAACCAGATTTGTTCCAAATTTATTTGATTAATTATCACAGATATTATATTTTACTATAAGTGAAACTTCTTCATTAAAACACAATTTTATTGAAGTATACATATTTGATGAAAATAAATATATTTTAATCACTTTGTAAGTTTGAAAGTTTAGTAGTTTATTGTGTCGTGTGCGCTCGTGGCCTGAGTAAGGCGCGCTACTGGATCACATCCAAACTGTCCCCGCGCGACTCTGGTACCAAAATACTACAGAATGCGGTGCAGAGGGGATAACATTTCTGGGATATTTTTATCGTGAAAGAACCGTTTCTTCTTGATGTCGTGAAATAAAAAAAGTGTTTTTACTGGGTGTTGGTAACTAATATATAATCCGTGGCCTGCTTATAGGAAGCAAAAAGGATATTCTGAAAAAGTATAGTTAGGTTAGAAAGAAACTCCTTAATTCGTAACTTTTTCATTAATTGTAAATAAATTTACTTACTTAGAATTAGTTCATGACAAAGATACAACAAATTTTTAAACCTATCTTTGTAGTTTATTGGTAACACAGCTTGATAATGTTTTTTAGTGTTCCGTACCAAAACGGAAAAAAAGAGCCCTTGTAGTGAGACTTAGGTGTCTCCCTGTCTGTATGCCACAGCAGTTTTTTTCTGAAACTATACCGGCTATCAACTTGAACTTTGGTATAGTTGTATACTGGCTTGCCGGCATTACTTTTTAATAAAAACATTATTAAGTATTCTTTCGTAATTTTTGAAAAAGGGTCTAGAATGTAAGTCATCAGTCACGGGGGGTCATTAGCTTAATCTGCAAATTTGAAAAACGATTTCCGTGACGATAAGCTCTGTCACTTCTAGCTTTTTATTTTTATTTAATTACATCAATTTCAGCTTTATCATTGTTAATATGGTCGACATCATCTTATGCTTATTTTCAGCATTTAAGAAAATTAGTTTTCTGATTGTGAAATAACAGATGAATCCCCAAAATTGACAACAGCATTTTTTGAGGTGTTCTGATAAAAAACATGCTTATAGAGGTTTTTCTCAAAAGCACCTATTATGTTTTTTATTATTATTTACTAAGAAAAAAAATTATTATCACTGTTTGCTATGCCCGCTTTGGACTATTGGTTGGAATGACATCATTTTGTTTGGTACTGCGTTTAAGTCTAGCGCTAGCTGTGACGTAGAAACGACCATGTGGCGTTTAAGCTCTTTAGCCACTAGCAGAAACTTGTTTATTTTCTCAGTAAATAAGGAACACAATAAAAAATGTTTGCTTTTTAGACAAACATCTATAAGCATGTTTTTATTTCAGAACACCTTTTAAAAAAGTTTTTACTATCAAATAGTGGGAGCCTAAGATAGGTGTCAGTTAAATATTAGAAATTCTGTGTATATTATTGAAGCAACTACTTATTGAGGCACTTGGACATTTATCACTAACGAATTTCCCATTTAGCAAGTCCACCATTTATTTAAGAGAATATTATTTATCTTTCTAGCAGTGGTCTGTTGCGAAACGCTCGTCGGTTTTTGACGTGTTAAAGTCTTCTTTCTCACGTCTTTTATCTTGTTTTATCTTTATCACCATTTAAAGAGTTCATACGGAAACCCAAAAAGAGCGCGCAGAAGCTATAAAAGTCGATTTCCAAAACTGAGTACTGTTTGGGATGGCTAACTATACCTGGTCTAAGATCCGAACAGGAGACGACCTTCACCGGGCCGTTTATTCGATAAAAAGTATTTTATATCAAATCTAATATGCTAAGTAATATATGGCGAGTAGGTTGACTGAACAATTTTAGTCCAGTCCTTATACGATTAAAAAAAACTGAAAATGAACTTCTTTTTAACCGACTTCAAAAAAAGGAGGAGGTTCTCAATTCGTCGGGATATTTTTTTTTTTTTTTTTTTTTTTTATGTATGTTCCCCGATTACTCGAAGACCACTGGACCGATTTGAAAAATTTTTTCGTTGTTCGACTGGGTATATTTTCTAGTTGGTCCCATTGTCACCACGTCAGGATCTGATGATGGGATCATGGAGAAATCAAGAGAACTCCTCAAATATTATAGGCACACCTATAGCGATTTTGGTATTTTTCACTGTAACTCATGCATTTGCTTTTGAAAAGTACTATATGGTGAAGTGGAACTGATGATGAAGACCACAGATGGCCACCGGAACTCCTTAACGGTACCTATTTCAAGGGTGGCGATAAGATATTTCGATAAAGGAAGTTGAGCGAGTATGACGAAGCACATTTAGGTTTAAATATGACTATGAAATTCCCGCGGCGTTGTCTGCGGCGAGCTTGAAATGTTCTATAGTTTCTTATTAATATTTAGAAGTGGAGCTACGTGACAGCATAAATAGGATCACTAAAAAGTATAAAATAAAATAAATGTTTAAAAAAACAAAAAACCGCCTTCAAAAAGCAAAAAATAACTTCTTTAAAATGGTAGGTAAATAGGTCAGTCCAACTGAAGTCGGCGTCCAACAATATTTTAACCAAAAGCAGACTTCAGTTGGACTGACCTATTTACCTACCATTTTAAAGAAGTTATTTTTTGCTTTTTGAAGGCGGTTTTTTGTTTTTTTAAACATTTATTTTTTAAATTGCTATTCCTTGTTAAATAGACCAATTACATACTAATCGAAAGCATGAAGCCTATAGAATATGCAAACGTTAGGTTGACTATTTGTTCCCTCATAACTATTTATATGCACGCAAATTTAAAGAAGAACGTCTACCAATTAAATAGTTACTCGTTTTTTTATGATAATAAAGAACTACTTCTATTAAAGAACTACTTTAAATTATAACATTGAAAGTAAATTACCGAAGTGTGTGTTTCTTACGACGTTATAATCCTGCACAAGCTTTATACCGACGCCGTGACCGCTCCTCCTCACCTTGGGTAAAAAGGTCGGGCTCTGATTTTTCGTCTCGCACGCAATACGCTGCATACGAAACCGGACACAGCGTGTAAGCACCTCATAGCTAAACATGAAAACACTGCGCTCGCCGACTGGAAGTGGCTTGGGCGCAACGGAAATGCGTAAACATATAGGAGAAATTATATCCTAAAGCATTACCGATAACTTGATCACGGAAAAAAATAAAATAAAAACTGATATTTCGATCTTTGTATTAATGGACAAAATCGTTGAAAAGAAGATTGAACATCTCGACATAGAGGTCAGCCAGCTAATAAACAATTACCAAGTAGCTTCCGCTTCCACTGAAACTAAAAATGGTGAGTATATGCTTGGCGAATTACATGAACGCAGCATCAGAATTAAAAACGTATTTATATCTGGATAACCTGAACCTAGCTCGACAGACTCAAAGGAAAGATGGGAACAAGATAAAATTGAAGTCATCAAAGTTCTGAAAAGTATATGTAAGGATTGCCCGGAGCATCAGAAAGAATTTCGCTTGGGAATATTTAAGCAGGACACTACCCGTCACATAAAAGTATGTTTCACATCACAGGTAGCAGCAACGACCGTACTACAGAACAAGAAACACCAAAAGCATGATACAGTCAAAATATTTTGCGACGAGATACCTCTACAACAAGCCTATTTTAAGAATATTAAGACAGAACTTGAACGGCGAACTAATAATGGCAAATCCTCGTTATGTATAAAGTACATCAAAGGTGTCCCCAAAATTGAGCAGAACCGGCCAATAGCACCATTCAGCACTAACAGTAATAATAATCTACATAGCTTAACAACGGACGAAACAACATACCAGGTGATTAACAGTTACGCCGACGTAATAACCATTGAAATACTTTGTGAACAATCTGAGGAAATATTTTCTTAACTGCATTTATCATTGCCACTTCAAAATCAGACGAAAATTTGTAACGGTTCGACATAGGCAAGTTGTATGTAAGATGAGGTACTTTTATTCGGCAAAACAGCATAAATCATTGGATACACACGAGTATGACTAGTTAGTAGTACTCCCGTAATCGCCATGGATCGTGTAAAGTTGGTAGAACAGTTTTCGGCACACCTCAAACGTACCATCACCAAAAAATGATTTTATTTTTCCAATATGATGTTTTGCTTCTTGTGTAGCAAATATTAAATAAAATAGGCTCTCCTTCAAAGTTGTAGTAAGCTAATAAAAACTCAAAAAACATTTGTGGTACCTCCACTTGTTGCAAAGTTTTCAATGTCATTTTACTTACTGACAATTGTTTACATTTTTCTCGGTACATTTGGGATTTGATAGAATTATATTTTGGAACAAGTGTAATCGGAGCATTATCAATGACACGTATGCATAATTTTTGAAAAATAGCTGGTACAGTTACTTCCAAGTTTTCAACATCGATCATTTCATTATGTATAATATCATTTACAATATTGTCTAAGTCATGTTCTTTCGGGGTACAATTTTCTCGATGACTCTTCATTTGGCAATTTTTTTCCTTGTACTAGAAAAAGGTACATAATGCACTAGGTATGACAGACATACAGGATCATTTTTGAAGAAGTAGCATGCAACAAATGTTACATGATTTGCCGCTTGCATCGTTTAGAGACGCGTTTTCCAGTTTTGGGCCTAGTCTATCATCTCTATAGAAACGTATACCCTACTTTGATATTGATGTGAAGCTTTTCATCCCGTGTTAGCTTAATGGATTGTTTTAAAATATATTAAATGCTTACCAGAATAACAGTCACGGATCCGCGACATTTGATAGTTTTCAACTGTGTACATCTCCAATGGGTTTTTGTTTTACTAAAATTTGAGTGATAATAATATTCGTGCCCGAGAAGTTGTAACACGCCGTGCTTACCTCGGCCGCGTTTTAGTATTGTAAAACACCTTTTTACCGAGGGACACGATCACGTGTATAAGAAGCAACGTAAAAGGGCGTTTTCAAAAAAAAGTGTACTTGAACTTTTTTTTCCCGAATTTGTTTTTTTTTTGTATTTCTTACTCACTTCTACTACCGATCTATATTAACGATCACGCAACGGATTTTGATACGGTTTTCACAGTCATTCAGAGATTTATTCCGGATGTTTTATATCTAGATTTCATTCTAATTAAGTGTTAATGAAGTTGAGAAAACTCAATGTTTTCTTACCAAGTCGGTCGATTTTCGGTCGCTTATATAGCTTACGATGGCTAAACCTTAATAGATATATTAAAATAATATATGGAAGAATTAACTTAATTTAATTTCCTAGTCCCCCCTTTTATTCTACTGGAATCGACTTCGCTGGTCCTTTTATGATAGCTAGTAAGAAAAGACGCGGTAGTCGTAACACAAAGGCCTACCTATGTGTATTTGTATGCTTGGTCACCAAAGCCATTCACCTCGAACTTGTTAGTGACCTGACGACCGAAGCTTTCATACTTTGTCTACGCAGGTTCGTGTCGCGCCGGGGTAACCCAGATGTATTGTATTGCAACTATGGAAAAAACTTTGTAGGGGCCCACAATGAGCTAGGTAGGATCTTACGGTCCAGCCGTCTTAAGTAACCGATTACGCGACTAATGAAAAAATAAAATTTAAATTCATCCCTGCGTATTCGCCACATTTTGGTGGTACGAGTATATGGGAGGCCGGCGTCCGGGCTGCGAAATATCATTTAAAACGCGTGGCTGGTAACGCGAATCTGACGTTTGAGGAGCTTGCGACGCTTTTCATACAGATAGAAGCCATCCTTAACTCACGTCCTCTTACTCCACTCTCATCAGACCCCACTGATATGAACCCTCTCACGCCCGGGCATTTCTTGATTGGACGTCCACTGAAGTCAGTACCTACAATGCCTGTCGTCGGTAACTCACTCACCCGGTACAAACGCATCGAGCAAATCCAGCAGCAATTCTGGGACAGATGGCGTCGTGAATACATGGCGGAACTGCAACAGCGGGTTAAATGGAAGAAAATCCAAAGAAATCTTCAAGTCGGTGATCTCGTCTTGTTAAAAGAAGACAACCTGATGCCACTACATTGGCGCCGAGTTCGTGTTACTCATCTCTACCCAGGACCAGATGGAGTATGTCGTGTCGCCGAAATCCTGACTGACAAGGGCTCACTAAAAAGAGCTGTAAACAGGATGTGCCTGTTGCCAGTTACGGATCCTTCAACCAAAATCGTAGACAACACTTCTACTTTCAACGGGAACTCGCAGCTGAAGCCTTGAAAGCAGCTGCTTTCAACGTCGCGGAGGATGTTCGCGCCTTGAATCGGGCGTCATCGGAGATGTTCGGCGTCCGTCGCCTGCGCAGCGGAGCGCGGGGCGCGGGGAGCACCGCTCGGCCCATTCGGCTCATAGCAACTGCAGCGACAACACGTCGTCTACACTATTGTAAAACTTAATAATACCGATTATATGTAGAGGAAGCTGTTGTACCCCGGACAGTTTACATTTCTTTGATTTTTAGAAAAAAAACGAGATGCTTCAGAATTGCCAAATGTGCAAATATGTAAAGTTGTACTATTGTACTACATTCCGGGATATGATATTAAACGATCCTTTAGTTAGTTTAGACGGGACAGGCTGATAGAAAAAAAAGGGAAAAGTGTCCATGGTACAACACCCCTGATTCACCTTGGACACTCGGTGTTGTACCTTGGGCAAATACCATTTTTGCCAAGAAAACAGAAAATAATCATCTAGTATTTAGTTATTAAGGATACAAAAGGCAACTCGGACGAAGACTTTTTATACCTTTTCATAGGTTCCTTAATAAAATTTACAAGAAAAGGCCATATTTTCCCACTCTCCTAAAACAAATGGAAAATCTCCCTGAGAACAATTAAAAACATAAACAAAAATGTAATCAACAATTAAAATAGTAAAAAATATTTAACTTGTCATAAAAAATGCAAAATAATGTAAGAATTAGAACACTTTGGAACTTTTCTACCTTAGTCCGTAGTCCGAGGTACAACGTAAGTTCGGTATCCAAGGTACAACAAAGCAAGTTTTTTTAAAAGTAACCTTTGTAAACGCACTTCGTCTAAAAGTTAGGATGAAACGACTGCACTATCTGATAGCTATTTAATATAGTTTTAGCATGCATTATTCAGTTTTATCATATATATTCGAAACACTAAATAAACGAATTTGTAATAAAGTTCTAAAAACTCATTTTCTGTAACAAATTTTATATTTTTGTAATTTTCTCGACGCACACGCCGCTCTCGAGTTTCGTGCTAACTTTACTTTCATTTTAATAGATAATGGTTCAAATGACATATATATTTCTTTTTGAAGAATGCGGGATACTTTAAATATTGTCAACTGTCCGAGGTAAAACTATGTCCGGGGTACAACAGTTTCCCCTACATGAAATGTACCTACTTGGAGTATAATTTATCTCCCTAAACAACCAAGATCAAGGTGCACGCGTCCAGGCGTGTACAGTAAGTGATCACATTTATTTCCTTTCCTTGAAAACTAAGTAACATGCCATTTAGACAGTTGAAGTCATTGTTGAGTGTTTCAAATTAAAATGATTATCTATCTGTATAAATAAAAAACGGGTATATGAGACACCTCGGGGTACAAGTCAGATGTTCGGTTTCATGGAATTAGTAAGTACTTACGTACATCTGGAAGGTGCACTACACCGATAACGCGAGCCGAAAGAAACGTACTAAAACTTAGTGCGTCCCTTTCTAGTAAAGGTGACCATATTTTATTTTAATTGGTTCCCCTTGTTTACGCATAATCATAAACTGTCCGAATGTATGATTTAGTAGTTCCCAACTTGATAACGAGGTACAAAATTACAATCTGTTATGTCTTGAAGTAACATGCAAGATATGAATGATTAATTGAACAAAAAATATTACAATATTCTGTCTATTTCATAATTTTCATCTTTACCTACACTGAGAAAAACTCGATCAAGTAACCTCAACGTCATCAGCAAAACACGTAAATTTGTAAAAAATATTTGGACAACTTAAATATTTATTTAGATAACCAAAAATTAATTTCTCATGAGCCTTTGAAGATGTCTTAAGATACTTCACGACTTTTAATTTTAGTCATTAATATCCAATATAAAAAAGTATTACAAAGTTCGCGTACACAGCTGTCAATTACGCTTTCATAGTTTCATACAGCATAAATAATGTACCTAAGAAAAAGTAACGTTTCTCCCTCTTCTATATATTTTTTATATGTAATAATTTGGCATTGTCCGGCGGACATGTAATAATATCCCGCATCTGGCTATGTCCGGTGTGACGGACATAGTTCTTCTCAAAATCTAAAAAAACTAGATTTTTTAAATATTTTTTCTGTCCTCCTGAAGCTTCTATTAATCAACATATTTAATGAGTAATTTTACGGTATTACCTTAAATTACCTTAAGAAAAACAGATGGAACTACTCCAGTGGTCCGTTTCACGAAGCTACAAGTTACAAATTACAAGCGGAACTCTCTTTCTAGCAAAAAGAGTTAGAAAGAGACTTCCACTTCGTGAAACGGGCCTATGATATCATTTTTTTTTTAGCTTCCGTCAGATAATCTTCAAGTTTGAAATGTAAACTACTTACAAAAGAGTTGTTAGTTACTTTCCCAGGAATCGCCTCAATCCATTTCTTTTTTACTTTAATATTCGCAGGCCGTCTGAAATCAAATCGATTTTGTTTGGTAATTTCGCTAGCAATAATGATATTAATGATTGCTCGTGGTCACCCTACTAACAGAAATCTCACAAACTTGCCTGTGAAAGGATAGCCCACAACCTGGATATGATTCTTTATTGCAGCCACTCACAGCACAACCAGTATTTACCATTGTTTTTAAGAAAATCACTTATTAACACATAAAAGCCGAAATAGGTCTCATTGCAACAGTGAGAGATTATTAAAGTGACCGCCAATCGCCATTTTGTTTTATTAGTGTTGCTAGTTTTATTTTCAAAACTCCTACCATTACCATGATGAGCAATGATTGAAGCGGGTTAATTTTAATATTAATTGAAAATGTAATACTTTAATGCATTCCTAGTGCCTAATTTAAATATATATACTGTGATAATTATCACAATTTTAAAAATTAACATTTGCTACCTACTTAACATTTTGTACTAAGAAAAAGTTCTGCTTTTGGTTAAAATATTGTTGGACGCCGACTTCAGTTGGACTGACCTATTTACCTACCATTTTAAAGAAGTTATTTTTTGCTTTTTGAAGGCGGGTTTTTGTTTTATTAAACTTTTTTTTATTTTATACTTTTTAGTGATCATAATTATGCTGTTATTCTCCCACTTCTCAATTAATAAGAAACAATAGAACATTTCAATCTCGCCGCAAGCAACGCCGTGGGAAAGTCATAGTCATATATTTAAACCTAAATATGCTTCGTCATAGTCGCTCAACTATCTTAATCGAAATATCTTGTCGCCACCCTGGAAATATATACCGTTTAAGAGTTCCGTTGGCCATCTGTGGTCTTCATCATCAGTTCCACTTCACCAAATAGTGCTTTCCAAGACCAAATACACGAGTTACAATGAAAAATACCAAAATCGCTATAGGTGTGCCTATAAATTTTGAAGAGTTCCGTCGATTCCTCATGGATTCCACCATCAGATCTTCATTTTGATAAGAATGGGACCAATCGGGAACCACCAACTTTCAAATAAAAAAAGAATCATCAAAATCGGTTCACCCAGTCGAAAGTTCTGAGGTAACAAACATTAAAAAAAATAAAATAAAAAATACAGACGAATTGAGAACCTCCTCCTTTTTTTGAAGTCGATTAAAAATCGTAACTTTTTAACATGGCAATTGTGTAAGAGGGACAAACAAAGACAAAGTACTTAAGTCTCTTTAGGTTCGCACTCTTGATTACTACAAAATCAGCCTTCTGTCTTCACATATTGAGTTCAATTTTACTTGTCGCGATTTCGGAAGTAAGCATTCCAATGTTTATATCCGTTATATTCGTGAGACAAACATGCGAAGCGACTATAACACCTCTCGTGTCCGCCAAGGTTTGAAACAAGGTCTTATTACATAAGCTTGATTTTTGGTTATATTTAAAATAAATCCTTTTTTTTATCGAACTTTCATCCAGTCATTTCTGACAATTCGAAAATTTGATTTGTTTTTGTTAATAACTTGACACATTCATTCGTGATCCGTTTTGTATTCGTTGAATCTGAAGTGAATATAATTTCGAGCAAATTTCGAGTGCGTAATAACATTATCAAGATAATAATAAAGAAAATCTAAACACTTAAGTATGCAGCATAATGGACTACAGCCATCATATCACTAATCACGAAAGACATCGCATTGTCTCCCGGTTACCGGTTGCTGAGATCATAACGTCGTACAGGTGTTACCCGAAATACGGTACACTTATGGATAACGCGATGGGAAACGGATGGTAACGTGAGTGTCGCTCGGAAAACCGGCCGCCCTCGGTGCACTACAGATGTACAAAATCAAAGAATAGTGCGTCAATTTGAATCCAATGGATTCACGCGTGTTAGAAATGTTGCAAGTGAGGTAAACGTGTCATCGTCTACGATTCGTCGGCGGTTGGAAGATGCAGGATTGCATTATCGTCATCCAGCACGAAAACTGAAACTTACACAGCGTCACAAAGATGAACGATTGGAGTTTGCAAGACGATACCTGGACTTCGATTTTCATAATGTGGTGTTTTCTGATGAGAAAACCTTTTCATCGAGTGAATGTGGTCGTTTGACTCTATATAGGATGAACAACACTCGATATGTGCAGAGAAACGTTGTTGAGGACAGATCTAGCGGGCGGATAAATGTTGGCTTTTGGGGTTGGATGTCCGCTGCAGGACCAGGGGAACTTGTAGAAATCGGTGGGCGTCTAAACAGTCAAAAGTATGTGGATATACTGAACGACACTCTAGTTCCGACGGTGAAGATACTTTATCCAGATCAGTCTTTTCCGTTCGTGCAGGATAACAGTTCTGTGCACATGGCTCGCTACACGAAGGCTTGGTTCCAAGAAAATCGGCATAACGTCACATTGTTACCGTTTCCCCCAAAAAGTCCGGACATAAACCCCATATAAAAGAGAAGAGAGAAGGGGTTTGATGGTTCAAGCTTGGGACGAGACAACACATCGCTCAGCTCGAAATATTAGGCAGCATGTTTATGACTCGTGGGAGTCCTTTAGAGGAAGCAACCATTGCAAAAATATGGTGCGATCAATGAGAAGCCGGCTCCATTGATGAAAAAAGTGAATGCGTTTTGTTAAATTATTAAGTGCAAGGTACCTATGTTATTCAGTGAAATAGAAGTAATATTATTTTTATTTTTAGCTAGTATTATTAAGTAATAAATGGAGTCTTGATTAACAGAATTTTTATTGACGTCTGATTAAAAGAAGCGAAATGGGTCAATTCACGTAAATGTAATGCGAGTCACAATGTCATTGCGTACTTTTTGTTACTGATGCAAGTTTATTATTAATGTAGGTATTAACTACTAATTAAAAGGTTGACACGTAAATTCGCATCACGACATCAAAATGAACAGGCAATAAGATCGTGATTCTTGTTACTCAAAACAGCTGGCGAATCGTGAAAAAAAGAATCGAAAAAAACCGCTGATAACTGCTAAAAGTACAGTCAAGTGTAAAATATAAGTGCGTTAAATTAAAATACTCAAAAAGATGTCCCAGTGTTTTTTAAGCAATTGTAATAAAAACTTCGTCACATTTATAAAACGATTTATTCGATACTGATTAGGTTGTTGTAAGATAAGATAGTATTCCGAGTAAATAGTTTCATTATTCTTTATTGAAATTTCCAGTACATACATAATTATGAAGTCGTGTACTTATTATTATTCTAGTTTGAAACATTGATTCGTCACTTCGCCTTCGTTCTGTGTCTCGATGTTGTTATGATCATTTTCTTATGACTAATTAAAACACGAGTTAAAACTGACACTTTGGTATAACTGTTATATCTGGGGCGTCATGCTAGAGGATGTTTT
This sequence comes from Acleris literana, assembly GCA_946894065.1. Classification (NCBI taxonomy): domain Eukaryota; kingdom Metazoa; phylum Arthropoda; class Insecta; order Lepidoptera; family Tortricidae; genus Acleris; species Acleris literana. Next base: position 49,543,889 of record OX335668.1, read on the forward strand.
GAAATCTTGATTATCAAACTTACTTTTGACGTTGACTGTACATAAGTGATATACATTTCAGTACAACTAATGTCGTAACTTATTTCAGAAATAAAAGTTTGTTCCGCACGCAACGTTTTATACCATAGTTCATCTCATCATAGTTTTACGGGTATCAAAACATAATTGGCAAAATCAGTATGTGAAAGAAAGAGACAGACCAGTGTTGAAAGACATCATATCGTCGCCATCTTTTTAATAAATGTTTCACTTATTTATTAAATTATTATTGTTTTGAGTAATAAAAGCTTGCCTGTGAAATGTAATTCCATCCTTTTGGAAGCTAGATGTCTTGCTACACTTTTCGCACAACTTAACCATACAATACGGCATATTTTTGACACTTTATTCCCAAAGTAAATAGCCGAATATTGCATGTTGCTATGTCAACAGGCGGCCGCGTACTAAAAGACTGTTTGTGGGCATGACAACCGGTTAGTGCTCGTTGATCTTAATCTTGGCTTACGGGGGCGCCTTTGTATGCGGGCGGGTCTATAGGGTAAATGGTCTGTGGTCAGAGTACTCAGCTGTCGCATCATTTGATTAATCTCTTTTCGATCTGTGTTTTTGGTAGCGTCAACCTCGTGTGTTTTATTTTTTGTTGATGCCTGCGTGCGTCTTGGTATGTATGTTTATGTACGTTTTTGGGTTCCTTATCTGAGTGAAAAGTTACTGGCGATAGTGATGGAAGGATCCACCGGGGTCCATCAGTTCTTCTTGCCTACTGTATTTTTTGGAAATTTAAGATTTTGAAGTTTTTTGTAGATTTTACAGCCTCTGTAGTTAAGTGTAAGCACATTTAGCGTCGTTGATTTTCTTACACATTCCATGGAAATATATTATGTTTTCCGGCGCATTTAATAGTCGTAGGGCTTCGGCGACAGTACGCCTAAGGGCCTGTTGTTTGATCAGTAGTTAAACTAACTAATAGTCAAAAATTGTTACTAAAGGTTAAAATCTCAAGGAAATGTGCCAGATGTTCGATTCCTTTTTCGAATTTTAACAATTAGTTAGTTTAACTACTGATCGAACAACAGGCCCTTAGTGTGTCCATACTGTTGGCATTTGGCACATTGGGGTAACTCAAGTACCTATTGGGCGTGGGGGCTCAAACTATACAGGGTGTCTGGAAAACCTTTGGAGAAATTTTAACAGTAGATAGGGTGGATGATTTCTATCATCCCTATATTGGTAACTTTTAAGTTAATATTTGACTGAGTTACAGGCTAATTTATCATCGCCTTTCCTGACGATGCTCTCAGTGTGCCCCATCTTAAATACTTCATTCATAACATGTGTCACAACGTAATGTAAATAAACAAGTTGTTCCTTATCAACAATGTTTCTAATCATGGTCAAAAGCTCCATGGTGTTTAGAAAACTGACACATTATTCTGTAACGTGAATCATAAGACGGTCTCTGATAAGGGCTATTATGTTAAATTATTTAAAAATAAAACTTACGATTACAATTTTTACCCGCACTCTTCTAACTTCTCTCACAGCTAAAATAGCACTTTTACACGTACTTACATCAAACTTCTTTAACGATCATGAATTATGAATTTATTTTATTGATTTGTAACACTATCCAGGGATTAATACAAATAAAAAACACAATAATAAAACGAACATTAATCTGTGATTGTGCTTTGACAGTTTGACATAGTATTCTTTTAAATCTTGTACCATTGAAAACTCTTTGAGAAAAGAGGTTGAGGTTTCTGTTGCAAGAATAAAATCGTTCCTAGGTACACGTTACGATTTATCAGAATTGCATTTAAAGCTGGCATCATACGCGTTGTTGAACTTGTTGAAAGATATTCGTATTCTAAAGAAGAAAGAAAAACATAAAGGGGTGAAGACGGGCGAGTACGTACGCCGTACTTGGGCATTTACAAAAAAAAGTGTACCGAATTAAGGACTGAAATTAAGGAAGTTTAACTTTGTCAGTTTTGGCGGCCCTCAATGTGTAGCTAATTTTCGTCACAAAGCTGACAAAGTTAAAGTTCCTTAATTTCAGTCCTTAACTGGGTACACTTTTTCGTGAAAATGCCCAAATGTCGTGAAAGTACGGTGTACTTACTCGCCCGTCTATCAGCCCTTTTAAGATAGCTTCGTAAGAAGAGATCAACGTGGTGACACTACAAGTAGCAACCATCATTTACTCAGAGATGTCATTTTGTTTGCTATAGCAATAGAATAAGACAACACCTTACTAAACAAGCATTAAACTTAATTGACGTCTCTGAGTGCGGCAGTAAGACAACACATCACTAAACAAGCATTAAATTTAATTGACGTCTCTGAGTGCGGCAGTAAGACAACACATCACTAAACAAGCATTAAATTTAATTAACGTTTCTGAGTGCGGCAGTTAATGGTGGTTATTTAGTTGGAAGTAGTAGCTTATTAATCAGAAGGTTTCGGGAAAAAATTGAATCATGTAACCAAAGAACAATGCCAGACCCTGGCTAAAAACACTTAAAAAAAACGCCGCGGATACTAAGGATGTTGATATAACCTGTTTTGTGTGAGCACTTATAAGGTGCTTCGTGTTTGAACTTGTCTCTCGCTCCCATACCTACGCTCTTATTAAGAGCGAGTGAGAGAGAAGTACAAACCCGAAGCACCTTCTAAGAGCTATCGTGCTGTACTACGTAAGTTTATCGATTCCATGACCTGCGAGAGGTTGGTAAATATGTTTCTCTATGGTAAGTGTGACATCATCATAAATTGTAATGAATTATGCGACAACCTTTTTATCCATCGTCTATCCGAACTTTTAGAAGTCTATGAATTTATGGCTGTCATTAGATGTCATTGTTAAATTATGTTATTTTCAAATATTCAAGTTGTAATTATTTTTGCTGTAAACCAGTTATATGGGCCAGTTTAGAGCAGAAAACATTGGTAAATGGTTAGATCTCGACAAGACGGAAGATATGATCACTCTTGGCAAGCATGAACAAGAGATCTAGTGAATTTACATTTTAAACCAGCTAGTGTTCCAATTGCAAAAATGAAAATACAGTAAATTTCACTAAAATTTATCATTATTTTTAAAATGTTAAATTGATCTTTGTTTACATGGGGCGCACTGTTTGTTTACATACCATGTAAATAACGTAGGTATGGTCTCAGGTCATTGACCTTTGACTTGGAGTTTTGACGTTAGTTACTACGAACGTAGTATCAACATCAAAATGTCAAGGTCAAGATATCGGCTGCGATACATCAAGTAACAAAAGAATAAAATTAAATCTTCTTTTTTTTGTTTTACTTTAACAGAAACAAAAATGAACCATACCCCCGTGATCAGAATCGTGCGAACTATTACCGCGCCAAATATCTCCAAAGGTTTTCCAGACACCCTGTATAAGGCAATTAAATAGGCTTTTTACTTCATATACGTTCTTGATATTATTATTTAGATTTAGTTCAATTGTGAACATTGGTAATGGCTTATTAGTAGTTCTTTGTTAAATATATCAGACATTCGTGCATACATGTCCTAATTCATTTAATGACACTTTTATATATTTTGGAGTATTTTACGTTAATGATGTCGTTTTAATGACAAACACTCAAATTACTTAATAAATGTAAGATACAGATAAAACAGTGTTTTGTTTACAGAACATTCTAAATAAGGTTAAATTCCCTTTATTGCTTCCATACTAACTCTCATGTTAAACGTTTGACATCGAGTCGGTACGGTTGTTTACTATCCGATCACAATAATATTGATTATTTCAGTTATAAGGGTCAAATGGAAAAATATAGAAGGTAAGCGTATCTTAATTCAAAAAAAGAATTCACTCTTATAGACTGGGACACCCTAATGAACATACTAATATAATAAACTAACTTAACAGACTGATAAAATCATAACCTTCATTTTTGCTTCGCCGTAGCCGAAAAATAACCATGCATTTAGCTTATACATATTTCGATGAAAACCCGTTTAAAACCGACCAGACCTACTTTCGAACTCGCAAACGCGTCTTAATCAAAATTATAATTTCTGTTTTTGTATTTATTTAGCTACGAAATCACAAATTAATTATAAAAGTACATCTTTGATTTTTTACGTTTTAATTTTGTTACCGGCATGCCTCAATGCATTTCTATAATTATAATAATTTAGATATATTTTGAGTCCCTATCACAATTTAATTATTCGAATCAGCTGGCTTCGACTCATCTACAAATAATTATAGAGCGAATATTTTCTAACACAGTGTATCTAATCTTCTGCGCTAGACTCGCTCAGAGAGAGGGCAGTGATAAATCCAGAGAAGACATTTTCACCATAAATCAAGTTTACCGGCATCGCTCCACAAAGAACTGAGCACTTTATTTCTTTGAATAACTCTAAGAGCTTCCTCTCCCGACACTTGTATGTTGAACGGAATCTTTTGTGTCCTCTTAATGTTGATAAGGACGTTTAGCAAATACGAATATTTATAATGATATCGGCCATGGTTGTACATTTCAAGCATTCTTATAATAATTATTTTACTTTACAGGCTAAAGCTACGATTTTTTTCAACTTTTCGCGGACTTTCTCTTAACCACAGTTCTTACTGGTCACTGACCTTTTGCTATTATATTCATAATTTACAATTTGGGAGATAATTCTAAAAATGTTGAAGATTATTACCTTATTAATCGTATTTTTTTACAATCACTTAAATGTTCAAAAAAGGTTTTGATTGTTTTGAATAATTAGCCTGTAAAGTAAATGTGGTTTATGTAACTGATACATAATAAGAGATCTTAAAACACGAGTTTTGATATATGAATCGTGCCAAATGCGAGTTCTATAATAATAATACCTGAATAAGATTATTCCAACGTCTAAAAAAGAGTTAAAAATGGCCGTGTTTGAACAATTCTTTATTCGAAATGATTTTCCGCCCGAGGGGTCGAAATGTTTTTCAGCTGAGAATGAGATAAATTATGGAAATCCTTACTTTCCAAACAGGAGAGATAAAAAATGTTATTGATACTAAGTATGTAAAAAGCAAACATGTTACCTATACATAAACATGTTTTTTGGATTTTAGTTTCGGTTCTTTAGAACCGAAACCTACCTATAGGTAGAGCAGATAAGTGAGTCCTCGCCCGCGCGGCACAGGGGTGCGGGGGTATGACGACAGAGGGGACCGGGGGAGGGGTGGGCGGCAGGCGTGCATAGTGTGATACACAAGAGGTGATATGTGCACTGGACAGTTCTTGAGATATGTGACGTCATAGCGGTTAAAATACATTAAATCACGCCTGTTTCCCAGAGTGGTAGGCAGATACCACTTCTTTCCACCTCCTACGACCCTGAGAAATCTCTTTCGCTTCTTCCACATTCATACATCGAGCCATGCATGCACATCGGTTTCGGGTACCTAAGATCCGGCCCTTTTCCAGTATTTCTCCGATTTGATTCGAAGAAGTACGCCTAGGGCGGCCCCTTCCGACCCTCCCACTCACTTTTGCTCTGTATATCTCTTCAGTCAATCTTCTTTCATCCATCCTTTCCAAATGAGGGAACCATCGAAGCATGCCCTTTTCAATCTTAGTCAATACATCTTCTTTTAGTCCACATTTCTCTCTGACCTTTTCATTCCTTACTCTATCAATCAGTTTCACACCACACATTCTACGCAAAGAGCGCATTTCAACTGCATTTATACGAGTTTCATGCTTGTCCTGCCACACCCAACATTCACTAACATACATCAGAGATGGGGCCAACACTCCATTCTGAACAGCCAGTCGCACTTTTTGTGAAATGCCCCTTCTGCTCACAAAGGAATACAGGGCCACATTACTTTTATTTCCCGCATTCACCCACCTCTCGAAAACCTTCTAACACTTACCATCTCTTGTAAACATACTTCCCAGGTACACAAATTCACTCACTTGCTCTACTAATTCACCATTTATATTTATCACGCACTCGTACATATTCATTTATACTCATTTATATCTCCTCGTCCTTCTCTATCACCATGACCTTTGTCTTGGAAACATTTACCTTGATCCCCTTTTGCTTAAATCCCTCATTCATCACTGTCACCATCTCCAACAACTCAAGTACCGATGCAGCAAGTAAAACTTGATCATCTCCTTTCTCCTTTTCATGGGCCTTTTCCAGGTTCACAAAAACACAGAAAATCTTTTGGTTGACAGCCAAAAAAATTTCTGTGATAGACCGTAGTGAAAAGGCCTGATCCGTACATCCCATCCCCTTTCGAAATCCCGCTTGTACATCCCAGATTTAGTCATTCGTAGCAATACCCTTTCGATTAAAATCTTCGCGTATACTTTGCCGACAACACTAAAGAGGCTAATACCGCGGTAGTTTTTGCAGTCTTGCTGTGACCCCTTTCCTTTATACATAGAGGGATGATATCGGCCTTGACCCAATCTTCCGGGACTCGGCCGCTGCTCCAACATGCATTAAAAAGGCGGTACAACAGACTACCCACCACACCATCTCCTCTCTTGAGCATTTCCATCGACACTTTCACGATTTAACTCATGCTAATCAGACTTTCATCTTCGCTATTTACATCCTTATTCATACTATCTGGCTCAAGGCAAACATCTTCGCATTCAAACGAGCTTTCAAAATAAGTTTTCCTTCTATCCAGCATTTTTTCTTCCTCACATATCAAGTGTCCAGACTCATCCCTCACGGCGCTTAATTTAGTTTTCTCTGATTTCCCCTGAGTCGATTTTATCAAGCTCCAAAAGAGTTTAATATTCGACGGGAAGTTGTCAGAGAAACACCTATCATACTTTTCATTCCGTAAATCTTTCTTTCTAGCCACAACTTCTGTCACTCTTTTCTTTGATCTATTATACTCTTCTTTCTTTCTGTCGCTTAGATCTTGTGCTGGCTCTACAGCTACAAAATTCAACCGACACTTTTTCTTCTCTTTCAGAACATCATCTACCTCTCTATCCCACCATTCCGGAAGTTCATTCTTGCTCTTTCTTCTATTTACTACACCGGATACTTGAATGGCCGATTGAACCATGCCATTCTTCATAATCTCCCATGCATTATTTATATCATTCTCTACTTCACCGTCATTTATCTTATTAACACATTCAAAACATTCTTTCAGCTTCCTTACGTACTTATTTTATAACTTGATCATTGAGTTTCTCTACTTTTATCCTCTTGCTAAGCTGTCGGTACGGGAACACGATGGCGCCAACGTGTGAACAGACCCCTTACTCGTATTACCACTAAGTAGTGATCTGGACCTACGCTAACACCCCCAAATGCTCTGGTACCTACAACTTTGTTACGCAAACGTTCATCCACGATATTCAAGTCTATCATAGACTTATTATTTTGACGTCTCCTCGTATACTTATGAATCTCTTTGTGATCAAACAGAGTGTTTGTCACGCAGAGAGTCTTAGCCAAACATACATTGAGAAGGCATCTGCCTTTCTCGTTCAATCGCTCATCGCCATACTTACCTAGTACCGATTCATAACCAACCCTTTACACGCCTGTCTAACCATTAAAAAACCATTAAAAAGCTGTTAACAGATGGTTATTTATTTTGAATGAAAAAAAAATATATTCTTTAATTTAATTGAAAAAGCTTCATATTAATGTAAGAAAATGAAACAGAAGGTAGGTAGACGATTTATACTTTAATTTATTTTAGAATATAAGTATATAATAATATAAGTAAGTAAGTATAAAGATTATAGTCAATCACTTATGCTCATATCAATATCACTTGAACTTGATTCTTTACTTTCGAAGGTGTCATCATCAGAATCCTGTTCATTAACAATCAATCGATCAACATTATCATCTAGAATTCTATCATGTTTGCAGTATTCGTCCTCGATTTTAATTACATGGTTAATGATCCCACTTCTCTGTGGAATATTCAGCAAATAATCCCTCTAAAATATATTTTTTTGCTTCAAACTAGACTCGATATTTTTTTGTACTATTTGTCCTTTAATATCTCCCCAGACCAACTCAATGGGGTTTGAATCTGGATGGTATGGAGGCAAACGCAACACTTCATGTCCGTCATGTTTCGTCAATTTGTAAATGTCTTCTGTGAAATGGCTTTTAATTATTTGTATTAAGTCATATTTTCTATGTTTATCTTCAAATGACACGTTATGACGTCGTTGCTTGTATAGATGGCTTGGTAGAAGCCATAGTTGGTTTTTTATCTTCTCGAACCGAATGGTAAACTGCGTTACCATTATTATCACAGAATTCGGTGGTATATTAGGCAAGAGCTTTTCATTTGTCCATTTACTGAAATTTTCGAAATTTATATCGTTGTAATAATCACCAGTTTTACATTTGGATTTGAAGATCATAAGGACTCCGTTTATGAATCCAGTTTGACCTCCACAATGTACGATTATCAAACGTGGTCCTTTACCGATATGGGATAGCACGCCACATTCATCTTTGATTGCCAACAATTTGAAACAAAAAAATATGAGACGCATTTACATAAGTTTCATCAAAATATAAAATAGTTCTTCCTTCTCTACGATATTTTTTAATGGTATTTAGGTATTTCCACCTTCATGATGTTATATTTGGCTGTTTGATTAGGAGTACACCTTTTAGATTGGCATCTCTTAAAATTAAAATCTAGATCTTGTAATAAGAGCCTTAAATACTCCCTGCCGCAGTGTAATCTATTTTCTTCTCTGAGTACAGCATTCAACGTTTTCAGAGTTGGTTTTTTTTATAAATTGTATAAAACTGAGTATTTTTTCTTCTTATCACGCCTCTTGTGAAATCGTCCACTTCTTTACCTTTTCTCCGAACCTGTTTTGGTTTTCTCGGTGAATTAAATCTTTCCTTGCCTTTCAATACCTTCCCTTATTGCACAATTCTAGATACAGACTTTTCCGATAGTCCAGTAACTTCTGCTACGGTTTTGTTCAAAGGAATATCATATTGATATCCAACAGAATTTGGGTCCAATTTCCTTTTTCTAAAATGTTCGTATACTTTAAAAGCCATTTGTTTGGTTTGACTATTAACGTTGTGTCCGAAAATCGCCCGACTCGTCTTGAGAAATATTCATTAAATCATGTGCATATCTCACAAAGCGACCTCAACTGTCAATACATGGGATCGCTAACCGCCCGCGTGGGTAGCGAAATGAGCTGCGGCAAGAATGCGCCTGCCGCCCGCTCCTCCCAAAGTAGGGGACTGTCGTCAAAATGGTAAAATAAAATCTCGAAATAATTATTTTTTTAGGGTAGTTACTTCCTCTACACGCAGGTGGGGATGCAATTTTTTTATGTACCCCGTAGTGTGGGTGTCGTTGGACAGGTCGTGTTTGCAAAACCATTTTTTCGACTCTCCCCCCTACAGCCAAAATACTAAAAATCTGAAAAATCTTAAATGAAGGGACAAATAACGAATTTTAAAGAAGTTTTTAATATCAGTTCCTAAGATACAGGCGACTAAAGTGTGTATACCTACTAAAATCATCTAAGTCGCACCAAACAACTTAAATAGAGAATTTGTAACAAGGTGGTTAAAACCTCCTTTTTTGATTTCATTCCTGGCTACTCTAACGTTACTTTTATTGATCTAAATCCTTCAAATCAAAATTATTATGATCGATTCAGATATCGATCGATAAATATTGACTCTCTTAGCAACCTTCAGGAAAAACACACAGAGATCTCGGGTTTCATGCTAACTTAGTATTCATTTATTATTTTAATTTATTAGTGTGTTAACCTACTATTATATGCATAAATATTTAAAAATGCAATAAAATTGAGTAGGTAAGAGATTTATTTATTTACAATTACCCAACAACCGGTGGCGCTAGTGTGCCGGCACGTCAACTTGAGCTCCGCATATAAATATTGTAAACAATAGTAAAACCGCTGATAATTATCAAAAAATAGTGTTAAAAGGAACAATAGTGAAAGTATTGTGACATCAATTGTGGACAGTGAAAGTTTTCATCGAACAACTGTGAAAAAGTTATAAATGTGTGACCTATAAACAAGCGCATAATATCGAACCAGTGACAATTATTTGGACATACCCGGAATATAGTGTACAAAGTGAAAATAGACCTACATAACCCGTCAGTATAAACAGACAAGCGTCAAGCCCTACAAATAGGACAATCTTTATAACCTAACACTGCAACATACGGTACTACAAAATCGCCGAGTAACGTCTACGCACTCTGCGCCATCTGGCGTCAGATTACAAAACCACTTGGTAAATGCAATGTCGCAGGCTCACTATAGATTAACGCAAGTAACTCTGCTACTCACCACTAGAGGGCGCAATAAAAAAAAAATCATCAACAAATAATACCCAACTACTAATATTAAACATGTAGGCCAGATTGGAAGAAATAATGAAAACTTTACACACCATCCGTTTCGACCTGGAATCGAGCATCAAAGCAAATGCAGAGAAGGTGACGGAGAACATCCAAAAGACCTTAGACGAAAAATTCTGCATCTTGGAAGAAAAATATAACTATTTAAAAGAACGTGTCGACAATCAAGAGCATCGTCTATATTTTATAGAAAAACAGGCAAGACAACGAAACTTAGTGTTTTTTGGAATCCAAGACAATGAAAAATCTTACGAAGAATTAGAAATAAAAATCACCAACTTCATAAAACAATACCTTACCTTGGAGCTAACCTACAGAGACATAGAATCAATTAGGCGAATAGGAAAAAAGGCTGACAAGACGAGGCCCATAGTAGTAACTTTCACAACACTTCACACAAAAATTCAAATTCTAAAACAGAAGAATAAGTTAGCAGATTCACAGTACTACATTAAGGAAGACTACCCTAAACAAATCTTGAAAATTAGGAAAGAGCTACAAGTTAAAGCCCAAGCTGAGAGAGACAAAGGAAATAAAGTCATGATAAAATATGACAAATTGATCATACTTAAAAACAAGAGCGGGACTGGAACACCAAATAACAAGAGGAACCTGTCGCTCAGGACAGCATCAAACGAACAGGCTAGCAAGAAAAATAAAGTCTTTCCCGCTGCCTCTCATGCTGTCCACCTCAAGGATAAACCCAAACCACGAACACCTGGTGTTTCGGAGGGAGTAGTCAAGCCAGGTATATTAAATTATTTCACCTCTGTTAACAATACTCCTCCATCGCTACAACAAGATTTGACAAACGAATAGCAACTAGCAACCCCTTCTCAAGCACTGAAACAAGCATCACAACACAAAGAAACCGCACAAAATCTCCCACGCCGGCTGGTCACCGAGGGAGATTACGACCGCAACCCTCCAGAGAAAAATAACCAAAACCACTCTAACAAACTCTACATCGTTACATACAACGTTAGAACGCTATCATCACACGAAAAATTTATGGAATTATAGGGAGCAACGAAAAATATTCGCTACGACGTTATGGGCCTTTGAGAGATTAGAAGAACTGGATGTTTAATAGAAGAACACAAGGAGTTTATCCTCTGCACGATAGGAACTACACCTGGGCAATACGGCGTCGGCTTTATCGTCAAAAAGTCACTTAAAAATAATATACATCGTTTCGTCGGACTGACCGAACGAGTAGCTCTCCTGACATTAATTTTTGACAATGTACAAATCGATATAATTCAAGTTCACGCTCCAACTACCTCAGCTGACTAGGAAGAAATCACAATCTTCTATGACTCACTCTACAGGGCGATACAACTTGTAGGTAAACACGTAATAGTTATGGGAGACTAATGCAAAGATTGGCCAACCAAAACCTGAAGAATACCTTATAACTAGACAGCATGGTTACGGAATGAGAAACGACAGAGGGGACAAATTGGTTCAATTTGCATACGAAAATAACTTATCAATACTTAATACCTTCTTCAAGAAACGAAATAACCGACTCTGGACTTGGCGGTCACCTGATGGCGAAACCAGAAACGAAATCGACTACATCCTCTCAAATCAACCAAAATGGTTCCAAAACTTTGAAGTAATTAACATCACGTACCCATCGGACCACAGACCTGTACGAGGCACTATACGTCTGCAACACAGCAAAAGATGTAGAAACAACTACAATAGACTACCAAGAAGCCTACTAAAAACAGAGAACGAGATAAATGCATACAAAGAGTCCTTAGAACGCTTTAAAACCGACCTCCTCGATTGTAATGACAGCACTACAGTACAAAACTACCACGACAAGATTTCAAACGCCATCATACGAAGTCTCGAAAAGGCACAACAAGTAAAAAATAAAGCAACCTGAAAACTCTACTATTACCAATTAAACAAAAAACCTCATTAGACGCAGACACGAACTTCAAAACACGAAACCAAAAACATTGACTATGAAAAAAGAGTTGAGAGCTCTTTATAAATTAATTCGTAATTACATTACAAATGACTACAAAAACCATAGACTAGAAGTGTTCAAAAAACACCTTACCTTATCGGGAAGCACAAAGAAGGCATATAAAGAACTAAGAACGCATAAAAACTGGATAGAAGGTATAAAATCATCGGAGAAAACAACGCACAACAGAAGCGATATCCTAACTGCAGCAACTAACTTCTACAGAACATTATATCAAGAAGAAAATCCTTCAGACAACTGTCAATTAGAACAAAGTGGATCACACAATACAAACATAGTCAAAGCAATCGACGAAATCGAGGTGATCACCAATATAAAGAAACTAAAATTAGAGAAAAGCCCAGGCCCTGACAAAATAAGCAATGAGGCATTAAAATACGCTGCAACTATTCTTGCCCACCCACTCGCCCGTCTCTTTAATTTAATACTAGAAACATCGCTTACACCAAAGCAGTGGGCGGAATCAAATATTATCCTGCTATATAAAAAAGGAGATCCTAAAGACATAACAAACTATCGCCCAATCAGTTTACTACCAAGCTTGTACAAACTCTTCTCCTCAATTTTAGAAAAAAGAATAAGCAAGACCTTAGAAAAATACCAACCAGTTGAACAAGCGGGCTTCAGAAGCGGATTCTCTACAATTGATCATCGATTGATTGATTGATCACTGTAGAGCTCCTAATAGAAAAATATCAGGAGTTCCGAAGACCGCTATACGTTGCCTTTTTGGACTACCAAAAGGCTTTCGATACCCTGTCCCACTCATCTATATGGGAGGCATTAACGGCACAACAAGTAGAGCTCCAGTACATTAACATTTTAAAACACCTCTACAAGAACAGTAAAAGTCGCGTACAAATGGAAACAACCGGCCCGCCCATACAAATCAAACGCGGCGTGAGACAGGGCTATCCCATATCACCTAAGATATTCATCGCAGTAGTCGAGTCAATTATTAGTAAGCTTAACTGGTCCAGACTGAGAATACCTATAGCAGATACTACCTCCACCACCTAAGGTTTGCTGACGACATAGTGCTTTTTTCAGAACGTTTTTCAGACTTAAACTACATGGTACGCACCTTACAAACAGCCAGCAGACAGACAGGACTCGAAATAAACTTTAATAAATCAAAAATTATGACTAACAGTTTACATTTGCCACTGAATATCGAAGGCATTGACATGGAATACGTTCCGAATTATATATATCTTGGTAAACAAATTTCATTCGAAAGAAATAACAATGAAATAGAAGTTGACAGGAGAATCAAAATTACGTGGAATAATTTATGGAGCCAAAAGGAAATACTAAAAAGCAAAATACCTGTTAAATTCAAAAAGAAGATCATGCACTCGTGCTTACTTCCATCGCTTACATACGCTGCGCAAACCTGGAAGTTTACTACCAGTATCAAAAATAAAATAAATACTTGCCAGAGAAGCATGGAACGAAGTATGACTAATATTAAAAAAATTCAAAAAATCAGACACAGCATTATTAGATCACAAACCAAAGTGATAGACGCACTTAGTTACGCAAAAAGACTAAAATGGAAATGGGCAGGACATGTCGCCAGAATGAAAGACAAGAGATGGACGAAAAAAGTAACGACATGGCCGGGGCCACTAGGAAAACGCACGCAGGGCAGACAGTACACTCGGTGGTCAGACGAAATAGTAAAAGTTGCAGGTACAAACTGGACGCAAAAAGCACAAGACAGGACCGACTGGCTTACTCTGGAGGAGGCCTTTACCTGAGAGGGGGTTCTTGCTTAGAACATTATGTAGTTTTTAACTAGAAAATATTCAATTGTAAAATATTTAAAAACAGATAATTATGCAAAATAACTAAAGTAACATGTTTAAATATAATTAATATTTATTAAACGTGACTATAGAACTATATTATACTGACAAAATTAAATCAAAAACTACTAACAAGCATTGACATTGTAAAATACTGGCAAGAAATAAAAGGCTTTTTTATTTTTATTTTTATTTTTTATTTTTTATTTACCCAACAACCCGTCCCAACATCACCATCGCCGTCATTGCGTCTCTGAGATACTTACCACATACTGTGAGAAATTAGTTCATAATTGTTGATTTTTGAGATACTTTTTGTGTAGTAAAAAAGCGTATTATAGGATCGAGGACTATCTAACAGACAAAAATGCATGGCCTAAACCCGAAACTTAGTCAATAATAATTTATTCAAATGCAAAATCTTTATCTTGTCTAGGGGACACCGTTGATGTAGGAAAACAAATCGAAACTTTTATGTGGTCGTCTCGCACCATCTTATATACACATAAGTACATGTGTTTTTTTTCTCTCTATCTCTACCGTAAGACTCTTAATTGGCATGTTTTCCTGCTGAACTACGCATGTTATTTGATACTATATTTAATTTAATATTTATAGCTTTATATAATGCTACACTAAGTAGTACCATTGTAATAAGAAATATGTTTAAAAAATGACTGACTGCTGAGTTTCTTGCGGCGTTTCTTCTCAGCAGTGGTCTTCTCTTGGGAAGCGCTGGTAGATTCTTGACGTGTAAAAGTGCCCGTGCGGTCTACTTACTGAATAAATTTCTTTTATCTTTTATCTTTTAACGGCTTCGGAACCCAGACATGCCCGCTCGGTTTTTCACACGACTGCCTAAAAAATTTGTGTAATGTGTTCAGGGTTCATGTATGTATGAGAAGTGACTAAAGTCGTGAAATAGGCCTAAAGACAAAAGTTAGAACTGATCGTGGGTTGCGACACCAATGCCCACCGCACCATCTGGGGTAGCACTGGAATCAACAGAAAAGGTGAGTTACTCTCTGAATTTATCTTTACTTACTGTCTATACTTGTAAAATAAGGGCAACACACCAACCTTCGTCACTAGGGCTAGACAGGAAGTACTTGATATAACATTCATTCGCAACTTAAGAGGTAGCTAAATGCAGTTCCGAAAACTCAATGTCGGACCTGTGACTTTGCCATAGTCGTCTGTCCCTTTCACAAATATATAATTTTATAGAGATAGAGCATAAAGAAGTAGACTTTCAGTTATAGATAATGTAACGCCTCCATAATATTTAAGTTTTGGTTGAAGGAGTTATTTATCTCGGATAGCAAGCAAAACCTTTGCAATAGGTTTAGCTATGTTTATTGACAGAAAAGAAAAGAAGGAGTATTGGAAAAAACGGATGGGGAAAAGAAACTTGAAAGATTATTAAAAGGAATTATTATTATTTATTTATTTAAGCCATTTATTTCCAATAGAGTACATTCAACATACATTATTTATCATTATTTTATATAAATCATATTATTTTATTACGAGTATTTCATATTTTACTAATAACATAAAAACACGATTATATTATTATGTACATACATATACGTTATTATCATAAATTAATACAATTAACTATTGGGTTGTCCATTTCTGGACATAGGCCTCCTCCCTCCTGTTCCATTCACCTCTGTTAGCGGCTACTCGAGTCCAGGTGATGCCTGCCTCGGCGACTATGTCGTCTCGCCAGCGGCGGCGCGGGCGGCCCAGCGGCCGCTTGCAGTCGCGTGGATGCCAGTGTAGCAGTCTCTCGCTCCATCGCTCGTCTGTGGTACGGGCCGTGTGTCCGGCCCAACGCCATTTTAATCTGCACGCCATTTCCGCTGCGTCTTTTATTTTTGTTCTATGGCGGAATTCTCTATTTCTTACTCTGTCTTTCAGCTTAAGGCCTAGCATGCTTCTTTCAGCTGATCTTTGAAACACTTTGATTTTATGTATGATGTCTTTCGTTAGTGGCCATGTTTGACATCCATATAATAGTGTAGGTGCTACTACTGAGTCCATTACCTCCCTCTTAAATTTAATGTCCATTTTGGACTTAAATATATGTTTAAATGACCAGTTTGAGCTCCAGGCCTTTTTAATTCGTCTCTCTAGTTCTCGGTCAGGAAAGCAATACTTAAAAGATATATTTTGCCCGATATTATTCATGGACGTATTTAATATTGTTGGAATGTATTGTTGTAGTTATTGTGTCGCTGTTAGTCATTATACATGTGTTTTCGGGGTTCATCTCTAATCCACAATTCTGACTTTCGTGATGTAATGTCTCTAGCATGTAAACGAGCTCGGCGTGATCTTCCGTAATCAGAACGATGTCATCCGCGAAACGTAGGTGGTGAAGGCGTTTCCCGTTTATATTAACGCCACAATTTGGCCAGTCAGTCTTCTGAATATGTATTTGAGCAGAGCGGTGAATAAGTTGGGCGAGATTGGGTCTCCTTGCCGGACGCCGCGTTCGATTGAAAATGTTCACCTTTCCTTTCCAATTTAATTAGTGATTTTCCTCTGCTGTATATCTGTATCAAAATATTTATATATTTAGTGTCGACGCCTTGTTCCTTAAGCGCTTTCCATAGCTTTTGGTGTGATATTGTGTCGAAAGCTTTTGTATACTCCACAAAAGCTATGTACAGTCGTTTACCGTACCTATTCTCTATGTTTTTCAATAATTTGTAGTAACGTAAAAATGTGATCTACCGTAAAGAAGTTTCTTCTAAATCCTGCTTGCTCTACTGGTTGTTGGAACTCTGGAAGTGTTTTTCTAATTCTGTTTAAGATTACACTTGTAAACAGCTTATATGTGGACTGCAGCAGGCTTATAGGACAGTAGTTATTAATTCTAAATGGGTCTCCTATTTTGGTATTTTTTCTTGATTAATAATGGCATTAAATAATTTAGTCAGTAAAGGTGTCACGGGCTCACTTATCGCCTTCAGGATGTCATTGGTTATGCCGTCTTCTCCTGGACTTTTCATCGTTTTTAGTGCGTTTAGGGCATTGCGTATTTCACTTTCTAATAATGGCACCATGTTATTTGTTGGTGGTCGTGTTTGTCTGAGATGTTGATGGTCTTAGCTTTTAGCACTATACAGGTTTTCGTAGAACAAGGTGGCCGCTTTAATAATGCTGTGTCTGTTTGTATGAAGTACTCCTGTATTATCTTTTAGCTATGGTATCCAGGTCTTTTGGTCATTCATACGCTTGTTTCCCCGCTTTGCAGATCCTCTTTTTAAAAGTTCTTCTTCCATATTTTTTAGTCTATAGTTTTGTTTGTTTCTTTTAAGTTTAAAAGGAATTAGGAAATAAAATTACACCATAATCTTCTTCGCACTACGGAATCAGTTAATGTTCGCCAGCATGGCATGCGGCAGGGGCAGAAATCCTTATGATAAAAGGGATAGGATGTGTTACTGTACTGTGTTTCAGGGAAATAGGTATCCATCTGTATCAGTTTTGTTGTACCAGTATAAATAGATTATTCTAGAGCGGATACCGCTAATTTGGTTTATGACTTTAATCTTTATTCTCAGCTTTTATCGTAAAGTACAGTACATCTTTATAACTTCCGGAATTATTCATCTTGCAACCTAATTAATATAATAAAGAAAATCAAACTGAAATATTTATCTGAAGGAAAGCCCTATTGACATGAACGTTCTAGTGTTCAGGATCTCATACATCGAATGATGAATCGAAGTTCAGATGAAGATCAAGGTCTCGCTGAACGCTGTCCCTGAGAAACTGATATAAGAATATGACCATTCAAGTCTACGGACAATTTACAGTAGTTTAAACTTCCTACGGGAATACAAAAGAGGCGAAAGTAATGCCCAAAGCTTGAATTAATTGCTTGATGTAACTGTTATCCTAGGTTAGAGCTGTTTGGAGCTGTGCTCGCTATGCGACTGGTAGATAAAGTGAAGTCGTCCCTTAGGCTACAGATAACCTAGCTGTACGTACTGGTGCGACTCCACGATCGTACTAGGGTGGATTCATTCACCCAAAGCTCATTTACTTAAACCGTTTGTGTTCAACAGAATCAGTGAAATATCTGAAGCAACTGAATCATGTAAATGGCGCTATGTGCCTACCAAAGACAATCCGGCTGACATCGAGTGATGCGGGGCCGATGCCCAACACCGAGAAGATAGTAGCTTATGGTGGTCAGGGCGACGTTTCTTCTTCATGACAAACCGTCTTGGCCTAAACAACCTTCACGTGTGATCGATGCTGAATTGCCCCTTCTAGCGAGGTAGGTCACTTTCTTAGGATATCAATTTAGAAGAACGACATGTTCGTTTTAAGTCCATTTCGATAGACGACATATTCTGACTTAGTCAACTTCTTAATAGGTCCAGTAAGAGGGTCGTCATTTTCTGATTTAGTCATCTTCTCAGTAGGTCTATTTCGAGGGACGTCGCTTTCGGAGTTAGTCATCTTATGAGCAGGTCTGTTACGAGGGACGTCAATTTCTGAGTCAGTCATCTTCTGAGTAGGTCTGTTACGAGGGACGTCGCTTTCGGAGTTAGTCATCTTCTCAGTAGGTCTATTTCGAGGGACGTCATATTCTGGGTTAGTCATCTTCTGAGATAGTCTGTTTCGAGGGACGTCATATTCTGGGTTAGTCATCTTCTGAGTTCGTCTATTTCGAGGGACGTCATTTTTTGACTTAGTCATCTTCTGAGCTGCGGCTCTATTCAAGTCGGTAAAAACAATATAGTATTTGATCTGTTATCGAATTATCAACGTTTTGATAGCTCTTATTTTCTTAACAGTAATGGCGGCTGACGTCATAACAATACCATAACAGGAAAACTACGATATCATTTTTACCGCCTAGAATACCGGCCCAGGTCTATTTCGAGGGACGTCATTTTCTGACTTAGTCATCCTCTTATGTGTCATATGTCATATCGGTTCCATTTTTAAGGTAATATGCCTGGTAACCGCAAAAGAAAATACTCATTTTGTTATAAACAATTTTATGCAATAAGGGCCTAAATTTTAATACAGTTTTTCAAAGTTTTTTTTTGTTATTTCTCAAAAATTGGTACTTATGAACACTCCATATAATATTTCCAATTAAATATAAATGATTAGCTGTACGTCAGGTTTTTTTTAATTTTCAACTGTTTCTCCGCAATCTTTTTTCTTAACGTATAATTCTCAGCTAATAAGTTTTTTATCTCCGTTTCGTTTTGGCAATGATAGTCAAATTACCGATTTTTTCTTTCATTTCATCCAATACATGGCTATTATTTTTATTTAATTTAGAGCAGCTCCTATTTCAATTGTGTTGAATTAAATGTCCAAATCGAAATGAGCGTTTTACCAAAAAACGCCTTGGGAGTTTCAGAACAAGAATGTGTTCTGAAACTATAAGATACATATATTTGACAGAAAAACGTTAGCGGTGTTTGCATATTGTCTAGGCCACCTGGCCCCTATTTCACAATCCTGGCAATGGCAGGTGACAGGTGACATTTCACTGTGCATGGCGCAGCTTATATTAATCCCAGTGATGTAAAAAAGTATTAACTCGGCAATGTATATAGAAGTATCACCTGTCACCTGTCATTGTCAGGATGGTGAAATAGGGGGCAGGTCATTCTGTGACTTTGACATATTACGGGTAGGTACTACTCTCACATTCTACGATCTAGGAGTTTAACATTTCAAGACTTTGACTTTAAGAGCCGTTACGCACTGTCGACTGGTCGCCGGCGACTCGGCCGACGGCGACTGTGACGTTCTACAGTTTAAATAGTTGTTTACGCAATTAGTCGCCGGTCGCCAGAGCGGCCAGCCAGTCGCTGTGTAAGTGGCGACGCACAAACGAGTGACCAGACACCGCGACCAGTACGCGATATGAGCCTTTACGCACTGTCGACTGGTCGCCGGCGACTCGGTCGACGGCAACTGTAACTTTCTATAGTTTAAATAGGTGTTTACGCAGTTAGTCGCCGGTCGCCAGAGTGACCAGCCTGTCGTTGTGTAAGTGGCGACGCACAGGCGACTGGCCAGACGCCGCGACTATTAGGTACGCACTATGTAGACTGAGTCGACTAGTCGACAGTGCGTAACGGCTCTATGTCGACTGAGTCACCGGCGACTAGTCGACCGTGCGTAACGGCTCTAAAAGATGATGGCGTTAAACTACCTGGTATTCTGAGACTTTGACATATTACTACTCTGACTTAATGTTTTTTGCTCCAAATTAATAACGGCAACAGGTACGCTTGAAATATTTACAGAATATTAACTTGTAAATTCGCTTTAAAAATTAATATTTAAATTAAAATAAAATAAATATTTAAGGGGGCTTTATGGCTCTCATACAGCAAACGTGATTTTTTATAAATAATGGTACGGAACCCTTCATGCGCGCGTCCGACTATCACTTAGGCAAGCTGAAGCTGGGTCCTAAGAATATGAACATAAAGCATAGAAACCGGACTAAAAGAACAACGAGAGACGTATGTTTGACCTTTTTCTATTTATGGCATTTATAATGAGTTAGAAAAAGATGTGCTTATAGGAATTCTTTCCTTATCTATCATGTTGTCACAAAGTTCGAATTTGATCTGACTCCTCGACCCTTAAAGTATCAAATGTCGTAAAAGCCAAAATGCACTTTTTCAGGGCGAGCAAAAAACGAAAATGGTTACTTTATTTTTGCATATATTTTTTGAAATACTCATGCTATTATAAACCACTTGAGCTCATTATGCTTAGGTTTTCGAGGTGTTTCATAATTATAAATTTAAAATCCCGTAGCTTTAATAGATCCAGAGATAGCGTGGCTTTTACTACAAAAAAAAAAATTGTAAATGTCTTTTAAGACGGACAACAAGAATTGAAAATGGCTTTTAAGACAATTTTTTTATAGTGTACAACTGTAACCTTTGTTGTAAAAGTAATCTCCGTGGTTTTATTGGGGGTAATATTGTATTAAAAGACATTATGTAATCATAACAATATGTAATTAATAGTAGTAAAAGCAGTAACCATTTTAAGAAATATGCTTGTTTCATAAAAAAAAATTAATAGAATGACAAATTAAAATAAGACTTCAACTCTTAACGATGCACAGATAATTAATTATTATAAAGTCAAATTAAAATAAGATTTACCGTCTAAACGATGCGCAGATAATATTTTTTTGTTATGCAATAAAATTGTACTCAACCACAGATTACTATACTCTAACTCAACTAAAACTTAAACACGCTTCGTCTCTCATAATATAGGTATATCTAAAAGTGATTGGTCTTTATAGAGAGAACTAAGTATCTAGGTACATTTTTGTGAATAATCTAGGTTTTGGTTAAGGTACATCAGCATTAATATGAACTTTTGTTAAACTACAGTAGAATTAGTCATTAAAATTTAAAAGTCATTAAAATCCTTTTAATTACATAATTTAAATTTAAATAACGTATCGAAGAGCTTTGTCAGAAGCTTGCAATCTGCTTTTTATTGTTTTGTTTTTAACACGGCCACCATGACTGTCTAGAAATAAAGGGTTGTCATAACGTTGATAATACGAAAGCATGTCAAAGGCAATATTGTTTCACTGAGTAGAATTTGGAGCCAGGGTCTCTATTCTACGCGGTACAACAATAAGTATTGCATTCGATATGTTATCGTATTGTTGTTAACTCTGACGCCATTGACTCAATATATATATATCAACGATTGTTGAGAGCCTTTCATATTGTAATTAGAGTCCCTGTGGTAGCTTCGGAAAAAGCTCTTCAATGAGATTTTGAACCAAAAATAAGTGCGTACAGAAAAGCTAGGTATCATAATACAAAAAAGAGAAACTGTTGCATGTAGATACAGTACCTACATGCAACGACTTAATAATAATCTTAACCAACATTGGGCGCAACGATAAGGGCCTGGACACATCACCATGGCACGATGTCGTTAACGTGAAACGGCGCGGCGCCGTAGAAAGGCACGTTGCCACAACGTGTAGATACACGGTGCCGTCATTCATTATAAAGTGCAATACTAAGCCCAATATCCTGCGCGTAGAGTTTAAAATAGTTGAAGCCGTTGTCACACGGCACCGTGTATTTGCACGACGCGGCAACGTGCCTTTCTACGGCGCCGCGACATTTCACGTTAACGACGCCGTGCCGTGGTGTTGTGGCCAGGCCCTAGTAATATCTGACACGGCTCTATTAAAAGGCATAACAGCGATCAAGTATTGAAACGTTAAGATTTATTTAAATAATGCTTAAGGATTTCCATTGAAGGAATTAACCCAACTTGCTTCGACATCGTAATTAAACAACTATTCGTGAATGAAAGCTGTCATAATCTCAACATTATGAATACAATATCAAAGCAAGACGGTGAAAACTATGATTTAACTGCCGTCCACACGACAATAACTTCTTGTCGTGTAAACTCCAACGACTTATCGAAGAGCTTTGTCAGAAGGTTGCTTACTGTCCTGAACAGTACGGCTATTTTATTGGTAGCTGGCGACAATATTCGCTTTTCATATAAATGGGCATTTGCAATGCAAGTCAGAACCGAGCATCAAGTTTATAGCATCTCGGTCTTATTTGTATAATTAATTAAAACAAACAAGAAGTGGGCTGCGTATCATTATTAGTATTTTACGCTCATTATCTACATAGAATTTGTAAAAGTCATCGAAGTCAGAAATTAAAAAATGTGACTACCCTTTAAAACTGGACAGCATTCAAATGAATAAAGCAAATATGTACGTATATGCATGAATGTATACTCTTTATTGTACAAGAAAAAAAGAAATAAAAAACACAAGCAATATAATAAAAACAAACAAGTACCTACAAAGGCAAATAATTTAAAAAGTCGAAATATTACACTTATTCTAAATTTCAAAGAAAAATGGTTCTTGGCATACCGACGAACAGACGGAGAGACGAACAACAAAGTCATCTTATAATGTTTAACAGTATTTGGTACAGACCTCTAAAAACTAATATTACGGAGATTAAAATTTGGTATTTAAAGTTACGGACAAATGCCAAGTCTAGTAGCCTTCTCAGAAGTTTTCGTTTTAAACCTTCAAAACTTAAAATGGCACCTACGAGTTATCTACATAAATTTTGAGTTTATTATTACAAATACAAGATGCTATGCTTTAAATTATGACTTTTTCTGTTTTATTTATCATTGGAAATGTATAATTTGGCGCAAAATATTGAGCTGTTTGTTTGATTCTCGTTCCTTCTACGAAAAAAACAAGGCCCGTGTGGTTGCCGGGTTAGAATAGTGCTACTCCATGTCTTCCCGTGGATGTCGTAAGACGCGACTAAGGGAAAAAAGCCCTGTAGTACTGTTAGGCGATAGGCTTGCAACCTGTCACCAATACGCTGGTAAACATCTTAGCTTATTGTGCAAAATGCTGTCACAGAACTATCAACAAGCTTTTAGAGTTGTAGCTGTAGCTCTGCTTGGCCCCACTCTGGGAACGAAGGCGTGAGTTTATGTATGTACAATATAATGTATGTATGGTAAAGAATGTTTGTTTTCTAATGCATTGATCAACTGCAAGAGATCACTTAAAAATATAGGTTCATCCCTAATATTTCTTATATTTTTTATAATCATTTGTAACAGTTTTCAACGTAACAGTTTTAGTAATAAAAATAATAAATGCGAGTTTTTCAGATCACTTTAAGGGATATTTTTCAGTTAACTAATTGCATTAGAAAACAAACATTATTTTGCAATACCATATTATTTTCAGCCATAATGCATATTTTTTTATGAATAGTAGTAAAAAGCAATGTATGCCACATAAAAATATAAACGTTCGTAGTAAAAGCCGATTGAATCCCTAGGAGTGAAGGACCGTTTGTAGTAAAAGCTGATTGAATCCCTAGCAGTAAAGGATAATTTCTAGTAAATGCCGATTGAATCACTAGCAGTGAAGGACAGTTTGTAGTAAAAACCGATTGAATCCCTGGTAGTGAAGGACCGCTTGTAGTAAAAGCCGATTTAATGCCCAGCAATGAAGGAGCGTTTGTAGCAAAAGCCGATTAAATCCTTAGCAGTAAAGGACCATTTCAAGTAAATGCCGATTGAATCACTAGCAGTGAAGGACAGTTTGTAGTAAAAACCAATTGAATCCCTAGTAGTGAAGGACCGTCTGTAGTAAAAGCCGATTGAATCCCCAGCAGTAAAGGAGCGTTTGTTGTAAAAGCCAATTGATGCCCTTGCTGTAAAGCGTATGGTGGCACTTAACCTCCTAACCTGAGATCCTTCGTACTAAAAATAGTATATAATACGGCTATTGTAATAAAGATCTGGTGCAAGGGAAAAAAAAGTAGAATATATTGTTTTGAAGACTAACAATCAAATATTTACTTTTGACAAATTTCGTTGATTGATGGGTCTTAAGAGGTTAAAACAAAACGGGCATTATTTTTTTACAGGTCTTATAATGAGAAATTGTCGTAGAAACTGGGTATTAAAAAGTCGTTTCTTATACAGCATAAATTTACATTAGTGTTTGGTAAATCTTCCATGAATAATTTGTCGTAAATACCAATTTAAAAAATAACCGGTTTTTACGCCAAAAATTATTATGAATATTTTTTTTCTAATACAATATCAAAATGTAGTATTAGTCAAATCAACAAAAAATATGTCTTTTACAACATTAATTTTAAAACTTTACACTTCAACTTGATCATTACGACATTTAAAAACAAGAAATCTAGGTTTTAAGCGTGAATTAAGTGCGTCGTAAAAGACATTTTTTTGCGAATTTGAACATTTCAAATATACAGTTCGATAGAGCGCAAAAAACTGAATAAAACTGCATTAAAAACTCATTTTGGCCAAAATGGCTTTTACGACATTTGATACTTTAAGGGTCGTCCTATCCGTCAACGTTAGTGATGTTGCTGAATCGACAATAATATGGATGTCGATACCTTTAATTTGTTCTAATGGACAAAGGAACGATTTTTATAAAGCTACAAATTACAATTTACAGGTTACAAGTTTCCATTTGACACAACCTCGACCAATGACGACCAGCCGTTTGAGCAGTGTTGCCAGTTTAGACCTGTAAAATTGTTACTTGTAGCTTTATAAAACGTCTAAACTCTGAATATCTCGGTGGGTCTACGTTAAGAATATTTGCATTATCGTTAGTTTGGTCTTGATAATCAAAATATGACATTGTAAAGCACAGTCGCCATTAAAATAGTGTCCCAAAATATACTTTTTCTAGAATATTTTGTAATATGAATGAAAAGCGAGCGGGCGAGCTAAAATTTATCAGACTAAAATCGGCCCTAAAACATTACGCTTTAATTAGGTAATTAGGTGTGTTACGCTTAAGTGAGATTTCAAGTTTTTTTGTCAACAGCAAATCAATGATATATTAAATCAAGAATATGTTCAATAATTCATCAATGTTTTATGTACATGTTTAAGATAACAACAAATTGCAACATTATAAAAAGGTCTCTCATCGTTTTGGTCAAAGGTAAGTTGAACTTATTGTCCGGTCCACGTGTTTTTTCAGCGGCACTTCTGAATAGAAAACCTAATCGTGGCTCCTAAAATAAAATATATGTCGTCCTTTTCCTTGCACGCTCGGCAAAAAAAAACCGTATGAAAATGGTTGAAGCAGAGACTATGCATCTTTTAGGTATCCGATTTTCTCTGTCTACTCGTATTCGCCGAATCCAGTCTCCAATTACGTTTTCACCTTTTGGAAATCTGAAAATATCGATATATTTTTACATCACTGTTAAAACTTCGATTGCTTATTTACAACCGAGAAAATGTTACTATTAGGGCTTAGATTTCAATATTAAATCAACTGGATGAATTGCCTAACAGTATATTACCAATTATACATAAAATCTTACCTATGACTAAAGGCAAATAGTAAGAAACTTACTTATAAAAAGACAATCCCAAGGCAGAGTTTTTCTTCCGCCCCGAGTGCGAATTGCAGCCTTCCAGCACACAAGGAATTGATTGCAGGTTGCAATGGCTGTAAATATTCAGGCTAAACTAACCAACACATAATTTATGTTGACATTCTCCAGAATTTTATTTTTGTATCGGAACACAAATTCACAGACCACTACACTGAACTACACTACTAAAAGAAGAAGTCATCCTGGCAAAATGTACTCTATTCGCAATACAGACTTTTTGATTTCGTAGTACTGGAGGTTCGGGTGATTGTGGGAATGACATTTAGAGGTCCATTCAAATTTGACGTCTAAAAACCTTGTGACAATGACAGTTAAAAAAGAAAAAACAGCCTAGTATTTGTTCCATTTTTTCTCATGTAATACGTAATCTGAAAAGTAGAGAAAGATAGCTGACGCAAAGTACGTCTTATAGTCCGGTTTCTATGCTTTATGTTCATATTCTTAGGCTGGGTCTACCGATATGACATATGACACATAAGAGGATGACTAAGTCAGAAAATGACGTCCCTCGAAACAGACCAACTCAGAAGATGACTAACCCAGAATATGACGTCCCTCGAAATAGACCAACTCAGAAGATGACTAACCCAAAAAATGACATCCCTCGAAACAGACCAACTCAGAAGATGACTAACCCAGAATATGACGTCCCTCGAAATAGACCTACTGAGAAGATGACTAACTCCGAAAGCGACGTCCCTCGTAACAGACCTACTCAGAAGATGACTGACTCAGAAATTGTCGTCCCTTGTAACAGACCTGCTCATAAGATGACTAACTCCGAAAGCGACGTCCCTCGAAATAGACCTACTGAGAAGATGACTAAGTCAGAAAATGACGACCCTCTTTCTGGACCTATCAAGAAGTTGACTAAGTCAGAATATGTCGTCTATTGAAATGGACTTAAAACGAACATGTCGTTCTTCTAAATTGACATCCTAAGAAAGTGACCTACCTCGCCAGAAGGGAATTGCCGGAATTTAAAGTCAACTGTAATTTAAGCGCTGATTTCACCGATAATGTTACCTATTATTCAGATTTTATAAAAAGATATTCTAACCTTAGCAAGTTACAACGCGTGATTATGTATGTACACAGATTCATTCATAATCGTACTAACACCTTAAACAAACGCACAGGATTTTTCAAAATAAATGAACTTAATTCTTCTTTAAATTCATTGTGCAAGTTTGCTCAACTTGAAGTTTTCAATTCAAAATATAACCTATTAAAGAATAGTAAACAATTGTCTGCTAATAATAAACTGTTCCAATTAAATCCATTTTTTAACACAGATGACGCTTTGTTACTAGGGGGTGGTAGACTTAAAAACTCGTTTTATAATTATGATACCAAACATCCTATACTTCTAGACTCGCGCCATCATATTACTACATTAATAGTTAGACATTATCACATCATATCATTGCATGCCCCACCTCAATTGTTACTAGCCACACTACGTCACAAATTTTGGATTATCAACGGTCGAAATCTCGCTAGAAAGATTGTCAAACATTGCACTAAATGCTGCCGTTTCTCAGGCAAAAGCATCCAACCGATTATGGGCAATCTCTCTTCCTATCGCCTGCATGCGGACTTTTTGTTTGCCAATACAGCTGTAGATTACGCCGGTCCAGTCATGACACTAAACCGAAAGGATAGAGGTAGCAATTTAATAAAGTCATACCTTTGCATATTTGTGTGTCTGGGCATAAAAGCGGTTCATATAAAATAAATAAAAATCATTTATTTCATACCACACAGAGATCCATATTATGTTAGTAACAATGGCAAATTAAGACTATGTTAGTAGTAAATTTTATAATAAATACAATTAAAAAAGGAATCACACTATTTAACTGTTCCAATTGCCACCGAGACCCAGTATTTGGTGAGGGGGCAGTCGAGGCGTTCCGCCAACACCCTCAGGAGGCTGTTGCGCACGTGTTTCAGCAATGAGGCTATTCTCTTCCGCCTAATGGCATAGAAATCATCTATTCTCGCCTCAGTGAACATGCCGGATGCACTACAATACCTCGGCAGCCCCAACAGCCTCCTCAAGATGTTATTATATTGAACACGCAATGTATTAAATGCTCGCTGCGTAAAACCTACCCACAGACTGCACGTGTAAAACGACTGACAGTATGCTTTAAACAGCGTTATTTTAACTTGTTCATTACAACGTGCGAATCTGCGGGCAAGCATATTGCCTCTTACTGCCATTGCTCTTCTTTCCCTTTCCAAGTCCGGGTCGTCCTTCAAGTCCTCCGTGAGCATATGCCCCAGATACTTGAAGCTGTCTACCACTTTGAGGGATACCCCGCCCAGCATGATCCTAGGTACTTTTGTTGGGTTGTATTTACGGGCCTTGAAAACCATCAGCTCACTTTTGCTTACATTATATCTAAGACCATGCTGCCCAGCGTAACCCTCACATACAGCCACCAGTTGTCTTATTGAGTCAACTGAAGGACCCAGCAGCACCATGTCGTCCGCGTAACTTATGTTGTTAAAACACGTTCTACCAATATGGCAACCGACATGCGTGCTGCTGAGTCGTTCAATCAACTCATTGACATATAGGTTAAACAGTATAGGCGATGACAGCCCACCCTGTCTAACTCCACACCGCAACCCATACTCATCCGACTCCTCCCCAGCCCATCTCACACGATTGATCTGGTTGTTGTACCAAAACTTTAACAGAGCGATACATTCGTTTGGTAATCCAGTTTTTCCTACAACTAATACAACCAGATGAAACGCTTTTGACAAGTCCAGAAAACATGCATATACAGGTGTGTTTCTGTCCTTGTAGTACCTGACAGTTTGCTTAAGGCACAAAATTGCGCTCTCCGTCGACAGTCTTGGCCTAAAGCCGAATTGGGCGTCGTGCAGCTTAATGTATTTACCAAGTTGTGCATTAAGCAAGCTGTCAAGCACTTTCGCGAGTATGGTCGCCAGTGAGATGGGCCTATAGTTTCCTGGATCTGATAAGTCGCCTGTCTTATTTTTAACAAGTGGTACTACCACGGTACTTGTGAGTTGTTGTGGAAGATAAGCGTGTCTGACGCACAGGGTGAAAAACATCGCCAGAATACGAGACAAACGTGGCCCCGCATATTAGAGGTGTTCTATGCTGAGACCGTCATGCCCCGGTGATTTACCCCTTTGCATATTTTGAATTACTTCAAGCACTTGCTGCGGCCCCAGCATCGCCTCGCCCCTCCCCAGACGTGTTTTGGCGAGGACTTGGCGTTACAGCAAATACATTTTTAAAGTGATTGGCAATAGTTTTTCTATCACTCTCCCCCCCCACACTTACCGGCACACCTGGCCTCACGTTCCACTTATTTGTGTTCTTCCAGAAGGCTTTAAAGTTTTTGGCAGCACGGTTTGACGCAAGAATGTCACTTTTTATTTGCTCTTGCCTGTCCTGACACCATTTTAACTTTGACTTAAAAAGCCTTCTGCTTTCACACATTTCCACATATACTGGACCCTGCTTAGGTTTATTTGCCGATATCCAAACTAAGAACTTATCCCTAGCCAACCTATAAGCGTCAGCCACGTATTTATTCCAGCCTACGATACGAACATTACGCCCATCTCGCATTGACCTACTTGACCTTACCGGCGCCTCCATCAGTGCAGATATTATACTGCCATACATATTGTCTAACACTTTCTTATGTTTAGGTTCATTACACAAATTATCTGCACATGACGTTAGTTCGGCCGGAAAATCGAGCAACCTAAGTTTGTCGTGACACAGTGAGTGATAAAGTTCCACTTGGGCAGTCCGCCTATCCCCCCACATGACGCCCTGACAAGACGGTTTACCAGGATTACATTTAATTTGAACCTTATTTAGGTTACACTCAATGATAAGGGGCAGGTGATCAGACCAATACACGTCGTGTTTTACCTTTATTTCGCGTACAGTTTCCCTCACAGCCTCCGTGACGATGCAGTGATCTAACCACCTGTTACATCCATGGGCCTCACTGGTATATGTATAGGTATTAGATTTCGCGCCCAATATGTCCAAATCCACACAATACCAATTTTGCGTTTCACGAATATGCAATATTTCATTGCAGAACAACTCATCGGGATGCGCATTAAAGTCACCTAAAATGTACACTGCCTCGATATCTGAACGTTCCGCACTGATCGCACTAATGTCACTCATACACTCCGTGAACAATGGTAAATTTTCAGACGAATTCACTGGCATGTATACGCTAACCATTAACGCTGAGCAATTAGGCATTCTTATCCTAACGGCTGTTAACCGTTTCCGTTCCCCATCTTGTTTTGAATGAGATATAATGTCATTAACAGTAAACTTATTTGTCTCCTTCATTTTAGGCAACCGACTTTCAACCTTATTCCCAGGACTTTTTGGGCGACTTGCATTGCGGTTGCTTTTGTAATGACGTGCTACCTGCTATTTGAACCGGTTTCTCTGTAGTCCGGCTAGGCAATGTGTATGAGGGAGTTAGCGGCTGCAGATCACTCTCGTGCGATAAGGAGGGCGCATCCCGCTCCGGCCATATTATCTGCACTGCCTCATCCACCTGTGACGCCAAGGTCGACTCGCCTCGGTCGTTATCTCTTCTCTCTTTAATTGACCCGCCACTTGGTGATAAAAAACCCATCGGACCGCTATTTAGTAAACACGCACCTCTCCTTGTGTTTACATTTGCTTGCCCTTTTTAAAAGGATTCATATTTATCGTGAATCCATTTACTTTCCAGCTCCTCTACTTGTTTAGTTGTGGCATAATTAGCCTTTATTTCCTGCACCTCGTATTTCAATCGCACAATGTCTTTTAGTAGTGACGATGCGTCCAGAAAATCGAACGTAACCGCCGGCAGCTTATTTAAATCTCTAGCTACGAAGGTTGGCAGCAATTCTAGGTCCAACTCCTTGAACACTCGAATCATATCTTCCAGATCCCTTTGTGTTTTTCCATCATTTCTTCTAGATATTTTCTTTACACTTTTATCAGTCATCGAGTCAAATAACATCGTTTTTGCCTCACCAATTTCTGCCTCATTGAAAGCAGACAAACAAATACGTATCAAACTTTCATTGTCCATAACACTCGTTTTATGTTGAACGTAAGCTAATAGTTCACAAATAACTATATTACAATTTGTGCACTTCAACGTCTTCGACGATGACGGAGCCATTTCGATAGCGCAGGCGCACGCGATGCGCAACCTCACACACACCCGCTCGTTATCGCGTTTGCGCGCACACTCTATCGCACGCGATATAGAACTTGTCACCGATCTAAGCAGTACAACTTTTTAGCTGCATTAGACAGGTTCATTGCCCGCAGAGCGAAACCCCAAAACATATACTCTGATAACGGCATGTGTTTCGTCAGTGCATGTAATGAGTTGTCTAGATTTTTAAAATCACATTCCAATAACATACGTTCATTATACATCTGAATTATCTATGAAATTTTCACCAGCATATAGCCCACATTTCAACGGATTAGTTGAGGGTTCCGTAAAATATGTGAAATATCACTTAAAAAGAGTTCTACGTTTAGCTAACTTAACGTATGAAGAATTGAATACAGTTCTTACACAGATCGAGGCAATCTTGAACTCCAGGCCTCTCACTCCATTATCTTCCGATCCTTCTGAGCTCACAGCTCTCACCCCCTCTCATTTTCTTATTGGACGAACTCTTACAGTTTTACCTTCTCCTCAGGACAAAGACCCTGCGGTGATTCCAATTCTCACCCGATACATGAGAATTCAACAATTAAAAGCCCAGTTCTGGAAACGTTACTATACAGAATACATAACAGAACTCCAGAAACGACAGAAATGGCGCAAGAAAGGAGGGCGACTTCAACTCGGGGAAATGGTGTTGATGAAGGATGACTGGCTGCCTCCCAACCGATAGCTGCTGGGGCGCGTGCCGCGCCTGTACCCTGGCTCAGATGGCGTGACCCGCGCGGCTGACGTGCTGACCACTTCGGGGAACTTCCGACGAGCTTTCAACCGACTGTGCCTGCTTTCAGTCGACATGAACGGCGTTCCTGGGGCGGCCACATGTTGACACCTTGCATGTGTGCGCTTAGCAACCCGTCACGCCCACACGCGCACGACAGACGATACAGCGAGCCGCTGGCTGCGCCCGCGGCGACCACTCGCCCATAGACCTCTGAACTCTCACCACGTAATTCATACTGTCATACACACGTAGTAGATGGGTTATTAAACCATTTTTTCATATATTCAAGAAGTCGTTTTTACTAGCTACTGTTCCCTCCGTCTCACTACGTGAACTAAAGTACCGGCTTTTCCAACAACATCTCCCGTCGAACCATATTTTTAACCGACTTCAAAAAAAGAAGGAGGTTCTCAATTGGTCGGGGTTTTTTTTTATGTAAGTTCCCCGATTACTCAAAGACCAATAGACCGATTTGAAAAAAAAAATCGTTATTTGAATGGGTATACATTCTAGTTGGTCCCATTGTCAACACGTCTGGATTTGATGATGGGATCTTGGAGGAATCAAGAGAACTCCTCAAATATTATAGGCACACCTATAGCGATTTTGGTATTTTTCGCTGTAACTCGTGCATTTGCTTTTGAAAAATACTATATGGTGAAGTGGAACTGATCATGAAGACCACAGATGGCCACCGGAACTCCTTAACGGTACCTATTTCAAGGGTGGCAATAAGATATTTCGATTAATGGATTCGTAACTATTTTAAGAGAAAATAAGTAAATAAGAAACACAAAATAAGGGATTTGTGAATATGAACTTAAATTCACAAATAAATACGTTACTGTAATTATCTTAAGAATATTCATATGGATTAAGAATCACAAAACAATGGATTAGTGACTAAATTTAATAAGATTTACGGGACAAATTGGAACGAACCTACAGTAACGCTGCCCTCAGGACCTTACGTGACCTTTGTTGCAGGTGTAGAGTTCTCTTTGTCTTCGGTTTCTGAATCTATAATTTTCTTCAATATGTAAGTTTCTCGATGTTTCCACGGAATTCTTTTACATTATTATTGTTAACGCCTAGCGTGTGTGTGTGCTCCATCACCAGTGATCGCAATAGGTAGAGTATATTTACCTCGAGTTCGCAAAAGGACATAATATAGAGTGGTTACCACCGGGTGAAATATTAATTTATTTTTATTGAATTCCGGATTTCCGGTATTTTTCTGGTACTAGTAAATGTAGTCGCAAGGAAGTCTCCAGTTTATGTCTCTATTCTACGAAGTTTAGGTAAATATACTCCACCTATTAATTAGATACTGAAAAGAAATGAGTTACAGGCCCTTTTTATCACAAACTAACATAAATATCCCATACCGTAAGTAAATATTGTATATATTTAGCATTAAAAATACCGGAAATTCGGATTTTAATAAAAATAAATTAATATTTCATCCGGTTGTAACCACTCTATATTATGTCCTTTTGTGAACTTTAGGTAAATATACTCAAACTATTCCGATCACTGTCCATCACGCATACGACTCACACACACATGCTCACGTCGAAATCTCTAAACGGCGTGCCCCGCGGCTCACTCGCCTTCTGAACGGTCTAACGCGACGACGCATACGAGTATACTATTTGATTTTACCTAGATTTGTATCGTTTGTGCTTCATTAAATGCACTAAAAAGTTGCACCGTTTCACTAATTTCTTCCACCTGCTACACTTCGTCCAGCCTGCAGTCCCAGAGTCTCCATTTTGGTCCTTCGAACCGGATTGCCAGAGAACAGAATAAAGCAAAGGTCAAGACAAAGACAAAGGAAATACTGCGCTGATGTGTCAAGCGGTCGTTACTTGGAGGAAAAGATTAACGAGTCACATTCATCAAGTAAATAGCTGGATACATCGACGGTGTCTGAAGCTAATATACTTAGTGTTGTAATAACACAATTAATTTAAACATTAAGAAGATAGCAAGAATAAGCCATTAACGGGAGAAGCCACGCCTACGGAAAACAGGTCGCAGTGAGTCCTGAGAGTAGCGTTACTGTGAATTCGTTCCGATTTCGCCTTCATCTATCTTTATTCATTTTATTAAATTTCGCGAATCCCTTATTTTGTGATTAATTAATTAGTGTTCACAAATCCTTTATGTTGCATGTACGTATTTGCAGACTTAGGATTGCAGTCTTAAGATTGTAGTTCTGAGATTTTAAATTTCCATGAGTCATAGATCACACTTACTATTAGATGGTCTTTGTGCGCTTTCTCCTTATCGTAATAAATAACTTATTATCTTATTGTTCTGCCATTAAAGAACAGAAAATTAACTTACAAGCAAATTAATTCCGTATTAAGTCGAAACAGGAATAACCCTAGTTACTTATTACGTAAATGCTTTATTTTTCAGGACCTTAAAAGGGAAAGGCTATAAATGCAGTCTAATAAAAAATTAGAGAGTGGAGATGAGACCGGACAATCAAAATGAATAGTAATTTAAGTAAGTTAATAAGTTTCAACTGCAAATCCCTCAAGAGATCGTTGGACGGAGTGAGAATGTTGTGTGAAGAAGCGGATGTTCTTTTATTACAAGAAACATGGTTATTAGGGCACGATTCGGTAATGCTAGGGAGCGTACACAAGGACTTCGCATACACAGGGACTTCGGCAGTGGACACCGGTGCGGGTCTACTGACGGGACGTCCGCACGGAGGAGTTGCAATATTATGGAGAAAGTCTGTGTTTTCTAACGTGTCTGTTGTTAAGTGCGGAAGTGTGCGGTTAGCGGCTATTAGGTTAAACATGCCTAACTCGGCAGCACTAATATTTAACGTTTATATGCCGGTGAATGCGCCTGAGAACTTACCGTCATTTACCGAATGTATGGGCGAAATAAGTGCTATAAGTGAGGACAACTCAGACGTGGAGGTAATTTACACCCTAGGTGACTTTAATGCGCATCCTAATGAGCTGTTTTACAGCGAGGTGTTGTGTGGATCTTGATGTGTTAGGCGCCAACTCTGGGACATATACCTTCACCAGTGAAGTGCATGGGTGTCACAGGTGGTTGGATCACTGCATTGTCACAAAAGCAGCGCGTGAAACAGTACGCAATGTCAAAATAAAATACGACGTGTATTGGTCCGATCACCTGCCGCTCGTAATAGAATGTGACCTAAATAAAATTCAAAGTAAGTGCGCTTCTGTTGCACCGCTTCATGAGGGCGTTAGGTGGGGGGAAAGGAACGCATCTCAAATAGAACTGTACCACTCTATTTGCCATAGTGAGCTAAAATTGCTTGATTTTCCAGCCGAGCTAACGTCGTGCGCGGATAAATTATGTAGTGATCCTAAGCATTAAGTAGTATTAGATAATATATAGAGGTATAGTTGTATAATCAATACGATAACGGATGCGGCTAGAAGGTCAAGTAAAGCGGGGAGGATAAATTTATCTGGAGATCTGTGAAACCAGAAAGCTTTTTAAGTCCAAGCTAAAATGGTGTCAGGACAGGCAGCAACAAATAAAAAGTGATATCCTTGCCTCAAACCGGGCACCTAAGGACTTTAAAGCTTTCTGGAAAAACACTATTAAAAAGAACTTTAAGGCGAGTGTCCCTGTGAGTGTAGGGGGTGAGTGTGACAGAAACACAATTGCCAACAATTTTAGTAGTGTTTGCGGTAAGTCCACTAATGAAACCGACACGGGTTGGGGTGTGCGATTCTGGGACTGTTATGGGCAAAAGTTTTCTGAGATTTACCACTAAAAAAGTTGATCAAATTCTTAAATCCATGCAGAGGGTTAAATCGCCGGGCATGACGGTCTCAGTATTGAGCACCTCAAACATACGGGTATACACTTGCCGCGCATTCTGGCGATGTTCTACACGCTTTGCCTCAGACATGCCTATCTTCCTCGGCAGCTCACAAGTACAGTAGTGATTCCTCTGGTTAAGAATAAAACGGGCGATCTATCGGACATAAGGAACTATAGACCCATTTCACTAGCAACGGTATCAGCGAAAGTGCTTGACAGCTTGCTTAATGCACAACTTTGCAAACATATCAAACTGCACGACGCGCAGTTTGGCTTTAGACCAGGTCTGTCGACGGAGAGTGCAATCTTGTGCCTTAAGCAAGCTGACAAGTACTAAAGGGACAGAAACACGCCTATTTATGCGTGTTTTCTGAACTTGTCAAAAGCGTTTGACATGGTTGTGTACGATATTCTGTGGGATAAGTTGGAAAGAACCGGTATACCAAAAGAGTGCGTGGCACAACTAAAATATTGGTACTACAACCAGGTCAACCGGGTGAGATGGGCAGGGTAGGAATCGGAGGAGTATGGACTACAGTGTGGGGTAAGACAGGGTGGGCTATCATCCCCAATCCTGTTTAACCTTTATGTTAACGAGTTGATTGAGGGTCTCAGCAGTGAGCATGTCGGTTGTCATATAGGTGAGACGTGTTTCAATAACATAAGTTATGCGGACGACATGGTCCTGCTGGGACCGTCGATCGACTCGTTGAAGCAACTTGTTAAACTGTGTGAGGGGTACGCTCGAATGCATGGTCTTAAATATAATGCTACCAAGAGCTCTCTGCCTAGGATTATGCTGGGGGACGTACTCCTTAAAATAGTGGACAAGGTTAAGTATTTAGGTCATATACTAAATGATGACATGGACATTGAGAGAGAGAGGAGAGCGATGGCAGTGCGATGATCGCCCGCAGGTTTGCACGCTGTAATGAGCAAGTCAAGTTGACGCTTTTTAAAGCATACTGCCAAACGTTTTATACGTGCAGCCTGTGGGCGTCATTTTCACAAAGGGCATATAGCACATTGCGTGTGCAATACAATAAAATCCTTAGAATGCTGCTGGGGCTACCGAGGCACTACAGCGCATCCGGCATGTTCCCTGAGGCGTGGTGAACTACGTGTAATTAATATTACGCGGGTTCACATCTATCAGAGTAAGCTAGATACCTAATTTTATAAGAGCATATGTTAAGCGTATCTCCCTTTGTTGCGAGAGTATACTCAATGAGGCGATTGAGACATTATCCCGTTGTTGTAACTCTCGAGTTGACGAGTATAACGACGGTCAATGTATCAATCTTAATAAATATAACAGAAGTTAACGAGCAAAACAAACTTGGTATGTCACTACCTGGGAAGAAATAGGGAAAAAATAATATATATATTAGGACTGAGTAAGATTTGTGTAGCTTTCATTCCATTCGTCTATTGTTGCCACATTCATATTTCACGCTTTCTAAGAAAAGGAAGTTGAAATTTACAAAATTGAAGTTTTTCTTGCCCCCAGAGTGACTTACAAAGATTGTAGTGCGTTGACAGGTACGGCTAAATTTTTATATTTGGTGAATTAGCCTTAAGTTTAGTGGGAACTGAACATATTAGAGGACAGACTACTTTCATAGGTGCAAACCTAAGTCTCATAGAATTAATGTTTAAAGATGTCGCTAACGTGGTACAGACCGACTGGAGTATTATCCAGATTACCAAGTATGTAAGTATTTTCGGACTTAACTTCTAAAACTACTGATTTGACAAAACGTGGTGCCAGCTTGTTACTAAAAAAATCGGCTGCGTTTGACTGGAAATGAGCTCTGCGCCACACTATGTCTCCAACTTGATAATGAACAGTATGTTTCCTAAGGTTATAACGAACAGAGTTTTTCTGGTATCCATTCAACAAATGTTTCTGAACCTTCTTGAATATTGTTGACAACTCGGACAAGTTTGTTGTGAAATTATTGACGTTATCTAACACGATGTCGTTAACTGAATCAAAATCTTTCAAATTATGTAATCTACCATCTAATATCAATTCTCTACCATGCATAACAAAATGAGGCGTAAGACCGTGAGCGGCGCTCACATGAGAGTTCAAAGCGGACTGGATTTTCCGTAAATTTTTATTCCAATTTCTATGATTTTCTTTACAAAAGGAAGCTATGGCGGTCTCGATAGTTCTATTGTATCTTTCGTCAGTATTGTTTTGTGGGAAGTAAACACAATTTCTAAAAACTTTCGGAACACTATACTTTTCTAGGAGTGAATTAAATTATTTAGATATGAACTGTGAACCATTATCAGTTATAATACAATTTGGAACGCCATAGCGTAAGAATATAGCTTCTTCTAAGAATTTATTAATTGTAGCCGACTTGGCTTGTTTGAGGGGGTGGAACCATACTAATTTACTGAAAATCTCTACGGCTGTAACTAGATATGTGTGACCAGAGTAACTCTTAGGGAGCGGACCCACTAGATCTATGGAGATTACTTGCATAGGAGCAGTTAATTTCTTAGGGTGAGACATTTTGCCTGCCGGAGGGGCATTGCTAATCTTGTAAGCTTTACAAATATCACAATTTTAGACGGTAGACTTTACATCCTTTAACATATTAGGCCAATAATACGTTAACTGTAACTTCTTATAGGTCTTAAAAGATCCTAGGTGTGCTGACAACGGGTCCTCATCAGTTTTGCGGATGAGATCTTTCCTATTGTCAATGGAAATCATTCTTTTCCACTCATAAGGCTTGCCAAGAGCAAACTTCGCCTTAGAATATCTGTACAAGACGTTGTTTTCTAATGCGTAGTTTGGAAACTTATTCGGTGTGTTACGGACACCTTCTAGAATTTTATTATACCAGTCATCATTAGTTATATTCACATTTCCTGTCAAGGAACTAACCTGGATTCTAGACAAAGCATCGGGCACGGTATGTAATCTACCTTTTTTATGAATAACTTCAAAGTCGAATTGAAGTAATCTAGTAGACCAACAAGCGAGTCTACTAGTTGGGTTCTCTAACTTGTATAACCATTTCAAACATTCGTGGTTTGTAACCACCTTAAAATGAGTGCCTTCGATGTAATGGCTAAAATGGGTGACTGACTCTACTATACCTAGGAGTTCTCTCTCCGTAGTACTGTACGCGGTTTAGGTTTTGGTCAATGTTCTCGAGAAGAAGGCTACTGGGTGGTCACGACCTTCTGCGTCCTTCTGTACTAAAGCGCAACCGATACCAAAGTTGCTAGCATCTGAATGTAGGTAGAACGTCTTCTCAAAGTCAGGAACTTGGAGCACCGGGGCGGAGGTGAGTGCGTCCTTCAGGCTCTGGAACGCAGCCTCTGCATCGCTCGACCAAACGAAGGGCTCCTTCGGGCTGGTGAGCTTGGTTAGCGGCCTCGCCACTGCTGATTTTTTTTTAATGAACCTTCTGTATTATGAAGTTAAACCAAGGAAACTACGGACTTCTTTAATATTCTTGGGGGTGGGGTAGTTTGTTATAGAATCTATTTTACTAGGGTCTGTTGCTAAACCTTTATCAGAGACCATATAACCCAAGTATTTCAGTTTAGATTTGCAAAACTCACACTTAGACATGTTGACTGATAAGTTAGCGGACTTTAATTTGTTAAAAACTTTCTCTAACAATGCCGCATGACTTTCAAAATCTTTATTTACAATAATTAGGTCATCTAAGTATGAGAATATTTTGGCGTACAGCTCTGCGTCTGTGCCAAATAATGTGTCAACTTCTGTAGACTTTGAGCTGCATTGGACAAACCGAAGGGGACTACAGTGAACTGTAAGAGACCTCTGTCTTGCGTTATAATGGCGGTTTTCTCTTTACTCGACTCTTCTAAGGGCAGCTGTAAGAAAGCGTGACTCAAATCTATCGAAGATATAAACTTAGCTTCCCTAAGGTTGTCAAGTATATCGTCTACTCTGGGCAAAGGATAACTATTTTTCTTGGTAACAGAATTCAACTTATGGCTGTCAACACAGATTCGAAACCCACCATTCGCTTTTTGTACTAGCACTACAGGGGAAGCCCAGGGACTTGATGATTCTTCCAAAACATCTAGTTTTAGCATTTTGTCTAACTAATTATTCATTGATGATTAGCTGGCGTACAGGACTAGCTCTGTAAAATCTTTGTTTAATCGGATCACCCGTGGTTTCGATTTTGTACTTTACCAAATTCGTTCGGCCTAAACCATTCTTTTCAAAAGAAATAGAGTCGAATTTCTTAATAATCTTATCTAACTTTAACTGCTGTTCCGATGACAGCGGTACCCTATGTGTAGAGGGCGTGGGGGTTTTCTCCACCGCTAGGCTAGGCGTTTCTATAAGTGTACCAGTTTGACAAGATACATTATTTACAGCGGGTTCAATATTTACACTCTTAATTGCTAAGTTATTTATAGGGTCGCTGGTACCATATAACAAAGCAACTCTGCTTACTATTGGGGTTGCGTCTAACAAGATGCGGCCTTTGATTTTATTCAGCAAGCCAGACTTTTCCCAAAATTCTATGCCAAGAATAAATTCTTCTGACATGTCTGGTACAATATCAAAATTTAACTCAAAACTTTAACCATCAACTAGTATTGGCAAGCGAATACGACCAATTATTTCACTACCTGTACCGTTAGCAGAGGTAGCTGCG
Organism: Acleris literana; assembly: GCA_946894065.1. Lineage (NCBI taxonomy): Eukaryota > Metazoa > Arthropoda > Insecta > Lepidoptera > Tortricidae > Acleris > Acleris literana. The sequence continues at coordinate 49,584,659 of OX335668.1, forward strand.
CTATGAGGGGATCGTAAAATACTGAAACCATTTTTCAGAAATTGAATGTGGCTATTACTACCTAAAATATTTAGGTCAGCGCCTGAATCTAACAAGCCCACTGTTACGGCGTAAGCCCATACGTACAAGCGAGTTGCAGCCGACCTTGGTGGTTTGCTACCTGGGACGCACCGCGGCGACTCTGCGGCTACTAAATATCACGTCATAGGCGACCAATCAGCTGCATCTATCACGTCATCGACAACCAATGATGAGCCAGCCATCGACCCCTACCAAGCACCAATCAGAAGGAAGGATGGCTGAAAGCTCTCTCTACTTCGCTACGTCTACGTGACAACTCAACAGCACATTTTTTAACCTCTACCATAGTTCCTATGTAACGAAAAACTTTTTATTATACGAGTTATTTTGTCATACATGTTTTGAAGTCATTTCTCCTACCATCCACATCTTGAAGTCAGGCCTGTGAGACCATACGAAACCTGCGTCTAAACGCGCAGACATAAATTGGACCTTCGACCTCAGATTCAAGAAACCAGTCCCTGGACACAACGAAGATTGTGAGAACGCATCGGCAGCGACGCGAATCAGAAAAGTTACACTTGAGCTTTTTGGTGAGACGAGCCAGCTTATTTCCTAGCCTTTTCCTTTACGCTTGCGTGATACCGTGCTGTTATACATTTCATTGCTTTTGCTTGCGCTTTCGCACGCCGCTGCATCAAACACGTGTCGGCAGCTTTCGTCCGTCTGCACGTCGGCAGTGCTCCGCCTGACCAGTGATTGCAACTGTAAGTACCGCTATATACTCTCATAACCTCCCAAAATGAGCTATGATGACGCCGGTAGGTTTCACACTGCCGAGGACGGCCTTGAAAAGACAGCGAGCCAGGAGTCTCTTAGGTTATTAATTCGTAGACGCGGTTCAGTAAAAAGCAGATTAACGAACTTTAAGAAATTTGTGAACTCATTTGAAGGCTTAGAGCTAACGGAACCTCAATGCACCGAAATAAAATTACGCATGCAAGGCGCTCAAATTATTTTCGCCGAGTTTGATGACCTGCATAGTAATATAGAGAATTTAGTCTCTGATAGTGAATTAGAAAAGCAAATCGAGCAAAGGGAAATATTTGAAAATGAATACTACGGCATCCTTGCTCAAACGCAGTCCATGGTCAGAAATACTGACAGCTGTAAACACTCTTCTCCGCCCAATCTATCGCAGTCAGTTAAACTTCCGACTATTTCCTTGCCAACCTTTGATGGTTCTTATGAGCACTGGCTGGAATTCCGCGACATGTTTGCATCATTAGTTCACAACTCCCAAGAAATAACCAACATTCAGAAGTTTCATTATTTAAAATCATCATTAAAGGGTAACGCGCAACTTGTAATAGATTCTCTTGAATTTTCTGCGAATAATTACACAATTGCTTGGGAGCTTCTACTAAATCGGTATAATAATAGTAGATTGTTAGTACACAACCACGTTAAGGCGTTATTTTCTATTCAAGTGCTAACTAAAGAGTCCCCATCGCTTTTAAGAAAACTTATAGACATTATCCTTAAGAATCTACGTGCACTAAAGCTTCTCGGAGAACCTACCGAGAGCTGGGACACATTAATTATTTATTTGGTTTTGTCAAAATTAGATTCCACAACTGAACGCGAATGGGAACAATTTAAAAGCACTTTACTGCCACAAACAAGTGAACTCACGTCTACAATAAAGGTTGATGAGTTACTTAATTTCATTCGGAACCGCGCCGATATGCTTGAAACACTAATAGTAACGCACAGCAAGGCTAGCACTAGCACCTATACCACGCACGAAACGAAGATGCCATATCATCACATTAACGCAAACAACAACGTTCCTAAACTTCACTGCAATGTTGTCACTGATAAATCCGCAAATAAGTCACATATTAAGCAAACTACTTTTAAAAAACTATGCTTGATGTGCAGCGGTAAACATCCTTTGTATTCGTGCCAGGTGTTTTTAGATTTAAACTTGCAGGATAAGTTAAATATTGTGCAGGAGAAGCGGCTATGCGAAAATTGATTACGTGCAGGCCATACATCTATTGAGTGCAAATACGGTCCATGTAGGAAATGCAACAAAAAACATAATTCGCTAATACACGAGAAGGCACGGGAGGGTGAGATCAATGAGCGCGCAGTCCCACGGCTCGCCCTGGACAAAGGCCAGGCGCCGCCGCGTGCCTTCTCTGCATCCGCAAACGTAAGCAATATCGCACACTCGCATCAAAATCAAAGTAAGCAAGTAAATAATGCACACATTCACATGGCGGCTCAGCTGTCTCCCATGCAACCGGTTTTGTTATCAACTGCACTAGTCGAGATTCCCGATAGTACCTATTGGAAATTATTATAAGGCGCGCGCAATTCTCGACAGTGGAAGTGAATGCTGTTTAATCACTAAGAATTTATGTGATAAATTAAAACCTAAATTATACAGTCCACACAAGAAATACGAGGCATAGGTAATTCTATTTCTACGTGTACACAAAAATGTGAAATAGAAATTAACTCTGTTGTCGACACGTTTAACATTCGCATACAGTGTTTAGTGTTATCACAACTAACATCGACACTACCTACGGTTGATCCTAGTTTTTACGAATGTCAGTCTATTGATATCCTTATCGGAGCCGACATATTCTGGGATTTGCTCATTGATGGTAAGATGCGCTTAGCGAACGGCCCTTAACTACAAAACACTAGACTAGGGTGGATCATTTCGGGTCCTATTTATGCGAATACGCAACGCATACAACCCAAGCCTATTAGATGTCATTTGACGCAACATTTTGATACGCAATCATTAGATAGTCAGTTACGTAGGTTTTCGGAATTAGAACAGGATCCAATAGGAGGTAAAATACTCGAACTGCTCACCGACGAGGAACTCGCGTGCGAAGAAAATTTCATCAGAACAACAAAGCGCGTTGCCGATGGAAGGTTCAGCGTACAAATCCCTCTAAAAGAGTCATCTGAATCGTTAGGTGACACATTCTTTCAAGCCAAAAATCGTTTTAGTGCTCTTGAAAGGCGTCTCGTCCGCGACCCTACGTATAAAAACTTATATAGTAGTTTTATTAGAGAGTACGAAAATTTAGGTCACATGTCGCGAGTTTCTTCATACGGAACCCCAAACTATTTTTTGCCGCACCATGGGGTGCTCCGGGAGCACACTACTACCACTAAATTAAGGGTTGTATTTGATGCCAGCGCAGCTTCAACGACAGGAAAGTCGCTCAACGACTTGCAACGCGTAGGTCCTCCTATTCAAGGCGACCTTATTGCAATTTTGCTACGATTTCGCGAAAATAAGTTCGTTGCTTGCGCTGACATTGAAAAACATTATCGACAAGTACTTATCCATGAGGGCCAACGCATTTCGCAGTTGATTTTGTGGCGCGACAGTCCTACCGACCCGCTCAGTGTTTATCGGTTGAACACGGTGACCTACGGAACCGCTTCAGCGCCCTTCTTAAGTTGCCGTTGCTTAAAACAGTTAGCACAAGAATGTACTGATTCCGAAGTGGCCAGAACTATAAACCACGATTTCTACGTCGACGATTTGATTTGTGGATCTTCAACGATCGCCGAACTAAAACGCATATGCAAGGAAACCGCGAGAGTTTTAGATTCCGGGTGTTTTCCGTTACGAAAATGGGTTTATAATTTTGACTACTTCACTAGTGAATCCGAGGGCAGCATCTCGAGGGAATTGTCACTGGGTGAACACACGCATAGTAAAACGTTAGGGCTTGGCTGGTACAATCAAAGCGACGAATTGCACTACTATTCGCGACACGATAATAAATCAAAGCCGGTGTCAAAACGCACTATTTTATCCATTGCATCCCAGATTTTCGACCCGTTAGGTCTTTTGAGCCCAACAATAACTATAGCAAAAACTTTATTACAGAAGTTGTGGTTATTAAAATTAGACTGGGACGAAGCGGTTCCTGATGACGTCACGCAAGCCTGGCACCGCTTTATAAACAACCTATCGATTTTACGTAGCGTTCGTGTTCCGAGGCATGTATTTTGTAACCAGCCTATATGTACAGAATTACATATTTTCAGTGATGCGTCGCAAATTGCTTTTGGGACTTGCGCATATGTACGAACTGTTAACAGCGAATCAGCTGTTACGGTCCGGCTCCTTTGTTCCAAGGGCAAGGTCGCGCCGATATCACCTGTAAGTATCCCAAGGCTAGAATTGTGCGGAGCGCTAGTAGGTGCAAGGTTATACCTCAAAATAAAGGCTTCGCTTCGTTCTAAATTTGACCGGGTCATTTTTTGGACTGATTCAACTATAGTCCTGGGTTGGCTGCGCATGCCACCAAATTTGTTAAAGCCTTTTGTTCAAAACAGGGTCGCGGAAATTCACGAGTTAACGAAAGAAAACGTATGGCTTCATGTCAGCGGGAAAGATAACCCGGCCGACTTAGTCTCCCGCGGATTACATCTAGACGCGCTGAACAATTCTAGTCTGTGGTGGGAGGGGCCTCAATACCTACATGATGCCAATTTTGACTGTGTTGATTTTAACTTAGTCTCACTACTTGATGAGTTACAATTACCAGAGCGCAGATCTGGTCCGACTAATACTTTAATGTGCACTGAAATTAAAGAATCCTTTTTCTCATTTTCCAGGTTCTCTCAGTTCGACCGCATGCAGCGCGCGGCAGCGCACGTGCTTCGTTTCATTCACAACGTGCGCAGTAAAAAGGCTAAACGTCGTGCCGGCGCGCTGTCGCTGGACGAACTGAGGGAATCGGTTGCTATGCTGGCGCGCATCTCGCAACAAGAATCGTTTCTTAATGTTTATCATGTATTGTCTAAAAGGGAACCAGTCAAGGGTCATTTATCGAAACTGAATTTGTTTATAGACAATTTTCAATTAATCAGAGTTGGAGGGCGACTTGCAAACTCGCCTACATTCGATTTCGATAAAAAATACCCTGTTTTATTGTCCTGTAAGCATCACTTTACAGTATTGTTGTTCCGCTACGAGCACAATCGGCTGCTGCACGCGGGCCCGCAGCACCTACTGTTCTCGCTGCGAGACACCTGGTGGCCCGTGAGCGGCAGAAACCTCGCGCGTAACACTGTGCACGGGTGCGTCACCTGTGCCCGGCTGCGAGGTAAAACGTTAGCGCCTATCATGGGTGATTTACCTAAACAGCGCCTGGAACCCGGCTTTCCGTTTATGCATTCTGGTGTTGATTATGCGGGGCCACTGCTCATTCTTAATCGCAAAGGAATGGGAGCTGTTACCATTAAAGCATATATTTGCTTATTTATATGTTTCACCACGCGCGCTGTTCATTTAGGGCTAGTCAGCGATCTCTCATCAGACGCGTATTTGTTAGCACTAAAGAGGTTTATCTCATGACGTGGGAAACCTTCGGAAATATTTTCAGATTATGGCCGAAATTTTATAGGGTTAAAACATGAGTTCACAAGGTTCTTAAAGTCATGTTCTAATGATATTAAGGAATACGAGCTTTCTCAAAATATTAAATTTACAATGCGTCCCCCATACGCGAGTCATTTTGGGGGTTTATGGGAGGCTGGTGTACAGAGTTGCAAGCACCACTTGCGTCGGGTAATAGGAAACGCGCACTTAACTTTCGAGGAGTTCAGCACGGTATTGACGCAAGTCGAGGCCATCCTGAACTCCCGTCCTTTGAGTCCTACGTCCTCAGTACCGCAGGATTACTCCCCTCTTAGCCCAGCTCACTTCCTGGTTGGCCGGCCACTGACTGCTCCCGTGTTAGCTGACCTGAACGAGGTTCCTGTGCAACGCCTGTCACGATACCAGAGGGTAGAACAGATACGCCAGCATTTCTGGACACGCTGGTCTAAGGAATATGTATCTGAGCTGCAGATCAGGACGAAATGGACACGCAACAGATACAACTTGAAGCAAAACACACTCGTTCTCATCAAGGAAGACAACGCACCACCCTTGAAATGGAGTATTGGGAGAATCGTCAAGACATTTCCAGGCCGGGATGGCACCTCACGAGTGGCCGACATAAGGATCGCCAACGGCACGGTGCGTCGAGCGTTCTCCAAAATCTGTCCACTGCCTGTAAACGACGAATAGGCTTCTTATCTGCATTTTCTGTTGAAAGCTCCTGCATTCAAGGGCGGGAGTTTATGTTACAGCGTAAGCCAATACGTACAAGCGAGTTGCAGCCGACCTTGGTGGTTTGCTACCTGGGACGCACCGCGGCGACTCTGCGGCGACTAAATATCACGTCATAGGCGACCAATCAGCTGCATCTATCACGTCATCGACAACCAATGATGAGCCAGCCATCGACCCCTACCAAGCACCAATCAGAAGGAAGGATGACTGAAAGCTCTCTCTACTTCGCTACGTCTACGTGACAACTCAACAGCACATTTTTTAACCTCTACCATAGTTCCTATGTAACGAGAAACTTTTTATTATACGAGTTATTTTGTCATACATGATTTGAAGTCATTTCTCCTGCCATCCACATCAAGCCAGGCCTGTGAGACCATACGAAACCTGTGTCTAAACGCGCAGACACCCACATACATCTTATTTTTTACATAAAAATCTATTTTTGGACGTCCAGTAATGCCTATGGGTATGCGCACCGGGGACACGTTGCTACTATTTTTAAATAAATATTTTAAAAACTCTAGCCAAAGTTTCCATTCTACGTCCTGTGTGCTCGGTGCGGGGGCATGTTTTTTGTACTTCTCGAGGCCTGTTGTCTGCTCTGTGCTGTTGTTCCATGCTCGCTCTGCATGGGGGTCGTTGTTGGATTGCTCGATGCTGGGATGGCTGCGACTTGACTGGCTGTAGGTCTCGATTCAATATTGTTCAGACTGGGCTTAGCTGGAACATTTTTAAAGCTCATTTTATTGCTCTGATAATTAGAGCGGCGACAGGTTCTTGTGGTTACATCTAATGCACCACATTTAAAACAGGACAACCTACTGTTTGGACATTGTCTGTAAAAGTGCCCAGTGTTTGGAAATTTAAAACAAACTGGGTGCGCTTTCATGTCAACTGTATTTACACAAGGTCCATGACATGATACTAATTGTTGGGGTATATAGCTTTCCATTCACTGTTATTGCTATTTACACAGAAATGATTATTTACAGGTTGATGGCTATTTACAACATGAGGGGTATTATTTACAATTTGTGCTGTATTATTTACAAGGGCCGGTGGGCAGCCTGATGTTTGAAAGTTCGCCTGAGTTGACAGTAACCCAAAGGTGTCATAAGAGTCAATTTGCTTACCTATAACTAAAAGACTTTCTATCGAATTTACTGCCCGTAAACAATTGCTGGATAATATTTCGGGAGCATGTTGTGCTTCACTATGTCAAACAGCTCGGCTTCAGTGATTCTGTTTGGTATTTTATTAGCTAAGAATCGCATTTGGGAAGTGAATTCTAAAAGTGACTGTCCCACAGTCTGTTTCGAGCTGCGGAGACTGTCAACTATTCTATAAGTATAGTCGGACGGCTCGAAGCAATTTACCAACGCATTTTTCAGATCGAACTAGTTACTAAAATTATGTTTTTCTACTCGCGTACTATAAACCGCTAATATTGATATCGTTAATGGTATCAGAATACCACCTATAGAGTAACCGATGCGTGAAAACAATTCTAATAAGCGTTGCCATGGTTAATTATTATAGAACTGTTATTAGTTACGGTCATGCCATGGTTACGGTCATTCCGGATATCAGTCTTGGCGTTTAGTGAACACTTGACATCTTAATTTGTATAATAAACCGTTTAAAATATTTTAATACCAACTGAAATTACGTGTTTTAAAAACCAAATTAGTGTTTGGACTAAATATGTGTTTAAAATTACATTTTTATTAAATTACTAAAAGTAGATGATTAATATCCATCGATTTGTTATTTGGTTACCATGGTTACGTTCAATATGGATGTCAACAAAAGGTGTTTCGTTTGAAATTCCAACTTGTATGATAAATTGTCAGAACTGTTTTAGTCACTATTAAAATTTGCATGAAATTTGTAAATATTTAACAATAACATTCACACAATGTTTATTTTTGTTATTATCATTTTAAGCTTGTAGAAAAAGTTATATATGCAACGGTACATCGTGCCTGTAATTAGAGCGCTCGCAAGCTCGTGCTCTAACTTCGGCGCTCGTACCTTAAGAACCTTCATTATGTACCAGTTACATAAATAACTATTATTTACTCGGAACTAAGTGAGTGCTGGCTCTTGTAAAAGGTGGTGAAAGTTTGCCAACAGCAGGGCTTCCGGTATCCCTCGTGCTGCTAAAAGTTCCTCGACTGCGAATGTGAAATCTCTTACATCGGACGAACCACTAAACTTCACGTTCCACGATTGTAGCCCGCACTTGGTCAAAATGTGTGGCTTTAGTTCACCTTCCTGCCAAGAATCTATAGTTATTAAATTACCTGCGCAATCCATAGCGGTTGAATGATGCTGCGGTCGCGGTGGGCCGTCCAGTAAGTCTCCTTCGAAACCATCCATCTTGACAACTTACCAAGTGTGGTTACCTACTATAAGGAAAAATGCGTTAGGCCTACACTACCTAAACTTTATAATGCGTGATACGTTCACCGAAAAAGAAACAACGCAATTTTACACGACGCTATATGACGCGAGCGAGACGCGGCACGAACTAGACAAGTACGCATAAACAAAAATTACACTATAATACATATTCACGACGAGAACGTAATGAACGCGTTATTTTGCTAAACGCGACTTCACCACACGCAAACAATCTAGAACTGTACTCCTTAAACCCTATATACACAACACTAATTACACAATTTACAACATACACAATTTACAACACAACATTGCATCGCCCGTTCCCGTTACACCCTATTTTAACCACGTTGCGCGTCAATGTAAGCGTCTTCCTCTTTCCCTCAAGCAAAGGGAAAGGAACTTTACAGAACTATCAGGGGGGTTCGTTTGTGCCAATAGGGGTATTAGGGATGCAATGCATGCAGTAAAAGACCACTTGAAATACTACGCATATAATCGACGGATGACACGACAGTAGCAATAAATATCACACGCGATACAATCTAGAGCACTCGACAAACCAGTAGCACGGCACGTGCGACAGACCGACAGCGTTCGACGACCACCACCTCTGCTGGCGTCGGTCCCTCGTCCCTCCACTCACATGCACCGACGACCATGACCACTGCACGCGTCGTTCCTTTGCTAGCATGCGCCGACGACCACGACCACTGTACGCGTCGCGTCGTTCCTCCGCTCGCATGAACCGATGACCACGACCACTGCTGGCGTCGGTTCCTTTTGTAGGAGTAAGGTGGAGTGCAGTCAGGGCACAGCTTCAGGGCGAATCCAACTTGGGTACCGCCGGCCGCAGGAACCAAAATCAATGCACCTACGTGCGGGACGGCGGACTCCTACCTAACTGGCGGGAGTGTGGCGGGGGAGACGGTTAGTAGCGCGGGCGCGCGTCTCTTTCTTTCACGCTCTCGCGCCTTCGGCGGTCCCGTTCTAGACTGGCCGTTAGCTGGTGAACGCGCGGCGCGGCTGGCTTGCGAACCCCGTGGGCGCGCGTCTCTCGTCATCTCGCTCTCGCAGTTGGCGGTTTCTTTCTCGCCCAGACAGGACACAGGTGGCGCTGTCTGTATGTATTCACTACAACGTGCAGCTTTAAAAGACAGTGCCGCATTAATTATCCGATCCCTCGATTTTTCGAGTGACAAGTATGATGTAGCTTGGGATCTTCTTTGTGAGCGCTACAATAACAAGCGGCTACTTATTAACAACCACATCCAAGCATTCTTTAGCTTGGACCCCATGACCAAAGAATTATCTAGATTGTTGCGTGGTGTCATAGACACAATAAATAGGAATCTGAGAGCATTAAAAACCCTAAAACTTCCTGTTGAGCACTGGGACATTAATAATTGTCTACATTGTTTCCAACAAACTTGACTCCGTAACGAATCGAGAATGGGACCATCGCAATACTTTGCAAGAGTTACCTAAAATCACTGACTTTACTAGCTTCCTCAAAAACCATGCTTATTTGTTTGAAACAATCGACGAAGCTCATAAAAAACGTAGGTTCAGCGATACCCCCCACGTTCGTCAAAAATCCTTTGTTGCGAATTCACCACCGCCTACGGCTCGAACATTCGTTTGTCCATTATGCAAGAGTAGTCACGCAATTTATCTGTGCCAAAGATTTAAATTACTTCATTTAGAAGCTAGGGTTGAAAAGGCTAAGGCGCTTAAATTATGTTTGAATTGTTTACGAGTACGTCAAGGTCATGCAGCAAACGTATGCAAGGTAGGTCCGTGTCGCGTTTGCACTAAGCCTCGTAATAGCCTCTTACATGACCATAATTCGTCACCAATTCAACAAGCAGCTTTAAGTAGTGATGTTGTTTTACGCTCTGCGCCACAGCCTGAACCTCAAGGTCAAATCTCACAGAACATTACTTTATCCGCAATCCATGGCAGATATGCTCTAAGTCTACTGCATTGCTGCAGGTTGCTGATCAAAATGGCAAAAATCGTACAGTGCGAACCTTGTAAGATAATGGCAGCACATCCAGTTTTATAACAGAAGATCTGTGAACTAAACTTAACTTAACTACGCGTTCAACCGCAACGGCAGTGGAAGTGTTGAATTTTCAATCTTCACTCTTGTTAAAGCGCTGTGACGTCCTTATATCGTCCTTAATAAACAATTTTAGCGAGAACTGTTGCTGTTGAAGCTGTTGCCAGCTGCACAAGTTGACTACACAACCTTAAAATTACCGTCAAACATTACGTTAGCGGACCCCACATTTCATATGCCGTCCGAAATAGATATGCTTCTCGGCGCTGACATGTTTTGGTCAGTACTTTGTTCCCAAAACATTTCACTTGGTAAAAATAAACCGACATTATGTAAAACCAAATTCGGTTGGTTGGTTTCCGGCCCAATTAAACTTCTTAATAACGATAAACTTAATACAGTCCATTGCAATCACATGAGTACTAACGATAGTGACGAGCACTTACAAGATAAATTAACCCAGTTCTTTGAGCTAGAAACTGTCACTAATCGTAGACAAAATATCTAAAGAAGAGCAAGAATGTGAACAAAGCTTTGCCGCCGACACTATCCGTCTACCTGATGGACGTTTCTAAATTACGATTCCTCTAAAGGAATCCCCCAATAAATTAGGGGACTCGTATGAGCAGGCTTTGTCCAGATTCCTGTCGTTGGAGCGTCGATTTAAACGTGAACCACTATTTAAAGAACAATACTGTAACTTCATTACAGATTACTTAGCATTAAATCACATGTCATTACACGAGAACCCAGTAAATGATACTTACACTTATATAATGCCGCATCACGGTGTCCTACAGGAATCCAGTTAATCTACTAAATTACGTGTGGTCTATGATGCCTCCGCAGCGACGAAATCTGGTGTATCTTTTAACCAAATACAAAAGATAGGTCCGACAGTGCAGGATGACCTTGTCAGCATTCTAATGCGCTTTCGCCAGCATAAGTTTGTCGTCACTGTGGATGTTGAGAAAATGTATCGTATGGTCAACGTTACCCAGTCGCAACAATCGTTGCAATAAATATTATGGAGGTTCGAACCCCACGAACTATTAAAACAGTACAAACTGAACACTGTTACTTACGGTACAGCATCCGCGCCTAATCTCGCGACCCGGTGTCTCGTGCAGCTGGGTAACGAATGTACTAATAAAGCGGCTGCTGAAGTTATTCTTCATGATTTTTACGTCGACGATCTAATTACAGGGGCAGCCACTGAAAGTCAACAAGTAGACATTTGCGAGGGTGTAATTAATCAATTAGAAAGTGGTCAGTTTCATCTCCGCAAATGGTGCTCCAACAGCACACAGGTTATATCTAAATTAGTTGGCGAAAATAGCAGTGACTAACTACTAAATTTATGCCATAATTAATACAATAAAACGCTAGGATTACTGTGGGTGTACATACGCATAAGGTACACTATTGCTTGCAGGTGGATCAAAAAGAAACTCACGTCTATTCTCAATGCTTACTTTATTGGAACTACCTTAATGCCTTATATAAAAAAGTGGCTTGTTAACTAGATACCTATCTATAACTATGAATATGAAACGATGTATGGGATGCCGACTGATGTACGTCAAAATCAAAATATGACCTAAACATACCGGCCTCCAAAAACAACTGTTTTTTACGACTTACTTAACTAGAAGACAATAAAACCTTAATAACATTTCATAAATTAAATCTACAAAAAACGTCTTAGCTAATTACCTAATCTAAACGATTAGATGCATCTAAGAACAAAACAACTGACTTGACTTTTATCCAAAACCCCTAATCACCTATAACAAAGGTTTAGCTAGGTACCACGCTCGATCGTTTCAACATCGGCGCCGATAACATAATAAGGCAACAGCAATGGACCTTATTGACTACCAAAGGACAATCAGGCAGCAAGCAAGATCATACCTAATTCTAAACTACTTAATAAATCTTAAATATTTTTGTGCAGTACGCAATTAGCATTAACATTATTCTAGCTTCAGTGGACTGTATTACAAAAAAAAAACAAATATAAATGAACATTGCATCGCCATTAGTCTCCGCAGTGGCAGTGTAAAACAAAACTTATGACCTTAACATAAAGTTAAATGTTAACTTACTAAAATAAATACTCACAAAAATTTACTAAAAACATGGCTCAAATAGGTGTTGCATAAATTGTTTTTATGCTATCTAATTTTACATAAATAACATGCCTACATGCCGCTTCTATTGAAAATGACTTAGGGATAAAATCGCTAACATTGTAGATTTCACTGTTCCAAAATAAAGTATGAAATCAACTGACCACCACTAAAATTTAATTATTATCCTCATCAGGTTTTGTTGGCAGTAATATCAACTTAGATAACGGCCTCTTCATCACGTTATCTCCTTTGTATTGTACGCTTACAACACGTACAAGGTCGTCAGTACCGGGGTGCAAGGCTGTTATTTTTCCGAGTAACCATTTTGCAGGCGGGAGTTCATCCTCTTTTATAATAACAATATCTCCAACACACGGCGCAGGTATGGTGTCTTGCCACTTGTATCGTTGTTGTAATGTGTTGAGATATTCGGCTTTCCATCTCTTCCAAAAGTCTTGCACCCTATTTTGCAAAAACTGCCATCTCGTTAGCATGTTAACGTTCTTAGTCTCGTAATTTGTATCAGGAATGTTGATTACTGGCTCTCCGATTAGAAAGTGTCCTGGCGTTAGAGGGTTCAACGTGTCAATAGTGTTATCTAATTGACAGATGGGTCGCGAATTTAGGCAGGCTTCAACTTGAGCTAGGAGAGTCGCCATCTCTTCATAAGTCAACTTTATGGTACCGTTAACTCTGGCTAAATGTCTCTTGGCTGACCGGACTCCAGCCTCCCATATCCCACCAAAATTGGGCGCCTTTGGTGGAATGAAGTGCCAGGTAGTACAGTCATTTGCCAGGAGTTCAGCTACCTCGGCTGCCACATTGGCTTTTCCCTGTTCAAACATACCTTTCAACTCTTTATCTGCACCTACAAAGTTGGTCCCGTTGTCGCTCCATAAGTGACGACAGTGTCCCCTTCTCGCAACAAACCTTCTAAATGCTGCGATAAATGCCTGGGAAGTCAGGTCTGTGACAGCTTCCAAATGAATAGCCCGCGTGGACATACAAACAAAAAGGCAGATGTAGCCCTTTGTTGACTTATGACCCCGACCCTTTGACGTCCTCAACTGTATGGGCCCTGCGTAATCTACTCCGCTGTGAAGGAAGGCACGATGAGGAGTCACTCTTGACGCTGGGAGCTGACCCATCAGTTGCTGCTTTATCTTTGCCTTATCCTTTACGCACACTTTGCAACTACGGGTAAATTCTCTGACAGCTGACTTGAGGCCTATTACCCAATATTTGCTACGGATATATGTCATCATCTGCAGTAAACCTCCATGAAGGGTTCTTGTATGGGCTTCATTGATTAAAAGCCTAGTAACATGACGTTTACTAGGTATGATAATTGGGTGTTTGGTGTCTTCTGGAATGTTAGCTTTACCCAGTCTTCCTCCTACTCTCAACAAGCCCTTTTTGTCTAAGAAGGGCGTGAGACTAACCAGCGAACTCCTAGCTTTTATCCTTCCGTTCTTCTTCAGATCTTCTATTTCCGTTCCGTATACCAAATATTGATAATAGCTCACACATTTCGTTTCAATTGTATTAAGTTCATCCGCTGTCAAATGTGTTGTTTCACCTTTTTTAGTTTTATTAACGACCCTTAAACATTGGGCAAGTACTCTCTTCATTCTGGACATTGATGAAAACCTTTCCCAAACAGGTTTGTCTTCCAGGATTACATGGAATGTTTTCTTCATCTCTAACTCAGTTTGAGGAATAGACCTTCTTGTAAAGTCTATCTCACTACTTTTCAACCACCCTGGTCCAGTCCACCAAAGCTCATTGTTTACCAACTCACTTGCTTTGACACCCCTTGATGCTAGATCGGCTGGATTTTCGGCTGACGGAACATGTCGCCACCTGTCGTTATCAATTCGTTGAATGATGTCTGACACACGATTGCCTACAAATACTTGCCACCTATTTGGCATAGATTGCAGCCAAGACAATACCACCATCGAATCTGTCCAAGCATGTATACAATGCATTGGAATGTTCCATAAATCCGATAGCTCATACATAAGGGTTGCCAACAACACAGCAGCGCAAAGCTCTAATCGTGGAATGGAAAGTTGCTTCAGTGGTGCCACTTTAGTCTTAGATGCTATCATTGTAACATGGATATTATCATCTTCATCCACCACCCTGACGTAAGCCACCGCTGCATAAGCCACCGAAGAGGCATCTGCGAACCCGTGCAGCTGTACATTCTTGCAATGAGATGTCATCTTCAACCAGCGTGGAATTTCAATACTTTGTAAATCGCGAAGATCTTCTCTATAATTGAGCCATTCATCGATTAACTCAGATGGCAGTTCATCATCCCAGCCGAGACTGCAGAGCCACAGTTTCTGTATCATAATCTTAGCTGTGATTACTACTGGTCCTAGCCATCCGAAAGGGTCAAAAAGACTGGCGACATCCGACAATATTACTCTCTTTGTTACAGGGTTCCTGGTCTCTGGTAAGTGTACTGTTACCTTAAAAGTATCATCTTTCCTATTCCATGTTAGTCCTAGAATCTTTATCACTTTGTCCATCTTTATGTCCATTTTATCCACAGGTGTAGGGACTTCCTTGCCTTCTTGTAGAAAGTTTATCAATTCCTCAGAGTTACTGGACCACTTTTGCATTTCAAAACCGCCTGCTCTCAACAGTTTGTTTACCTCACCACAGATACCTTTTATTTCAGATATTTCTTCATGGCCTGTCATCAAATCGTCCATGTAATAAGAACTCTTAACAATGGCTGCTCCACGAGGATACTTATCAACTTCATCATCAGCCAGTTGCTTCAAAGTTCGTACTGCAAGGTATGGTGCTGCCGCCGTCCCAAATGTTACTGTGAGTAGTTTATAACTTTCTATTCTTTCAGATGGATTGTCCCGCCATACTATGCGCTGTAAATCGGTGTGTTTGTCTGTCATTCTCACTTGACGATACATTTTTACAATATCACCCACAACACAGATTTTGTGTGACCTCCAGCGTGTGATGAGAACTCGCAGATCGGGTTGTATTGTAGGGCCAACCATCATGGCGTCATTTAAGGAAAAACCGTTGGATCCTTTCGCCGAAGCATCAAAAACCACTCGTACCTTAGTCGTATCTTTATCTTCCCTTACTACAGCATGATGTGGTAAGTAAATTGCTTTGCCTCCGTTTTCGTCTTCAGCCTTCTTCATGTGACCCATCTTCAAGTACTCATGTATAACCCTTTTATACTCTGTTTTCAAACCATCGTTTTTTTCAAACTTCCTTTCTAGCTGCTTAAACCTTGTGATGGCTTGATGTTTAGTTTCACCACACAACTTACTAGTTTCTTCTAGGCTTTGTTCCAAAGGTAAGTGGACTATATATCTTCCTGTTGTGTCTCTTGTTGTTGTGTTTATGTAGCTTTCTTCACACTTCTCCTCTTCTTTAGTCCATACTTTCTTATTTGTGTATAATTCTGTTTCTATCTCCCAGAATTTTCTCAGGAGGCTATTATCTTCTTCCACGAACCTGCTAACATGCAAACTGGTTATATGTAGAAGATTAGTAGGGGTTGTATTAATATTTCCTGACAATATCCAACCTAGGTGTGTATATTGAGCGATGGCATCGCCCGGTCCTGTTAATAAACCTGAGTCTATGATTTTGCCAAAAACATCCGCCCCGAGAAGAATATCGATTCTTCCCGGTACGTTAAAAGTGGGGTCAGCTAACTTAATATTTTTAAGTTGAGGCCAGTCATAACCTCGAATTTCCCTTACAGGTAACCTACGCGTCAACGACTTTAATACATAAGCATTAACATCAAAAGAGAAATTACTTTCTTGCCTCGACTTAATATGTAATCCTACTAAGTGATTAATATAAACCTTATTACCGTCACCAACCCCCGAGACGACGCCGCTGATTTGGACTCTCTTCAAACCCAATAACTCGACCACTCGCGCAGTCACGAACGAAGCCTCGGAGCCCTGGTCGATCAGAGCACGGAAGACGTGTGATTGTCCTGAACTTGATGTCACGTCCACCAGCGCAGTCGCCAACAGAATATTTGGACGGAGCTCTTCTCCATTTGACACATGTGCTGATACCTTTTCTACTATTTCCTCTGGCTTGTTTGTTGTAGTTTCTTCTGTAGCTTGTCTTTCTTTACCTGCTTGTTTAATATCTCGATGTAATAAGGAGTGATGTTTTCTTTTGCATATCTGACATGTCGACTTCTGTCGGCATTTAAAAGCGGAGTGATTAGGGATTAGACAATTGAAGCACAAATTATTTTCCTGAACAAAATCATACTTTTCTTCGATTGATTGCTTAGCAAATTGTTTACAATTAAATATGTAATGGTTTTCTGTGCAGAAGGGGCAGTGCGCATCCTGGCTGACAGCAGTGGTGTGGAACGTCTTCGGTTTAACAGGTTTGTTTATTTTATTTTCAGGTTCTACCATCTCCAACGTGCGAAACCGGGTCTCCAAGAACTCCTTCAGTTTTTCAAAACCGGGTAAGTCTTCAGCACTGTCTCTGCTAATACTTTCTTCCCATTGTTTATGTGTTTCAGAGTCCAGCTTTGATACGACGATGTAATTCACGATAGCATCCCACTTCTCTGTCGGTAAACCAAGATTCTTCAGTGAATTCATACATTCGACGGATGTATCCAACAGCTGCTTCATCGACGCCGCGGACTCGTGAAGTATTGTTCTTTGTCCGAAAAACTTCTTAAAAACACAATTTGCTATGTACCTTTTATTATTGTATCTTTTTTTCAGAATTATCCACGCTTCAGCATAATTATCTTCAGTAATAGAAAACTGACGCAGCAAACCTTCTGCATCGCCTTTCAAGCTACTCTTAAGATAATGCAGCTTCTGTACATTTTCTAATGACTCATTTCTGTGAATCAATGCCAAAAAAAGATCATGAAATGATTGCCACTCTGTATAATCTCCTCCGAACGTAGGAATCGCAATCCGGGGTAGTTTTATGTCACCATTAGAAGTACCAGGTCTAGACGCTTCATTTTGGCTTTGTTGACCTGGTTTGGTACTATCTTGAGTAAAATTTTGTAATGCGGTTTTCATTTCACCTTTGTATGTAAAATATAACTCTTCAAACTGGTCAAATATGTCTTCAGCAAAATACGATAATATTTGTCTATCTTCCCTCAAAACACTCGTCACTAATTTTTCGTGAACACTTTTAAATTCTTTCCAGTAGGTCTCCAAAGTCTCCATTCGGCTTTGTAAATAACCAACCGTTATTCTGTCCTTAGGCGACTTCTTATAATTCGCGTAAGCCTTTTGCACCTTTTCAAACGTATCAGATTGGAGTAACATTCGCTTTTCGGCATTCTCCATCTTTTACAAATTGTTATTCTTCCACAATATTTATAAAAGATCAAATTGCTATAAACTTATTTCCAGAACCTTCCACGACAATGTTAACTATAACATGTAGGTAGGGTATGATCCCGCGCACTAAAATGTCCAACTGTTCGTGATAAATAGAAGCCCGCTATTTAAAACGCCCTGCTCCTTAGTTAACAAAACCACTATAATAGTTGTATTCACTACGCACTTGTCTTAAGATCGCATATAAACGCTTTTAATTGCAGTCAAAATGTTTGTACTAAAATCTCCGTATGTAACCGATCCTTAAAGTTCTTTCAAAGTTATTCACGTTTGTTCACTAATTGTCATCAATAATGTTCACTATTATTCACTTTTTAGTCCGTTTTAACATGTTTTTTCACCAAAATTACATCCAAATGCAATATTTTCGAACAATTAAATAGGTCACCCGTTAATGAATCCTGGGTCGATGGACCATATGTACATACGCATAAGGTACACTATTGCTTGCAGGTGGATCAAAAAGAAACTCACGTCTATTCTCAATGCTTACTTTATTGGAACTACCTTAATGCCTAATATAAAAAAGTGGCTTGTTAACTAGATACCTATCTATAACTATGAATATGAAACGATGTATGGGATGCCGACTGATGTACGTCAAAATCAAAATATGACCTAAACAGTGGGCTTGTAAGGAAGACTCACTGCTATTCTCAGTCAATATTGATGAAAACAAACACATTAGTAAACGCTCCATCTTATCATCAATGTCACAAATATTTGACCCATTGGGGTTAATTAACCCCTGCATACTCATCGCGAAAACAATTCTACAAAAATTATGGTCGTCGAAAATAACGTGGGATGAGACTATTCCCTCTGAAATTGAATATTTGTGGCACAAGTTTAAAGGTTCATTGCGTCACTTAAATAACATAAAAATACCTAGATATTATGCTCTTTGCGATGATGTTTTGTCAACTGAAATTCATACATTTAGTGATGCATCGTCACAGTATTATTCCACGTGTGTGTACTTAAGATGTATCTCTAGACGTAGCGTAACTGTACATTTACTGACAGCCAAGAGCACAGTGGCTCCATTGAAACCAATGACAGTTCCGCGTTTGGAACTCTCAGGTGCACTCCTTGCCTTGCGGCTAGCTGACAAAGTTAAATCCTCACTTAAATTACCTATAAGTAGAAGTACCCACAGGTGCGATTCTACAATCATCCTAGGTTGGATACAATCACAAAAGGCACACTTACTTAAACCCTTTGCTTTTAACAGAGTCAGTGAAATAGTCGAGAAATCGGAGTTTAGTACATGGCGTTACGTACTTACTAAATTGAACCCAGCTGACATAGGGTCACGTGGTGCAGACGCCACTCAGTTAGAATCCTGCAAGTTATGGTGGTCTGGAACGCCCTTTCTTTTACAAAATGAATCAGACTGGCCCAAGCAGCCATCCCACATTAAGGACATAGAACTACCAGAGTTCAAGGTCCAATGCCATTTAAATACGAACAAAACCAATACTGAATATTTTACCTATTATTCTGAGATCATAAACCGATTCTCTGATTTTAGCAAGCTACAACGCGTGATAGCCTATGTACAACGATTCATTTTTAATTACTTTAATCGCCAAAACAAACGTATAGGCTGCCTAAAAATTCGCGAATTAACTTCATCTTTAAATTCTTTAAGTAGATTTGCTCAGCATGCACATTTTATACAATAATACGATCTCTTAAAAAACAAAAAAAATTACCTCCTAAAAGTAAATGAATTAACCTAAATCCATTTTACGAGTATAACGAACATGACGAGCTAATTCGAGTGGGAGGTAGACTTAGTACCAATTTCACCATACGATGTTTAATTTAATCAATGTTAAACGACTGTTAGTTCAAACATTTTGACAGCTGTTAACGCTCTAATCGTCCGTTAAGTCATTAACATCGTATGGTGAAATTGGAACTTAGCAATTCATTTTATGACTATGACACTAAGCACCCAATACTTCTTGACGCACGACATCATATTGCTAGACTTATATTTCGGCACTATCATGTAAAATTTATTAATGCATGTAGTGCCCCAAACATTATTATCTACGTTACCTACGTCATAAATTTTGGGTACTGAATGGGAGAAACTTAGCGAGGAAAATTGTCCATGCGTGTGTCAAATACTGCAGGTTTTCAGGGAAAACACACCTACCTATCATGGGTAATCTTCCTGCGCATCGCCTTCACGTCGAGTTCCCTTTCAGTTTCACTGCCGTGGACTATGCAGGACCGGTCATGATACTGAATCGAAAAGGCCGAGGTAGCACATTAATAAAATCTTACCTATGTATATTTGTTTGTTTAGCTATCAAAGCAGTACATAAAGAACTTGTGACCAACTTAAGTGGCACAACCTTTCTAGCAGCACTTAGCAGGTTTATTGCTCGTAGAGGAAAGCCTATAAATATACATATACTCGGATAACGGTACTTGTTTTGTTGGTGCGTGTAATGAGTTGTCAAGGTTTCTTAAGTGTAACTCCGACTACTTGAGCTCTGAAGCGTCAAATCTCTCAATCAACTTTAAATTCTCACCAGCATATAGCCCCCACTTAAATGGGCTAGCTGTAGGTTGCGTAAAGTCTGTGGAATATCACCTAAAAAGAGTTCTTCCTTTTACCAACTTAACATACAAAGAAATGACAACAGTTCTCACACAGATCGAAGCGATCTTAAACTCTAGGCCTCTCACTCCCTTGGCTTCAAACCCCTCGGATTTGTCAGCACTTACCCCGTCTCACTTTCTTATCGGACGAACGCTAACGGTACTGCCGTCTCCTCAGGACGCAGACCCGGCGATGATGCCTACTCTCTCACGTTATATGAGAGCTCAACAATTAAAAGCCCACTTCTGGACAAGATATTATAAAGAGTATATTTCAGAGCTTCAAGGGCGCAATAAATGGTAGTCTCATAGAGGGCAACTTCAACTCGGAGAGATGGTGCTGGTCAAGGACGACCGGCTGCCTCCCAACCACTGGCTGCTGGGTCGCTCGACGCACCTGCACCCCGGCGCCGACCAGGTGGCGCGCGTCGCTGACGTGCTCACCACATCGGGAACACTACACGAGCGTTCAACCGACTGTGCCCGCTTCCGCTGATGGACCATGTCGCCGTTCCTGGGGCGGCAACATGTTAACGCCTAGCGTGTGTGTGTACTCCATTACGCATGCGACTCACACACACATGCGTACGTCGAAAACTCTGAACGGCGTCCCCCGCGGCTCACTCGCCTTATGAACGGTCTAACGCGACAACGCATTACTATTTGATTTTACCTAGATTTGTATCGTTTGTGCTTCATTAAATGCACTAAAAAGTTACACCGTCTCACTAATTTCTTTCACCTGCTACACTACATCCAGCCTGCAGTCCCAGAGTTTCCAATTATTAATGTTAATTATGTATTCCTTCTTTATACTCCTTGTGAAGTTGAAGAATCGCGTAGGAAATTGAAGAGTGACTCGACGAATTTGAACTCGGTGTAAGTAAGAGTTCCACGTAATGGCCTTCGACACGTCAGCAGCACAGTAATTCCTTTGTTCTTTCTCCTCAGACTTATGGTACAATAATCCGAGCTCGATGGACCAAAATGGGAACGCCGGTACTTTGCTTCACGTAGTGAGACGGAGGGAACAGTAGCTAGTAAAAACGACTTCTTGAATATATGAAAAAATGGTTTAACAACCCATCTACAACGTTTGTATGACATTATGAAGTACGTGGTGAGAGTTCAGAGGTCTATGGGTGAGTAGTTGCGCTGTATCGTCTCGTGCGCGTGTTTGCGTGACGGGTTGCTAAGCGCACACATGCAAGGCGTCAACAGTTGCAATCAAAGGGAGTGCCAGACTTCGATTAGGTGCGATGAATACAGCAGACAGTTACAGCGACACCGCGGCCGTTTTACCGGACTGCCCGAATGAGGGTTACGTTTTTCGAGCGTATGTTTGTATGTCTATTTCTGGGCAGACTGTGCAGCCTAAACGGCTTGACGGATTTTATCTATTGAAAACTGTAAGACCCATTTACCTATATTACTTTAATATGTGAATTTTCTATGGGTGCGTAACGATCGATATTAACCTTTTCAACGCTTTGTCAAATAAAAAGTTGTCACTCACACGCCATTGACAGCTCAACACCAGAGCTAATGTCAACTTTACCTCATAGACAATCAGATTTATTTTCCACTTTCAACCATGACTGATATATCAGTCGTTGGCGTTGAACCTGCGGTGCTGATATATGAGTCGTTGGCGTCGAAAAGGATAAAATATCTTCTATAATATCAGTAGCTATAACGCTCATTTGATATAATTATTGAATCATATAACAACATTTAATATATTTAAATATGATATTTTTATCATTTTATATAATGATCATTTGATCTGATAACATTTTATCATTATATCATGAGTATCATTATTTTGGTTTTTGGCAACGCAGATTTTGAAAATGGCATCGAATTTGGAATTCAAGATGGCGGCCATGATGATTTTTGAAAAAGTCGTAATGGGTATAATTTTCGTAGTTTTAGGGACCTAGATTTAATTGTATCGCTAACATAAAGGGCCCTATGACATGTAAAATAATATGCCATATTATGTCCTTCAAATATTTAATGAAAACTTATATTTCCTTTAAAAAAGAGTTACGAAATTAGGTACTTAAAATAAATTAAAAAATATATTTGAGTCCAACTTTTTTTTCAAGGGCTCATGATTTGTAAAATAATATGCCATATTACATACATACTTTAGGTACTTTATAAAAACTTATATTTGTAATACTTTTATTTGACAAGTTAATTTAAAAAAAGATATTTTCGATATTACTTAAAATAAAGGAAAACAAACTTTGTGGCCAACTTTTTCGTATATTACGCTTTTAATTAACATTATTGCAATCGATTTTACATGGGGTTCAGGAAATTGATACCGTAAAAGAAATTCAAAATTATTTGACATTTATTATAATTAACAATATGCTGGTACGGAACCCTAAAAAGGTCCTGTAGGACTAAAAAAATAAAAACTACTTATTTATATCTAAGTACGTATTTTTGGTACATAATAAACATAACCCTTCAACCCTTGTGGATGAATAATTAATTCTCAGCGGATGAGGTGAAACGGGGGTCCAAATTTTGCATGGGAAAAAGAGATCAGTTAGACTATTTTAGTAGAAACTTCACAGGAGCACTCCTAACTAAAATAAATGTTTAAAAAAACAAAAAAACCGCCTTCAAAAAGCAAAAAATAACTTCTTTAAAATGGTAGGTAAATAGGTCAGTCCAACTGAAGTCTGCTTTTGGTTAAAATATTGTTGGACGCCGACTTCAGTTGGACTGACCTATTTACCTACCATTTTAAAGAAGTTATTTTTTGCTTTTTGAAGGCGGTTTTTTTGTTTTTTTAAACATTTATTTTATTTTATACTTTTTAGTGATCCTATTTATGCTGTTACGTAGCTCCACTTCTAAATATTAATAAGAAACTATAGAACATTTCAAGCTCGCCGCAGACAACGCCGCGGGAATGTCATAGTCATATTTAAACCTAAATGTGCTTCGTCATAGTCGCTCAACTTCCTTTATCGAAATATCTTATCGCCACCCTTGAAATAGGTACCGTTAAGGAGTTCCGGTGGCCATCTGTGGTCTTCATCATCAGTTCCACTTCACCATATAGTACTTTTCAAAAGCAAATGCATGAGTTACAGTGAAAAATACCAAAATCGCTATAGGTGTGCCTATAATATTTGAGGAGTTCTCTTGATTTCTCCATGATCCCATCATCAGATCCTGACGTGGTGACAATGGGACCAACTAGAAAGTATACCCATTCGAACAAAGAAAAAATTTTTCAAATCGGTCCAGTTGTCTTCGAGTAATCGGGGAACATACATAAAAAAAAAAAACCCGACGAATTGAGAACCTCCTCCTTTTTTTGAAGTCGGTTAAAAAATGACTAAACATGTGTTTCAGGTTTTTCAGAATTCAACACCTATAAGGGAGAAAAGGGGTGACAAAGTCTGAAAATCAACATGGGTATTGTTTGTATGGTTTATTGGGTCGCTGATTACGAAAACAAAGATTTTAAAATGCAACGTGGCGGACGTGAAATACCATCATCCCCTGTTGGGGTGCGATGGGGTTGAAATGTCTAAATATAATGTCTTTTTTATGGTTACGGAGCAAATTGGCTGTAACAGACGGACTGACAGACAGCCACACAAGTGATCCTATAAGGGTTCCATTTTTTCCTTTTGTACCTCCTTTTGAGGTATGGTTATCCGAATAGGCTTTTAAATTTGTATTTGGTGCCATCTCCATCATCATAAATCGGTACCTAGGCGAGCATATTATGCGGCGTTGCGAGACGGGAGGAGTACTCATCGGGAAACTATCTGAATCCGTAATGAATACAATTCTAGATGCTGGACGAAGGTGGTCGCCCGCTGGTGCTGAAGGTCCGTTTCGCTATGACCATAAATAAGTCGCAGGGCAAATCAGTTCTATGTGGCGAGCTCCCCTGTTAAGTCACCTCAAAGTTTGATTTTATTTCTACCACCTTCGAACGTGGCAAAAAATGTTGTTTATAAGAAAATACTCGTACTTTAATAAGTACTAGTATAGAGTTGTTCAACACTTCATCTCTTTAATTATCACATTCTACATTACACCTTTTGTTTAATACTTAGAGGTATCTGGCTTGACATGACAAATTCACAACTAAATAAATTTGATTTTAGGTAAATAGGAAAATGACAAGCGTATCCCAACGTGGTGGTGGGTAAAAGTTTGCGATATGGAAGACCATTTGCGTTATATTCAAAGTGTTTAAGTACCTACTCTACTGGATGTTTTACCTACTGCATCGTCAGTGTTTACCACCGTATTTGTGTCCTTGAAAGGACTTCATCATTTATAGCCTCTGCTTGGTCGTTATCAGACCTTCTAAGTACTGTTGTTACTGTAGTGCACAGATACTTTTACTAAGAGCCATTCAAGTCCCCTTGGGCCTATCAAAAAAGTATGATGCAAGCCTTTGATCCTTATTTTTGCCAAAATCAAATGATATTCAACAGTTTTGCTGGTTCTCAAAATGTATTCTGACTTTTGTTCATCTGTTAATGTTTATAGGCAATAAACTTCCATCCCAGACAATAAATTTAGGTTTTACTTCTGCAAAGTTCCTCTGTTCTGCTCTGAAACCTACCAAACTATAAGCAACGTCTGGATGTATATATTTTTAAAATTTAGCTGGGTCTTGAATTTTACTCATTGTTTTGCGCAGATATAGTTAGTCCTGCTTTTTTAAATTTAAAATTACTTCGAATTAGACATGAGCGAAGTCGCGGGCAAAATCTTGTTAAAATAAAAACATACAAACGTCCTTACAAACTCAACCAACATATTGTTGTGTAAATATTATCGTACCGCTTTTTACGTAACGTCAGTGACTGTCCATATAACTTTATTGTACAATCTCTTTGATTTCTAACCAAAATAAAGTAAATGACATAAAGTAGAAATGTTTTCAGTAGTAAAACCTAATACTGGTAGTCTAAACTAAAACGGAGGGTGATACATGGCGAAATGCAAGTTTTCCCTATTTGAACGCAATTTCCACACACGGCCAGGGGGCGTGAGCGGTGTTCGCCGAAGCGAGTTTTATTTTGTTACAGTTTAATTTCAAGGAAATTTCTCATCTCGGGTAAATTTACGCCCCTCTTCGCAGTAATAGGCGAAATCCAAATAATATCGCTTGGGACGGTACTTGGTAAAGTTTTTAATGGTTGTTCGCAACTGTAAATTTTTATAATGATGTCTTTTTCATTCTGTTTAAATATTTTATCGTAAGTCGATCTCGGCAAAAAAACTTAGCGCGATATCTTGGTGTTACTAAAGAAACCTATAATAATCCCTATTATTTTATATCTACTTGTACTGGTGATGCCTAAGCAGATGTGAGCCAAACGCGTTTAACTAGTTAACTTTATAATTAAATTACTAGGTACATCATACATACTTCGAGGCATTTCCTAACAAACAACAACAAAACAAACCTTTATTTCACATCATTGAAATCACTTAACATCAAACCACAATTGCGTAATAGTATAATCACACCCACTAATTTGCACCGGCGGTATTTGTACACATTTTTAAATTTCTTTATTAACAAGCTTTGGAATTATGTGACATGAACGCATTATGCATTACTACATGTAAGTCCCGTCTCGAACTGGCGGCGCAGTATAATTGTTTGGAGGCCCCAGCTTTTAAATTTTAATAAATATTTGTAATAATTACGTTCCTTGGGTAATTCGATATGTACTTTTAAACGAACAAAATTTGTATGTATGTATATACATTATGTATTGTGAAAAAGACCAAAATATGATGCTAACGATATTTAATTTCGTTTTATAAAAGCAATATAACAAGCTCAACAGTATGCGTGACGCGAGGGTAGTTCCTAAGGCGGCCGCCGGGCAAATGGCTGAGTATTTCGCTTCGATGCAGCTCCCACCACGACGCCGCGCTGTCCTTGTGTGCGTGAGGCTGCGTCGGTGTGAGCGGCCTTTCTTACAGTCGCCCATCCTGATGACTTAATACGACCCCGTATTATCTGAAAACCACACAGTGATTAGTTTTATTTCACATAACCTTAAACTTCAAACCGTCTGGCTAGTCTCAAACCTCAGTGGTCTTAACCGAACTGGTCATAAACATAATCTAACTGATTCCATTTACGAGACTAGCCTATTAACGATGAAATCTTTTGTCAATTTTTGTCTATCTTCGACCAATTAAGGTTAAACTGGGCCGGCCTCAAACCTAACTGGTCTTAACCTAACTGGTCATAAACAGAATCTAACTGACTCTGCTTACGAGACTGGCCTGCAACAAACTCAAACCGACATTTTAACCTGTCAGCCTCAAACCTAACTGGTCTTAACCTAACTGGTCATAAACAGAATCTAACTGACTCTGTTTACGAGACCGACTTGGTCAAACTGTCGCCCGATCTCAAACCTAACTGGTCTGAGCCGAACTGGCCATAGACTTGATCTAACTGATGCAAGCCTACGAGATCGAGGTAATCAGCAACCTTTAAATATTTTTTTTTTAATATCCTAAGTAAAACATGTTTAAAACTGTCAAAACATACTGACCTTTAAAATAATTGGCCTCGAACTAATTCATCATTTGATTTGGACTATCGGGATGTTGTGGAACTGCCCCTTTTTTTTTTATTAAATGATACAGCCTGATATATAATCATTTAAAGTATAATCAATCATACATGAATCCTAACTTAAATTACCATTGAACAATGATCATAACGAATAGTTATACTACTTAGCACATTTGGTTCAATAATTTTACATTTAGTTTTCTTAATTTAACTATACCGTTCATTAATTTAATGTTACCTTACACTAATATGTTAACAGTCGCTCCCTATGTATGAGTATGACAGAAGGTATCACAAATGACGATCAAATTAACTACTATCGCTTTCAGTATCAGAGTTTTCTTGAATTCGAAACAGTTTCATTTTGTCAGCAGCTATGACATTGCGATATTTGCGACCGCGAGAGTTTAATGATTCAACCCTGTACCGATCATTAGGGAAAACCGCCGTCACTTTATAAGGTCCGGCATACTTATCCACTAATTTCCCGCTAGTAATGCCCTTTTTAAAAATCCTACGTTCAATTTGGACTAAATCATTAATTTTGAATTGTAAAGCCGGTATTCGATGACGATCGTAATAAATTTTCATTCGCGTTGCATTCAATTTTAATCTCTCAGCTGCCTGACGACGAGCTTCGTCAACGTCAGTATTTTTTTGATTCGGATTTGGAATATCTAAGAGAAAACGAGGCATAAATCCAAATGTCAACTCAAAGGGACTTTTCCCTGTGGAATTATTGACAGTTGAATTTCTACCACGCTGCACCTGTAGAACGAACTCCTCCCATGTGTCATGCTTATCTCCGATACATGCCGTAAGAGACTGTAAAACAGTTCGATTGATGCGTTCCACCTGCCCATTCGCACGTGGGCAGGCGACAGCATTCATAACGTGTTTTATATGTCGACTCGCGCAGAAGCTCGCCATCTGTTGACTAACGAAACACTTAACCCTATCGCTGATTATACGAACAGGCGTACCAAATATTTTCTCCCACATCGATAAAGTCGCTAGAACATGATCGGTTTTTGTGTTCGGTACTGGTTTCAACCAAGTGTATTTAGTAAACCCGTCGACTGCTAGCAACAGGTAAGTGTTACCGTCTTTTGACTCTCAAAAATGGACCTAAATGATCGACGTGTATCGTTTCGAATGGCGTATTCCCTTTGTCAATAGGATTTAGTTTACCGCGTTGCGTGCCTGTAGGCTTTTTAGCGAATTGACATGAAATACAACTTTTAACATATTTAGTGACAAACCGCCGCATTTTCTCGAACCAGTATTTTTTTTTAATTATATCAATTACTTTTTGTTCGCACATATGCCTGTTGTCATCGTGAAACATTTTGACGACGCGCCATCTAACCGTCTTGGGAATTACAATCCGTTTTTTACCTTCGATTACTTTACACAAAGAACCATCTACTAAGCAATAATCATTTATAATATTGTCACTGGAATTGCTACTTTTCAAGTCCTGTATAATTGTATTTAATTTTGAATCAGCTTGCTGTACAGCCGTTACCCAAGTCATTTGATCGAGATGCATTACTGAATCTATTGGATTCCGGCTTAGGGCGTCAGCATGCTGCATATTCCGGCCGGGTCGATACACCACTTTAAAATCATACTCTAACAACTCGAGCCACCACCGGCCTATACGAGGAACCATATCTCGTTTAGTCCATGTAGCACTTAGGGCATTACAGTCTGTGACAACCGTAAATGGCTTCCCCAAAAGGTAAACACGAAACTTTTTCAGACTCATGACGGCGGCTAGGGCTTCGAGTTCGTAGGAGTGGTATTTACTTTCGGCACTCGTGGTTTGACGACTGGCATATGCAACAGGCTTAAAAATACCATCTAACTGCTTCTGAAGAAGAACTCCAGCTAATTCTATAGATGACGCATCTGTATGCACTTGTGTTTCTAGCTCTTCATTATAAATTGCTAACACGGGTTTTGAAATTAATGCAACTTTGATATCATTAAACGCGTCGTTTTGAGCTTTTTCCCAACCCCATGGCACGTTTTTCTTTAAAAGAGTCGTCAACGGCTGAGCTCTTAATGCAAAAGAAGAGATGAACTTTCTAAAATAGCTCGCCAGTCCGATGAACTGTCTTAATTGATGAACGGTGCATGGCTTGGGAAAATTCTCAACCGATTCCAGTTTCCTCGGAGAGGGTCGAACTTCTCCTTCTCTTATGTCAAATCCTAGATACTCTATATGAGTTTTGAGAAATGCGCATTTCTCTTTTCGCAACGTCATACAAGCTGAAGCTATCAACTTGAGTATATCTTCTAGTCTGTTCAAACCTTCGGTTACTGAGCTAGAGAAGCAAATAATATCGTCTAAATATGCCCCTGCAAATTCAAACCTAAGATTTCCCAGCATCTGATGAATCGCCCTTTGGAATACAGCCGGAGCATTGGCTAGACCAAATGGCATCCGTTTGTATTGGTATTGACCAAAGGGCGTCACGAACGCAGTATATTTCCTACTGTCAGGGTGTATCCATAGTTGATGGTAACCAGAACACAAATCCAGGGTACTACAATATTTTTGACCCTTTAATTGATCAATTTGGTCCTGTATTAAAGGCAAAGGATACCTGTCTTTTCTAGTGAGACTATTAAGGTGCCTATAATCTATGCACATTCGAGTGTCTCCATTTTTTTTTGATACTAGAATAATGCGACTAGCATAGGGCGAATTACTCGGCTCAATAACACCCTGCTCTAACAAATCATCGACTATCTTCTTAACCTTTTCTTGCTCTTGAGACGACATTATGTATGGACGATAGTAGAATGGAGTGTTATTGGTCAGTTCAATTGACATTTCTATATTCGAGGCGCCTATTCTACCTTCCTCTCCCGAAAAACAATCCTTATATTGCCTTAACAGCTGGTCTAACCGTTCGCGGTCCTCTCCTACCAAATCCGTGTTCAAATTGTCCTCGGCCATTGCGTACGCTCTAGCTATACATTTAGTGGCAAATACCTTTACAGGTGTGTTATTATGGCTTATAAGCTTAATTTCATCAAAACTTTTGTGAAAATTAACTGGACATCCTAACACATCTAACTCCCTGCCAGGCGCGCGATGCTCAGAACATTTAACCATAATTGTGTCTGACTTAAATGTTTTGTCGTCGTCAGATAAAGACACCAAGACTTTGTTTAAACCTTTGTATAAAATCGTATCATTAACAACGGTTAACTTTAGTATTTTATCCACCGAACCTGGGTTGTAGGGTAACTGATCCATATCATTAGTATCGTTGCCTTCCATATTTAAAATCGATAAACTATCGCAAGTTTTAGTAACCATTATGTTAGGCTTGAACCTTATCGAAAATGTATGGGGTCAAATGGTTCTTAACTGGGATCCATCTAATGTAATGTCTAGTCAAAACCTCAAGGATCTAGTTCATTCCACTTGGGAATCCATGCGCGGCAGCGACTTGTGCTTATCCATGGTGCAAAGCATGAGAAGCCGTCTCCAATAAATAATTGAGATTGAAGGTAGATCCTTGAAGTATTAACAATTATTTAACTAATGTTATTCTGCTTGCTCAAAATAATTAAACCTAAAAGCTTTTTTAAATTGTCAAATAAGTAGGCGCCCGAAAGATGTTATTGTGTTTGATGGAGGCATAATACAAGTTTCTGTCTAATATTGACATGTTTATTCACTGTGTGCCTATGTATTTGTAAGAGAAATACTTTCATAAATTGATATTTAAACTATTAATTCCGAAACCGGTAAATTTGTTAAATTCTCCGTTAGAAAATATTTAGGGTGAGTTCAGACTAAAAAGACTTAAATTAATCCGTAGAAATGTTATACGAAAAAAGGTAGTCATTTGACATTTATTGTCACTTAATGATTACAGTCATGTTAGACGAATTCCCACGTCAAATACAATATTATTTTGTATTTTTTATACTATTTATAGTATTTATATAACTTATAAGTAAGTGTTTTTAAGAAATATAAAGTTTTTAAGAAATATAAGGGTTTTTTCTTGGGACTGACTAATATCAATTTAAAACCGACATTTAAGTAATATCATTAGCAAACCAAATAAAAAATATAAAAATACCATCACAACCGAAGGTTCGAACTTGCTCTCATCTTCCACAATTAGCAGAGCAGGCGTCTGCACCGCTGCGCCACGAGGTACCTTGAACGTAGTAGCAAAAATAAGCACTATTATTAGAAACGCTTTGAGTCCGACTGCGCGTTTAAAACCACGAACTTACCTCGATACTTATGTGAGGGTATTGACAATTACTCATCATACTAGACTACTACACCACATGGTCACAGGCCATGTCAGTTCATTCGGCGAGGTGTCAACGTGCGAGCAGATTCAATAAAAGCTCATTCATGTAACTCACAGGTGAGAAAAAACATTTTTGAATAGCTATAGAAATAACCAAGATATAAGCCAACAAAAAATTGTTAGTATCTCTTTCTAGCAAAACAGAATACGGAGTTTATATGGC
Source organism: Acleris literana (assembly GCA_946894065.1). Classification (NCBI taxonomy): domain Eukaryota; kingdom Metazoa; phylum Arthropoda; class Insecta; order Lepidoptera; family Tortricidae; genus Acleris; species Acleris literana. Next base: position 49,616,613 of record OX335668.1, read on the forward strand.
CGAACAGCACAACGAAGTCACCGGTGCACTTCGGATCTCTCTGTCTAATTAGCAGTTTAAAATGCTTGTATCATCCGTATTTCTTGACCGATTTTAATTTTAATTTCACTTTTGGTGATCCCTTTTACGGTATTTTCATATTTTGTTGAGAAATGCCATTTAAAACATCCATACATATTCCCTATTCCCCCTTTGTGAAGGAAATAGTGGTCGATGGAGCTAGGTAGTGTTTAAGTGGTTAGCTCTACTTCATCTCTTGTGCATATTTTACCCTGATTGCATCTTAAAACAGTCAGCAATAGGGGAATTTTTATTAATAATTATTACCTATCTGTATAATATCTAAGTATAACCACAGTGTAAAGAGTAACTAACAGTGGGCCGACGCCTTTGATGTTTGCGTAAATGCCGACACCGCACAAGGCCACAGTACTTACCTAGGGTTGTCACAAACTTTACACAACTGCCCAAAAAAGGAGGGTAATGTTTTTAAGTTTCATATATGTATGTATGTACGTTTCTTTCTTCCGCTATAACTTATGTATGTATGGACATTATGGGCTATAGTTACAATTTTTACATCGTCCCGAGTGACGCTGGTTATTTTTTTGAGGTGATAACTTCTTATGGAAGGGTAAACCGCTTCTTTATGTAACGCGTTACGGCGCCAGTCTGTTTGGCTTCCCTTTTTTGTTTATGGTTCGATTGCATTGAAAATCGATATCTGAGGGTCCCTGGGGACTCCAAATACGGACCCGTAATTCAAATTCAAAAGAGTGGCTACCATTTTTAACTTTTTTGTTTCTGGCCCGATCGCAATGAAAATCGATGTTTGAGGGTCCCTGGGGACTACAAATACGGACCCGTAATTCAAATTCAAAAGAGTGGCTACCATTTTTAACTTTTTTGTTTCTGGCCCGATCGCAATGAAAATCGATGTTTGAGGGTCCCTGGGGACTACAAATACGGACCCGTAATTAGATTTACAAAAAGTAGCCGCCATTTTGAACTTTTTTGTTACTGGTTCGATTGTCTTGAAAATCGATATCTGAGGGCCCGTGGGGACTAAAATTGCAAACCCGTAGTCAGATTTAAAAAAATGGTCGCCTAACAAAACCACAGATAACTTACTTTTGAAACATTTTTAATGTTGGTGAAAATTTTAGATCAAACTACTTTTTAGTATTGTTAGTGTGTATCACTCTGGATTAGTGTGCGTAAGTTTAAATATTTCATTGTTAAGTTATCACTTCTGTCGGGCGTCCCGAGGCGCACACGTTTTCTTTTTCATGGCAGTCTTGTATTTTATTTGGGAATAAGTGCTTGTTAACAATATAAATAAAATACAATTTTATTATTCAGTGTTTAATACTTAACTTATTCATTAATTCATATTAACCTACAGATTGGCTACTATTACATATATACACATATTATAAATGGGCAACTGACAAATATTTTCGGTTTTTATTGAACTTAACTATATAAAAAATTCTCATCCTAATAAATAATTTTAGCAAAAAATCTATTGGAAAGCATGCACATGGTTTGGTTTTGAATTCGATTGTGCTCAAATGCTGAAATAGTTTGTTTCCAATATAGTTTCAAGTAAACGAAGTAAACTTCGACATCAGTTCTGTTTCCAAGCTATAGATATAATCCACAAAATCATCCGGAGGAGCTTGTAATCTTCCGAAGGGATCACGGCTAGTATCATAAGCTCTCAGACGGATATACACGTTTTTTTCATTTCCTTCGTCTGAATATGATGAGGCGTAATTTACTATTGATAAGCAGGCAGGAGGAATGCATTTTCTTCTGGTATATCGTACTCCTTTTTTTCAGGCTGTGTTTGAGCTGGGTCCTGGTTAGAAACATGAGCTTGAGGTGTATTTATACTAAATTCTATGAATTGTGTTAGTATGTTGTCGAATTCTTCGGTACAGTTTGTAACGTCAGACAAGTTTAGAATCTGACATAGAAAAGTTTTTCGGAATGCTCTGGTGTATTGTAAGCAAGTGGGCTCCCTACAATTTCCACCAGCCTGCCTCACGAGACCAAATAAATTTTCCAATCAATCATTGTTGACTCTTCGAGTAAGTAAGTAATCGTATCCCTCCGACTTCATATGATTATGTAACTGCTGCAGTGAATTTATTGTTACGTTGAAAGCATTTATGAACTTTATGGTATTGGTAACATCACGACCGTTAGTTTTATTTTTAACTCTCATATCATTTAATAGATCCTGAGCTTTGTCTAGCAATTCTTCTTGGTAAGTAGCACCCCTATACGGTTTATTGTAGGGTTTCGGTGAGTCAATGTTGCTAGAGTTCAGTAAATCAAAGAGGTTGTTCATGGTTTCAATAAAATATGTCGTACCATTAGCTACTGTCAGAGTACCTGCCAATTCGTAATTTCGTAAAGCAGCTAACACAGAATTGCTGAACACTTGAACGCAAAGTCGTACTTTTTGTTTTTGAAAATCATTCGGCTGTATGTGCGAATCTGTTAGACGTGGAGCTGATCGCATATATTTTGTTTTATCTTGTTCATACATATTTAGTATGTCCTCCCATCGAGCAGTTTTGCCGTCAAACTCAAAGTTATAATTTATCAAATTATTTCTAACGCACCTAATCAAATGCAAAACATCAAATACGTAGTATATTTTGCGCCCATCAATCTCAAAACATGAGTTTTATGTAGAGATTCCTAATGTTTTTGAAAGTGCCAAAAAATCCGATCCTAAATCTGATACGAAAGCTCGTATATTAAATCCGAGCTGTAGAAGATGTTCCACTGTAGCAGTTATCCATGTTTTCAATCGATCATTAATTTTACTACTGGATATAAAGGAAAAGCCAATAGGTTGTTTCCAATTGGATGTTATGCCTCGGAGCATCAAGGTAAAAGCATACCCTGCAGCAACAGGTTCCTGTTGCGCATCTACTTCATGTAAACCTAATATTTTATCTTCCTTACTATTATAAGATAAATTCAACTTCAGGCTCATTTCATCCATACAAAGCACACATTCTTTTTCAGAAGATGACATGTGCTTCATAGTAGTTATTAGAATATCCCACATCTGTTGATTAACTTTAGTTTCCATTGGAAGGTACATGGAAGCTAAAGTTGATTTAGACGGCAAACAAAGTGTGTTCGATAAGAATCGATAGGTCAGTGGGCTTGCGTAGTAAATATTTAAGCAAAACACCTTAAATTCTCTGCTGTACTTATTGTTTTTACAGTGTGGCTTAAAATATATTTGCGCTTTTACGATTGCGCTTAACTTAGGTGATAAAAAATTATCACAGCATTTCAAAAATTGACTCTCAGTAACCACTTTACATTTTTCTTCAGTAAGTTTTAGCTTTTTGCTTATTTTGGACACCTGGTTTCTGAGTTTTCTTTTCCGGGGACTGTGGTCCGTCAATCTTGCTGGTGTCTGCGAAGTAATATCAATACCATATTTTGTTGTATCGGTGTTCTCTGCAATTTGTGATGATGAACCTGCTAATTCATGGCGATTCTGAGAGGCTTTTGGTTTTAAAATAAGACGTTTGTCATGGGAACCCAATATTACATCATCTAATATTTTGATTTTAGGATCAGTCTGTGTTAATGTTGAGTATTTACTTGGTAAAATTAGAGTTGGTGTAGCTGTTTTCTTTAGAGATTTCTTGCCATACATATGCTTTTCGAAATGCAAGCTGCAAATGTATGTATTCTTCAGACTCTCGAAAGTTCTTTTAACTAAATCAGGTCTGCTACAAGCTTGCACCCACAATTTGCATCTGAAATGTAAATACAGTACTAATAAATATTTGCTTCCTCTATTCCATGGTTTTCCATATTATGATTAATTACTTATGATTTTAGATTCGTTAGAATCTAACGAATCTAAAATCATAAATAATTAATCATAGTATAACACCCATACAATTTTGTTTCAAGAAATTATGTCCGCCATCTTGGATTACAAAAATAATGTCATTTTCGTAATCAGCACCCCGAGGAACCTCGAAAATGACACCCATATCATTATATTAAAAAATACGTCCGCCATCTTGAGAGTAGTAAATATAATGAAGACCTTTTTAATTATTTAATTAATAATGGCATTGGTGATTGTAATTGTATAGGAACTGTACCAACAGCTGTGGTTCAGCCAGATGTGGCTCTTGATTCTTCTAAGCTAAGTGCCCCAAAAATAGTTTTAGATGAGTCCCCTAGACAAATTAGCAATAATAAAACTATTATTTATTCGGATCAGATAGGGTCTGGAATGGGTTCGATGTTAAGAAACAAATTGACACAAAATGTAACAAATTTTTGTTATCATAATGCAAATCTTATGCAATTATGTCATTTAATATCAAAGGGAAGTTATGACAGTTCTACTACTCTAGTGATTCTAGTAGCAAACAGTCTTGGTATAGATAAGTCTAGTGTAGTTAGATTATTGTCAACATTAAACCTTATTGAAGAGGCAGGCATAGGTAAAATTATACTTTGTGCATTACCATATTCACAAAATATGCCATACAATTATAATAATAAAATAGCATACTTAAATTCTTTAATGTATAATGCTATATGTCATAATAGTAAATATCATTTATTCGACTTAAATAAATTTATTAAGCACCTCACGCTAACATCTGAAAAAATTCATTTGCCAAAGAAATATATTTTAACTTTGGTAGAACTTTTGGCTTTTAATATAGAACCAAATAGATCTATATAACAGTGGTACAAATTCCATTCCTAATCATTTAAACTAAAGTATAGGACAGCGGAAACACCTTTGAGTATAAATATAGTTCATCAAAATATTCAAGGGTTTTCTAGCAAAGAATTAGAAGTAGGATTATTTTTAGATACTGAGAATGTACACATTATGTGTATTACTGAACATTGGCTTAGACCAGATCAATTAATTTTTGATTTCGTTAATTTTAAATTAGTTAGTTTTTTTGCCAGAAAATCCGCCATTCATGGTGGTTCGTTAATAATTGTTAAAAGTACCGTTAAATCCAAAGAAAGGAAAGATATTGTTAGGCTATCCATAGAGTGGCTTGTAGAAATCTCATGCATAGAATTAGAAAATTACATAATTATCTGTGTTTACAGACCACCGTCGGCTGATTTTAGCACATTTGAATCCAGTATGGAAAATGTGTTAAAATTAGTATGTAAAACATAAAAGCATGTTATTGTCTGTGGAGATTTTAATGTTAATTTACTGGAATCTTCAAATAATACTATTAAGATCTTAAGTTTATTTAAATCTTTTAACTTAGGTAATTTGTTCTTTGAACCTACACGGATAGGTGTTTCAAGTGCTACCTGTTTAGACAATATTTATTGTAATTGCGAGTGTTTGGATAAGGAAATATTTAATTGCTTTAATTCTGATCATAGTGGCCAGAAGGCTTCTTTTTTAAATGATTTTCATCAAGAACCGCAGGCAATAACATACAGACCCGTAACTAGCAATCGTTTAGAAATATTCAAAAATAAAGTTGAGAGCAATCTCTGTGGGTTATCCTTTTTAAATAATGATTCTAATAGTATAATTCTTCATCAATTTAACAACAATTTTAAGATGAAAACTGTTTCTGGGTCAAAAACTAAGTTTAGTGAATGGGCTACTGTAGGCATCCATAGAAGTAGAAATAGGCTTTATGAACTATATAGAGAGAGGGAGGAGAACAAGAATGCTGACTTCTTAGTTTACGTTAAGAATTATTCAAGGACCTTCAAGCGAGTTTGCTTAACTGCTAAGTCAAACTTTTTAAGTCTTAAACTCAAAGCTTCTGATAATAAGGTAAAAACGGTGTGGAAAATTATAAATAGAGAAACGGGTAAATCTAAAACTCGTGATAATCAAGTCACCCTAAACAAGGGTGACAAACAAATCACGTCAAACAAAGACGTGGCCTTAGCGTTCGAAGATTATTTCTCCACTATAGCTATTAATACAACGAAATGTCTTCAATCATCTGCGATTGTAGCTCAAAAACTACTTTGTGCTAATGTTACTAAATGTAATGTAACTTTTCATTTTAGCCATGTAGATTCAATTTCTATTGTTAACGTATTTAAATCGCTCAGTTTAAAAAAAACTGAGGATTTATGGGGAGCGTCAGTTAAAGTGATCCATCATGTCATAGATATAATTGCACCTCACTTAGCTTTAATCTACAATAATTGCATTTCAGAGGGGGTTTTTCCAAATCTTATGAAATATAGTAAAGTCATACCACTTTTTAAATCGGGCGACATGAGTGATTTAACGAATTTCCGTCCCATTTCTATTCTACCGGTTTTAAGTAAAGTTTTTGAGAAGTTAATGTTAAAAGATATGTTAGGTCACTTCAATAGAAATAAACTGCTTAACAGTAATCAGTTCGGCTTCACCAGAGGACGATCCACAACTGATGCAGCATCTGTACTCATTAAATATATATACAATATTTGGGAGAAATCCTGTGATGCAATAGGATTTTTTTGTGACCTTTCCAAAGCTTTCGATTGCGTAGATCATGCGACTCTTATATTAAAATTAGAAAATTATGGTCTGTCAAATAATTCTCTAAATCTTATGTCTTCATATCTTAGTCATAGAACACTAACGGTTGTTGTAAACCAAACACAGTCCATTGGAGCAACTGTTAAATTAGGTGTGCCTCAGGGCTCTATATTAGGTCCTTTCTTATTTCTCGTCTATATAAATGACTTACCACCCACGGTAGATAACCTTTGTGATATTGTGCTATTTGCTGATGATACTTCATTAATTTTCAAGGTGGACCGAAAATCCGTCGATTACAGTAGGATAAACGCCACGCTGGTTAAAGTACTTAATTGGTTTACTATTAACAATTTGCTACTTAACGCTAAGAAAACTAAATGTGTTAGGTTCGTTTTGCCTAATGTTAGACCGGTAGAATCTAGTATATTTCTAAAGGATGAGTGTTTGGAGATGGTGGACAAGGCGCTTTTCTTAGGGATAACTATAGACAAAAACTTGCAATGGAGTCCCCATATAGCAGTACTAGCAGGTAAATTAAGTTCGGCAGCTTATGCTGTTAGGAAAATCAGGCAACTTACCAATGTTGAGACAGCTCGCTTAGTTTATTATAGTTATTTTCATAGTGTTATGTCGTACGGTATTCTGGTTTGGGGAAAAGCTGCTGACATACAGACTATATTCGTGTTACAAAAAAGAGCCATTCATTCCATATATAACCTAAACTCCCGTGATTCCTTAAGATTACTATTTAAAGAAATTAGTATTTTGACAGTAGCGTCACAATTTATTTATGAGAATATTATTTATGTCATTAAAAATCAAGACTCTTTTGTTAAGAATTGTGATATACATAATTTGAATACAAGAAATAAAAATAAAATTGCTATTAAAAAATTTCGTGTCCGTAAGGTATATAAATCATTTGTTGGTCAATGCATTCATTTCTATAATAAATTATCTGACGAAGTTTTACAGTTATCATTTCCAACACTTAAAAATTACTTGAAAAAGTCGTTGATGTCGAAAGCTTATTATAGGGTCGAGGACTATCTAACAGATAAAAATGCTTGGCCTAAATTAAACGCCTAAATAACTTAATAATAGCTTAGTCAGGAAAATATCTAAACATTGTAGTTATAATTATTGTCTAGGGGACACGGTTTCTGTAGGAGAATGTATCAAAACTATGTGGTTGTTTTGCACCGTCATGGATAAGTATATGTTTATATATATAATTATTATTATTACTATTTAAGAGTTCATCTGAACATACTGAGTTTTGACACATTTTCCTGCTCAACTACGCATGATATATATATTTCTTTGTTTAGTTTCTTGCGGCGTTTCTTCTCAGCAGTGGTCTCTTGCGAAGCGCTGGTAGATTTTTGACGTGTAAAAGTGCCCGTGCGGCCTACTTACTGAATAAACATCTTTTATCTTTTTTTATCTTTATCTTTATCTTGGATTCCAAAAATAATGTCATTTTCGTAATCAGCACCCCGAGAAACCTCGAAAATGACACCCATATCATTATATTAAAAAAAATACGTCCGCCATCTTGGATTCCAAAAATAATGTCATTTTCGTAATCAGCACCCCGAGGAACCTCGAAAATGACACCCATATAATTATATTTAAAAAAATACGTCCGCCATCTTGGATTCCAAAAATAATGTCATTTTCGTAATCAGCTCCCCAAGGAACCTCGAAGATGACACACATATCAAATTTTAAGAAAAAATAGTGTCCGCCGTCTTGGATTTCAACATGGATATCTTTTTCGTAATCAGCACCCCCAAAACCTAGATAATGACAACCATTATCATTATTTATAAAAATCATGTCCGCCATTTTAAATTTGTTTAGAAACAAAAAAAATGAGAAAAGTTTCAATTTTGCTGGCAGGCGTCACGCTTTTACATCCGCCATTTTATTTACGTTGGTTATGGTTATGTACGCGGTTATATATAAAATAATATATTTACCTTTCTTCTGAGTGTGGAAATTGATAATATCGTAGCTCTTTATTTGCGCGAGATGACGACTTGCATTCTCGCACTGCACATGTCGTATGCAACATTTTTTTCTCACATCAAAATACGACACGCGTCAGCCCTGAAAGATATGTCCCGAGCTACTAACCATGGCGAAGTATACAGCTCGGGCAAGCCCTACCCGCCCCTCGCCCCTCACACCCCGCACGCTTGCCCTGTCTAGACGGCTTCGTCGGACGACTGTATTGGTTTCTAGGCTGTGGTATAACTGTGTCAAACATTTTTGTTGGAGGTTTTATTTAAACCGGTTAATCCTGGCTGATCAGAATTTGATATGCTGAGAGTGTGTATTTTTATTTTATGACACTTGTCACTTGTAAATAAATTGTTCTCGTATTTACTCTGCTAATGTATTTAATGTAATTTTAAATTTATAAAAGGTTATTGCGCCAACCTCGTTCTGGAGTCATTTGTAGTCGCGCCCTTCGTTTTCGAATATAAGCACTCACTCAAATCTCCACGAGTAGTCCACCGATTGTCCTGCAGCAGTTTCGTTTTTACTAAATCAGCCGATATGACAGCTCCCGAATGCTCCAGTGCCATTATCATGGGCTCGTACTCTGACGGTAATCCTTTGAGCATCACCGCTCCCAAAAACTCGTCATTGCAATGGGTTTTTTCATATTCGCTAACTGTTGAGCTAATGACAAAATTTCATTGACGTACGCTCCCATACTGACAAAGTCCTCCAGCTTGACAGCACAAAGGCTCTGATGTGTCCGTACTCTAGAGCTAAGACCTGTATCGTCATAAGCACGTTCTAGTGCATTCCACGCTTCTTTGGCTGTTTTAGCCTCCATGAGGTGCAAAAAACAAGACTTTTCTACGCTTAAGAAGATTATTGAATTTGCTCTCTCATCAAGCCGTAGTCTTACCTCGGGTTTCGTAGTATCCTCTGGATTATAACCGCTTATGCAGTTCCATAAATTGTCGAAAATTAAAGAATTCTTCATGACAAATCTCCAAGCAACGTAATTTTCTGGCCGAAATCGTAGTTGATAAAAATACCCTCGGTTTGTGAGTCCTACACCTGACCAGTTTTTAGCATTTGTTGTTTTTTTAGGATTTGTACTATGTATAATCAATTAATCATACCATTTTTTTACGATACAACAAAAAGGAAAATGGATTGCATTTTTTTAATCATAATTTTGTATTTGAATAATAAAATCTGACAATATCCCAAACAAAGCAATAAGTACGAAGTTTTTCGATGAATGAGCGCATTGAGCGCGAGCGGGTTTTTCCGCTCCTATTTAAACTCCCGGCGTCCGCGACGCTGCGAAGAACTTTGTCGCTGTAATTTCATGTACAAACTAAAGTCGCACAATTTCACACTGAACGAATTATATGATTTAGATGTTAGTGCGTAAAGTATTATAGTAGTTTAGTATTTAAAGTTGAAGGTCATTATGTAGCTCTGCCTACCCCACTCTGGGATTGTAGGCGTGAAGGTATGTATGTATGTATGTGTATTATAGTAGGTGTAAGTGCCCAATTAGTTTTTAAAGAGTAAAGTATAGTTAGTGTATTTACGATCGGTCAAAAAAAAACTTACTTAATCTAACCAACTGTACCTACCCCCAGTACATTACAGCTATTATCATTATCATAGCTCATAGCTATCAGTTTATTTATGTAACTTCGATATAATACTTTTACCCCCCAATTTAACCCCCTTAGGTATATTTTTTCAGAATCGCTGAAAGTTATATTTTTTATTTGTAAATAGGAGCCTATATATACCAATTTTCACGTTTCTTGATTCAAAAATGACGAAACTCTCATACTTACTAAATTCTACACCCTCCATTCTTTATCTTCTTCCGTGTAGATTGCGATGATGTATTTATCCGGGCTCAATCCGGGGTATGGGTACCTAAGCTATGTCCATTTCAAACTTCATCCAAATCCATCCATTCGTTGCAGCAGCGTGACGAAGTAACAAACTAACTCACAAACTGCATGCATTTATAATATTTAATGATCGGCGACCGTTAGCATTTTATGTCCCTTTAACGTCAAACGTAATGACTAATAGATAAGTCTCATTAGTAGGATTAGTAGGATACTCGCATTAATGGGATTAGTAGATAATAGAATAGCTTTTGCTCCCTCGGGAATGGTCCAATTTTCCGGGATAAAAACTATCCTATGAACTATTCCAGGGCCTAACCTATGTGTGTGCCAAGTTTCATCCCGATCCGTCCAGCCGTTGCAGCGTGAAAGACGGACAAACATACACACTTTCACATATTTTATAATATTAATATGGATTCTCCCACTTCTCATTTAATAACAAACTATAGAACATTTCAATCTCGCCGCAAGCAATGCCGTGGGAAAGTCATAGTCATATATTAAAACCTAAATATGCTTCGTCATAGTCGCTCAACTAACTTAATCGAAATATCTTGTCGCCACCCGTAAAATATATAACGTTTAAGAGTTCCAGTGGCCATCTGTGGTCTTCATCATCAGTTCCACTTCATCAAATAGTGCTTTCCAAAAGCAAATACACGAGTTACAATGAAAAATAACAAAATCACTATAGGTGTGCCTATAAATTTTGAAGAGTTCTGTCAATTCCTCATGGATTCCACCATCAGATCTTCATTTCAATAAGAATGAGACCAAACGGGAAGTACCAGCTTTCAAATAAAAAAAGAATCATCAAAAGCGGTTCACCCAGTCGAAAGTTCTGAGGTAACAAACATAATAATTAAAAAAAATACAGTCGAATTGATTGAGAACCTCCTCCTTTTTTTGAAGTCGTTTAAAAAATGATGAATATTGAAAAGCTTTATATCGGAAACTATTGGGTCTATAGAGATAATTCTAGTCTCATATTGTAGCAAATTTAGTTTACTTTAAAAACGTGCCGTGAAAGTAATATCAAAAACTAGTCATTTAAGGAAAAAAGTCCGAATTTTTCGCAGTTTTTTACCCGACTGCGTCAGAAGGGCTGCGTCAAAATGAAATACATTTTTGAAAAAGTTGCGTTCGGCGCTCGTGGTCACAAACTTAGATTATTCATTGGGCCAACATCATAAACAAGTCTGCAAAAAAACAGAACTACCGGATTTGACGCAAGCTCTGATGCAAGTTACTGGAGTACCTACAGTTCGATCCCGGTTAAGGCAGACAAATTTTCAAAAATCCATAAACACAGTAATATTAAAAATAAAATTGGCTATTATTTTCAATATTTACCAGACTGCGTCAGAAGGAGGGTTGTGTTTTTCGAGCTTATGTATGTATGTATGTATGTATGTCTATTTCCGGGCACGCTCTGCAGCCTAAACGGCTTGACGGATTTTAACATACGAAGTGTCATTCGATTCGTCTTAATTGCCGAAGTGACATAGGGTATATAATATTTCAATATGGCGTCCGCGGAAATAAATATGGAGGGGGATATTTTTTTTTATTTTTTATTATAACAATATGGGTATCAAATGAAAGCTATTAAATAGCCCATTCCAAATATATATACATTATAACACTTTGATGCTACTATTTTGCAGGCATGTCAAAAAAATACGTAAATGTTAAGTAATGTTTTCCTTTCGCTAGAAAGAGAGTTTCGCTTGTAATTTGTCACTTGTAGCTTCGCGACATTAAAATTTTAAGCTCCAGGGCTCATATATTGCTTAGTAATCATTAATTAAACCACTATTTTATTAATAAAAACTAAAAAGAGTTAAATAAATTAAATTATTAAAAATAAACAAAAAACCCGACTGCAATAAAAAACAACTGAAAAGCGAAAAACAAGCTATATAATGTATACAAAATTGTAAGAGCATGTACTTATTCATATTTATAATAATTTAAATTTAACTTGAATATTGGAAAAGGTATTGCAGGCGGGGACAAGCAATAAATTTCATAACGTATTTCTTGAAAAAAATTGACATTTGGACTATCTTGTCCCCGCCTGCAATACCTTTTCCAATATTCAAGTTAAATTTAAATTGTTATAAATATGAATAAGTACATGCTCTTACAATTTTCTATAAATTATATAGCTTGTTTTTCGCTTCTCAGTTGTTTTTTATTGCAGTCGGGTTTTTTGTTTATTTTTAATAATTTTTCAAGGTAGTTGCCATCCATGTGGCGTCCCTTTTTTCCACTCCCAAATGCGAGATTGCTAGGCTGCTACGTGAGTTGCCAGCTCGCCTCGCACGATTTATTATTATAATCTGAGGCAGACTGCACCAGCCCCATTACGATTATTTTGGTTCAAAGTATTGAATAGTATTTAATCGATTTAAAATTTTCACACGTAGGAAAATTAATACTTACATAACTGAAATTTTCAGTCGGGTTACTTACGACAACATATAATAATTTTGACGGACCGGACCAATTGCATGTCAGACCATGCTCAGTGTAGGCTTCCGCCACTCTAAGAAAATACAAACAATAAAAAAAAAGTTATTATTGCTATATTAAAAGATTTTCAGTAGGTTAACATTTTAGTCGCTATCGCTACCACTATCACTTTACTTAAGAAACGGTAAAGTTTACAAAGTCGTAATAATATTTCCTTTAAATTCGTTATTTACGATATTGTTACCAGATATATTTTTTTCGACGTTTTGGCTTATTTTGAATGTAATATTATTTAGTCGTTTTTAATGGAAGAGAAATATCTAATACGAAGTAACTCTTTATTAATATGTGACTTTATTATTTAAGGGCCCTGTGTTATTTTTAGGATTCTGTACGTCACTTGTGTGTCTGTCTGTCCGTCGCAGCAAATTTGCTTAGATTCTGCTTGACCGATTAGTTAAAATTTGGTACCTACACATACTTTTTTTTTAAATTTAAACACGAATGTGTAACGTTAATCAATAAATTTTAAGCATCGTCGCTTTTGGGGGCAAAATAGAATATTTGAAAAAAAAACACGGAGAATAGTTCTTTACTTGTAGATTACAGAAAAACCTAAAATAATTATAAGGAACCCTCTCCACGCGAGTTCAACTCGCACTTGTCCGGTTTTTTTATACGATTTAAATTAATGTGTGTGTAAATAAATAATAGCCTATTAATGAAAGTTAAACTAAATTTAACTCTTATTTTTGCCTTTCTTATTTGCCTGAAACGGTATTTAAAAAAATCTATTAACATTAACTTGCATTGATCCAAGTTGTTTAATTTTGTCTGTTAGCGTTTTAATGTAATATTATTTTAATAATTTTATGTTCAAAAAAATAATCACTGTTAATATTTTTGCTTGCAGTACCTACAATTAAAAACATCGTAAATATTTTTATATTTCCATTTCCGTGGGGGAATTTCTTTAATGCTGCAAGATATATTGGTTCTACCAATTGTTTATATATTAACAAGAATTGTCCTGTTAACTATTTTGCCTTGAAAACGAGTTTTGTTACTTTTACCTTGTACCGGTCATGAAAAATGTTAAATTTTTTGTTATTATTTGGAGAGAAATGGTAGGTACCTAATAGGTTAGTCCAACTGATGTCGGCTTTTTTGTTGAAAATATTGAGGTCGCCGACTTCAGTTAGACTAACCTATTCGGTAAGTACCTACAATTTTAACAGAAGTTATTTTGTGCGTTTGTGATGGCGGTTTTTTGTTTTTTAAAACATTTATTTTATTTTATACTTTTTAGTGATCATAATACGCTGTTACGTAGTCCCACTTCTAAGTTGATATGAAACTTTAAGTTATTTCAAGCGCGCCGCAAGCAACGCCGCGGGAAAGTCATAGTCATATTTCAACAAGTAAATATTCTTCGTTGTAGTCGCTCAACTATCTTAATCGAGATATCTTATCGCCACCTTTGAAATCAGTACCGTTGAGGAGTTCCGGTGGCCATCCGTGGTCTTCATCATCAGTTCCACTTCACCAAATGATACTTTCTGAATGCAAATACTGGACTTGTTACTAAAAATACTAAAATCGCTATATGTTTGACTACAATATTTGATGAGTTCCCTCAATTCCTCACTGATCCACTCATCAGATTCAGATTTGGTGACAATGGGACCACCTCGGAAGTATACTCAATCATCAAACTAAAAAATAATTTTTCAAATCGTTGCCCAATTGACGGAGTAATCGGTGAACATACATAAAAAAAACATACAGTGGAACTTATAACCTCCTCCTTTTTTGAAATCGGTTATAAAGCTCATAATTGTGGAATAATGCCATTTGATAATTGATAATTTGATAATGCATACATCAAGCATACCGATAAAAAGTTTAGTAACAAATGAAGGTAATGTTAATTATAAATCTGCTAAATTGTTTGTTCTGTCTGGTCAATGTCACTTTTATAGGTTAGGTTGGAGTTGCGCGGGAAATAAGAGCTCCGTCGACTTTTGAGCATTTATCCTTGTTGAACCTTATACGAGGTGACTATTATACTGTTTATTTATTTATTATGGATTTTAGATTATGACTTCGTGGTGTAATAAAAAAGAAAAATAAAATTTGGCTAAGCTGAGCTAACAGGTCTATTCTGTACCTAGGCTGCTATATACGGAAGCTTTTAAATGTTAACCCTAAGTTAACCCCAGGTTAACATGTTAATTTGTTAAAATTGACAGTTCTTATATGAATCTGACATTCTTTAATAATTTAACCTGGGTTAACCTAGGGTTCAATTTACGTGCAAGCGGGCCTATCAGTATAAAAACTAAAGACGTTTACTTTACACATTAAGGGTTATTTAGCTATAAACTTCATTGTAAAATAAAATGACATACTGGCCAGTAACAATTATTTTACTTTCATTTTATTGCAGTGCTAACGATGACAGTCCAAAGTTCTTACAATGGAGCTGTCGCGAGAGTCGTTTCGTGCTATAATATTCTACGACCGCAAAAGGATCGTAACCTTTAAGGAATCTCATAAAACTCTAAATGACACTTAAAATCTCTTATTGGTACCGCGAGTTTAAGCGGGGTCGGGAGTGCCTTACCAGCCGTGCCTTATGAGCCGAGACCAGTACGGCCGTCGAGTGCTGTAACGCCGGAAAACGTGAACAAAGCCGAGTGGTTGATTAAAGAACGCAGAAATATTACACATCGTGAAATAAAGCATGAATGAACTTGGTATTGGATCACATGCAGTTGCCAGCATTTTATATGATTATCTCAGTAGATTTGTGTCAGTTTATGCATAAAAATTAGACGGAGGCAATTCTCAACAAGTTTTTTAATATCCTTAGTACTGATGAGTCCTGAATATACTGCTATAATTCTCTAACAAAGCAACAATCTATTCAATGGGTATTCGAGGAAGACGGGCTGTCTTTAAAAATTGTTCGTGGCCGTAGTGTGACCAAAAATATGATCGCCGTTTTCTTTTGCCGCCGGGGGCCAGTAGCTGTAATTCCACCCGAAGATCAAAGAACAGTTACTAGCCACAAGTTACAGTAGACAAAGGTCTGTCTACTCCAAACATTTGACAGACTTGGTGAGGATCATCCAAAGAGCAGCGCTTGTGGAATTCTTTTTCACCAAAATAATGCATCTGCACACACTGCGCCAAGAACAAAGAACTTTTTGATCAGCAAAGCTCAGCTGGTGACGCATCGGCCCAACAGTCCCGACCTGGCTCTTTGCGATTATTTCTTACCCCCCATTATAAAGAAAATGATGCGACGCCGGACTTTTAAGGACTCAAACGAGGCAGTATTAGAATTTGAACGACTTATTTTTGACCTTCCGCAGAACGCAATTTGTAAATATTTTTAGGATCGGTTTTCTAGAATGAGGCGTTATATTGAACTTGAGGGAGTTTATTTTGGAAAATTATAGTTCATTCATTTAGAAAATAAAATTAAAAGTTTTTAATTACTCGTAGCTAAAATTTTCGTAGTAGGTAACCCTCGTAAGCACAACGGCTGCAAAACATCTGTCATAATTTATGGAATTGAAGTAAGTAATTGCAAGATAGCTTTCGTGAATCCTATACATATTTTTAAAATTTTGTTGTCCTTAACGTTCTCAGAATGCAACTTGTCTAGTCAAAAAGATTTTTTCCTTTTTCGTCGTATTCCTGATTGGACATATTCTTGTTTCGGCACATTCCTGTTTGGACGTATTCCGTTTTCGGCATATTCTTGTTTCGACACATTTTAGTAAATAAATTATTCTATGAAATACTTGTTTTTGTGTAAAATGATTGTTTTTTAGTAAAATATTTTATTTGTCAATTAAAAAAAAAACAAAAAACAAACAGTATTTACACTGATTACGTAAAATATAACTACTATGTATGTATTTATGTATGTCTTGAAAATAAAAAATAACGATACCTAGGATTGATACATTTGTTGTATATAATGATTTATACCGAAAACGGAATGTGCCGAGACAAGAATATGCCGAAAACGGAATACGTCTAACCAGGAATGTGCCGAAACAAGAATATGTCCAATCAGGAATACGACGAAAAAGGACGATATCAAAAACTATAGGTACCTACGCGAATAGAATTCGGGCTGCCAAACTTTTGGAATAAGAATATCCGGAGTTACAAAATTCGATTTTCCATCTCGTTAGGATTGCGACATTCAAAAAATATTTGGCGGGATTTCAATAAGTCGGATATGTGATTATTCCGAAATTAGTAAAATTATTGTGATGCTTCATGAAACTGAAATTTATAATAGTGATGTTTCGGAGATTTCAATAACGGAATTCTGAAATTCGTGATTATCAAATTCGGAAAAATATATAACAAAACCATCGTCCTAATAAAAATCCAAGTTTTGACTAAATAAAAAGGTACACTATTGAATTAAAATTTAACACAATTAAGTTAATAAAGTTAAAATGTAACTGATTTAATAAACCACCATTAATTTAAAGAACCAATTTTCATCAATCTTAGAATCATTAGCCACCTTACTGTTAGATATGTTTTATAAAAACCATGAAAAATTTGATAACTATATCATAAAACCAAATTAAGAACTCCATAAATAAACACGAGAGTAATAAAGCTCACTTTTAAATTCAATTTTCGGGTTTCGCCTATAAATTTCCCTAGGGTACCGTATGTCAAATACACAGATTTTGCGATGGTGGTTATTCTGTCAGAGGCGGTGGCGAAAGCCGAATAATAAATAAAATGGGACCAGGCCCTGCTTAGAAATTTAATCCGCATAATATTCATACGAGTAATTAAATACGCATATTTTAATGCACATATTATAAACTAGAGAGTGCCAGCGACTTCATACGCGTAATGGTTATTATTAGTATTCAGCTATTTAATTAGTTTTAAAGAATAAGTGGTTCTCCCTACCCCTCTGGGAAACAGGCGTTATTTAATGTATGTATGTATCTATTTAATTTTCTCTAAATTAGGTTTTTTATAATAAGTAAGTATCTTTACATAGTTTAAAATGGAGTCGCTTCCACTGCCTGTTCGCTTAGATCTTTTAAGGTCGATTTATATCTACAGACATTGAGCGTGCCAGACATGTGCTGTAGCCGACAAATTATATTCTTCTAAATGGCCCGTATCTGTCGGCGGCTGTGCGGCCGTGTAACGATAGATATACTGTACTATATTACTGAATGAGAAAAAGACTAAATGTATTAAATTTATGACAACCAATGTGAAAAATAGACAAACTACTATAACTATTAAAAATGACAAACTAGACCTAGTTAATGATACAGTATTTCTTGGTTTAACGTTAGACTCCAAACTCCAATGGGGTCCTCATCTGGCTAAATTAGCAAATAGACTCAGTTCTGCAGCTTTTGCAGTTAATAAAATTCGGCAACTAATAGACTTGAAAACCGCTCGATTAGTTTATTTTAGTTACTTCCATAGTATTATGTCATATGGTATTTTACTATGGGGTAGTGGTGCTGACGTAAACAGCATCTTTGTTCTGCAGAAGAGGGCTATTCGTGCTGTTTACAAGATGGGTCATAGAGACTCTCTTAGAGATAAGTTTAAAGAAACCAATATATTTATGAAAACCTTATGCATGTTCATAAAAACATCGTTAATTTTAAAAAGAACTGTGACATACATAATGTTAATACTAGAAATAAACATAAGCTCGCAGTGCCCTTTACACGGCTTCATAAAATAAAAAACTCTTTCATGGGTAATTGTATAAGGTTCTATAATAAGCTCCCAAGTAGTGTTACTCATCTATCAGTAAATAAATTTAAAAGTTACGTTAAACGTAAACTAATTTCTAAAGCGTATTATAGTATCAAAGATTATATGAATGATAACAATGCTTGGGACTGAATTGTTTGTATTACAATTATTATTGACCGTGGAGAGTATATACATCTCCTTTGTATGCTTATTATTTTAATTTGACATCTGGAGACTCTTTACATCTCCATAATTGACCGTGGAGACTTTCTACATCTCCTATGGATGTTTATTTCTTAAATTTAATTTTAATTTGACATTTGGAGACTCTTTACATCTCCATAATTGTATTATTGACCGTGGAGACTTTCTACATCTCCTTACCTATGTCTATTTTTAATTTTTATCTGAAATTTGGAGACTTTACATTTCCAATTTAAATTGAATATACTTTAAGTCTCATAATTGCTCCTGGGACCTGTACATCCCTGTGACATTTAAATTAGTTAGCTTAAGTTTATCATAGTAATAAGTTACTCATATAAAAAAAAAGACTTCCTGTTGAGTTTCTTGCGGCGTTTCTTTTCAACAGAGTCCCTTGGAAGCGCTGGTAGACTCAGACATGTAAAAGTGCCTACAGGGCCTACTTACAGAATAAATGAATTTGAATTTGAATCTGAATTGATATGAATACGTTAATAGACACTGTATAGAAGAACATTATTTTGTCTGCCACGGCACGAGTCTGGCACTCTCAATGTCTGTAGATTCAATTCTATCCTATTTATTGAAGTTCGTCTATTGCTTCTATCAGGTCGTTAGTTGTAATTATTTCCGAGTCACTAAAAGAATCATTGGAAGAATGACTCGAAGACTCACTAGAAGAACTATTTTCAGAATTCAGAACTTGAGCTATCAGATTCTGGTTTATTATTATGGTTTCCAAATACACACCTAACCTAACCTAACCTTAACCTTCCCTTTTAACCTTTTTTTTCGTAACCTTCTTGTAATACACTCGCCTTATTTGAAAGTACCAGATTTTACTTTTCATTTGGTTGCCCATGGTTATCAGTGCTTTCATAATAACCAGGACAATTGCCGATGTAATCCTATAGTTAAAGTTGATTGTGTTACATATTTAGGAGTTAAAATAGACACTAATTTTTCCTGGTCTCAGCATGTGGATTATATCTGTGATAAATTAAGAGTTTTGCTGGGTAAATTTTACCATCTTAGTTACAGGGTTCCTGTTGGTACTTTAAAGTGTTTATATTTTGCGTTGGTGGATTCAGTACTGGGTTATGCTCTCAATTGTTATGGTCTCACTTTCAAAACTTACTTAGATAAACTAGAATCCTTGCAATTGCGTTTTTTAAAATTTCTTGTCTCTAAAAATATTAAAAATAACTGTAAAAGTGATTATCGAAAACTGTTCAAAATATGTAAGATACTTCCCGTCACTTTAAAGCACAAATACCTTTTAGCTATTAATAACCATGACAGCCGGCAGCATGACCTGAGTAGAATTGATCATAATCATGGTACGAGATTGGTGTCCGCGGGTAAGTTTGATGTGCCTAGAGTCAACAACTATTACGGAGACAGAACTTTAAAAAAACGCCTGCCTTATATTCTTAACAGTTTACCTGAGGACATCCGTCTCGAGCAAAATAAACGTATTTTTAAGAGAAAACTAAAGAAATACCTATTAGATACACTGCCTTAGAATTATTTAACTGGTACCTATAGTGTCGAACTAAGCATTGTATAATACTAAGATTATAGTACTGTTCTTTTAAAGTCTTCCTGCAGACAAACTGTACTAAAACAGTTTTGCAGGGCTTTTGTTTATTTGTAATTTTTGTTGTTGGTTTAATAAATAAATAAATAATAATAATAATATAAATGATCTTTGCCTTTTATAGGTAACTTAAGTGAGGAAGCTTTTTTGAGGAAATCCATGCTTTCGATAGTTTTGTTCTTCACGTTCGTTATTAAATTTTTCATGTGCCGATCATATTTTACATCAACTCTTCGGCATTTTTTAGTTGCTCTATGAGCGCTTATTTAATACTTACCTTTATCTATAAAAATTTGAATATATTCGGCTTCTTACTTAATTTTTTGTCGAGTCTAATGTAATACTTTTTCGTCCGATATTTTTCGTCAGAACAGCCAAATATAGCCGGCGTATCTTTATACCTATTGAGTCATAGTAAGTACTCCATGGTATTTATTTTCTTGCGAATTAGTCTTTTATAGAAATAGAACTCAGAATTAGTTGATATAAGATTCAGCCTTATTTAGAAAACTACTCGATACGAATCTGATATGAAAATGCAATTTTTCGAATCTAACGTATTACTAATTTGACTTAATACTATTATGATCGTGACCTACTAAGAATCTGACCTACTCAGAAATTGACTTTAAAAGAAAATGACTTCCACTTCATAAGTTATTTTTCTAAACTGTCTTATTCAGAAACAGACTTATGGCAAATCTGACCTAACCAGAATCGTACTTACCCAGGTTTAGACCTGAAGCTAAACTGGGTTAATTAGAATCTAACCTGAGCCTAAAGGCAAGTGAAGTGGTGTGGTAGTGTCTCTAGACCCAGCAGTTTGGGCTATGCGTTGATATGTCAGTCAGTCACCCAGTCCGTTTTCTCGATACATACATACACACAATCACGCCTTTTTCCGTTAGGGGTAGGCAGAAATAATGATCTTCTATTACGCAAATTCTCCAGTTTTGGGTTCTCTTCGGGGCTGCTAATGGTCTAAGATCCGATTAGTAGACGACGTTATATCATTAGCACTGTCAATTATCATTATACTTACGCTAAATAATATATTGTGTAGTGTCAAATTTTATATTTATAATAATCAAAATATCCATCAACAGAATAGAAAGGCTCTCTTGTATTAGCCATTTTTTAAGTGCGCTCTTAAATCTGTTTAATGGCAATTCTTTTATGTCGTTGTGTAACCTATTAAATATCCTAACCGACATAGAAAGAATGTTTTTGCTGGCTAATTGTGTTTTGTTTTCTGGTATTACTAATTTGTCGGGGTAGGGCAAATAATCGGTGATAGTTAGATTTATTGACAATATAATATTACCTATCGATTAAATAATTTTTGAAGTGTTACTATGTAAAAATGGATGAATTTGTCTACCATTTCTGAACTTCTAATTTTATTTCCAATGTACCAAATTCGTTTAATAAACATTTATTTTGACACATGAAAAAGTAGGTAATTCAGTGATATTCAGCTTAATGTGTGACATGAACTTAGTTATTCTGTGATATAGTCAGATTAAGCTGTGGTATATTTTAAAACTATAAGTAAAAGACATGAAATTAATAAAAAAACTATTATAATCTTCTCTATTATGCCCAGAGATCGGACAAATGGGTGTCATTACTCGCAATAGTGTGGACATGACTCCGAAGATTTTAATTAAACAAATTACATTTTATTAATTGATTTCTTACCGGAACTTTATTTTTTATGCTTTGCAAGGTAGTAATAAATAAATAATACAAAGACGTGAGCAGTGGCCATTAATAATAATCTACTTAAGTTTGCTCCATTAACATCCGTGGATTTCGAAAGGAGCTTTTAACCTCATTAGTTTATTTTAGCCGTGAAAAGGAATAAACTAACCACGGAAAAATTATAAAAAATAATGTTTATTTGCTTTAATAAATCTACACGATTACAAATCTTTGTATTATTTATTTATTACTGCCTTGCAAAGGATAAAAAATTAAGTTCAAATAAGAAATCAATTAATAAAATGTAATTTGTTTAATTAAAATCTTTGGAGTCATGTCCACACTATTGCGAGTAATGACACCCATTTGTCCGATCTCTGATTATGCCACAGGACTTCTCTATTGTGCAACCTCTATTTCTGCAGGCAGGACCTAATTATGGCTTTCCACGTTTGGACTGAGTTGTGGCAAAAGGATCATGATGATGGCGGCAGCTATAGGCTTTCAAAGTGCTCCAAAGAATAGAAAACTTTTTTGCAGCTTTATAATTATAAGATTAAACGAACTTACCTTAAGTGAAGTTCTATCTTAGTTATACGCAGCTGCCAGTCCGAGACGGGATTTACATGTAGTAACATTCCATGGTACAGCTAGATGCCACATATGTACAAAGCTAAAAAAAAAAGAAACTTTCTCTCGTATAGCAACACCTATTAATGTCATTTCGATTAAAGTTAAGTAATATACAACCCTGACCCAGAGTCCTTTGAATACATTGTATTAGTGGGAGGGATCGGGAGTCCCGTCTCGGACTGGCAGCTGCGTATAATTAAGATAGAACTTCACTTAAGGTAAGTTCGTTTAATCTTATAATTATACTACGCTGCCAGTCCGAGACGGGATTTACATGTAGATGTTTAAAGTCCACCAGGGTTGTAAGTAAATAAGTACATATAAGTACTCAGGTAGAAAATAAATAAGAATTATGAAATATAATTAGAAATTTATTAGCTAATAATTATAATAACAAGAACAATGAAACTTAAAAAGGTCTTAACCTATAACAAAATTAATAAGACTCTTAAGTCACTTAAGTGAACTACAGATAGCCTCGCTAAATTGACCTGGCTCTTGTACTAAAGGTCGGTCATAGTGTTTGGCAAATACAGCTGAATTTTGAGACCAGCCCGCTGCTTTTCTAATTTGATCTATGCTGAGGCCCGATCTCTTCGCTGCCGACGTGGCCGCATGTCGGGTGCTATGAGCGGTAAACCTTGTAATGTCGATGCCAGCTTCTTTCAAAGTGCTCTTGATCCAGCGACTAATTGTCTGGGTGGATGCACTCTTATGTGGTGTTTTATATGTGAGTATATGTTTATTTTCATCTTTCCTAATACATTCAGTGATTCTTAAATAAGACTTAATAGTCGTAACTGGGCAAATCTCCATTTTATTGTATGACTTAAGATATAATAATGGCTGGGAGGTACCTCTCTTGGAGGTCTTAATTATATCTGGTATGTATATATGAACCCCCTCAGCAAGGAATCTTATATTTTTCACACCAATCAGGGACAATGTTTGGACTCTGTGTCCAGATGTTAGTGCTAGAATGGTGACAAGTTTCTTTGTCAGGTTTTCAAGTGAAATATTTTCATTTGGATGAAAAATTGATAAAAAATTCAACACAAGTCCCGGATCCCAGGTCACATTATATTTAGGTACAGAGGGTTTTGATCTAAACACACCTTTCATAAGACGCCTGATTTCGTCATTTGATCCAATTCTTGGTCCAATGATTAGCGACAAAGCTGATCTAGCAGTGTTTATCATATGACGATCCAGTCTCAAAACCTTCACTTAAGAACTTCAATACAAATGGGATTGAACCTTGGTAGGTGTCTAGGTTATATTTATTGCAAAATTGCCACCAGAGTTTCAAAGCACTATCATTTAGTTTCATAGTGTTTTTAGAGAGAGAGTTCAGCATAAGTTCAATTGCTGAGGGTGGTGTTCCTCGTATCAGGAATGCCTGGCTGATAGCAGCCCTGCAGCCAGGGTAAGCTGATGGTGGAGGGGGTGACTGTCTCTGAAAGGGGATGACAACAAATGTTCACTAGGCTTAAATAATATCAAGTTTCCCACTATCAAGGAATCAATCAATGGAAACCACGGCTGAGATGGCCAATATGGAAAAACTAAAATGCCTGTGGCTTTATCAGTCTTAATTTTATGTAAGCATTTTAACACTAACGAAAAAGGTGGAAATCCATAGAAGAAAAAGTTCTTCCAATTTAGGGTAAAGGCGTCAATAGCGGTCACATTTCCATCAAGCAAATTTTTGACATTTCCTATTTATTCGAGAAGCGAACAGATCTATTTCGGGTAAGCCAAAATCGCGAATTATTTTTTCGTAAGCTTTTTGGGAGAGTTCCCATTCAAAATTTATTTTTCTAGACTATATCGGCTTCAAAGTTATCCTTTGTGTTGATGTAAGAAACAAAGATCCAAATATTTTTAACTTCGCACCATTGCCAGATATCTCTAGTAATGCTATTAAGATGAGGAAATTGTATTCCTCCCATTTTGTTAACATATGCTACAGCTGTAGTGTTATCTACTCTTAATAGAATTTCACAGTTGAACAACTCTTTTGTAAAACATTGAAGGCCTAAAAGTACAGCTTTTAGTTCTAAGAGATTTATATGATGTTTTCCCTCTGACACTGACCATGACCCGGAGGCTTTTTTAGAACCGCACACAGCTCACGCACGCAGTAATTGAGACGTCTGTGTGTATTTCTAATTGAAAATTATTTTGTTTTATTGGATTACACATATTGATGTGTTTTTACCCCACCAGTCCAGTTCTATGAAGACGACAGGTGAGAGGGTCATTTTTGCATCATAATTTTCATTTGACTTGAGTAATGCAAGGCACTTCTCTCTTTCCAGCAACTTTGTATATACCGGGCCATATGGAATAGCAGGGCAAATTGAGTTTAGCAACCCCAATAAATGTGAAAATTCTCTAATTGTGCAGTGACTTTTATCTTGAAATGATTTAATTTCTTTTTGAATTGACAACTGTTTCTTAACCGAGACTGATAATGTGAGATTTTCTGAATTTAACATGAATCCTAAGTATTTGCAACTTTTGTTGGGTAATAAAACACTTTTCTCAAAATTAATGATAAAACCTAAATCGTGTAATAGTTTACAAGATAATTCAACATCTCTACTGCAATTTGTCTTGGATTTATTAAAGTAGACACTGTCATCTAAATATGAAGTTAAAATTATATTTTGTTGTCTTACGTATGTAAAGTTTGTAATGCTACTTCAAATGTAAACATATTTACGGCACATTGACAGGAAACCTTATTCTGTAACATGTAATGTAACCCTAAAATATCGAACTCCCGGCGTTTGGAAAAACAAAACTAGTGGATGTAATTGAGGTAGAAAGTCAAGTTCGGTGGCCTTTTCGGATAAATCGAAGACGGCCAATTCATTGGCCATCTCGTTTTTGTATGTTTTTATAGAAAAAAAAAAAAAAAACCTACAATTGCGTACTCCAAGTGAAAAAAAAAATAGACAAACCCTAATATTCTCAGATTTTCAGATGGAAGATGGTAAACAAAAATACTCAACGAAAAGCCCTTTAAATGTAGATTACAAAAATATTAACATTTAATAACTTAGTACACATTAATAATTTCAAAAAAAAAATTATACGTATGTTGGTGTTCGGTGCCATAGTAGGTACGAAAAACAGTTTAAATATGGCAATTGATCATTTTGATGTGTCGATTCATATTCGGATACATATATAGGGTGAAACCGAAATCATTTTCATCCTTCAAATAGAACAGTCTTTCGAAAAATATAGTTATTTCACATTCTCTTAAAACAACTTTCTTCAAAAATCAGGGGTCATGGGTGACAAATTACAAAGGTGGTAAATCCCACATTCTCTATTACATCTATATCTATTACATTAATAAATAAGCGGCGAGTAGAGGTATTATTGAACAAAATCTTCCAATTTGTCTTCCTTCCTGGGTTTGTATTAAGTTTGAATTTTTTGCTTTTCTCCAAATAGCATAATTGAAATGATGAAAACAACTCTTAATTTGGGCGTTTGGAAAAATATCGTTAATCGCATTTATAGGAGCCATGTCGTAGTCACATTTAATAGATTTATCCCTCAGTATTGAAAATAATCTTTTATACGTATTTTCGTTTTATTCGGCAGTAAGCTATAAATCACAGGCATCATGTCTTGAGTTGACGTCGATATGCAACGCATACAGCTGATATAACGGCCGAGGAACGCTTTTAAAGGTTCAATCCATAAAATAGTCAAGCGATTTGTTACATATGAAACTTCTTCCTACCGTTGTACTAAAAATTTAAAAAAAAACTGTGTCGCCATCTTCACCCACAAGAAAGTTTTCACTTAAAATTCTTGGGACACGGACATCCGCTAGATTTTAATAAATCAATTTGTCACATTCCAAGTTCTTCCTTTTGCGGTACAGAGAACTGTGGTAAGAAAACAAAGGAACCAATTCAGGCTCATCTTCATACTCTTCCAGGTTATGTTCAAATATTCTTTGAATTGGGTCCATATTTTCGGCAAACTTCCATTTTACATTTATGAATAAAAAAAAATATCTTATTTTCGGAGGGATCTGGATCGCACGTGTGAGTATTCTCCTTTAAAATTGTCGTTTTATCCGTATAAAGTGTAATAAAATTGTCGCTGAACAGCTATCATTGTTCACACAACGCCACAAAGTAGTTCCCGTTTTATTTACAGTATGTAAGTTATGGCGATGGATACCTTTTAGTAAACAATCTTTTCTTTTTTGTGTTTCGATGAATTCAAAATCCATTTTAGCTAAGTTTTATATATTACTAGAGGACGCCCGGCTCCCCCTATTTCTTCCCGTTGGTTGTCGATTTTCGGAAAATCCTTTCTTAATGCTCACTTACATCATAGGAACCCCTGTACCAAATGTCAAGTTTCTAGGTACTATAGGGGATGGTGGGTGAGTCAGGAATAAACACTTTTCAATAGTATATCTTCTTTTATTAATTAGGTTTAAGAATACAATAGGTGTGCCTTCTGTCCAGGCTCAACGGAGTCTCCCTACTTTTTCACAAAACAAAGCACCGCTGTTCTATCGAACCAATTTGATTTTAAATTTATAAATTTAAAATCAAATTGGACATTTTGTACAAAGAGTTTAATGCGATAAGGTCTACCTTTAGTAATAGAACCTTATCTCATTACATCCCTCGTCCCTCTGGGAACAAGGAATGAAACCTACCTATCCCTAAAAACTACCTATGCGGGAAACAAACCTAAGGGTTACTTGACGGATACCCGTCTTGTTTCACAAGATAACTAGCTTGCAGTGTGATTATTATGTCGGTTTAAATTACTTAGATTTTCAACCCGACATCTTCAACACAACAAGCTTCCGCCCGTCAAAAAACCCGCTAAAAAAGAAGGGCGGCGGGCAGAAACTACTACCTACCTGCCTAACCCTATAAATGAACTAGTTTGACAGTCCATGCATTGACGATGCAGTACTTGCCTTAATAAAATAAATGTTTTAAAAAACAAAAAACCGCCTTCAAAAACGCAAAAAATAACTTCTTTAAAATTATAGGCACCTAATAGGTTAGTCCAACTGATGTCAGCTTTTTGTTGAAAATGTGGTGGTCGCCGACTTCAGTTGGACTAACCTATTAGGTGCCTATAATTTTAAAGAAGTTATTTTTTGCGTTTTTGAAGGCGGTTTTTTGTTTTTTAAAACATTTATTTTATTTTATACTTTTTAGTGATCATAATACGCTGTTACGTAGTCCCACTTCTTAGTTGAAATGAAACTTTTACTTATATCAAGCGCGCCGCAAGCAACGCCGCGGGAAAGTCATAGTCATACTTCAACAAGTAAATATTATTCGTTGTAGGTAGTCGCTCAACTATCTTAATCAAGATATCTTATCGCCACCCTTGAAATCAGTACCATTGAGGAGTTCCGGTGGCCATCTGTGGTCTTCATCATCAGTTCCACTACACCAAATGATACTTTCTGAATGCAAATGCTGGACTTGTTACTAAAAATACTAAAATCGCTATATGTTTGCCTACAATATTTGAGGAGTTCCCTCAATTCCTCACTGATCCCCTCATCAGATATAGATTTGGTGACAATGGGACCAGCTCGGAAGTATACTCTATCAAACCAAAAAAAAAAATTTGAAATCGGTCGACAATTGACGGAGTAATCGGTGAACATACATAAAAAAATAAAATACATACAGTGGAACGTATAACCTCCTCCTTTTTTGAAGTCGGTTAAAAAGGTAATATTCATAAGATAAGACCCAGTTTCGCCATTATTTAAAGAGTCTGAATATAATTACTTAAAGAAACTGTGTCTTGATGCGAACATGTGTCCGACTTATCTGTGAGTGTTTTGACGTTAGTCAAGTCACTCTCAGACTACTTAAAACCTAACAAAATATTAGTGGACCTATGTCCCTTTGAACCGGCCAAGACTTAACCTTTGTCAAGTCACTTTTGGACCCAAGTTACCTATAGTTAAAGTATAACGCAGACAAAAATAAACGTTTATTTTTCATCTAACTATACCTAAAGTAAACATAATAGGCCAAAAGAACAATTATATTATGTTGTGCCTATGTCACACATCTCGGCCTGAGACATGGATATAGCATCTTCGCAGCATGATGATGCTCTGCAAGTGCAGCATCAGCATACTGCAAGGCACAACCTTCGATTGCGCAGCTTGTTTGTTGTTAAGTACATGAAAAAGAAACAATATTAAGCATATACTATAGCACAAATAAGGAAAGAGAACAGGTTAAGCTCTCAAATGGGAAAACTCTAGGAAAGGTCAAAATAGCATTAATAAATAACTTCTTTAAGCCCTCGGCTTGGACAGCTATCCACTATGACTGAAAATAAATAGAAAATTATGCGATACAGTTTACAGTAATTGAGGGCACAGTGCAAGCCGAGGGCTTAAAGAAGTAATTTATTAATGTGGATGGTGGGTGAGTCAGGAATAAACACTTTTCAATAGTATATCTTCTTTTATTAATTAGGTTTAAGAATACAAAAGGTGTGCCTTCTGTCCAGGCTCAACGGAGTCCCCTACTTTTTCACAAAACAAAGCACCGCTGTTCTATCGAACCAATTTGACATTTTGTACAAAGAGTTTAACGGAATAAGGTCTACCTTTAGTAATAGAACCTTATCTCATTACAGTACACTAGTTTCGGCTGTACATTGATATGTCAGTCAGTTAGGTTCTCCTTTTATAGATATAGAAGATAATACTTCACAGCATATTTTTAAGGTCTTCGTGCTTTCAGTGTTTTTTTTTTAATTTTATATATAGAGTGAGATCCCAGTCACCCCAGACGAGTGATTCCCAATTGTTCTATGGAACAATGACGTCATAGGACAAAATATAATTTATTTTCCCAAATAGTCCTATAGAACTACATACTAGCTTTTTACCCCAGCTTACTTACCAGTGACGCAATGGAACAAAATAAGACTTCTCTTTTCCCACATTGTTCCATCATGGAACAAAATAGTAATTATATTTCCTAGTTGTTCTATATTTAAAAAAAAACTATTTTTTAGTATTTTACCTGACGTAACTTTAGTTGGTTTTAATTCCGTGGAGTAACGTAATGTTACAAGGAATAGTTTAACGCTCTCCGAGGATTGGGCATCGACTTCACGGATTCAAATTATTGGGATGGTTGTCAAGTCGAAACAAATATGCATTATGTTTTGAGTTTAGTTATTTATTTTTAATTATATTTTTTATGGTATTTATAACCTCGCACCAAAACAATTGAAAATTTTGCGAGGGAATGTTTATCAACATTTTTTTTTTAATATGATGGCTGTGTTAATTAGGAACAAACTCCTCCAGGCTCTATATTTCCTGTAAAAAAATCTCGTCTTAATAATATTGTTGTTTATATACTGTCGGTTAATATATACCTAGATCTATAGAGTGAAATAAGATACCTTGATCATCATGTTGTTGATGTTTTCGAAAGACCTTAACAATATCGTCCCAACAATTTTATTGTCAAAATGAAAAAAGTGAACTTCTTTGAGCATAATTCTTAAACACCGCTCACGAAAATTAATTACTCAGGAACAGAAATTGGGCACTGTAAGACAACGAAATATATATTAATTATAGTTTGAAATTATACATTGGACACTATCAGTTCTCTTTTTATTTTCTCTTACCACGAGTTTTTCCATGCCGAAGCATATTAATTTCCACCTTTGCCATAAGCTCCCTATTAAATCGTCGAAATTCTTCTAACTATTTCACTATCGCATGCCATTATCTAGCAGAATTACCTACTCAGAGCACGACAGAAAATGGAATTAATTTATTTTTTTCTCAAATGATGGATCTTGACCTTGTCTTAGCGACAATAGATTATGAAATGTTATGACTGTAATAAGGTTGTATATCCTCCAATCTCAGAGTAAAATAAATCAAATTAAACTGTTTTCTTTTGCCGCAAAATTTAAAGGCACGACTCATTTTGTACATGTTTTTTTTTAAATTATTGTTTAAATAAATTAATTTGTTCATACATAGGGCTACACTTATTTCGTCAGAAATTAACTGTAATTGTGTTTGCTCAATATAGCGGTCTCTGCTTATGTATTTCGTTTTACGTTTGGTTTGATTTTTATTTGAGCCTGTCAATATTTTTCGAGCACGTGTATTTTGTATCATAACGACTACATTATGAAAACGACAGAATTATCATAAGGTCCAGATCTCAGAAGGACCATCTCTGCAGAAAGCCTATATCTCCGAATGACTTTGTAGAAAAACGACTGGTTCTTTAAACGACATCATCGTTAATAGGCCACATCTCAAATAGACCGGGTAGCAAAACGACTGGTTCTTTAAACGACATCATCGTTAATAGGCCACATCTCAAATAGACCGGGTAGCAAAACGACTGGTTCTTTTAACGACCTCATCGTTAATAGGCCACATCTCAAATAGACCGGGTAGCAAAACGACTGTTTCTCGAAAAGACCACATCTTTAATCAGACCACATCCTAAATAGACCAAAATACAAAAAACTAGCAAAATGACTAGATCGCAAAATGTTGGTATAATCAGAGCTATTTTCTGCATAGCGTTTGCATGCATCTATACATATAATAAAATCGTTAAGACCAAAAAGTCTGTACATGGAAGGTTTTTTAAAAAACTCCTCTGTATTAGGTGGAGGAAGTATATTTTGTATTTTTTAACAAAAGCACAGGTTAAATAAGAGTTCCTGAAAGTGCTGACTCTCCGCAGACGAAGTCGCGGGAGGAAAGCTAGTACATACATAAACTCACGCCTGTTGTCCCAAAAGGGGTAGGCATGGAGCATATTATGAAACCTAAGTTTCATTGCCACTTTTAGCAATTGTGGGTTTTCAAAGATCAAAAAAGTAAAATAAAGTGTGTTGTGGGCGATGAGCTAGCAACCTGTCACTGCAATATCACTTTTTTTATCTTTAAAAACCCACTAAAAACCACTTTCAACATCAAAACAAAAAGTTTTAATTTCAAATATAAACACATACTTGTACTATCTATCGTACTGGCCACTTGAAAGTTATAAATACCTACATATCTATGAGTGATAGAATATTCTGAAGTGTCATATTTCAATTCAAGAATAAATCATTGTTGTGCAATAAATGTGGATACCAACGAAATGATATTTGAAAAAAGTAACAAAAATAAGACAGCAGTGTTGTACAGAGATTACAGATATAATTTTGTGTCGGACAACAAAAATGGGTCTTCGTTTTGGAGATGCAATAAATGCGAGGAATGCAGTGCATCGATCACCATAAATAAAAATATGAATGTAGTACTTCGAGAGAGTCAACATTTATGAGAGGCAGATCATGAAAAAGCTATAAGAGATGTAGTAGTTGATAAAGCTAAAGTCAATGTGAGCAAAAATATGGAATCTGTAGAAGAACACTGTAACTGAACTGTATGTAAATGAAAATGAGATTTCCGAAAATATGCCGTGTTTTACGTCTGTTAAGGATGCGTTGCACAGAGCTAGACGTAACTTCTTGCATGTAAAGCGAACTGAATTTTTAAATTCAATTGATGTCGAAATTCCGGAGATGATACAAAATGCCTTTTTAGTGGCTGAGTATGAACTGAATAGTGAAAAAAAGATCTTTTTATTCTGTTCTCAAAAAAACAGAAACATTTTAAAATGTTATGCTGAACAAGGCAAATACTTCTTCGGGGACGGCACGTTTAAACGAGTACCACAACCCTTCTATCAACTATATACCATAAGCGTAGATACAGGGAGCAGCGAAAACTGAACTAACGTCGTGCCTATTCGCTTTGCTTTATTGCCCGATAAATGTGAAAGCACGTATAATGCAATGTTTACGTTAATACGGGATGTGCTTGATGCAAAAATAAAAAGGTACAAATGTGATTTCGAACTGGGCCAAATAAATGCTTTTAAAACTGTTTTCGAAAACTCAATTCTTACGGGGTGCTATTATCATTACAATAAAAGTATATGGAAAAAAGCTGCTGACGTTGGCCTGACAGCCACATCTGAGTGTAAAAAAAATGTGAGAAGGAATTCTATTGTAGTAAATACCCCGGACGGTGATGAATTTCATAAATTCAAAGCATATTTTGAGAAGTTTTGGTTAAAAAATCCAATATTAATATCTTCATGCAATCAAAGGCATAGAACTACAAATGCGTTAGAAGCATGGCATCGACGCCTAAATGCTAGAATGCGGTACAAGCCAACGTTAATTTTATTTTTACATACTCTTAAAAAAGAGTCCGAGTATCAGCAATTAAAAATACGAAAAGTATTGTTTAATAGAATGAATCGAAAGAAAAAGGTCATTTTGTTTGATCGCAAATATAAAATAGAACTCGAAGCACTTCAGAAAGGACACGGACCCACTCGAGTTTTTAGACAACATTTCTTCTATAAAATATAATTTAATTTAAAGTACTAACGAACCAACGTTATGTTAATTTTTATTAAAAAATACTTTTCGTATTTTTAAATGCTGAAACTCGCAAATTCAGTAGTTTTCTCTAAGTGAAAATAAATATCAATTTCATTATAAATTCTTTAATTTATTTTAAAAAATGGGATATATTGTTTAATTTAAGTTATGTGAGCGTTGTTACAATGTTAGTTTAGTGTTTATCAATAAATATTTTTTTTTGTTATACTTTGTCTACGTTTATTTAGACATAACTGTACTTGTACAGAAACAAATTCAAGAAGTAAATTTGCTACCCGGTCTTTTTGAGATGTGGTTTGATTAAAGATGTGGTCTTTTCGAGAACCAATCGTTTTGCTACCCGGTCTATTTGAGATGTGGCCTATTAACGATGAGGTCGTTTAAAGAACCAGTCGTTTTGCCCCCCGGGAACATGAATGAGTAGGGGTCTAATTGTACTTGGGTTAATATGCTCCAACGTCAAAATGTACAATGGTTAAAAATCTCATTAATGAGTGATTGTTATAAAGAACAAATGGCAAATTATGAAAGTGTCAAAATTCGTAAAGGGCGAAAAGTGTCTATGTCATAACGTACAATGACAAATTATGAACGTGTCAAAATTCGTAAAAGGCGAAAAGAGTATATGTATTAAAGTTATGCGACAAAATGTACAAGGCCCCCGGGAACATGAATGAGTAGAAGTCTAATTGTATTTGGGTTAATACGTTCCAACGTCAAAATGTGCAATATGTCTTAGAGCACATACCTGGTCATGTGCAGCGGTGCGGGGCGTGCGGCGTATATTAAACACAAACAAATGTATGTGATCGTCCTGAGTACCTAATCCTAAGTGCAGTGTGACGTGACGCTGAACGTTCGCCAACTCAGGTCTTTAAGGTGGGCCCACATTAGTGACAAATTGCCGAACCGAACACCGTGATATCGCCGCGGACTTGTTACGTATATAGTAGGGAATGCAAATAACCGATTATAACCGGTTTTAACCGGGTATTTTCATACAAAAACGGTTAATAACCGGTTAAATTGCATTCACTAGTATATAGTGTGTTGACGGGTGGAGGTTTTCATCGGATCGGACTCTGGTGCTGACTCCGTGGTCGTGACAAAGCCGGGTGTCTGCAATAGTGCAAGTGCCTCATTTGTTTACAGCAATTACCTAAATAAATTACTTATCGACATCAATTCCATCACCCGTCTACCTTCAATAATGTTGTTGCAAAGATTTCTCGGGTAGGTGCGAGTGGTGGGGCAGCGGGGGAGCGGGTGTTGTCAAAACGTTCACTTTCCCGATCCATCAATCCCGTGTAGGTACCAGCGTGATGTAACGCGGTCTTGTACGCGTGATAATAATGACAGTGTGGACCGGACCACTCCTGCACACCGAGACAGTACCGGACATCCTTTGAAAAAGACCGACTTTGGATAGATCGGTCTGTGACCCGTGTCATTTGACCGTGACAAAACCAGTACACCGTCCACATTTGTCACGACCACATTGTGGCAGTACGTAACAATGTTCAGGTGAATGGATATTTTGTATGGGAGAATTGAACGGATAACTGATCACAACATTTGTACGCGTAATAAATCCCGTCCACACAATCGATACAAACACCCGGCTCTCCGGTGTTTGTTCGGCAATTTGTCACTAATGTGGACCCTGCTTTAGAGCTCAGGCCATACATTAACCTGACCACCATAAGGGTATTTTAAACTAAATACCTACTTTACAGTAAAATAAAACTCGTAAAAATACTATTTTCATCTTGTACTTATATTATCAATATTATCATAAAAACAAACACGTATGTATTTAACTTCTATTATTTAAGTCACATTAGCTAATACTTTTTTATTATATATATCGCGGAGTCGCGCAATACTTTTTAGAAAGTGAATAATAGGAATCTCTTTATTGTTCAATTGTCTCAATAGTTTTTAAAATTTTGTATCAAAAACGATATCCGACTTTCTTCGTTTTCGCTTTTCAAATAGTTAATTTCTTATTCTTGAGTCCTGGTATTGACTTTCCTTCCGAAGCAATTGTATAAACAAATACAAGGAAGGTTTTACACGCATCCTCTTTCTTAAGCGACCGTGTCATGCCTCAAGACTGTTATTTGTCCGATGTTGCTGATCACAGATGCCGATTTGAGCAAGAAGCGATCGTGATAACCACTGGTCATTAAAATATATTTCAAACTTTTGCACTATCTCGGAATATTCAATCGTGCCAATGATTTCATTCCAACCAGTAGATATCAATTCTGACGGTAAAAATTGTAAATACGAAGCCAGTTTCTAAAGTTTTATCTTTAGTGGTGTCCAATTTCAAATCTTTTCCTTTTATCCATACGGCACGATTGAAGTGAAAAAACACCCTGTAATGACACACTCGGGAAACACTCTGTTTACAGACTTATGTTGTGCCCGTTCAAAATCACACTTGTAGATTTTCACAGTAATTTTCAGTTCATCTCTAAGAAAAGTAAACAGTCGCTCATAAGTATTGGTAGTTTTATTTGGAAGTAATGCATATAGTACGGGCACTATGTTTGTCTCCTCGTTTGTGCTGTAGTAATCTAAGTGAATTGTAAACAATTGTTTGAATGGACTTGGTGCCACCATAAACGTACCGTCCCCGAACAGCATCTGGTCACTTGCACAACCTCTTAATATTTTCAATCCCAATTTGGTTCCAAATAACAAAATTTTTTCTTCCGCGCCATCCTCCCACAGCAGAAAATTTTCTTTTAACATTTTGGGCAGCACTATTTCGTCCAATGTTTTAAACGCCGTTGTTTTGACGTCTAAAAATTGTTTTCTTGTTCTTTGCAATGTTCTTTTTTTCATACTAAAACTTGGTTTTAAATTCAAATTCAAATTCAAATTCGTTTATTGCATGTCATATTACAGGTGATATAGATGGAATTACATGGAAGGTATACATATGAAACCCTGCAAGGGCGTAGCAACTTAGGACAGTAGGGCTAGTACCTAATTATTAGAATAAAATATTAACTACGAATATTGCACATATCAATAATTCTTACATAACTTATTTTTAATTATATTACTTATACATTATAAAGAATTATACTTGCTTTCATTTATCTCTAAACTCGGTATTTAAAAATTCACTTAGACTATAGAAGCAGTTATCAATTAAAAATATTTTTAACTTACTTATAAATAAAGGGAATTTATTTTCAGTTTTGATGGAATTTGGTACATGGTTGTATATTTTGATCATCATTTGGTGTGGACTGGACGCAACTAATTTTAATTTGGTAAACGGTAGTTTAAGTTTATTAAGATTTCTATTATTTCTCTTTGTTTCTGTGAAAGTCTGGAATAAGTCAGAATGCTTTCTGATAAATTTACATGATTCTAAAATATACATGGATGAAAGGGTAAGTATTTTAAACATTTTAAAGTGGGGTCGACAGGAGTCCATAGGATCTATATTTGCTAGTATTCTGACACACTTTTTTTGCAGGATAAATACAGCATCTACCTCACAACAATTTCCCCACAATATAAGTCCATACAGCATTCGGGAATAGGCGTATGCATAGTACGCCTTTTATGTCAGACCATTCCGAATCATCTGTGTCAATATCTTCTTTTTCAAAACAGTCTTCAAATATTTCTTTTATTGGGGCACAACTCTCACAAACTAGGGTTTTGCATTTTTGGAAATCTAAATAATTTTTATTATTGGAAGTGGACGGTAAACAAGTGTGCTGCCCTTTTCGTAATACCTCAAGTTCGTCTTGACTAATAGTAAGAGATCCTGCACAAGACTGTCAATTGATACATTGCCACAACGATGTACCATTTTTATTTCGGTGTCTCAAGTTGAATCGATGCAATCCGTACAGTATTGTTGCTTTTCCTTTTTGATTTTTGCTAAAAATTAATATTTTTTCCTCCATTGTAATAAAATAATGATTGCGAAAGGAAATGTCATAAACAAAAGTCAGTAATTATATTTTATCAGTGACCAGTATGATTCTTAAGCTGCCAAGTGGTATTTCAAGGAGTTTTGTTATCAAGAAAGAGTTCTTATTGTTAGGTAACAATACCTCCTTACTTACACATAAACTTGTCGATTTCCTTTATTGTACATTTTGACGTTGAAGCATATTAACCCAAGTACAATTAGACTTCTACTCATTCATGATCCTGGGGAAATTAACCATTATACGTTATGTCGATTGTACATTTTGGCAGTGTACTTTTGTGACACAGGATCATTATGGTCGTGAGAACATTATGACAATGACATATTGTACATTTTGACGTTGGAGCATATTAACCCAAGTACAATTAGACTTCTACTCATTCATGATCCTGGGGAAATTAACCATTATACGTTATGTCGATTGTACATTTTGGCAGTGTATTTTGTGACACAGGATCATTATGGTCGTGAGAACATTATGACAATGACATATTGTACATTTTGACGTTGGAGCATATTAACCCAAGTACAATTAGACCCCTACTCATTCATGTTCCCGGGGGCGTTTTGCTACCCGGTCTATTTGAGATGTGGCCTATTAACGATGAGGTCGTTTAAAGAACCAGTCGTTTTGCTACCCGGTCTGTTTGAGATGTGGCCTATTAACGATGATGTCGTTTAAAAAACCAGTCGTTTTGCTACAAAGTCATTCGGAGATATAGACTTTCTGCAAAGGTGGTCCTTCTGAGATCTGGACCTTATGATGATTCGGTCGTTTTCACAATGTAGTCGTTATGATACCAACCCGTCTAAACTGGCAACACTGCTCAAATGGCTGGTCGTCATTGGTCGAGGTTGTGTCACATGGAAACTTCTAACCTGTAAATTGTAATTTGTAGCTTTATAAAATAGGCCCCTGATGGGGTCATTAATCACGTTATTCATTTGGATTTCAGTTTCGAGATCGAATGCTGCTTAATTTGTATCTACATCGCCGCAACATTTTTCATCTATACAATGTATGCATAGTGCCGTGCATTTTAAACCGGGTTTAATGCACGTGCAGGTTCCCTTACACTCCAACTTGCATTTACAAGATATAATCTTCAAGATTTCGTCAGGTGCTGGGTTCTCAGTTGTTGTGACAGGAGCCATACCGGAAGCTTGCTTTTCCCAGCCCCATTCTGTTGGATTTAGTTCATTACCTAACCATTTCTGGATCTGATAATACGCTCGTAGAGAATGCTGTTTTGCTGCTGATGATGTCAGGGGTAGAGCTGTAGCGAGATTGGTAGACCTGTTTTTCAATGGCTGAGCAAATCGTTCATATCTGAGGATATTTATATCAGTTGTCTTACCTCCATAAAGTTCACAAAATACTTATTAGCTCACCAGCTTTTGCAATTTCTTCATGGAAACTGCATGGATCATTAAAATAATGCGTATACTGTTTGTTTAAAATTTATGTTTTTCATGATCTTTGTACATAATTTTCGTTTTCATACATACATACATACATTAAATCACGCCTGTTCCCAGAGGGGTAGGCAGAGACCACTTGTTTCCACCTGCTACGATCCTGACAAATATCTTTCGCTTCTTCCACATTCATACATCGAGTCATGCATGCACGTCGGTTTCGGGTACTTAAGATACGGCCCTATTCCAGTATTTCTCCGATTTGATTCGAAAAAGTACGCCTGAAAATCGCAGATGTTGTGTCGCAGCCAGTAAAAGCATGAGAAAACAGAACAATGTCAGGATCTGCTCTAAAACTGTCACCATTGTATAGTTTAGTTGTTATTTTGCCCTTCGCTGGTTTCATTAAGACTATGTTAGGCTTCTTTTTCGACGTCAGTAAAACCAACAAGTCAATATCCTCGCCAATGTCAATTACTTTGCTGTATTTTTTAGTTCAGCTATTTCGATCGCTGTAGAAATTATTAGGGTATCCGCGTCATCTTTACTTTGGAAACCCAGAATGCTTTCTGATTTCAGTCGTGAGGTTACCATAATTATAAGTCGGTTTTTGTTTCGTATGTCATTTGATAAAAATTGGTCCAATCCCATAGTGGCTTTGAATTTTCTTGAATAATAATTCAAGAAAATTCAATGCTTGTATGTATAATAATACATACAAGCATTAATTCTTCCTTTTGCACGCCTTTTACTTTATTGTTTTTTTGCGCAGTTTTCGTTTTCGTATCCATAAAATACTACCGCTAGGTTTGTGATTTTTTTTACATAATCTACATATTTTTACAAATCGCAGAGTAGTTTGTATTATTTGCCTCACAACTCGATGTAACAATAGCCCGCCATCAATAACATGGGCTTAATTTTTTCATTTAATTCGCCACACAGCTGGTCCTGGTCCGTAGAGTTCAGGGTTATTTATAGGCGAAAACATTTCATAAAATACTGACTTGGTGGCTTTGCGTATTCCATTCTTATCAAATAATCACTATTTAGAGGGTAGGGTGAGAGCTCGTATTGCAGATAAGTTTTTAATTCATTCTGGGACTTCTTAAAGAAAGAAATCCGTTTGAATATTAGATCTGGTTCTATTGAGACTTTCTTTTCTTCAATGGATATTGATTAATTGACATTAGCAAGCGGTTGTACCGTCTCCTTGCGTGAACATTTTATGCTCGCAAAAGATGTTTCTTTTCTGTCGTTCATTATATTTTTACCAATCTCAATGGCTTTGTGGGGGTTAAATTTTTCATTGCCAATCACCCCTGTGCCAATTGACATAATGTCAGATTTGTGTTTGGAAACGGGTTATGTTACTTAAACCTTTTCCGAAAGTCTTCGGTATCTCTAGACATTGTGTAGATGTAGAACCGTCCTTGTGATTACTAATTTTAACTGAAGCATCACAAAAATTCTCAACTTCCTCGGTGATACTGTGTAATAGTGGCAAACCTAAAATCCACTTACTCAAAACATTATCCGAGAAACCGCGACCGTGAGCTGGCGTGAGCCCTCCTGAAACTCTCATTGACCTCATCAACGTTTGCTCAATGGTCATATCGGACCAGGTCCCCGAATAAGGTTTGTTTGTCCTCCGCACAGTGAACATCTTTTCAGAAATAAATCTTTTATAACATTCCGGTATGATAAAAGTTTCTAAATTGTCAATTTCTTGAGAATAGAGACTTGCTGATTTAGCGTAATTAAAATGGCCCGCGGCATGAAAGTAGGGAAGCATTTCTTTAACACAATTGAGATGTAAATTCCAGTAGCCGATTCTCTCAGCTTTGATAAAATTCTGGATAAGTAGAGTCATTTTAAAATAAGCGACCCACAGCATTGATGTCGGGCCCCTTTCTTCTAGTTCTTGCAATGATTTAACAAACTTATCCAAAACTAATTGCAATATCTCATTATTCATTTCTTTGTTCTCGTCGCCGTCTATAGTTTTAAACAAAACACTCTCTATCTCAATCTTTTCTTTCGATTTATTATACAGTGTTCACGAAATGTAGCTATTATTTAAAGATAAGTATAATAATTGTTTAACTTTCTATAAATACTTAAAGACAATACTTCTAACCGTAATTAAGCATTGCTAAATTATAATAATTGGTAAAGAAAAAATAGACGAGAAAGTTACCGTTTTTCATGGAATGCTCCTGATTATTATTCTAAATAATGCTAGACTTGTTAGCATATGCGCTCTGAACGCACGTTCGTAATGGTGGCCCGTAACGTAATCTTTTTCTCTAAAGATCACATGGCATATATTATTATTTTAGCCCACAATTCCCTTAGCCCACTGCCTGACATTATTTTTCCAATCGCCCCCATAAACGACATTAAAAGGTGAAATCCACCCAACCATAAAATAATTTTGGAGATTAGTGGATCTTGGGAGGATTTTACAACTACTTGGGCCTTTTGAGACAAGGGCCGGTCAAAGGTTACTTACAGTCAACGCTAGATTGCTTACATGTATCTGTTGCATACTTCAATGCTGCGAGAATCGTGTCATAATTGGATGCCGGGGCATTCATGAATGGTATAGGCGTGATTTCACAGATTTGTTAATTTTTTACATCATCTTTTTCTGTCAACATCATAAATGAATTAAATCCAGGCGTATCTGGGAAAGATTCTGATTATCGGTACATCCATAACAGATCTTTTTTTGTCATTTTAAATGTGTCATCATTGCTTATCGATGGATTGAATAGGACTTTATCAAATCCAGGCTTCATTGGTTTAACGTGTGTTTGTAGGGAAAGGGTCTAGCCGGGTAAGCATGGTGAAACTTCCTTTGGCGAGAAATGATTTTCCTTTTACGGGAATATTTGCCTTAATGTATGATGTAACTTTACCAAATATTTACACTCAAATGCTGGTAGTTTTTGAAAAAAAATAATGGAAAATCACTTCAACGTAAGTTGGATGTATTGTACATAATAATTAAAGGGGCTTTTTAAAAAAACATGACGCTTCTATCCTTTTTGGAAGTAGTTAATATTTGAGTTTAATTGAGTTTAATTTTTCAAGTTTTTTTTTATATTTGCGAGTTGGTGACAGTTACCATTTTTTGTTATTTTATGTCTTATCTAATATTCTATAATATATATTTTTTACAACAAAATTCACTTGGAACAACAAGGTGAAAAATTTGAATATGTAACATCTCTTACTCTACCGACGTAATGTAAGTAGGTACAGTCGACGTCAAAAATACCTTTACATTTAAATAAGTTTACACACTACATGACAAAAACATGCTTACAACGCACATGACAGATTCATATTTTCACTTAATGCACCAATAGTCGGGGTCCTATTGTGCATCGTTGTATGGGACCTTTACAATCTTGCGTCGAGCAATGCCACTTGGCATGGACATTATATGGACCAAATTGAGCCCAAAAACCCTGTTAGCCACACACGACTCCGCGTCAGAGAGGTGGGGGGGGGGGGGGGGGGGGCAAAGTACCAAAGTCCCGATATTCGAAAAAATAATCTAGTGGCCACATTTGAGATACAAAGCCGAGTCTGGTGTCGTTTTCGGATAAATCGATGATGGCCGATTCATTGGGCATAATATTTTTGTAGGTATTTATAGATAAAAGTTACGAAATGCCTTAAATTATATTTTCAGATTTTTATATGGAAGATGATTAAACAAAAATGGTTACTAAAAGCCTATTTAATGTAGATTATAAAAACACAAACATCTAATAACTTATTAACTAACATTAATGAAAAAAAAAAAGAACGTACTTGCGGCCTAAGCTGTGGCGCGGTGAACGAGATAGGTAAATAGGTGTACGAGCGCGGGCGGCGGCGGTGGTGAGCGGTCGAGAATTCAAGATATACAAATACAAAAATCCCGAAAGGACGGGAAATTTTCTCCGGGACGAAGCAAACAAAAAAGATCTGTATCACCTGCTATCAACCCACTGCTATTCGAGCATGTCCATTCCAATTGGTAAAGAGTTCGTTATCACCGATGCCTCTAAAGCTCTCAGAACTATCCCGTGTGAAAATATTGCACCATGCAATCACGAAGAGGCCGACACGCAAATGATGCTCCACAGCTCCACCTAACCTAGCTGACGCGGTTTCAAGAGGACATTCAAAATTATTATTGAGAAATGTAGACACAGAATTATTTTGCTCACAAAATAGGACAGGTAGAATGAAAACATATCCCCCACAGAAGCTGCTCTCAAATCACACGTATTAAG
Organism: Acleris literana; assembly: GCA_946894065.1. Classification (NCBI taxonomy): domain Eukaryota; kingdom Metazoa; phylum Arthropoda; class Insecta; order Lepidoptera; family Tortricidae; genus Acleris; species Acleris literana. The sequence goes on from OX335668.1 coordinate 49,659,655, forward strand.
ACTGCCCCAAGCAAACGTCGAGCGTTCAGTGGTGCCCTCATGACTATTATTGTGTTTTCTAATTAACTAAAGAATTTTTTTGGAACCGAACGATGTGTTTTTGTAGCGCAAATAAAAACAAAATTTACGAGATTCGTAACGAACTTTAATAACAATTACCCTTTTATTAGTCAGCTTAACGGGAAAAGGTGGCCTCTGTTTTCCGTAAAGTTGATAACTCGAGGGTCAATTGTTATTAAACTATGTGATATAAGAATATGTTTTGTTTTCATTTGTAGTACAAAAAAGTGTATCCTATTATCTCGCCTCATTCGTTTTTCGTTTAATTCTTATTTCGTCTCATTTTGTATTCGTCACCCATTCTTTATTCGTCTTGTTCACTATCCGTCATTATCTTATTTGGTCAAATTCTGTAACTTGTCTCTCTCTTAATACGTCTTATTCGTTTTTCGTCGCGGTCTTCCTTACTACCTTACTTGTTCTTTGTTTTTCTCCCTCGTTTTTAGTATCATTCGCAGTCTATCTTAAGTCACATTCGTTATCGGTCTCTCTCTTTTTTGGCCTCATTGGCAATTCGTCTCGTCCTTTTTTGGGCACATTCGCTTTTCGTCCCGTTCGTTATTCGTCTCATTCGCTATGCAAATAGATATATTAGACGACCATAGAGATAGGAAAACTGAGGGAGTATAAAAACGGCTAAAAGGATCATACTCTTCACACCTGTTACAAATGTCCTTCGTTAAAAAGAGTCGTCTATATATGACCGCTTTCAAAAGTGTACCACTTTTTAGTTTTGTTAGCGTGTGTCACTTTTCATGAGTGTGCGTAAGTTATCAGACAGTGATGTGCGGTTTGTCGATAAATTAGGTTTACTTTGCTGGCTGCTTGTATGGAAAGCCGTCGCTTCACAATCCTCTTAATTATGACGGAAAAAGATAGTCACAAATAATGAATGAGACGAAAACCGAACTTCAAGAAACTAGAATGCGACCAAAAACGAAAGATTCTAATTACGAATGTGTCCAGCACCGAATGTATCGATATAATTTTGGTGAATAATTAAATTAGACAAAAGGGGAAAGGGAAGAACGACGAATGAGTCCAAGAAAGACCGTGACGAAAAACGAATAAGACCTATTAAGATAGACAAGTTGTAGAATTTGACCAAATAAGATAGTGACGGATAGCGAACAAAACGAAGACGAAATACAAAATGAGACGAAATAAGAATTAAACGAAAAACGAATGAGGCGTGATAATAGGATACCCAAAAAAGGACCGTCCGATTTCAAGAAAATACTTTAATTCATTAGATAACACAATAATAGTAATGACTGTACTACCACTGTACATCCGGTGTACGCTTAGCGCTAAAAAAATTAGATGAATTAAAAATAGGACCTTATCAAATTATAGACAAAATATCCAATTCAATTTACAAAGTAAACACCGGTCACAAAAAATTAGAGTCCAATCTCTTCCATATTACAAAACTTATTCCAATAGTAGAGCAAAACAGTTTTCTAGTTAAAAAAGAAAAAGGGGGGGGAGGTGTAAACAAAGTGCGTAACACTTCATTTAGTTTGTAGTTTGAAGTTATCTGTGGACTTGTGTTGAATCTATGGAGCGGTCTGTCATATTGACTGATTGGGACAGCATGCAAAATATGGAGGATAATGTTAGGTTAAACAAATGAAAATACTTGTTGTAATTTAAATATAAAAAGAACTGGTGAAACAATAGCTTTAAATGTTGTTTCTCTTTTCAGGTAAGTTAGCTATTAATTAATTTTAAGAAAAGTTTTGTTAAAACCACCTAGTTTGTGTAATTAAATAAACTCCTCTCTTTTCAGAGCAACTCAATTTGGTTGTAGTTTCACTGTTCACCACAATATCCAATGATAATCGCTAATTAACACATTATATAGAATATAACATAGGCTACTTTTTATACCAAAAAATTTGATACTTCCTGAGGAAAAGAGTTCCACGCGAACGAAGTCGCGGGCAAAAGCTAGTATTAAATAAATGAATTTGTGGCGTGTGGGGCACGAAATTTATTGACTTTATATCAAGAGAATGGCGGCGAAAAGGTTAACTTCTCGTGAAACCATTGATTCAAAAACAATTATATTCTTCTTATATATATATAACATACTACAAAATACAGGTGGTTTTGTCATTTCTTAGACAAAAGCATAATACATAATATGCTTGTTCAATATTTTGTATAGCCACCTTCCGCATCGATCTTATCCTGTAGCCGCCGTCCCATCGATTCCACTAATTTTTGACAATAGTCCGAACCTCGATAATGCTCCCACAGTTCGTGCACGTGTTGTGTCAAATTGTGTATATTTCTTATCTCTGATGCGTCCCAGTTTTGGACCATCATGGCCCACATATTTTCAATCACGTTCATATCTGGTGACTTAGGGGATAATTTTATCAATTCTATATTTTCTTGTTCCCTAATCCATGTCTGGACGAGACGCGAATTATGAACTGACGAATTGTCTTGTACCAAATATATGGTTACATCCTCACCAAATGAACTCTTAACAGTGGGCAACAACACGTCTCTAAGAATGTCGATATAATTTGCTGCATTCAAGCGAGTCGATATTTCGACCAGTTCTCCTGGCCCAGAGGACGACATCCGATATTGTTGTAAACGTCTTTTCGTCAACGAAAACAGCTTTTTCGAAGTCGAAATGTAGATACGAATTGGCGAAATTTAGCCTCAATCTCTTATGTCTATCGTTAAGTAGTGGTTTTCTTGCGGGGATCCTGTGACGGAGCCCGTAATAAAAATATTTAAATGATCAAATACAAATGTTTAACAACATCAAATAAGAAAGGGGCAAATATGTAGTTTTTTGTATTTATTATTCCTGACTGTAGGATAGTCTATTTAAGAGAATAAGTGATATAAATAGATACTAAATTGGCACACAAAGCATTTTTATTAGTTATTTTCGAAAATAAACTTAAAGAAACTCCTAATTCTTCGGAAATGTCTGTTATTTTTTCACCATTTTCCCACATTGTAATAATCCGATGCTTGGTGTGGTCGTCAAGACAATTCTGCATATCCAGATAATTATTTTATTATACCATGTGAAACCAAGTGTAAATGTGTTACTATTATTTCAAGATTGGTACGAGCATTGATATCATACATTAAAGATAAATGAACATCGAAAGATTAAAATTAGAACAAAGCATCGCAAGATTCGCAAGAAACCATTGTTACCTACCAGTTTTATATGTTCAAATAATCAATCAAAATTAGAAAAAAAAAAACGTTATATACTTACTAATGCTATGTCATGAATGTCATGATTCTGAAAATCGTAACTGGAGTTTATAAATTTGTATGTATTTATATTAGAAACCACTGATTCTCGAGTGCTACTCCGCTATTTTCAAACCGCGATTAGATTACATGTCGAAAGTATACCTACACTGTTAACATAATAATTGTAGTACCGTAAAACGGGGTGAATTGGGACAAATCCGTAGTTAAACCTCAATAAAATTTCATTTTTACATGTGACACGTTCATTTATATACTTGAAAAGTGTTCCGGTTGTATGAATTTTCATTTTTCGATGATAATCTTTCGTTTCAATTCATAGATTCAACTATAAACACAAAATAGTAGGAAATCACAGCTCATCCCGTAGAGGAATTAGCTGGAATAGGAATTGAGTGAGATGAGACAATTTCTAGAATTGACACAATATTACAATACCTGCCTTGTCAATATAATATAATAGAATAAAGTACTTACGTTAATGTGAAATACCATCTCACCCATCACACCATCGTTACTCACCTGATTCATGACTATACTTCGCTCGCAATCACTACTCACTCCATTTCACGGTACTTATTAATAATTGTAAATTGCATTGTTATTTTGTAAGTAATTGAAACAAGCATATTAGTGATCCATATAATTGGGAATAATGAGTATCGTATTCTGATACTGATATTATTATTTTTACCCGAATACGATACCTACCTATTTGGGTGCACTACTACATAATAAAGTTTGATATATCCTCATTTTAAATAACATAATAAAGGTCATAATAGTTCGAGTATATTACCTAATTTACGAAATGCATAAAGTTATTCTTGATAAAATGGTCCAAAAGATTTTTTACATTTGGTCTATTATACACTGCCAATTATTATTCAATTTAAAATAGATTTGTTCTGGCTGGTAAATTACTCGTTTAAAGGTATTAGATTAGATATTATTTATGTTACTCTTAATAAACATAATCATAAACATCTGTTCACTTGTGCAGCAGTTCTTGAATCACAAATTGTGTAACATCCTGTATATTCCTGAAATGAATCCGCAACACCTTGTAAAATCAATAAGTTTCTGTCAAACAATAAAAATTAAATAGACAAATATCGGGACAGGTAAAACAAAATTTTCACCCCGCTACGCCCCTCTGTCTTCCGCGCCCAAAGTTAGGGCTGTCACTTGCGAAATATTTTAATCGGTTTATGGATGTGGTATACAAGTTTGGTCACGAAATGTTATTTATGTTTTACTTCAACGTGTTTCCACATTTGTTGCAAAATGAGTTTTTTACATTTACGTTAAATTAGGTAATAATACTTTTTGATGATGTTAAGATTATCTCCAGAAAATTACATGGCTTATGTGGCTATTAATCATCTATAAAATACGGAAACGAGTCTATAAACAACCTTAAAAATATTAATTAAGCTATTATAAGTTTTATAGTCATGACATGAGGTTTTCTTAATTTGATTTTTTATTAAGTTGAAATAGCATAATTACAAAATACTATTCTTATCTATTAATTAGTTTTTAAGGTTTCCATTTTTTTTTCTTCAAAAAAACCCTAGGACCACTGGTTTGGAGTCACTGTTTTTGCTGAATGGGGTCGGGTCACTTTTGGAAGAAACCTGTAAGTATGTTTTAAAATAAATTGGTAAATAATACAATATTAAACGTAAAGATACCGGGGGAGTTGCAAAATTCGATAAAAACTGAAAGTGCTTTTTACTGCGGCATTTTCTCACAGGATAATGTCTAGGGAATGTATTAATTAAAAAATGAAACTCCTTCATTCAATCAATTATTTGTATCTAACGCGCCGAGTGCGCTTCCGGAGCCGCCGGGAGTTTCGCTTCTACGTGTATTTATTATTTATTCTTATGATATTAGTTTGAAGGTGCCAACAACTGTTGTAGCACTATCAAACACTTTCAAATTCTAATTCAAATTCAAAATTCAAATTCAAATTAAATAAATGAAGATTAGCTGACTATAATGTCATCGTAATAAAGATTTTGGTTACCTTACACATATTTCATGTGTTTATTTCACCATCCTATTAATTTAAATTAATAATAATATTACCAAAAGATTATAATATATGTATATAATATGTGTTTTATACACTCAGGGTAGGTTTCCGAATTGGTGAAATAAAACTGTACTGTTGCTCTGAAAAGAGAACGGTTTTTTATTATTCAGCCTTTGAGGTGACATAATATAATTTAAACAAATTTGTGCATTCCTTAACATAGGATCTTAATAATGTTTCAGCCTTATCAGGAGATGATACTAAAGATTTAGTGGTCTCCAAAGGTATTTTCTTGAAAACCGCTCAAATACTTTAGCAACATCAAGGTCCAAGTTTACTAGAGTATCTTCAACTTGCAGGCTGTAGTGCGGGTCTCTAATTCTAGTTCTACCAGTTTCAGTATTAATTACATTCAAGACGGTTTTAATCTTGTTGTCAGAGATACAAATTTGATTAGAAAAATACTCAGATTTCGCGGCAGCACAAAGCTGCTTGAACTCTTTAGAATAATTTTTGACGTACTCTAGAAACTCAGGCCTATGATCGACAGCTGTTATAGCATATAACTCATACAATTTGTACCTCTTTTCATGAATCTCTGGTGTAGCCCAATCACTAAATTTTGTACCTTGCTTTGCTTTAACATTAACATTTTTCAGACTAAAGCAGGCATCGAATTCTTTAATAATACAATTAAATAATGAAGTACATAAACTGTCCGGATCTTCCCTAGTGCACGTCATATAATTCAGTTGTTTAGTGACCTTAATATTAAATGATTCTAATCGATTTTTTGAAATTGGTCTAAATATAAACTCGTGGGGCGTATTATCAGTCTTCCCCTTAAACGAAACTTGCTGGCCGCTGTGATACGAACTTAAGATGTTGATTATGGATTTCGGAGTAGGGTCAAAATTACTTAATATATTATAAATACACGTAGCACTAGTTGCTGTAATTCTATTAGGCTCATAGAACAAATTTACTAAATTAAAGGTTTTGAAAGCACTCAGTAAGTTTAATAGACGTGGGTGATTCCTCTAGCAGATTAACATTAAAGGCACCACATGCAACAATACACTTTTTAGTGCTAAAATAAAATAAATGTTTAAAAAAACAAAAAACCGCCTTCAAAAAGCAAAAAATAACTTCTTTAAAATGATAGGTAAATAGGTCAGTCCAACTGAAGTCTGCTTTTGGTTAAAATATTGCTGGACGCCGACTTCAGTTGGACTGACCTATTTACCTATCATTTTAAAAAAGTTATTTTTTGCTTTTTGAAGGCGGTTTTTTGTTTTTTTAAACATTTATTTTATTTTTTACTTTTTAGTGATCCTATTTATGCTGTTACGTAGCTCCACTTCTAAATATTAATAAGAAACTATAGAACATTTCAAGCTCGCCGCAGACAAAGCCGCGGGAATGTCATAGTCATATTTAAACCTAAATGTGCTTCGTCATAGTCGCTCAACTTCCTTTATCGAAATATCTTATCGCCACCCTTGAAATAGGTACCGTTAAGGAGTTCCGGTGGCCATCTGTGGTCTTCATCATCAGTTCCACTTCACCATATAGTACTTTTCAAAAGCAAATGCATGAGTTACAGTGAAAAATACCAAAATCGCTATAGGTGTGCCTATAATATTTGAGGAGTTCTCTTGATTTCTCCATGATCCCATCATCAGATCCTGACGTGGTGACAATGGGACCAACAAGAAAGTATACCTATTCGAACAACGAAAAAATTTTTCAAATCGGTCCAGTGGTCTTCGAGTAATCGGGGAACATACATAAAAAAAAAAAAAAAAAAAAAAAAATATCCCGACGAATTGAGAACCTCCTCCTTTTTTGAAGTCGGTTAAAAAACACAACTAAGAACATCTTCCAAAATGTTCTCAAAAAGCCTGTAATTCGCTGCAGGGGGTCTGTACACGCACACAATAATAAATTGTTCCAATTCAACACACGCAAGTTCAATATAACATTCAATTGACTTCGCAACAATATCTTTGCGCTCCTTACATTTAATGTTGCGTTTAACCATAATCAGGGATCCGCCCCATAGAGGTAGTAAAGCGTAGAGAGAGTATAAAAACGGCTAATAGAATAGTACTCTATGCACTGTAACATCCCAAAAGTGGAATGTCACTTTTTTTTGTTTATTGGTATCAAAACGGTGAAGGTGTCCGCCTTGCGCGCTCGGAGTTCTGTTTAGGCGCCTACCATTGACTACTTACTGACTCGTATTCGACCAGGACTGTCGATACGATACCGGATCAATTAGTTCATTTCTTCGTGTGTTTGAAAGCTTACCTTGCTGGTTCCTGGCTGAGTTTCGTGGCGACTGTTTAATGAGCGAACGAGCTTCACGCCGCATACTCGTGGGAGCCGGGGTACTTCTAATAACTTGTAAATTACTCTCTCATCTGGGACCACCAGCCGTCGACACTGAGCCCGTTCGATTCACACTTAGATACTCACTTTATCTCACGCATTTCCACACGGAGCGCTTGTGTCCTAGACTTAGTTCCTGTGTCCACATTTTAAACTCATATTTAACCAATTTACGTAAGTATTTCAATTCCTCTTTATTTTCAATGTAAAGACGAACCGAAGTCTTTGTGACGGCAAATTCTGTCATTGTATGAAACGTAACCTTGACGTTTGGCAAAAGGCTAATGGCGGCCGCCAAACATAAAATCTAATTTACTCGTTCCAGATGTTTTATTTATTTATTCTCAGCTAATAAAAAGTCCTTCTTTAATGGGAGAGTTCGGAAGTGGTAGGAGTTAACTCTTCGATTTGAAGCGATAGTGTTGCAAGACCGGAGATTGCATTGAAATGCGGCAGAGTACGGCGTCCTTTGGTTAGCAGAGTGTTTCATTGAGAGAGGCTTCGTATCTTTTGTTGTGATTTCAAGTAAATAGCCGAGAATGCAGTGGCCAAGCACATAATATCAGTGGAAATTACTCTCGATCTTTCCTTTACTCTCGACGTTGGCTTTAATGGTGAGTACGTTATAACAATCGCGTATACTGTTCACGCGGCCGCGCCGACCACGGCTTTTAAGTAAATACTGATGTCGCTTTGATTCAGGTCAGGATGCCTCTTTCGCATCAGGAATAACTACTGTGCCTATGTCTAAAGCTTTAACGAGCAATGTCGCGCATCTTAAAGGTAAATTTTCATGTGGAAAGTGTCGCGTAATAAAAATATAATGTAATCACCTCTTTCTGTTTCTGAAACGCGTCCGCTTTGTTTCAGATGTTTAATACGGTGTTATAGCTACACCAACTCCGCGGTCTCTGAGTATAAAAGCCAATTGCCTCTAATTTAATGCCCGAAAAGGTAAACTTTATTCATTAAAAGTGACGAGTTGTCAAGTGAGGCGTCTGAGTTTGTTTCTTTTCTGAGGTGTTATATTGTACATTTCAGGGCTTCAAGGTTACCCTGGAAGCTTCCCGGTTACCCTGGAAATCTCAAGACGGAGGTTATCGTCTTGCGTTCTACATGCACGTGGGTGGCGCGTCGTGTCCGTGCATGAGGGAGTGGCTGAGCAGCATGCGCTCAACTCCCATGGATTCCTGAGGCACCGCGTTCGTGGATGATGCGTGACGTTGACCTGTTTTCCTTACATTCTTTTTAACTTTTCTAAATGAACCTCTTATGCTACTTACGCTAACAAGGACCACCTTAATTGGCGGAAGGCGAATGTAAGAACAAAGGGCTGTATGATTACTACATCAACGAGGATCGCCTTCTCAACTCGGACTTAAAAATCCAGACGTATACTGATGAATTGTATGGTCATAAGTGGAGAGAATGGATGCAAGATAGCAGGGTAGTTTGTCTTAGTGAGGCCAATCCCCATCCAAAGAATGAACCAATTTGTTTCTAATTATCAGTTCAAATATTAATTACATACAAAGTTATAATAAAACCTGAACCAAATAGGTTCTCGCTGTAACCGGCCTCATTTCGAGGTAGGGGAATAGGTAGGGATATCATTACACTGTATTACATCCACGTAATATAGGTAGGAAGTATTATTAGGTACATGACAGGTATACAACTATCAAGGTAGTAAGCAACTAGCACAACTAGCAAGGAGAATCTGGATGAGTCAAACTTTTATTTCAACTGTGTGTTATTTTGTGTTTATATCGCGATTAAGGTTGATTTCGTTTTTTTTCGGACTTAGCTTGTTTATTGATAGAATTAGATTTTTATTACGTTCGATTACCTTTTTCTTTTACATAACGTAGACTTTCCTAATTTAGATATAATTATAAACTAGACGATCACACGTTTTAATTCGAGGCCAAATTAATTTAATTACCCAACGCGCAACGTACGATATTTTGTCGATTCTATGTAGCCAGGGGGGAGGAGTGTTACAAGTGAGTATTTTTTTTGAAGAGCTGTGGCAATGGACCTGTGCTTTAGCAGAAACCAATACCTACTAGGGTGGAGCGTCGATGTATGGAGAAAAAAAAAAGTTGTCCTATCGATGTGGAATACCCCCAAAATGTTGTGTATGGCAAAAATGTAAGCAACTACATTTTTTTTATTTTTTTTGGACATATGTTTTAGCCCTCTACTCTGGATCAAAGATTTCACTTTTTTCAAATTTTCGCATGATATTCAAAAATTGTTATTTATTATAAAAAGCCTCTATATGCTTATTTTTCATGGAGTACATAATATTAAAAAAGACATTTAATGAATTTAATTATTTATTTACAACTTAAAACAAAGATATTTGAAAAAAATAATTGCAAAGTAGGTACAAAAACCGAACAAAAGTAGCGTCAAATACAAATTTCATATGAGTTTTTAAGGAGATTCAGCTCGCATTTTATAATGTTTTTTGGTATCAAAGTACGGCATTTTTGACCGTGAATGAATTTTGGAACGAATAAATCCATCTCTTGCCTTTTCTCCAGCAACAGTTATAGACGCTTCACTCACCATTTTCACACACTGTTCAACTGCTTGAGTGTGACAAGGATAATGTGGAAACTCGGCAATGTCTTGTAACTGTGAATGCACTAGGTCTTCTATTTCTTCGTTGGTAGCATCATTTAACATTGGAGGGGGTGTTACTTGTGATTCGCTCCATATAATTAAATCAGTATAATCCGTGGCGTTAAAGTTTAGCATCGGAACTTTAAATATCCGTACTCCCGGCTTCTGAAGTTGCCTAGCTGCAATTATACGTCTCGCACCCAATTCATTTATGAATGGCCGGTCGTCGAATAACATAGCCATTAAAAGATTTTCAGGATGTGCAAAAAATGCGTTTCGTTGAATTACTGGATCTATAATTTTCTTGACATCGGTAGTTACACATACACATAATCTCACGCCTTCGTTCCCAGAGTGGGGTAGGCAGAGCCACAGAATTACAAACATCTCTAAAAACTTGTTGATAATTCTATAACCACAATTTGCACAATTAGGCTAAGATGTTTACCAGCGTATTAGTGACAGGTTGCAAGCCCATCGCCTAACAGTACTACAAGCCTTTATTCCCTTAGTCGTCTCTTACGACATCCACGGGAAGACATGGAGTGGCACTATTCTAACTCGGCAACCACACGAGGAGCCACCACCACATCGGTAGTTAAACATCTCGAAAACGCAATTAATTTAAAGACATGATGCGGGCCTTGTTTAAATGAACTTTCTTGTTTTATACTGAACCACACAGGAGCGTAAACTTTCACAATATATTCTGCTAGCTTTTTCAAGTTAATGGATGGAATTTGTGTAGCTACGTAAAGTCTTAAAACTCTATTGGCTGTCGTCAACCAACGTGAGTGACCCATTTTTCCAGGATTTCTATGCGACAATTCTTCAGAACAAGATCCGTTACTTACAGCATGGCAAATTTGGTATAGATACTTTTGATCTGTACTGATATTATTTTCTATATCCTTCAGCAAAACAGATATATTTGACGCGATAGGTGAAAATTGAACGACAGGGAGATCGCTACAGGTTTCCAATGCCTTTCCAATCGGCCCCGAGTAGAGTTGAGGCCCAACCGTTGCTCCGTCTAATTTGAAAAATAAATGTCTGAAGGGCAGCTCATTTGCATGCAGTTGGCATATAAACCATTGAAGGGGTCTACCCAATTTCATTTCCAGGAAATGGATTACTCCATTTTTCCACCCAGTGTTTGTCGCGGTACCATCACACCCATTTACTTTTAAATTGCTAAAATCCAGTCCCCTTGTCTGAAAAAATGCATACAATGCGTCAGCTACGGTTTTTCCTGTCCCCGACAAAGTTGTTATATATCCTAAATACATCGACGCAGGTTCAGTTACAAGTGAAATGTGCTCCCTTGTTACAATATTTTTATGCAAATGTTGGCCTCGTTTTTCAAAAATCAACGTCTTATCTTTTCTGCCATCAAAGTAGATGCTGTCGATTTCTTGGTCGCTTTTAGACTGAATTTCCTCTCGAACTCTTTTTCTAGCTCGACGAACTTTGCTCCGATCTATTACCTTCACAGTATCATCCTTAGATATCAGACCAACATCTTGCAACACTGCACTAGCAACCGCGGCAGCCGACCGATCAGAAATCCCGTATCGATCACACACTTCGGCTAAAGTTGAAATTTGTAGTGTATTCTGTCTTTTAGTAGGATTAGGGGTTCGAGAGGAAGATGGTTGAGGTTCAACCGACTTATGGGTGGGGACAGGTTCCATAGGAAGTACTTTGGTTAATGAAGTAGGAAATTCTGTTACTGGGTCACTCTTGTGGGCCGATTTTTCTTTCCTTGCCAACTTTTTTTTTAGATTTTTAGTCTCTGATGTGTCTATTCCACCAATCAACATATTCCTTTTCCGTCTCTGATCCAAAAGAAAACCTCTTTCTAGTGCAGGCACTTTCTTCTCCCGGGGACGATGACAATAATTAAAATTGCTGCATTTGCAAGTGCAAATATCAAACAGTTCTGAGATGCATTTATCTTTCCAAAGTTGTAATTTTGTCTTGAAGCTTTCTGTTTGTTTTGAAGTTGGGTATCGAATAAAATATAAATACTTGTTATATGTGGCCTCCAGCTTTTGTTTAACACGTTGAATGGTGACAACGGGCAACGACGCTGTAGTCCATATTTCGATATGAGCACGTCCTGCTGCGTCAAGAACCTGAGATATAGCTGGTTGTTTTCCGCATCCCTCATTTTTCATTAAATAACGCACAAATAGTACATATCTCAGTACGTCGGCAGTTGTTGGCAGCACACATTTATTAATTAAAGTAGGTGTTCCAAATATAGGACAATCTATTTCCTGTCGCGTTGTTGGTCGTTTATACATTATTTTAGCTCATCGAAGTAAACAACACAAAACTTAACCACTCAGTACACAATTTACTCCAAGTGCCGCACAAATGTCAAATTACCCGCCAATACCAATATCCAATTAAAAACAAATCTAAAATAATGTTGCCACACCAAAATATATCAGTAAAATAAAGCGTTGATTACACGATCGGGAGTTTTTCTCAGTTTCTCACTCGTATCACAAGGAGATATTGATCAAAATTTGCCAATGACAAGTTTTTTATTTTATTTAAACTGCTGTAATTGGTATATTCCTGTATTTTTTAATTAATTGAGTGATCTATCTAGACCACAAATATTCATTATTTTAGGGAATAATACGACATGGTACTTAGTTGTGATTTTTTTTATCGGACCCTATTTTAGGTCTTTTTTTTAAACTTTGGAAGGGGGTAGAGGGCTAAAAGTAGGTTCGATTATTTTTTTAATTATTTTTGTCTTAAACTATGGAGCTAAATAAATGCAACATTTTAAAACTATTCGAATGTGAAAACAAAAGAAAAAATAATTCGCTCCACCCTAATACCTACCGCCTTTCTATAGTAAGATTATTAAAAAACCTTAACATATACTGAGGCATGCTAAAATCTTATACAGTCACTCTGGTAAAACTATACTAAGTTATACACTAAGTTGACAATACGATAACATGCCAAAGGCAATTTGGTTTTACTGTAAAGAATAGAGGCAAAGGTGAAGTGGTTATTTTGTAATAAAATTACCGACGTAATAAAGAAGTCCGTTAACAATTTTATTGTACTTTTATTACAATTAAACTTGGACATCCAGGACGAGCTTTTTTTACATTCTTAGTAAATCTGCGGTATTAAATCATACGAATACTCATGACAGTGACCAGTGTAAGCAACCAATCCATTTCTAGTCGTTAAAAATTTACAGTGCTGACAGAGACCTGCTCTCCGTCCCTTGAGAAATAAGCGTGAGTGCTGATGTCGTGCTGAGATCGACATCTGTCAAGCTCATGTTATTATCCGCTTGGGAAAAGCATCGTATTTAATGACATACATAATTCGTCGCATCCTACGAATAGGGGCGCGACCAGCCCTCATGACCGTTTTCCGATTCTTACAGAATCGTGTTCTCCATATTTTACTACACCTTTTGACATTTAAAATATAGTCAAAATCGAAATTTTGAAAAAGTTATTAAGGTTTTAAATTTGGACGCAAACAGTCTCGGCACATTTTCTCCGACGAACAAGGTTACGAGGTCATTAAGGTCTTTTCACCACGGGGGAACCGAGTGCGGGGCGGGGTCGCAAGGGCCGTTCGCTTTTATTACACGCGGAGCGCGTACGCAGTCGGATGAGCATTTGTTTATTGGTGTAACATTAGACAACACATGAACAGAAGTCAGAAGCTGCTAAAAATTGTTAAAGATTCGGATGCCATTAAAGTAAAACGAAGGGGGATCGCAACACGTAAGTATATAATTTTTTCAAGGGATATCTTTTTCCTATGTTTCAGCTACAGTTTCATTTTGACCACGTCAAGTGTTTTTTCTATTGTAATAAATAATATGTGTGTATATTATAGCATTGCTACACGGATAAAGGTAATATTATCTTATAAAATAATACATTATAGCAATTTCAGCACCCAACGCGAAACAACGGCGCGAGGTAACAGCGAGCCTTTTTTCCTCGGACTAAATATCCGCGCGCATGCTCTCGCCGCGGCCGTTGCGCCTCTATTCCATGGGACATATTTAATATTGTTATTTTAAAAGCTATTTTCAAATAAAAGATGTTTTGTTTGGAAGAACTATATATATACACTTTAAACTGGTTTGAAATGATTTTTACACGACTGCCCAAAAAAAGGAGTGTGATGTTTTCAGGGTTCACGTATGTAAGTATGCACGATTCTTTATTCCACCACAACTTCTTAACGCTTGAGCCTATTTGGATGTGTGTGGTATCGTTAGAATCCTATATATACATAAAATAATATACATCTAAACTTGATTAACTCGCTGTTATTCTTGGAAAAAACAGGGATTTGATGACAATGTGTGATGTCAAAATAATCCTTGAATAATTTGCAGGTTAATAGGTGTCCCAGAAGTAAAGAGACAATTTTCATAGAAAAAAAATGGTCAAGGAGAAAACATCCAAAAAAAGGTTAAACCAACTCTCATATAGAGATAATCGATGTTAAATCTTTCAAATAAGCCGGGAGTCGCGTACTTTTTTTTTGTTTTAAATAATAAAGAGTGTGCGGAACAAGAACTAATTGAGAAAAGAGTTTTTCAGCACCTACTATCAATGTCACGGGAAACCGCACACGATACTTAATTTTATTGAAGAGGAAGCTAGGAGAACAAGTAATAACAGAAATATAAATATGTTTTATGTAAAGAAAACCGACATTTTAAATAGATTACTGGACGACAACGTACAGTTTCGATATTTCAAAATATAAATAAGGTAAGGTAAACGTGTTTGAGCAAGTTCCATTGACATCTGTTAGAGTTACAGCAGTAAAATTAAAGATATCAAGATCTGTTGTGGCCAGGATGAGGGTTAATGATAAAGCCTTCAAAAAAAAATTAATTTATGAAAGTAGGTATACAGGGTGTCTGGAAAACCTTTGGAGATATTTGGCGCGGTAATAGTTCGCACGATTCTGATCACGGGGGTATGGTTCATTTTTGTTTCTGTTAATGTAAAAAAAAAGAAGATTTAATTATATTCATTTTGTTACTTGATGTACCGATATCTTGACATTGACATTTTGATGTTGATACTATACTACTCCAAACGTTCGTAGTAACTAACGTCAAAACTCCAAGTTCAAGGTCAATGACCTGAGACCATACCTACGTTGTTTACATGGTTTGTAAACAAACAGTTCGCCCCATATAAACAAAAATCAAGGTAACATTTTACAAAATAATGATAAATTTTAGTGAAACTTACTGTATTTTCATTTTTGCAATTGGAACACTAGCTGGTTTTAAATATAAATTCACTAGATCTCTTGTTCATGTTTTGCCAATAGTGATCATATCATCCGTCTTGTTGAGATCTAACCATTTACCAATGTTTTCTGCTCTAAAGTAGCCCATATAACTGGTTCACACCAAAAATAATTACGACTTGAATATCTGAAAATAACATAATTTAACAATGACATCTAATGACAGCCATAAATTCATAGACTTCTAAAAGTTCGGATAGACATGGATTGAACGATATTGCTCTCCGTATTGATCACTAATATTAATTGAATATGCTAAAAAGAGAATAATCCTATTTCTGTGGTATTGATCCGCATGGTATTTGTGGCAGTAGCCAACAGTCCGAATGCAAAACATTTTGTCGATGGATACAAAGGTTGTCGCATAATTTATTATAATTTATGATGATGTCACACTTACCATAGAGAAACAAAATTACCAACCTTTCCCAGGCCATAGAATCGATAAACTTACATAGTACAAGGCGATAGCTCTTAGAAGGTGCTTCGGGTTTGTACTTCTCTCTCACTCGCTCTTAATAAGAGCGTAGGTTGGAAGCGAGAGACAAGTTCAAACACGAAGCACCTTCTAAGTGCTCACAGACTGTACATATTCATTGCGTCTTACACAAACTTTCCTCTCTGCCGAAATATTAGACCAAACTTAAATAAATGATCTAACACATTCGCCAAACAAAACTCTTAAGTCAATAACCTGTACATAAACTGACGCCTTCGTTCTCAGAGCGAGGTAGGCAGAGCTACGGAATTACCTACAACTCTCAAAAAGTTGTTGATAATTCCGTGTCCACATTTTGCACAATAAGGCTAACCTGTCCTTATTTTACTCGTTTTCGCAATAAGAAGCTTCAAGAAAATGCAATGCTATAGCAATAACCCGCCAAAACTTCCTTAATGTTAAACTTCCTTAATGTCGGTCCTTATTGAGTACACTTTTCGTGAAAATGTCCAAGTACGGCGTACTTACTCGCCCGTCTATCACCCCTTGATCTTCTCTTTCTTCTAGGATACGAATATCTTTCAACAACGCGTATGATGCCAGCTTTAAATGTTATTCTGATAAGACGTAACGTGTAGGGACGATTTTATTTTTAAGAAAGAAACCTAAAACTCTTTTCATAAGAGTTTTGATGGTACAACATTTAAAAAGATACTAATGTCAAATTGTCAAAGCACAATCACAACTTAATGATTTGTTTTAATTATTGTTTTTTATTCGTAGTAATCACTGATAGTGGTACAAATCAATAAAATAAATACATGATTCATGATCTCGTAAAAGAAGTTTAATGTACCTACGAGTACAAGTGCTATTTTAGCTGTGTGAGTGTGAGAAGATTGGAACTAATAATAGTAATTTTCATTTTTAAATTATTTCACATAATAGCCCTTATCAGAGACCGTCTTATCATTCACATTACAGAATAATGTGTCCGTTTTCTAAACACCATGGAGCTTTTGACCATAATTAGAAACATTGTTGATAAGGAACAAGTTGTTTATTTACATTACGTTGTGACACATGTCATGAATGAAGTAGTTAAGATGGGGCACACTGAGAGCATCGTCAGGAAAGGCGATGATAAATTACCCTGTAACTCAGTCAAATATTAACTTAAAAAAAAGTTACCAATATAGGGATGATCCAAATCATCCACCCTATCTACTGTTAAAATTTCTCCAAAGGTTTTCCAGACACCCTGTATAAAAGGGTAGGAGGAGCACGCTTAAACAGAGTTTGATAAAGTTTACGAAAAAACATACAAAGTTCTCATTATTAATGACGAGACCTGCCTTCTGTTGATAAATGTTGTATTCCTGGCAAGCGATATTTTATTGCTTTAAGTTTAGGTAGATAGATATGGTCATTATGTTAAAAAACAAGTGGATAAACCCAAATCTTTCACTGCATTTAACGTTCTAGATTGACTAGATGGACAAGATTGACTAAAACTGTAGCTTTGAGATCTTGAAAAGCTGTGATGAGACAGACAGCAAATAACCTTCAAAAAATTGGTAACAAAGTTAAATTATGCGCCAATTCGATATAGTTTTTCGTCGATTTTACTGCCCGTTAGTAAGCGATATAATTAGTTTTAATAATTACGTAGTGTCCTGTCGGTCCATAAGTTTTGTCACTGAGATTTTCATAGTAAAAAAGTATCTATAATTATGTTTATGGACTAAACCTTCGTGACAGAACTTATGAACCGACTAGAAGTATTACGGTCGTCCAAAGATAATTTGTATTAGTAATACTAAGATATAATTATTGTTTACGGAAAGGAAAGTTTTTAAGATAGGTATACTATTTTAATATTTTAAACACAGATATCTTAAAGATAAACTTTATCGTCATCGTCATGTATGTTATTTTGATCTCATTGTTAATATTTCTTACATTTTACTCTCACTTTAAATTACTATTTACTATAAGAGTATTTAATGCTCATTTAAGAAGCTTATTTTGCTAAAAATTATATCATACAAATATAAAAAACATGTCTAATTTTCCATCCATTGTCAATACTGAATGTTATGTCGTGCCAGTTGCGAACATCTATTTGGAAGTTTAGTTTTCACAAATGTTAATTCGATATAGATTCGCTACGCCTGAAAGCCACACAAAGATTAACCATTTAGAAAGTCCATAAATTATGCTTCTTACAATTTGCAAGTTGTGTTCGTCTTGTGTACTATCTAATAGATAAGTATAACGTTTTATACTAAAAACACTTTTAACTTTGTAATGCTTTAATAATCACAATCAGTCTTCAATTTGGTTTTATACAAATCGCCATCAATCCTTTCACCTCGAATCATAGGAAAAATTATGACATTAGTTACTTTGACAGCCCGCCTTTTTAAGCCCTGGGTTGCCATCCCATCTCTCATAATTATACCCATGTCAGAATTAACAATTTAAGTATCACTAAACCTAATCAAAGTGTCGCTAGAAAATAGATTATAATTATAACTAATTAATCAGTACGTTGCCGAAAAGGGTATCTAACATATGATGCGCTCCTCTACATCTAAGGTCTGTTCATTCTTACTTATTTTATATAGTAAACAACTTTCTAACCTCAAAATGAACCTTTTTTTGGCTAAAACAGCTCTTTTGTTGTAAATAAAATAAACTGAATAAACATTTTGGACATCATTTGGCCAATGAATTGTCTGTGATTACTTTATTTTGTTTAAAATAGCGGTTTAGCCTAAAAAGGTTCATTTTGAGGTTAGAAAGTTGTTTACTATATAAGACAAGTAAGAATGAACAGACCTTATCTATATATATAAAAGCCTTTTTCTTTCTTTCACCATTTGAATGCTTCATTATCCCCGAGTAACATAGGCTACTTTTTATCCCTGAAAATTTAAAAATTCCCGAGAGAATAACGATAATCGAAATCTACGCGAACGAAGTCGTGGGCAGAAGCTATGAAATTTTGTGTGTATATTTCAATGCGTTCCTGGATGGTTTGAAAACACAATTGGACCCGGTAGATGGCGTTGCTGTCGGTATGTCACCAACTTCTCCTAAGCGGCTGGACCTATTTGGATGGAATTGTGTATGTATATTTCAATGGGTTCCTGGATGGTTTGAAAACGTAACTGGCCCGGGTAGGTGGCGCTGCTGTCGGTATGTCACCAATCACCTAACTTACAAACGGCTGGACCGATTTGGATGAACTGAAACGATTCTGATTCAAGATGGCGGTCAATATGTTTTTTGAAATGGTCGTCATGGGTATCGCGAAAATGATATCAAATTTTGCATCCAAGATGGCGGGTATCGTGTTTCGTGTTTTCGGGGATGGCAATTTCGAAAATGATATCAGATTCGGAATTCAAGATGGCGGCCGTGATGTTTTTCGAAAAAGTCGTGGGTATCGTGTTTTATGTTTTCGGGGATGGCAATTTTGAAAATGATAACAAATTTGGAATTCAAGATGTCGGCTATGATAGTTTTCGATAACGTCGTCATGGGTATTGTTTTATGCTTTCGGGGAGGGCAATTTAAAAAATGATGTCAGTTTCGGAATTCAAGATTGCAATATAGCTAAGGTCCTGGAATAGGACAGGATAGTTTTATTCCGGAAAAACATCTCAATCCTACAGGAAATCAAATTAATCGTTAAAAGCTGTGAATTTGCTCACAAGGTGGCGCCACATTGTATGGACGAGTAACAAAATTAAAAATATGAAATCTCTTCTAGCCATGTGTGGGGAGTGTGTTATTATTTCTGTTTACGTTGTCATACTGTAATCCTTTCAGTTTGTATTCATTGATGTGTGCGTACACAAAAGCTACTACAGAAACACACTTTTAGTTCTCCATATACGAACTAGATGGCGCTAGCTCTGATTTGACAATCTGTATCGAAATGTTGCCTTGATATGGTCAAAGTCACTGGGTGGTTAAGCGATTTTCCCTATACAGCGCTATATTTCGTTCTCTTTTCGCATAGGAGAAACCCATATTATTCATCCTGGTAAGATCAAATTCGTCAAAATAAACGGAAGTCGCGGGCGGAAGCTATATAATATTATAAAGAGGTAAAGTTTGTGACGTTGTAAGGGGTAATCTCTGAATCTACTGAAACGATTTAAAAAAAACGTGTGCGTCTCGGGACGCCCGACAGAAGTGATAACTAATCTAAATCTCTGGGTTAGAGTGAGAGCGGAGGAACGCGTTACATAATGAAGCGGTTTGCCCTCCCATAATAATAAGAAGTTATCACTTCAAAAAGTTCAAAATAGCGGCCACTTTTTTAAATCTGATTACGGGTTCGCATTCATAGCCCGAAAGGGCCCTCAGATATCGATTTTCAACTCAATCGAACCAGTAACAGAAAAGTTCTAAATGGCGGCCACTTTTTTAAAATTTGATTACGTGTTCGCATTTGTAGTGCCCACGGATCCTCAGATATCGATTTTCAACTCAATCGAACCAGTAACAAAAAAAGTTCAACATGGCGGGCACTTTTTTTTAAATCTGATTACGGGTTCGCATTTGTTGTCCCGACGGATCCTCAGATATCGATATTCAAGACAATCGAAGCAGTAACAAAAAAGTTCAAAATGGCGGCCACTTTTTTTTAAATCTGAGTACAGCGTCGCAAAATTTAATACTACCGCTCAGCCGTATGCGTGAGAGAAAGGGAAGCCAGACAGGCTGTCTAATAACGCGCGTTACGTAACGAAATGGCTTACCCTCCGTAAAGAAGTTATCACTTCAACAAAAAAGTTCAAAATGGCGGCCACTTTTTTAAATCTAATTAAGGGTTCGCATTTGTGGTCCCAAGGGGCCCTCAGATATCGATTTTCAAGACAATCGAACCAGTAACAAAAAAGTCCAAAATGGCGGCCACTTTTTTAAAATCTGATTATTGGTTCGTATTTGTAGCCCCAAGGGGCCCTCAAATATCGATTTTCAAGACAATCGAACCAGTAACAAAAAAGTCCAAAATGGCGGCCACTTTTTTTAAATCTGATTACGGGTTCGCATTTGTATTTTATGCTTAGAAACGCCATACGGGGTGACGTCAGCAGTTAAGATCAAATCGCCGGATTCAAGGTAAAACAAATTAACTGCCAAAATTGTACTTTTGAGTTATAGCGTTTTAAAAGTTTGTATTTTTATAATAATTAAACCAATAGAGATAAAAGTATCATACCAAGTTTTACTGAAATATTCATTTGTCGTTTTTTTGATGGATTGTATTTAATGTACAAAAAAGTAATAGAAGTCCATGAAAAAGACGTTTTTCCGCGCAGGTCCCTCATTTTAGTTGGTTTTACCTCTATATAGTAAAAAGGTAATAACTTCAATATAAAGAATATTATAGCAAATTGAGAGTAATTAGGTTTGCTAGTTTAATTCTTATTTTAAGGCCAACAGATATTGACTTCAAAAGATCTTTAAGTTTTTAAGTTATCTGCAAAAAACAAAAAAAAAATAGTTGCTTTTACTTCACTATTCACTAGAAGAACATGAATTAACTCAAGCATTTTAGTAAGAAAATGGAGAAAAAAATAGTTGTTCTTTTTTTTCAATTCTAAGTAGCATAACAGCAAAAATAAACGTGTTCAGACCATGGTCAGACAGACGGACCGACGCGGTGCGGCGGGCGACGTTTAGTATAGTCAACTTAGATGCAATTTCACTTTAATCTGGAAATAGCTCTAAGAACTGATAAAAACATTTCTGCTTGCTTTGTATAGGTTGAAAATTGAGCTTTAATAAATCCCTTACTAAATTCACCCTCCCCCCAGCGCGAAAGGGGTGCAATTGGTTAAAAAACATGCAATGGTCATAACTAACTAGAGAAAAAAGATGCAATTCGGCATACTTTTTAATCCATCTCAATCTACATTTGCACTTGTTACTTAATTTAATCCAAACTAGGGAACATAATATTAACAAAATTTATGTAGGTTAGTAAAGATTTACTTTCGGCTATTGCGGCTCTAGGCAAAATATAGAACGCGGTGAAAATTGAGGAAATGATTAGAAAAAATATCTAAGTAAATACAATAACAAATTTGACCCGAGATGAGACACCCGGAAAGTAGTTATCCAGGTTTAACGATCTTTTTACTCCGGGGGAAATTTTGAAACTATTGAAAATCGTCACAATCGTATTCATTTGATTTGTTTAAAAATTCGCACCCCATAAAAAATTGGCATTCTTACCGGGATCGTATATCCTACACAACACAAAGAACTTCCCGTTATATTTTCGTAATGCGTATGTAGTATCTTTAGAATAACTGCCATGTTTAAATTTCACGACTATTTACCTTAATTTGCCCCGAAGTACAGTCTATAATAGTAAATTATTGCCTAAGGTAGTAGGGAAGTAGGCAATTGCGAGCCGAGTATTGGTTTAAACGGACGAGCTTGCGAGTCTGTATCTCAGGATCCAATCAAGTCTACTTAGTCGTGATAGTTTTTCTTTAAAATTCTTTATATGTGCTTTCATCCAAGATATTTTTCAGTATTTGCAGTTTTGGCTGTAGGGGGGGGGGGCGGGGGGGGACACACTTTACTCTAACAAAAGGGCTTTGTAAGTAGGTATTTAATAAAGATTATCCTATTTATAAACTGTATTTTCTCAACTGTAGGTAATAATATAAATAAACTAATAAATAAATATCAAGGGACAATGTCATACCAATTGCCCTAGTCCCAAACTAAGCTCTAGGCTTTAAGGCCAATACGATCAATTATTCTACTTTTAGTAAGAGTTAAAAACTCATCATAATAATACTAAGCTTGAGTTAGTAAATGTATGTAAACACTTTATTGTACAAACAAAATAATTTTATTTATTTATTTAATCTTTATTGCACAATAATAAGTACAATAAATGGCGGACCTAATGGCATTCTCTACCAGGATCTCTTACAGTAAACCTTATACTCGTATTATCTTCCTCGTCGTTATTTGTATATGGCATGATAGAACTCGAAATACTTTTAAGTCATGGGTCTGAATCATACACAAATCAGTTCTTAAACTACGTTGACGCATACGGACATAGATACAGACAGACAGAGAAATGGGTTAAACTTATAACACCCCTCTCGTTAGTCGCTGGTTAAAATTAAAAATAGTAATTAAATTAACAAACACCCTCTGGTGTAAACCAGAGTTTGCTCGTATCTAGTTTGCATCCTGTTTGCATAATTATTAATGTATGACCGATTGATAATCTTTAAAAGTATACTATTTCTAGTCGACCCCGGAAGTGGTTCCTAAGTTGATAATATCATTTTATTTAAAGCACACTTGTTAATAACAATAAAATCCCTGGGAGGTAAAGACGCGTCCCCGTCTTGCGTAAGCGTAAAACAACTAAATGGCACTTGCAGGTTGTGACAAACTTGCGCTAGTACCAAGCTACGCGCAGATAGTTCGTTTTACTCCTGAGTTTTTGCCCAAACTACAGTGTGTTTTTTGGATTTGAAAACTTCTTAACTGATTTAGTATTTTTTACTTGTTGTCAATAAATGGTAGGTATACTAGAGGACAGTCAGGTAAAAAGTGTTATCAACATATAGCTTTAATTAGCACTAGGTTTGAGGCCAACTGTCTGTAATAATCTTAGTGCTAAAATAAATTTAACATGGTTAGATGTTTTTACCGTGTGATTATTTTTATTGAACGTTGTTTACATCTTTTTGAAAACGAATAAATTTTAGATGTTACTTTATACCACCAAAAAAATAATCAATACTGATAGAATTAATACTGATATTCGTTATTTCGTCTTTAAGTGTTGCAAGTACCTTGAGGTTAGTTGGTTCTATCACTCAGTATCTCTGAAACGTGACGTCACACCGTTTAATCGGTTTTACCAGTAGAAAGAGGAAAAAATCCTGAATCGATTGGTATACTTAACTCATTTTTACAAAAATGATCATTTTGTTGGTTAGACCTAGAATCCGGCGATATAGTCGTTATGGCTGAGACCATGGAGGACGTCAGTATAATGCTCGATGACTTGAGTGGAGCCTCCGATCAAGTTGGTTTGAAAGTGAAAATGGAAAAGACGAAGGTCATGTCGAATGCCCATGTCATGCCAACTCCCTTATTGATCGGACACTCTACACTCGAATTTGTTGACGAATATGTATACCTGGGACAAACTGTCCGGTTAGGTAGGTCCAGATTCGAGAAAGAGGTCACTCGTCGAATCCGACTCGGATGGGCAGCGTTTGGGAAGCTCCGCAACATCTTCTCGTCCAACATACCGCAGTGTCTCAAGACGAAAGTCTTTGATCATTGTGTGTTGCCAGTGATGACTTATGGTGCTGAGACGAGGTCGTTTACAATGGGCCTCATAAGAAAGCTCAAGGTCACTCAAAGGGCGATGGAGAGGGCTATGCTCGGAGTATCTCTAAGTGATAGAATCAGGAATGAGGAAATCCGCAGGAGAACTAGGGTCACCGACATAGCCCGAAGAATTGCCAAACAGAAGTGGCAGTGGGCAGGGCACATTGCTCGTAGAACTGATGGCCGATGGGGCCACAAGCTTCTCGAATGGCGACCACATGTCGGAAGACGCAGCGTGGGTAGACCTCCCACGAGATGGTCCGACGACCTCGTAAAGGTTGCGGGAACTCGGTGGATGCAGGTAGCACGTGACCGGTCGGTGTGGCGATCCTTGGGAGAGGCCTATATCCTGCAGTGGACGTCGTTTGGCTGAAATAGTGATGATGACCTAATTTTATTTATTTTATGCACGTACGAAAAAATTGAATTCCCCTGAAACCTAGGGGAAATAGAACGATGTTTTACTTGCAACACTGATATTTAATTTTCGTGTTAATTACATTAATTTTAACACAGAAATAATACATAACCCTGTAAAAACTAATTGCTTGTGCCTTAGTGTGTATTTTAGTTAGACTTCGACAAGAACTCTTTCATCGCGAATTTCCCCATTTTCGCAAATTTTTACGGTTAAGTTAACATCTGTCTGATAATTAACTGGACATAATTATGACCGATAAGGGCTTGTAGGCCCTTGTGATGTGACACGGATTTGGCGTGGTTACTGCGCCTCTAGTTAACATACCTCAATGCACAAGACAACAAAGCAAACGAAAATTTTAGGAAAACTGACTGATGCGCTTGTTTGTTGCTACCTACCCTACCCGTAAAGCTATTCTTAGTAGCGCAGTGGCCTTGAACGGGGACTGTCTACGATGTGAGAGTGAAACGGCATTTCATGCATATCCAATTGCTCCTTTGTACCAAACGACGTGAAGTGACACTATGAGCATTATTTTCCTTACACACCGCCATATTTAAAATAATTTATTATAAGACCTTCTGCACTTAGTTTGGTTCTTATAAAAAAAAAACTGAATGCGTTGTATAATATCCTCCTTCAAGAGAAAACAAAAAATCTACAATATTTTTCATAAAACCTTGATCCTATACGGTAACATTACTTTTCCCATATTTTAAGATACCAGTGACAAATTACCACAACTGGCTCATTTACCCTATCGTGTTAAAATACACATATGGTGCCGGTAGGCACGTTTCGTAATTGTTATCAATTCACGTATTGATGAATTGCATTTAGATTAGATATTATCTGTACGTGTATCTAGTGCACATTAGTTAGTACTGTAGTAAGTTAATATTGTATATATACGCATGTGTAATTGTAATTAAATTAGATTGAAACTGACTGACAAAGTGGTTACTCTCTCACCCCCGATCAACATGGATATGTCCGGTAAAGTGGTGACCCCGACAAAGAACACTATCCCGTCTGAACAATGATCGCCGCTACCCTGCCTGACGACCCACCAATATGGGGTAACCACCGGTACTCGTACAGTAGTGACCCCGAAGAAGAACACCATCCCGACAAGTAACATTAACGCCGTTGTCCTGCCGCAAGAAGAAGAAATCAATACAAGAAGCAGGAGGAAAATTAAGCCAGCAAGTTAGAAGGTATCAAGGAGCGCAAATTATTAATTTACTGCAATGTCGCACCCGAAGACTGTCGTAGGTACTAGTACAGGTTCGTTGGAGCGTTGGATATCAGCTGTAAACAGTCAACAAAACAAAACAGATGATTTTACAAACTGTTTGGCTAGCGTCACGTCACAACTCGCAAGAATGCAATTTGACATAAATGAGCTACGGCACGAGCGCCGGCGCAGCGGTATGCAGAATGTGACTAGTAGGCGTTCTTCGTAAATCAAGGTCAAGTTCGAGAGGAAACTAGCAATTAGAACATAGTATGGTAATTATTATTTTGTTTTTGTAAATATTTATTTGGTTGACTGTGTAATAGTTTCGATATCAGAAGTTATTTGTTTTACCTTCATGCAATGCCGTGAAGATGTTTAATATCTCAAAAGCGAATTAATTCTTGGGCTATCGGTCAATGAGCCAAGAATGTCGCCAACTGAGAAAAGTTTGTGCCTTCATACAGGGGCCATGAAGATGTTTAATATCTCCAATACGAATTAATTCTTAGGTTATCGTTAAATGAGCCAAGAACTTCGTAGAAATTGAAAAGAAATTTTGTGCCTTCATGCAACGGCCAAGAAGATGTTTAAACAATATCTCCAATACGAATATTTCTTAGGTTATCGTTCAAGGAACCAAGAATTTCGTAGAATTTGAACAGAAGTATAGTGCCTTCATGCAACGGTCATGAAGAAGTATGTTTACCTCTAACTAATGCGAATTGATTTCTTAGGTTATCAGACAATGAGCTACGAAATCCGCTAACTGAGGAAACACTTGCTACCCCACGCCAATTCCCGACAAAGAGTCGATGAATATTTGGTATAAATTATTGTTTTAATGAAACATATTGCCCATAACGGCACACTTTACACAGTCATACCATCGAAAATATTTCAGTAAGAACTTATTGTACTGGAGAATAACCTTTTCATTTGTATTTATTTTCTCTTGGGGGGATTACTGTGCCGGTAGGCACGTTTCGTAATTGTTATCAATTCACGAATTGATGAATTGGATTTAGATTAGATATTATCTGTACGTGTCTCTAGTGCACATTAGTTACGAGTAGTACTGTAGTAAGTTAACATTGTATATATACGCATGTGTAATTGTAATTAAATTAGATTGAAACTGACTGACAAAGTGGTTACTCTCTCACCCCCCATCAACATGGATACTTCCGGTAAACATATGAAGCGCAAGACTTTCAATGCGTAGATTTTACGAGTACATGGACTTGTCGTTCCAAGATATACCCTGAATGATTGAGGTGGCTGACCAGAAAAACTGTCAGGCTGATGGCACGCAACCCTATATATTCATGAATGGCTCGCCTAGGAGCTCGTCGAGCCACCAGATGAGGTAATTGACCCCATTTTTTGGCCTCATGAATCGCGACTGACCTTGAAACCTGCCAGGGTTGGTGCTGGAAACCTATCCGAGTTGTGATCACCGAAGGTGTCCCATTCGATGGGTAAACGTTTCATTGCCACGTCATGATGTAATTTTCAGTTAAAATAGCAGTAAGAGGATGAAAGAAAAATTATGTTCTTCCAGGGTATGCGACCGCAACCCACTATAATCCAGTGTTCCTAAGTATTATGTATTGCTGTAGTATATGTCGGATCTGCCACCGTGTGAGATAAGGTATAATGCAATAGGAGCTTAGACTAATATGTTTGTCTTACATTAATTATTTTTGTTTCAGTGTCATTTTTTTTCCGTAGATGTGAGGAAGTCAAAGTTAAATAAGACCTTCATCAATTTACTTTGTGCTATTTGGATTTTGCTTATATTCGTTTTGGCGGCGGTTTCCCATACTTAAATTAAATAATCAATATTTGGTTTGACCATCGAGTTATATATTCAGTTTTTTTTTTACTTTATTTGGAAAACAACCGGCGATGCTACGAAGTGCCCCCGTGACGCTAGTTTTGCCTTAACTTTCTCTATGTGCGGTTTCCATGCAAAGCGAGTCTAAAATTAAGCTTAAATATTTTTCATGTGTTTTCCTATTAATCACTTGCCCATTTATTAGTTTGTATGAAGTCGTTGATTGTTTTGTTCTTCGCAGAAAAGTTAACGTTGTTAGTTTTTTTAATGTTTATAGTAAGGAGATTAGATTGATACCAATGGTTACGGAGTTCTAAATCATATTGTACATTCAGAATAATATCTATAATGGAATTTGCATGGTAAAATAGACTCGTGTCAGCAGCATATAAAGTCAAGACCCCTTTTATTCTTACGTCTTGGATGTTGTTGACGTAAACAAGAAACAAAAGTGGAGCCAAAACTGATCCCTGCGGTACTCCACAAGTGACAGGTAGGGGGTTGCTTTCATACTGGTCAATTTTAGCAACTTGCTGACTTGATTTGTGCGATAGAAGACATCATATAGGGGATGCCTGTTGGCCGACGAAACAGCTCGCCACGTAATCCTGGAATGCGTAGGTGTAGCTGCTCAACGGACTGAAATCCTCAAGACACCGAGGTCACTCCGAGAAGCCTGTGGAGATACCAGGAGGATCCTGCGCTTCTGGTCGGAGTTAGGCTGGCTATATTACTAGCTAGCTGCCCTACAGACAATGGCCCGACATACAATACGGGCTAAGTGCGGAAAAAGGAGTCCATCACCATCACCATCACCAAGATATCATATGCTTTGTCTGCCATGCCTAGGTTACTTAGTTTTTTTAGTAAAATATCGTGGCTTACTATGTCAAAAGCTTTTCTAAGATCTATAAATACTCCTAAGGCAATTTGCTTTTGATCAGTTTTGGACTTTTTTTAGTGTAACGAGGTCTATAGTTGCCGAAAGGGTATTGGATTTTTGCCGAAAGCCATATTACTTCAGCCATAAAAGAAATTAGCTTTTAAACTTTTTTCGGGACGCGCGTATATAACTTTTTCGTAAATTTTTGATAGTAGTGGAAGAACGGAAATAGGTCGATAATTTCCCGGGTCAGCTTTATTTTCTGACTTTTAGATAAGGGTTACTTTTTCCAATTTTAAGCTGTCGGGGAAAGTACCATTATCTAAACATTGGTTTATGCAATTTTTAAGTTTATCAGTAACTTCTAATACATTTAATCGACTTCGCAGTGATTCCATCTCATACAGAGCTAGTATTGGTTTTTAAATCCTTTATTATTTTTAGTATGTCATTTTCGGTAACTGGTTCTAATTGTGTTAGTTTGATATCATCATCTAATTTGTATTGTGGTGTTATTACAGGGATATTATTAGATAGATTTGATCCAACTGTAGAAAAGTATGTATTAAATTATTCACAGATTTCACTAATGTCCGTTACAGTTCTTGAGTCTATTTGAAGTTTAGCTGGAGGAACAACACCCTTGGTCTTGTTTTTACAGAGACTATTAATTAGATTCCTCATTTTTGTGGGCTTATTTGTGCATTCTTCAAATGCCTTGTAGTATAAGTCTTTTTCAGCTACTAGTTTCCTTTCGTTCTGAAGTTCTTGTTTTAAGATTTCATCCGTATTACATTCTTGCCATAGTTTATTTCTTCTCTCTATTCCGTGAATGATTTATTTATTGAACCATTATTTTTTCGGTATGTTTATAATTTTACTTTTTGGTAAGTATGTGAATAATTTTGTTCCAAAAATCTCGTGTTAATAGTTTTGGTCGTTTTTCAGGTCTTCTGTGGTTCGATGCAGCTGACGCCTGTATTGATGAATTGCATTTAGATTAGATCAAAACTGACTGACAAAGTGGTTACTCTCTCACCCCTACCATCATGGACATCTTCCGGTAAAGTGGTGACCCCAACAAAGAACACCATCCCGACTGAACAATGATCGTCACTATCCTGCCCGACGTCCCATCAATATGGGGTATCCTCCGGTAAACGGTAACGATGATATCCCGCATTCCTGAATTCTGGAGGGATCTTCCAGGCTTCTGGTTCACCCACTTTGAGGTGATAGTCGCGCCGCAGTTACAGGGTGACGGCTACAATATTAATTTGGTAATATCAAAGTTGGCCAAAGAAGAAATTCAGCAAATTAGCGACGTCATTGCGAAACCACCCGAGACCGGGAAATACAATGCTATTAAAGTTCAGCTAATTGGATGCTACGAGGAGTCTGATCGAGTCAAGTTCGAGAAGCTGCTGTCGACTGTGGAATTAGGCGACCAGAAGCCATTGCAATTATGGTACAGGATGCGGAATTTGGCCGGGGAAATAGTAAATTATGAAACGGTTCGGTTTATTTGGTTGAGGCTCCTTCCGTCATCAGTTAGCGCAGTATTGGCTGTAACGGATTAGCTATCAATGAACAACATGTGTCAAATCGCCGATAAAAGGAGACCATTCACGTTTCATAATCCAAAATTGTTGGGCCAAAATTAAAAGCGCCGGCCGACGGTTAAAAGTGTTTTTAATTTGATCGGAACATCGCTCTGAGCATTTTATTATATTACATCAAAACTCTAGAACCATCATTTGTTGGTGTTATAGATGTTAGAAAATCCTGAATTTTCATACGAAATCAAAAGTTTCGACTAACGAAAATATTTTTTTTTAACTATTTGGGGCTTCACTCTGAGCATTTGTAATTGTTAGGGTATATTTTTTACAATCGCCATCTAGTTCGAATTAAGCAAAGCTTGTACTAGACAGCTGATTGACATAGGTACTTATATAGCTTTTTTTGCTAAATAGATACATATTATACATAGAAAACACCCAGACCCAAGAAAAATATCACAGTAGCGCTATCATTATCGTTTAGTCAAAAGACATCCACTATTGAACAAGGCATTCTTGTTTGAATAGTAGCTGCTTATAGAAGTTAAAAAAAAACTGATTTACCATTATATTGTTTAGAAACCATTCAATAAAATAATGATAATCATTATACAAATACCATCTTTATTAGAATAATATGTACATAATTCTACTATATTCTAACTAAAATATATTCTAATTCGATTGTTGGAGGGCGTATTGCGTTTGGTTCATGCCTTGCATAAGTTAGAAACCACACTACGCACTTTACATGCGAACAGCATCCAAAGTCCAAGTCATAGTCAAATTATTTAATGTCAAAAAACACAACTCATAATTATAACAAAAATAAATACATTAATAAAATAAAAATAAAAAGATCACATTAAAAACACTAAATCAAAAATAAAATTATTAATCACCCATAAAAGTCCTTAACACTATAAAATGCTTTTTCAGTTAGAAACACTTTTAACCTACTGACATACAAATCATAACAAGGTGCATTCTTAACCCTTAATTTGGCAAAAATAAAAAAAGTCGGGAATTCAAACCCTTTTTGATTTTGAATCAGAAAAAAAATAAAAACACAAATCAAACAAAAAATGGGAACCTTATGGTATGTATGGTATACCATACACTGCCAAATTAAGGGTTAATGTCCAGGCTCAATTTATTATAAATACGAACACCTACCGCCCGCAACGCATTTGAAGTGCGCGCCAAACGGACCAACACAGGGTTTATGTCTCTACAAGTTCGCCTCTGATCGGGGCGGCGTGCCCTGAACTCATTTTTATGCGTCCACATGTACTTCGCTACCTCGAGGATGTACAGACTTGGAACCGTGAGTATTTTAAGCCTTATAAAGTGCTCCTTAGTTGGAGAAAAAGGAGGGATTTTAGCTAAAATTCTCACGGCCCTCTTCTGCAATTCAAAAACTCTGTCCCTATCAGCTGCAAGACCCCAGAAATCAATTCCGTACGATATAATGGAATTTACATACGCATAGTAAGCCATGCGGAGATTCTCCTGCGATAGTATGGGGGCGAGTCGAGATAGAGCGAAAGCTGCCCGCGCCAACTTACCCGACAACACATCAATAAGTTTACCCCACTTCAAACCAGAGTCAAAATGAAATCCCAAATAACATGTATCCTGCACTTGTGGCACAGCTGTGCCGTTAACGATAATGTTTAGGGGAGTTGCATACTGTCCTCTAAGTCAGAAGTGCAGAATAAACGTTTTTGACAAGTTAATTGCAAAACCGTTAGCGTTGAACCATTCAGACAACGTTTCAAGTGTCCTTGTGACATTTCGCTCCAGGTCAGAAAAAGTTCTACTAGACACAATTGCACAGCCATCATCCGCGAACATCACAAAATCACCATCCGGGAACATACTAATGAGGTCATTCACCATTACCAGAAACAAGATATTTCCCGTTGAAGATCCCTGGGGAACAGAGCAGTCACCCAGTGCCCTCTCCTCAGACATCGTTCTACCCCAGTCAACAGAAACCACCTGCATCCTCCCATGAAGAAACATTCGGATGAAATTGAGAAAACTACCCTGTATTCCGTAGTACTGTAACTTCACCAATAAAAGAGATTGATTAAATGTATCAAAAGCACGCGACAGGTCACAAAAAATGGCAGCAGTGAGTTTTTTCTCATCAAGGTATTGAAGCACGCGCTGGTGCACCGCGCGCGCAGCATCGACGGTGGAGCGGCCCGGGCGGTACGCATACTGGTGGTTATGGAAAAGGTTGTTGTCGTTGTTGTCTTCAAAATGCTGCACCAACCTATTACTTATACCCGATTCAACCACTTTAGATAAGGCAGGGACTAGAGAAATTGGACGAATTTTTTTAATCTCCTCTTTTGAGCCCTTCCCTTTATACACAGGACTAACTTTTATTATTTTAAGTGAACTAGGATATTCACCTACAATAGCACACTGATTTATTAGTGCACAGAAAACATCTATTATTGCATCCGGTGACTTTTTTATTAGGTCTACTGACATGCCATAATAATCAGATCAATGCCTACTCTTTATTGTTGACAACAACTGTTTTATTTCACTAACAGTATATAATTGAGTATTAACCTTAGCTACAACGGCGGCAATATAATTATTGAGGCAAAAAATTGCATGTTCCTTTTTTACATTATTTACCGAGTTGATATTCTGTTCCATATAAAAATCATTTATAAGTCCAGCTAAACTTGCAGGGGCATCACTCAAACCAGTTTTGGCTAACATAAGAGCTACAATTGGATTCGGCTTGCTTACCTTTCTGCATGTCTCAGTATTTATAATATGCCAAACCGTTTTGCACATATTTCCAGAGTTAGTACTTACACATTTATTTATATGCTTACACCTCTTTTGTAATTTTAGATTATCTAGAAGTGTTTTATAGTCATTTACAAAAATATTTAGGTCTTGGTTATTGGGGTATTTTGCTAAAAAACTGCTTAAATGGTCATAGAAATCCATTTTTGTTTTTAGTTCATTATCTACCCACATAACTTTCTTATTTATTTGCGGGTGCTTTTTTAGTGGAAAATGAGTATCAAATGTCTTTTTTAATAACGTCATTAAACTATCCATCTTATGAGAAGGATCAAGGCTAGATCGGACTATTTTTGCGTAGGACTGATTTGACAAATCTTCCAAGAAATTGTGGATCTTCAGACTTGAGAAAGTTCTCCTTACTACAGGCGGTAGGTGCGCATCATTCTAAGTATCTCGGCTGCTCCAAATTGAAAACAAGTAACCGTGTTTATGCAAATTTTACAGGAGAACCAAAAAACAATTACGAACTTAAAATACCGATATCTTGAAAAATATTTAATATTTTAAAAAGCGGTTTTTTTCTAGGGATTTGTCATAGTTTTGGCTATGATATGTGTGTTTTAATCCGGTATAGCTAAAGCCGTTTTGGGACCGCAGGTGAAAATGTGTTTCAGCATGGTTATTTGGCAAAAAAAAAAAAAAAACCCACACTAAAAACAAGTATGTATATGTTACTTGTTTTCTGATAAGTTTTTGCTTAAAATGAGCTGTTGATCAGTCTCAAATTTTGAAAACAGACTTGTAAAGTGGTATGACTTGCAAAAATTATACCATTACCTTATATAAATATAAGTCTAAATTGAACGGTATAATTGATCTATTTACATTTTTAACTACATTATTATATTTTTGTCGATAAAATATTGGTATTTCAGTAATATGTATATTTATTATATTTAAATAAAAATAGTCATAGATAAATAAAACACAAAATATTAGCTTCATCTCTGTGACGAGAGTTTGTCATTTTTTTCTACAGTTTTAACAGAAAAGCATTCCTAAATTTTAACAAAAAATTAAACTACTTTGCTTTTATGTAAATATACAAATTGTCTTTACTTCAAATATCCTCAACCATGTTTCCATCTCGGATTAAGTCTCCAACATTATCGCTTTCAGGTAATTCGTGCCAAAAAAGTTGTCTGTTTACCGGCATTATTGGGACCAATTTAGACAGAATCTCCTTTTTTTTTGAAGATCGGATTCCACGTATTCGGTTTATTTTTTTTGGAAGGTTGTCTACTTTAAACTTTTTTTGAATAAAATCTAACTTGTTGTAGTGGTTTTCATCGAATGACTTTTTGTAGTACAACACTTTTTTATTTATAACAAACCTTACTTCGACGACATCCTTCAAAAGAAAATTTTTTAGCTCTTGCGATGAAGCTTTCTTTTTTTTTCCCAATTGAATTTATCTTCAAGTTGAACCTCTATGACCTCATTGTCTTTGCGGCTCTTTTGAATACATTGTTTGTAGTCTTTAAAATCATAAACATTCTTATTTTTTTTTAAATATGCTTCGATATTTCCATGAACACCGTCTGCAGACATATGCGTATGTCCTTTTGTAAGGTATCTGATAGTAATGGAATCAATGTTGTGCACGTTTACGATGATCACCAGTGCTGTATACAAAATCCAATTTTTGTTTTGTGCAGTACAATTATCAGCCCAGAAAATAAAGTTTTTTGTGTCTCTTTCGGTCAAAAGGAATCTGTATACAGCATCAACCATGTCCTTGCCATCACGACCACCAGTTGCTTCATGCCACACTATACACTTCGATCCTTCTTTACTTCCTTTTTTCAAGCCACAAAATGTTAAATTAAAGGCAACCAGCCTATTTGTGAAAAAGCAATCCTTGACATCTGGTATCATAGGCAATAAAACAGTTTTTTGTAAATCCATTGAAAAATGTTTTGTTTCGGAATCGTCTTTCAATGAGTCTGCTTTGTAAGTCCGAGTAGCTTTTTGTGCCTTTATTATATGTAGCTTCTCTTTACAAAATAGTTTCAGGGACGGAACATTTGACATTTTTAAAGCATGTTTGATGTTGGCATCAAAGTTGAGACAGTCATAACATTTATCATTTTGTGGTTTTCTTAAAGAAATATTCATCTCTTTTAGCGTTTTACGAAAAACTTCTCTGCCACACACAAAAGTTGGATAACATTTCTTGAAATCTTGGAATAGTCTATGTAGTCCTATATCTTGGCTAAGGTATAGCATATTTGGTGAATTGTGTCTCCTATAATGTGCCGTGCAAGGGTTGTACAGATTTATAAATTCTTTAATTTTACACAAGTTAATTTTAACCTTAGGGTTAGTGCCTCTCTTGTCTGTTATAATACTAGTTGGACAAGAGTTAAGTTTTTTAGAAATAGTAGTCACAATAGAATCATTTTTGTACCCTAATGTGTTCAAAAAAAACTTTTTACATACCGTCAGCGATATTCCATTCGAGTGAGGCAAATAAAATACTCTAGTTTCATGCCTTTTGTATGTTGTTTGGCCACTTTGACTTCTAGAGTTAACCTTTTTCAGTTGTATATATCTTGCGGCCCACAATAACTGACGTTCATGTATCAAGTTCCAATAACTGCACCAAATAGCTTCTCGATCTTTAAGACTGAACTGTTCACATTGTTTTCGACATTTGTACCCACAATGGCTACGCAAAGGATGTTTTTTTTTATTATGTTCTAATTTATTTTCTTTTAAGGTTTTTTTTTTATTAGTTGATATAATAGGCTCAATTTCACCAGCTGCTTCGGGTGATGTGGTTATTGGTTGAATTGATTCCCTTGATTTATTAAAAGAAAAATCCTCAAGAGAACGTTCAGGTGTTTCAGGTATCGTTATCGATGGTTTTGTAATCGTTCTTTGGTCATTAGCGTCTAAACCGTTATTCGAGTACTTTATCCTTTTACTAAGACTTTGTGTATGGAAATATAAATCTTCATGACTGCTGTTTTCAATAAAACTGGGATCATCCTCGTCTTGAACGCCAGTTGTAGTTGTATTTAGTTCATTGTAAAAATTATATTCTTGAAAAGGGTCAGTATCTAAGAGCAACTTTTGAGTTTCTTGATAAATGTTAAGAAATGAATCGGTAATAGGCGGTAATTCTATTTGTAGGTCCGTGAGGTTCATAAGTTCACTCGAACTTATAATATCACTAGGATCATTATCTCTGTTAGGTGTAGAGGATTGTCCTAAAGATGTGTGTTTATACTGGTTATGGTGTCCTTTATCCGTAGCGTGAGACCTGAAATAGGAAAATCGTGTTCACCTACGGCAATCACACTCAAAAATGTGGTACATGTTACGCATTTTGTCAAAAGAACGAACGAATATAAGTCGTATTTATTTGTTTAGACTACTTAAGTACAAGTAGATAAGTGAACATTGACGGTACTTACATTTCATTTTCTAAACTCATCGCTACTAACTTTCTTCCTCGGCTATATTTATTTTGGTTTTTTTCCATAGTTGCAGTTAAGGTACGTTAAACTTCTCAACAGCAGTCATGACAGTCATGTCTAAAAATATTGAATCAATCCTTGCGTTTTGTTACAAATCTTTGTTAATTATAAACATTAACAGCATCTTAGGTAATTAAACAACGTCTTAGATAATATTGATGATAATCTTAAAATTAGTAGGTAAAAGAATAATGTGCTATTATTAAGATATATTTTTAATTATGCCATATCATTGTATTTTTGTATTTATGTAAGTTTATAGTTTGCTTTTTCATTGAATATGAAAAAAATATGGATTAACAAAACGCTAATATTGGTAGGTAGTTGTGTTATTGGTGGATGACCACTACGGTGAAAACAAGCAAGTGAATTGTAATCCAAGCAACTGCGGAACTATAATAGTTTACTTCGCATTTTGGACCAAGATGAAAGCAAGCAACTATCTTAACCAAGTAGAAAACAAGTATCATTGCTTCGACTTACTTGATTCTAACTTGGTTGTAGGCGACATACTTGAATTTAACTTGGTATTTTTTTCAAATTGAGTTACTTGAAAAAATATTTGACAAATAACTAAAAAACCATGTACAATTAAAATAAAATAAAAATGTAGCTATGTGCGTCTCAAACCAAGGAAACAAAAAACTTAAAAAATTTTTTTTTTCCAAAAATGGACTTGCTTGTTTTCAATTTGGAGCAGCCGATCTGTGCATCGTGGTCACCTGTGCACTTAAGTGACCCCCTATGAGATGTATGTCAGTGGTGCCCTTTTTGCAATTTGAATACACTACTGTCCTACTGTTCTTTTTCCAACCTTGCATGTGCAATAGTAGTGGCTAACTGCATGACGACCTTGTAGTGTTCGAGTTTTGTATATATATATATACTTTTTTTTTCGCCAAGTGGGGTCGTTTTTCCACTAAAACTTCATGAAATCGCTGTAACAAGTTGGCATAATATTTGCCGTTAATCGTTTTACCTTTCTGAAGGTAATCAACATATATTACACCACGAGCATC
Source organism: Acleris literana (assembly GCA_946894065.1). Taxonomy (NCBI): domain Eukaryota; kingdom Metazoa; phylum Arthropoda; class Insecta; order Lepidoptera; family Tortricidae; genus Acleris; species Acleris literana. The sequence goes on from OX335668.1 coordinate 49,697,518, forward strand.
CCAGAAGACAGTAGCCATAACTTTATTCGCAGATAAAATTGCTTTGGCCTTCTTTGGTGCAGGTTCACCTGAAGCAATCCATTGTTTTGACTGCTCCTTGGTTTCTGGTGTATGATGATGAATCCAGGTTTCGTCAACAGTTATGAAACGACGCAAGAAGTCCTTTTCATTACACCTAAACTTCGCCAAACATGCCTCTCACAGGGTCACCCTAGTGCGTTTTTGATCCACTGTGAGCAATCGCGGAACCCCACGGGCAGAGAGCTTCTTCATATCCAAACAAGTGTAAAGGATATTACGAACCCGTTCGTCTGAAATGCTTACAATATCAGCTATCTCACGGAACTTTACTCTTCGGTCGTTCAATACGATGTCATGGATTTTGGTGATCATCTCTGGTGTAGTGACTTCAACTGGGCGTCCGGGTCGGTCGGCGTCAGCAGTGCTTGTACGGCCACAACGAAAATCCGTAAACCACTTGTGGATCATTTTAATCGATGAAGCAGAGTTCCCGTAATATTGGTCTATTTTTTTTTTGTTTCCGTAATTGTTTTTTTTCGCAAAAAATAATGTTTGATCAGAACACGAAACTCACTTTTCTCCATGTTTGCGAACGCCAAAGTGATTGTTTTGTTTTTCATAGCTGTCAAAAAAAAACTAGCCGTGCTAACTGGCTGAAAATATACGATTTACCTCCAAAAAGGCTGCATTACAACTTGAAATTAATGAATTTGTGAAAAAAATACCCCTAATATGATTTTTACCAGACTTCTCACTCTGCCCTCGTATGGTAAATATACCATCAGGTTTTATATGCTCTGCATAATAACTCCTGGCTTGTTTCATTTGGTAGGAGCCGAGACTAAACAAGGTAAGATCTTCTTCTGTAAATTTTGGTAGATCGTTTTGTTCTGGAAGTTCGGCGGAAATAGATCGAAACATAGTTCTATTGTAATTGTACCTGAGGACGAGATCTGCTAATCTGTTAGGTAGTTCCATTCTTTCTTGGATTATGTGTAAGAATGTTGCTGCGTGGACATTGTCCTTAATTAAAACATGATAGGCGTTGATTAAAGCCGCAGCAACTTTGTAATAATCGAACATGTTCTTCAAGGCGCAGTTTACGTAATTATTCCTGAAAACACGAAAGTCTCTTTTGAAGCAGCCATTGATAACTTCAACCACCCATCGACAAATGGAAATAAGGCGCGATTTGTTAGCCTGTTCCGTTGTCAGTTGTGTTTCATAGGGGTACCTTGTTTCCGGCGTCTGCACCGCATAGCCATGCAATTCCATGTTAGAGACAGCGTCTCTAAATCAACGGTCTACAATAAGAACATCGCCGCTATTGCAAAGCCAGTTGAATACGACATTTTCATCTTCGTTTTCATTTCTCAAGATATTATTCATGATTGTCGCATCATTTGCACGAGCTGAATACGGTCCAGCCAGATCCAGAATGTAGCCGTCGCAACAAACGATTAAAAAAGGTTTGACTAAGTTCCTGTACTTATGACCGCTGTAAGATTCTCTTTGAAAAAAATAACTGGAACTTTTTTGTATAGAGATATAAGTTCCATCGATAATAATAATCAGCTTTTTCTCATTAAGTGGACTTCCAGCATTACCAAAAAGGCACTCAGGCACAGTAAGGTTTCTTTGAACCGCTTCTTCTCGAGTAATGTTGTAACCCAAGTGCAAGGGCACAAAGTCTTGAATGAAGCAACTGAGTCCTTCTTTTAACATTCTCCAGAAAGTAGACTCACTGGTTTTAAATCATATAACAGAAAGTCTCTTATTTGAGTCGCCTGTGCTCATTTTAACTATCACAGTTGCCAGAATAGCTTTTTAATTGTGATTGTTGTTGAGACTTGGAGTATTTTCCAGTATATCTTCAAACTGGGCATGTGTTCGTCCGGTCCAAGTTTGAAATTCTCTCTCATCAATAGTCAGATACTCATTAGAGTTCAAACATTGGCCATTCATATGTTTCCTCATAATTGTTATAGCCCGAAGAACGTGACTACTAGAGAATTCTTCTATAAGATTTTCTTGCACTGTTATTTCGTGCCATACGTTCTGCTAAACATGTTCTTGATATACACGATTTTCTTCACACAAAAGTATGCTGTATCTTACGAGGCACAATATCTTCCGGTATTTGGCGTCTGGATTTGTTTTCGCAATATTGGAAAACACAAGTACGCGCAGTGTTTGGTGTCCGAACATACCACGGAAGCATTACTGTGTTCTCGTTAACCGGTTCGTTTGGCACTGGCACGCCTTCGGGTACTTCATCATCTACAACTTCTGGAGCTCCTTCTCGAACCTGAAATTGGTATGTCCGTTCTGCTCTTCGCCAGCATGGACGACAGATAAAGTCCATAGCCGGTAACTGAAAAAAAAGAAGCAAATAATGTTAATGCCGTGATATATTTTTTACTCCTCCTCCGCCTCCTATGCTGTTCTGGGAGTGAATAAATAGCATAGTATGCGTCTAATAAATCATAAACATTAAACATACTCCAATAATGATATAAATACACCCACTCCTGTACGCGTCAACTTCACACTGGACTGGCCGAAGAATAGGATAGCGATTTATTCAACCCAACTTAATCAACAACTTGCTGCAATACCAACATAATTCGCCAATGACGCAAGTAGGAGTTAACTTACTACTTTTAACTAAGCTTATTGAAGTGTATATCAGGTACATACCTGTTGATCTATTATTTATTGTATAACGATATGTGCAATATTACTATAATTCTCTTCTCGTGAATCCCAAGTGTAACGTCTTCGATTCCCCATAGGTTCACGATACCGAATACACACTGTTTCATCCATTTTCTCGAAGTGATAACGAAAACCAAAGCACTTAATCCAGTAACAGTCCGACGTAAAAGGGTCATACACATTCGCAAAAACAAAAGTTGTCTCTCCTGTGGTCAAAAGTTAAAGGCTCGTGTGCATATAAGTTATGTTTTCGTTTGATAGGACTAAAGTAGACGGGACGCCGTTTATGCGGATGTGGGTTCAGCAAGAAAATTAGGCCTTGAAAACGTTAACTTCGGGTATGTCCACAGGAAAGACGGTAACCTAAATCTGTGTATGACCCAAAAAGAGTGTGGAAAAGTACAATTTCTCAAACATGCTCGGAAATAACGGTTTTCCGATTGAAACACATGGACGGAAAATGGCTCTTTTTACTCCTAGGAGTAAAAAAACCATATAAAAACACATTCCGTCCATGTCCATATTGTTTTTTCAAAATCATATGTCGAAAACTATTACAAGTAGGATGTTCATACTCGGCTAAAATATTCTTCATTACAAGAGGTACTGAAAAAAAAATCCCCGGGCCCATTTGATGTAAGGGCAGACTTACTATGGAAACCCGGCTATAGCCTTTCAAGTCGATAGCTTCTATAGTTTCAGAGAAGAACTGCCGTGCCTGCTGCATTTTTTAGGGTTCCGTAGTCAAACTATGCCGTCCGTCCGTCCGCAGCCTAGCTCAGAGACTGTTAGTACTAGAAAGCTGTAATTTGGCTTAAACATACATATTGGTCACGCCAACAAAGTGGTAAATAAAATATGTAAAAAAAAATATTTTATGTACTTCCCCTACACATAGCCTGGCGATGTAATTTTTTTTGGTGTCATTGGATAGGTCTTCCAAAAATATTGCGGGTTTGTGGAAACAATTTTTCGATTAAGGGATGCGTTTATGAAATATTAAGCTTTAAAGCGCTACTTTTTGTTAGAGTCAAGTGTCCCCCCCCTACAGCCAAAACTACAAATACTAAACTCTGAAAAATATTTTAAATGAACGCACATACGAGTATAATGAATTTAATAGGAAAACTATCACGACTAAGTAGACTTCATTGGTTCTTGAGTTACAAACGATTTAAATGTTTATACCTACCGAAAACTTATTTGCGGTGTTGGTAAACTGACCGCGAAGTATGTCGATGTATGGGGATAACAATTTTTCAACGGCAAAGTTAAGTTTGTCGCGAGGTCTGATTTGTTTGTGTGTAGTAACGGCTTCGGACACCTACACTGAGCATGGTCCGACATGCTCTTGCCCGGTTTTTTACCATTTAGTTATTACAATAATTCTGGCAAATTTATAGTTATGTTCTTGGTTCGTTTCAGTTTATTACCTAAGACGTATGATTATGATTAATCTTCCATCAAACTGCGGTCAACCCCCGCTGCTTTCATACCCTGTCTACATAAATCCCCCATTTCAGACGCACGCGATAGCCGCATAACTTACAAGTTATGGTACGTCTGTGACAAGTGTGACTTGATTTATTTCAGGGCCGGTGCCGTTGACTTTTAGTTGCATATAAACTTTAGTTTACGAAACAAGGAATTAAAAATACTAAGTACCTGAGGAGTTCCGTGATATCGAATGCCATTTAAAAATAGATTTATGTGGGTAGGTAACTTTGTAATTTGTAATACAGATGGTAGAATTGATTGATGGTTGATGATGATGTAATATGGGAATTACCTTACAGAAAAGTTTCACAAAAAGTTTGTAAACCTAACCTTAAAAATCAAATAACTATAAGACATGTACAAACGTGGGAATACCTACTCAAAGACAAGGGTGAATTTAATTCGCGATCGACCCGTTATAATCACTACAATAAAATACAGGATATTCTAAAATTTTAGTGTAACAATTTTTCATTCAAAAACGCACGCAATTTCCTTGTCATTGTCCAAGCGAATTAATACTTATATAGTCAAAATTTAGTAGGTAACTATATAGTACCACAACACCAGACACGTATTTCGAAATATATACATCCTTTACTCATGCACCACTGCAATACTAATGGGGAATTACCTTACAGAAAAATTTAACAGAAAGTTTGTATACCTAACCTTAAAAATCAAATAACTAGAAGGCATTTTTAACATACCTGGGATGTTTTCGTCTTTATCTTCGTCGTCTGGACGAACTAGGCAACTTAAAACAATAGCCCGTGCCCTTGTGTCCAGTTTCTTCATTGTTTTGTAGGCTTTTAGCCAATTTATTTTAAGGTAATTGCCGCACACAACCACTTAACTACTCTAAAACTTTTGACACATAGTCGTACTTCTTACAATGTTACCATGTTAAAAATATTGCCACTGCAAATTATTATTCATCGTTCAGCATTATAATATTATATTTTGTTACCGTTTCACATTATTTGCTTTATTTAACTACTGGTGTAAAATGAAATGACAGTATATCAGTAAATTATTTCATAAACTGGATTCAAAGGACATGGCTCCATAGATATTCTACAATACAATATTTTTAATACGGAGCCATGGTACATGAACCTGGATGAAAATCATACACGTGTCATTTTTTATTACGCAAACCGGATTCAAAACACATGGTATCTCATGTAATATAAATAAAATAATTTTAACGTAGAACCATGCGACTGGGATCTTTGTGGAAATAATTATGAACTTGTCCGATTTCGTTTTGCAAACGGGAACCAACCCGCATGGTCTCATATGAAATAATAATGAAGATACTTTAACGAGGAACCATGTTGCTTGGGTCTTTTTAGAATAAATATAATAATCGTATTTAGCAAAGCATCGGGTTACCATGTGAGATGGATCTTACTGATTTTATTATAAAGTTTTAATACGGGTGTTGGTAACTTTGTGACCGTAATGGTTTTATTGGTAAAAGTTGTCATAATTATCACTTTGATATTTACAGGGTCGATATAAGGTACGTTTTAGAGCTTTGCTGTATACTTAACTCAATTTTTGACGTCGTGTGGGTTGGTCTCTGTTTGCATAAGTACGTCCAAATATTTGAATAGATATTAATAAAACCAGTGTACTTTAGAAAAGTTAAACATGCAGCCCTGACAACGAACTAAAACAACTTAATATTGGGAATTCAAATATCCAATAAACAGATAAACATTGCAACAATTAACTATTACATAAGGAGAATATTTTTAGTAAGCTATACTAATAGTACTTTACTATAGAGTGCTTTTCACAAACAAGTAATTCATTAAAAAATTAAAACAAAAATTACAACATCAAATACTAGGAGTGCATAAACATTAAAAGTAACTTACAGTGCTCAGTCATCCGCGCTGTGTCGGGTGCGCCGCTGCCGCTTCGCCGCACCGTGCTATATCGCCTGCGATCTAAGTTGGACACGTGCTTCATCCTTCGTCCATTATTTGTAAATGAAGAGTAATTGCAAAATATCAAAAAAACATATGTAGAATTGCAAAAGAAGTATTTCAACAAAAAACGATTTAAATATTGACAGATCCAGTAATGGACAAGCATATCCATTACTGGAACTTATCATATTTCAAAACCAGTAATGAACAAAGCATTTCTATCACTAAAAAAGACGAATACAAATTACCATTTATAAATGACATTATTGACAACCTTAAAAATGCAAATTTTCTCTCATCCATTGATATTGCAAAAGCCTTTTGGGAAATTCCCCTTCGTCATGAAAACCGTTCAAAGACTTCATTCTACGTACCAGGATGCAGTTCAGAGTCAGTTTAAGGTTATGCCGTTCAGCTTAACTAATGTACAATGAAGGACACCTTAACGACTATAGTCGTGTGCGCCGTTGAGATCACGTTCACAAAAATGGAACTAGATGGCGCTGTTAACGACCCTAGTTTATTTATTGTTTAAAGGTGTAGCAGTATAATTCTTTACTTCTTACTATCTGAATCGATAATTCGACCGTTCGTCTGAATGAGTCGCTGGCTTAATAGGTCGGCGCCTCGCTTCAACCGCGATATGATTCCACGGGACAAATCTGACTGGGGCAAGAAAGTATTTTTTTATTACAATTATAATATTACGGGATAAAATTATTGATTCGAGTTTGATTTAACGATTTATTTATTTTAAAAATAATTATTTTTAACCAGTAATGATGAACATTATTTTCGAGATAAAAATATATTTATTTCTTTTACAATAAACCAGTAATCGCATTGAATGGTTGGTGGTTATACATATAATTGTGGTTCACTTACTTTACATTTAATACATTTTTAATTTACTTTACAATACGCAAGAAGGAAAAAAAAGTTAATTAAGATAAATTGTCAAACTCAATATTCTGTTAAAGATATTAACGGTGTTAACTGTTATGGGCCTACCACACGCGCAAGCTTCACCACAGTTTTGCCTGCGCAGGCCGGCTTGTACACGGAACACGGAGCGTGTGGTTGGTAAAACTGTAGCACGCGCCAACCCCACGGCGCGGCTTGCGCAATTTTCGACTTGCTTGCAATTTGGCCTGCGCAAACCAGGCCTGCGCGTACTTATCTGTGCGTGTGGTTGGGCGTTCAGTGTTCAAGCCACAGTCGAAGCTCGCTCGTCGTTCGATGAATAGATCGTTCGTCACTTAAAAATGGCAGATTTGCGTGCGTATAATCGCGAATTCATGTCTGATTTAATTAGTTTGTATAAATCTCTACCCTCACTCTGGAAATTTAAATCTAAAGATTATTCCGACGGAAATAAAAAGAATGCTGACTACGAAAAATTTATAAATAAAATGAAAGAGGTAAGAACATAATTTTTGCAACTAAATAACTATACTTTAAATGAATTATGAATTATGAATTTATACCATGTTTATTGGTCAGGCCGTAGTTTTTGCCACATTAATTATAACCTAACTCTCCGTTACTTTTTTTGCGACTAATAATACGTATATATATTTCTCAACCACAGCATTATATTTCTTAAGAAATAGTGAACCGCGCCCACTGAAGATATTTAAATAAATTCATAAACTTGGAGAGTTATACGATATTTGTTTACAAAAAATTACTAAATTTTCATAAGAAACGCGAATCCGCTTCGGTAGGGGTGCACTTCGCGCCACAGTAAAATTTAAAAAATTAAAACGATGTGGTAATCTATTTCTTTAAACGTTATGGCATAATAGTAACCTAGCCGACCGACTTTTAAATATCGTTTCGTGTTTCAGAAAAAACATAAAATTTTATACATTGAAGAAAAAACGAACAAAGCCATTTCATTGCACTTTTTTAATTGCGCCAATTTCTACTGCCCATTTTAAGGAGTTAAACATTAGCAGTATTTGAATCTGACTAGTCGCGACGCGACCTCAAACTAACTTTCTCTATAGTTAAAAAGACAGTAGCGGCCATATTTTTGTCATTCTGTGGCCCGTTTCACGAAGCTACAAGTTACAAATTACAAGCGGAAGTCTCTTACTAGCAAAAGGAGTTAGACAGGGCCTTCCGCTTGTAATTTGTAACTTGTAGCTGGGCGTTTTCACTAAAAAGTGAAAACTAAAAAGTTAAGGACTGAAATTAAGGAACTTTGTCAGTTTTGTGACGAAAATTAGCTATACATTGACGGCCGCAATGTATGCCAAATTTTCGTCACAAAACTGACAAAGATAAAGTTCCTTAATTTCAGTCCTTAATTGGGTACACTTTTTAGTGAAAACGCCCAGCTTCATGAAACGGGCCTCTGATGGTCAACTTTGTTGAAAGTGGAAGGTGTTATTTTTTTGTGCACTAATTGGGAAGGTGTGTGTAATATAGCCTATTTATCGAGTAATTTTGGATTTTCCTTGTGCCACGACGGCGCAAAAATTACATTATGCCACTTTTGCGCCGCTTTTTTTTGTAAAGGAGCATGCACACATTATATTTGCAGTTTCCGGGTATTGTCCTTTGCTTTTGACATGGATTGCAAGGCACTAATTATTGTAAAAGAGTGACTTTTTTATTTGGGGTTTATTAAGAAGAAGAAGATTTATTTGATTTATGTTGTGTGATTTCAGTCTGTGATTAATTTTTTTATCATATCATACCGACATCATGTTTTTATTTTGTACCTACCTAACCTAACCTAACCTAATCTAACTATGATCCGAAATCCTGAGGCTTAATAGTACTGTTAGGTAATTCCACAACTTTAGTATGGAGTATCACATTTCTTTGAAATGTATGATATTTCCCAACTTTTTGTATTTTCTACTTTTCTTATGTTTGAAATAAAAAGAAGGGTGTTTGGGGCCTAATATTATAGGTACTATCGAAAAAAGGAAATCCTGACCCACCATTGACGATTACAGTAAGATTACATATATTTATTTAACTTCGATTTAATTTGATTTGATAAAGAAATGTCATCGCCGCTGTGAATCACATAGAGGAAATATAATTTATACTTTATTTATGCTTACTACTACGGAGTTCCGGTGGTCATCTCGGATTTTCATCTTCAAATCCTCTTCAGTAAGAGGTGCTTTTAGAACGCAAATTCTTAAGTTCTTACGGGTAAAACCTATATCGCCGACACTTTTGAGCAGTTCTCCCGATTTATCTAGGATCCCATCATCAGATCCTGAACTGATGATAAATATCCTTACATACAAAAAATACTTTTTGGAATCAGTCCCGCCTTTTTCGAATAATCAGGTAAAATACTTACATAAAAAATAAAAAGATTTTCGACGAACTGAGAACCTCCTCCTTTTTTTGAAGTCGATTAAAAAACATCACATCATGTATGCTCCTTAACTATTTCAACTATTTGGGTTACCGTTTTGCGATGCGCTATTTGTGGCAAAATCTACGGCCTGACCCTTATACCTAATATTACTTGCATATATGTACATGTCCTATCGTTTTTTTTCATAGTTTTGTCAAATTATACTTTAATTCTTTTTAGGTCGATCCTGCAGCTACGAAGGATACTGTTAAGAAAAAAAAAAATTCGCTTAGAAGTAGCTATAGGAAAGAATTGAAAAAAGTGGCTGCTTCCATAAGTTCTGGCGCTGCCACGGAAGATATCTATGAGCCATCGTTATGGTATTTTCCACTGCTAGATTTTTTAAAGGATCAAGAGACGCCCAGACAGTCAATATCAAATTTTAATGACACACTCTCCCAGGTACTTACCTACATATAATATTTGGTATCTATATGTGTCCATACATAGTATAAAACAAAATCGCTTCCCGCCGTTTGTCCCTGTATCTATGTATGTATGTATGTACCTACAGATATCCCTATATCAAATTTCATTTAAATCGGCTCAGCGGTTTTAATAGCTCCATGCAACTTTTAACCCTCCATTTCAACCCCTTAGGGGATTAATATCGGAAAAAACTATTTTATCCTTTCCCGGGATTCAAATTATCTTTGCACCAAATTTCATCTAAATTGGTTCAGCGGTTTAAGTAGCTCCATACAATATTTAACCCCCATTTCACCTCCATAGGGGATGAATTTAGGGAAAAAACTATCCTATGTCCTTTCCCAGGATTTAAACTATCTTTGCACCAAATTTCATCTCAATCGGTTCAGCGGTTTAAGTAGGTATCTCCAAACAAATTTTGACACCCCATTTCACCCACTTAGGGGATGAATTTCGGGAAGAAAACTATCCTATGTCCTTTCCCAGGATTCAAACTATTTCTGCACCAAATTTCACCTAAATCAGTTCAGCGGCTTAAGCGTGAAGAGGTAACAGACAGACGAACAGACAGACACACTTTCGCATTTATAATATTAGTATGGATTATGACAGGGAGGGTGGAAATTAAACATTTAAATATATTTTTTAAATTTATTCACTATTTTTCGACGACGCTGTTTTAGTCTCTGAATCGTAATTTGTTACATTAATAATTCATCTATCTGTAATAACAATAAGAAACAAAAGCTTATCCACAGAAAGCAACGATACCAAAGGATAAACGAAAAGAAGCACATTCATTCGACAGATGTCAGAAAACGAATGCCGTATGTCCGTATTGCATCTTAGAAATATAAAACTATCAATGATTCTGAATATTAGACAATAACATTACGATTATTATAATTGCCAGTAGCATAAATTAAAACTCCATATATTTTCAAACAACATAAATACGGAATAAAAAAAAGTATATTCACTGTTTACCTAAGTGTAATATTTTTAACTCTTCGCACCATATATTATATAACTCTGATTATTATTATTTTTATTTTTATTTCAGTGATTTTAAACTAACCATTACTTGGATATGTTTTTATGATGGCAATCCGTTTGTTTACATTTTTGATCTCGAATTCTATCACAGACTGTAGACAGTGTTGATGTGTGTATACTCAGACCCTTCATGCGTTGTCGACCCAGTTAGCATAGTTGGTAGTGACCCTGCCTACGAATCTCGCGGTCCCGGGTTCAATTCCCGGTTAGGGAAAATATTTGTGTGTTGAGCGCGAGTATTCTTTTCTGAGTCTTGGGTGTTTTCTAAGTATACAAGTATTTATTTCTCTATATAAATGTGTTTATCGTTGCCTAGTACCCATAGTAGAAGCCTAGAGCTTGGTTTGAGACTAGGTCAATTTATGTGAGATTGTCTCTCAATATTTATTTATATTCATTTAGGTCAGACAGAAGTCGTAGGGACGATTTGATGATTCTAAACCCAATATCTAAGTTGATTGCATTAAACTTTAACTGTTAAAAAGAAGATGGACTAAGCTTCAAAAACCATTTATTCGTATTTTGTACTAAGCGCCGGCACACTGTTACATATTCATTTTTCCAACGGATAGATGTTTGCGGGATTCAGCTGCCTGAACAAATAAGGATTAAGGACAATTTTCATAAGCAAATAGAGACCGCACCGGCGGCGCGCGGCGGCGCCTTTACGGCAAGTATTTAAGTGTCTGACGCTTTTTGCTTTTTAAGCTCAGGTGTGAACGCTTGCTGATATTATACTGGAACATCGTAATAAAACAAGAAATTTCCGGATAAAAATTAAAGAGCAACAAAAATCATAAAGATAATTTACTTACATCCTAATAGTACAAAAAAGATAAAACACAAAAATATATAAGATAATTCAGTAACTAGGCCGCACGGGTACTCATCTATATATATATGTCACGTCCTACCGGGTGGCAAGTAAAAACTCAGGAGAAGTTTAAAGAATTTATTGAGAGTACGCCGTGAAGTATTCAGGCGTATAACCCGCGATCCGGGTTATGCTTCCAGCGGAGCAGTAGGCAACCGTGGATGTAGGTACCACAAGCCGTGGACGTAGATATCCCAAGCCGGGACCCCGATTTGGGGAATAGCACTGATATTTAAAATACTTAGTTATTAAACAGCATAGATGCAAGGTGTTTGCGTAGTTGTTGAGGCGGTAAAGAGGGCGAGTCGAATGAGCGCGGCCTTTTATCAACTTTGGCCCTTTTCGGTTAATTTTGAATATTTAATAACGAACAAAGGAATTTTAGCAAGCCTAGTCGCGTCATCAGTTAAAGTAACGGGTCATGTAAGTACAACACCAACATACCCTACATTATTTTCTCATGCGCTGTATGAAAAAGAATTTAATAAAATATTTAATTTCAATTAATATGAATAAGCTATTATAAGATTATTTAGATTTAAGTTAACTGTTAAATAAATAAACATTTGAAGATTAGTAATAAAATAACAAAAATTGCTAGTAACGCCATGTAACAGGGAAGCGTCGCTAACACTTGACAAAGTCGATCTATGACAATCACATCTCCAATAATCTATGGCGATGTGCTGTCTGTTTGACAGTTATCAGTTATTAGTAAACAACAACATAAGATCTGTTTTTAACCGACTTCAAAAAAAGGAGGAGGTTCTCAATTCGTTTGTATTTTTATTTTTATTTTTTTTATTTTTAATATTTGTTACCTCAGAACTTTCGACTGGGTGAACCGATTTTGATGATTCGTTTTTTATTTGAAAGCTGGTGCTTCCCGATTGGTCCCATTCTTATCAAAATGAAGATCTGATGGTGGAATCCATGAGGAATCGACGGAACTCTTCAAAATTTATAGGCACACCTATAGCGATTTTGGTATTTTTCATTGTAACTCGTGTATTTGGTCTTGGAAAGCACTATTTGGTGAAGTGGAACTGATGATGAAGACCACAGATGGCCAACGGAACTCCTAAACGGTATATATTTCGAGGGTGGCGACAAGATATTTCGATTAAGATAGTTGAGCGACTATAACGAAGCATATTTAGGTGTAAATATATGACTATGACTTTCCCACGGCGTTGCTTGCGGCGAGCTTGAAATGTTGTATAGTTTCTTATTATTATTATTACCTGATTGAGAAGTGTGATTACATAACAGCATATTATAAGACGAAAAATTATAGGCCCACGTATAGTAATCTTTAATAATCTTTAATAACTTGGTGAAGTGGAATCAATGATGAAGGCCATATATAGACTACTAGAACTCCTAAGTAATGAGTATTTCTCGAGTAGCGATGACATTTTCTTTGTTAAGTTTGTCAAGCAACTTTTACTTATCATAAAAATGCATGTGGTGAACGAACTAAATGATGACATCTATTTATCTTGGATATTAAAATTTTGTAAAGGGTAATACGCAATTGGCATTAGGACGGTGTTACTTAAAGTAGGGAAGGTATACCAAAGTGAATCTTAAATGATAGTCGATTATACGCTTTTTATAAGGTTCTCAATTCGTTTTTTTTTTTAAATATTTGTTTTATTTGTTTATTATTGATGAATTAATATCGTAGGTATTTTATTTATATATTAAGTTAGTTAAGAGGATCGTGCAGTTACATACAAACTTCATACAAAATGCGATAACGTTTCTCTCCCCTTAGGCTGCGGCTCCACTGAAGCGGAGACTAGCGGAGCGGCGCGGAGCGGCGCGGAGCTGTGCTAATATTAACCAATAGAAGGCACATGCGGTCACGTGGAGCGCACCTTGCGCAGGTTGGTTTATATTCTATTGGTTAATATTGGCACAGCTCCGCGCCGCTCCGTTCGTCTCCGCTTCAGTGGAGCCGCAGCCTTAAACCTAGTCTGATTTTTTGAGATTTTTTTGAATGTATTGTAGATGGGTACCTATTATTATTTTACAGAAACGCCTTTCAACGAACGTATCATTACATAGAATTTTCAATTCATCGAAAGGCATTGTTCACCGCAAGAGTAATTTTTAAGTAATAAAAAAGCGTTCAACGAAATATTTAATACAATCGATGAAGTGAAATTTAATAAAATGATAGTTTGTAGATATTATTAAAGTCTAGGTCTGTTACTTTTCCTTAACAAGAAAATACTACCTTCGTTATTCATAAGAACTACAAAATATTCAAAAACCTGATTTAGGGGGAGAGAAACATTACGGTCCGGAGCTAAATTACTTTGGTTATTTTGACAGCTACGCGATTTAAGCGTCAGTTGACAATCCTATTATTTGTCCGTAGATAGATGTCGTAATCTGTTCATTTCCGTCAACGATTTTTCGTCGTTTGGCCGATTTAATAATTTGTTTGCATCCAAATCAGACAAAGCTATGCCATTTAAACTTCTTACTCGACTTAACGCGACATATATTAATATGAGAGGTAACATACGACGCTCTACATCTCCGTAACCCCTTATCGCCTGAAATGTAGTGCTTGATGGAGGTATGGGTATAAAACCTTCTCTATCTTTTAATCTGAGACCGATACTTTCATCATCGAATTTAACATATACAGCTTCCGGAAGCTCCCCATCCTCTAGTTGATCTCGCCTTAGGGCTGGCCATTTAATTTTTTTTATTACACCCATAGCTCCATTCACTAAGCCTTCGGACACAGAAATATTACGCCTTAACATCACTCGCGATTCGATGCCAAGATTTATGGATGGAAGGAAGCCACCACAGTTATTGACGTCTTTGGGTATGACATTGTCTGGTGGTTTTCTGCCATACGTCGCTGCTTCACGTGACTCATCAACTGCGTTAATTGTGTACGTTCGATGTAACTTTGCATTTTCAATACTAATTTTGTCATTGTATGCGTCTACTTGCCTAACCGTAGGAAAAATACGAACGGCGACTCCATCTGCAAATTCACCAGTTGCAGGCACGTGTCGCCGCTCACACAGTAACTCCAGTTGAGTAGTCGTTAATTCACCTATCCTTAAGCTGTTTACTAAATCAATAAATTCGGTGTCATTGCGCTGTCGCATATTTATTGACAGTTCGTAAAAAGAGAACAGATGCCACAAATTAACCTCGGCTAAGAACCAAGGTGGCTGCACAAAACACCAGTGCCCTTTCACAGGAGGAAGCTGAAGTATATCACCGAAGAGTAAAATGTTAACACCGCCGAATAACCGATCGTTATTCTTGTACTCTTGGAGACGTAGATGAATTATTCGTAAGTTTTCGTACGAGACCATTGAAATTTCATCTATTATGAGCCAATTTACGTATCGCCACTTACGTCTCTCGTTCTCGAGTCTTTGCCCGGTAATTTTTTTATATGTCATAGTATTTCCTTTCTCGATCGGAAGCAAGAAAATACTGTTTAACGTTTTGCCAAATATTTGATGAGCCGCTACTCCTGTTAACGACCCGACCTCAACAAAGTTAGGCTTCAGAAGGTGAAGGTGAATCTACCGTTGGTGCGTAGCAACGCTTGATATGCTCTACAAGTAATTTTAACAGAAACGATTTTCCGCTACCTGCACCACCCGTTATAAATAGTAATAGCTGGGTTTCTTGTCCATGTAAATCGTTCTCAATTGCTGCTGAAACTTTCTGAAACAAATCTTTTTGCTGGATATTTAGTCCTCGAATGCTGCTAAAGAAAAGTTCATCTGAAATGATTGCTCGTTCGCCCATATCTTCACAAAAATTATCATCATCGTTCACTATTTGCTCACCAACACATAACATGTGGGCATTGTCAACATGGGTTTCACGTGCAGTGTTAAGTGCGGTAGCCTGGGCAAGAGCTTGTTGAATAATTTGTTCAGCATGAGTAAATTCTTCTGCGCTGATGTTACCTTGCAGAGGCCGAAGATCTCTTTGCCGTCTTATGAAACAGTCTTCAGCTGTTTCGTTTTCGAGCAACAAGTTGCCTTCATCACGGGACGGTATGTGACACACTATTAAACTATAATAATACCCTTCTTTGTCACTATTTAGCATATAGTAGCGGGTACGTAATACTGCCGGCTTATTTCTTACACGCATTCTTGTGTTGTTTTGCAGTCTTATGTACCTCGCTGGTGTTATATCTTCGTCCCTCAGTTCTACATCACCATCCTCCTCTGACCATGTCGCGTTAGAGACCGTTTCATAACGGACGGAAAATTCCGCAAGGCTTATATCCTCCAGCTCGTTAGGACGGACTATATAGCGATCAAAAATATTATTGTAAATACTGGTCTCATCACTGTCAAATCTCAGAAGCCTAAAGCGTTCTCCTGGCCTACAACTATTTACAAAAACTGTTTTTCGCGACGATATTTTCAGTGGCAAATGACACAATCTGTATGCACATTCGGGCGCGCTAACCAAGCGTTGATTCAATATGGCCATTGATACTGAAAATAATTGTTTCCATACATCGCCGCCTTGTCTCTTAGCCTTCGTGACAGCTTCTCGTATCATATCACCTGTATCATGAGGTTCGCATTTGCTTGCATATTTTGCGATGTAGTATGCTACGGCGGTCACACTACCACACGGTTGTACGTCGATATTTCCCTCCCATAAACCGAGAAGGACTGCATTATAATTGTTGACCATGCTTTCTTCGGAGTTTCTTTTTAATAAACAGAATCGTCCGTTGTTATTGAGTGCTTCATCTGGGCCTAGACAAACGATGTTTTCACTTACTGGCTTTGGAAAACCAAACCGACAACCATTATCCTCGCGATTTTTTTTGCATGTCGCTGTGTGTTTATGTTTTTGCAAATCCTTAACTAATTTGCGCAATACCGGATCACTGGAATTTAAGGAACATGAAATCACACGTTGAATCATCGCCACCCCTTCTGGAGTTGAAAATTCCGGAATATCCCTGCACCACAGTAACATGTGCACATGCGGGCTGCCACGGTTCTGAAACTCAATCCGATACCAGAAATCTTCTATGGGGCCACCCAAACAATCATTATTGCGTTTTAAAAATCGCATGAGAGCATTCATACGCAGTGTAAATTGGCGTGACACTACAACTGGATGTCTTTGCACTAGTTCTAAGCGCTCTGGAAAGGTTAGGCCTTCAGAGTCATTAATATCACGCCCATCTGCAATAAGCAATGCTTGTATCATATCTGACCAATTTAAGTCATTGCAGGAAAATGTCAGGAACCATGTCGGAGGCCCTAAAGTTTTAACCATTGCAATCAATTCCGAGCAACATTTTTGCCAATATGCCGCTGAGCCTCTAATATTTCTCATAGTGAGATGCATATTATCTACAAGCCCCTGAGGTGTTTGCTCTCCGTGTCCTTGTCGCATCCTACATGAAATAGAAACACTCGATTTCACACGGAAATATTCAACAATCGATAGGGCATAAAATAAATAATCGTTTCTATTGAATCTTTAGTCATCGCTCATTATCCGGCTTTGAAAATAGTCCAGGGGAGTTAATGAAATTTCTCTCTCTTCACCAAAACCATTCTTGTCGTCTGGAAAAAGGAAATACCAGCACAGTTCTTCCATTCGGCGTTCACGCTCCAAATTTAAGGTCGGTGCTGTTTTTCTCGAAATTTCAGCCAATCTCAATTGATCATCTGTTCGGTGGCTATTCATAGTTACCACATTCTGTAAATCAGGTACAGTCTCGTCTATGCTTCGGAGCATACTTGTTGATTCGATATAAAATGCATCAAGGGGATTAGAAACTGTCAATTGTAGTGATTGGGCCTGGACTGAAGCTTCTCCAATAGTTGATTGGTGAGAATCGCTAATTGGTGTGTATGTTAGAATTTCCGTCCTTCCCATTGCCGATTGTTCCAATATGGGTCTGGGCGGTTCAATTTCGTTATCTGGATCCATCATTAATGGCGTTAGTGAAAACACATTAATGTTGTTCCGGAGCTCCTCTGTAACTTTATTTCTCGATAGTAACATATTGCGTCGCAAAGCAGAATGCAAATCCTGCATATTACGAAAACTCATGCAGCAAGCGGCTCCATGCCTAGAAGCTGAAGCGCCCTTGGGACCACGCGCATGAGAATCAAAAAACCAGTATGTTTGATCTTCACCTCTAGTTTTACAACATACAGCTACCGATATGGCGTTTGCTGTAAGTATCCCGTATGAATGTTCTGTGAAAAAACTTATCAGTGCATTTTTTAAGTTAGGAAAGCCCTCTGAACTATTATCATTGTCTATGTGACCATTATAATTTATATCTTCGAGGATTGTGACAACGACATTTTGTCTATTATACGTAATTGTTGGCATAAGGTCTGTCACGGCAAGATACTCTGGGTTTACTTCACCAGCTCCAGGACGACGTCTGGCAGCGATGCAGTCGTTGTAGTATTTATCCCCAATTATTAAAATGTAATCTACATCACTCTTGGCCCATGCATTTGGATCAAGCACACTAAATGCTGCAGAAGCAACAGCCGCTATCCCTGTGCATTGTTTACCTCGGGACAAATTAAACCTTAAGTCGCCTTGGTGAAATGAGCCGCGCAATATCGCGATATTGTCATTTAATCTTAAATAATTGTTCGAGGAGGGTTCCGTGGTCCCTATACCTTCTTCACTAACAGCATTTTCAGATATTTGGACTAAAGGTGTAATGTTAGTCTCAAAATGAGTTTGAACGTCTCTGTAAAGTTGGTTGTTGGAAATTAACCAAGATAAAGCCCGATTCAATCTTTCCATATCCACGATAAACTCTTTAGATCCCGTTAAATTTTCGAGACTTTCTACGACCAAAATTAAACCAGCTTGGTTTGGTGTCAGAGGTAACTGCTCAGCAATTTCGACAACATCCTTCGCAAATAAAATAACCTGCCCCTTACACCAATTTTGACTAAAACGGTTATTCAATTTAATCATTTTTAAGAACGGTACAATTCCACATAAAAATCGTTCTTCAACGCTAGTTAAACTTGCTAATTCTGGCGGTATATCTGCTGGAATCATTTTATTCCAGTATGCAGTTGGAGGAATTTTCCTTTTTTTAATACTGTTATTACAACGGGAGCAAGTCGTTATTGTACCTAAAACTACCAATTCCTCGGGTAACAGGGAACTATAAACCTCTGCTTGCAAATTGAAACGCTGCTGTGGATAAAGTGTCTTTTTACAAACAGCACACGGAACATCGGCGAAAACATTGACAGCTGATTTAAATGCTTGTTCATTTACAATATTCCTCTGAATATGACTGGCTTCACGCATTGCATTGAGCCGAGTTAAACGAGCTTCAGTCGTTTCGTTAGATAAACGATCGTGTATCAATCTCAGTCGATGAGCACGTTGCTCCTCAGTTTCATTTGATCAAACGAAGACGATGGGCACGTTGCTCTTCGGTTTCGTTTGATAAGCGATCGTGTATTAAGCCGAGTCGATGGGCATGTTGCTCTTCGGTTTCGATTGACAAGCGATCGTGGATTAAGCCGAGTCAATGGGCACGTTGCTCTTCGGTTTCGTTTGACAAGCGATCGTGGATTAAGCCTAGTCGATGGGCACGTTGCTCTTCGGTTTCGTTTGACAAGCGATCGTGGATTAAGCCTAGTCGATGGGCACGTTGCTCTTCACTTTCGTTTGACAACCGATCGTTCATTAAGCCTAGTCGATGGGCACGTTGATCTTCGCTTTCGTTTGACAACCGATCGTGGATCAACTCGAGGCGGTGGGTACGCCTAGCGACGTTTTCATTGATTAGATTTTTTTTGTTATAATTCCTCATTTGTGAAAGCCTGTTTTTGCGCTGTCTACTACTCTCTTTTGAGATAGCTTTGGCTACGGATATCCTACTCTTAGATAAACGTTTTTCTCTTTCTTCATTGGTCTCATTCAAACGTCGCCGTCTCATATGAGCAGCGCGTTTATTAGGTCTACCCATACCTACCGCTTATAGGTATTTAGATGGACAAGTTATAAACCGATAGTTTCACTAAAAAGCGAGAAATGAAATTTTAACACAAAAAAACCGACTTCAAACAAAATCCTAAATTAAATGAAAATACATATAACACAACCTTACACTAAAAAGCAAAAAATAATTATTTACAGAAATACTTTTACACAGGACATTTAAATATCTAAAGGATTCCTACACGTACCTACCTAAAAGAAAGTTAAAACAAAAAACTATTGCTGAATACTTTAAACTCAACAATTATATGTACAAATAACCTTATGAACTACGTTTTTATATCTATTTGTCAAATATAGTTTTAAGTTAAAACACCATTTGAAGTCGGTGCCACACAAATAACTATACCTGTTACTATAGTACAAAATTTACAATATTAATTTATTTTTTAAAAAACCTGGATATTATACGAAATATCGAAATACAATCGATAACAATCACGTACCTAACCAAGAAAATCACAAATATTTCAAGAAATAGAAGCATTTACTAGCGTTAAACGAGATTTTATTATCAAAATTGCAGCGCGCTTAGGTAAACTTTCCGACACATTTATAAACCAAGCGATTGTGCGAGTTAATTCTACTCAACCGCCATTTAGAGCGTTGATAGTGTTGATTTGATACTAATTAAACTGATTTCTGATTCATATACTAGATGGCGCCACATGTATCTAACTTTCTGTTTTTTATATAATTACCACTATTGAAAAAATATTGACTTTGCAATTTTTTTCAAGAAATAAACATCATATATAATATTGCGAGCTCCCAATATTAAAATTGTAAATGTTATGCATATAATATTTTCCCTTCATATCATCTAATATAATTTGTACTAGATGGCGTAACATGTATCTAATTATATTGTTCGCAGAAAATCCGCTACTTCTTTGTTACGTTTTAGAATGTTAAGCCATTTTACTTTGCATTTTTCACCTAATTATGCTGTACGTAATAATTTCTTACCGCCTTATTCACCTTATTCCAGACATTTAGCGTATATATACAGGTGTATAACATGTTTAGAATGTTACTTAATTCTTTGTTACTTTCACTTACGTCAGGTAAGTAGGTAATTTGTATTAAATAAAACCCAGGGAATATATAATAATCAGTGTAATGATATTTTTAAATCAACAAAAAAAAGGTAAATATCATCAACAACTCAATAATTTCTTCTTAAAGGCTTTTCATAATATTAAAGTGACTGATAACATTGCGTTTTTCGTTTTTGTTGATAATTGAAATATATTTGGGTGAAATTATCAGGTGTAATCTATTAACGCACAGCATCAAGTCTATTTAAATGTGTGTAATGCAATTTTGTGTCATGATAATTATGACGTGTTATTGTATATTTAAGTAATAACATTAATAAAAATATACTTAGTTGGAAATTATTCGAAAATACCCCATTTTGCATCTCACATTCATTGCATTTCACACATACAGTAGATGCACAGAGTATAGATACATTTAAGGTTTTACACAATTTCACACAAATATTCAAGAAAAACTAAAATATGCGACGTTGCTAGTATAGATTTAGATTACTTAATCTTAAGTAAGTTTTAAATTTAGACCTTATACACAGACAAGCAGACAAGGCGCTTAAAAATAGGTCAACTCGAATTATTTGAGTTGTTTTAAAACCTTGTCTGCTATATGTTACCTACCTAGGATAAATTTGAAATCAACTGAACTTATTAATTTGGGCACCCTTACTCATCATCGTCATCATCACTATAATTGTCAGCGATATGAGTAAGCTGACTGTTTTATGCAACTAAACTTTTATAGAAACCTTGATACCGTTCCGGAATTATTCCAGCATTACATAGACTCATCAGATCCTTATCCAAGGGCGTAGGTATAGGAATAGGCTCCGTGTATGCCTGATCCATCGGTTGGTCTAATTCTGCAGGTGTAACTCTGCGTTTTCGACGGGAACTAGTTGTAACTTTGTTTGTCGAAATACATTTAGCAGGCTCACTCAATCTATATTTGAAGTAAATATTTTCTCCATCACCTGTGTAAATAGCTACTTCCCTAATTTTAGACCAATATACTTTTTGAATGTCATTATCAGTATTCCATTTTTTTCCTTTCACGTTAACTAACCTTTTCATGATGAAAAAATCGTGTTGTGCCATTTCTTTAATAATAAATTTTTCTCCTTCTACCTTTGAATTTTCGATTGTGAAATACATTTGGTCTGGTGTATATAGTTATAGTTTGATGTTTTTTAGCACGTTCAATGCATGAATGCATTGTATCACCTTCTGATTGACTGTGTCCACTGACAAAAAACCGATGGGTAATGCTGATGTCTAATGTTTTGCATGCATACTGATACGAGTACATAGCAAATATAAATCTATTGCGATTTTGACCGGTACAGGCGTCCGAATAAAAAGATATTTCCTTACAGCCGTTATTTTTGGCCTCGTTAATGTATGACCAAAGACAGCTTCCTATTTAATTTGCACCACGTTTAGCGATTTGTTGGTGCCACAATTTTGTGTTTAAGATCAAATGTGGTAAAATTGTAAATCGCATATTTTCTTTTGTTATAACAAGTGCTAACTTCCGACTGGGGAATGTGAAGAACTTTTTCGAGATCAAAGCAAGCCACTTTCTTATTATCATGACCGGGTTCGGTTTTTTCTAAGTTCTTTATTGCCCTCACTTCATCCTTTTCTTCAATATGTCGTTCATAATTTTCTTTTAATTGTAGTTTTCGTTCTTCATCTGCATTTCGATATATGGTACAAGTTTCGCATTGGTCCTTTTTAGGGCGAAAAAAGGAAATATTAAACTTTGTGTTAAAAAGCAGTTCATACTGGCTCTTAGTAGCCATTTTTGTTTCATGATACCTGTTTTTCGTCGCAAACCATGTCTTGTATAATCTATACATTTTCGATATGTTTAAATCTTCACTGAAGTAAACTTTGGCACTCCTTTTTCTGATATAGTGTGATTCTATTGCAAGAAATTCTTTTATATGCTCGATTATGCTATTTTCGGTATCTTCCTGCATCCTGCGAGGTCTATTTAAATGCTTTCCCCTTAAATCAAGCATTGTTGAATTTTGTTTTTCAATTGCAGTGTAAACAGTTTTTTCCGCAATTCCTAAGGTCTGTACAAACATTGTTTTACACACTATTTCCTTGTCATCTGTACCTTTTGGTAATCGGTATAATATAGTTTGAGTCCGATAATTTTTTCTCTCCAGTTGCATTTTTTTATACTACTAGCGGTAATATGTCTTAAAATCCATTCCCATTGCTTTTCATGATCTCCTAATTCCCAATATTGACCAAATATTTATTTTCTTGAATTGGAATCAATTTTTCAAAGCATTTGCGCCTGCAAGTACAAGTTGTAAAGTTATCAATAAAACGTCTTTGTGTATTTGGAGGTTTATTGCATTGTTCATTAAATGTGTTACAACATAAACTTATAATTATTAATTATTCAAGAGGTGTTGTTGGTCCCATCATCCAGGTAAGAGAGGGGTTGCCAGCCTAGCTGTCAACATGACATTTACTAATACTTGCGTTTATGAATCACGTTATAATACATCATCCCCCTTTAAAAGAAAATTTACTTTACAAATATTTACCCATCGTATACAAAAAACATCATTTTCAACAACATATTAGTATATTGCTACACTACAACTACTCATTAGACCAGCGGTGATGACCCACTGCTCGGATGAAACACAAAGTTTAAGCGGCACGAATATGATAAGAAGTTCTAGTATTTTTAACATTATTTTTATCTAATACATCATAAGATCTGTAACCATTACTTTTGTAAATTGTTCGTTCTAACCATACATTTTTATTTACATCTTTCTTAAACCATATACTTTGACCTACATCAAACTGTTTCTTAGATCTACTAGTCTTACTATAATTTCTAATATTATTATTAACAATCTTGTCCATTTGCTTATTTAAATTTTCATTAAGTTTTGGTTCCAAATACCTTGTACTAACTAATAACTTCGTCTTTAAATTTCTATTCATTAACAGTTCACTTGGAGACAAATTAGTACCTGAGACGGGTGAAGCCCGATATTTTAACAAAGCCAGTCTGTAATCCGTTTTGTCTTCAGAACATTTCGTTAATATTCTCTTTGCAATTTGAACTCCTCTTTCTGCCATTCCGTTGGACTGAGGATATCGGGGACTGGTATAATTAAATTTAAAACCACAATCATAAGCAAAATCTCTACATTCTTTTGAATCAAAAGGTACATGATCAGAAACGATTTCCTTAGGTATGCCAAAATTTGAGAAAATTTCTGTTAATATATTAATAATTGAATTAGAACTTTTATTAGGTATATATTTAATTTCAAGCCATTTGGAAAAATAGTCATAAACTACGAGATAACTTTTTGTTTTAAAATCCATGATATCAATAGCCAATTTAGAAAATGGTAAGTTAGGTACTATATGTGGCAGTAATGGTTCTTTGGCATTATTATTCTGATATGTTTGACATGTAAAACAGCGTTTAACAAATTCTTCAATATGTGAATCGATATGTGGCCAATAATATAAAGTTCTCGCTAATTGTTTAATTTTTGACATCCCAATGTGTCCTTCATGTAAAGGTTTAATAAATGTTAATCTCAAATCTTTAGGGATGACTAATCTGTCATTAAAAGACACTAAATCATTATCTACTGAAAGTTCCCCTCTTAATTTATGATATGAATGTAAATCATCAGGAATATCTTTACTATTAATTGGCCAGCCATTTTTAATAAAATTTCTTATTATATTTAACTCTTTACCTTTGGAACTTTCTGAAATTAATATTAATTTTTGTTCTTCAGTACATTGCAAGTTCTGTGCTAAGCCTATGCAGTGGATAACTTCATACATGTACGATTCATCCACATCATTAGTGATCTGATAAGAGCGTTATAACAAATCAGCTATATATTCAAATTCAAATTCATTTATTCTGTAAGTAGGCCCTGTAGGCACTTTTACATGTCTGAGTCTACCAGCGCTTCCAAGGGACTCTGTTGAGAAGAAACGCCGCAAGAAACTCAACAGGAAGTCTTTTTTTTTATATGAGTAACTTATTACTATGATAAACTTAAGCTAACTAATTTAAATGTCACAGGGATGTACAGGTCCCAGGAGCAATTATGAGAATTAAAGTATATTCAATTTAAATTGGAAATGTAAAGTCTCCAAATTTCAGATAAAAATTAAAAATAGACATAGGTAAGGAGATGTAGAAAGTCTCCACGGTCAATAATACAATTATGGAGATGTAAAAAGTCTCCAAATGTCAAATTAAAATTAAATTTAAGAAATAAACATCCATAGGAGATGTAGAAAGTCTCCACGGTCAATTATGGAGATGTAAAGAGTCTCCAGATGTCAAATTAAAATAATAAGCATACAAAGGAGATGTATATAGTCTCCACGGTCAATAATAATTGTAATACAAACAATTCAGTCCCAAGCATTGTTATCATTCATATAATCTTTGATACTATAATACGCTTTAGAAATTAGTTTACGTTTAACGTAACTTTTAAATTTATTTACTGATAGATGAGTAACACTACTTGGGAGCTTATTATAGAACCTTATACAATTACCCGTGAAAGAGTTTTTTATTTTATGAAGCCGTGTAAAGGGCACTGCGAGCTTATGTTTATTTCTAGTATTAACATTATGTATGTCACAGTTCTTTTTAAAATTAACGATGTTTTTATGAACATGCATAAGGTTTTCATAAATATATTGACTGTATACTGTTAATATATTGGTTTCTTTAAACTTATCTCTAAGAGAGTCTCTATGACCCATCTTGTAAACAGCACGAATAGCCCTCTTCTGCAGAACAAAGATGCTGTTTACGTCAGCACCACTACCCCATAGTAAAATACCATATGACATAATACTATGGAAGTAACTAAAATAAACTAATCGAGCGGTTTTCAAGTCTATTAGTTGCCGAATTTTATTAACTGCAAAAGCTGCAGAACTGAGTCTATTTGCTAATTTAGCCAGATGAGGACCCCATTGGAGTTTGGAGTCTAACGTTAAACCAAGAAATACTGTATCATTAACTAGGTCTAGTTTGTCATTTTTAATAGTTATAGTAGTTTGTCTATTTTTCACATTGGTTGTCATAAATTTAATACATTTAGTCTTTTTCTCATTCAGTAATAAATTATTAACACTGAACCAATCTACTACTTTTGATATAGCATTGTTTACATCAACATTGAACTCCTGTTGTCTTTTAACTTTAAATACGAGTGAGGTATCATCAGCAAACAATACTATATCATGGTTGTCCTTTATAAGGTATGGTAAATCATTTATGTAGATGAGGAATAGAAATGGACCCAAAATTGAGCCCTGTGGTACGCCCATTGAGACCACTGACCCAGGTGATCGTTTTCCATTCACGTCTACCCTTTGAATTCTCCCGTATAAGTACGTTTTTATTAAGTTTAACGCAGTACTTCTAACTCCATAGTGGTGTAGTTTCCTGACCAAAGTGTCATGGTTAACGCAATCGAAAGCCTTGGACAGATCGCAGAAAATACCTAAAGCATTATGTGACCCCTCCCAGGCATCAAAAATATGTTTAATTAACTCAACACCAGCTTCGGTTGTCGAGCGACCCCGAGTGAAACCAAATTGTTTATTGTGTAGTAAATTATTATATTGAAAATGTTCCATTAACTGTGATAAAATTAATTTCTCAAAGATTTTACTGAAAGTGGGTAGTATGGATATCGGTCTAAAGTTAGTGGGGTCAGAAGTACTACCCGTTTTGAATAATGGAATTATCTTGCTATGTTTCATAAGATCAGGAAACTCGCCACAGTCAACACAGTGATTAAATATGACCATTAAGTCAGCTGCTATGACTTCCATTAAGGATTTAAGGACGTGAACCGATACCCCCCAAAGGTCATTGGTTTTCTTAATATTTATTGACTTGAATGCCTTCATTACATCCCAGGCAGTAACGTGCTTGAATTCAAAGTGTATACTGCATTCAGGCACGTTATCTTCTAGTAATAAAATGGCAGACGCAGGCGAAGAGTTCAGACACTTAGTCGTGGACACTGGTATATCGGTAAAATAATTTTCAAATTGAATTGCGACATCTAAATTAGAATCTATGATTCTACCATCTACTTTTAAACGATAGTCATTAATTTCCTTTTTCCGGCGATCTGTTTCTTCATTAATTATTTTCCAGGTCGTTTTAATGACGTCAGAGCTATTCAAGATTTTATGACTTAAGAAGTTTTGCTTAGCTATACGACAGTCTGTCTTGAAATTCTTAGAATATTGTTTGACATATTCCTTAAACTCTTCACTTGCGTTAAACCGCCGTTCCTCATATAGTTTATACAGTTTTGTTCTTCGTTTATGTAAGTCCGCAGTAGCCCAGTCACTGAAAACCTTTGCGCCACCAACCATGACCGATTTGGATGTAAATATCGTGTCAAATTGTTTCATGAATGTGTGAAAGAATGAGTTGTACATGTCATTAGGTCCCTTATCAGTTGTTAAAAAGGGCAGATTATGCACTAGATTATGTCGCATTCTTTCCACACGGCTCGCAGTAAGCGGCACGAAAGTAATTTCCTTCTTAGTAGTATTATTCGATACAGACTCGAATTTAATTAATTGACCCAGATGATCCGATTCCAGGTTACTGATCACACTTTTACTGATAGAAATTATATCAGTAAAAATGTTATCAATACACGTGGCGCTAGTGTCAGTCACTCTAGTTGGCTCCATAAAAGTGTGGGTCAAGCCGAAAGATCTGAAAAGATTTATTAATCTGTTGGTTAGTGAACTATTTTCTAAAATATTTACATTAAAATCTCCACATATAATAATTTTTTTACTCAAATGAGATAAATTGATTAAGATAGTTTCCATGTTCTTTTCAAAAATTTCGAAATTGCCTAAGGGTGGCCTATATACACATACAACTATGAATTGCTGTAATTCTATTGCAGCGAGTTCTAATGTACGTTCAACAGATAATGACACAATGTCCTTACGTTCTTTAAATTTAAATTTATTGTTTAATATGATTAACGACCCACCATGTATCGAGCTATTTCTTGTGAACAAACTGCCGACCTGGTGGTTGATAAAATTAAACATAGCTTCGTTACTAGCTAACCAGTGTTCCGTTATACATAAAATATCAATACTATTACTATTAAGAAATAACTCAATTTGGAGGTCTTTACTTCTTATACATTGGATATTCTGGTGAACCAGAGTGATATTATTAAGTACTTTACTGCCAGATTTGACCTTACATTTATTGCAATTTAGATTGCCAGAGTTGACGTCCTCTGTTGTCGTCTCATTTAATTTAAATGATTGATTGTATTTGGAACGATTTCCAAATGCATATTAGGTTGCTCAAAAGAAGCAGGAGCCAAATTCTTGGCTGAAATGTCAAATAAATAAGATAGCGACATAGCTATCTGTCTTTTAAGATAATTAGGAATGTAAAATTTTCCTTTACTCAACATATATTGATTATTAATATAATTATTAGAGTCAATGATGTCAATTTTTTCACTATATATACACATGTTATAAAATGTCATATTTAGATTGTGTCTTATATCATTTTCTGACTGTGACAACTGTTTACAATAGGGGAATGTAAACAATATGATTTTTTTCACACAAAGACTGTTCAATGCTTCAAAAAATTTTGTTAAGTTATTTTTGTTTACATTCCCTCTATTTCCTATAAGAATAAGCAAAGTTGTGTCTATATTTATATGTCTGTCCTTAATAATTTGATTTTGGATATTTTCCAAGCTGCTTAGAGGTAAATAGTTGCTGATCACACTATGTCCCTTAGTGTATGAGTTCAATAATGAGCCCATATTACTACCAATTTCATCGCAGTACATAATTATGTCAGGTTTATGTTTATATGTCAATGTGTTATTATTGTTTTTATTTACTGTAGGAAGTGTAGGAACACTAAGCGCAGGAACACTCAGTGTAGTAACACTGAGTGCAGGAACACTGACACACATGCTCTGCTTCAGTCCACCGGTGGTCGGACAGACACTCATGGGTTGACAGGCACATGTGTGGTTGTCCGCCAGTGACTGGAACAGCTCTAAATTATAGTTGAGCTGCCCTATTAGGTCATCCATTCCTAAAGAATACTCACATATAATTTTTTTTGAATTTTCTTGTAAATTATGTAATGTTTGTATTGACTCCTCCAAATCCTGTATTTTTAATTGTAACCTTTGTGTGTCAGTGTCATACTTTAACTTATTATTTCTTAACATATTGGCATATATATTCAGCTTATTAACTAGTTTTACATTTATTTTATTTAGTATCAATTTTTTTGAATATAGTTTATTTTGTGTTAACAACCTTTGAGTTTTCCTTATGTATCTATTTATTTTTATGTGTTTCTTTAGTTTATTCCTGCTACAACTTCTTAACCTTGTTGTGGTGGAAGTGTCATTAGTTAAATCTATGGTAACCACAGGATTGTCAGTTGAGGCTGGAATCAACTCAGGGTCACTCGCTACCTACGCTATACATTAACTTACCTTGTAAATATTTAAACTCTATATTGTATCTTAATAATTTCAGTTTTAACCTTTGCAATCTAGGTGACGGGACTTCATGAAGATGATTTTTTAATAAAATTTCTAGTGGTTCATGATCATTTAATACTGTAACTTTACGTCCATATATGTGACGAAGGGTCATCGGGAAACACGTCAGGATCTTCCATAATATCACTTTTAAAATAAGACGTCGAATGTAAACTTGTAGTTTAATAAAATTGTTTACAAATTTAAATGAACAGAATACTGAGCGATACGAATCAACTAATTTCATAAGCTTTCAGACATAAGCCTTCAGGAAACGTGGCGTTTTCAGCACGAGGTTGACACGTCCGTTCTCGGTTTAAGCCAATTTCAGAATGCTTTGGCGGGCGAGTATTCCCTCGCGCCAAATAGATTACGGTTGGCTAACCTGTTTGCCAGGTCTACCAACATAACAACAAAGTTGCCAGCCTCGTGCCGACTACACCCAAGTTAGCCACTTGACGTTTCCCAGCCTAGTTTATTTATTTGCCGCGTGGCGGCGCTAGTGTTGCAACGACAATTAATTTCCTAGTCTTCCTCCGGTGGCGGCGCTAATAGCGCGACGCGACGACATATGTAATAGTAAAATTTACGAGTTGCCCAGACTACACTTAATAGTTCTTTTTCAATTTGTGAATTTTTTTTTTCTGATGGTGTTAAACTTCGTGAAGCGAAGCAAACTGGTTTTCCATTTTGAAGTAAACAACATTCAAGGCCACTTTTTGAGGCATCCGATTGAATGGTAATGGGCAATTTATCATCAAAATTTTGTAGCACGGGAGCTTCACTAATTTTCTTTTTAATATTAATGTATACATTTTCATTAACTTCCGTCCAAAGCCATTCAACATCTTTCTTTAACAATAATTGGAGCGGTGATGCAAAATCAGCCAAATTCTGAACAAATTTCCTTAGATAATTAACCATTCCTAAAAACATTTGCAACTCTTTCTTATTAGTTGGACTTTTCATATTAATAATAGCTTGAACCCTCTCTGGATCAATTTTCATGCCCTTATCTGAAAATATATGGCCAAAATACCTGACTTCACTTAATTTATACTGAAATTTATTAGAATTAAACCGTACATTATGTTCTTTGGCACGTTCAAATACTTTAGTTAATATTGCATCATATTTACCACGCCACTGTGGGTCCACAGAAGCTGAGTTCTGTGGACCCACATATTAATAAGTCGTCACAATATAAAATTACACCAGGGATATCTCCAAAGGCCTTTTCACTATATTTTTGAAATATTTCAGGAGCAATTGCCAAGCCAAATGGCATTCTTAAAAATGTATAGCAGCCAAATGGGCTGTTAAAAGTACACAAATTATTAGACTTATCATCAAGTTTGATATTATAAAATCTTATTAACACTTGGTTAAGATCTTTCGGGTCAAGACAAATTCTCAAAGAACCATCTTTCTTCTCTATTATCACCAGATTACTGACAAAACTATAAGGGTGTTGTACCTTCGCTATGACTTTGTGCTTCACCAGAGCTTCCAACTTGTCCGCGAGGCGTGACATGAGTGCTTGCGGGACTCTGCGCGGGGGTCTCACCACCGGCTCCGCACCAGGTCGAATGCGCAGTTGTAACGTATTCTTGAACTCGCCTACACCCTGGAACAATTCAAAATTATTATTAATAACACTGTCTTTATTCCTAATATTATTACTAATTACCTTTTTAGTTTCTAATGTATTAATATTCCTATTATTTAACAATTTCAATTTTACAAGTGTCCCTAACCCCAAAATTGGTCTTCCTTTTTCTTTTATAATTAAAAACTCAGTATTTATAACCTCATTGTTTTCAATATTAATATTAGGATACACATTTAATGTGCATTTTCCTAAGGGAATTAATTTCCCACCTCCAAATACTTCTATTAATGATCTTGTCTCAGACATTTTAATATTATCATCATTGACAATTTTCTTTAAATCACTTAAACTTAAGACATTAATCTGTGCCCCAGTCTCACATTTGAATCGAACCTTTTTATTGTTTACCCTGAGTGCCTCTGTCCACTCATTGTTGCTGAAATCAATCGCATAAAATAGTCATAAGTCCTGTATGTACAGGACTCATCACTGTCATTTCTATCATGAATATGATCGACCCGCTTTTTAGTAAAAGTACAACCTGTACTGTAATGGTTCATTCTGTGACATTTTGAACACACTTTACCATATGCAGGGCACTGCCTTGGTCCATGCTCAGTGTTACACTTTTTACACTGGTAAAACAATTTACTATAATTCCCATTGCTATTGTTATTATAACTACTATTTTTGCTATGTGATTGAATCATGTAATTTCTGTTATTATTAAAATACTTAGCTTTGCTGAATTGTTGCTGCTGCTGTGATGTTTTCTCAGCCTGTGCTGCATGCACCTCCGGGTTGTTCAGCACCTTCACATGTTCCCTGAAAACCTCCGCAGACCGGCAAATTTCCACCGCCTTCTCCAGAGTTAAATCCTTGATCTCCAAGAGCTTCTGCTGCATCCTTTGTTCGCGTATTCCGATGACTATCTTGTCACGTAGCATCCTATCCTTATCCTTGAAGTTGCAGTTCTCAGCTATTTTTCTGATTGCTATGTAGAACGCATCAAACGATTCGCCATCTTCTTGTTTCCGTTTATTCAAATTAAATCTGTTAATCACCTCATTTTGCTGTGGCTTAAAGTAGTTATCAAAGATTTCAATCACATCATGTAATTTTTCTTTACCTTCTGCCTTAAGCACATTAAAATATAAGTCTTGCGTCTGCTGCCCAATACAGTTTAATAAAATTGCCTTTTTTCTCTTCTCTGTTATCTTCTCTAAACCTGCCGCTAGCACAAGTTTTGAAACGACAATTTGAACCTTTGCCATTGCGGCCATAAGTTTTCAATGTCATCAAGATTTAATCCATGCGGCATTTTGTACTCGACCGCGCCCATTTTATGCATTTCTTCACTACCTACTTCGTCTTCAATTGTCATATTTATTCATATTCCTTTCTTCATTGAGTAATGTAATTCTTATTCGTATTAATATGTTATGTAAATGCCGGCCATGTGCCACGTTCCGTAGGTTACCTTGATAAAAATCCGTCTTAATCTTCGTGATTTCGGTTCCTTTTCGACTGCGCCATGTAAAGTTATTAAAAAAACGTCTTTGTGTATTTGGAGGTTTATTGCATTGTTCATTAATTGTGTTACAACATAAACTTATAATTATTAATTATTCAAGAGGTGTTGTTGGTCCCATGATCCAGGTAAGAGAGGGGTTGCCAGCCTAGCTGTCAACATGACATTTACTAATACTTGCGTTTATGAATCACGTTATAATACACAAGTTGCCTTTATCGATTTGGCCTCGCGTAGAACATGTGATCGGACGCTCTTATATTGCTGTCCACTATTTTTTAGTTTTTTATTTTTAACATCTGACCATTCACTCCTATTTACTTTTCTTTTCCTTTATAGAATAACAGCGGAGGGCGATTTTTCTAATTGAAAGGTCTCGCTGGGACAGTCTTCAACCACAGCATTGTTTGTAAAATTAACAGTACCGGATGCTTCATTTGTAGACGTAGTGATTTGATCTTGTGCTTCATCATCAGATCTAGCAATATCTGTCTCATCTAGGTTGTCTCCTACGCAACTCGCGTTCTCAATATTTGTTATTTCCTCGCCATCTAAAGCGACTTCATTTATGATGGTTTGATCAGTAACAACCTCTATAATAACTATTGATTGATTTTCTTCAGCGAATGGCATGTCTATTAAAACTTGATCCTTTGGTTCAACTAAACTTACGTAGCTGACTGTCGTATCTTGATTTAGCGATTCAATCGTTTTGCTAAAATGATTAGCATGATGAATTACCTCTTCAGCTTCAGTGTTATCAACTTCAAAATGTTTGATGCTTTCTGTACAAATGGTTGGCGCTGTAGGAGTTATTGACGGAGTTAAGGATTCAGTATCATTTTGTACATCAGATATCAAAGCTTTCACACAAAGTTTTTGACAAGTTTGTTCAGGCGATGTGTGATTATTTTCAATTTCATGTACCAGTTTATCGAAAAACAGATCGACATTTAGTATATCAGGTAGTAGGGAATCGTTTTTAAATATGGCCGAGGGTGACGCAATAAAATCTACAGATTTAAATGACCTGGGACTGCCGATTAATCAGTTTAATCCACTTAATGTCAAAGCAGGTTTGACGACCTCCATCGTGTCATTTTGAAGTAACTGGTGAGGTATTAGGGAATCTGGTACCCCATGTGGCACTAAACTGGTTGACGATGCGTTTTCTAAAGGTTCACATCCAGATTCAAGCGATTCATCCTGTGCAGTGTCATATAAGTTACTTTGTACTTTTTTTAAAGACTCATCTGAAAACAAAGAAGTACGACCTGACATTATTTAAGAATCAAACGTAAATGTTACTTGCGTGACTACAGAGTAACTGTTAAGATTTTTTTGCAATTTTACCGTCATCATCAACATCAGAATTTTCAAAAACACACAGACAACAGAAAAAGTTGCGTTTTTTTATTCATTATGATTTTATTAATCTCGAATTAAAATTACAACCTAATCGTCAGACCTTATCTCTTGTTACCCTATAACAAACAGACAGACAAATAAAGGGAGGAGCCTCATGGTATGGTATCGTTGAGATTTGCTTAAATCTTGAATATATCTTAAATTTGTATAAGTACACGAAGATGAGTGGTATTTCCCACCTTATTTACGCATTAAACTATCATTATATATGTTCTCAAATTTATAACATTAATCCGTTTCATAATGAGAAAACTTGTTTACTTAAGTAAAAAAAAAACTGAATCTGTTCAGCCATTAATTTACGAGTAACAAATATCTAAACACCTTCACGAACTCGCACATTAGTACATTAGTAGGTAGTAAACCTGCTTTATTATATCTTCACTAATATAATAAAGAGAGAGTGCGACTTTTGTGAGTCCGACTCGAGTGATCTATCCGACAGTTAATCTCCGAAACTACGGAACCTAGGTATTCGAAAAATGATTTCACCATTTGAAAGGTACCTACATTATTCTGGATGTATATATCCCTATTTTTCACTTGTTTAAACCGGAGCGAAGCGTGAGCACCGAGTCTATCTTACGATACGTTCCCGATTGACACTTTTTTATTGTAGGTAACTACCCACTTTTTGTGTCGGGTAGTGAAAGTTATTCTTCGGGAACATCATATTTAATATTATATACCTATATAGTAATAATTGAACTAAAATACGATAACAGGCGTTACTTACCCCCATAGTCCAATCGCCTTCGACTTCTAGGGTTACTTTCTGGTTGTTTAAGCGACATTTGGACGAGACGGTAAGCACGATTAGCCATTGTTTTAGACGATAACTCAATACGTTGTAATCATGTACAAACCAGCGCATGACTGACAGGTTCCCAAAGATGCAAATGTCTGGAGTGAGGAGTGTTTCCCTTTTGCGATTGGTACCCAAGCAGTTAGTAAGTCGACATTGCCAATTATGTAAATTAAAAGATTTTATGTGCCACCGCTTATTTTTAAGATCATTTACTAATATGAAACCTAAAGCGTTTGTACTTCTTTGTATTTTATAACAATTTAAGTATCTGTACATTACGGAACACAAAAGTAAAAATAGAAAATCGAAAAAGACATTCCAATCCTTTACCAAAAGGACAACAAATATCTTCAGCAGAAAAAGGCGGTTATAATCAAACGCATTAAAGTGATACGAAAACGGTTTAAGTAAGACGCTATAATAGCTGTGTTCGCATAATCTTAGTAAAAAAGTATTAACGTAAATATAACATCTTTTTTAAATATTTCTTTATATGCGCTTGCCTCAGGTAGGAAAAAAATCAGAGGCATGCAGCTGGATATAACTCTTCCAAAAATGCAAAAAATGTAAAAAACTCTGTAAAAGCATTTTAGCGCTTTTTTCGTTTGAGGTAGCGATATATATTATATATATATCATAGGCAAACCTGACTGACTGACTTAGATATCCACGAGCAGCCGAAACTACTGTACCCAGAAACTTGAAATTTGGTACAGGGGTTCTTTTCATGATGTAAGTGAGCACTAAGAAAGGATTTTTAGAAATTCAACCCCTAAGGGGGTGAAATAGAGGGGTGAAGTGTATATGGAATTTTCTCATTCCTGGACTTAGGAGTATGAAAATATGTGCATAAGTTCTCTATTACAATTAAAAATGATCGGTGTAGGTGAAATGGACAAAATTCCCCCCTAAAGAAGTAAAATGGGGGGGAAGTTTGTATGGTTTTTATTTCATTTGTGTACTTAGAAGTATGAAAATAGGTATATAAGTTCTCGATTACAATTAAAAATTATCTGTGTAGATGAAATGGACAAAATTCCCTACTAAAGCGGTAAAATGGGGGAGTAAAATTTGTATTGAAATTTTCTAATTTCTGGACTAGCAGTATGAAAATAGGTTTATAAGTTCTCGATTACAATTGAAAATGATCTGTGTAGGTGAAATAGACAAAATTCCCCCCCCCCCCCCCCCCTCAAAGGAGTAAAATGGGGGGAGGGGGGTTAAAGTTTCTATGGAAATTTTCTAATGAATGAAATGAAAAATCCTGATTACAAATAATTATGATCTGCGTAGTCAAAGATAAAGAAAGAAGAAGTAGCTTTCTACTTATTAAGGGGGAGTTTCGTTGGGACTCCATTATTTCTGGACTTAAAAATATGACCGGTCACAATTTAAAATGATTCGTATGGAGAAGTTGGCGACTTCAATTGGGGAGGGGGTTTTTCATACAAAATTTGTTTGATCTGTGAAATAAATTTACAAAATATTATGTACAGTGTGTAGGAAGGAGAGGACAATAGAGAGATCTCTCTCCAGGCGGGTGTTATGACTGGGGACCGAAGTCCATTGGAATGAAGTTGGAAGTTGTATATATGTCATCTGACTAGAGAAACTTCGTTAGCGCGTTGTAGAACACTTAAGTTGCGCTGTCTGACGTTGGTGGCGCTAGCGAGGTAGCGAGTTGGTTGATACAAGTTGCCGTTAGATGTCGCTAGGTCGCCACACCAGCCCCCCTTTGAGACCGGAGGTTGATGGTGATGACGTGCAGTCTGTGCGTTGAATTGCCGCTTGCAAGTGCCAGTAGGGATGTCTCCAGTAGTGCTCAGAGCCGTGTTGGCGAGCGTAGCAGGAGAAGAGGAGTGAGTGGAGTACACAGTGAGTCGTGTATCTGCTCGTGAAGTACTCGTAGTAGGACGCAGTGAGTCGCGTTGTTGAGTGAGAGTAGTGTGCACACTGTAGACACCAGGCATGGAGAATATCTCCATGGTGTATGGCCCAAGTTGTGTCGTGTGATTCAAGTACAATAATGAAATATTTCTAATGGATAGTACCGCTACAAGTGCAATCTTCCATCTATCTATATATATAAACATAATGCTAAACTGGACCTAGAAACTTGAAATTTTGCACATTGATACGAGTACCTTATACAGTGAAGAGATCCACTAAGGAAGGATTTTTGGCTATAAGGGGGTAACAAAGGGGATGAACGTTTGTATGAAAGTCACATCCGTCGATTTTGAAGTAAGAATCTTCAAATTTGGGATTTAGGTCGACAATTGAAATTTATTTATTTTTTCGCGAATTTAGACAGATTAGCGGCCTTTACACGGCACAGTTTGCACCGCGGGAAACGCCACGTGCCATTCCACGCGCCAGTCCGAACCGTAGGTTTTTTACAATTTTACTATTACAGTTGCATTTACACGTACGGTTCGGAGCGAAGATTGGAATAGTGCGTGGCGTTTCCCGCGGTCTGAACTTTACGTGTGCAGGCCGCTATACTCATCTACCAGTGACAACTAGGGGCACGCCCGCAGATAAAATAAATGTTTGTCGGCATCTACAATATAGGTACCTATATGTAAAAAAAAAAATCTATCTGACTACAAATATGCCAACAACTACACAATGATACACAGTCGGGCCAGCAGCTCTACTAAAAATTGGCGAAAATCGTATGGCAAGAGATAGTAACGGTATGATCACATTAAATCGCGAATTCTATAATATTGTACAAAACACAGATAATCTACAACCCAACATAAAGAATAGATAATGGTTGTGTGAGAGGGCAATATTAGCACCGACAAACGAAATTGTCGGGTGGATAAATGAAAAAAATATGTCTCACGATATTGTGGAGTATCTCTCGGTAGACAATGCCATAGACACCGAGCAAGTCACGTCGGGAGTACCCTCTCATAAGTTCATGCTTAAATTTGGTGACCCGCTACTCCGTTACTCCTTGAATATAGTAAGGGCAATAATTATGTCTGGAATTGCTAAAGGAGAAAATGTTTTAATGCGCATTCGTATAAGTAATTCCGAAAGATTTACCATTTAACTTTAAAAGAGTGCAATTCCCTTTAAAAACAGCTTTTGCCATGAACATAAACAAAGCGCAAGGACAAACACTAGAAGTAGCCGGTGTACATTTAGAAGCAAACTGTTTTTCCCATAGGCAACTGTATGTAGCATGCTCAAGAGTGTCTAGCCCACGAAATCTTCATGTTTTAGTGAAAGATGGCAAAGCAAAAACTTCTTTTTAAATTTCGAGCTGAGTGATTTAAAGGTCATTCTGGTCAGGGAGGAAGTCAAACTATAAAATTACTTAAAACTATTAATTTACTTAAATGCGGTAAACGAGTTCTACGCGGACGAAGTCGCGGGCAAAAGCTATAAACGATAAAAATCTACCAGCACTTCCCCAGTAGAGACCTGCACTGCTGAGAGAAACGCCGCAAGAAAGTCAGTCATTTCTAACCTAAATGATAATACTTCATTTAGCTTAATCTAAAACAATGAATACAAAATTAAGTATCATGCGTGGTTGTGCAGGAAAACGTGACAAAACTCAGAATTATTAAGTTAGAGCTAAGTAATAAAAATTAATCGTTTATTATTACCTGTATAAAAATGACGGTGCTAGACAACCACATAAAAAATATTTCGATATGTTTACCTACATAACCCGTGTAGTATAGTCAAATTAGCAAAAAGTATGGAAGTGAATCGTGTAGTTAAGGACGTTAGTTAGTTGAGGTGACTTGCTGGCTGGGTTTTTATGATCCCATGTTGGCAAGGATGCCTGCGAGTTTAGCTCGGCAACTGCTTTCTACTCCCGGCTATCATGTCGGTTCGTGGAGACTCGACTAAGCGAAGCGAAAGCTGAGCGTGTGATATCAAGTGCCTTGGCGGATTTGAAGGGGAGGAGACCACCCAAATTCTGGGTTTACTTTGGTATCTGTCACACTGAATTGCAGAAAACTCACACATTTCGTCGACCCGAAATATCCGAGGACACAAGAGGGGTAGTTTAGGTTTAATAGTCTCTCCATCAAAATTATTAGGAGATGAAATAAATCTTGTCTCTTGGAGTGACTATAACTTGATGGGTCCTCTTCACTTTTGGTTACATGAACCAACTTAGACTGACATGGCGACGTAATGGAAACGCTCCCCAGGAAAGCTAGAGGCAGGCTGGTGTGTCCAGTATGGAGACGAGCACATGAGTAAGGGCGGGGAGGGGCCCTGCTTTTTACCAGAAATCATACACTTGTCATATCGAATACCTTTTAACTGAAGATTTTCTAACTTTTTATTTCAATTAGTAGAACTATTTGAATTCCCTTGTTCTTGAATATCTCTTTAATCAGTGGAATCTGATATCCCTCAATCTCTCCCTAGGAATTTGGAACTTCCATAACATAAAAACAAAACACAACGTAGAGTCCTAACCAAATGACAAACACTTATGTCAAACCGGCCTGTCAAAATAATTTGAATTTGAAATATTTTAAGGAGAAAAGGGCGGGAAAGTTCGAGTAAGGTGGCCGCGTTTTTTGATTTGGGAAAAAATATTTTCTGGTTTTTAGTTTATAAGTGTTCAGGAGAAGTTGTATGTATATATTTTAATTTTAACTTAGTGTATATATTGTATATAAACTCTTGGTAAGTTCTTTTCTTTTGTTTGTCATGGATGAGAACGAGCCTCCGGATCCCGGAGGCTCGGCGCCCCCGGTAGCTTACTATGTAACTATTTCCAACGAATCTGGA
The DNA here is from genome assembly GCA_946894065.1 of Acleris literana. Classification (NCBI taxonomy): domain Eukaryota; kingdom Metazoa; phylum Arthropoda; class Insecta; order Lepidoptera; family Tortricidae; genus Acleris; species Acleris literana. Next base: position 49,737,321 of record OX335668.1, read on the forward strand.
ATGGATACAGACGGATCTGCGTCTACTAATTCATTAAAAAGATCGCGAGAATCCAAAAAAATATTATTGAAAAAAAGAAAAAAGGAATTTTCAAAATCGCCGCCCCTATCGCCGGCATCACCTATCAAGGAAACAGTTAGTCCTAGTGATACAAATGGTACTACTTTACCCGCGGTGTCATCTCAGGAAACTCCTTCAACTCCTCAAGACTCCTCAAATCCTCCCCGTCCTCCTCCAATTGGTAGGACAGAATACAATGTATCTGATAACGGTCCATATATAGTTCATGTACAAAGAGAACAACAATTGCCTAATGACGGGACTACTCTTCATCCCATCACTTTTGGTAGGTTCCTTAAAAGGCACAATATCTACAATGTTATAAATGGTAGCATCAAAAGAATAGGTCGCAATAGGTTATCAATAGCTTTCTCAGAACACACCGATGCCAACCTATTTATTAGACACAGTAGCCTTGCGGTAGAGAAACTGAAAGCATTTGTACCAACATTTAGTGTCACCCGTATAGGACTAGTTAGGGGTATACCTGCGGAATGGACTGCGGAAGAAATTGTGGACAATACCACACTACCTCCGGGTTGTGGTAAGATACTAAAGATTAGACGTCTGAATTTTAAGACAATTGTGAATGGAGTCCCTGTGTGGAAAGCTTCACAATCGGTTGTCATCACCTTTGATGGGCAGACTTTGCCAAGTAGAATCTTTATCTGCTATAATTCTCTGACGGTTGAACTGTACACCTATCCAACAATTCAGTGTTACAGATGCTGCCGCTTTGGTCATACCAAAGTGCAGTGTAGATCTAAACCACAGTGTTTCAAATGTGGGCAGGAGCACACAGGTGACTCTTGCACTGTACAAGAAGGTTCAGGGTCATGTTTTCATTGTGGAGGTGTTCACTTTGCCACAAGTAAGAGTTGTCCTGAATTTGTGAGACAAACTAAAATTAAATTGTCTATGGCCCAAAATAACATCTCATATTTTGAAGCTTATAAACTTCACCCAACACTCTCAAAATCATTTGCTGATGTAGTCAAAAAAGCTTTAGATCATAACTCGTCAATAACCCAATCTCATAATCATCATTCTCAGCCATCAACCAGTCACTCATATAAGAAAACAATAACTCTTAAACCCCGTCTTACACCTAAAGTTCTAAAGGGATATGATCATGGTGCTCACCGTGATCTTATTCGAGACTACGATATGCCGTCTTCTGCAAATGGTGCTGCCCTAAAAGGTAAATTAGAAAATGAACAACAATCAAATAAAGAAATCATAATAGCTTTAATCAACTCATTATCACATATGAACATTATAAAACCGAACTAATCTGCCCCTATAATTGATGCCATCAGTAATATCACTATCTCCCACAATGGATTGCACACTTCACAGTGTAATGCAGTGGAACTGCCGTAGTGTTAGAAGTAAAAAATCTGACTTAATTTATATTCTTAATAACTTTGAACCTCTAATCTTTGCATTAGCAGAGACCTGGCTTAAGCCAGGTTCTACATTTAAAATTAATGGTTATTCCTGTCTCCGTGAAGACAGGGCTGATGGGTATGGCGGGGTTGCCATACTCATAAGTAATTCGCTTTGTTTCACCCCTGTTCCTATTTCATCACATAATGATGATTTTAATATAGTAGCAGCCTTAGTTAACAACATATGTATTGTATCTATGTATATAGCTCATCCATCTATTAGGATATTTAATGAATTTAATTATCTTTTATCCACTCTACCTAAACCACTTCTTATACTAGGTGATTTTAATGCACAACATACTTCATGGGGAAGTTTCATCTCAAACTCTTATGGGGAAGAACTTTTAGGTATTGTAGATCATCATAATTTATGTGTATTAAACTCAGGCTCACCCACACGTAGAACTAACCCCAATGAAGGCTACAGTGCAATTGACATTTCAATAGCATCCCCAAGTTTATCTACAATTTTCACATGGTCTACACTTACATCTACCTTTGGTAGTGATCATTTCCCGATACTAATAACTTGCCCTATTAGTAAAAATAAAACTAACAAAATCCCTCCTAGGAAACCTCGACTGAACTATAGGCTTAATAAGAGTACAGATTGGGACAAATTCACCCAGTATGTAAATAATAAGTTACATAATTTACCAGATTTTACTTCAAGTGAGGACGAATGTAATGAGGCTCTTGCTAAACTTCTAATAGAGGCGGCGGATAGCACTCTCCCTACTAAAAAACCCTTTTTGACTAAGATCCCTTCCCCTCCGTGGTGGGACAATGAATGCACTGTGGCAATTAAGAAAAGGAAAGAGGCAGAAAAAATCTATAAAAATGAAATGACTGAAGTAAATTTTGATAAATTGTGTAAAATTATAGATGAAACAAAGTCGTTGTTAAAAGATAAGAAATTGTCAGGCTGGAGACAATTTTGTTTATCCATTTCACCAAAAACATCCTCCACTCTTGTTTGGAAGAATATAAGAAGGTTTCGCAATGCTATGTCTGAAAATAGCACACAGACTCTACCCTCTTCCTTATCCGCAGAATACTTAGATCATCTTGCTCCACCTTTCGTTCCCGAAGAAGCATTAATTATATCTGGTCACTCAGCCCCAATTTTCCCTAACAACTCTTCCTTAACTGCTCCGTTTTCCCTGTTTGAACTTCAAGGGATACTTTCAAACGTTCGTGATTCTTCCCCTGGGGAGGATGGTATACCATATTCATTTATTGCAAATCTAGATGAAAATAGTTTAGGTTATTTTTTAAGTATCATTAATTCTGTCATGTTGACAGGTAATGTTCCAGAGGGATGGAAATGCTATGATGTGTTGCCACTATTAAAACCATATAAAGACCCATCGAGTGTTACTTCATATCGACCAATAGCTATGTCATCGGTACTTGGTAAAATTACTGAACATTTGGTGAAAAATCGCATAGAATGGCTTGTTGAAAATAATAACCTTTTATCAAATTCTCAATTTGGGTTTCGGAAAGGTAGAAGCACGCTTGACAGTTTAAGCGTCTTTATAACTGATGTTAGGACAGCTTTCTCCAATAATGAATCTCTTGTCGCAGCCTTTCTAGATATTAAAGCAGCATATGACAATGTGCTTCTGTCTATACTCAGGACGAAATTGCACAACCTAAATATACCATCTATATTTATAAATTTTATTATCAACTTAATGTCTGGTAGATCTATAAAATTAGACGGGCAGTCCAGAAAGCTATGGAAGGGCCTTCCACAGGGTTCTGTGCTGAGTCCTCTATTATACAACATTTATACATATGATCTAGAATCTTCAATTAATTGTTGCTCCCATATTTTACAATATGCTGATGACTTAGTTTTATATAATATTAATAGTTCTATAAATCGTGCATGTTCCTCATTAACAGAGTCACTTACCCATTTAAAATATTGGATGGATAAAAACGGCCTTGAATTATCAATATCTAAAAGTAATGTGGTTTTATTTACCAGGCAACGAATGCCTCTGCCTATTACTGTTGCTTATGACACAAAACCAATACCTATTAAGACACAAATTAAATTTTTAGGTCTCATTATAGACTCGAAACTCTCGGGTCTCCCACATTGTGAATATATAACCACGAAATGTGAACGCTCTCTTAACATCCTCAGATGTCTCTCAGGTGCTTGGTGGGGAGCTCATCCGTTTAGTTTAAAATTGCTATATAATGCCATAATTAAAAGCGTATTAGATTACGGGACGTTTCTTTTTCCACCTTGCTCTGCTTTAGCTATGAAGAAGTTGGATGGTGTACAGTCAAAGGCATTGAGAATAATAGCAGGAGCAATGAAGTCCAGTCCACTTAACGCACTTCAAGTAGAATGTAACGAACCACCATTACAGCTCAGACGTCAGTACTTGTCAAACCGGTTTTTCTTCCGTGTTATTCAGTATAGTCACCATCCATTAATAGCAAAACTTCGGCATCTTATGGAGTTGATTTCTATCTCCAACTATTGGAGACATAAAGCAACGCCATGCCTTATAACTAGTTTAAGAATGTTTAGTGACCTTTCTCCCAGAACATACCAATGTCCAAGATTCCCGATTTTCAATATACCTTACAATGCGTTAACTTTAGTGCCCAACATATTGTTTGATCTAGAAATTCGAAAATACAGCCCAGCAGCTAATACTCAATTTAATTGTTTTATAGAAAACAGTTGGTTTGGTTAGCATCAAGTGTTTACTGATGCATCTAAACAGAACCTTAATGTAGGAGTTGGCATTTTCCACTCGCAGTATAACATTGTACAAAAAATTAAATTTCCCAAAGAAACCTCTGTTTTTACGGGTGAATGCTATGCTATCCTTAAAGCTGTTGAATATGTCCTTTTAATGAAATTGCCTAAAACGTTAATAATTTCAGATTCATTAAGCGCGCTCAAGGCATTAGCACGGTTTCCTTTCAAGTCTGCATTATGCTCTCCAGTCATAATGCAGACTAGAGAGTATCTTTTAAAATGTAACACCATGGGTTACTTAATCTCATTGGCTTGGGTTCCTAGCCACACTGGTATCAAAGGAAACGAAATGGCTGACAAACTGGCGAGTGATGCGATTAAGTGTGGAGACATGTTTCCGTACATGAACTATAGTCACGACCTCATGAATTTGCCAAGACTTGTTCTACGAGAGTCATGGAATGATATCTGGAAAGTAAGCACACAAACAAAAGGAAAGTTTTACCATAGTATTCAACCTGATATTCCAATCAAACCATGGTTTTCGAGAACAGGTTTTGACAAAACTATTACTTCTGTGCTTTTGAGGATGAGATTAGGACATGTTTGTACTCGTTCTCATCTTCATAGGCTAGGAATATTTAGAGACGCAGCGTGTGATTGTGGGGATGACGTGGAGGATTTAAACCACATTTTCCTTTCATACCCTCTGTATGATCATTCCTTTTTATACAACTCCTTGTCCAAATTAAAAATTGCACTTCCTACATGTATCCAGACCTTATTGCAGTATAATAGTGATGTATATAGTATTTTATCCCATTTTATTAGATCCCACTCTATAAAATTGTAAATATTTTATCCTTTTTCCTTTAAACTCTCCTGATCCTTTTTATTCCTATCCTTCGTTTCCTCTTTGTAAATATTATTATTTCGTGATACCGATCCCGCCTTTTAAAAACATTAAAAAATATGAGAAGTTCGTCATGAAAACAATTTCAACGCACTGAAAATAACTTAAGAAGCCAAATGAAAAAATGAAGACGAACAATCAATCGACTAACCAAGAATCGAATACTAGACATTGGCAAATCCGATAGATTGCCAAACCCCGGCAACACGGGGAAGAAAAAAAAAAAAAAAAAAATTTAAAATTTTTATAAAGCCTGCCCCTTGGGGTCGGTACAGTATCAAAATTTTATCTTAACGGGTTGTGTTATACCTACCTACTGCATGTGTACCTAATTGTTAAGACTGCTCGGCACTTGACCATTTTTATTTAATTTTTGTAAAAAAATCCTGCAAAATAGGTATTTGTTGTTAGACATATGCCGACCGTGACACATTAAAAAAAACATTAAATATGGATATTTTTTTATAAAACTCTCCTTTATCACCGACAACATACACCACAAATATAGCACCGGAACTAGGAAACGATAAATTCGAAGCGAAGTAAAATAAAACCTTTAACTCACTGGTTCCGCCGTCTTCGCTTATGACAAATGATTGGAGGTTCGTAAACTCTCCTGTTTTATTTTCACGCATTTACACATGAACTAACTTAACCTTACACTTTAAAAATAACAGTATCTATTTTCTCTTCTTACCTTGTTCCACGTCAAAATTGAGCAACCAATTGATGTGATTTTGTGGACATAATATAAAAGTCGCAGGGTAACATTTCGTTTTCAAAATCCTGAATAACAATGTAATACCATAAGAATAAACAATAACTACACGTAGAAGCGAAACTCCCGGCTCCGGGCGCGCGCTCGGCGCGTTAAATACCTACCGCCTGGCGACACCTGAGGTGTCTAGTCAGTCAGGGGCGTCACAGACGGTATATATGTATTAACCAAGATATTGTTATTGTGTCTTGAATTGGTTTTCGTATTTGTGTTGATTTTAGTGTTTATGGTTGAATTAAGATAGTGTTTTAAAAAGTGAACGACTATTTACGGCGAAATAATTAGAAATAGGTAATTGATTGAATGAAGGAGTTTTATTTGTTAAATAGTACATCCCCTAGATGTTGAAGATAAAAAAACAGAAACATTAAAAACGAATTAATACATAAGAATAGTATTTTGTAATAAAGCTTTTTCAACTTAATAAAAATTTAAATTAATGGTTTCGGAAAGGAACGTAAAAGTAACTCCGGATCCCAGACTATACCTACTTAAGACTTATTGAGCTTAAAAGGTTGTTTATTTATAGACTTGTTTCTGTGTTGTATAGATGATTAATATCCACATAAGCCATTAAATTTTCTGGAGATAATCTTAATATCATCAAAAATATTATTACCTAATTGAACGTAAATGTATAAAACTCATTTTGCAACAATGTTTCCACGTTGAAGAAAAACATAAATAACATTTCGTGACTAAACTTGTGTAACACATCCATAAACCGATTAAAATATTTCACAAGTGACAGCCCTGACTTTAGGCGCGGAAGACAGAGGGGCGTAGCGGGGTGAAGGGGGAAGTAGGTATTAAAAGCGCGGCATTTGGGGCCTGGGTAAAGGAGATTCGCTTCTACGTGTAGTTATTGTTTATTCTTATGGTAATACCAAACTCAATATTTGTCCCCACCAAATTAGTATTCAGTCAGTAATTTACTTTCTATTCACGGCTCAGTCACCAGCAACAAACAATATTTTGGCTAACATTGTGTTTTTAAAATATGTGATAAGCCTTCTCTATTAGTAATAATAGCGTGATACATATTTTAAAATCCAACGTAGGCCCGTATTCTGGTTGCTATTATCGCGGTGGATAAGGCGTCTGTCACTCCCGCACTTACATACTGGTCAGAAGGTGACAGCGTTATTATTATACCGGTAAAATTACTTTGATAAATTTTAATAATAAATATTCTGTAACTACCACATTTAACGGTAAAAATATTATATTGGCGACTATTCAGTTGGAGTAACTTACAGCAGCTAATTAGAGGCAAACTACGGGAGACTGCTTAGGGCCTGTTGTTTGATCAGTAGTGAAACTAACTAATAGTCAAAAATTGTTACTAATGGTTAAAATCTCAAGGAAATGTGTGAGATTTTCGATACCTTTTTCGATTTTTAACAATTAGTTAGTTTAACTACTGATCAAACAACAGGGCCTTAATATTTACAGAATCTAGACGACAGTGATGTCTTCCACGGTATATCGCTACCAGCCGTTAGCAAGATATGCAAAAACGCTGCAGAACTACTGGCTACACGGGCATACAATTTTATTTGTATGCTAAACTCTGTGGAATAACAAGAACAGGTTATGCGGAATTTTTGGAGAATAAGTACCTAACTTTCCTACCGTAATTAGAGCAATTGTTTGCACCCATGTCAGAATCAAAAGTTTCCGGTGGCGAATGATGATACGAATTTGCAGATTGTTCCTACCTGCGATGGGGAACGCGCTTAGAAAATTTTAGCTTTTATGAAATAACGAAGGTCTGGCCATCGCTGGCTCTTGGACTAATACAGTGTGCATCGCCGCACGCCCCATATTTTCGGTTCAAAGAAAACGTCAATCTAAAACCTTAAGATAAACTTATAGTTCATGATCTCATACGATGAACAGGGCCTGTATTCTTGGCGGTCAAAACCATAACCTGCGCCTCTATTCGAGGCGTTAAAAAAATCCAACTTGTATTTGACCTGTTATGGTATTGTTTTTAACTCGACCGCCATTACTGTCAAGTAAATAAGAGCTATCAAAACGTTGACACTACGAAAACAGCTGGCCTATTGCCTAATCGCAATCGACTTCAAAGTAGAACAAATTGGATTATTCGTATTTGGACAGAAACGTAATTCACCTGATTCGCATTTGGACATAATCGCATTTCGACAACTCTCATTTCGGCAGAAACGCACTTTGGCTGCAACCAGTGCCGGATTAACCCTCCGTGGTGCCCTAAGCATTTTCGTGTGTGGTGCCCCCTGTGACCCTAGCCATTACATACCCGATAACCTCCCTTAAAATTTCGTAGTTAAACTATACTTTCGTTTGCCGTTCTTCAACCCAAGGAAAAATATCTACACTAAGTACACTTGATATTCATATGGATGGATACCTATTCAATTACTTTTCCTCTCAATCACCCATAGGGTTAACGGAGTTTCAGGAAAATGACCTTCTGCTGGAGTTTCTTGCGGCGCTTCTTCTCCGTAATGATGGTCTTGTCCGAAGCACTGGTAGATTCACTCTATATTACCGACGTGTAAAAGATCCCTCATGTGGCCTATTTGCTGAATAAATATTTTGAATTTTAAATTTTCACGCACAATAGGCGCATTATTAAGTCGTCGAGTTGCGGAAAAGAGCCCGCCACAACCTATAGAGATGAGTTCGCCTCTGTCATCTTTGTATTTTATTATGTTTTGTAGGTACATTTAAGTATTTACGTACATACAAACACAAGTGCGCGGATTGTACAAATATTCAGTTTGACCACACAGTACGCCAAGACTTCCTAACCTTTTAGACAAGGACAAGAAGAAGAAAAATCAAAGAGATTTATTTTAAACTTATCTTTATAAACTCTAATTTGCGACTTTTGAGGGACGCAAATTGTCGAATAAACATTATACTTTCCGTAAAATATCAGATTCTATGTATAATCGTTATATATATGCAACGAGCCTTTCCTGCCTCATTGTAGAACGCCTTTAATTTTTCAGTATTTTTAACCTACTTCAAAATAGGAGGAGATTCTATGTTTCACTGTATTTTTTATGTAGGTATATTCACCGATTTTTCCGTCAAGTATGGACCGATTATGAAAATTCTTTTTTGTTTGATAGGGTATACTTCCTAGGTGGTCCCACCCACGTCCCACTGTCACCAAATCTGAATCTGATGAGGGGAGCCATGGAGAATTAATAGTTATTTGTTATACAAGTGGGGAAAGTTGTATTTTACCTGCGAGTGTTCATTTGAAACACGAGCTAGCGAAAGGATTCTATGATTGAATAAAATAACTTTTCACCCGTGTATAAAACAAAACTTTTCATCTCACTACAGCGAGGAAAATAAGCTCAATTCCGCATTTTGCACGGTTTCCCGTAATTCCACAGGTGTTAATACGTCTTTCATCACTCGAATCACTCATTTTTAATAACAAAACAAACTAGAAAAACATGCGAATATTTAACGTTGACCCAAAGATGAAGGAAAACAGAGGCTCTACTTTGAAAATCGAAGTTCGAAGTTACGTTAGCTCCATCCCTTTCTCTTGATTTAGTCTCGAAGGACGTGTGACAGAGATGGAGCTAACGTAACTTCGAATTTCGATTTTTAAAGTAGGGCCTCTGCTGCCTACTACCTCTATGCGTTGACGTTAATTAAAAAGTTTTGACTTAAGTTTTTTTTTATTATTTCGGATGCGTTTTGTTCGCACATTGACTTACTTGGACTGTCAGAACATTTTATCCGTTTTTACAACAAGAATGAAGGGTAATGTTGAATGCTGATATTTATGAATTAAAATAAAGTTGTAAGACTGTATTTAGTATTTTTTACTCGATGCAATTCATTAAATGTGATGTTAAAAATTCAGCGGTTTTAACGTTTTACGTTTTGTTAGCTGTCAAATATCACTAAAGCTGCCTTCAAATGTCAAAACTCTTTCTTCACATGTGGATAAAAAGCGATTTTCTCAATAGATATCAAACAAACAAAAAGGGCTTTCCGAGCTAGTGAGATGAAAAGGAATTTTTCAAATATTAGCATACACATAAAAAAATGCATACAGGGGAACATAGAACTCAATATAGAACACTCTTTTGAACTCGGTTAAAAACATAAAAACTGTGTGTTTGTTTTTTAAAACTTTTATTTTCATGTTTAAAAAAGATCTCTCTGCTGAATTGGTCATCATTAAGTAAACTTAGAAATATCCGTAACGCTGTGTCCACATTATTGAACGTAGAAGTAAGGGGGTCGTCGTGAATGATTTGATAAAGTTGTGCGTGCGCAGCGTGTGTCTAAAATTTAGTAGACACATCGCTGGAATTAGTTTTATGGGCGACATAAATGAGTGAACTGTTGAATTTTTGTGGATTATTCAGTGTTGAGGTCCTGTGACTGTAAGTATAAGTTTACTAATTTTGTACATACTATGTTTTTTGGTATTCCATGGTTTGATCGGGACACATAATTTTGCCAGGATCAGGAAATAAATTTAAAAATGAAAACCTGCTTGCCATTTGATGATAATGTTCTCCTCTTTTAAGAATTTCTGTGTATAATAAGGTATATAATCTATCAATTATACTGTATCATTCATAGATAATCCACAGAAATTGGTCACTTTAAATTGGTCTCTAAGCAATCGATTTCGATTCGACAATTTATGATTTTCGCGGGAAAACCAAAATTGAATGTCTCGTTTTGAAACCGAAAGCGTTTCGTTTAAAAGTCCATAAATCTATTGCAATTTTATGAAGCTTGCCACATACTATAATTTTTCATATATAAGCTACATTGAGATTCGAGATCCTCAACTACTATTTGAAAAATTTAAAAAACTGCTAAACTTTTATTAATTCCGTTGATAGGGTCTTATAGCAAATTTAAACAGCTATCTTTCACAGCAAACGAAACTGAAAAATTCTAATAAATGTGGCCGCGGCATCGAAAATGGTGAACCAGGATACCGCATTTTCAAAATTTTGAAAAGTTGAGATATCTCGTTTTTGGTGCGACTTTTACTAAATATAATTTATAATATTTTGGCCACTCTTAAGCTGAGCTATCCAGCCCTGTAAGTTAGTCCACTATATCCCGGACACCCTGTATATCAAGAAAAAACAAACTGATTTTTGATCTGAGATTTTGGTGCCCCCTGACTCGTGATGCCCTAAGCAGCTGCTTACTTTGCTTAATGACTAATCCGGCACTGGCTGCAACTCACCTGTACAGAAAACTAAATGGACTGACTCGCATTTGGCCATTATCGCGATCCGACATCTCTCATGTCGGCACAAACGCACTTTGCCTGCAACGCACCTGTACAGAAAAGTAAAAAGACAGACTCGTATTTGCCTATTATCGCGATACGACATGTCTCATGTTGGCAGAAACGCACTTTTCCTACATCGCACCTGTACAGAAAATTAAAAGGACCGACTCGCATTTGGCCATTATCGCAATCCGACATCTCTCATGTCGGCACAAACGCAATTTGCCTGCAACGCACCTGTACAGAAAAGTAAAAAGACAGACTCGCATTTGGCCATTATCGCAATCCGACATCTCTCATGTTGGCAGAAACGCACTTTTCCTGCATCGCACCTGTACAGAATCGTAGGTAATTCACGTGATTCGCATTTGGCCATTATCGCGATTAGTTCGGCTCAGGCTCATTCTGTCTGTTTCCTAAAATATGTGCTTCTCAAAATGTAACGGCTCGGTTTATTCATAGTTTACCTATTTTTAAATTGACTTTGTTCTGATGACAAATAAATAAAAAAACTCGAAGGCCAAGGAGGGAGCTTTGTCCTTCTAACCTAACTTATTCTAGTTGGTTCTGCCCTGATTTGTCTTGCTCGTTGCATTTTCTGGATAGTTAAAACTAATTAAGTAATTACAAACATTTTCTGGGCTGAAATGAGTATTTGACGTAGGTAACGTAGTGAAATCTATATGTAGCATTGATGAAGTATTTTGATATGATCTAACTATCACTAGATATAATGATCTTTTAATATAACAACTATTAATCTAACTGTAAAAAGACTACACTCACGAGCAAAAGTATCGAATCACTTCGCATTTTTTCATGTGTACCCAATATCTTTGTAAATCGGTTTAATGGTGGGAAATTACAAAGATATTGGATGCACATGAAAAAATGCTTAGTGATTCGATACTTTTGCTCGTGAGTATATATTTACATCCAACTAAGTACAGAATTCAACATTATTACAATTAAAAATTTAAACTAAACGTATTAAAATTAAAATTAAACAAAGCTACTTAAATATTAAGTTATAAATAATAATCACCACTATAAAAAGAACACCCCCTCTAGCAGGTCCGCTCGCGGCATGGTCCCCATGACATTGGCTGCATTACCTCTCTGGATAGCTAGCCCAATCTTTTGGGAGAGGTAAGCACCAGCTCTAGGATCTCCGGAGGATTCTATGAGCCGAGAGGACAGGGCCTTAATAAAGCTTTTCATATCAGCTGACCAAGGTCCCATGGTTTCCACTGCAAGCGCCACAAATTCGTAATTATTTAATAATGACGAATATTTGCGGAGCTTGAGTGTTTGGGCCTGATCAGCTGCTGCACCGGCCCGATTACGGGTTAACTAGACGTGGGAAAGGGCGAATGTGTCAACGCACGTCGCGTCCCACACCAGTGCCCCACCTAGTTTCCACGGCACCAATGTAGCTCCGTCTGGTCGCTTGCCATCGTCTCTATGCAATCCTGCTGGTTCCAAGACAGCTGGTACAGAGGCAGCGGCAAGCGAACGACGGATCAGATCATTAATTGTGCCGTGACGGTACAAACGGCCGGCACTTTTGAAGGATGAAAGGCCTTGTCGTCCCAGCTCACTCACTCTAACAGTAATGTGGTATAACGTTTATGTGATATAACTGTGTTTGATATAACGCTCAGTGGGTATAATGTAGTACTGGTATAATCATTATGGTATGCAGACGTTAATTGTACGCGTTTTTATATCTCATAACACATTATATCAATAATACTTATATCGTACGTTCATTATAATATTAGGTAACCGTTATATCGACCAAACATTATACTTATTGAACGTTATACACCATGAAAATATCTACTTTGTTGTTATATCCAAAGTTTAAAAAGTTTATTATGCCCCTTGAGTAATTATATTCTATGAAATTTTATCAAAAGTTGTTATATCTAGTGAAAATATATCAAAAGTTGTTATACCGATCAATACACACCCGCTTAGAATAGTACCACTTCATGTCTTCCCGTGGACGGCTTGTAGCATTAATAGCTCAACTAGCAAAATAACCTTATAACATCAAGCTTATAATGGCCAAAACCCTTGTAATTGTTTTATAAAAGCATAAGTTGGTCCAATGTCTTTAGGTATAATAGCTCATTTTAAGAGATTTTGGGTAATACAGCTTTATTCTTATAATTTAGGTTGAATATAAAGGCTAATGTGCCCGAGTCATAACTTGTATATAATCCGTGGCCGAGTACCTAATGGATGGCAACTTGTCTAGCCCCACTGAATAGTAAAAAAAAATCGATAGTTTGAAATACTCGAGCGCGTCAGATTGGTAAGGTAAAAAAAGTATATAATTCAATAATTTGACGATTTAAGCGTACCGCAATGGGGCGCGAGAGTCACAAATTTGCAAAAAAAAAACTTGTCTAGCCCCGCAGTGATGTTAACTGGTTTACGGTAATAGACTTTATTGGTCAAACTTGGAATTTCCACAGATGATTTATTTCTGTTGCCGCTATAACAATAAATACCTGCTAATAACAGAATAAAATAAATATTTAAGGGGGCTCCCATACCACAAACGGCAACTGATATAAGTAGTGACTAATGTTGTATAGATAATGGTACGGAACCCTTCGTGAGCGATTCCAACTCGCACTTGGCCGGTTTTTTTATATGGCGTGATATTGCTGGAAAGTAAACCTGAGATTATGATAACCACATACTTTATGCGTATTAGTCTCTGCTGTAATATATACTCTCGCTATTTTTGCTACGTTAAAGTACCTACCACACGTAAATATGTCCGCCCTTAAAGTAGTACGAGTAATTATATTGAACCTCTGCCAGTTGGTGTCTTGCAGCAAGACACCAACTGGCAGAGGTTCAATATAATACCAACATTTGTTAACAACAAACAAAATAACACTCTTCAAAGTCCGGCAATAAAGCAAATAAATCAATATTCAGCAAGAGTCACTCTTGCTTGATTGACATTTACATTCTCTCAATATCGATTCGGAATTCCGAATACAGCTAATCCATACAAATCAATGACTATCACACACGTAAAGTAGTTTTACGTGCATCCGTTCCATAGATTTTGTATGAGTTGCATCACACAATCGTAAATTTCGTTCGGAACGCCGCTCAGTCTGGGCCGGGCGACTTTATTTTCTATGCAATAAGGTCCATTTTGACTAGCCTAAATATTAATACAGTTTTTTTTTTTTCCATAACTATAATTTTCGGCTACATGAACCATAAAGTAAGGTACCTATCACCGTAACGGTTCCTTTTTTACCATTCTGGCACGGTCCCCTAAAAATATAGTAAACATAAATAATAATAAACACATTAAATAATATTTAAAGATTCTTTCGGGGTTGTTTCGTAAATTAATAAAATAAAAAAGTTATGTATGATACCATAAAAAACGAAAAATTGAAAAAAGTGGACTTGCAATGTTATGCTTCTCAGGTACGGAATATTTGACAAAAAATTCAATAAATATATAAATCTTTCTAGTGTTTACATACCACAACTTTTTTTTAAACTAAGAGTTGTAGGTAAAATTATAATTTGGCCAGTATGATCTGATATACCTAGATTACAACACATAGATTAGAACATGATATGTGAATTAACGAAAATTGGTTACAATATTGTCCATGCATGTCTGAGATTTGCTAGTTACCCTTGTGGGGTCATTATTAGGTGCATGTAAATTATACTTATTAATTGTAGGTAAAAAAGTATGTTTAGCAGTATCATTGTAAAGTAAAGAAAGTTTAACTACGTTAAAGTCACCCGCGAGAAAAAAAATCTGCGACAAATACGCCTGAAAAAGGAGAACTGGGTCTTAGGTTGAGCGGTTTCGGCTACTGAGCTAAACCTACTTAGTGGTCTATGAGCTTCATTTTTCACGACGTCGTTCTAAAATTCTGTTTTTTTTTTATGATTATTTATTTTACATTTACAGGCCCCTATTATAGGCGGTAAAAACTATATTGTCTTTGACCTTGTATCCTATCGTCATCGTTACGATAGCTCTTATTTACTTGACAGTAATGGCGGCCGAGTTAAAAACCATACCATAACACTTCAAAAAAAATATTATTTTTACCGCCTAGGATAGAGGCCCAGCACATGCTACTTAACTTGCTGGCTTCGGCAGTAAAACTTCTGTTCCTGACACGAGACCCGCCCATCGCTCATTATCTCGTAAAATATATTAAAAAAGTCGTTGTAGCTTTTACCCCAACCTTAATTTTGACCTGCTTCTCAATTTTAAGGTTAATATGATATAAACTTATGTAAGTCGGCCAGACTTGAATAGGACACTAAAAGTACACATACATTGAAATTTAGCCTAGGTATATTTTTAGTACAGGAATTATTTTTTAATTATTGAGATGGATTGAGATTATATTATATATACTTATATTAGTCCGCGCCCGGCGCCGTCCGGGTGTGTTTTTTTTTTCATACAATCCCTATGAAATGTACTTTACGTCCTATTCTCAGACCTACTGAATATTACACAACAACATTCATAATCATAAGAGTCGGTCAATCAGTTTTGGAGGAGTTTTGTTACAAACACTGTGACACGAGAATTTTATATATAAGAAGATAGTAAACTGTAGATAGAATGTGTGAATTTTATTCATTTATGTTTTTAATAAGAAGAGTTATGGAATACTAAAATAGTACATTGTTGCAGAGGATAGAAAGTACGCGATTTTTGGACGAGTTATATAGAGGGCCGAAACGTAGTTGAGGCCCTCTAGTGTACACGAGTCCATAAATTGCACTTTCTACCGAGGCAGACATAGTGCTTTTCACAACTACTGAAAGGAAATAAAATAAAAAAATCATATTAGAAATTTTAATTCATGTTTGTGTGACATCACCGCCAATTTTACCATAGATAACTTTTTTTTAATCTGGACCCCTATTCTCGTGGCACTCGAGATTAATAAACTAACATGCGAGATGAAGATGTCAACTCCATATAAAATTGTATTTGTTTCGCCATATCTCCCATGTAATTTCATCTCTAGTGGTTCGAGATTAGGGGCCAAGTTTGAATTACGTTTAAAAAAAAAACAGTGACATAGTTTTTAGTCTGTGTATCTTTTAGCAAAAATACACCTAATATTTTACGACACAAAATGGTGTGTTCTGATTGGTCGATTTCAATTTTTCATTTTAAGGAGCTGACACAAAAATTGATTGATTGATTTTCATTGGTTCCTAAAGTTGGACAACAATGTTCTCGACCAATCAGCAAACACGCCGACAAAATCATTCTTGGTCTGTCCTTATAAGTGACGTTTTGTGACCCCAAACAAGACGATTTATGGCCATATTTCCGAGCAGTGTTGTGAAAATTATATTCTTTTCACAAAAAAGAACACAACATATGTACCTAGATTTTCTCTTTTTTTTTATTACTAATTACTTTTTACATAAAACTAGTATTAATAAAAAGAGTAGCCCTTACAACAT
Source organism: Acleris literana (assembly GCA_946894065.1). NCBI lineage: Eukaryota > Metazoa > Arthropoda > Insecta > Lepidoptera > Tortricidae > Acleris > Acleris literana. The sequence goes on from OX335668.1 coordinate 49,754,052, forward strand.
TTACCACGTTTCTCACTTCAGCAATATATACAGTACAATTTTCTTGGGGGTATAAAAACTACCTCAGAGGTAGTTATTGCCTGAATTGCCGAAAGTTATATTTTTATATGTATATTGCCAATTATACATATAGGTAGATTAAAGTAAAAGTAAAGTAAGAAGTATTTATTTTCTCCACCACCAAGTATACAGTTTATGAATAACAGAGAGATAGTTATCTTAACAATAGGACAGAACTTGTGCGGCAGAGACTGGTGCCCGAACTAGGGGGAACCTGTATGTCAGGTCACCAGGTCACCAGCGGTAAAAAGAAAAGAAAGAAAGAAAAATCATTTATTCGTGACATTCATAAAAAAAAAAAACAGATTAACACGTACAAGAAGGAAGTAGCCACGAAATGGTCCCAACTCAGCGTAATGCTGGCATTAAAGTCAGCGCTGGTCTTCCGTTGGAACCATGTGTGTGTGTGTGTGTGTGCGTGCGTGTGTGTGTGTGTGTGTGTGTGTGTGTGTGTGTGTGTGTGTGTGTGTGTGCGCGCGTGCGTGTGTGCGTTATGTGTGGGTGTGTGTGTGCGTGTGTGTGTAAGCATGTAAGCATTTATGAAATTGGAATCATCAGTTTTTCGGTGTTGTTATAATCGAGACTGAGAAGCCATTTCGTGATACACTTCTTGGAGGATGACTTTGTTTGGGAATATATTAATAGTTCACTGTTAGCTTTATTATACTGAAAACTGCCAAGGAAGCAGAAGAATCTGTGTGCAAACCGTGAGTTAAATTTTTTTGGGCGAGAAATCAGATTGATACGTGGTTTATTTGACAAATTTAGTGGATCATACGTTAACGTTGACTGTTTTTTTTTAATGATATGCAAGATAAATAGTTGACGAACTGTTAGGACTTTGCATTTTTTGTACAGATTTGAAGTGGGGTGGAGAAATGGAAGGAACATGCTTACTTTAAGTATTCCTCGCTGGGCTCGTTCTAATTTAAGTAAGTTAGTTTTGTGCGCCCCTCCCCAAGTGGAGATACAGTATGAAAGAATAGATTGAACCAAGGCGAAGTAAACCATTTTTATTATATTCGTGTCGGCAATGTGACGTAGATTTTTGAAAACATATATAAGTTTGCGCGTTCTAGCTGTGAGTAGGTCAATATGGCGCTTAAAGTTAAGATTGTGGTCGAGTATGATTCCTAAATATTTCATACAAGACGTTTTTTCAAGCGATTGACAGTGGCAGTTATTTAATTTGGGGTTTAGACATGAGTGGGCTATTATGGAGAAGGGCGAAAAGTCCGTGCGATTGTCGGTTTTGGAGGAGAATGTGACATATTTAGTTTTGAGAACATCGAGGGTGAGAACGTTATTCGACAACCATTTCGTTACCTCATTCAGCCCATGCTGTGCTAACTGAAAGGCATCGTTCCATGTCTTACCATGAAATATCAGGGCAGTATCGTCAGCATAAGTAATGATCTTACCATTCGCCAAATGTAGTTGGCACAGATCGTTGATATAAGCCAGGAAGAGCGTGGGACCGAGGATACTGCCCTGTGGGACACCATGCGTCACAGCAACTTCGTCACTAATGTCATTTCCTATTTTGACACATTGTGTACGACCTGACAGGTAACTCTCAAAAAGTTGCAATTGAAGACCTCGAATGCCCAGTTTTTCCAGCTTGGATAAAAGGATGGGTACAGAGACCGTGTCAAAGGCTTTGGCGAGGTCAAGGAAAATTGCTTAAGTCTTTTTTCTTCCATCTAAATTGGTCACTACATTATCGATCAGTTCGTGCACCGCGTCAGAGGTTGATTTCCCCGCACGGAAGCCAAACTGATGGGGAGAGTAGATTGTACTTTTCTAGGTACTTAACCAGACGCGAGTTAATAATTCGTTCTAAAAATTTTTAAATAGTCGGGAGAATAGAAATTGGCCTATAGTTATTGACACAGCCTCCGTCACCATCCTTATGAATCGGGGTTATTTGCGCTCTTTTAAAGATGCTGGGAAATACTCCGGTTGACAGTGCCAGGTTACAGACGTACGTGAGGGGTGGTATTATAATATCTTTAAATTGCTTAATAAAGCTTCCGGATATTTTTTCTATCCCTACGGCACAATCTGCTTTAAGGTTGTTGATAAGAGTTTCAATTTCAGTTTCGTCCGTAGGAATTATAACCATTGAGCAGAGAGTGGGGTTACTTGTATATAGGCGAGGTGTGTTATCATTACCAACTGTAATCCTCTCGGCGAGTGATTTACCCACATTTACAAAAAACTCATTGACGCTATTTAATGTCGTTATCGGGTTGGATGTCGAGGTGAGTTCAGTAGGGTTATCTTTTCTTCGCGACGTATATGTAACATCTTTAATAATATTCCATAGCTTTTTGTGGTTTGATCCTGCTTTCTTGATTTCAATTTTTTCGAATTCTTTTTTTACCTTCTTTAATAGCGAATTACAAAAGTTTCGGTATCGTCTATAGGTAGCTTTCAAAATTTCGTTATCAGGGGATTTTCTAAGTTTTTATGTAAGTTATCCCTGTTTTTAATGAACCTTAATAACCCTGGGGTAATCCAAGGTTTCTTTATTATTTTACGGTTAGAAATTTTTATCACACTAGTGTTCGACTCAATTACCGTAGTAAGTGACCCAACAAGGAATGAAGCTGCTGCATCTACGTTATCCATTTCCAAAATAGGTTTTAAGTTAATATTTTGCATATCGAGTTCCATTTGTCTGTTATCTGTGCGTCGAGCGATAGTTTGAGGTTTTTTATTACATGGAGCGTGGTCCAGAAACAGGGTGATATAATCGTGGTCGGTAAGGGACGAGTTGACAACGCAACATCGAGGATTTAGCTTAGTTTTGAGTATCATGTGGTCAAGACAAGTTTTATTACGGGTTGGGAAATTATGGGCTGGTAGCATACCGTGCGTGGCCAATAGGGTTAGATTGCGCAAGAGTCCGAACTATGCGCTGTAGTATCAATATTTATGTCTCCTGTAAGAATAATGTTCTGAAAACGAGAATACGTAGTGAGTAAGTCATTGAGTGACTCCACAAAAGCAGTTGTGTTACGTTGACTGGGGGGGGGGGGGGCGATAAATGGCAATTATTAGAGTGTTATAGTTTATATTGAGCAATAAGCAGTTTGAGTCCTGCAATGGGTGTTCTTCAGCAGATACAACAATATCATTCTAACAGTATACTACGACTCCCTCATTTTGAGTCATATTCCTTTTAGTGCTGTAGCTTTTGTAGTTCTCTAAAATTGGAATTTGATGAGTAGACGGCAGCCAACATTTAGCTAATACAATAAAATCCCACTGTATATCACATCTGTGCAGCTGTGTTTCAAGACCGGCGAAGTTACATGAGATACTTCTAATGTTTTGCGATAGTATTTTTAGGCTGTGGTCAGGGGATTGAAGAAATTGTCTGCAGTCTTCAAAGTCGCAGACAACCGCCTGTGCAACAGTAATTGAGTCAAGTTCAGTATTTAAAAAACTTATATTATTATCCACAATAAAACATACAGGATCTGGCTGGTGAAGAAACTGGTGTAAACAACAACTTAATCTTCTTATAGCGGAGCGAGATCAGGGCTAGTTGCAGTAACGAGTGTTTATTTAAATTGATAACGTAATAAGCTAGGTGAGGTATATATGGTTCGTTTCCCATTTTATTAAAGCAAGAAATGGTTATTGAGTAAGTAATTAGGCCAGTTGAATTATCTGTGTGTTCGTGTATGTGAATGACATAGTAACATAGAGGTAAAGTGTAGTGAAATGTATTAGGTGTTACTACGTTGTTTATTAAGTTGTATATGCGTGTGTATATAATTAAGTTGATGAAGTAACGTGAATAGTAATTGGTAAATGTGTATAATAGAACGGCAAAGATTTGTGTAGTAATGTGTGTAAGAATAGTGTAACAAGTCCTTATGAAAAAACAATTATCACAATAACCAGCTTTCCTTAATATATAGATGATTACTAGTCATTTTAATTCGTTGAGTACTTTTTCGGAATCAATTAAGATTGCTGGCATGCCTTCCCGTTGTCGCAGGTAAACTTTTCCGTACGAGGTCCAGCAGTTGGAGTTCGCGTGGGTTTTTTTATATTGCCGGGCCAAATAGTGCAGGTGTTGTGCTTTTACAGTCAGGAATTCGGCAATGAAGATGGGTCTGCTGGGGCAGGTTAAACCAACGTGAGTTGTACTAAGTTTCTGGTCCTTTTTTGTCTTATTGTGGGTTATACAGGATCTTAATGTGTTATTTCGAAGTGTTGTGGTGTTGAATTCCGCAATGATGGAGTTGTTTGCTTCCGTTTTGGTTTTCAATCGGAAAGTGTTGCGTATGTCAATATCCTGAAACTGTTGCTGAAGCTCCATTTATCCGCTCCACTAATTTATCAGAGTTAGCTTGTTTTCACCCTGAACTGTTGGGATATTTCTGATCTCAATGGATGTGGCCCGTGACTTCCTCTCCGACAGCTCAATTTGGAGTTTAAGTGATTTAATCTAATCCTTGCATGATTATTTGCATTGAAGAGCATTTCTACCAAGTTTCAAGTAAATCAGACCATAAAAGATTTTTTGTATACAAACTTTGCAACTCCCTTCCATCCCACTAGGCTCTAGGGGTTGAATTTTAGATATCGCTGAAATACGTGTCTCATTCATTATTTTCGTCGAAGAGCATTTCTACCAAGTTTCGAGTAAATCAGACCACAAAATATTTTTTATGTAGAAACTTTGCAACTCCCTTTCATCCCTCTAGGGGTTGAATTTTAGTAATCGCTGAAATACGTGACTCGAGTTCAAGGTAATTTGATCATAAAATATTTTTTCTATATAAATTTTGCAACCACCTTTCATCCATCTGGATTGAATTTTAGTAGTCATTCAAATACGTGTCTCATTATTTGCGTTGAAGAGCATTTCTACCAAGTTTCAATCAAATCAGACCATAAATGTATTTTTCCATACAAACTTTGCAACCCCCTTTCATGCCCTTAGGGGTTGAGTTTTAGTAATCACTGAAATACTTGTCTCATTATTTGCTTTACAGAGCATTTTTACCAAGTTTCAAGGAAATTTGACCATAAAAATATTTTTCCCATGTAAACTTTGCCGCTTTCATCCCTTTAGGGGTTGAATTTCGAAAAAACCCTTTCTGAACAATGCCTCTATTACAAAATTAACTTCCACTCACAATTCAATTTTTTTATCTTTAGCGGTTTGGGGTGGGCGTTGATGAGTCAGTCACCCGGGACATTGCGTTTTATATATGTATAGCTTTCTTTAAGCGTCTAGACTTTAGTTTTAAAATTCAATGTGAAAATTCATGATTGTTGCCTAGGCGCGGAAAGTAAGGGATATCCTGACGAGGTGGTTAGCAGGCCGAGCAATAGCAAGGCCTGCTAAAATATGAGTCAGGAAATCCTCGTTTCCGCCGAGGCATACATAATGCTTTTACAAACAATGCGAGGAAATTTTACAAATACCTACATGATTATAAGTATTTTTAAAAACCTTTAACAAATTCGGAGGGAATTTTTGTTTGCAAAATACGAGTTTTAGTTAAGATAGTTTCATGCACAACGAGCCGCCGCCGATTTATGCGTCGTTGGACTAAAAGTAAATATGGCGATGTATAAAAATGTCTACATATAAAATAAAAATTGGTCCGAGTATTAGAAAGTCAATACTTCAAAATGTCTAAGTCTTATCAAGTCGGAATATAAAAATGACTACTTTCAAAGTATACAAATGTCTAAGTCTTATCTTAGTGCCGCAACATATTTATATTTGGTCTAATATACAGGTGGACATTTCTATACTTCGTCGAAATTATATACGCACGAACTTATGCAAGTAGACATTTTTATACATCGCCATATTTACTTTTAGTCCAACGACGCATAAATCCCGCCGCCCACCGCCGCTAATCCGCAGAGCCCCGCCGCCGCGCGCCGCTCCTTACTGCGCCCCCACCCACAAGTTGGGTGTACGGGATTTTTTTCATAGTCCTTTCGATTTTATACGCAATACAGAGCACTTTTAAAAAACAATATGGACATGGACGGAAAGTGTTTTCATATAGCTTTTTTTGGGTTAGTCTCGTTTCGTCTAAAAAGCAGCTAGTCTAAGCCGCAAGTGGGCTAAAACGCAGCTGGTCTAAGTAGCAAGTGGTTTAAAACGCAACTAGTCTCGTTACATGAGACTAGTTGCTGCATGTAATTCTCATGTCGTCTAAAATGCAAATGGTCTTATGTAGCAAGCGGTCTAAAACGCAGCTGGTCTACGTAGCAAGTGGTCCGTCGAGAGCTTCGTCGACACTGCCTAATTGATCTGAAGTAAGACTCGACGGAGCTCCTATTTCTGGGTGGTTTTGCCCTCCGGGCCTGCTGCAAAACTAACATAACCTAAACCTACCTCATATTTATGATACTAGTTTTGGTCAGTAGTGTGGTTTAGTTAGACCACTTGCTACTTAGACCAGCTACGTTTTAGACCTCTTGCTACATAAGACCATTTGCATTTTAGACGACATGAGAATTACATGTATAGACGAAATGCTTATTAGACGAGTGACTGCATAGACCAGTTGCTTTTTAGACGAAATAAGACCAACCCGTTTTTTTACTCCTAGGAGTAAAAAGAGGCATTTTCCGTCCTTGTGTTTCAATCGGAAAACCGTTGTTTCCGAGCATGTTTGAGAAATAGTACATTGTTGCCTAGGCGCGGAAAGTAAGAGATTTCTTGACGAGGTGGTTAGCCGGCCGAGCAATAGCGAGGCCTGCTAAAATACGATTCAGGAAATCCTCGTTTCCGCCGAGGCATAGGTATATAATGCTTTTCTCAAACAATACGAGGAAATGATACAAATACATTACAGCACAATTATAAGTACAGCAATATAAATAACATCGTGTAATTAACTTATGTCGGACAAAAAAATGATTTTGATTTTGATTTCAGTATTTTTTTAAACTTTTGACAAATTCGGAGAGAATGTTTGTTTGCAAAATACGACTATTAGTTAAGATAGTTTCACACACAACGAGCCGCCGCCCGCCGCCCCCAGCACCGCAGAGCCCCGCCGCCGCGCGCCGCTCCTCACTGCCCTCCCACAAGTTGGGTGTACGGGAGTTTTTTCATGGTCCTTTTGATTTTATACGCAATTGAGAGCACTTTTAAAAAACAATATGGACATGGACGGAAAGTGTTTTTATATGGTTTTTTTACTCTTAGAATGAAAATGAGGTATTTTCGATCCTTGTGTTTCTAAGTTGTTATTGGTATCATTTTCTTTGTTTTTGGGGACGCAAATAATTACTAATATAGAATAAGATTTGACAAAATTGTGTAATTGAATAATTCATTTCTCCTATGGCTTCTGCCACCCAGTGTGACAACATGGGACAGGCTTTGTACATTCAGTTTTGTTAGTCTATATCAAAAGGAGCGGTGTCAGATCGACGCTGTCAGCGTTGACATATATCCAGATTTTTAAATTTTTTTCTGCTATTTTCAATACTTATTCACGGCGTATCAATTCTACGGCTGTTATAATATTAGGGCGGTTATTATGATCACTTGAAAATAATTAAAGACAGTCATTTACTTTTCGGCGGTAATTGGTCGGTTATTTAATTCTAAAATGTCAGTTCAAACAATACTCAAGGGGTAAAAAATCTATACATCGATAGGTACACATAATGTTGCTGTAGAAAGAAACTCTATACTAATATTATAAACGTGAAAGTAATTAAGTCTGTCGTCTGTCTGTTTGTTATACATTCACGGATAAACCGTGGAACCAAATTAGATTAAATTTATACTTTGTATCTCGATAATCAGCCCTAAGGGGGTGAGATTTGGGATGGTAGTTTGAATGAGAATTTGGTCATTTAAGTATGTAATTTTTTTAGTTGGAATCGTCGTAATTGGTATCTGTTTATAAATATAAAAAAAAAACTTTCAGTGATTTTGGAAAAACTGCCCCTAAGGCGATAAATGGGGAGTAGGAATTTGTATGGGAGATATCCAAATGACTCCATTTGGAATTGGTATTTAGGCTACTGTTAATAAATAAAAAATACTGCTTTCAGCGATTTAGAAAAAACTAACCATAAGGGGGTAAAAGAGGGTTTTAGTATGTTACTCCTTCACGCTGCAACGGCTTGATGGATTCGGATGAAATTTAGAATGGAGGTACCTATACCCTGGATTAGCACATAGGAAACTCCCATCCCGGAAAATTTAAAAGATTGGTGTTTTTTGAAAAAGTCATCATGTGTGTCATTTTCTTAGGTTGCGTTGACGCAGATTTCGAAAATGATATCAAATTTGAAATTAAAAATGGCCGCCATGACGTTTATTGAAAACGTCGTCATTGGTATCATTTTCTTACATTTTGGGGACGCAGATTATAAAAAAAAAGGCAAATTTAGAATTGGAGATAGTGGCCATGATCTGTTTTCAAAAAGTTTTCATGGGTAAAATTTTCTTAGTTTTTAGGACGCATATTTTGAAAATGACATCATATTTAGATAAATAATTACTAATATAGAACAATAAGATTATTAATTATTTGAAAAAAATGTGATATTGATTAATTTATTTCTTCTATGGCTTCTGCCACCCAGTGTGACAACATGGGACAGGCTGTGTACATTCAGTTTTGTTAGTCTATATATCAAAAGGAGCGGTGTCGGATTGACGTTGACAGCGTTGACATATCCAGATTTTAACTTATTCGCCGTTAACAATACTTATTCTTCGGCTATTATTTAATATTAGGGCGGTTAATATGATCACTTAAAAAAAAAACAATACAATACCTACATATAATATTGCTGTAGACTGAAAATCCATACTAATATTATAAATGTGAAAGTAATTCTGTCTGTCGTCTGTCTGTTTGTTACGCTTTCGCGGATTAAACGCGGAACCGAATTAGATTAAATTTATACTTATTATCTCGAAAATCACCCCTAAGGGTTAATGGTAGTTTGTATCAGAATTCGGTCATTTATTTTTGGGAGTTCGGCCATTTATAATGATAGATACATTAAAATTAGAATTAAGACTCATAATATAATATACTAGCTACTAGAAGTCGTTTATCACTACTCCCTCGGGAACTGTTCAATTTTCCGAGATAAAAACTATCCTATGTCCTATTCTAGGACCTAACCAATATGTGTGCTAAGTTTCATCTCGATGCGTTCAGTGGTTGAAGCGTGAAAGACGGACAAACATACACACTTTCACATTTATAATATTAGTATGGAAGTATGGATGAAATAATGAACTATGATGGAAATTTTAAGAGCAACCAAACTATCATGGGAGGGATGGTGCTTTGAGACGGCGAATATAGACAGATTCTCATCTACCGGTGATAGCTAGGGGCCCAGCAGCGGATAAAATAAATGCATTTCGACATTCGATATGGGTAGGTATAATTATATAAAAAACACTCACTACAAATATGCCAGGAACTACGAGTACACAATGATACACAGTCGGGGCAATATATGCGGCAGCTCTACTAAAAATTGGCGAAGATCGTATGGCGAGAGATAGTAAAGATTTGAATACAATAAACCGCGAATTCTGTAATCTATCTATTATATAAAATGCTAAGCTGATTGTTGATATATCAACGCACAGCCCAGACCGCTGGACCTAGAGACTTGAAATTTTGCACATAGATACCTTATATAGTGTAGAGATCCACTAAGGAAGGATTTTTGGAAATTCCTCCCCTAAGGGGGTAAAATAGGGGAAAAACATTTGTATGAAAGTCCGTCAGTTTTGAAGTTAGACGCTTCAAATATTGCGTTTGGGTTGGCGAATGAATTTTAACTTATACGTGTCTCAGTGTTTATGATAATTTCAACCCCGAAGGGATGAAGAGGGGTAAAACGGATTGTTGATATATCAACGCACAGCCCAAACCTTAGAACCTAGAGACTTGACATTTTGCACATAGATACCTTATATAGTGTAAAGATCCACTAAGGAAGGATTTTTGGAAATTCCACCCCTAAGGAGATGAAAATTTGTATGAAAGTCCGTCAGCTTTAGTTTAAGTTAGACTATTCAAATTTTGTGTTTAGGTTTAAAATTTAAAATTAATTTATACGTGTTTCAGCGTTTTTGATAACTTCATCCCCGAAGGGATGGAAAGGGGTAAAACTGATTAACTGATCGATCAACGCACAGCCTAAACCACTGTACCTAGGGACTTGAAATTTGAAGGGAATATTCCTTGGGTACCCTAAGGGTATCCAAGAAAGGGTGTCTAAGAAAGGATTTTTGGAAATTCATCCCTTAAAGGGTTAAAATAGGGGGTAGAATTTTGTATAGGAGATAAATTATTTTTAAAATAAGCAATTTGGAAATTGGTATTTAGGCTACTGTTTATAAATAAAAAATACTTCTTTCAGCGATTTAGAAAAAGCTACCCCTAAGGGGGGTAAAAGGGAGTTTTAGTTTGTTCCCCCTTCATGCTGCAATGGCGCTGGATGGATTTGGATGAAATTTAGAATGGTGATAGCTTATACCCTAGATTAACACATAGAAAAATCCCATCCCGGAATATTTTAAGGTTCCCGATTGAATAACGACAATATCTTTGGTGTTTTTTGAAAAAGTCATCATGGGTGTCCTTTACTTAGGTTGCGTTGACGCAGATTTCGAAAATAATATCAAATTAGGGATTCAAAACGGCCGCCATGATGTTTATTGAAAAAGTCGTCATTGGTATCATTTTCTTACATTTTGGGGACGCAGATTATGAAAATGATGTCAAATTTAGAATTCAAGCTGGCGGCAATGATGTTTTTTGAAAAAATTGTCACTGGTAACATTTTCTTAGTTTTTGGGGACGCAAATAATTACTAATATAGAATAAGATTAGTAATTATTTGAAAAAATTGCGCAATTTAATAATTTATTTCTCCTATGGCTTTTGCCATCCAGTGTGACAACATGAGACAGGATTTGTACCTACATTCAGTTTTGTTATTCTATATCAAAAGGAGCGGTGTCAGATTGAAGTTGTCAGCGTTGACATATCCAGTTTTATTTTTTAAACCGCTATTTTCAATACTATCCAATATTCACGGCGTATTCATTCTACGGCTGTTATTTAATATTAGGGCGGTTATTATGAACACTTGAAAATAATTACGGACAGGCATTTAATTTTTCGGCGAATTGGTCGGTTATTTAATTCTAAAATGTCATTCCAAACAATACTCAAGGGGTAAAAAAACTATACATCGATAGGTCTACATAATATTGCTGTAGAAAGAAAATCCATACTTATATTATAAACGTGAAAGTAATTATGTCTGTCGTCTGTCTGTTTGTTAGGCATTCGAGGATAAACCGCGGAACTGAATTAGATTAAATTTGTATCTCGAAAATCACCCCAAAGGGGGTGAGATTTGGGATGGTAGTTTGTATGACAATTTGGTCATTTATGTTATTTTTTTTAGTTGGAAACGTGGTAATTGTTGTTTAAGCTACTGTTTAATACTGTTTAACATTAAAAAAAAACTTTGATTTCGGTAAAACTCCCCCTAAGGCGATAAATGGGGAGTAGAAATTTGTATGGGAGATAACGAAATGGCTACATTAGGAAATTGATATTTAGGCTACTGTTTATAAATAAAATATACTACTTTCAGCGATTGAGAAAAAAACTACCCCTAAGGGGGTAAAAGGGGGTTTTAGTTAGTTACTCCTTAACGCTGCAACGGCTAAATGGATTACATATATACATATACATAGAAAAACTCCCTCCCGGAAAATTTAAAAGTTTCCGAGGGAATAACGACAATGTTTGGTGTATTTTGAAAAAGTCATCATGGGTGTCATTTTCTTAGGTTGCGTTGACGCAGATTTCGAAAATGATATCAAATTTGGAATTCAAAATGGCCGTCATGATGTTTATTGAAAAAGTCGTCATTGGTATCATTTTCTTACATTTTGTGGACGCAGATTATGAAAATTATGTCAAATTTAGAATTCAAGAAGGAGGCCATGATATTTTTAAAAAGTGGACATAATTGTCGTTTTCTTAGATTTTGAGGACGCAGATTTCGAAAATGATGTGAAAGTATAGGTAGAAATTCAAAATGGCAATTCAATTTTGTCCGTCGTCTGTCTGTTTGTTACGCTTTCACGGATTAACCTCGGAACCGAATTAGATAATGGGCATTGGGTAAATTTGTTTGAAGAATATTGTCTTTTTTTTCAGCGGCCTCGGATGATGTTTGGGAGTTCCGCCATTTATAATGATAGATACCTACATTATAATTAGCATTAAGACTCATAATATAATATATGTAATATTGAACTATGATGGATATTTTAAGAGCAACCAAACTGTCATGGGAGGGATGGTGCTTTGAGACGGCGAGTTTAGACAGATTCTCATTTACCGGGGATAACTAGGGGCACACCAGCGGATAAAATAAATGCATTCCGGCATCTACGATATGGGTATTTATAAAAAAAAAACTACAAATATGCCAGGAACTACGAGTACACAATGATACACAGTCGGGGCAATATATGCGGCAGCTCTACTAAAAAATTGGCGAAGATCGTATGGCGAGAGATAGTAACGATTTGAACACATTAAACCGCGAATTCTTTAATATTGTACAAAACACAGATGATCTAAAAAATAACGTGTACCCCGATCTAAAACACAATATAAAGAATAGAGAATGTTTGTACGAGAGGGCAATATTAGCACCGACAAACGAAATTGTCGGGTGAATACATAAAAAAATATGGCTCACGTAGGAGGCGATGTTGTGGAGTATCTCTTGGTAGACAATGTCACAGACACAGAGCAAGTCACGTCCTACCCTTAGAGTTCCTGAACTCTTTGGAGGTATCGGGAGGGCCCTCCCGTAAGTTCATGGTTAAAGTTGATGTTCCGGTAAATTTCGAGCTCAATATTACATGTGTTTGAAAGATCATTCTGGCCAGGGAGGGAGTCATAGAATTACTTAAAACTATTAATTTACTTAACTGTGATAAACGAGTGCTGCGCGGACGAAGTCGCGGGCAAAAGCTAGTATTGTATAAAACACAGATGATCTAAAAAATAACGTATACCCCGATCTAAAAAACAATATAAAGAATAGAGAATGTTTGTGCGAGACGGCAATATTAGCACCGACAAACGACATTGTCGGACGGATAAATAAAAAAATATGTCTCATGAAGAAGGCGATGTTGTGGAGTATCTCTTGGTAGACAAAGTCATAGACACATAGCAAGTCACGTCCTACCCTTAGAGTTCCTGAACTCTTTGGATGTATCGGGAGGGCCCTCCCGTAAGTTCATTGTTAAAGTTGGTGTCCCGGTAAATTTCGAGCTCAATATTACATATGTGTTTGAAAGATCATTCTGGCCAGGGAGGGCGTCAAAATATAGAATTGCTTAAAACTTTTAATTTAATTAACTGCAATAAACGAGTTCTACGCGGACGAAGTCGCGGGCAAAATCTAGTTAACGATAAAACCCCGTGTCACTCTAATGTTGGAAATAGGCATTTCCAATTGCACGCCACTTAGGCCTTTACAGCTTTTTTCTTCCAATCACTGCTAGCATCCCTGCGAGGCTTACGCCAGGTCAACCTTTTCCCAAGAACCCGGATAAATATTTTCTTTCTCGGTTTTATGTACTGGATTTTTCAATTAAGGACCTATATTCAGGGTCAATAGAAATGGCAAAGGATGTAAACAAAACCAAACAAGTCAATTTAACAGTATTACTCCATAATCACGTACTTTTGAAAATCGCCTGAGGTATTTTTAATTATTGACACGCTTGATCGTTACTTTCACATTCTGTTTAAAATAAAATAACCATTAACATGGGCTTTTTGAAATAAAAATTCGTTTGCAGAAATATTGAGGTTGTTTGTCAAACTGTACTGTTTTTTTTACATCTTTTGCCATTTCTATTGACCCTGACTTTAAATGTGCACTATTTCACGCATTTTATTAAAAAAAAATAATAAACACTACACACACAATAAAGAAAAATGACAATATCCGATAAGTGTCACTTTCGAACCATATACCACAGCAACTTTCTAACCTCAAATCAAAAAGTGTCCTTTTAGAATATTGTAATAGTCCGCTAGGTTGATCTTAACTTTTTAACAACAGTGATGTACACTGGCCCGCAAAACTAAGTATCACTCTTTTAATACTACTAAGTATTAAAAGTGTGATACTCAGTTTTGCGGGCCAGTATATTTTTTTAAATGCCATTTTCACTTCATATATATATACGCTGTTCTCATATAGTTTGTAGGTTATTGTTAAATACAAGTTTGTCACTTATTTACATAAACGTACAGTATTCCCAGCTTCTCAATAGCTTTCGGCTGGATATCGCTATCACGCTTGTACTCACAACTGACAATATATTTGTCACTCGTGTGTCATAGAAAAACAATGATTGCCAATCGCCATTAAGAAAATGGTTGCACTGTACAGTCGAGTTCATAAATATGTGTACACTTTAATACCTTGTCTATTTAATGTCATGTTTAAACTGCCATATATGAATTGTCACAGCGATTAAAGTGACAAGGTACTAAAGTGTATACATATTTAGGAACACGACTGTACATACGTTTACCGCCGCAAATGCGAATGGGACAATACATAATTTCATAAAAATATGGAGAGAATCCGCGTAGTACAGTAGAAAAGTGACTTGAGCTCCGTCTACCACGATAGGCAAAATACTGAAAAACTTTTTAGGCCATTTATGCAGTAAAACCAAAATCAGTTTTTTTTAAATAACGTCACTTTTCTTTTTAACGCACGATACGACATATGCTTTCAAATTTTCAAATGACGTGTGTTTAAATTATGTGTATGTATGTGTGTCCGTAATTTTAAATTATATTATCTATTATGTACATTCAAAAAATAAATGAAGTGGTTGAACATGCAAACTCTTTGTTTGGTTGAAGGCACGGCTTGGAACAAAAGTATATTTAAAAAAAATCGCACTATTTCGAAAAATCCAACTTCCCGCACGATATACAGCTACTAAAAGTACCACTTTTTTTGAGAAAATGTATTAAAAACTAGCTTCTTCCCGCGACTTCGTCCGCGTAGATTTTGATTAAAGTTATTCCCTCGAGTTTTTTAAATATTCTGGGATGAAAAGTAGTGTGTTAATCCAGGGTATAAGCTAATCTCCATTTCAGCCAAATCCGTCAAGCCGTTGAAGGAGTAACAAACTAACACATAAACACACAAACTTTCGTATTTATAATATTAGTAGGATAAACATGTACTTGTTGAGATTATAAGTAAGACAAAAAAAGGTCTCTGTCAATTTTAGCAACCAAGCTGTACGCACATGTAATCCTTTTAAATAAAGAAAGATAGCCGGAAAAAATGCCGATAAGGCTATCACGGTCCGATTCTCTCCACACGGACAAACTTACTTGGAACAATAGATTTAAAAAAAAACAACCTTATAGCGATGTCGCACAGTGTGAAAAATCGCAAACTAGTTTGGTCGGCGTAAGTTACGTAGTCATAAATAGCGTCCCGTTTACAGCTAGCCGACGATGGACGAAGATTGCCGAAGTTACGCGAATTCCGTATCCATAGGTTAGGCAGTGTATGATTTAACGTGATTCGTAATCTGGTGTATAACACATCGGTTTTTACCCACAATTCAATTATGTAAGTAAGCTAACTATTATTAATAGAAACCAGAAATATGTAGTAAATTTCTTGTTTTTTTTTAGTTATATGTACTGCATATTACCTTATACGTACTGGATACTCGTGCTATACATTCTCTACAACGAACTACATAAATATTTTAATTTTAAAGCTAAATAAAGTCTGCTTTAACCTTTTCAACGCTTGTTCAAATAAAAAGTTGTCACTCACACGCCATTGACAGCTCAACACCAGAGCTAATGTCAACTTTACCTCATAGACAATCAGATTTATTTTCCACTTTCAACCATGACGGACATATCAGTCGTTGGCGTTGAACCTGAGGTGCTGATATATGAGTCGTTGGCGTCGAAAAGGTTAATCCTCATTTTTGTCAGTCACAAGTGTGTTGTAAATATACGAACAAGGCCTCTATCCTTGGTGGTAAAAACCATATCGTCTTTGACCTGTTATGGTATTGTTAGTAACTAGGCCGCCATTACTGTCAAGTAAGTAACTAAGAACTATCAAAATGTTGACAATACGATAACAGGTCAAAGACCATATAGTTTTTACCGCCTAGAATCTCGGCCTTGATATGAAGCAACATTCGTGTAAAACATTCCTGTACTAATCAGTGAAACAATAAGAGAATTAGTGACAATTTATCGTCGCACGACATTCTTGAGAAACCGTTAACGAGGCTGCGTCACAGCTGAGAATATTCGTGGATCGTAGAAACAATCGGAACGCGCCATTTTCATCTCTTTTCAGACGAGGCTGCGCGACTAGACATGCGCAGAACAGCCGCCCCGTCAAACGCCGTCAGTGAAGCGGCGCGCCCTGCCGCACCGCGTCAGCCGCGTTAGCCGCGCCCTACAGAATCAAGGCGAGAAACGATTTTCAACATCACAAGTACCTATAAAAACCAATCTGAATACGTAATACTAAAATGCAGAAAGTGATTCTTTGGGTTGATGTTTTCGGCAAATGACTATTACTTATCAATGTACACGATTAGAAAGAAAATGTGTAAAGTATTGCAAGTAATATGTGCACAAAATTGGTGGTTTAAGTGTGTGCGTGTTTTATGACTCTGCCATTTTAACCCTCGATGGTTTTTTGGGTGAGTACTGATTATTATACATAGGTATTACTTCTTTTTGCATATATATTTTTCGAAATATAGAACTAGCTACTTCGAATTGATATTATCGTCTTATATCGTTTATATTTATTTGGATGGCATCTTTTACTAGTAAGCCAAGCACTGCTATTTCAATTGTATTTTGTAAGGTTCTTAAAAATCGTTCCTCTTATTTTAAATGTTATTTTTTACACGTCATCTAGATCTAATGATTAATTATTATTATAAATCTTAGCAAGACCTTTATATAAAAATACCACGGTCTTCAAAAACCCGCTAAAAGGCGCACAATAATAACAGATCTTAGGTTTAAGGCATCTGCGTTATTACGTCAACTGTTGTTATTTTGATTTATTGTTTTGCTTTTAAGTGACTATCTATTATAATAGGTAAGTTACAAAAACTAAATACCAACTTGCTCATAATTCTTCACAAAATGTTACTCCCAAGGACATTAATCGGTGAGAAGTACGAAGGGTGCCTTTTAAGTTGTGTCGTTTGGAAAAACTAAAGACAATTTAAGTATTAAATGGTATTTATTGTTTTTCAAAGTAATCACCGTGATATGTAATACACTTTTTCATTCGATCGAACCAGTTTTCGAAACACTTATTCCAATCCGAAGTCGGGGTCCCCAAAATGGCCGTTTGTATGCCTCAACCGCTTCTTCAGGCGTCCGGTACCGTTGACCACGAATTCGTTGCTTGATTTTTGGAAAAGTGAAGAAATCATTAGGGCTTAAGTCTGGGCTGTACCTACGGCGGGTGTTCCAGATTTGCGATTATCGTGGTGTACGACGACTATACGATGTTTTGGGTTTTTTTTTTTCGAAGTGCTCCGTGAGCGTATTACTTTGGTCGGTTTTGGCTCATCTTGGAACACCCAAACAGTCGACTGCTGTATAGAATCCGGATCGTAGGCATATATCCAAGATTCGTCACCACTGATAATGTCATAAACGTGTTTAGAGTCTCCTCGGTTGAATTGCCGCAGAGTTTTGCGACACCATCTATTGCGAGCCGTTTTTTGGTCTTCACTTAGTAGATGTGGTATCCAGCGTGAGATCAATTTTTTTACGCGTAAGTGATCATGCAAAATATTTTGAACACTAGTCCCTAAAATGCTTAATGAAGCTTCCATGTCACGGTATGTCGCATCAATGTTCTCCTGGGTTACGGCTGTTTTTGGTCGGCCTTCACGATGCCTATCAGGCTATCACTAAGGCTAGAGCAATCACGTTGAAATTTTAACCCCCTTACGAAGTGACATTTGAATTTAACAGATAAGGACAAAACATTGTATAGCTATACCACCGTTACTCGACGTTTATTAGTAAGGGGGTTAAATACCAACGTTCCACAGTCTGGTGCTTTATTATTAAAAACCGTAGTCAGCTCTTCAAAGCACTGAAGACTCGTTAAACCCCTTTAGAAGTTGTAAATAAATATCGCACGTAAATTTTCCTTCGAAATTTCCATTTTCCCAACTGACTTGTCAACATTGAACCGACGCTGTACTAAAACGTTCGGCCGATCTCGAGACATTCTTTGGTTTTCGATTTCTAAATTCAAATATTTTAAGATAATATTTTTTTTTATAATCACGGTACGTTTGCATACGACAGAACTTAAAAGGCAACCCTCGACTAGTTACTGGTTCACTTTACCGTCATTTCGACCTCACTGGATTCATTCCTATGAGCAAAAGTTTATTGACAACCTTTGTAGGGTAATCTCATCGTCCCCTTAATATATTTCTCATCGAGGTGTTCCGAGAGTCACGCGGTGGTCATCATCATCACTTTTGAGTGATGCTTAAGTTAAATATTATATAATAAGAGTACCTATATAAAATTGTCTATACATGTGACTGTCATCCTGTGCCAATCTGTATGTATGGAAGAAAATTCGATTGGGTCCAAATCTCCTCACTATAAATATTTTCAATACTAGGTACTAGCTTTATCATAAATAAATGAATCAGAATTGGACTCTTGTAATATACATAAACAAGCATAATACATTATTATTATTATTTAAGAGATATAGGTATAGATGTAAGTACGTGTATTTTATTACATTGATATCCGTTATTATTACTTTTTATGTATCTGTAAGTATTTATCAATTATTTTAGGTCTCAATTTTATTTCATGTAGTTTCTGTAACTTTCCCCCTTAGGCTGCCTCTCCACTGGAGCGGAGCGACAGCGGAACGGTGAGCGAGGAAAAGATCCACCAATAGGAATACTTATATTTTCCTAGACTCGTTCAGCGCAGCTCTACCTTTGGTGGATTTTTTCCTCGCTCACTGCTCCGCTGCCTCGCTCCACTACAGTGGACAGGCAGCCTTATTTATTAACGCACTATAAACCTACCTATTTTAGTTAAAGAACATATGTATTGTTATTTTCTAATTCAAATATCACAATGACAGATAAGGATAAATCATATTGTAAGCATATATAATACAATTAATTACCTGACTAGCCCAGTGCTTAGCGTAACAAACATCCTTATTTAGTGTAAGAAAATTCTTTAGCTTTAACTTTGTTCATTTAAACTATTGTTTTGCTAACCGACTTCAAAAAAGGAGGAGGTTCTCAATACGACTGTTTTTTAAATGTTTGTTACCTTAGAACTTTCGACTGGGTAAACCGATTTTGAAGATTCTTTTTTTATTTGAAAGCTGGTACTTTCCTTGTGGTCTCATTCTTATCAAAATGAAGATTTAATGATGGAGTCCATGAGGAATTGACTGAGCTCTTCAAAATATATAGTCACACCTATAGCGATTTTGGTATTTTTCATTGTAACTCGTGTATTGGCTTTTGGAAAGCACTATTTGGTGAAGTGGAACTGATGATAAAGACCACCGACGGCCAACGGAACTCCTAAACGGTATATATTTCAACGGTGGTGACTATGACGAAGCAGATTTAAGTTTAAATATATGACTATGACTTTCCCACGGCGTTGCTTGCGGCGAGATTGAAATGTTCTATAGTTTCTTATTAATTGAGAAGCGGGACTACATAACAGCATGATTATGATCACTGAAAAGTATAACATAAAATAATTGTTAAAAAAACAAAAACCCGACTTCCAAAAAAAAACTTCTTTTAAAATGGTAGGTAATTAGGTCAGTCCAACTGAAGTCGGTGGCGTCCTGCAATATTTTTAACCTACCATTTTAAAAGTAGTTATTTTCTGCTTTATAAAGGCGGGTTTTTATTTTTTTTTAACATTTATTTCGTTAAACACTTACAGCCATAAGTTACGATAATAGTTATTTAAGTGTTTGGTGCATAATGTCTAAATAACTTCAATCGCATTCATAACTTTATCTACATCCATATCATAACTTCCCTACAATATATTCAGAAGTGATAAGCAAATCGCCTATATTAAGAAACCTGTATCTGTGGTTGCATCTTAATGTTTACATTAAAGTGTAGTGCATCGTAATGTTTACATTAAAGTGTCGGTACCTAAACATTAAAGTATCGGTAATACTGTACCACTAACTTGAAAATGCAAGCCATATCTGTACATTATAAATAAAGTTTGTTTTTTATTTTTATTTTTTTTAAGCTTTTGTACTACAAACAAGTTAACAGTAACACTAACTTCATAAAAATACAGGCCATATCTGAACATATTATAGAAAACTTATGATATGCATGTAGATAAAGTTATGTATGCGGCTATACATAATTAAGGAGAGTTTCATAATAAGATCACACGAGTGTTTTAATGCCTCTTATTATGCACCAGCCACATAAACTACTATTATCTACATGTATATCATACGTTTTCTACAATATGTTAGAAATCGGTATTTGTCGTTACCCTATATCTTAATGTTCACATTAAAGTATAGGTCACATAGTAGTGCACATAGTAGTTATAGTAGTGGATATTAAGATGCAACTACAGCGATAACCGATACTTTAATGATATGTAATACTTTAATGTTAACAAGTACAACCACAGATACAGGTAACTTAATATAGGGCATTTGCTAATCGCTTCAACATATTATATTGAATATTATATGGATGTAGATAAATTAAATTATGATATTATTAATTCAATATTTTTACGTAAAGTAATTCCTCTATTCTACTCGGTAAACTTTGGCATGATATCGTATTGTCAACGTTACGATAGCTCTTATTTACTTGACAGTAATGGTGGCCGAGCTATAAACATTAATATAACATATCACAATCCTTCTAAATCCTTTTCGGTTCACGCTGTGCGGTTTGGGACTCTATTGCCTACTGAAATTAGGCAGTATCAGTCTGTAGATTCTTTCAAACCTAGACTAAAGACGTTATGGCTTGACACTTAGTCTTGAACTTTTTCCTGCTTATTATATATATTTATTTATTATATTAGTTATATTGTATATAATATTGTTTATATATTTATGTATTTTCTCTATTAATATTTATAGAAATTTATTTTAGTGTTGCACTCAACTTTGAACCGATCTCGAGACATTCTTTTGTTTTCGAACCATAAATTCAAAAATTTCAAGATGTTACTAGTTATGTTTAATAATCACGGTTGCAAACGACAGAACTTAAAAGGCAGCCCTCGTATAACAGAGAGCCAATTAGAAGCTTTAGTTTTCACTTTTGAAGAAATTGATATTTCTATTGTTCTTCACTTGCTAGGTAAGAGTTTGTCAAGTATAGTATTCATCAGTTTGTCATCAAGAGCTTCCTTCTTCTTATTGCCTTCATTGCCTGCATCTTTGAGGGATGTATGATGTTGTGCCAGGATTATTTGTTTGGATTCTAATAGGGCTGATGAGAGAAGTGTACAACCTTTTTTAGAAGTTTCATAGGTTAAATTACCTTTCACAGCATATTTTTCACGGCATATGTTTTAAATTTGGAATAAATGGCATTTAAATAAATGGCCAGTAATGTCATTTTTGCAACAAAAAGTTTCGAATTCTACGCCCGGGATACAAAGAGTAAATCAGGAAAAGTGTGGGTGGGCGTGTATTTATTATTTTTGCATTTTGTTTTTAAATTCAAAAGGTAATACCTATTTTTAAATTGTCTATAAATTGGCATGTTTTTAAGCTTATGGGCAACTAGACGGTAGTGTATTTTTTTTTCACCATGGGCGATGAAAGTTCGATCAATGTACGATTGAAAAAGCAAAAATTAAGTTTGCGACTATTAAAAAAAAACATCCATTGGTGTCTCACATTAATGGTGATGCCTATCTGATAACAGAAAGAAGAAAAAATAAAATTTGGAAAAATTTGCTTAGAATGGTGCTTTGATCAAAACATTGAACAAGGGTGTTCATTTTCGAAAAAAAACTATTGGTCCAAATATCTCGAAAACCGTGCGACTTTTACCCAACCTATTTTAGCTTTTTCATAACTTCCTAAGTGCCCTCTATACATAATTCAAGGATTATCCACTCATTACCTGTATACTACTCGTATACTTCCTGATTTCACATGCCATGAATGGTAGATTTTAGTGATACGAATATTATTTTTAAGATCGAATTGTACCTATAGTTATGTGAAATAAATTATTTGTTTGTATTTATATATATGTATTACTAAGTCAATTTGCGCAACACTTGTACCTGACCCATTTACTTAAGGGTTGTTACTTCGTTATCTGAATTAAAAAAATTACATACCTACGTACATAATTCCGAAGTCAGGCGTAATAATGTGAAAACATACAAAACATATTAAATTACGACTAATGAAGAACCATTTTGAAGTCAGTGAAGAAAATTTTAAACTTTTCATTTTGTTAATGAAGGGCCGAAAGGCAGCGAGAGGATGAATTTTCCTTTAGGTTTAGGTTTGGTTTAGAAAAGTCGGAATTTAGTAACAGTTCTACCAACTAACTATACTCGCCTAGTAGCTGATTCAGTTACGAGTAAACTTGTTTTTTCATTTTACTGCAAGTTTATGTGTTTTTTTTTAAATTATTTTTTTGATAATGAAAAATCGACAAAATAGACTTCACTTCTACGTACAATAAGATCAATTTACCTAGATTCGATAAAAAACATCGGGGGGCTATTTCGGTGCACACGGCCGTTGGTTTTAACGTGAACCGTCTATATCAGCGAGTCGCTTTTAGTGTTAAAGATTGAAAGAAAACCGGACACGTACAGCAGCGGTAGAGGTGCTTGCGCGGTCGGCGGCAGAGGTAGAAGTGTTCGCGGAATCGGCGTCGTTTACTGAGCGGGCTTCGCAGCTTTGCGACGCTCCCGAAACCGCCTCGCTCGCTCGGCGCCGGACATTGGAGTACCTGTGCGTGGCCCATAACCCCCTCTTTCCAACGATAGCTGTGCTTTATATTTCTTGCTGGCCCTTGCACTAGCTGAGGCCGACATATTGATTTTTATTTAATTTTTTACGCTTATTGGTTATTTTTAACTACAAATATCGTCCAAGTCACATTTATTATTATTTAAATCGATTGGTCTAAATGAAATCTGTAAATACACGAAAGAATCGCGGCGCTATCACGTGTGAGTCGTGAGTTATACTGAATAGAAACTAGGGTTGTGTAGTACATGTACTAAGAGCCAAAAATAATTAATTGCCGTCACTGTACTAGAACGAACTATTCCGTGAAGTTTCTGCTCTTAGTTCATTTAGTACACGCGGAGCAAGAACCGAACAGAGCAGACAGAGCAGTGAGTGACACTGACAGCTAAGCCGGCCATTCATTCGGTCAAAAGAGCATGAACAGACTAGTTTATTTCTGTGTACTAGTGTACTAAAAGAACTAAAAGACCGAATTAGTACATTAGAGCGATTGTACTAGTTTGGAGCGATCCGCTCAGTGAACTAGCACGCACAACCCTAATAGAAACCAGCGAGAGCGCCGGTTTCCGTTGTTCTACGTAGTGCCCCTCCCCCGCCGTCCCGCCCGGCCCCGATGCAAACTCAAGGTCTTAGCAGCGAGCTGACTATATACGATAAATAATGTCACGAAATTCATGTTTCTACGATGAGTAGTTTTGTAGTTATTAATGTCAGACGATATTGAACAATTCGTCACGGTCCGGTTTTCTGACATGGTACCCCGTGTATGGTACCGATATATATACGATATATATATATGGTCATTTCGAGTCAAAAGGTACCTACGGTGCGTGAAAACATCTCGCAGTTGGCAATTTTTTATAAGGTAAACATTGCTCACATATTTACTGCTCAAGGGTCATAGTGAAAAAACTGCCTACTCTACTGTTGCGGCTGCGGGATACAATTAGTTATTTTTAATTTTATAAAGAAAATAATATCTCTAGCGAAAGAGATTTGTCAGGATCGTAGCAGGTGGAAAGAAGTGATCTCTGTCTACCCCTCTGGGAAACAGGCGTGATTTAATGTATGTATGTATGTAATAATATCTAATTTGCTTATTGATATACAGGGTGCCCAGTACAACTTGCCCGCCGCACTTTTACGTCGCTCGGTTATACCTGTTTAATTTAGGTTTAAAGAAAAAAAGCGATTTGAGCGCCAAGCGAGAAAATACCGGTTGGGCTAAGTACTGTTCAGGTTTCCCTTTTTTGCCATAGCTCGTAAAAGGAACCATTGCACCACCCGCTCTTGCTCTTAATTACCTTGATCCCTTAAATTGTTTCTCATTAAGAATTAAATATGAACAAGGGTAAGCAATTATGATTAAACGCTTTGCGACTGTTTTTATTATAATGAAACCCTATTATACATATTTATTTATATTCATCATATGGCGATCCCTATTTCAATACATAAAACATCTAATTAGTTAAAGATGATCGCCAACTGATTGGTATAATTGATTGCTTTGCTATTAAATGAAGGCAAACGCGAATGCAGATTGCTTTATTAACTAGTTTTTCCCTTTGAATTACCCTATAGTTTAAGTTATACAAGGTGAGTTTAAATTGGTGATTAGCACCATTTTATTTTTACTTATTAATTAAGTATAATTATTTTTCAATTTACTCAAACAAACTGAAGTTAATTAAAAAAATGTATTTTTTATTAAAAAATGCTGTTTCGTTCGTACGTCTGGCTTACATTATAGCCTAAATAGGAGATGTCATTTTTTTTTCTCCGATATGCTTAGTAATGATAACTTTACTGTTGGACAAACAGACCACGAAGTTCTGCGTACCAAACTAAGGCAAAATAAAAATAAAAACTTACTATTTACCAATGGCGGCGGCCGCGATAAATGTATGAAAGGGTGTAGCAGGATAGCCGTTCAAAAATTGCCCCAGAGGTTTGAAGTTGAAACTATTATCAGGTGATGCCCCGTGAGGAGAAAATACTTCATACCAATTTTTAACCCTCTACTGCTCTCTGAAACCTCACGGCATTCATTTAACCCTAAAACGTTTTTATTTTTTTCTCAAAAAGTATGATTCGGACGAATACCAAATTTTGCATAAATATTGCTGTAACAGATAGAAACTATTAAAAAAAATACCAGCCCTCTACTAACTTGTTTTCCTCGAAAAAAATAAAACATCCTGTATAACAATTCAGGCTCATCGTACAAATACCATTTCTTTTCTAAATATGAACCAACAACTTATCTATATAATATGTAAGTTTCGTATAATTAAGTAGAGGACTGGTATTTTTTTTTTTTATTGGTTACTGCAATATTTATGCAAAATTTTGAATTAGTCCGATTCATGCTTTTTGAAAGAAAATAAACGTTTTAGGGTTAAATGCCGTGAGGTTCCAGGGGGCAGTAGAGGGTTAAAAATTGGTATGAAGTATTCTTCTCACGGGGCGTCATCTGATAATAGTTCCAAACTCAAAGCTTTGGGGGCAATTTTTGAAGGGCTATCCTGCTACTACACCCTTTCGTTAAATTTCGGGATTTTACGTTTTAAAACCATGTTTGGACTAGGATAACTACGGAAAAATAGCCAGAGCTCATACTATCAAAGTTTTTTCATGTTTATTTTATTTTTTAAATGGCATATTAGTTATTAACCTTTACGAATTGTATTTAATCGTATTTAAAAGTGTATCAAATATATTTTTTACCAACATATTGCGTTCATAAAAAAAAAACCGAATTAGCTTCAGCGAAAAAAATGGATTAACATTTAAATTTGTGATTATTTAATTTCAGTCGCAAAGTCGTACTCGTTTGGAATGTAATATAAATGGAATTATGAGTTATGTTGATGATGATGGCGGCTATGTTCTATTTGTTCTAATTTCAACAGATTTCCATTCCAGATTCCCAGTTCTACAGATTCACAGTCCCACTGATTCCGACCCCTACAGTCTCCCAGTTCTACAGATTCGCAGTCCCACTGATTCCGACCCCTACAGTCTCCCAGTTCTACAGATTCGCAGTCCCACTGATTCCGACCCCTACAGTCTCCCAGTTCTACAAATTTGCAGTCCCA
Organism: Acleris literana; assembly: GCA_946894065.1. Taxonomy (NCBI): domain Eukaryota; kingdom Metazoa; phylum Arthropoda; class Insecta; order Lepidoptera; family Tortricidae; genus Acleris; species Acleris literana. The sequence goes on from OX335668.1 coordinate 49,780,379, forward strand.
CTGATTCCGACCCCTACAGTCTCCCAGTTCTACAGATTCGCAGTCCCACTGATTCCGACCCGTACAGTCTCCCAGTTCTACAGATTCGCAGTCCCACTGATTCCGACCCCTACAGTCTCCCAGTTCTACAGATTCGCAGTCCCACTGATTCCGACCCCTACAGTCTCCCAGTTCTACAGATTCGCAGTCCCACTGATTCCGACCCCTACAGTCTCCCAGTTCTACAGATTCCTAGTCCCACAGATTCCCACCCCTACAGATTCTTAACTGTGCAGATTCCTAACTGTGCATACAGATAGATACACCCGTAAAACAAATAATAAATTTAACGGAGTCGTAGGTAGGTCAGGTTAGGTTCGTTTTTATATGAGGCCCGTAGGGCTAAAACAACCCAGAAATAGGAGTTTTCTATGGACACAGAATGAGCTACCGCCAAGACCCACGAATCAGGGACGGTTGACTAGGCCTAGGCCTTTTGTAGAAATGGGAATTTGTAGACTTGGGATTATGTTAAATCGAAAATCTGTAGAAATGGGAACCTGTAGAATCAGAAATCTGTTAACTTATACTCGTCCCGCATCGGCCTTTTTCCTAGTCTCTGCAGAAATGTTCTATTAATCGTATACTTGATGGCGCATTTTTATGCACTTTTGAAAAATGTAGAAAATGAATCAAGCACTAAGCACTTATCATTAATGCATATTTTAACCGATATTCCACTTAGTCAAAGTAAGTAATATTATTTTTTATTGTTGAGTAAATCCATTTTAAAGCACGCAATAACACGAACCGAAAAACTGGGTTTTACGAGTCGTCACGTAGTAGACATATGAATTTAAATACTATTAAATAATACTTTATAGTTGTTAAAGTGTGTGTAATTATATTATTTCCAATATTATACTCTAAGGCCGCATTTCACCAAACTGGAATAAGACTTATTCCGAGATTAGTCTATACAAATTCAGCGTTTAATCTAGGTATAAGACCTTATTCCAGTTTGGTGAAATGCGGCTTAAAGCAAACTTTTTATACCGAAAAAACCTTACAATGGCCCCTAGAATGACATTTAGGCATAAGGTAAGGTTCATCCAGATATTACCTTTGAAGATACATTACCAGCTACGCTTTACTTGCCATATATATCTTTACACAACTAACTTACGTGTAAGAAAACTAATTGTACTTAATTATATTTTTATTGCTAGAAACTGTTATTAATGCTTTAGTATGTTTTAATTTTGTTGCTTGATACTGAGCCATTAGTAAACCTTTTGTTCAAAGTTTTTTTACAGTTTAATTGGTAATCGGTCTGAAAACACCCGTTTCTATAATACTTTTATGTTTTTCAATTCATACTCTGTGCCTATGTTTTGTCGCCATACATTTTAGAAACCCTAGCTAGTATTACTCAAGACTAACCTTAGTTTTAACATCTAGTATATTTGTCTTTGTAGGTATTTGAGTAAACAAACTGGTCTCTTTTGCCGTTTTGGGGAGCCTATCTAGCATTCATTGACAAAAGTTTTTTCGTGTCAAAAATGTTTCAATGAGATGGAAAAAACGTCGACTAACTGACTAACTAACTGCCTGTCTGCACTGTCTTTGAATGCAATTTGTTGATCTTCTTAGCTTCTGCTAGCATTAGTCATACGTACATATTCTGCACTGACTGCGGTTGGTTGATTTTCACTTCAGTCTGTCATCCTCAAGGCTATCTTTTAATGAATTGATTCTTTTCAAAACGTTTCCGAGAAAGACTGGAGTCTTTATTATATGATCTTCTTCTGTGAAATGAGAAAAAACCATTTGAGAGTCACAATAGATCATCCACGTAAAAGTTCGTGCTTGAACTTCAGCGAAGCAGATATACAGCGGAAAAAGGCGAATTTACTCAAAAGTTATATTTTATATTTATTGCTGAAAATTATCTATTTATTGCAAAAAAAATACTTAACACGTGTGCGTTTCATTGTTTTTTATCATATAAATGCCTATGTTGGTCGATTACTTTTTAGTAACCTATGTAATGCGACTTGGAAATTAGAAATAGCATGATCTTATGAAGTTAAAACACTGCAAAGTAGTGTTAAGTAATTATAATGATGTTTTTTAATATTAAGTTACAAACCCATTAAGAGCATTTCTAAGCATGCTCAGTTTACGGTTTCGACATCGTTACGAGAAACACGAAAAACTAAGGCCTACCGTTTTTATGTGTTTATTAACTTCACAGTCAGAAGTATTGTGTCAGCAAACAAGCTTTTATTTTAAGCTGACTCCTCCGCAACACATCTGGCACAAGTAGTATCTTGTTAACTGGTCGCTCCTCCAGTAGCTGTTCCAGGTCCCGGATCCACCGTAGCGCCTCCTCATGCGTCTCCCCGCATTGCTGGAACTGGTCCACGTTGGACTGGAGGCAGTCCCGCTGTTCCCGTATATAATCATAATCCAAGTACAGCTTGGTGAGAGAGCTTTTGAGGGTTTTGTTACGGTTTATAACACGCAGAACCTCCTCTTCACTCTCTTCACGCTCCTGTAGCAGCCGTGCATTGAGCTCTTTGACCGTCTTCAGCTCTAACTGTGTGTTCCGGAGTTTGTCAACAAGGACATCCCGGCGGGTAGGGAGTAGGCTTGCTGGTAGCTGTAAACATGATGAAAAAGAACAGTACCAGGGCACAAAATAGATACACCTAACAGCCTAATTATAATTTAAGATCAATTTAAGTCTAATTTCACTGTGATAATACTATGTGTGTGTGTGTATAATCTCTTACAGATATTTATAATGATTTTATAATTGTTACAATAATTTTAATATTGCAATACTAATAAATAAGCCACATTTCCTTGTACTAAAATATGATTCCTTTTTCCCTGTCAGTGTCACTTAATTTTATTTATTTTCTTAGCTATATGGACAGTATTTTCAATTAAATGTAACACAGAAGTAAGTAATAACAAGATTATGGAATATCAATACTTTCCTGATTTCGTTGATGATCATCAGCACAGCAAACGGTGTTTTTTAGCCGACTGCCAAGAAGGGTAATGTTTTTCGCGCGTATCAATGTATTTATGTATGTAATATTCTTTTCACGCCATCTGCTCGACAATGCCAAATTACATATCATGCAAACCTTACCTAAAGTAAGTCATTAAAGCCCTTGGCTTTAGCCGGGGTGTAATGTTGGACTGAATCTCATTATAACCCGCTGGGTTGTAATATTTTCACTTTTCATAGTTCTTATTGCAATCGCCTTAAAGTCTAATTTCGTAATAATAGGTCAACTAATACTCGAAGGCCGGGGCCGGCGCCGCGTCGAACTTATTTGAAAATCGACCCTAATTTGAAAATCGAACTTTTTCTAAAATCGAGGTGGCCACGGCAAGCTGAATAGAACACATTTGAAATTAAACAAAAGCCGCGAGTATTGTAAGAGGCTGCAATAATATACGTAATGCGTAATGCAAAGATTTTATAAAAATATATCAAAATAGAAGAAAAGTTCTGTTAAAATGTCGAGTGACGAAAGTGATTTAACTCCGGAGTCCATTAAATTGGATGCCTTAGGCATTTTTCATAAGAATCATAATCTAGGTACTCCCAGAGAAGTCAAAGGAAAAATACCTGAAAACCTACAACGATTTCGACAAATGGAAAACTGCAAAAGGTGCAAAGTCTGTGTCTGAATCAGTGCTTCTGGTCTATTTCCAGAATTTATCATGCGCAAAGAAGTCAAGCAGCCTGTGGTGCATCTATTCTATGCTCAGGTCGACAATAAGCATTAAACGTTATTGGCATTTTTAAAAAGGAAATCGGATGGTCATCAAGCAAAGAAGTCAAAAGTATTTACAACTCAAAATGTGGAAACTTGTCTAAATGAAGCTCCCGACCACAGCTTTCTTGCCATAAAAGATAGTACCTACAATTGCGTCAATTACTATGTATCACACAAATATTATAAATGCGAAAGTTTTTGTATGAATGTGTATATTTGTTACCTCTTCCCGCTAAAACGGCTGGATGGATTTGGATGAAATTTAGAATGGAGATAGCTTTTACCCTGGCTACTTTTTATTCCGGAAAACTGAGAAGTTCCCGTGGGAATATCTATAACCGAATTCCACGCGAACGAAGTCACGGGCAGTAGCTAGTAATAAATAAAAGGCTTACTTTATGCCAAAATTTAAAAAAAAAACATTTTAAGACTACCCAATTAGTTTGACGCAAGATTTTTTATTAATTTACTTATGTACTCACATTCCTATTTTTTGTTAATGGCGCTTGTCGGGGAAATGAACTCGTAAACATGAAAGTTAATGATATCGAAAAGCATTCAGAGTTGTTGCTGGTAAAACTTGCCTGATACCAAAACAAATAGAGAACGGTCATTCATAGTTCGTGAAGAGTATGCAAAAATTGTCGAAAAGAACCAACCCTACCCTCTAACATAAACACCAACAGATTTTTTGTAGGTTACAGCAATGGCAAATGCACCAGACAAGTTATTGGCAAAAATAAAATTAGCGCCATGCCAAAAGAAATTGCATAATACTTTAAATTGCAAAATCCTTTTCGTAGAACATCTGCAAGTCTGTTGGCAGATTCAGGTGCACACATGGCCCAGATAAAACGACACGGTGGCTGGAAATCCAATGCAGTAGCTGAGGGCTACATAAAAAATTCTATACAGAACAAAAATATAATAAGCTGTTGTATTGGTGAAAACATAAATCTAAAAACTTCTTCTAATATAATGATGATACTTCGACACCTTTGCCACCACAGCCATCCACCTCAAAACACATCACATCAAGCCCACTGCCTCAAGGAACACCTTCCCCAACCTTTACAGTACAAAACGACCCTCAGACGCAAGTTTCTGAAGCTGTGAACAATACTCAAACAAACTCTACCTCAACTTCGATAAACGTACCAAATAAAAATATAACTTTGTCTTTCCACAACTGGACTGTCTCAAACATCAATTTCACTTTTAATTTTAATTTACTATAATAAAACGCTGTTTTTAGTAGCCTTGAGCTACAATTTACCTGACTGATCGTGTTATCTGGAGATTGAAAAATCAGCCCTAAAACTATTTAACAAAACCGGTGGCCGATTTTGACCGGACGGTCCAGAATTGAATTTAATAAAAGTTTCTCCTTTATATTTTATGCACTTGTTCATGCGTTCAAACCAGTTGTTAAAGCACTTATTGAAGTCTGAAATAGGGGTCCACAAAATGGCCATTTTAATAGCCTCCACTGCTGCTTGCGGCGTCTGAAAACGCTGACCACGCAACTTATCCTTAATTTTGGGTAATGTGAAAAAGTCATTGGGGCTTAAGTCGTCATGACTGTGGCCTTCTATATTGTTAAAAAGGTATTCGTTTCCTGAATCACACAGAAGTTCTTACCAACGAAAACGACTATCTATAATAAAACATCTAGTATTTACAATTGAAGATTTACAGTGTGTTTAAACAGAATAAGGGAAATGTGGTTATATAATGTATGTATTCTAATCCTAAACAAATAAACGTCTTCAACGCAGAAAAAACTCAATTTACAGTTCAATCTTGATGTACTTACTACCTTTTATCAACAGTCATCTTCTGACCACCTTCCAGGTCAGTAACTTAAAAATGTAACTTTTCTAAAAAAATATCATGTGAAGAATAGTGACAACCCTATTTTCATAGAAATTAGAAAAAAAATTAGAACGAATTATCTCCAAGATCCTTTGAGATTAAGGACTACTTTTTTTTAGTGTTTGCTGCGCGTGTAAACTATAGATTAGACTAGTAACAAAATCCTAATGCCTTGAGATTTTTGATGAAAAAAGGAAAGCCAAAATTAAAAAAAACTTAAATAATTCAAACCAAGTAACAAATAGAGCTCTATTTTTTTGTCGTCATGCATTGTTTGATTTCTTTTGACTATGATTTGGTCTTAGTTTTGTCGAAGACTGATTTTCTGTTATAATGTTTTTTCCGCACGAAATTTGAGAAAAATATTTCTCGACTTTTGAGCAGAATTGGCACTCGGGTATGATCGTCTCGCATTTGAAATGGTGAAATCTATTGTTTGAGTTCCAAAACGATATGCATCCTGATGGTGTCCATTTCTATGGGCCGATTTCACACTGTGAATCATTAAAATGTTCTTCCGTTTGGACATCATACGGTTTGAGTAACATTAAAGCTGCTGGCCGTATCTTTAAGCCGTATGTTGGAAATACAAGGATCAGACGACTCCAGTGCTCTATTAAACAAATACAACATGGTTTTTTCGCGATCTAACTTCCTACAATGGTTCTCACGGTCATATCTCCAGAACTTATTTCGGGCTTCCCCAGCTTGCTCCGAAAGTAACCTTATGGGTAAAGTACAAGTTTCTATTATTTCCTTGCCGTGGACAAATTTTTTATGCAATGTGACTGTCATCGGATGCCATTCATATGCTGAAACGTACTTTGATGCAACTAACTTGCAAAACTCGCCAAAATCAGCGTCAATAGGCAATCCGCTAGACATAACAACTAACATTGTATGTAGGTCATCCAGCAGCCAATGTTGAATATCTAATATTTCAGAAAAAATGGCACGATTTTTGTCACTTAGAGCAGTTCTCGCGGGGTTTCCGTCGTTTGTTGTTCCTGAATTGGTTCAGACAACATCCACCAATATAGCCCTAATCTGTTTCTGATCTCTTCTTGGATACGCTTTTTTGTTTCAGTGACTATAGTTGCTTCTGGCGAATTATGTCCGATTCTCCATTTCTTAACAGGGTTTTTGTATCTCAGATGCAATAGAAACTCAAAAGCGCGAATCCACGCATGAAGCGGACTTAATCCATGCCGCAAAAGAGTTATATCGACGGGCAGTGAAAAACTAATATCTAATTTGTTGAATTGTGTTGAAGTTGCCTTGCAAAAAGGGCATCGAAGGTGTGAAGAAGTATTAGCTATGATATTTCGGACTTTACCATCTATGATGGTCAAGCAGAGTTAAGTTTTCACTGATATTACTTGTCCTTTTGAAGTAGTGACCTTGAATGTGGTTAGCCTATCAATTTGCTCTTCTACCAATTTTTTTTTTGGAAAAGTATTAAATCTTTTGACTCTTTACGATATTGAATGTGAACTGGTCGATAATACCTATACGAAGTTGGAGTTGGGTTGAAACACAGCACTCGGCCTCCCTCAGTCGTAATTCGTAAGGGAATGAAAGAGGTAACAAAAATGCTACTATCATTTTCTTCGCTTTTAAAAAAGATCTGTTTGTAAAGCGATTGGCCTGAACTATCGTCGAAACCCCAAGAGCCCTAGAAAACGCAACAATTCAAGATATTTTTGAACACAATAAATTGAAATGGTCTCGTCGTACGATTTGATTATTCGTTCAAACGTGTGTAAGATAAGGCTGCATAAAGGTATCGAAGCTTCTCTTTCAGATACTTGAACTGGGGCATCCGGGTAACAGTCTTTCTTTGCGGCTCGAATGTGATGATATCGCGGAAATGCTGAATAGCCTCTCGATTTTAAATCATGTTGAAGAGCCTTGTATGTAATGCAGCGCTCCTTAAAAAAAAATCCGGAAACACTACACGGAGTGATCATGGTAAGATCACCAACACGGAAATAATTTTGACCTGTGGAGAAAATAAAAAACCAAAACACGTTTACGAATTATATTAAAAATTAAAGAATAATTACCGCACACACAATAAACATCATAGAAGCTCCGCTTTAATATACATCATTAGCAGTATAAAATTACTTAGGATTTAAAGTAGCAAAATAGCTACAAAAATTTTAATGCCACATTAATCCGCTATACAGCTTTCAGCAGTTTTTAGTGCCATAGGATCTATAATAGCATTTTTAAGTAGTAAGATATTGTCTAATGCTGCTTAATAGCATAAACTTGTACCATTATAATGCACCACTACAGTGGTTCATCATAATTCTTCTCTCCGGCCTCTGGCTTAATAATTGTTCACGTGTGAGTATTTATACTGCTGGCGGCATTAATTAGCCTTTTTAAAGGTTCACCGGGCTGCTGTAGACCGACACCATTTTGTAAATATTGTATAACCAAACAATATTATTATTCGGACCGATTTATAAGAGAAATAGACCTGTATAATAATGATATAATTTAATTTAATACTGCCCAACCAATACTATTATGCTGATTATGCAAAATTCGTTCTATACTAGGAATACACAATTGTTTAGGTTATTTCACATATATCTTTATACAAAAAATTATCTCAAAACTGCAAAATATCGAAGGCGCGTGAAAATTTTCAATGAAACTTATATAGACATTTACAGTAAACTACATTGCGCAGTAATTATTGAAGGAATGAAATAACAAAAGAATCAAAAACTTATCCAGTATTATAAAAAGTCACTCACTCAGTTTTGGCCATTTCTATTGCGAGACAAGTAGTTTAAAGATTACAACGTTAATGTAAAACATTTTGTACCGTATGGTATTAGAGATGTTTTTGCAATGATGTAGGGTTTATTTAAGTTTTAACTGTGAACACTCATATAGCTCCAATAATTATTTCACTACAATCTAATGCTAGTCTAATGCTTTTGTTATGCCATTAACATCTTCAATATCAATAATATTGCTAGTATAATGCTTCTGTAATGCAATTGGCAACTTCATTGACCGTAATAATGCTTCTGTAATGCAATTGGCAACTTCATTGACCGTAATAATGCTTCTTTAGTGCTATTGGTACCTTCTTTGACCGCAATAATGCTAATATAATGCGCCTGTAATGCAATTAAACAACTGTTGTGAACCTATTTAAGATCTAAAGCTGTATAATTTGTGCCCAAATAAGCATTACAGTAGCGGTATAAACGTTTGTAATGCTACTATATAACTAACTCAAAATGCGAAAATGATACAGATATTTTGTCAGTCGGCCGTGATACTGCTTCGATGTGTTACTTGGGATGACGACACCGCGATCTCGTCGCTCACGCCGGTGATCGACATGCAAACCGTCAAAGAGTCGGCGGGTGGGAGATGCTAGAACAATAATATCTCTTATAACCTAACGATACAAACAACCTTTACGGGGCAACTAAAAGTGGGGACGATCACGAGGGAATGGTGAAACATTCAGTAACTTACCCGGAAAACGGCATCAGCAACACAACGGCAACGTTACGCTATCTTGTCAATTATCTCATACTCGGCTTATAGGCGAACAAATTTTGCTAGTTTCCTTGCTCCAAATTGGCAGAGCTGCGAGGAATTAATCAGCAGAACTAACCTATCTGCCGAGTACTAACTTATACGGAGACTAATTTCACCAGAAAAAAAGTCGTGGTAAATTTACAAAAATATCTTTTTAATTCAAATTCAGAGGTTCGTAAGGGAATGAAAAAAAAAATCTAGTACTACCGAAATGAAAAAATCAAGTTCAAATTTTAAAAACAACAGTCCGAACAACTGACACCAACCGGTCAATGAGGAAGTCCGACTTACAAAAAGGCTAGGAAACAAAAAAGGCGATATAATCAAGCGAAAATTGACGCGAACCTACGCGATTTGTAGCGATAATGCTACAGTACTTACTGTAAATTTGCTGGGCATCTTTTTTTATTTTTTGGCTATTTTGGTTGCACTTGTCGGACTAGCCAGGCAGGAATTAACAACAAATTCTACCGTTTTTGAAGCCCGTTTTGTTACATTTTGCCCTTTTGCTTTTAAACTATTCGACAACGCCTTGATTAGTGTTTAGCTGATGGTTGATTATGGAGGGTTTTTTGTAGGTTTTTGCAAGCTCGAAGATTGATAGGTGCGCGCTATTAATCTATAACTTGCTTTACGATAACGAAACGCTGATTTAATTAACTGAACACCCTCACTTAGAAACTCAGTACATTTGTTTTTATGTGCATTCGTACATAAGTGACCCACCCAATGTTTTTTTTTGTATAGATAAACTACACGTAGCACAAAATGGCATTTTGTTGTAAAGCTAAGCGAACCTCTATCGATTTATTTTTTTCAACAAAACCTTTTTATAATGGTAATTTAATTAAGGATTTATTTTATCTGCGTAAAAAACTGCGTTTGAATCTTTGAAAATGGTGTGACAGTTCTTAACAAATTTTTGGAGAAGGCGCCACTGAGACGAATCTTGATCCGCTTGCAATTTAAGCGTTAGTAGAGCCTTTTTCCAACGTTCATCGGGAGTATACATAGTAAAATCATTTGTATTATACACCTTTAAATCTATATAAAATTCACCGTTAGCCGATGCCACACGTCGTGATACTCCGTTAGCTACTCTGCTCTGGAAGGTCGAAATAGCTGCTGTTGACACTGTATCCTTCGATGCTGCAATGCTCTCGTACTCGCATCCAAAAATGTCCTTATTCTTCTTGTTCAGGCTAAAAATAAATTAAAAAAGAATAAATTAAAAATTCTAATTGAATAAGTTGTGGTGTAAACATTTTAAAACACTAATAAGACAGGTATTTCAAACGAGCATCTAACTTACCTTTTAGATTTTTCTGCTCCGCTATGCTGCCGTTTCACCGATGTTGGGTTTGAGGATATCTTTGGCTTTTTTACCTCGCGCTCAGAGTCAGAGCTGAAATCGTACAGTAAATAAACATTAAACAATTGAAACCATATCCCAAGTAAACCATCATACAAATTGTTATTTTATTTTTAGTGTAAATCATATTCCAATACGGTCATTTAATAATATAAAATTCTTACCTCAACAAATCATCTGGAGTGTTAGCTTGAGCTTTTTTGTTTAAAGTGCTAATTGAAGATTTCTTCGATTTTATTTATAGGACTAAGTAATATGTACTTACCGCGATAAATCATCCCAAGGGCTAGCGTGGACTGGTTTAAAACTCTTAACTGCACGACGAAGGGATTTTTTTTTCTGTTTCGGCGCTATTTGCTGAAATACGTCTCTCATTTGCAGAGAATTTCTTCCAAATTTCAAGTAAAATTGACCATAAAAAAATCATTACACAAACTCTGCAACCCCTTTCAATCCCCAAAGTGGTTGAATTTTAGTAATCACTGAAATACGTGTTTCATTATTTTTATTGAAGAGCATTTCTACCAAGTTTCAAGCAAATTTGACCGCAAAAATATTTTTTCCCATATAAACTTTGCAACCCCGCTTTCATCCCTCTAGGGGTTGAATTTTAATACTTGCTAAAATACGTGTCTCATTATTTATAATGCACAGCATTTTTCCAATATTCAAGTAAAATTGTCCATAAAAAAATACCCACACAAACTTTGCAACCCCTTGTCATCCACCAAGGGGTTGAATTTTAGTAGTAGCTGAAATAAATGTCTCATTATTTTTATTAAAGAGCATTTCTACCAAGTTTCTTGTGAAATTGATCATAAACACAGCCGGAAACACCACAGCCATCCCGCCGCTCCAGAGCCCAATACCGCATTGTGCGTCATGTACTTGTCTCGGGTTTAAATTAGATGCTAAACTAAATTGGAAAATCCACGTGTCTAATCTGTGCGGAAAACTTGGTAGTGCAGTATTTGCACTACGCAAGCTCAAACCAATAGTTTCTGATGATGCACTGCTTCAAGTATATTTTGCTTATTTTCATTCCATCTTATCGTATGGTATAATTCTATGGGGTAATTCTACGGACTCTAAACACGTTCTCACCTTGCAGAAGAGAGCTCTTCGTACACTGGCAGGGGTAAAACCGAGACATTCGTGTAGGGGACTCTTCAAAAAATATGGTATAATGACGCACTATTCACAGTATGTTTTTGATATCATAATGTATACTCATAACAACATTAATAAATTCAAACGTGTGAACATGCCTGGCAGGGTCACCCGGCAAACGGGCCGCCTCCAGCGTGTGCCGCGGCGGCTGGCGCTGCTCGACAAAAACCCGCGCGTAATAGGGCCCGCTTTCTACGAGCGTCTACCAGCAGACAATAAAAATGAATCTGCGTGCGAAAAATTTGGTCGCCGACTTAAAAATCTGTTATTAACGAAATCACTATATTCTGTTAAAGAATATGGTGACGATTAGATATAGCTAGCTATATTGAGTTATTTTATATTTTATTACTTTTGACATTTCCAAATATTATTGTACTCTTATCTTGACATTTTATGACTGTAGCATTTGGGCTATATTTATTTTGTTTTCTGCTGTTTTTATTTTGTTTTATTATTATTACTACGTTTGTACACATTGACATTATTTGATTTTTACTTTTTTTTTTACACTGACGATCTTATTGTGAATTCATTATGACTATGCGTCATATAATAATGTAATTTCCAATATGAAATAAATAACTACTACTACTACTACTAAAAATATTTTTCTATAAAAACTTTGCAACCCCTTTCATCCCTCTAGGGGTTGATTTTAGTTATCGCTGAAATACGTGTCTCATTATTTGAATTGCAGAGCTTTTTCTAAGTTTCAAGTAAAATAGACCAAGTGGGTGAATTTTAGTAATCACTGAAATACGTATTTCATTATTTTTATTGAAGAGCATTTCTACCAAGTTTCAAGTAAATTTGATCGTAAAAATATTTTTTCTTTACAAACTTTGCAACCCTCTTTCATCCCTATAGGGGTTGAATTTTAGTTATTACTGAAATACGTGTCTCATTATTTTTATTGAAGAGCATTTTTACTAAATTTCAAATAAATTTGACTATGAAAATACTTTTTCCCATACAAACTTTGCAACCCCTTTTCATCCCTCTAGGGGTTGAATTTTAATAATCGCTGAAATAGGTGTTTCATTATTTGTATTGAAAAGCATTACTACCAAGTTTCAAGTAAATTGGACCATAAAAATATTTTTTCCCATACAAACTTTGCAACCCCCTTCCAACCCTTTAGGGATTTAATTTCGAAAAATCCCTTCTTAGTGGATCTCTGCGTCACAAAAAAAAAGTACTGTCCAATTTTTATATTTCTAGCATTAGTAGTTTTGGCTGGGCGATGATGAGTCACCCGGGACATTGCCTTTTATATATCATTATAATAGATAAAAAAAAAATGTTTAAAAAAACAAAAACCAGCCTTCAAAAAGAAAAAAATAACCATAACACCACCAACCACAAACAATACCATTTTTAAAGAAGTTATTTTTTGCTTTTTGAAGGCGGGTTTTTGTTTTTTTAAACTTTTATTTTATTTTACACTTTTTAGTAATCATAATTATGCTGTTATTCTCCCATTTCTCAATTAATAAGAAACAATAGAACATTTCAATCTCGCCGCAAGCAACGCCGTGGGAAAGTCATCCATATACAGGGCGTCCCAAGACTATGGGACATGAAGGGAAAGTACGTTAAATATCGTAGATAGGATATTTTACTGAAAGAAGACTTTATGTTATTTTTAAAAGTTAGTAATACTGCATTTAAAGATGTTCAAAAAATTATTTGCTTCGTCTGGGAATCGAACCGACCTAAAAAAAAAACACCCGTATTTTTATGATGCCAATCGAAAGAATGAACAAAAAATAATAATTAGTAGTAATTTTACAGTTTTCCTTTAAAATTTGTTATATATGCTGTCATTTAAGATATTTTTCAGATTTTTAGTATTTGTAGTTTTGGCTGTAGGGGGGGACACTTGACTTTAACAAAAAGTAGCGCTTTAGAGCTTAATATTTCATATCCGTTATGAAATATTAAGCTCTAAAGCGCTACTTTTTGTTAGAGTCAAGTGTCCCCCCCATAATAGTTTTTTTTTTGCACAAACCCGCAATAGTTTTGAATATCAAACCACACCCCACACTGTGGATAGACGAGAAAAAAAAAACATTTACGTTACGTGTAGGGGAGGTACAGTAAAAAAAAATTTTTTTCAAGTTTTTTGTTACCACTTTGTTGGCGTGACTAATACGAGTATGTATACTCATGCCAAATTACAGCTTTCTAGGACTAAGACTGTCTGAGCTAGGCTGCGGACGGACAGACGGAAATGGGGAAACTATAAGGGTTTCTAGTTTGACTACGGAACCCTAAAAACGGTTAGAGGTTTCATCATCATGCAGTTTTAGTAACTTTTGAGAGCCCTCGTAAGAAATAAAAATTGAAGAGTTTTCTATTTTAATGAGGACATCATTAGAAGAAGATTTTAAAGAGTTAAAGTTTGAAAACAGAATCCTTTCAAATAGTTTCATGTAAAATGAGGCCAAGCCGGCTCCACCGTAACCAACCTTGAGATCTAAAGCGGCAAGACTAGCTTTGGTGACTCATTTTTTAACATTGACTCGTAATTTAACAAAAGTATCTCCAGATTTTTTCTAAATAATCAGATTGTTGCGTATGCAACATTTCTTTTGTATAATTTAAAAATTTAGGTACCTTTTAATTGCTCTAAAAAAGTTTATAATTTTCATAGTAATTCAGCTCATAATTATACTGTCATATAACTTTCAGATCTTAAAGTACCTACCTAACAAAATATATTAAAAAAACGTAGATTTGGGCTTCTCCCTACGACTAAATTTAAAACCGTTTTTATACTTCAAATTTTGCATATCCTCCTCCTCCTTACCACCTCCGACCTGCTTAGGCACTATATCTGTACAACCAGTACCTATTACAACACAGTACATTTAGACCGAATTTTATTTCACAGCTGTTAGGAAATCCTGTCGTGAGCAGGCGGGGTTCCGGCAGCTACACAGATATATCAAAGCTTATTTCTTCCATCACATTTAAAATACGAGCAGTCTCTGCTGTTACTTTTTATACAGGTTTTTTGTAAAACGGATGAATGTTCAACCAAAATTAATTAATTCCCGTGTGCAGCGACTTATCGGATTACAAGTAAAAGTTTATTTTGGGAAGGATTAGTTAGAACTTTTTACAGTTTACACTGGGATACACGGGTAACCTTAGTATGTAAAGCTTAATTTAATTGTAGTTATACCAATAAAAATACAATACACTTTCAGAAGTAGAAATCCTTCGGTAAAATAAAATCTTTGCGCTACTTATATGCGTTAAAAGCAATATATTCAAAGGGCACTGATACTCCATTAGCGAAGCGGCGACTCGATAATTGTCCCTTCCCGGCAAATTCGCCGAGATGGCATGGCGGCTGTTTAACTCACGAGCCCTAACAAGTATAAATTGTTGAATCGATCTTAACCAAATAAAAAACTCAGCACAGTTTTATGATCTATCTTTAATATCTTTTATTTTTTGAGAAATTAAGTCTTTCACAATCCTATGAAGTGTAGACAACAGGTTGGGGCCCTCGACCCTGCCGCCCGGTCCTCCATGGCGGGGCTATTCCGACCACAAATAATACTTCCCTAACTGCAAAAAGGAGATACTAATTGTTAACAATTCATATGTGCTAAGGTAGTAAAATAAAATACCGTTTGTAGATTTTACACTGCTGATTACAGTATTTTTTTTTATGCAGTATTATTTTATATTTAGGAAAAACAGTAAAAAAAGTTGGGTTGTGAATGTTAGGAATACACTTATAGTGCCCTTAGTCCATTTACCTTACCTTACCACAGGAATTGAAAAAAATATAGATACAACGTCTGACGGATTACCTACTTGATTCTAACGACACGCTTTCTGTTCTCGTAATACTATTGTTTTGATATACAATATGTAACATGAAAGTGACTAACTGATTTGTAAAAGCGGATGCCCGCAATCTGCCCAAAGTGGACGAGTTTATGTTGTTACAGTTGTTATGGTTGACAAGTGACATGACATGACAGTCAGTTCTGTTTCTGTTTGAAATTACTTTTTTTATATCATGCTAAGATCACGACATCAGTATTCCTAACTTTGTATATACGTTTTTTTTAATGGCTATTTCTTTATTCTTTAATAAATTATTAACGACGAATTTAAGTTCAATAAAGAAAAACCGAGAAACACGGGTAGTCAAATTTTTAACTAGCTATTATAATCGCGAAAAAACAATTTTTGTTTAAATGTTGTCAATTAAGTAATTCTGAAATATTTTGCGTAATTTTACACATTTCCATTGATTTTTAAACAGATATACTCGGACATCATAAAAACAAGGATACTAAAAGAGCATATTTCACACACATATCCAGATAACACGGACTGACAGATAAATTGTAGCACTGTCCTTTTCTTTAATACGACAAATAAAAAAATAGCAATAACTTTGATTGGCAGATAGTATTTACAGTCCAAGAAGTCTTAAGCATTTTTGGGTAGGTGTTTGAGGCACCACCGTGGAAATTTGTAAAATCAGCAATACAGTACACTAACCATTTTTGAATCTTATAAAAAATATATAATCTTACTTACCTTACAATAGGGCTCACTAGTTAACAGTACCGGTAATGCTGTTAGTACAGTACTCCTTAATGATATTTAAATACAAAGAGGCATACCACCTGGCCTATTGCCTAACGCACTCGCAATCGCAATCGACTTCAAAGTGGAACAATTGCTTTCATTTTGTATGCATACTCGCCTTCGGACGGTTAAAATTAAAACGATTGCGATTGAGAGTGCGTTAGGCAAAAGGCCAGCGCCTCTTTTCAACACGGTAAAAACAATATCGCATTTGATCTGGTATCGTATTGTCAACGTTTTGATAGCTCTTATTTTCTTGACAGTAATGGCGGCTGACGTCTAACAATACCATAACAGGCAAACTACGATATCGTTTTTACCGCCTAGAATAGAGGCGCTGCTGGCTGGGTATTGGGGCTATACCGAGTTATAAATTTTAAAGTACCTAGTGATTTTTTTCGCAAGAAAAGTACTTGACGCTTTTTAAAACATTTAAATTTTATTTCATGGTATTCATTCATGGGATCCTGAAACACTCCGAAACACGGCAGATGGCAATATGCCCCATGGGTTCGATATAGTCTTACATGCGCGTTACAGCGCGCATGCAGTCTCTTTCTGTGCGCACGATAAGCAGCGATCAGATACTGCGCCAGAAATCAATTATAGCAGCAAGATCCGGTATGTGTCCGGCGCTCTCGCGTTTGGTTCCCTCTCACAGGCGAGGCCTATTATTGGGCGTGGACCGATACTGCGCGACCGTGTCTTCCAAAGGCTTGCATTTCTTACTTACTTGGTTCGTCACGCTTATATTCGCTAGAATCCTCACCGTCGGCAATGGAATCATCCTGCACTAACATCAGTGCGAACTGGGCGACTGGCATCGAAGCCGATAACTCAGCACCCCGTGTCGGAGCAGAGGTCGTGCGAAATTGCATGATGAAATGCGCTTGTAGACGTAACCCATAAATACAGACTGATCCAGCCGCTGAAGCCGCTGAACGGCCCAAACTTGATCCGAAAGTCGCTGGGCGGCAACGGTGATTGCCGGTTCAAGGGTCTGAAACAGGAGCAGCATTCGATCTCGATACGCAGTGAGATTAGTTTCTCCTTCCGTAGCCCCCTAATACGCTCGAAAGCAATTTTCATTCTTTGATTATGTTCATCGCATGCGGCGCACTAAACCACCGGCGCGGGAGCCGTGCGCGGAGCAGGATGCCTCGCAGACCCCAAGCATGCCGGCAGCGGTCGTCGCCCGCGTCGCGCACGCAGGTGGTCGCCGCGGCGCAGGTGCCGGCTCGCGCTCGTCCCTCGACTCGCAGGTGTCGGGCGCAGTGGTGAATTCAATATTCGACAACGATGGCGAGGAGCTAGGCGAGGTGGGCAAGGGCGTGCGTGCGATGTATGCGCTACTTGGGCACGTTGCCTGGATCTCGTTACCATTCACTCGTTTTATTCATGTTTTACTCGATGTTGAAAATGTTATCATTATTTATGATTATTATTAGGTACATTATAAGTAAGATATAATTTAATCTATTATAATTTCAATAATAGCGGCACCAAACTTTACAAAACAAATGTTTCCGAATTATTTTTTTCTATAGAATTTCTTAACGGTCGCTTTTTTAAAAATGCATATAAATGTTAATTGTAGTTACAATAAAAATCAAACACGACGCAACCACATCTTTGGAAATCCATAATTTTGAATTTTTGTTAGGTTTGTACCTACAGTCGCTAGTTACCGATTATTATATTTATTATACTAGGAAATAATAATATGTGGGTTTTATCTTCGATGAAGGACAATAATGTTGAATTGAGAAGGGGTCCGCCTTCGTCAAGCTGTAGCTAAACCTAATTATCCTTTACATTATATCTGGAGCAGCGGAGTGTGTTGTTATGTAGCCGTTAAAGACCCATGGCATTGCTTTGCCTCAGCAGCCACTGATCCATTCTGCTGAGGGATGTCTTTCCGGGCCCCAACCGGAGGTTTTAAAGCAAGGGGGACATTAGAGCGCCAACCCTTATATTGGTCGCCGAGACGCGACTATACTTCATTCTTCGAGTGGAAACGATCTGAACGGACACGGACGCGATTATGATTAAAGAATTAGACCTTGTGATGATAAAGGTCATTTTTGCAAGTTCTTCGGTTAAATCGTCTATTTCATAAAGTATAAGCTTAATTCAACACATTTCTTATCCGTCTCAGTGGTGCAGGGGATTGACGTTGAGACTACAGCGCATAGTGTTGAGGGTTCGATTCCGCGCGCGTATTTTTTTCTATTTATTTATTTTAAGCAACTAATTTTATTTAAGTAAACCAACATTCGGTGAAGTCTTTCATTCCAGGTCATGTTGCTAAAGAGGTAATACCTGTGTTACATTTAATAACATACGCAAAAATTACCCTCAAGTTGTAATGAAGTGACAATAGTTAAGGAAATATTAACGTAATTAAAGGATATAGTTTTTGTGTTTATGATACAGCGAAGGGGTGAGTTTAGATGTCATTAAGACGTAGTGTTTTGTATATCTAAAATGTATTTACACTTAGTCACGATAGGGTTATTTGTTCTAGCCTTTCGATACGCCCTTCGAAATACAGAAATAATTTAGTTATTATAACAAATAAGCAAGTTGCTGCTAGCCGGTGGCACTAGGGATTGGCAGGGATCCGTAAAAGATTTAAACCCTCCTGGCGCTCAACATTAGTTTAAGAATTAGATAAGTAGGCTTAAGTACTTAGAACTTTATTATGAATTATAGTTTTCCTTGTTAAGAGTTGGTTGTGTTATTTGTTCTCTTTCGTCAGGTCAACCCATAACAGTGGCGCCTAACGATAAAATTTTAATAGGGTTGTTAAGAGGACAGTATAGTTCGTTTAAATTTTAGTTTAACAAGTGATTGTAACGGTCGGACCGTTTATGTTTATATTATGTGATTGGGTGAAATTGTCTTTTTAAACATAGTTTGTTTTTATATGGTTACAGATTACGTGTTGATTTAAGTGTCGTAGTGATTTTAGGTGTTATAGTACATGTTATTAAGGTGATTAGTGTAGTCCTGTTTGGAAGTTTTAGGTGGTCACATATTAATATTACGTGTTCGGGTACATCATTTAATAATTAATTGAAGGAGGACTTACATACTTAATGGTTTTGACCCAGATTTAGATAACGTTTGAGTAATAATAAGAGTAGTGTAGTATATTTGCGGGGTCAATATTAATAGTTAAATACAAACTGCTGGCTAGTGTTTAGTACTTGTAGGTAGGCACACATATTTTTCAACAATGGACCCAATTTTTTTGTTAAAAGATGAGCTGAAATATGAATTGGCAAGCCGCGGAATTAAGATAAAAAGCACGGTTCCGGTTATGAAAGGCTTATTAAAGGAGCTTATGGTTAGTGAACAGTCTGAGGGACTTCCACATGAGACTAAAGCACCGCATGGGGAAGCGCAGGATATAGGGTTTGAGTTAGAGGTCTGCGCTGCTTAATTAAATTTTCTTTCAAATTATATTACTGAGATTGTGGGGAAGCCCGACAGGGCGCGTTTTAAACGGTTAGTGTCCAGACTATATCACGTAGACAATAGACTAGAATTAATGAAACATGAAAGTGAGGATGAGGGTATTCGAAAGGATGGTCTTAAACAGCAGTGTAGGATTCTATTAGAGAAGCTGGAGGATCAGGACGATTTAATAGAAGATGACAATCTAACTGTTCAGGACAAAGAAATTTTGCAAAATACTTTAGGTGAGTTAGGTCTTAGAATCATACAGAAATTAGAAAGTAAGGCAAGTTCATCTAAAACGTAGATAAAGTTGACATTCCAAGTAAAACAATTAAAGAACAAGTGGCTGGAAGTAGCAGAAATGTTAGTTTTTTAACTGGACAGTGGGACACTAATAGGCTTGATAGTGGGGGTAGGGCGAGGCTGCTTCGCACCTCTACTGTCGAGGAGGACTTCACAAAGCGGAAACTAGTTCCTATTTATCAGTGGGGACTGAAATTCTCGGGAGGGAATAACATGAGTTTAAATACCTTTTTAGGACATGTATCAGAGCTTAAGGATGCCAGGAATGCATATGATTAAGACTTATGGCGCTATGCCATAAAAAAAAATTGAAGGCGATGCCCTTATTTGGTACCGTGCAAATAAAGAGTATGCCAACTGTTGGGAGGATCTAGTCATCTTACTTAAGCGTACATTTCAGCAACCGTTTTATCAAGAGGAGCAGATTAGCAGAAATCAAGGCCAGGACACAAGGCGACGAAGAATCAGTCTTGATTTACATAGCTGTCATGCAAAATATGTTTAAGAGATTACCGAATAGGATGACGGAAAAAGAAAAGATATTAATTATTCTAAAAAATCTGCAGCCCAATTATCAAAGAACAGTGTGTAGAGATAATTTTAGTTCAATTCTCGACTTGATAGATGTACTCCGAGTCATAGAAAGGACTAAAATTAATTGTGATAACTTTCACCAACCCAAAATTGACAAAAAAACATTGGAACCGGACCTGGCTTACAGAACTGCAGTAGAAACGGATAATAAAGAGTTAAGAGAAATAGTACAGATAGCAAAAGTAAAGGCAGACCCTATCCCGGCAAAACGTTGTAGGAATTGCCGAGAGAGTGGGCACGTGTTTAGAGAATGCCGCACTCCAAAACAAAGACTATTTTGTTATAAATGTGGACGTTTTGGGGTGACGTCTAAGGACTTAGAATGCAAGGGAAACACGCAGGGGGAAATTCCGAACATGCCAACTAGATTTTTCCTTCAGTCCTGACAGCAGTGAGTGGCAGGCATGGCTATGTACAGTCAGAAGTTTTTTCGTACATAGCGATGATCATATAATTTGTCCTTTAGTTATAAATAAAGTTAAGGATAATAGATCGTATGTTTTATTGAGTATTCTTGGGTATCAATGTGAGGGATTACTAGACTCCGGTGCAAATTGTACAGTAATGAATACACAATTTGCGGAAGTCATGAACAATTTAGGCCTAAAAGCGACATCTATGCAATCAGTCGGTATGATAACCGCTGACGGGGCTACACATAATATTACGGACATTTTTGATGTGCCCATTAGTTTTTCCCGGTCATGGTAATACCTTACTTAAAGCAACCGCTTATTCTTGGAAAAGACTTCTTTGATGCGTTTGCTGTAGCGTTACAATTTAGAAGTGATAATATCCTAGGCGATGTTGGACAGTTAAACACTACAGCAATGAATAGGCCAACAATAATTGCTAGAGAAGGTCTCGGTTATGAGGATGGACAGCAGTTATCAGAGTTCATCGAGGAAATGAAAGAGTCAGTAGGTATCGGACTCGGAAGGACTGACTGCTATTTTGAAACACAATATACATACCGCGGACAATAAACCGGTTCATCAAAAGCAGTATAACTTTTCACCAGTGGTTCAGAAAGCCATAGAGCAAGAACTTGATGAGATGCTAGCCAAAGATGTAGTGAAACCGTCATATAGCGCATGGTGCTCACCGGTTTTGATCGTCAAAAAGCCAAATGGCGATAATCGTCTTTGCTTGGACAGCAGGCGGCTAAACCGGGTTACTAAACGAGACCTTCGCCTAGAGTTGCAAACGTCATTGAAAATTTACGCAATGCCAAATTTTTAAGTACCATTGACCTGAAATCGGCCTTCTGGCAGATAGAGCTAGAAGAGGAAAGCAAAGAAAAAACGGCGTTTGCTCTACCAGGCAGGGGATTGTTCAACTTTAAGGTAATGCCGTTCGGTTTGGTCAACGCCTCGTAAACACAACAAAGGTTGATGGACATCTTGTTCCATGCAGAGGAGGACAAGGTTTGGGAATATTTGGATGACATAGTGATCTGTTCGACAAACTTTAAAGAGCACATGGAATTATTGAGGAAAGTGATGACTATTTTAAAGACAGCTAACCTGACAATTAACGTTGATAAGTGCAAGTTTGCGAGGTCCAGCTTACGATTCTTGGGATACATAATTGACAAAGATGGACTTAGAACAGATCCGGACAAAGTCGAGGCAATCATAAACTTTGCAAGACCAAACACTTATACGGAACCGAAACGCTTTATTGGCCTAGCCAGTTGGTATAGGAGATTTTTTAACAAAAGGGAAAAAGGCCAAAAGGTTAGTGTGGACTGAAGAGGCGGAGACAGCCTTTGTAACGTTGAAAACTGTTTTGACCACAATACCTGTGGTGACGTGCCCAGACTACACAAGGCCTTTTATAATGCAGTGTGATGCGTCGAACAAGGGTGTGGGAGCTGTCCTGTGTCAAGAGGTTAGCGGTACAGAGCAACCAATTGCGTACCTTAGTCGCAACTTAAAGAAATCCAATACTATGTTATTAGTCATAACTTGTATATTCAGCAAGTTCACTCTGTTATTTCCTCTTCGATCAGGTAAGGCGGTTTGAGTTGCAATTATTTAAGGAACTGGCCAATAAATACAATGTTAATATAATGTACACACCACATTATCATCCGCAGAGCAACCCGACGGAGCGAGTCAACCGAGTTATAGGCACAATGATTTCGACTTACATAAAATCTAGGAAACATAACGAATGGGATAGCAATCTGGACGACATAGGTCATGCCATTAGGACTGGGGTTTCACGAGACCACTGGTTACACGCCATCATATCTGTTCTTTGGTAGGGAAACTTCACATTTCCAATTTAAATTGAATATACTTTAAGTCTCATAATTGCTCCTGGGACCTGTACATCCCTGTGACATTTAAATTAGTTAGCTTAAGTTTATCATAGTAATAAGTTACTCATATAAAAAAAAAAGACTTCCTGTTGAGTTTCTTGCGGCGTTTCTTCTCAACAGAGTCCCTTGGAAGCGCTGGTAGACTCAGACATGTAAAAGTGCCTACAGGGCCTACTTACAGAATAAATGAATTTGAATTTGAATTTGAATTCAGTACCTACTATATTCTTTATTGGTAGGAAAGACCCGTTTACAAGGTTTGAGAGCTAGATATTTTGACCGAGATACTAACAAACGTATAAATTTTTAACCGACTTCAAAAAAGGAGGACGTTATACGTTCCACTGTATGTATTTTTTTTTATGTATGTTCGTTACATACTCCGTCAATCGTGGACCGATTTTAAAAAATATTTTTTAGTTTGATAGGGTAAACTTCCGAGGTGGTCCCATTGTCACCAAATCTAAATCTGATGAGGGGATAAGTGAGGAATTGAGAGAACTCCTCAAATATTGTAGGCAAACAATAGCGATTTTAGTATTTTTAGTAACAGGTCCAGCATTTGCATTCAGAAAGTAAATATCATTATGTCATGCTCCCTGGATACCGCACTGTCTGTTTTGTAATGTTTTAAAGCATAACGCTAATGTACACAATATGTACAGAATTTGTACATACATAAAAAGAAGTGTACCTCAATATATTGAGAGTACAAATTATCTGAATTTGGGGTTGCTGTAGAGCATCTCGCCAGCAACCCCAAACATTGAAAGACGATTTTATTGTCGACATGTTGAGCAAAAGCTTTATTCTCTTTATAAAGTACAGCATACGCTTGAAAATCAGAATTAAATGCGAGAGTGTTTCAGTTCATTTGTACACTCGATCTATGGAGGTACATTAAAAAAAAAGTGTGTACCTACTAATTCAGTACATATTGCGTACAACAGCGTATTGTTATAACAATATAACATTTTCTTGAATTCAATGTTTGGAGTTGATGGGGAGATTGTCCACAGCAAGCCCAAATTGAGATAATTTGTACTCCCGATCTTTGCAGGTACATTAAAAAAAAAAGTGCGTACTAATTCAGTACATATTGGGTACAACAGCGTTATGTTTAAATAAATGACAAATTCTTATATTAATCTTAGGGGTTGCTGGGGAGATGCTGCACAGCAACCCCAAACTCAGATAATTTGTACTCTCGATCTATTGAGGTACATTTTTTTTTAAGTATGTATTAATTCGGTTCATATTGTGTACATTAGTGTTATGCTTTAAAACATTACAAAACAGACAGTGGGGTGTCCAGGGAGCATGACATGTATCATTTGCTGAAGTGGAACTGATGATGAAGACCACGGATGGCCACCGGCACTCCTCAACGGTACTGATTTCAAGGGTGGCGATAAGATATCCCGATTAAGATATTTAAGCGACTACAACGAAGAATATTTACTTGTTGAAATATGACTATGACTTTCCCGCGGCATTGCTTGCGGCGCGCTTGAAATAATTTAAAGTTTCATATCAACCAAGAAGTGGGACTACGTAACAGCGTATTATGATCACTAAAAAGTATAAAATAAAATAAGTGTTTAAAAAAACAAAAAACCGCCTGAAGTCGCCGACCACAATATTTTTGACAAAAAAGCCGACATCAGTTGGATTAACCTATTAGGTACTTACAATTTTAAAAGAAGTTATTTTTTGCTTTTTTGAAGGCGTTTTTTTCAAACTATGTTTCCCGATTTAATTGTGATTAAAATAAAAAATAACTATTTGTAAGTTCCCTTAAAGCGAGAAAGACAAAAAGTCAGTAACTACAGATTTAGGTTTTTAAAAATGTTATTTGAAATTATTGTACAATGTTTTTAATTGGATTTGATAGTAAGTACAGTTAGCTAACCATTTGTTTTTAATTTTTACACCCAGAATCTATAAAAACAATATTCATTTGACTAAGTCAAAACTTGAAATACTGTAATTTTTCCCTAACGGGGTATGAAGACAAGTAAAAAAACGGAACATGAAGCATACAACTTTATTTTAGTATATTAGGCTATATACGTGAATTTGGAAGGTTTCACTAAAATAATTTATGGTATTGTTGTTGTTTGGTCGATGACGCTAGTAAGGTTTGGGTTCTGGTGAGACGTTAGATTTAGATACTGGGTTATCGCTTAGCTGCGGGTGTGGTCGAGCCGAGTCGCCCCTGTCCGAGCGGCTACGCTCGCACGTTGACACCTCGCCGGATGAACTGGCGTGGCCTATGAATAGGCCCGTACAAAGCACCTCCTGGAATGGTCCGGGAGTAGGGGTAAGCGACCAATACGCAGGCAATGCGAATGTTAATTAATAGGTTGAGAGGGTTAAATCAAGAAAACGGTAATGAAAATGTGGCATGAAGATTAAGAAGATGACTCAGCAGTTCGCTAGGCATAAAGAGACAGCCTCATGGTTCATAGCCTATGCAGGAAGGCATTAAGTGTTCGAACGCAGGTTAAATTTAAGGAAACACCATTCAAAACTTGCGGAATAATTTAAATAGGTTACAGTGCACGTTCCACGGAGGTTTAGCTGGATATGCTTAGCCAGTGGATAGAAGTTTGAGACAGACATGACGTGGCACACAAGTTATAACCTCAAACCCTTGTAAAGAAGTAGAAAAACTGACCTTTTGGAGGAAGATCGCTTTGCTTACAGTCTGCGGTAACCAATGTCGACTCCGGAACGCCGAAAGGTTCGTTGCAGGAACGTGGCACAACGGTTTCCTCGCGCTCTTCGCTGGTATTCAAGTATTGAACAAAAACTGAAATATGAACATTATTTTAGCTAAACACTCGACACACAACACGGCTTTGACAAGCGGAAGGGGTATAAACACTTACCGTTGCTGTGATTATTGCCACGTAGGTTATTATTTAGGTTATGTAGGAATACTACGTGGTCTGCCGGTAACTGGAATATAAGAATGCGTGGTGAAAACCAAAACGACACACAATAATAATGCACTAGACACCTCAAGCCAAGCGTCGAAACACTTACAAGGGAAGGAGATTTGGTAGGTAATTCTCCAGGTAATAAAATCACATGTAGCTAGCTCACTGGCTTATAAGAAAAGAACGACCTCACGACCCCAGCGATGACCTGCCGAAATCGATATCTAGATCAATACCACTTTCTAAAATTGTGTCACTACCCATATCGGGGTAAAAACCAAACGGCAATACGGGTACAGATAATATTTGATATTCTCTCTAAAGCAGCAAACTCAGGTTATCGTCTGTCATTAAATATGCTGGAATCCTGAAACGACTGAGGAATAAAAAAGAAGACTAAATCTGGACTACATAATAAATTTTGGAAACAATTATTTAAAACGAAACTAATACTGTGATCTGGGTTTACTTATAAACGAGGAGAACGAAATATGCCCCTAGCAACACCGAGTGCATGTGCCACAGATGCAGCAGCTTTTTAGTAAAGGTCCACTGGTAGTTGAATTGACCATAGATTATAAGATTAATTTAAAATACCAACATAACGAGTATACAAGAAATGGAATAAATTGTGTATCGCTGAGGCGTTATTTCACGCCTGAAAAATATACATTACAAACTTTGGGGCCGTTTTTCACGGACTTAAGTTTTTGTGAGTTAATGACTTCTTGCACTAAGCCGACGGTTTAGTTGTTTGTGGAAGAGTCAGTAGGTATGTTTGTTTTATTCAAATCTTACAAGTATAAAAAATATTGAATTCCTGTTGTATTATTATTTGTGTGTTAGAAGATTTCCTATTATATTCAGATATTTATTAAAATTTCTGTAAATTAGGTTTTTTACAATAAGTATCTATTTTATATAAAATCGCCTCCAAAACACAAAAAATAACTTCTTTTAAAATTGTAGGTACTATAGCAAAAGGTGGGTTTCTTCGTAATTAAACACTTTTAAAGAGATATTACTTTTAATTCTTGGTTCTTAATTATAGCAATACAATAGATGTGCCTTCTATCAAGGCTTAGCGGTGTCTCTTTACTTTGCTACAAAACAAAGCACCGCTGTTCTATCGAACCAATTTGATTTTTAATTTGTAAATTTAAAATCATATTGGACATTTTGTACACAGAGTTGAATGCGATAAGGTCTACTTTTATTAATAGAACCTTATCTCATTACATCCTTCGTCCCCCTGGGAACAAAGAATGAAACCTAGTTGATGGTTTCTAACATCTAGCTAACCGGAGAAGGTCGTTACAATAAATAAACAATCGTCCCCCACTATGGGATAACCTCCTGTGCTAAACATTTTTTAAGTTAGAATGGGATAAGATAACCAAAATAAACAAAATAGCACAGCTGGTTTCGGTTCCCGGAAAACTCCGGAAAAAGGAGAACGGCGATTGACAAGCTAAATTATCTACCTGACTAACCCTATCGAGCAAATTTTGACAGCCGAATGGAGGATGTTGGACTGCCTTACAACCATAATATTCATAACATAAAACTCAGTTTCGCCATTACTTAAAGAGTCTGAGTACAACTACTTAAAGAAAGTGAATCTTGGGGTGAACCTATATCCGACTTATCCGTCAGTGATTTGACATTAGTCAAATCTCTCCCAGATTATTTAAAACCTATCACAAGCTATTAGTGGACCTATGTCCGTTTCATCTTACCATGAATTGACCTTCGTCAATTCACTTTCGGACTCATGTTACCTATAAAGAATAACGCAGACAAAAATATTTTTTTAATTTTTCATCTATTTCTAAAGTAAACATCACAGGTCATAAGAAAAACTATCTTATCTATGTCACACATCTCGGCCTGAGATATGGATATAGCATCTTCGCAGCGTGATGATGCTCTGCAATGGCAGCATGAGCAAACTGCCAGGCACAACCTTAGATTGCGCAGCTTGTTTGTTGTTAAGTTCATGAAAAAGAAAGAGTGATTAGTACATGATAAACATGATTAACACACAGAACCTGCAAATAATAAACATGAACAAGCATCCAAGTATCACCCCCTTAACATGGAATACATGACCCATCTACCATGAAGGAACCCGTATGCCATGCGATATGTGAGATGAAACCAAACAAGGTTTTTCCAACCCTATGGGCGTAAAGGAATTCTCACAACCCCAGACACACTGAACCAATGCCATGGAGACATGCCCATGCATCATGTTCCTTTCCCATTTCTCTTTAATTATGGTTGTTCATGCTTGTCACAACTTGTCATTCTGTGAAAATAACAATCATTTTTACACCTTATACTCTTCATTATCATTTTAATTAGCCATTCAATATCATATGATTCATTAGCATTACGTAGCAGGGATATTTACCTGACTGCACAAAATAACAATTTTATAACTTCCACACTTTTTCCAATAGAATTTTATGATAAATTATTTACTCTATTCACAATACATTTAACTATATTATTCATCCATTTTTCCATCATGTTTGCTTAACCATTTTACACTCCTAAAGCCTTCTATCCTAACGACCAATGACCCTATACATATAAAATATAACCCCCAACATTTCATACAGTTATAAGTGAACAAGGCATCGAACCATTGTTATAACCAGAGTTTACTATGAACTCATATGGGTCCAACTACACTATAAGAAATTATTATTCAACCCCCGTGTATCATTTGCCGTTATGAATAATGAAAGACAATGCGTCTTTCCCCTGATTTACTATGTAATCATTAAGGGCTTTTATTCAATTAGCACGCGATTTACATAATTATAAAAAACAATCCCGGTCAAGTCAAACCAACATTCCATAAAACAATTCTTCGCCTACTCATAATCCTGCTAACTCACTTTTCACGACTACCTATTCTGGATGAATAATAAATTAAATTATCATAAAAAATTGCGCTTTTAACGTTATTTACTTTCATTATATTTCATTAGCAATGATTGACACGCAAAAGTCATAAATTTTCTGACAGCTCACAGCTAATGAAAATTAACAAGTTAATTTGGCTGCGTTCACACCTTAGATATTGCAACGCTAGATGCCATTAAAGCCATTAAACATTTAATGTCATATTCAACGTCACGTTAATAAATAATAATTTATGACATAATTTACGAGATACGTCCTATTTATATTTAAGTAGAAAATATTCATATTTATAAATAGAAATTGCTACAAAATAAATTATGCATAGTAAAAAAAATACTCCCAGAAAATCCCGGATTTTAAAACCTATCGCGCTTAACATTAACACGCCCGCCTATGCCTATGAACAAATAATATAAAAGAGCTGACTTTATAATGGGAATCCTTCGTGGCCGCGTCTCCTGGTAATCATCACTCCCCTCATGGCATGAGTGCGTCGTGGAATATTTCTTGATCCTGGATTCTCCTTCAACGAACGCTGCTGCGCTTGAAACTTTTGCTGCCTTCACTGCATCTTGTCACGACGCGTAGTGGCGCTGAAATATTACTGACCCGTGCTAGGGGTCTAATTATAATAACGTGACTTTAATCTCCCCTTTTGATGGCCCCATTACTTTATTTCGGTGGAGTGAAGTGAATAAAATAAGCGTCGATGTTGACCATGGCGAAAATTCCAGATTCACCTCCATTTCGTCCAAATCGTCGTTTATAATAAACTAGTTCTATAGGCGATGAAATATAATAAATATATAAATGATCATTATGCGTTATTATGCATTTTGATACGTAGCTTTGATTTCCTGGGTGGTTCTTGAAAATGAAGAGGCACAACTCATCTCCTTGTGCTTTGTTCACTCATAGGTAGAGCATCGCATCACTTTTTGTGCGAGAAGTAGCGGGAGCCCCGTTTTTTCCACCATGTGGAAATAGGAAGGGTTTCTTCGTAATTAAACACTTTTAAAGAGATATTACTTTTAATTCTTGCTTCTTAATTATAGCAATACAATAGTTGTGCCTTCTATCAAGGCTTAGCGGTGTCTGTTTACTTTCCTACAAAACAAAGCACCGCTGTTCTATCGAACCAATTTGATTTTAAATTTGTAAATTTAAAATAAAATAATAATAATAATAATAATTTATGTTCATAAAACATGGATACATAAAACGAATGATTAACTTAAGCTATACATGCTAATAGCTAACAGCAGAAAATACGATAGGAACATAGTTTGCACCTTACTGTTTAGACATAATAAGGGAGACCATTTAATCCTTCTAAAATTTGGTAAGGCCAGTGCTTATAATAGGAGATGAGTCCTGTGCTATAAGCATCGGCACATCGGCAATTGGACATTTTGTACAAAGAGTTTAATGCGATAAGGTCTACTTTTAGTAATAGAACCTTATCTCATTACAGTACCTAATAGGTTACTGCAACTGATGTCGCTTTTTTGTTGAAAATATTGTGGTCGCCGACTTCAGTTGGACTAACCTATTAGGTACCTACAATTTTAAAGGAAGTTATTTTTTGCGTTTATGAAGGCCGTTTTATGTTTTTTAAAACATTTATTTTTGTACTGAAGGTACTGTATCTACATTGTATCCTTAGTGATATTGATGCGCAGTTCAAACCTTAAAAAAGAAAATCAAAACATTTGTGTCTAAGTGCGAAAAGCTTTAAAATTAAGTACCAGAAATTTTAAATAATTTTGCAAAAAAAAAAACCTACTACACTTACACACGATTAATGCCTCTAGTAGTGTACAAGAACTCCAAGTATCTGAACCAATGAAATTATTACCCTCGCAACCGAAACCAGGAACTTCTTCTGCCATTCCGTCTACCTCCAGTTCGACGACATACGAATATTTAAGTGAATGGCAAAAACGCCACGCACAGAAACTTTCGGAGGATCGCTTGAAGATGAACCTCGTTCAAGTGACATCAAAAATTGTGACAGTTGAAACATGTGTAATAAACGAATGCTTAAAGACTCCAAAACGTTCAAAGAAAATCGCGACTGTCATAAAGTCGAGAGAGAAACCTAAACAAATACCCTTTACCCCAGATGAAGCCCTTTCCTTAATAATCGATCAAAAATTACACTTTCATGCAAAAATATTTGAAAGATAGGGGCTTTTTTGCTTATCCTCCGTACTATAAAGTCCAATTTATAAATAAATGTGTTACTCAGATGACGACATAAGCGTGTAGAGTCATTAAATTTTGTTGGAGGCAAAAACGAAAAAACCAAAAATGTGCTATTGCACATTTGAAGTTTCCTGGGGGTTCGACGGCAGCACAGGGCGGTAGTTTTATAAAAAATAATAATCATATGGCAATTACAATGCAAATTGTTTATTCACAAAAACGGCTTCACGGCTTTGTGCTGTGGTCTAACCAAAGTCTACAATCATTCCGGTTTGGCCGTCCTCTGAAAATCCAGTACTCGTAGAGAGCACTAATGAAATAATTGAAGGGGCGAGTGGATAAAGGGGGTATGTCACAAAATCATTATTTCGAGTTAATCGTGGTTTTATGTTTTTTTGCTGTAGAAAACGTAATCAATTGAATTCGATGTTGAAACTTACAAAAATTGTGCCATATAAAAAAAAAAAATCTAATAAACTATACTTAAAAAAATATGCATTTAGATGGGTTAATTTTTTAAATAAATGTACATAACACCTTTATTCATATTGATACTGGGGAGTAAATGAAAGAAGTGTGATGGAATAATGTGTTTATTGAAACAAAATAATCTTTAATGTTGAAGAATTTCCTCATAAAAATACCTATACTCAGGTTTAACAAATTTTAACTGGTCTCTAATGTTTTCTTTTTTCTCTTGGGATATCGTACCATATTTATCCGTCACCCGTTGTAACACGAACTCGCCTGGCCTGGAATTTTTCTTCATTATATCTACCTTTTTAAAAGGTGTCATACGGTAATTCTAAAAAAAGTGGCACCGTAACCTGTCAATGAGTTTTTTATAAACAAACAAGTTTTGCCCGTGTGGTTTCCGGATTAGAATAGTGCCACTCCATGTCTTCCCGTGGATGTCGTAAGAGACGACTAAGGGAATAAAGGCTTGTAGTACTGTTAGGCGATGTGCTTGCAACCTGTCACTAATACGCTGAAACCTCTTAGCCTGATTGTGCAAAATGTGGTTACAGAATTATCAAAAAGTTTTTAGAGCTGTTGTTAATTCTGTAGCTCTGCCTACCCCACTCTGGGAACGAAGGCGTGAGTTTATGTATGTATGTAAGTTGTTTGTTTGTTTTACAGAAAAAGTAAAAACATTCATAGATAAGCACAGACCTTTTACATCGAGGCCAAGCCATTTTATTTATTTATTCTCCTTAATTTTGTTAAAAACAAAATGGTAGGTACTATTTTTTACTATAACCTGTCTTGTCCAAATGAGACATGTTTCCGTTTTTTAGGTCTTTGAACTATTTGTGAATATTTTATTATATATATTTTACAATATATTGCAAGAAGAATATTATGACATTCAATTAGTTATGATATGGTTTCAAAAATATATGCTTATATATCAATATTAACACACGACAGTTTGTCCGGTGATGTTTTTACTTTAACCTGTGTGTCCGTGATAGTGTATCTCACTCACATACGGAATATAATAGGCACACCATAATCCTCGATAAACATTCGGCCAGTATGTGGCTCACCACTATACGAAACGGTTGGATACGATATGTCATACTTTTGTGGAGATTAGTGATCAAATGCAGTAATCTGGAGTTTGTAACGGGTATGTTAACTTTATCTTGTCTCAATTATTTAATGTTAACGGTATGGGACGTAATTAACTAATCATTTGAACGTGGTATTCTGATGTATCTACTTATATTACTAAGAGTGGAACGTTCAAATTATCACCGGTTTAAGGGTAAATGTCTTGTAAATCTACTTTTAACTTTAACCTGTGCAACTTTAACCTGTAACTAGCATATATTAGGTTAGGCACAGGTTAATGTAACTCTTGGCGGGTTAAAGAGACATATGTGCACTAATGTGCAGGTTAGTGTGACTATTGGCAAGCTAAAGTGAATAACTATTTTAAATAATTTTATTTTAATAACTTGCATATAATTTCCCAGAAAAACTTTACAGATGCTTTATCAAGCAGTACCCATTAACAGTGCTCTACCAAAGTAAATGTAGGGAATTGCTTTTTTAAAGTAATTTGTATTTTAATATAACTCTCTTTAACCTGAAAACTTTTCTCTTCTAACCTGTCTAATGAAACTTTCACCTGCATCTCAATATTTCAACAAGCCATAATTCTTATATTTTCATGTATATTTCGTTCCCTTTTATAAATATGTAACAATTGGAACACCATGAAGCTTATTTTAAGCAAAAAAGGTAAAAAAACAACTTTTTTTTGGAGAAACTTTAACCTGTCCGTGCCACTTTTATTAGAATGACCCCATAGTGTCATAGGTTTCCTTATAAAGATAAGACCCGAATTCTTCGACACGAATCCAGCGAATACCATCTCTGAAATTTACCTTCGATTTATTCACATCTACCTTTCGATTAATCAGTTTTAATTTATCTTGCAAGCTACTAATTTCTCTAAAGTGGCCAAACATGTTGACGACTTGATTCAATCTCGATGATTTGCAAATTATATCCCTGTATTGTTCTGGTTTAAAAACGGTCTCGTGTTTTCTCAGAACCTTTTCAATCCGTCCAAAATCACGATCAGAATCGAGATATGAGTGTCCAACTTGAGGAAATTTATGGTCTATTGTCTTGAAGTACCCTTTATATATAATATACTGATATAAACATATCATATTAAAGTTCTTATTTTGGCCTGCACATGAATCTGACCATATAACAAGATTATCCATTTTCTGAGGGCCATTACATTCAGTTTCAACAAACCGTAACAAAGCACTAGCTATCTCGCAACTACCACGATCTGCAATGTCTTCTGTCCATGCGCAAAAAAATGCTTTTTCTTTATTTTTGTTAAATACATGAATTCCAAAATTGTAGAACCTATTGCCTTAGATGAAATGCTTTAGATGTAGGAATTTTTGGTAAAGGCATTGTTTGTTGTAAATCAATCGTAACATAAGTAACGTTTTCATTGTTTTTGGCCATGTTCCTATCAGCTCTCATTGCTTCAACTGCAGCGTGGTGGTTTTCTTTATGTTCTTCTGAACTTTCCCCTGCATCACAAATGGCACAAGTGTCACTTCTCGGATAGCCAAACGACAGATTGAATTCGGTTACAAAAACATTATGGTAAGTTGCTTTTTTAATCTTGAACGTATGCGGCAAACCTTCAGTATTACACATTTCAATAAATAGATTGTACATTTTAGTTACATTTAACAGTGGTGACAGATATTGCTTATAGGGATTATTATGGCGAGAGTAATTAGACTGTTCTGTAGGGAAACTTGAAATATGATTTTTAATGCGATCTCTCACTTCAGAATCCATTTTATGGGGTCTGTTTAAATGGCTTCCCCTGCGATCGGGTGCAGGTGCTGAAGCTCCTGTTTTAATTTGATCTCTAATAATATCAATTTTTGTTCTCCCTATTTGATATAAAGCACAAAGACCAGGCTTGCAGACTTCTTCAGTGACACCATCGCGGGTAACATAGTACTTATAAGAACTAGATTTATGTTTTATAGCCCCCTTTTTTTGACGTGCTACTGGCATACAATTCAAACTCTGAAATAGTAACGCGTTTTTTCCGTTTATATCCAAGCTGAAATAATTTTCTAAGATTCGCTTTCTTTGACCAATCGAAAATTTCTCTGAACAGCTAAGTCTACATTTCTCGTGACAAAGTAATCCTTCCTTGAGCTTTTTCTTAGGAACAACAGTATCTGTTTTTTGTGAAATATACTCTTCACCTCTTTCTCTCGCTAATGCAGCACGTTTTTGTTTCCATTGTTTTTCGTTTTTACGACGTTTTTTCGAATAATGCTCTTTAGGTTGAAACACTTTTCGCTTGCGATTATTTTGCTGCAGGCCACTAGACGAATATTGAGTGATCGGTGCATCTTTATTTGTTATGGTAACCGTATCAGAAAATGTTACAGCTTGTGTTAAGTTCAATTGAGGCGTAATATCTCCTAAGTCACTGCTGGAAGAAGATACACAAGGACTTGGAATATATTCTTCATCAGAATCAGACAACTCACGACTCTCATTATTTAAGACTGGATCTTCTAAAAGAAAGTTGTCGGTATGGTTGTCTATTATAAAATGTTTTTGTGTAATACAAGATCTCAATTCAGAAGGGAGTACGAACATATCATCCTGTTCTGAGGGCTCAACTATATCTGAGTTATGGCTGCGTTCTTCTGTTGGAGGAGCGGTTTCATAAGCATCGTTTAAATTGAATGTTACGTTCTCTAAAATATTGTAAGATTTATCGTATGTATCCAATAATGAATTGCCTTCTGGTGGATTAATAGTCTCTAATCTCTTTCTTTGCATTATTTCGGTGCTCACAGGTGAAGGAGCGTAAGAGAGATGAGTTTCCATTAAAAATAAATTGCCACAGGGTTTATTAAACTGAAAGCTTTCATGGTTTGCCAAAACTGTTATAAAATAAAAAAATAAAATCATACACTCAAATTATAAACATGGGACCTGACCGCGTAATTGGTCCCTTTTATATTGACGTTAAAACAGTGGTTATGAGAAATGTCGAAACTATGCAAAATAATGTTATTCTCTTCGGAAAGAGTTCTGTAATAAACTATGCATAAATTAACATAGGTACAAAAAAATTAAAAACGTTAAAAGATTATCTAAAGAACGGCCCTAACGCCTGACGTAAATAAAAACAACTTATTTTTAGTTTCGGAAAGTTTCAATCAGAAAGGCGGTAAAGTAATTTGTCAAGTGACATAAAGTTTTGACATTCACTAAACATATTAGTGTCAATTTTCAACTATCAAACGAATGAATGCGACAAGGTATAAACCTAGCTACTTACGAAAGTATTATACGATAGAAACTTTTTTAACAACACAAAACATTGTCTTACTTGAACTTGTGGCATGAAGATTGAGGTTAGATTCATTATTGCGTTGAACATCCTTATTTCTCAATTCACTTCCAGTTGGTTTCAATGCAGCATCTAGCATTTTCTTAGCCCGAGACATTTTTGCTAAATCTACTACAAATTTAGTCTAGATAACATTTTTAAACTTTTTTTTAAACGAAAATGTCGGTTATTTGCAATCACGCTTTTGTAAATAAACACGTTGAAACGTAAATGAAGGTGTTATGATCTGAACATAACACCTTCTTTCATTTCAAAAACGTTGTAAATAAACACGTTGAAACATGAATGAAGGTGTTATGATCTGAACATAACACCTTCTTTCATTTCAAAAACGAAAAAATGAACTACTCTTCATCTGCTACATGTACTCGTGACTGGTAGCAAGATCGGGAGTCATGTGCCCTTAGTTTCTTTATACATGCAAACAAATTAGTTTTTCTGTACATAACGCTTTTATATTTTCACTTTAAGGTTCTTAACGCCTAAAAATAAGACAACTGAAGGTGTGACGCGTTGCGTGACGATATAAAGACCTCATCTGCGCCATAAAATTAAAAACCGAAAAAATGTGACATACCCCCTTTATCCACTCGCCCCTTCAATTATGGAAAAGAAAAAGCGGGTTGAGAAAATTTAACAACATTCTATGCGGAAACTCTCGATATATCGTGATGGAGTGAAGAATAACTGAAAATGTCACCAAAAGCCACACTTGTAGAAGAGCGGAAAAAGGCCATACAGTCTCAAATAAGAGAAAAATGACACCTTTAGTTTATGTTGTTCAACCTAAATCCAGTACCTACGACAAATGACGGTATTGCCGCGCGAACCGTACTAACGGACAAACATCGCCGAACCTTTTCAGAGTGGCTCACCTACGTGTCTGAACTTCCACTGCTGTCAAACTTTATGCATGATCGTCAAGTTACTGTCAACCATCACAATAACTATCAGCTGTTATGTTTCTGCGATGCTTCTACAAAAGGAATAGCTTCGGTCATTTACTTGCTAAGCTTCAACAATCAAGGTCAAACGAAGGTCAGCCTGGTTATTGCCAAGTCTAAGGTTGTTCCCTTAAACGTGTAATCCGTGCCACGTCTTGAACTGATGGCTGCGCATTTGTTGGTCAAATTAGGCAAATACACTAAGTCAATATTACTTGATCAAATATCGATAGATGACATATTTTTCTTCACTGACTCTTCTGTGGTGTTGAGTTGGCTAACCGCACCCACCTATACTTTAAAGACCTTTGTTGCTACACGTGTCTCTAAAATATTGGAGACCGTGTCTAGCGAAAGCTGGTACCACGAGAGAGGTGCGTTCAACCCCGCCGATGTGTGTTCGCGCGGCAGCGCCGGAGTGGCTAGCAGGCCCAAGCTGGCTCAACATGCCACAGGAGAGTTGGCCAATTAAATCAATTGATCAATTTAAATCTAACAATGTACCGGAATTACAAATCACTGGCAAGTCATCAGTTCAAACGCTCGTGTCTAGTAATGATAGCACGGAGTCGAATTTTCTTATCAAATCGACTGAAAAATATTCAAATTTCGTCAAACTGCAAAATGTGGTAGCACGCTGTTTTCAATTTATCAATAATTATAAGTCCATTAAATCGAAACTCAACTCGGGACCGCCCCTCATATCCGATTTAAGGAGGGCGCACGATATTCTTATCAAGGCAGTTCAACGTCAATACTTCTTCACTGATATTGACGCAGCGCACTTAAAAACGGTAAATGTTGTAGTTTGTCGATTAAAAAACTAGCACCCTTTATGGACACCCTTAGTATCCTCAGGGTGGAGGGTAGACTGTCACTGTTGGACCTGCCATATCAAATTAAGCACCCGTTGTTGCTCCCAAAGGAAGAAAATATTAGACCAAAAAAAATTAGACCAAAAAGTAAACAAAACTTGGGAACTGATGCGAAGCAGTACTGCGTGTGCCAACATGATTGCGGGTATGAGAAACCGGCTCCAACAATTAATAGATAGTGACGGCCACGCACTCCGCTATTAAATAATAATAAAAAATATGTCATATTATTGTGATATTTATTATTTATTTATTTAGTTATCTTATCTTTGACCGACTTTTTACCTTTATTTAGAAACAGTAGTAAATTACATTTATAGTAACGACTTAA
The DNA here is from genome assembly GCA_946894065.1 of Acleris literana. NCBI lineage: Eukaryota > Metazoa > Arthropoda > Insecta > Lepidoptera > Tortricidae > Acleris > Acleris literana. The sequence goes on from OX335668.1 coordinate 49,818,647, forward strand.
GTGAAAGAAAGGATAATGTTTCAATAGCTTGGCTGGTTCTTTAATTTTCATCACATCGTTTATCATACATTTATTTTGAATGCTAGTAATTGGTAAAATAAATTTGAGGGCCCTTTTGTGAATATTCATATAAAACAAATATTGACACCTAGGAATATAATTAAATAAAAATGTTATCTGGTTTTTTATTTCTCGCTGTTATTTATTATGAATAAACGTTAACTAAAGTTAGCAAATTGCAATAAAATATTTGTTTACCTAAAATACGGTATTTTTTTATAACTTTTAGAAACTTTGCATGATCACTGTGATCAACATAATTGTTAAAATAAAAAATACAAAAAGTAAGATTGTCCCTCCTAGGATTTGAACTCGCAATCTAGAGAACGCCTGTCATATGTGCAACCCATTCGGCCACGACGCTTTTTCTAGTCCTGACACAGAATAGATAATAGTACAAGTACAGAAGGCTCACTCCTTAGATCTTTACAAAAACCGCTTTTTTTCTTAGCCAAAAAAATATAATTTATGGCCCTCTGACGTCGTCAACTCCAGCGCAAGCCAAACGGAACGTTAAGGCTGTGTACGAACGTTGAAAATTAATTCGCTCACTCGCCGCGTCGGCGGTAGTGAGGGCTGTCAACGACTAAAAATTAAATAATAATGAATTGCCCATTTATTTCTTGCATTCAATATAGAGTAGTATATGGGAGAGTATATTATTCATACACTATATACATTATTTCATTATTTATCTCTAAAATAATAATTATTTTTAGTACCAATTACTGACAGTTGCTACTTTTTACCATATTTCTACAGATAAAGACGGCAATCCGGAGTTAACGAGACGAGTGGAGAGTTACCGTCGAAAATTGCTACATTGCATATTTACGTTTTAGTGCATATTAGTGGAAACTGTAGTTCGACAACATTGTAGATCATAAAATTTGCTATAACTTTTGTATGGAAATATTTTTTCCGTGACCTCTAGAAACAAAGATATGGAATCATCTATGGAAAGCAACCGATGAAAATTTCTAACCTTTCCAGTTTTATGGAACGCTCAAGAATGCCTACGCTCGTATACTCTATAAAATTTGTGACATTCAAACCCTCGCACCTTAGAAAATGGAGTTCAAATTCAAACATTGGCGAGAACGGTGGCACAACTTGATGCATGTCAATCCGTTCTTCATGCATAAGCACATGGTAGTCAGGCACTGGGATGAACAATTGCAGGATACAATATCCGTGCAGGCTTTTGGGGACCGGCTCGAGGGTCATAAGAATGGGAATATATTATTTTTGGTGAAGTCTCCACCCATATGACTCACGTTCCATCACCACCGGTCGGGCATGATGAGCATTTTCCCATACTTTCACCTGAAAGGTTTTTAAATACGTATTCAGTACCGAAAAAGCAATTGATTTTACTCACAGTTTGCCACCGTTTTTTGTAACCATCCTTACCTGGTAAATGCATCCTAAAAGGTGTAGTTGCAAACACTACCTAAACCATTCTTTAACGTTTCATATTACCAATACCAGTGATCATGGAAACTTTTAATTTGCAGATAATTTTGTCTTCCGAAAGATTGTAGACCTGCAGTTTGCCCAAAAATGCACTAAATATGGCAAGAAAATCGGAAAAGGTAGAAATTTTCGTCGATAGCTGTCCATAGATGATTCCAGATCTTTGTTTCTAGAGGTCGTGGAAAAAATATTTCAATACAAAAGTTATAGCAAATTTTGTTATCTACATCATTGCCAAACTACAGTTCCACTAATATGCATTAAAACGTAAATATGGGAAGAAAACTGGGCAAAGGTAGCAATTTTCGTCGGTAACTCTCCATAGATGATGCCATATCTTCGTCCCTAAGGGTCATGTAAAAAATCTTTGAAGGCAAAAGTTTTAGCAAATTTTGTGATCTACAATATTGCTGAACTACAGTTTCCACTAATATGCACTAAAATGTAAATATGGGAGAAAAACTGGGCAAAGGTAGCAATTTTCGTCGGTAACTCTCCATAGATGATTCCATATCTTCGTCCCTAAGGGTCATGTAAAAAATCTTTGAAGGCAAAAGTTTTAGCAAATTTTGTGATCTACAATATTGCTGAACTACAGTTTCCACTAATATGCACTAAAATGTAAATATGGGAGAAAAACTGGACAAAGGTAGCAATTTTCGACGGTAACTCTCCATAGATGGTTCCATATCTTCGTTCCTAGGGGTCGTGTAAAAATGTTTGAAGCCAAAAATTTTAGCAAATTTTATAGTCTACAATACTGTAGAACCATGTTTAGCACGAGAATAAACGTTAACGACAGTATAGGTAAAAAACGGAAAACAGTGTCAGTTTTTGCAAGATGGCGGAGAAAGACATGGAGCTGGAGAGACGAAAAATTTGGGTTACCATGACCATATTATCTTTCATAGCATATTAAAAAACCATACCAATCGGACCTTTTTTAGGGTACCGGAACAACGATTTACAAAATGTACGACGAAATTTTTTGTATGGGCTGCACTTTTTCCGGTATAACATTCTTCCGGGTCAAATTTCGGAATGGCGACAGGCAGATCCGTATTCTGCAGGGTCTGAACCCTCTGATAACGTTGTCACCCCAACTGTTACATAATTTACCGCTTGCATTCAAATTCTTCAAAAATGGTCCTAGACTATAAAATATTAACTTGGTTTAATTTAATTCCAACTGACAGCACGATAGATTAGATGGGGGTTTTACTGGTATTTTAATTACCAAAAATATTTATAAATTCTTCATGTTACTCTCTTTCCCTTAATTAAATTAGCAACATATGTAAAATGAACATCAAAATTGACACATAAGCTCCGTGCTAGGGTAGTAGACATGGTGTCATCTTTTGTTTTGATAACTCGATTATTTAGTAATTTCAATTATTTGCGAAATTAAAGTTTTATTCGTCGCCATATGCATAAACATTACCTTTAGCTAAACACTCGACACACAAGATGGCTCTGAAGAGCGAAAGGGTTATATAAACACACCGTTGCTGTGATAACAGCCGCGTCAGATATTATTAGGTTATGGAGGAACAACTACAGAACAACTAAGAATGCGTTGTCAAAACCAATTTATACTAGACAATACACAATAATTTACTAAATACCTCAAGCCAGCCGTCGAAACACTTTCAAGGGCAGGAGGTACGGTAACGTGAAACCGTCTTAATGGATATTTTGCCCGATGAGTCAAATATAAGGTAAAATATGCATTTTGAAAAAATACAGTATTTTAGTAACTTTTGATTATATTAGTAGAAAGTAGCTTATACTTATGGAACTCTAGGCTATTGCTTTTTAGTGCGTTCTGTTAGGGGAAACATAGTTCACTTTGTGATACCAGCACCAAATTTTAGTATGTTGTTAAACATGTTATTTTATCTTAAAGACCGTCGGGACCCCACCTATAAAGTACCTGGATCCGGAGATATGACGTGATCAAAATGGCGGCCGCTGTATTTCGAAAATTGCGAATAATTCTGATTCTATGAACCCTATATACATGTGTAGGGTTTCAAATGAACAGGAATTAAACGTTCTATATTGCTATAATACACAACATTAGCTGAGTAAAACAGTTACGGAAATATATTTAATTGTATAAAAATGTAATCTATAAAAACGCACTATTTTCGTTTACAGCCTCGGAAGTATACACTAAATATTAAAATGATGTATGGCAGACATAACGTAAAATTTATCAGCTATCTAATAAAAAAAACCCGAACTCGATCGGATGAAATAGTACATTACTGCAAAGACCAGTAAGTGAGCCATCCTGGACGAGTAGGAGTTAGAAGGCCGAGCCGCCAGGCCAATAGCCCTATATTTTTGCTATTGGCCAACGTCTCCGAGCTACGTACGAAAAACTAAAAAATTCAAAGCTACGACTGCCGTTGAAAAAATTGAACTAAAAAGTAAAAAATTAGTTTTATTTTTCGAATAGGACGGAAAAGGGTTTTATTAGTATATTAAATAAAACTTATTTTTTACTTTTTAGTTCAATTTTTTCAACGGCAGTCATGTTTCTGAATTTTTTAATAATTAAATTTTATTTTTTGCATTTTTTGTGCCTTGTAAATGTGCTTTTAAACAGCCCAACTTGATTTTTCATGAGCTTGAATATGTGCTTGAACTAGTCAATGTAGATATTTTCTAGTATTTATCACGTTTTACAGGTCAACCCGTTGATTAATGCTATACTTGTATATATTTGAAATGGTCAGATTAAGACCTTTCAAATGATACCCATATTGTAATAATTAGAAGACTTCAATTTTATTTTACATAAATAATTGACATTTTGCCATTGTTCTTATTTAAATTTTAACAGTTTAAAGAGATTCTAACGATACCACACACATCGAAATCGGCTCAGGCGTTTAGAAGTTATGGTGGAATAAAGAATCATACATACAAACATACATACATGAACCCTGAAAACATTACACTCCTTTTTTTGGGCAGTCGTGTAAAAAGGGACCTTTACACCCTATCATTACTTTTAGTATGTGGTTTAAAAAACCTTAGGAAGTTTTCAAATGATTCGAAAAAATTAAGGTTATCAAAGCTCTTTAACGACCGCGAATATTTTTGTCATTTAAGAGTGTTTATTGAACTTTTAGAATCGTAACTTTTTGGACTCATTTTAATTTATTATATTTTATAAATTAATTAGGTATAAAAAAAACAAAATACTTAATTATCATACCATAAACGTAATCAGAACTTCGAGTTTAACGACGGTGATACCGTTTGGAAGTATAAGTATACTATAAGCTCTTCAGACAAAAACCATTCGGCTAAACTTGCACCCAAATTCATAAAATGCATGAATACCAAAAAGATTTCTTCTTAAAGTATTTGTGTCATTGTTGATACTCTAGGCAAACCTCTGGGACACTGGCACATTTACTGTAAAATTAAAAATAATATTCATAAATAGTTAAGACTGAAGATTAATATAAAGATAAAATATGAATATGTTTATGTAATTTCATAATTCTTTACATATGAGTTAAAATTAAGAGTGGCCAAAAACGGTGTAAAGATTGCCTAAACCGGTACTTCTACTCTACATAATTCTACATAGTCACGGCTACAAAGTGGTAAAAGAAAATCTTTTTTTTTTGTGGATGTGAAATAGTTGCCATCATTCATTTTATCAAAGCTTGATGCTCTTTTTTCCGACAGGTAAATACATCCAAATGCCGTTGTTGAAATATCGCAACCGTCTAATTTTATACATTTTGTTTTTATTGTATGCCAACTGGTAGGTAAACTTCCATACTTTTATTAACCATTTAAGCCTATGTGCAAATACGCTGTTGGTTTTAATAATCGTGTCTCTGTAACTTATCTTCAGCCTACTTTTTGCAAAAAAAATACCGTTACTTAATTTCAAATAAGTACTTCAAAACGGTAGATTTCGTTATTTTGGTTTTTAGCTGTTTTTGCACTTGACATTCAGTTTTAGGGATTCTTATTTCAAATAACTCGTCCTACCTTCGTACCTAGAAAAAGTGACCACTTCATTGCCTGACTGATGACTGACCCGTCTATCAGTCAAGGTGCTTTTTCTCAGGAACAAGAGGAGGTATTAAGCTAAACTTAATTTTACTTAAATCATTAAGTCTGCAATCTCTTGGAGCTGTGTAGATATCAAACTTCTAAGTCTACGCAATAGGGCAGTTTATGGTGCATATTTTGTAACTCGCAAGGTTATCAAAACCTATAAAGTATTCTGTTGTTGCTGTATGTAGGTGTCCCATAGTCAAGTGCTGCATAGTCAATATTGCCTGGTAGGCATTTTGCTTCTTAGTGAATATAAGCTTTAGGCTAAATTTCACGTAGACGTTTTGATTTTCAGGCAGCATGATCAGAATTAAGGCTTTCATGGCTTTTATTTGGCTAATGTTTCAGAACGTAACTTTTTTCGTCCATAACCGGTTTTACTACGCGGAACTGAAAACAAAGTTGCGGTGCTGATCGCCCTGTCCATTGCATCTCTTAGGTCTATTTCGAAGCAGGAGCGTGGGCTGGCCCGGTAGGACAATAGATGAGTCATTATCTGGATTGCCGCTACACAGATGCATTGGGTGCTAGAGTCTCCAGCCAACCCCTATTTGACAAGGTTTTACTTACAACGACCGACCTTGCACCTCCTTTGCTACGGAGCCTGTTCAGGGCTTTCCACGTAGGCCATGGCTGTTTGTGTCCAGCAGGAAGTGTCTCTGTCGGTTTAACAAACTCCATGAATTTCGACATGAGGATATTCTAGCTCTTGACCGTGGTGCTTTGATGTGGGTGGTGGATCTCAGGAAGTTCTTTCGGCTTTTTAGGCGGACGGGGGGCAGTTTATAGCCTTGGAGATATTGTCCGATATCCCAAGGGGTGCAAGGAAGGAAGGAGCCTCCCTGTACGACGCAACCGAAACGCCAAAGGCATTCGTCTCTCAAGCGTCTGACGCACCCCGGAAAGCGTTCAAACACTACAGCGAACGGCTAATTCTTCCACCACGATGGTTCCACCGAGCTATAAAAGTCCAAAAACATGCAATCAAAAACGGCATTTTTCTAGCAAAACAGAATTTAACATGGAGTTTATATGGCCGATCTGTTACATGACGTCACAGTGCTTATCGGATCTCTCTGTCTAATCGCTGACTAATTATCAGTTTAAAATGATTGTGTCATCCGTATTTCTTGGCCAATTTTTATTTTCATTTCACTTTTGGAGATCTCTTGTGGCGTTATTAAATTAACTAGGATGTATATAATACCTAATATAGTCCCTAACGTATACCTATCCTGTTAAAAATGTAATGTCAAATCAGTCATTGGTAAAACTTATAAATGTATACCGAATCAAATTTTATATTATAAACAAGCAATTCGGCGTAGAACTCGTTTACCGTATCGTTTAAGTAATTTTATAGTTCAACTTCCTCCATGGCCAGAACCTTTAAATCACATGTTATATTCAGCTCAAAGTTTAAAAAGAAGTTGAATTGGATAACGTCATTTAGGTTAATAAATTTTATTAAGTATACAATACTTTTTGTTATGCCATCTTTCGCTAAAACATGAAGATTTCGTGGGCTGGACACTCTTGAGAATGCTACATACAGTTGCCTGTGGGAACGACAGTTTGCTTCTAAATGTACACCGGCTAGTTCTAGGGTTTGTCCATGCGCTTTGTGTTCATGGCAAAAGCTGTTTTTAAAGGGAATTGCACTCTTTTAAAGTTAAATGGTAAATCTTTAGGAATTACTTATAGGAATACGGTGAATTAAAACATTTTCTCCTTTAGCAATTCCAGACATAATTATTGCCCTTACGATATTGATGGAGTACCGGAGTACGGGGATACCCAATTTAAGCATGAACTTATGAGAGGGCACTCCCGATAGCTCCAAAGAGTTCAGGAACTCTAAGGGTAGGACGTGACTTGCTTGGTTTGCTGATAGGTAATCTTTAAGTTAGGTACTGAATACTTATTGAATAGCAAATTTATTTCAAAAATTTTAAATATCAATTTACGTTCCACATTATAGTTGTACATTTTGTATGAAAAACCCCCTCCCCAATTGAAGTCGCCAACTTCGCCATACGAATCATTTTAAATAGCGACCAGTCATATTTTTAAGTCCAGAAATAAGGAAATCCCATAGAAACTCGCCCCTAATAAGTAGAAAGCTACTTCTTCTTTCTTTATCCTTGCCTACGTAGATCATATTTATTTGCAATCAGGACCCCATATACCAATTTTCATACTACTAAGTCTAGAAATTAGAAAAATTCCATACAAACTTTAACCCCCATTTTACCCTTTTAGGGGGATATTTGTCCATTTCACCTGCACAGATCATTTTTAATTGTAATGGAGAACTTAAATACCTATTTTCATACTTCTCAGTCCAGAAATGAGAAAAATGCCATAAAAACTTTACCCCCCCCCCCATTTTATCCCTTTAGGGGGAATTTTTTCCATTTCATCTACACAGATCATTTTTAATTGTATTCGAAAAATGATATACATATTTTCATACTTCTAAGTCCAGAAATGAGAAAGTTCCATATAAACTTCACCCCCCTATTTCATCCTCTTATGGGTTGAATTTCTAAAAATCCTTTCTTAGTGGTCACTTACATCATGAAAGGAACCCCTGTGCCAAATTTCAAGTTTCTAGATACAGTAGTTTCGGCTGTGCGTTGATATCTAAGTCAGTCAGTCAGTTTTGCCTTTGACAGAACTCTGTTTTCGCCTACAAACTGATTATTTTGGCAGAGCATTATTTATCCCATGCATGTTAGAAGTGGAAGTTATGCTCACGATTTCTCATCAAACTGACTCATAGGTAATATTATTCTCCTTAAGACCGTCTGGATAAAATCTGAAAAATTGCTTTTGACGTGTTATAATCGTGTTATAAAATGTTTTTAACTCGGTCGCCATTACTATGAAGTAACTAAGAGAAAAACAACTACGTTGCCCAGAGTGTAATAAAGCAGAGTAAAACATTAAAACATTACAAAGTAGCATTTTATTAGTTACTAGCTTTTGCCCGCGAATTCGTCCGCGTTGAACTCGTTTATCGCAGTTAAGTAAATTAATAGTTTTAAGTAATTCTATAGTTTGACGTCCTCCCTGGCCAGAATGATGTTTCAAACACATGTAATATTGAGCTCGAAATTTACCGGGATGCCAACTTTAACCATGAACTTACGGGAGGATACTCCCGATACCTTCAAAGAGTTCAGGAACTCTAAGGGTAGGACGTGACTTGCTCTGTGTCTATGACATTGTCTACCAAGAGATACTCCACAACATCGCCTTCTACAAGAGACATATTTTTTTATTTATCCGCCCGAGAATTTCGTTGGTCGGTGCCAATATTGCCCTCTCGCATAAACATTCTCTATTCTTTACGTTGTTTTTTAGATCGGGGTACACGTTACTTTTTAGATCATCTGTGTTTTGTACAATATTACAGAATTCGCCGTTTAATATATTCAAATCGTTACCATCTCTCGCCATACGATCTTCGCCAATTTTTAGTAGAGCTGGCGCATATTGCCCCGACTGTGTATCATGATGTGTCCTCGTAGTTCCTGGCGTATTTGTAGTAAGGTATATTTTTTATTTTTATACCCATATCGTAGATGCCGAAATGCATTTATTTAATCGGCAGGTGTGCCCCTAGTTATCACCGGTAGATGAGAATCTGTCTAAATTCGCCGTCTCAAAGCACCAACCCTCCCATGATAGTTTGGTTCCTCTTAAAATATCCATCATAGGGTGATGGAACCAGTAATGGACAAGGCACCAATAATGAACACTTGATTCTTATTTTACAGAAGATAAGGGTTATTCATTTGTTTTGCAACAAATGAATAACAATCAATTTTGGACCGTATACAATTTGAATAAAGAGTGAAGTGTCCATTACTGGTGCCTGTCAGCTAAAATTGTCCATCATTGGTGCCGTCACCCTAGTTCAATATTACATATATTATATTATGAGTCTTAATACTAAATTTAATGTATCTATCATTATAAATGGCGGAAATCCCAAACATCATCCGTAGTAGCCGCTGAAAAAAAAAAGACAATATTCTTCAAACAAATTTACCCAATGCCCTTTAATCTCATTCGGCTTCGTGGTTAATCCGTGAAAGCGTAACAAACAGATAAACGATAGACAGAATTACTTTCACATTAATAATATTAGTATGGATTTTCTTTTACAGCAATATTATATGTAGGTACCTATTGATGTATAGATTTTTTACTTATTCAGTATTGTTTGAACTGATATTTTAGAATTAAATAGCCTACCAATTTCCGCCAAAAAATAAAATGACTACATATTTTTTTTGAGTGATCAAAGTAACCGCCCTTAATATTAAATAACAGCCGAAGAATAAGTATTGTAAACCGCGGAAAAAAAAGTTAAAATCTGGAAATGTCAACGCTGTCAACGTCAATCTGACACCGCTCCTTTTGATATAGACTAACAAAACTGAACGTACAAAGCCTGTCCGTTTTGTTAGTCTATATCAAAAGGAGCGGTGTGAGATTGACGTTGACAGTGTTGACATATCCAGATTTAAACTTTTTTTTACGCCGTTTACAATACTTATTCTTCGGCTATCATTTTCGAAATCTGCGTCCTCAGAATCTAAGAAAATGACAATTATGACCACTTTTTAAAAAAGATCATGGCCGCCATCTTGAATTCTAAATTTGACATAATTTTCATAATCTGCGTCCGACGACTTTTTCAATAAACATCATGGCGGCCATTTTGAATTCCAAATTTGATATTATTTTCGTAATCTGCGTCAACGCAACCTAATAAAATGACAGCCATGATGACTTTTTCAAAAAACACTAAACATTGTCGTTATTCCCTCTAGAACTTTTAAATTTTCTGGGATGGGATTTTCCTATATGTTAATCCAGGGCATATATTGTTGTAATTCAAAAATATTAATAAGTATGTTTCTACTTAAACCTATCATTGGCAATACTCTATGATTTAAAAGAAATAAAGTTTTGTCTATTATCGTTCGTCCAAGCAAAGCGTTGTTTCATTTTAGGTTTTGGGCCCAGTCCCGTTTTTATCTACAGTATTCATTGTCAGAATTATCATAAATTAATAGTATGATGGACAATGCATGTGGTGTATTATTCGCGGACTTGTAAAACAGTGAAAAACAGTTTTTGGGCAGTGAACGTGTTTCGACCGGCGCGGCGTGACCGGCGTCATCCATTATGGCGTCTAGCTCTAATTATTTAATTAGTGTTCCTAAGTTAAAAGGACGGGAAAACTACGCAGAATGGACTTTCGCCGCGGAAAACTTTCTAATATTGGAGGGAATGTTGCACTGCATTCACCCAGACACCAATAAGGAGAAGAAAGTGGAGCCCGCAGATGATGCGAAGACTAAAGCTAAGCTGGTGCTCACTATTGACCCGACTTTGTACGTACATATTAAGGATGTAGCCACGTCTCAGCAACTATGGAACAAGCTGAAGGCTTTGTTTGATGACAGCGGGTTTGCAAGAAGGATAAGCCTTTTACGTACATTAACATCTATACGCCTAGAAACGAGTCCTAATATGACTACATACGTTACGCAAATAGTCGAGACGGGGCAGAAATTACAAGGTACAGGGTTCAATATCAGTGACGAATGGATCGGATGTTTATTGTTGGCCGGATAAACCGAAAAATATTCGCCAATGATAATGGCCATCGAACATTCAGGGATGTCTATTTCCACGGACGCCATTAAGTCAAAATTAATAGACATGGAACCGGAAGACAATGATTTGAGTAACGCTTTTGCGTGTTTCCGATACCAACATAAAAATAAGTCTATGGCGAAAAAAGTTAGCGCGGGATCGCAGAAGGTGACAACTGTCAAAGACAAATCAAGTGTCAAATGTTACAAATGCAAACAATTTGGGCATTATCGCAACCAGTGCGGAAACACAAATAATATGCAAGAAAAAGAAAAAGGTTTGACTAATGCGTTTAGTGCAGTTTTTCTTAATGGACATTATAATGCAAGTGACTGGTACGTGGACTCCGGGGCCAGTATGCATTTAACAACAAACAAAAATTGGGTGATCAATGCGTCTTATTCTGGTTTTACGAAGGAAATTATGGTCGCTAACCAGGATAAAGTGCCAGTGTTATGCTGTGGAGACGTAAAAATCACGACCTCGACTGAAGAGTGCGATTTTGAGGTTATGGTAGAAAATGTTTTGTGTGTTCCAAGCCTGACTACCAATCTTTTGTCAGTCAGTCAGTTGTTAAGACAAGGCAACAAGGTGTCTTTTACAAGCGATGGGTGTGAAATCTTTAATAGAAAAGATACATTGGTTGCTACTGCTTCACTTGTAAATGGAGTTTACAAATTAAATGTGCCTACTTGCTTGATGGCTGCAGTAATGGAATCTCCAGAGAAATGGCATCGTAGATTGGGACACATAAACAGTAATTACATGAATAACATGCAGAGTGCTGTTGAAGGAGTAATTTTAGACACTAAGGCCGATATAAGCAAGACAAATTGTGTAGTGTGTTGTGAAGGCAAACAAAGTCGATTGCCTTTTTCTCATGAAGGCAACAGGAGCACAGAGTTGTTGAACACGATACACACTGACATCTGCGGGCCGATGGAAACTGTGTCTCTTGGAGGATCAAGGTACTTCCTTTTGTTTATTGATGATTACAGCCGCATGACTTATGTATATTTTCTTAAAAACAAAAATGAAGCGCTTAAATGTTTCAAGGAATATAAAGCCAAAGTTGAAAATTTAACATCAAAGAAAATTAAGATTCTAAGAAGTGATAACGGCCGTGAATTCTGTAATAATGATTTTGATAATTATTTGAAGAAAGTGGGAATAATTCATCAAAAAACAAACCCCTATACGCCTGAACAAAATGGACTTTGTGAGCGTATGAACAGGACGGTTGTAGAGAAAGCTAGATGTCTTCTGTTCGAGGCAAAACTAGATAAGATTTTTTGGGGTGAAGCCGTTAACACTGCTGTTTATTTACAGAATCGGATAGTAAAAGCTGGATTGAATAATCGTACCCCGTATGAACTGTGGACAAACTTGAAGCCAAATCTTAGTCACATCAGAGTATTTGGCAGTACTGTCATGAAACACATCCCTAAAGAAAAAAGACACAAATTTGACAAGAAATCTGAGAAATGTATTCTGGTGGGTTATCCTGAGGATGTCAAAGGATACAGAGTATATAACCCAACCACTCGTGCAATCACAACCAGTCGAGATGTCATAATTATAGAAGATAATGTAGTGAATCAGGAGGTGATTGAAGTTCAAGAGTCGGATATTAAGTTAGAAGACAGTATAGTTGTTTGTCAGGATTCAGTAAGGGATGTCACAGGAGACGATGGTCAGCTAGATGATTCTTTTGTTTCAACTGAAAACTTAGATATAAATGATGAAAGTTATGTACCAGGTGAGGAGTCATTGGCAGGTGATGAAACTGTGGATGTAGATATAACCCCAACAACATTACCTAAAAGAATCAGAAAAATGCCTGAGAGGTATGGATTCTTAAGCACAGACAGCAATAATATTGATGTTGAAGAATTGACACTGGAAGATGCATTACAGGGACATGAGAAGAAGCAATGGGAGCTAGCAGTCAAAGAAGAGCTGCAAAGCTTCGAAGACAATAATGCTTGGGAACTTGTGGATGCTCCGAAACATGGTTCTGTAGTGAAGTGTAAGTGGGTTTTAAAAAAGAAACTTAACAGTGACAATAATGTGCAATATCGTGCAAGACTGGTGGCTAAAGGTTGTTCACAAAAATATGGGGTGGATTATGAAGAGACATTTTCTCCGGTGGTAAGACACACTACATTAAGGTTATTGTTCTCATTATCTGTACAATTAGATTTTGATGTAGTACATCTTGATGTTAAGACAGCTTTTTTGAATGGGGACCTGGATGAGACAATATATATGCAAATACCTACTGGTTTTGTTGGTGCAAGTGATAATAAAGTTCTCAAACTAAAAAAGGCCATGTATGGTCTCAAACAGGCCTCCAGAGCATGGAACAAAAAAGTTGATAACTGTATGATAGCAGATGGCTACAGTAAGTCAAAATTAGAACCTTGTTTATATACTAAAATTACTAGCGATAGTAAAACTATTGTTACATTATATGTAGATGATTTCTTTGTTTTTTCAAGTGATGAAAAAGAAATGAAACATCTGAAAGAAATGTTGAGTAATAATTTTAAGATTAAAGATTTAGGGCATGTTAAAAATTGTCTTGGAATGTCAGTAAATTTTGATAAAAATAACAATAGTGTAACTTTGAGTCAAGAAAGTTATATTGTTAAGTTGCTGAATAGGTTCAATATGGCTGAGTGCAAAACAGCTGATACTCCAATGGAGGCAAAGTTATCTATTATGAAAGGAGATGTTTCTAAAGGTAATAATCCTTATCAGCAACTTATAGGTAGCTTAATGTATTTAGCTGTTATCACTCGACCAGACATAGCTTTTGCAGTATCATATCTCAGTCAGTTTAATAATTGTCATAATGATCAGCATTGGGCTTATGCCAAGAGGATATTAAAATATTTACACAAGACTAAAAATATTGGTTTGAAATACTGTAAAAGTGAAAAAGTTAATATAGAAGGTTATGTAGATGCCGATTGGGCTAACAACCCCAATGACCGAAAGTCATATACAGGCTATTGTTTCATGTTATCGGGATCTGTTATATCTTGGAGTTGTAGCAAACAAAAGTGCATTGCACTTTCTAGCACCGAGGCTGAATATGTGGCTATTACAGAAGCCTGTAAAGAAGCAGTGTACTTAAGAAACTTGCAATTTGAAATTACCAAGAGTATGTATAGAGTCACTTTACATAATGATAATCAGAGTGCACATAAATTATTGTTAAATCCTGTATTTCACAATAGAACTAAACATATTGATGTCAAGTATCACTATTGTAGAGAGATGATAAATAGTAAAATTATTTTGGTTGAATACTTGTGCACATCAGATATGCCAGCAGATTTGTTTACAAAAAGTTTTTATTTACATTATAAGTTTCTGAAATTTTTAGGCGTTGTAAAAGTGAGTAATAATTAGTGAGTGTGTTGTAATTCAAAAATATTAATAAGTATGTTTCTACTTAAACCTATCATTGGCAATACTCTATGATTTAAAAGAAATAAAGTTTTGTCTATTATCGTTCGTCCAAGCAAAGCGTTGTTTCATTTTATATATAATATATATATAAGCTACCTCCATTCTAAATTTCATCCTAATCCATCTAGCCGTTGCAGTTTTAAGGAGTAACAAACTAAAACTCTCTTTTACCCCCTTAGGGGTAGTTTTTTCTGAATCGCTGAAAGCGGTTTATTTTATTTATAAACAGTAGCCAAAATTCCAATTTCCAAATGTAGCCATTTGGATATCTCCGATACAAATTTCTACTCCCCATTTATCGCCTTAGGGGCAGGTTTCCAAAATCACTGAAAGTTTTTTTTATGTTTATAAACAGTAGCTTAAATACCAATTACCACATTTCCAACAAAAACAAATAACATAAATGACAAAATTCTCATACAAACTACCATCCCAAATCTCACCCCCTTAGGAGTGATTTTCGAGATACAAAGTATAAATTGAATCTAATTCGGTTCCGCGATTTATCCGTGAATGCATAACAAACAGACAGACAACAGACATAATTACTTTCACGTTTATAATATTTGTATGGATTTTCTTTCTACAGCAATATAATGTGTACCTATCGATGTACAGATTTTTTACCCCTTGAGTATTGTTTGAACTGACATTTTAGAATTAAATAACCGACCAATTTCCGCCGAAAATTAAAATGACCGTCCGTTATTATTTTCAAGTGATCATAATAACCGCCCTAATATTAAATAACAGGCGTAGAATTAATACGCGGTGAATAGTGAATAGTATTGAAAATAGCGGAAAAAAAATGTTAAAATCTCGATATGTCAACGCTGACAACGTCAATCTGACACCGCTCCTTTTGATATAGACTAACAAAACGGAATGTACAAAGCCTGTCAGGAAGGAAAGGAACTTCACCAACTGCTGTGATTCAGCCAGATATGGCTTTTGATACTTCTAAGGAGTCCCCTAGACAAATTATAAGTAGGTATAACACTATTGTTTATTCCGACCAGCTTGGATCTGGACTAGGTTTATTGTTAAATAACAAATTAAAACAAAATGTTTCTAATTACTGTTACCATAATGCAACTCTTATGCAATTAAGTGATTTACTTTTAAAAGGCAGTTTTGACAGGACCACAACTAATTTTGGTAGGAAATAGTCTTAATGTGGACAAGTCCAGCGTAGATAAATTAATATCAACACTAAACACTATTGAAGGTAGGGGCATAGGTAAAATTATACTATGTGCGCTACCATACTCACAAAGTATGCCATTTAGTCATAGAATAGCACACTTTAATTGTTTAATATATAATGCTATAAGCTGTAATAATAAATATCATTTCTTTGACTTAAAAAAAATTATAAAGCGACTTGATCTAACATCAGGAAAAATTCATTTGCCCAGGAAATACATTTTGACCTTGGTTGACCTATTAGCTTATAATATAGAACCAAATACATACAGTACTTTAATACTAACCATATTAAAGAAGCGATTGAGCGGAATAAAGGCTCCAAAGTGTTCGCCAGGGATTTGTCTATTGGGCAAAGCCAGCTGACAATGCTGAAGACTGAGGACGGCAGAATAGCGTCCACCAAGCCAGAGGTGTTGAGGGAGATCGAATGGTTCTATGGACAGTTGTATACCTCGGTCGCCTAACCTGTTAATGACTTAGCTAAAGACCCGAGAGCTAAGCTCACCCGACACTATACCGAAGATATCCCGGACATCAGCCTGTACGAGATTAGGATGGCTCTCAAACAGTTAAAAAACAACAAGGCGCCGGGCGAGGACGGAATCACTTCAGAGCTGCTGAAAGCGGGTGGAACACCGGTACTTAAAGTCCTTCAGAAGCTCTTTAATTCCGTTCTGCACGATGGTGTTACGCCGGAAGCATGGAACAGAAGCGTGGTGGTACTTTTCTTCAAGAAGGGCGATAAAGCTCTATTGAAGAACTATAGGCCCATCTCGCTTCTGAGCCATGTTTACAAACTGTTTTTGAGAGTCATCACGAATCGTCTCGCTAACAGGCTCGATGACTTTCAGCCTCCCGAACAAGCCGGTTTCCGAAAAGGTTACAGTACCTTAGACCACATCCATACGCTACGGCAGATTATACAGAAGACCGAAGAGTATAATCTGCCACTCTGCTTGGCGTTTGTGGACTATGAGAAGGCCTTTGATTCGATCGAGACGTGGGCTGTGCTGCAGGCTCTCCAGCGGTGCCGCATTGACTATCGGTATGTCGAAGTACTGAAGTGTTTGTATAGAAACGCCACCATGTCAGTCCGAGTACAGGATCAGACTACGGAGGCAATTCCGTTGCAGACAGGTGTGAGACAAGGGGACGTAATCTCTCCGAAGCTCTTCACCAATGCAATGGAAGATGACTTCAAACTCCTGGAATGGAAAGGATTTGGCATCAATATAAACGGCGAATACATCACTCATCTCCGGTTTGCCGATGATATCGTGGTCATGGCGGAATCGCTGGACGACCTCGGCAAAATGCTCGAAGACCTCAATCGAGTTTCTCAACAGGTAGGCCTCAAAATGAACATGGACAAGATGAAAATTATGTCGAACGTCCATGTAGCGCCTACCCCAATATCAGTGGGAAACTCGGTTCTCGAAGTGGTGGACGATTATGTCTATCTGGGACAATCGGTCCAGTTAGGAAGATCCAACTTCGAGAAGGAGGTTACTCGACGAATCCAACTCGGCTGGGCAGCGTTCGGGAAGTTACGCAGCGTCTTCTCATCCAAAATACCGCAGTGTCTGAAGACTAAAGTCTTCGAACAGTGTGTGTTACCAGTGATGACCTACGGTGCCGAGACGTGGTCTCTAACTGTTAGCCTCCTGAATAGGCTCAGAGTCACTTAGCGTGCCATGGAAAGAGCTATGCTTGGTGTCTCGCTACGAGATCCAATTAGGAACGAGGAGATCCGTAGACGAACTAAAGCAACCGACATAGCCAATCGGGTTAGCAGGCTGAAGTGGCAATGGGCAGGCCACATTGCTCGAAGGACTGATGGCCGTTGGGGCAGTAGAGTTCTCGAGTGGAGACCACGTACAGGTAAGCGCAGCGTAGGGCGACCCCCCGCGAGATGGACGGACGATTTGGTCAAGTCCGCGGGGACCCGCTGGATGCAGGCCGCTTCCAACCGGGTGAGGTGGTAATCTTTGGGAGAGGCCTATGTTCAGCAGTGGACGACCTATGGCTGAAATGATGATGATGACATACAGTAGTACCCAGCCCCAACAAGCCATTATTGGCAATAATGCCTTGCCTCATGATTTAAACTAAATTATAGGACAGCGGAAACACCCTTGAATATAAATTTAATTCACCAAAATATTCAAGGTTTTTCCAGCAAAGAACTAGAAATAGGGTTGTTCTTAGATACTGAAAATGTACAAATTATGTGCATTACTGAACATTGGCTTAGACAAGAGCAATTAATTTTTGATTTTTTATATTTTAAATTACATAGTTATTTTGCCAGAAAAAGTGTCATTCATGGTGACTCTTTTATAATTGTAAAAAGTACTCTTAAATCCAAAGAAAGAAAGGATATTGTAAAGCTATCGATAGAAAGGATTGTAGAAATTTCTTGCACAGAACTAGAAAGTTATATAATAATATGTGTTTACAGACCACCGTTGGCTGATTTTTGCACTTTTGAATCTACTATGGAACATGTGTTAAAATTAGCATGTAATAGCCAGAAGCATGAATATTAACTTAATCGAAACGTCAAATAATACCACTAGGTTACTTAGTTTATTTAAATCTTTTAATTTAGGTAATCTGTTCTTTGAACCCACACGGATTGGTGTTAGTAGTGCAACCTGCTTAGATAATATTTTTTGTAGTTGCGAATGTTTGGATAAAGAAATATTTAATTGTTTTAATTCTGACCATAGTGGTCAGAAGGCATCTTTCATCTCATTTATGATTTTTATCAAAAACCTGACACAATAACATACCGACCTATAACTAGTAATCGTTTGGAATTATTAAAAAATAAATTTCAGAGTAATCTTACAGTGTTACCTTTTTTACAGAATGAGTTTAATAGTATTTATAAAGACTTCTTCGGCGTAATTCTACATCAATTTAACAACAATTTTAAAATGAAAACTATTTCTAGGTCGAAAACAAAATTTAGTGAATGGGCTACTGCAGACATTCATAAAAGTAGAAATAGGCTTTATGACCTATACAGAGAGAGGGAGGACAATAAGAATGCTGACTTCCTAAATTATGTTAAGAATTATTCAAGGACCTTTAAGCAAGTTTGTTTAACTGCCAAGGCAAAATTTCTTAGTCTCAAATTAAATCATCTGACAACAAGGTAAAAACTGTATGGAATATTATAAATAGAGAAACGGGAAAATCAAAAACTCGTGATAATCAAGTCACTCTGAACACAGGTGACCAACAAATCACGTCAAATAAAGAAGTTGCCGTGGCATTCGACGAGAATTTTTCTAACATAGCCATTAATACTACGAAATGTCTTAAATCATCCGCGGTTGAAGCTCAAACATTACTTAGCACTAATGTCAGTAAAAGTAATATAAACTTTGAATTCAGCCCTTTAAATTCAGATTCAATAGTCAAGATATTTAAGTCACTTAGTTTAAAAAAGACTGAAGATTTGTGGGGCACATCAGTTAAGGTACTCTTTCATATCATAGATGTAATTGCACCCCATCTAGCATTAATCAACAATAATTGCTTATCAGAGGGGGTCTTCTTTTTAAATCGGGCGAGATGAGTGATATTACGAACTTCCGTCCCATTTCCATACTACCAGTTTTAAGTAAAGTCTTTGAGAAAGTAATGCTGAAGGATATGTTAGGTCACTTTAACAGAAATAAACTACTTAACAATAACCAGTTTGGCTTTACCAGAGGTCGATCAACAATTGACAACATTTATAATAGCTGGTTAAAAATTAGGCTACCCGTGTTTCTCAGTTTTTCTTTATTTAACTTAAATTCGTCGTTAATAATTTATTAAAGAAATAGTCATTAAAAAAAACGTATATACAAAGGAATACTGATGTCGTGATCTTAGCATGATATAAAATAAAAAAAGTAACTTTAAACAGACACAGAACTGACTGTCATGTCATGTCACCTGTCAACCATAACAACAGTAACAACATAAATTCGTCGAGTTTGGGCAGATTGTGGCTATCCGCTTTTACAAATCCGTTAGTCACTTTCATTTTAAATAGCGTATATCAAAACAATAGTATTACGAGAATCGAAAGCGTGTCGTTAGAATCAAGTTATCCGTCAGACAAATGCAAAATGGACATGACAGTTGTATATTTTTTCAGTTCCTATGGTAATAAATGGACTAAGGGCACTATAAGTGTATTCCTAACATTCACAATCCAACTTTTTTTACTGATTTTCCTTAATATAAAAAAAACTACTGCATAAAAAAATCCAAAAATATTTTTACTGTAATCAGCTGTGTAAAATTTACAAACGGTATTTTATTTTACTACCTTAGCACATATGAATTGTTGTCAATTGATGCGGCATCTGTACTCATTAAACATATATATAACAGTTGGGAGAAATCTTGCGATGCAGTAGGAATATTTTGTGACCTTTCTAAAGCTTTTGATTGCGTGGATCATACGACCCTTATTTTACAAATTAGAACATTATGGATTGTCCAATAAAGCTTTAAGCCTTATGAGTTATGTCTTCTTATCTAAGTGATAGAACTCAAACAGTTGTTGCAAACAAAACGCAATCTGATGGAGCTACTGTTAAATAGGTGTGCCTCAAGGCTCTATTTTAGGTCCATTTTTATTTTTGGTTTATATAAATGACTTGCCACCAACAGGTAGATAAACTTTGAGATATTGTATGATGATACTTCACTAATTTTCAAGGTAGATAGAAAATCCGTAGACTACAGTAGGATTAACACCACACTAGTTAAAGTACTTAATTGGTTTACTAGCAACAATTTGCTACTAAATGCTAAGAAAACAAAATGTGTTAGGTACGCTTTGCCTAATGTTAAACCGGTACATTCTAGTATTTTTTTAAATGTCGAGTGTTTGCAAATGGTAGATAAGGCAATTTTCTTAGACATAACATTAGATAAATATTTGCAATGGAGTCCCCATATAGCTGTACTGGCAGGTAAACTAAGTTCGGCAGCTTACGCCGTTAGGAAAATTAGACAACTAACCAATGTTGAGACAGCTCGCTTAGTCTAATATAGTTATTTCCATAGTCTCATGTCGTACGGTATTATAGTTTGTGGTAAGGCAGCTGACATACAAACTATACTTGTGTTACAAAAAAGGGCCATTCGTTCTATTTACAACTTCAACTCCTGTGACTCTTTAAGAGAACTTTTAAAAGAAATTAATATCTTGACTGTAGCGTCTCAATTTATTTATGAGAATATTATTTACGTTATTAGGAATTTAGATTATTTCACCAAAAATTCTGATATAAATAAAAATAAAATCGCTATCCGAAAATTCCGCGTTCGTAAAGTATATAAATCATTTGTTAGTCAATGCATTCATTTCTATAATAAATTACCTGACGAAGTTTTAAAGTTACCCTTTCCAGCACTTAAAAATTACTTGAAAAGGTCGTTAATGTCTAAAGCGTATTATAGGATCGAGGACTATCTAACATACAAAAATGCGTGGCCTAAACCCGAAACTTAGTCAATAATAATTTATTAAAATGCAAAATCTTTATCTTGTCTAGGGGAAACCGTTGATGTAGGAAAACATATCGAAACTTTTATGTGGTCGTCTCGCACCATCTTATATACACATAAGTATGTGTTTTTTCTCTCTCTATATCTACCGTAAGATTCTTAATTGGCATGTTTTCCTGCTGAACTACGCATGTTATTTGATACTATATTTAATTTAATATTTATAGCTCTATATAATGCTAGACTAAGTAGTACCATTGTAATAAGAAATATGTTTAAAAAATTACTGACTGCTGAGTTTCTTGCGGCGTTTCTTCTCAGCAGTGGTCTTCTCTTGGGAAGCGCTGGTAGATTCTTGACGTGTAAAAGTGCCCGTGCGGCCTACTTACTGAATAAATTTCTTTTATCTTTTTTTGTGTCTCATGTTGTCGCAAAGGGTGGCAAAAGCCATAGGAGAAAAAAATTATTCAATTGCACAATTTTGTCAAATAATTACTAATCTTGTTCTACATTAAGAAAATGTTACCCGTGCCAACTTTTTCAAAAAACACCATTCCCGCCAGCTTGAATTCTAAATTTGACATCATTTTTATAATCTGCGTCCCCAAAATGTAAGAAAATGATACCAATGACGACTTTTTCAATAAACATCATGGCGGCCATTTTGAATTCCAAATTTGATATAATTTTCGAAATATGCGTCAACGCAACCTAAGAAAATTACACCCATGATGACTTTTTCAAAAAACACCACACATTGTCTGTATTCCCTCGGGAACTTTTAAAATTTCCGGGATGGGATTATCCTATGTGTTATTAATATAGGGTATAGCGTGACGGCACCAATGATGGACACTTTTAGGTGACAGACACCAGTAATGGACACTTCCCTCTAAATTCAAATTGTATACGGACCAAAATTGATTGTTACTCATTTGTTGCAAAACAAATGAATAACCCTTATCTTCTGTAAAATAAGAATCAAGTGTTCATTATTGGTGCCTTGTCTATTACTGGTTCCATCACCTTAAGCTATCTCTATTGTAAATTTCATCCAAATCCATCCAGCGGCATTGCAGCGTGAAGGAGGAAAAAACTAAAACTCCCTTTTACCCGCCTTATTAAATCGCTGAAAGTAGTATTTTTTATTTATAAACAATTGCCTAAATATAAATAAATACAAATTTTTATCCCTTATTTTACCCCCTTAGGCGTGGAATTTCCAAAAATCCTTCCTTAGTGGATCTCTACACTATACACCGTGGCCGTTAATAACCCGAAAAATTTAAACCACGTATTTTTGACGACAATACGATTAAATAATGTTATATCAACATGGGTCTAATTATGTGTCTTAATTAAATTACTATCTCAGTACAAATTAAATCATATTAATTGCCCGCTTCTTTGTGAACAAGTCTTTAGTTGAAAAACTCAAGTGAAGAACAGTGAGCGAGCATGACAATTCACGAATCGCTCCGAAATCATACGACGAACGGCGAATGCCGTGACTTGTGTTCCATGACAAGTGTCAAGTTATGTTTAGCACACGTCTAGCACGATGTTTGTGTTGAAATAATTTTTATTTATTGGCACCACAAAATACCACACATAATTATGTATCCAGGTACCTACTGTAAAATTGATGTGTCTGCAACTTCTTCAAGATCGATATGTTTAAGAGAATCATTAGGTGCTACAAAATTAAAGTGCACTTACATTATTATTGAAACTTTGTGTTTTAGGTATCTTTTCCTTTGACTGACAATTACAGCCATTAATTGTTAAGTATGATAATATTCGAAGGAAATCATACCATTAAAATTATTTTTCTCAAAAATGTCTGGAAATGTTGACATTACTATCTACATATAGAGACGCGAAGGACATAGTTTACTGACAGATCTAAAATTAAAAAAAAAAAAAACATTGCGTGCTCGCTACACAAGCCCGCAATGTTGCATACAAATTCCATTACTATCTAGCTTGTAACTTTAAAAAAAGTGAAAAAGCCCATAATAAAATGAAGGCACAAGTCTTATACATCCAAATTTTATTCGAAACATAACTTTTTTATCTGTGTCTGGAATAGCTTATGTTTTTTTAAAAAAGAAATCTTGCGATTCTCCTTGTCATAAACAAAAAGGCGGTAAAGAGTGATGGTTTTTTCACATGAAGTTTGTTTGTATGCAATTTAAAAATTGAGTTCAAGCGATGAAGATTTTACTCCAACACAAAAAAAAACTTGCGATTTTTGAGAAAAGCACTATATTTGCCTCGGCAGGAACAGCAATTGCGGGCTTCGTATTTTTAAACGGACTCGCAAGCTCGTCCGTTTAAAACAATACTCGGCCCGCAATTGCCTACTTCCATGCCTAGGCAATAATGTACTATTTTTACCTCATACCATAGAGTGAAAGGGACTTTGTTGTAACAGTGATCATGCTAACCTGTACCTACCTGTAGTAATTATTTGTGTCGTTTTAGTGACAATGGATTTCATACTAGCCAGTTATCAGAAGACTTAGTACAAACCTAATTATCTCTGTTCTTAGTGATAACAGAAAAGCTATTTGAGATTAAAGTGTGTAAGATAAAGAAATAATTATTCAGCTTGATGCACTACACTGTATTTTAGTTGCATGTTATATCCTTTTATCACGATTAAAATATTTTCGATAGTAAAACCTTTTTGTAAATAGATACCAAACTTCTTTATGAAATTGGCTAACATACTGGTTAGTGCGTCTACGTGTAAAAGAAGTAGGTGGCTACGTCATGCTTACGCCTTTAGGGTGTGTTAGACTGGAGATTTTACAACTTTTGATTTGTTTTAAATAATTTATATCTCCTTAATTATGAGATTTTGGTCTATATCGATACCTTTAGACTCAATTGGCGTAAACGCCATTTTGGCCAAAATGAGTTTTTAATGCAGTTATACTCAATTTTTCATTCTCTATCGATCTGTGTAGTTAAAGTTGAGAAATTCCCAAAAAAAAGTCGAATACGACCCAGAATATTAGGCCCAAAAAACATGATTTTTGTAATTGTTTGGGCATATTTGCTGTATTTTTTTATTTTCTACATTTCAAGGTCGTAAATGATATTGTTTTTATAGTAAAAGGATGTATGATGATATATGTAAGTCTAACGTGGCTTATACGACCCTATTGTTTCTGCAAAAAATAATAGGTGGCTTTTACGACCCAATATAAAAGAGCCACAAATAATTATATTGAAGGTCGTACTTTATAATAGTCGTATAAAGTGGATATATTTTTGCCTCTTATAACCTGATCAGAAATAGAAAACATTAAATCTCAATTGGCGTAAATGCCAAAACTCAACTTTTCAGGAGAGCTAACATTTAAAAAAAAGTATTATTTAAAGTAAACCCAGTATTTAAGAAAACGGAAGGCTTATACGCCGTGGAAAAATACTAAAAATGTTACTTACGCCCCAAAAAAATACTGTTTCTGTGATAGGTTTGGGGTGTAAAAGCCAGGTGGACTATTTTTTAACTGTAATAGGGTGTATAAGAGAGACACTCATCTGTTACCTCTGTCGATATAAGCATAAGAATAAATAATAACTACACGTAGGTGCGAATCTCCTTAGACCAGACCCCAAATGCCGTGCTTTAAATACCTAGTTCTCCCTTCACCCCGCTACGCCCGTCTGTCTTCCGCGCCCAAAGTTAGAGCTGTCACTTGCGGAATATTTTAATCGGTTTATGAATGTGGTATACAAGTTTAGTCACGAAATGTTATTTATGTTTTACTTCAACGTGGAAACATTGTTGCAAAATATGTTTTTTACATTTACGTTAAATTAGGTAATAATACTTTTTGATGATATTAAGATTATCTCCAGAAAATTACATGGCTTATGTGGCTATTAATCATCTCTATAACACGGAAACGAGTCTATAAACAACCTTTAAAATATTAACTAAACACCTCAGGTGCCGGCGGTAGGTATCTAACGCGCCGAGTGCGCTTCCGGAAACGCCAGGAGTTTCGCTTCTACGTCTAGGTATTATTTATTCTTATGATATAAGATTGAAGGTGCCAACAACTGTTGTAGCACTATCAAACACTGGGACCCTTACCAGAGGGATTGCACTGGGCGTGTCGCACCGCCTTAGTAACCTTCCCGCTGGTCCATTCTGAGAATGGATATCAGTCCGGGGCCGGCACCGACCGAGCGAGCACGCGTGCGCCACGATATGCCTTCCGCCGTCTTGAACGATCTATCTCGGGGCGTGCCGTAATACGTAATGAAGTTAGTTTTGTGAATAACCTTAAACTTTTTATTATTTACTTGTTATGTGGTGTTGATTGATAGTAAAACACACGATGAAATGAAACGCACTCCGAAAAGCTGTTACATTGTACTGTTGTGTAGGTAAGTGGTTGTTTGAATTAACAAAAGGACGTAAAATATTCTTTTTTTACGTTGACTATGAAATTACAATATCTACTTAGTATAACCACGATTTGGGTTTTTGATGTCCCGCCCGATATTTCGACGATGTTACAATCGTTTATACTATATTTATATATAGGTACTGTTATTATATTAAACACGTTGTTAACGGAACATACATATAGAAATAATCCGACGAATGGAGAACGTCCTTTATTTTGAAGTCTGTTAAAAACACGTCGATACGACCTTATAACGATCGCCACAAGCGAGCGAGCGACATCTGGTGATCTAAAACATTTTAGCCCTCATTGATGTATTCTAGGCGTGTGACAACCCTAGCAATACACGTGCCGCGTGCGAATAAATACAAGTTATACGATAGTAAGAGAGGCATACATGTGATTATAAATACAAGTGCTTAACTAATTATTAAATAAATGAAGATTAGCTGACTGTAATGTCATTGGAATAAAGATTTTTGGTACCTAACTCATATTTCGTGTGTTTATTTCACCATCCTATTTATTTAAATGAATAATTATATTCCGAAAAGATTATAATATATGTATTTATAAACACTTAAGTTAAATGTAAAGTATGTGTTACTTTGTACAAAATATTAGTATTATGGCCCGCTAGAAAGAAGATGGCCACCGTAGCATATGAAAGTTTACATCATTGAACCATCATTTCTAGGTCTCCGACCTACCAAAAACCTTTTACTAATTCCTTTTTGAAGAAACCCATATTGTAAACTCTTCGAAAAACAATCGCTGGGAGCTCAATCCACAACCTGACCGTTCGCGGAATTACATAAAATTACTCTTATACACCCTATTACGGTTAAAAAATAATCCTCCTGGCTTTTACACCCTAAACCTATCACAGAAACGGTATTTTTTTGGGGCGTAAGTAACATTTTTAGTATTTTTCTAGGGCGTATAAGCCTTCCATTTTCTTAAATGCTGGGTTTACTTTAAATATTACTTAATCATATTCTTTAAAACTATATTTATTATGTCCAAAACTGAGCTTTATAACTCAAAAAACAAAAATGAAATGATAAAAATAATTTTGAAAAAAAAGTTTTTTTGCTCTCCTGAAAAGTTGAGTTTTGGCGTTTACGCCAATTGAGTCTAAAGGTATCGATATGTTACATAACTTTATATACTTTAATTAGGCTCTAGTATCGTTAGCTTAAATCTTTCGGGTTATTAACTACCACGGTGTATAATGTGCAAAATTTCAAGAAGCTATTTCCAGCGGTTTGGGCTGTGCGTTGATATATCAACAATCAATATTACATTAAATAAATGGCATATACAAACAGGATTCTCTTACTATCGGAAATCATTTTGCTACTAACCGATAGATGTCTATTCTTATTCTTCTGCTTGTGGTGCCTCTTCATTTACTATAGATGTCTATAGAGGTAGTAACACGTTTTCTTTTGGGGCTCTTTATCAATTACAGTGAAACTATTATAACTATTAAAATATTTATAATTGGGTATGTAGGTAAGTACTAACTTTTATTGGATACAAAATATCGATGGCATTCTATTATTTAGGGTTTCGTACCAAAATGGTAAAAAAGGAACCCTTATGGTGAGACTTTAGTGTCTGTCTGTAGTTCACAATAGTTTTTCTCTGAAACTGTTATAGCTGTCGACTTGAAATTTTAACATAGTTGTATATATTGCTTGCCCGCATCTGTTTCTAATAAAAAATAATATGCAATTATTTTTCTACATACTTGAAAAGCCGGGGTCTAGTTTGGGGGGCTGAAAAATTCAGATTTTTAGTATTTGTAGTTTTGTAAATAGGGGGGGGGGGGGACACTTGACTGACGCCAAATAAGGTTCATTTTGAGGTTAGAAAGTTGTTTACTATATAAGACAAGTAAGAATGAACAGACCTTAGTTGAAAGATAGATACAATATTTGTCTTTTGAGGTGTCCTTTACTAATTCTACCGGAAATCTTGACAGGTAGTCGACGTAAGAATGTTTCGATGAGGCTCTGTATATGACGTCATAGTCGAAACCTGCTAAAGAATGAGCGTAATGGAACAATCTCATTGAGCTTAGTGCTGATGTCCGGTGAAGATGAAATATCTAAGTAGTAGTAGTAGTGGTAGAAGTAGGGGCTTGTTGTTCATTATTAAAGTGAACTTGCGGCCGTAACAGCATTGGAAGAATTTTTTAATACCCCAATACAAAGCCGTAGCTTCTTTGTCGATTTGACTGTATTTATTTTCGTTGGCTGAAAGTGTTCTTTCTGACCCATAGTTAAGTTTGTGAGACAATACAGCGCCAAAGCCACTTGGTGATGCGTCGGTCGCCAGTATCAATGGTTTCTTAGCAGTAGAACTCTTTCGCTTAAAATTTTCTTTTTAATATTATTCAAGCTGTCTTCGCATTTAGACGTCC
The DNA here is from genome assembly GCA_946894065.1 of Acleris literana. Classification (NCBI taxonomy): domain Eukaryota; kingdom Metazoa; phylum Arthropoda; class Insecta; order Lepidoptera; family Tortricidae; genus Acleris; species Acleris literana. The sequence goes on from OX335668.1 coordinate 49,847,033, forward strand.
AGGGTTTTTTTTCCCTTTCTTAAGTATTTCATTTAGAGGGCTTATAATAGAAGCGAGATTTGGGATACATTTATGTTAGTTGGCCTGTCTGTGTCATTATCGCCTTAATTTAACTTTATTCTTATGTAAGTAGTAGTGATCCATGTAGTCGTCTAACACTTGTGTGAGTTGTTCAAAGCTCATATTAAGAGAATCATCTGGGGAGCATAGATCATGCAGCCTCTCGTGTAGTTCTGGAGATAGGGCAGAAAGTAAAGCATACACTTTCATTTTTTATCTTGTTTAAGAGGAAAAATACAGAAAGTCGTTTGTTAAAATTTCCTGAATATCTCTTCTGAAATGGCTGTAGGTTCATTTTTGGTATGCGTTCTTGATGTTTTCTTGTTGTGGTCGCTTGTGGCGGTGACGTTTGTAGTGGGCCGATGGGTTGAGTATTTCTGTTTTGTAACATATTTCAGAAGTTTTGTTATAATTATAGTACACCTTTTTTTAAATCTTACCCGGTGTCTATTTTGGTTGGGTTTCGTATGCGATGTCATGCTGTTTTTTCGTAATGTTTACTGAAATGATTGAATCATGTCTGGATTTCTTCGCACGGAAAAATATTTCCTGCGTGTTCTCGTAATTTTCGAGTTTTTTAAGTAACCCGTATAATGAGGTGCGGGTTATCTTTAGTTTTTTAACATCAATAGTCGATATCTCGTTGCCAATTTGTTATATTTACATTATATTGCTTTATCGTGTTTATAAACTGCATTGACATTTTAAGCTTTGAAAAACCCGACTGCTCGTAACCAACGTTAAATCGTTATAAATCCTTAACGATCAATCAAAATGAAAAATTATAAAAGAAACCTAAAGAGGTTTTTTAATACCTATTCATAATACCCAACTTGTCATAGAACCTCAACTTATTGTTTTTTCTTTTTTACAATAATAAGGCGTCCGGATGCCGCCTTTTTAAATTTTGGTTATTGTCATAACTTAGTGACACGACTAAGACAAATCGATTGACATAAGAATCTTCGAAATCAGTCTACGCGTTTAGTTTCTAAACTTAAACGAACAAACATACATACCTACATGCAGTTATAGGCTGATAAACTCATTACGCTCCTCCTTCGGCAGTCAGGTAAAATGACATTTATGTTTACTTACATTATAAATATGACTATTTCGGAGTTACGATCGCTAGTAAATAAAAGAGTCATTAATATGCTGTAAAATTGTATGACAAACATTTGCGGACTTCCGATAATCAAGATTGAAAAAAAATTAAAACTTTGGCACACCCAGTTTTTATTACAGTTAAGTCTGTGTCTAATCTTTTCAAGACAATATAGAGTTACTTAATTTTCTTAATGTTATGAATTACATGAAAAATAACAACTTAGCATCTACTACCCCGTGCAACATATACCTACCATAAGTAACGCCATGACCAAAAACACATTGCACACGGTACCAATCTGATGCAATGAGAATTGACCTCATTAGAATCGTACGATGAAGGAAGCGCTGATGCAGCAGCACGTGTAGCAGCAGCACACACTTCGTTTTTAGTATCGATCGGGTCAATCTCTAGTTAGTCTTACGAAATTATTGTAATTATAATTAATAAATATCTCTAAGTAAATTTCGTTTCTTTTTTAGTCCTCCTTCTGTCGTTTGTCTCGTCTTCATCCAATTATTACGAGGAATGTGTTGATAGACTTGCTAGACGAAAAAACCTTTATCATTTCATCGAAGTGTAGTAGATAGAATGGTCAATACTGGCCACGTCGGTTGTAAAGCCCTCAAAATCCTAATTGAAAGTATTTAAAAAAAAACTGGCGTGACTTATTCACATTTTGTTTTTGTTTTTGTTACAGATCAGTCAGCGCTAGCTTCAGTATCGTTGCAGGAGAAAATAAAATGGTTGATTCATAGCGTTAACTTTCCTCGTACGCTTATACAATCGAAGACCGTTGAGTTTGCGGCGAAACAATGTTTATGTTGATTTTACTATATTTCGTATCATTTCCCGTGTTGACTACCAAACTAGTCAAAGGAGAGACAACCATGGACTCGAAGTCACCGCAACCTTTAATCAGCTCAAGGGTAGTCCGAACAAAATATGGGGATGTGAGGGGATTTATAGTAACACCGGAGTCACGGTTTTTAGAACCTGTGGAGGTATTTAGGGGAATACCTTACGCTTCACCACCAATCGGCTCTTTACGATTTATGCCACCCGTCTCTGGAGCTCAGTGGTCTGGCGTAAAAATTGCCGAGGAGTTCAGTCCAGTATGCCCTCAAGTACTTCCAGATATAAGAAATGAAACAGCAGTACTGAAAAGGATATCAAAAGGAAGGTTGGAATATTTGAAAAGGATTCTTCCTTTCCTGACTAACCAGGCTGAAGATTGCTTGTATTTGAATATCTACGCACCAGCTCAAGGTATTTCAATAAGAGAAAGATGCTTGTTATTTGACTAAGTTCGTAAGTTTAATATTTTAATGTGAAACGTTTTGATAAGAACTTCTTTTACATTGAACATTTATGATTAATTTCAATAATTATGTATACATAATGTACAGTCAAGTGTAAAAATATGGGAGAACGCAACATCTCAAATGTGTCCCAATGCACCTTATTCCAGTGTAATATAATAAGAACTTCGTAACATACTTATGAAAAGATTCTTTCGGTACGTAATTTTGCACTTGACTGCATATGGACACATCTCATTAACTTACTCATTAACAATTTACTGAGTTCATGCCGTTAGCAGTAAGACATGTTATTTTAATAAATATATTTAATTATCAAACAGTTAGTAGGTACACTATGTAGAAAAATTCATATTTGATATGAGAATTTATTTTCAATGTCTTTATGTCTGTATATCCGCTTGTAACTCCAGATCTAAGAATTCTATGAGATTTTGGTTCATCATTTAGACTAGATACTTTTTATCTAACTACAAAAGCGCAAAAAAAGGTTCTTTTTTCTATGCAGTTCATATAATTTAATCTAAATATTAATCTTAAAAAATAAAGTTCAATATTAAAATGTTTTATATCTTAATGTTTTACAAATTTGTTTGTAAGACTCCGTTAGGTGCCTACTTAATTTTTAGAATTCTATTTTTTTAGGGTGTGAACGGAACGTATTTTACTAAGCCCCTTACAAAAAGGTGTTTTTCCTGGATCTTAATTACGCTACTCTGATTTGCACTTGGCCGGTTTTTTTACTTAATTACTAAAGATTATAAAAGAAAGTCCCTCCGCCGCGTCAGTCTATCTGTATGTTCGTAGAGATCTCAAAAACTACTTAACGAATGAATGCGGTTTTCACAATCAGTTAGATATTTTTTCATCAAAGGTTTTTTTGTATAATAAATTCTGGTTTACGTATAGTCCAAGATCCCAGTCACCCCAGACTTACGTGATAATAGGAAAGATGACATTTTTAGGATCGGTAGTATAACATAAACTTAGAAAGTATTGGATACTCGCTAAGCTGAAAGCGGGGCCGTTGTACAGTTAGCAGGTATCAAAGGTGGAAAAAAACTATGCTTACTTACGTCAAAGTAGGAAAGCTGGTTTTTACATATGTCATATATAATATTATTATAAACAAACATATATAGTTGCCAGACACTTCCTGTGGGCCATAACTTTTGTTTGACAGACACTTTAAAGTTTTTCCGGTTCAAGCGCCTGCCAGCATTCTCCGAGCAACGAAACGCGAAGTCTAACCTAGCCTAACAGCTAACTCGATAGCTTCGCATGTCGTTGCTTTGAGTTTACTGGCAGGCGCTTGAGCCAGAACAAATTTTAAGTGTCTGTCAAAAGTTATGGCCCACAGGAAGTGTCTGGCAACTGTATATGTTTGTTTATAAAAATATTAAATATGGCATATGTAAAAACCAGCCTTCCTACTTTGACGTCGGTTAGCATGGGTTTTTCCACCTTTGATACCTGCTACCCGTAAAACGGCCCCGCTTTCAGCTTAGCGAGTATCCAATACTTTCTAAGTTTATGTTATACTACCGATCCTAAAAATTTAATCTTTCCTAAAATCACGTAAGTCTGGGGTGACTGGAATCTGTCTAGTACAGGGGTTTCAAAAACTCACATTAGCGAAGCAAAGCAAGGTAGGGTCGCTAGTTGGTTATACAACTTGCCCGGGACGTACCGACCCGAAAGATTTCAACAGCGTGTTCCTGAGGTTGAATGGAGTTAAACATGTTATCATAACATAGGTCGAATTCGGCGATTATTTTTATTCATACAAGTTAAATGGAATATTTTCGCTTCTTCAGGAAACACAGCCTAAGGACGAGCTGACAACGCTTTTCTTGTAATTAGCACTTGTTTTTGGGAAATCCCCCTGAAAGTTATGAAAGTGAGTAATTTGTCTCTTTCTTACTTGTGATGTTGGAAGAGTAAATCGAAGAAAGAGACTTTACTGTGACATGAACAATAAGATGTTAGCGTATAGTTAACGTTATAAGCATAGATTATTTCAAAGCAGGATTTATTTAGAAAAGTTTTTGATAAATATCCTTTTTAAACCATGAATAATTTTAAGGTTTGACTCACAAGCACTGCACTATTTCTGATACAAGTGTCTTTACACAAATCGGCGCATAATATGTTATGCAATATATGTTTTATATTAGACTAGCTTTTGCCCGCGACTTCGTCCGCGTAGAACTCGTTTATCGCAGTTAAGTAAATTAAAAGTTTTAAGTAATTCTATAGTTTGACGTCCTCCCTGGCCAGAATGATCTTTCAAACACATATGTAATATTGAGCTAGAAATTTACCGGGACACCAACTTTAACCATGAACTTACGGGAGGGCACTCCCAATACATCCAAAGAGTTCAGGAACTCTAAGGGTAGGACATGACTTGCTTTATGTCTATGACATTGTCTACCAAGAGATACTCCACAACACCGCCTTCTACATTAGACAATTTTTTTTATATATCCGCCCGACAATTTCGTTTGTCGGTGCTAATATTGCCCTCTTGCACAAACATTATCTATTCTTTATATTGTTTTTTAGATCGGGGTACACGTTATTTTTTAGATCATCTGTGTTTTGTACAATATTACAGAATTCGCGGTTTAATATATTCAAATCGTTACTATCTCTCGCCATACGATCTTCGCCAATTTTTAGTAGAGCTGCCGCATATATTGCCCCGACCACAGTATATATAGCTAAAGCAGTAAAGAAGCTCGGCCTAATTTTCAAGAAAAATGCCTACTCTAACAATTGAGCGTCAGGATTATACTCTAAAATTTTGTAAAATTGAAAAAGTTTTTGTTTATTGTCTCTCAGCTAGTTATATTCTTTCTTCTTTCTTTAGTAATTCGACTTATTGTTTCCAAAACCGATATCTAAGGAATTGTGTGGTCTCCGACAACGAATCCGTTGACAGATTGAGAAGAAGTAGCCGCCAGCTTGAACTTTTTATTTATTCAACTGTTTGCTTCCAAAATCGATATATGGGGATCTATGTGGTCTCCGACAATGAATCCGTTAAAAGGTTGATAAAAGTAGCAGCCATCTTGAACTTTTAAGTTTTTCGACGGATTGCTTCTGAAATCGATATCTGGGGATCTGTGTGATATCTGACCACGAATCCGCTGACAGAATAAAAAAACGTAGCCGCCGTCTTGAACTTTTTAATTATTTGAGTTTTTGCGTCCAAAATCGATATCTGATGATCGGTGTGGTCTCCGACAACGAATCCGTTGACAGATTGATAAAAAGTGCCCGCCATATTGAACTTTTTATTTATTCAACTGTTTGCTTCCAAAATCGATATATGGGGATCTATGTGGTCTCCGACAATGAATCCGTTAAAAGGTTAATAAAAAGTAGCCGCCATCTTGAACTTTTAAGTTTTTCGACGGATTACTTCTGAAATCGATATCTGGGGATCTGTGTGATATCCGACCACGAATCCGCTGACAGAATAAAAAAAAGTAGCCGCCATCTTGAACTTTTTAATTATTTGACTGATAGAGTCCAAAATCGATATCTGGTGATCAGTGTGGTCTCCGACAACGAATCCGTTGACAGATTGATAAAAAGTGCCCGCCATCTTGAACTTTTAAGTTTTACGACGGATTGCTTCCGAAATCGATATATGGGGATCTGTGTGGTCCCCGACAATGAATCCGGTGACAGATTGAGAAAAAGTATCCGCCATCTTCACAGATCCCCAGATATCGATTTTGAAAGCAAACAGTTGAATAACTAAAAAGTTCAAGATGGCGGCTACTTTTTCACAATCTGTCAACGGATTCGTTGTCGGAGACCACATAGATCCCCATATATCGATTTTGGAAGCAAACAGTTGTTTAAATAAAAAGTTCAAGATGGCGGCTACTTTTTCTCAATCTGTCAACGGATTCGTTGTCGGAGACCTCATAGATCCCCAAATATCGATTTTGGAAGCAATCAGTCGAGAAACTAAAAGTTCAAGATGGCGGCTACTTCTTCTCAATCTGTCAACGGATTCGTTGTCGGAGACCACACATATCCCCAGATATCGGTTTTGGAAACAATAAGTCGAATTACTAAAGAAAGAAGAAATAATATAAAATGCAAAGGAAACCGTACGTCTCGACGCGACACTCGCGTCTAGCAGCACCGCCATGTCCGCTTAGCGGTCTCGTAGAGGCGTGCATCTGTGTGTGCGTCGTTTCGAGCGTTTGTTCGGAGCTTCTATACTGCTTTAGCTATATATATACTGTGCCCCGACTGTGTATCATCACAGTATATACTTTAGCTATATATATACTGTGGTATCATTGTGTACTCGTAGTTCCTGGCATATTTGTAGTAAGATTTTTTTTTCATATATACCCATATCGTAGATGTCGAAATGCATTAATTTTATCCGCTGGTGGGCCCCTAGTTATCACCGGTAGATGAGAATCAGTCTAAATTTGCCGTCTCAAAGCATCATTCCTCCCATGATAGTTGGTTGCTCTTAAAATATCCATCATAGTTCAATATTACATATATTATATTATGAGTCTTAATACTAATTTTAATGTATCAATCATTATAAATGGTCGAACTTCCAAACATAAATGACCGAATTCTCATACAAACTACTAATACCCTTAGGGGTGATTTTCGAGATAATAAGTATAAATTTAATCTAATTCGGTTCCGCGGTTAATCCGTGAAAGCGTAAGAAACAGACAGACGACAAACAGAGTTACTTTCACATTTATAATATTAGTATGGATTTTCATTCTACAGCAATATTATATGTAGGTAATGTATTGTATTTTTTTTAAGTGATCATAATAACCGCCCTAATATTAAATAATAGCCGAAGAATAAGTATTGTAAAGGGCAGAAAAAAAAAAGTTAAAATCTGGATATGTCAACGCTGTCAACGTCAATCTGACACCGCTCCTTTTGATATAGACTAACAAAACTAAATGTACAAAGCCTGTCCCATGTTGTCACACAGGGTGGCAGAAGCCATAGAAGAAATAAATTAATCAATTTCACATTTTTGTCAAATAATTACTAATCTTATTAGTCTATATTAGTAATTATTTATATAAATATGATGTCATTTTCAAAGTTTGCATCCTCCAAAACTAAGAAAATTTAACCTATGATACCTTTTTAAAAAAGATTTTGGCCGCCATCTTGAATTCTAAATTTGACATAATTTTCATAATCTGCGTCCCCAAAATGTAAGAAAATGATACCAATGACGACTTTTTTAATAAACATCATGGCGGCCATTTTTAATTCCAAATTTGATACCATTTTCGAAATCTGCGTCAACGCAACCTAAGAAAACAAGTCAACATGATGACTTTTAAGAAAACACAAATCTTAAAAATTTTTCGGGATGGGATTTTCCTATTTGTTAATCCAGGGTAAATCCCCATTCTAAATTTCATCCAAATCCATCAAGCCGTTGCAGCGTGACGGAGTAACAAACTAAAACCCTCTTTTACCCCTTTAGGGGTAGTTCTTTCTAAATCGCTGAAAGCAGTATTTTTTATTTATAAACAGTAGCCTAAATACCAATTTCCAAATGTAGTCATTTGGATATCTCTCATACAAATTTATACTCCCCATTTATCGCCTTAGGGGCAGTTTTTCCAAAACCACTGAAAGATTTTTTTAATAATTATAAACAGTAGTTTAAATACCAATTACCACGTTTCCAACTAAAATAAAAAATTTACGTAAATGACCAAATTCTCATACAAACTACCATCCCAAATCTCACCCCCTTAGGGTTGATTTTCGAGATAAAAAGTACAAATTGAATCTAATTCGGTTCCGCGGTTTATCCGTGAATGCATAACAAACAAACAAACAGACGAGAGACATAATTACTTTCACGTTTATAATATTACTATGGATTTTCTTTCTACAGCAACATTATGTGTACCTATCGATGTACAGATTTTTTACCCCTTGAGTATTGTTTGAACCGACATTTTAGAATTAAATAACCGACCAATTACCGGCGAAAAGTAAATGACTGTCCTTAATTATTTTCAAGGGATCATAATAACCGCCCTAATATTAAATAACGGCCGTAGAACTAATACGCCGTGAATAAGTATTGAAAATAGCCGAAAAAAATGTTAAAATCTGGATATGTCAACGCTGACAACGTCAATCTGACACCGCTCCTTTTGATATAGACTAACAAACTGAAAACCGAACCGATTCTTAATTTAATTAAATTTCATCCAAACCCATCCAGCGCCATTGCAGCGTGAAGGAGGAAGAAACTAAAACTCCCTTTTATCCCCCTTAGAGGTAGTTTTTTCTAAATCGCTGAAAGTAGTATTTTTTATTTATAAATAGTAGCCTAAATACTAATTTCTAAATTGCTTATTTTAAAAATAACTAATGTCCCATACAAATTTCTACCCCCTAGTTTAACCCATTAGGGAATGAATTTCCAAAAATCTTAGTGCACGCGTACGGTACCCAAGGAATATTCCCTTCAAACTTCAAGTCCCTAGGTCCAGCGGTTTAGGCTGTGCGCTGATCGATGAGTCAGTTAGTTTTACCCCTTTCCATCCCTTCGGGGATGAAACTATCAAAAACGCTGAGACACGTATAAATTAATTTTCAATTTTCAACCTAAACACAAAATTTGAATAATCTAACTTAAACTAAAATTGACGGACTTCCATACAAATTTTGATCCCTTTAGGGGTGGAATTTCCAAAAATCCTTCCTTAGTGGATCTCTACACTATATAAGGTAACTTTGTGCAAAATTTCAACTCTCTAGGTCCAGCGGTTTGGGCTGTGCGTTGATATATCAACAATCAGTTTAGCATTTTATATAATACGAGTAGATAAACAAAATAAATAGCAAATTAAAACTCATGGTGCACTTTAATTGTGGCGAGCTTCAAATTCGTTGATGATCCGCATATCGGTATTGCTTTTATCAGCATGATAAAAGTAATACCGATATGATATGAACAATGATGATTGATGACCAATGATGGTTTCAGTGGTGGTATACCTATTGCACCTCTTTTTCAGTAGTAGTGACAGTGATATAGCCTCACTTGCCCTGGACCCCACTAAATACAAATTAAAGTTAGCAGAGCTTAGTGTAACTATGAGTGGGACACACTTTAAGTTGGAAGGCCCCAGCCAAATTCAGGGTACCTGCAGTGACTCCACCACCGAAGTAAGCGAATGGGTTACCAGAGTTCTCAAATGAGTCCACTTGGTAGCTAAACTTTTTGGGTACTCGGTTTGGACATTGTACAACAATGTTTTCTGTGTAACGGAGTTTTGTCCTCCAAACCCAAAACAGCAATTATAATATGAACAGAAACTTAGTTAAATCCTGAAAAAACCGCTAGACGTAATTGATCACCGCTTTATCCAATCCAATCTACGGTCATCGCAGCATGTTTTTTGCTTCCACTCATCACTATTAGCCTACATTATACCAACTTAGTATTAACTCCGTTATACCACACTTATGTGTGGTATCATTTATATGATATTTGGTAAAATTCACACAGGTTATCTCTTTTTAGGTCTAATAGCCCTCCGCATTAATCTTGATTATTTCTGTAAGACACGTCTCTCTCTCTCCTAACTGACATAGTAGGAGTGTTGTACTGGCTAATTTTATTTAATTGTTTTCCGGTATTAGTAATTTGTCGGGGTATATAGTATTAAACTTACAGGTATATTTACATAATTTGAACAAATTTGGCTGCATTTTAACAAATGCACAGATTTCGTAAATGTACATGCATGGCACTGTAAGGAGGTTCAATTTTCTGTACAACGGCCGGCAAGATGTCAACACGTATACATTGCAAAGTGCTCTAACGCATTGTTTTTGTGCTATCAGTGCTCTATGTGCCTGACACCAGAGTTGCCCCACAGAAGAATGCCGTACTTGAGTAGGGAGCACACAATATAACCGTGGTATGCCTGGATTGCAACATGTATTGTGTTGATTTTTGCAAGTTGCTAATATTTATATTTCAGTCATTGTTATGTAGCCATGTTATCTTTTTACAAATTTCATAATTTATTTTATCATTATAAATCATACATGGTATCACAATAGATAAATCGTCAGCGAAAAGTGTACAATCCTGTTCGGTTACATTTCGGAGATCGTTTACTTATAAAACAAATAACATGGGCCCCAAAATGCTGCCTTGTGGTACTACAACTCTGTTCGTTTTTACGGTAGACCTATGTGCAGTCAATACATTTTCGGAGTATAACTTCTCGATTTGCACAAACTGTAGTAGGGGAGCCCAAGGTGCTGATTGGGGATTTAATCGAGGGTCGTGGGCACCTATTAAATTTTGAAGATTAAATGGTAGAAAGGAAAAAACGTTATATGATGTGTATCTATTCAGCGGTGGGGGAAGCGAGTACAGGTTTTCAAAAATATAAAAAAAACATTCAAGCGGAAATACTAGAGCGCGTCAGATATTGATAATGTTAATCTGCCGGTTTGCATGGTGGGGGTGGCCATACAGAAGGGTTGAAAATGGGAAAAAAAGGTAATCGAGCGCGTCAGATTTTCAGAGGGGATGTTAAGTGAACCCGAAAGAAGCTTCTACTGCAAAGAAAGACTGACGATTCGGACGTGACGCAAGCACATGGCGGCTTTTTGAAAATGCAAAAAATATCGAAATATTGAAAAACTCGAGCGCGTCAGATTTTTATACAGGTGGTTCAGCTTGATGTTTAAGATGTGCTGACCCATAATCTGACGATTATATGGAGGCTTTTTCTTAATCGGACGGTTTGAAAACAAAAAATTATGTGTCAATAAATGTATAAAAAAAATCTTTAAATTTTCATATATATTTTCTGAAAAAATAGCAAACTTTTACTAATATTTATTGTTTAGCTGTGTGGTTACCGGCTTAGAATAGTACCCATTCATGTCTTTCCGTGGAAGCCTTGTAGCATTGATAGCCCAACTAGCAAAATAACCTTATAACATCAAGCTTATATGGCCAAAACCCTTATAATTGTTTTATAAAAGCATTAGTTGTTCCAATGTCTTTAGTAGCTCATTATAAGAGATTTTGGGTAATACAGATTTTATTCTTATAATTTAGGTTGAATAAAGGTTAATATGGCCGAGTCATAACTTGTATATAATCTGTGGCCGAGTACCTAATATGACCACAATAAGAATTCCCCTTATAAGAGTTGTTTATAAAAGATTTTAGCTATATTACAGCCTCTATTCTTATGTTTAATGTTTAATGTTTATTTGGGCACAAACGGTACAAGTAAAGAAAAATTTATACAGAAAAGCTTACATAAAACATTGACCAGTGAAGTGGCCACAACTAACTAATACAGTACAGAGTAACACGTTAAAAATGTGTGTTTACGCAGTATTAAATTCAAGTACAAATATTAAATTCAATTCAAGTACAGACAACAATTAATGTTTAGACAACGAAATTCTAAATCTATGAAGGGAAAGACAAAATATGTCTAAGTGACAAAATGTGCTATTATAGTTTTTAGAAGTTCTACATAACAATGAATTTGACGCATATTTGTTACGAGTAAAGGGAACATGAAATAGATTGTTATTACTGCGAGCATTAATACGAGGAGTCCTAAGGCCAATTTTACCTAGCAAATACGGGGAATCAATCTCACACGAAAGAATTTTATGCTATAAAATTAGATCTCTAAATGTGCGCCGACTCTCAAGGGAAACAACATTGCCGTGGCAGAACGAACAGTCCGACCGCTCAGATTTCCACTCCAGGTGTTTGATTAAATTGTGTTGAAGTTTTTCTATGGAATCAATATAAATATTGTGTTGAGGGTTCCAAACAGTTGACGAATACTCCAAAATCGGCCTGACTAAGGAATTGAAAAGAGTTAAGATTGTATCTGCGCTCCGAAATTCTCTTCCTATTCTTAAAATAAAACCTAGCAGTCGAAAAGCCCGACCATTAATATAATCAACATGATTACGGAACAACAATTTGCTATCCAGAAAAACACCCAAATCTCTTACAAGTGATGTCCTATTTACAATTTTATTATTAATATAATAGTCATAATTTATAAAGAGTGTTTTTCTTGTGAAAGTAATAACATTACATTTATCAATGTTAAGATGCAAATGGTTATCATAACAATATTGGTAAAGCTTATCTTAATAATTTTGCAGAAGATTACAATCATTAACAGTGCTGATAACTTTGAAAAGTTTTTTGCCATCAGCATAGAGTAAACAATTACTAGAACTAAATATTGAGATGACGTTATTAACAAACACATTGAAGAATAAAGGTCCTACATGGGACCCCTGCGGGACCCCAGATGTAACTGGCACAAAACTAGAGCAATATCCTTTCACTGCTACGGCCTGGCAACGGTCACGCAAATAAGACTCTACCCAGCGCAATAGGTCGCCATGAATTCCGACCCTCTCCAGTTTCCTAAGCAAAATTTTATGGGAAATTTTATCAAATGCCTTTGAGTAATCGGTGTATATAACGTCAACCTGGAACCCCTCATCCATAGCAGTATAAACTCTATCTACGAATTCACATAAGTTTGTTTCAACAAACAAAACATTTCTTACTTACAAAACCATGTTGCTCCGATATTATAACGGGTCTAACACAGGCGAACATTTTATCATAAACAATTTTCTCAAAGAGCTTAGGAATAGCACTAAGTTTAGAGATCGGTCTATAATTAACGATATTATGTTTATTACCAGCCTTAAACACCGGAGTTACAAAAGACTGTTTCCAAACTCTGGGCATTATTCCAGACTTCAAAGAGAGATTAAATAAAATGTCAATCGGTTTAGACGCTAGGTTTAGGCTACGGCAATGATACAAAAACATTGGTGGAATGCCATCAGGACCTGCACTCTTGTTCAGGTTGAGACTCTTTAAATAGCTACACACCTTATCACAGTTCACATCTACTCCCCCAAGGCAAAGCAAACTATTTGAGTCAGTATTCAAACCCTAGTCAGAGTCACTATGAGCGGCTACTTGAGGCGTCTCAAAAACGGAAAGAAAATATTGATTGAATAAATCACAGATCCGACCACCATCAGAGACTGATTTGTCCCCTAGGAACATAGAATCCGGTAATAAACAATTATTCTTTTTGGATTTCACGAAGCGCCAAAAGTAACTACAATTCTCTTTAATTCTATCCTCGGCCAACAACAAATAATCTTATAATTTAGGTTGGATAAAGGCTAATATGACCGCTAAATTTAATGATAATTTTTGATAATTCGGCTTATGGAAATCGTCAGAATATTATTTTTTTATCATTCTTGAACTATTTCCTTCAAAATAAAATAAAAAACGACCGCTGTCGAGAAAGTCAAGGTAAGGTTTTTTTTGCAAATTTGTGACCCTCCCATCCCCTTGCGTTATGCTTAAATCGTCAGATTATTGAAATATATACTTTTTTGCATGTAATTAACCTACCTTACCTTAATCTGACGCGCTCGAGTATTTCAAGCCATCGTTTTTTTTTTACTATTCTGATCGGCTATTATGCTGGACGCACGTTCCATGATAAAGTGCTCATATATGCTGGAGATACTCAACAGGGTACAAGGATGCCCCCTTATGTTAATCTGCCGCGCTCGAGTAAATCCCGAAAACCCCTCTTGGGCTCCCTTACTACTGGGTCCTATTTTGCAAATAGCTTTTAAGCCACTCATTTACTCGGCCTTTTAGACCATAGAGCTCACATTTAACCAAAAGTTTTCGGTGGGATACATACTCAAACGCCTTACTCATGTATAAAAAGACCGCTGAAACAGGCTTGCTCCTGTCCAAGCTTATAAAGACATTGTTTATTAAATGAAATGCAGCCAACGAAGTCGATTTCCCCTTCTGGAAACCAAATTGATCCACTTTAATTATTCTATGCTTGGTGAGGATACTTGATATACGCTCATGCATCGCCCTTTCAAATATTTTTGAAATTATAGGTACAAGCAATGGTATAATATAAAAAGAGGTAGATATGTTACTTATACGGTATTCCGCGTGTAAAAATGGCCCGGCTTACGCACACATAATCAGTAAATACTGCAATTACACACTAATTCATAAATGTCAAGTGAAAGCAGGATGGTATGCTAATTTCCGGGAGCGAAATAGAGACGAGTGTATGTTGCTCTGCAGACTAGTTCACGGTTGCGTTGACGGCGCAAGACTAAGTAAAGGTGTACCAATTGGCTTGGTTTTAGGGTGCCACTATCGAAGTGCGTATAACATATCTACCTCTTTTTACTATATTATATCATTGGGTACAAGAGACACTGGCCTATAGTTATCTATTGTTACGTACGTGGGGCTAGATAACTGATAGAAATGCACGAATACACCGATAATCAAAAGTAGACTATAATAACGCACTCACTTAAACCGTTACAAAACAATTACCGCACAATAAACTTCGAATACTCAGATGATCGCTCGGGTCGCTCTTATTCGCACTGTTCGCTTTCCAAGTAAAGACTGAATCTCGGTTGCCGGTAGGTCCGCCTTTTATACTTCCCGTATCTAGTCTTTCCAGAAAGCCTTCAGGAATGTTCTCAGTATCGCCGTCTCTTTCTAATCGTGTTAACTCTTTCACACACTTCTCGAAGGTTCTCAGTATTGCTGTTGTAACTGTCCTACCTACACTCGGTCAACGTTTCCCAAATCCTGGTCAACGTGTACCAATTGTAACCTACCTACCTGCCTATCCTAAAGTTTTAACGAATAAAGCTCCTAAACCCTGATCTACGCAGAACTAATTGTAAAGGCCCGGGCCAATACGCCTACTTTACAATCCTAGTCTCGGAGACACTAATAGTAGTAATACCTTTCCTTAGCCTGGATTTATATTTATTTGTATGATGATGATATTTATAGTATCTAAAGCCCTAATACTCTGCTCTACCTAACTATATTTCTCTACAATTTAAGTTTCGTACTTAAACATTCTTAGTTCTTAATACTTTTAATATCTGTCTACCCTACATCTAACCAAATGTAATCCATGGGTGCGCGCCGGCATGCCAACTATGTGGACCCCACTTGTTCCTCTAAGGCTGACATTGAGGATAAGTAGGCTTTGTTGTAAATATCTGTGCCGATTTAAAAGATATTTAGGCTTGCCCAAGGCTTCTTTTTGACTCTAATAGTTCCAAATCAGAGGCTCCGTTAGGCTTCCTCGGACTTGTCAGACACTTACTAGTGGTAGCCTGACCTCTCGCTCTGATACAATCAAGTGCTAATCTAGCTGAATTCAATACACATTTCCCCACCATAGTATTAATTACCACTTATACCCCAAATAATTAATGCAATGTATCAGACGCAAGCGATAACCAACCCAAAATTTCCTAAAGGGAAGTACACAGAAAATAATGATTAGTTAAACAAACAATTAATATCACAAATAAGCAAATGAAACCTCATTATTGCAACTCTGGCAATATGAACCAGAATTATCAACAACGAGAGAAAATAAATCCAACAAAGTTTAAACCTCACCAAGTTATTGATATAACCTGATACACTCAACGATTGTTATTGCGTTCTCCCTTCTATTTGATCTGTAACAGAAATAAAATTAATACATCCTAAACACTAGGTATTCGGTACCTAGACCTAAAGCTCCCGGTTCCTAAGCAAGAATTACTGATATTTAAAACCCCCTTGCAATATTTAGAATTTAAAATTATTAAATTAATTTAATATTCCAACTAGTAATTTAATTATTTAAAACGCAAAACAATAAACTAGAATTATTGCACGAATTCAAACAAATATTACTCTTAAAACAACCCCAGCGAGCAACACGTCCGTACGTGACAAGCGACAAAAGTCAAAAAGCCCCTTCCTCCGCGCGTCATCGTATATAAAGCCACCTATCCTCTTCGGAGTCATTGGCGTCATCGGCGTCTTCGGCGTCTTCGGCGTCATTAGCCTCATTGGCTTCATTGCCGTCCTACAGAGCAGGCATGTGTCACTTTTTGGCAGCCATCTTTAAAATTGAATTTTGTATGCAAATGTTCTTATATTTTATTTTTAGCTTTATTTGATTATTTCAAACGACTACATATTAATTTTTATCATAACTGATAATAGATTAATGACTCTTTATTCTCAAATCTACTAATGTTTACACATTTTTTACCAAACAAAGAAATATGCTATCATAAATAATTGATATGTATCTAACTTTTCATTTCCACATATAAGTCCATCTGGAATCGAACCCTGGACCATCAGCTACACTAACTAAGCCATTTAAAATTAATGAAATAATATTTTTTATTCTCTTATCTAAATATCTTACTTCTTCTTAGCTATATAAACGATATTATTTTATTTATTATAAAACATTACTTATTTCCTTTGTTTTTTAGTTAAACTATTAGTCTCCTATAAATATAAATTTAATTATAAACATTCTAATTGATAATTTTGTTTGTTTTAAAGCCATTTATTTCTATTACTTTTAAATTTCTTAAATGTAATATTAGATTTTGTTGGAATTAACTGGACAGACATCGTTTGTTCCGTTACACTGTCTCTTTCCTGTCGTGTTTTCTCTTTCACACACGAAGGTTCTCAGTATTGCTGTCTCTTTCTAGTCGTGTTTTCTCTTTCACAAACTTCTCGAAGGTTCTCAGTATTGCTGTCTCTTTTTTAATCATGCTATCTCTTTCACTCTTAGTGTAAAAATTGCCATATACTGACATTTACGTAATCTTATAATTTATGGCGTAATCTGATAGCGGGTGGCCTGAAACGGACTGAAAACATGTTTCAGCCGCCTGAAAACAACGGCAAGTTGGTCGAAATTTTGATAATCTGATATGTGATAGAGCTACCTCTGAAACGGACTGAAATTATAAAAACGGAGTGTCAAAACCTAAATGAAGTAAAAGTACTCAAAATTTTTCCTCGAGAGTTTCTAGTTTGGGATGATGGCGAAAACAACGACAAAATACTTGTACAAAAGAGTGCCAATCAAAGCTACACTAAGTGAAGGGGCAGTTTTTTGGTGATTCAACATTTAAAAGCGTCCCCAAGCCGTTTTTCCAATTATTAAGTCCTCATCTGTTGGATGTGATGAAGACCACTCAAACATTGTGCCAATGATATACGCTCTTCTCCCCAACAAACAGAAAAACACGTACATTCGATTATTCGACGCGATAAAAACAAAACTCTCAGTACAAATAGATTTCTACAAGTGTGATTATGAGGTAGCTCAGTATAATGCCTTTCAAACGGTATACCCTGAGGCTCGGCTCACTGGGTGTTACTTCCACTTCAACAAGTCCGTTTGGAAGAAAGGAAATGATTTAAATTTAACCACAACACGAGAAGGAAGTTATGCTGTCAGAATAACGGCGAATCTTCCATTGCTACCGACGAAGCACATCTCTGAAACCTGGATTGAAATTTTACAAATGACTCCGGTTACCCGGATGCAAAATTTTCACACTTACGTCAATAAACAGTGGCTGTCATTGCCGATGATAAGTTGTGCCAACGAGAAGCACCGCACAACTTGTAACAGCGTCGAGGCATGGCATCAGAGGTTAAACAGCCGTGTGTCTGCAAAACTCGCTTTTATTTATTTTCTGGAGACTTTGCGAAAAGAGGCTAGACTTCAGGACATGAGATTGACGAAAAATATCTTTAACGTGAACAACAGAAAACGGGTTGATAAAATATTCAATGCGAAATATTGAAACACTTGTCTGACCTGCAAGAGGGGTTGATATCGTCATTTGAATGCCTCGAAAAAGTGTCAGAGTAAAAACATAAAATAAAAATACACCACAAAACTTAAAATTATATTATAAAGCTTGATGACTAAGTACAGTTTAAAGTTAAGTTCAATGCACACAAAAATTTAAGTTCTGAGGTGTTTTAGATGTCTGAATTAGGGTATAAAACGGGAGTAACTATCTCGCTCTAATGAGTAAGATGGCTTAACTCCCCTCCCCAATTGTGTCTTTAGTCACGTCTAATGCCACTGGTTTTTCGTGAAGTACATTTTTTTGTGTTATTTTAAGATACCCTTCATGTTCGTTAGGAATAAGCATATTTTTGTTTTGTTACAATGTATCATAACATAAAATATTGAAAATAAATAGTAAGTCTGTGTTTAAGAAGATGAAAATAAAGATATAAACTGCTTCGTCCTTTTTATTTTTATTTATTTGTATGTACTAGCCACAGCACGTGTATATGGCTATACAAACAAACGTAAATATTTTTAATTTTTTCATGTACCTACCTATCTAATAGGCACTATCTCAAGCCACAATTCGTATTAACATTAGATTATTTGTTTCAAGTTTTAAGAATAAACAGGAAATAAAAGGCTGAACCTACTTATCGACGATCGATATCTAGTTTAGACTAGGAGTGTTTTTAGACCAAATCAGCTTTAAACGGGATGCGTCTTAGGCTAGATGTATTATTAGACCATTTGCGTTTTAGATTAGGTGCGTATTAGACCAGTTGTGTTTTAGGCGAAATGCGTTATAGACCAGTTGTGAATTGTCTGCTAAACCACTTACTGCTTAGACCAGTAGCGACGTAGACTGGTAGCTACTTAGAGCAGTCGCAGTTTAGAGAGATGTGTTTAAGACTAGCAGCGTTTTAGACCTGTTACCGCTAGTACTAGTTGCGTTTTAGACGAAATGATGATAACCCACATAAATAACTATTTTGGATTGCGTTATAAATTAACAATTTGCTTACTTTTGTGCTTGCTGTATACATCGTTTCAGAAGTTTCGAGTATTTTTGATATGTGATTTTGTTGTTCTCACGCGTGATATCCACATGATTTTTGTACTAAGTAAAACGCAGATGTCTTTTCGTGGTTACAGACTTTTTTATCCCTTGCGTAAACCAGTTCTTTGCTTTTGACCTTGCCAAAAGTTTAATCTTCTTAGATGGAAAACATGATTCATAAAAAAAAATGTATCGTAAAAATTCTTAAATGCTGTGTTCGTGTCTGTCTGGTCATAGACATCAGACCACGATAGCGCATTCAGGCAAGATAGAAATTTATTAATGTTTTCTTTATTATAGTCCCTTCTGAGACAATACCAGACTAGACTTGGTTTAGTTTCGCTCGAAACGCTGAATGTGATGCTTTGAGCGGTGTCATGATCCGATAACCCCAATTTATGAATTGCGCTTTGGGCCTCGGGTATATTTGACATAATTTGGTCTAAGCATGAGTTTTGACGGGTGGGTGATTTTATATGCACTTTAAAAAAAATATTGAATCCATTCTTGAAAGTTCGCTTGCTCTCTCAGTTGGCTTCAATTATATCTATATTATTTATATCCCCAACAATTATGATTTTATACCTAGTTTTATTTTTAGCCTGTTAAGGAGGCGTTCCAGTTTTCTGAGGAACATAGAACAGTTGATCGTCGGCGTTCTGTAAACCCCTACTACAATAGATTTTAATAAAGGGATTTCTACACCATAACATTCAAATTCACGCTCTTCTGAAAGCTCACTTAAAAAGTCTAGCTCCCGGGTTTGTACGCCCTTGGCACATAATTATACCGGCCTCTTATTTGAAGTCGTCTGGGAAAGGACGCTGCTAATCGATATCCAGAGATATGTATATTGCCTTCATTCCCTGATTTACAAACGTTTCACTGAAACAGCATATCAAAACGATTGTTACTTGCCGCAAGCTCGTCTAGCGTATAATCTATCAGTTCTTTCTTACATATTAAACCTGCAATATTTTGATGCAATATAGAGAATGGCATGTTACTGTTATTATTTACGAAAAAAAATATTATTAGCAACTGGAGCACATGGTGCACTGTTTTCGGAAAGTAGTTAGTAATATACGTTTGCTGAACCATCTTGTTATTCTGCGTTTTCTTTGGCTCAATTTCTTTTTTGAAATGATACGTATATTCCCGATTTTCTGATGGTCTGTCTCATTTGTTTTTGGTTGTTGTTTAGCTATTTGTTGTTCAGGTCCTTTTATTTGTTGATTTACCAATACCGGATGACTTTTTTAAAGCTTAGCTTACTATAGTAATCGTCTCCGAAAACTCAAACCATTTCTGTTACTCCCAAAGAGCACATATTAAAGAAAAAATTGTAATGCGAATAATACAAATTTATTGATTCGATTTTTATTGGACTATCAGAAAGAGTAGCCATACGACGATTGACATTTGAAAACTACATTATACATTATACAGGTGTATGCACCTACATCTAGCGCCACAGATGAACAAATTAATCCATTTTACGAAACCTTAGATGAAGCATTAAAAATCGCTAGTGAACATAAGAACATGCTCATCATCGGAGATTTTAACGCACAAATCGGGCAACCTAAAGCTATTAAAAACCTTATTATGGGTGTTTATGGATATGGAAAGAGAAACCAAAAAGGTGAGACACTAATACAAATATGAATATTAACACCGCCTCGCCATTATAAACACATACTTCAAGAAGAAGCCCGACCGGAAGTGGACATGGATTTCACCTGATCAGAACACAAAAAACGAGATCGATTTTATATTAACAAACCAACCTCAACAAATAACAAATATACTCGAAGAAGTGTTAAACAGAGTAGAATTTTCGACTGATCATAGAATGGTTAGAGCGAAATATAACATGGACAACGTCAAAAAATGAGAAAATCTTTTAGCACTCTTCCAAGTCCAACATCCACAGAAAAAGACATAAAAGTCTTTACAAACAACCTTGAGAAAGCAATCATTGAAACAAACACGCTACTAAATATCGAGGACCCACAAAGTTACTACGATAGACGAATCTATAATTAAAATAAGCCTTACTGCTATAAAATCACACAACAGAGATGAACATCAAAAGGGTATCTTAAAAGACCACACAAAATAACTTATGAAAGCCTTCGATCTTAAGAAATGCACTACCCACAAAGTCAAGGAATCTGAAAAAGTGGTTTGCCATACTGAAACAGAGGACATTCTGCGTGTGTGTTCCTAGGGGCTCCGCATACAAGTACATAAATGGTATTTCTTCTAGCTCGCACACACACACACACAAACTCCGCACACACAATATTAGACAGTCAATCGGTATTAATAAAACCTTAAATTATGAACAAAAATATCTTTAAAATAATTTGTTAAAATTTTATTCATTACTTTGTTTTATGTTACTTTACATGTCCGTGTGAACTCTTTTGTGATTGTGATTTCGCTGTATAAAGTCAACCGACTCCATGGGTTTCAAGGTACAGGCTCAGCCTAGTTTGAAATCCACCGGATACTGCTCTATTTGTAACTATGCGACTTGTGTAAATAAAAATTATTCTATTCTATTCTATTCTAAATGGGCAGATCTCCTACTAATCAAAAACAAGTCAAAAGAAACGAAACAGGAACTAAGTAATCTATTTAAAGAAACTAACAAAGCAATAAGAATAGATTAGCACTCCCACAGAAACCGCATCATTGAAAAAAAAAAAAAAGTCAAAAAGTACTAAAAGAGCCTATAACGAACTAAATTCTCATAAATACCTACTGGATACTAACCCCCTTACTAATAAACGTTGAGTAACGGTGGTATAGCTATACAATGTTTTGTCTTTATCTGTCAAATTCAAATGTCACAATGACAGATAAGGACAAAACATTGTATAGCTATACCACCGTTACTCAACGTTTATTAGTAAGGGGGTAAGCCTAGAAAATAATGATAAAAAGAAATTACCAACAGAAAAGACATCATAGAATGCGCTACGTACGTACCGCAAAAAAAAGACGTCTTTTTATAAAAACCTATACGCGAAGCAGCAAAACCAACACTACCAGGATACGTCTCAAAACGATACAGTATCGTCTGACATCAAAACTATAGAGACACATGAAATAATCGACCAAAAAAATAAAACATACACAACGATGTACTAAAAATTGGTAAACATCTATTAGCTGCACCACTGGCTCACCTGTTCAATATGGCACTTAGAGCTGGTCGCGCTCCCAAACAATGGAAAAGCTCTGACATAATCCTGCTGTATAAAAAAGCAAAATTTAAAATTTTGAAAAAACCCGCGACTGTTATAACGTTATTGAAAAAGGATACAATAATTTAAAAACCCCCGACTTAAAGAATTTATGACACGAGAGATAACACACGTAAAAAGCTTTTATAAGTAGAGTTCATCTCTCGCGGAGTTTGTCATATTAACTATAGAGTATCAGTTTTCATAGCACTTCCCTACGTACCTATTTGGTTTTCGAAGATATTGATGTGGCAATAACATATTCAACTACCTATAAATTTTATAAAAAACCCAAAAATATCCGTCCGGGGCTGCCATTAAATAAACTAGTTTTTTTGCAATTTTATAGTAAAGTGAATAATTTGAAATATTTTATTGCTATACTTATTTATATTTATGTTGAAATTTAAAATAGTGGCAGCCCCCGACGGATATATGTTATTGCCACATCTATATCTTCGAAATCCAAATAGGTTCGTAGGGAAGTGCTATGAAAACTGATACTCTATAGTTAACATGACCGACTCCGCGAGAGATGAACTCTACTTATAAAAGCTTTTTACGTTTGTTATCTCTCGTTACATAATTTCTTTAAGTCGGGGTTTTTTTAATTATTGTATCCTTTTTCAATAACGTTTTAACAGTCGTGGGTTTTTCCAAAATTAAAATTTATGCTTTTTATTTCAAAATTTTTAGAGAGTATAGACGTATTATGCAGGTACATTGTACTACATACCGATATAGTTAATTTAAAAGCAATAATATTTAAGTATATACAACTAAACATTGCACAGGGCTTTGTTTTAACTCAACTCGACATCATTACGTAGAATGAAAATTAATAAGTTGATATGATGTAGAAAACATTGAGCCGCAGATCTACAATAGTCGTTAAAGGTCGGTCAGAGATAAATGGCAACATTGGTTTGCATAAAAAAATGTTTACTGCAGCGCCCCCTGATGAGTTGTCACCGTAACACTTATCTAAGAACATGCCCCAATCAAACCCGTACCTATCACTGAAAACCGCATCAAAATTGGACTAGTAGTTTTGGAGATAAATGGCAACATTAATTTGCACAAACAAACAAACATCCTCTCACCCTAATCGCATATACCGTCTCCGTACCGTCGTGGGTAAAAAAGTTAACCCTAAAGATATCGCCAACTACCGCTGGATCAGCTTGCACTCAAGTATTTATAAACTATTTACCTCAATAATGCTAACTCGAATGAGCCCTAAAATAGATAAATTACAGCCCATAGAGCAAGCGGGTTTCAGGAAAGATTTCTCTATTGTCGAACATCTTCAAACTGTTGAACAAGTATTAGAGAAGTACAAGGAATTCAATAGGCCATTGTATCTAGCATTCATTGAAAACACAAAGGCGTTTGACAGCATATCGCATGATTCCATATGGAGAGCACTATATAAGTGTAATGTCAACATACATAAGAGTCTCGAAAAACATTTATGAAGAGTGAAATTAAGGAATTTATAGTAGAGTGAAATTAAGAACAAGAGGTCAAGCGATTTCGATAGGCAGAGGCGTACGACATGGAGACCCTCTATCACCTAAGCTTTTTATAGCGGTGCTAGAGGGGGTCATACAGAAAACAAATTGGAGGAATGAGGGTATCCGAGTGGCAGGCCGGTATTTGGGTCACCTCAGGTTTGCAGATGACATTGTCGTCTTCGCCGAAACCAGTACAGGACTACAGAAAATGATAAGTTCGTTGAGCGAGGAAAGCGTCAAAGTAGGATTGACGATGAACGAAACCAAAACCAAAATTATGTCTAATAATAAACAAGACCCAATTAAACTCAATGAGAGATGTTTGGATTACGTGAATAAATACATCTAACTCGGAATTTTCATTTATCGAAAATAGTAACAAGGAAGAAGTAGACAGAAGAATAATAAGCAGCTGGAATAAATTCTGGTCACAGAAATAAATTTTGAAGGGAACATATCCACTGCCTCTGAAAAAAACCGTACTCGACACTTGCATACTACCAACTCTTACTTACGCGTGCCAGACATGGGTGTACTCGTATGAAGTCAAAACAAAAATACAGACGTGCCAGAGAGCAATGGAAAGAAGCATTTTGAAAATAAAGAAAATACATAAAGTTAAAAGCGAAACTATTAGACATAGGACCAAAATAATGGATGCGCTCAGATTTGCTCTCAGACAAAAATGGAACTGGAACACCTTGCTCGCTACACCGATGAACGTTGAACTAAAGCGTGCACGTCATGGAAGGGATCTCTTGGTAAAAGAAGAGTGGGTAGACCAAAAAAGATGGGCAGACGACATAGTGTCTACAGCGGGAAGTCTCTGGCTCAACAAAGCACAGGACAGAAACTGATGGACGAAACTGGGGGAGGCACTTACCCAAAAAAGGGCCTTTATCCAAATCAATGTATAAAACTAAACAACATACATATTATAGTCCATTATCTTAGATAGTGTCGCTACACTCGCACATACTTGTATTGTAATAAAATACGAATAAAATTCGATGTGAACTGCCAAATGCACTTGTAGCGTAACATCCGCAAGTTAATTTGGCAGTTCACATCGAATTATATTCGTATTTTATTACAATAACTATAAGTACGTGCGAGTGTAGCGACACTATCTAAGCGAATAGACTATAGCATGTAAACAAAAAAAAAAACTGAAATTTGAAATGTAAATAATGAAGGGATAAAGAAATGAAAGGCTATAATAATAATAATAATTGATTCGTTATTGCCAATATCACGTACTACATAATTTAATACCCACACAACAAAAAATTTAGAAAGTGGCCTGCCGCATCCAACCACCAGTGGCTGCCACTGGTGCGGCGTGTAGTCGTTTCACTGAACCACTAGTGGTCGCGTTTGGTGGCGGCGACTAGTGGCCTAATGTGCGGCAGCTTTTAAGGCCACGTTCAGCAATTTTTATAAGGTGCATATCAAATTATAGAACATGATA
Organism: Acleris literana; assembly: GCA_946894065.1. Taxonomy (NCBI): domain Eukaryota; kingdom Metazoa; phylum Arthropoda; class Insecta; order Lepidoptera; family Tortricidae; genus Acleris; species Acleris literana. The sequence continues at coordinate 49,872,622 of OX335668.1, forward strand.
TTGTCAAAAACGATTTTTTTTATTATTTACCTAAGTATTTTTTTTTAAATTGAAAATGAAAAAATAAGCATGAAAAAAACGTTTAATGTTAAAACATATATTTACAATAACGTGTTTCAGAGTCCAGTACAGTAACAAGCAGAGGTAATAATAGACAATTAATAGTCGAACAGAGTGCACAGTGTAACTACTGATTTATTTAGGAGAATTCGTTGCGTTCTTTCTAGACCAATCAGGAGGCCCTGCCAAGATGCATTACGCTAACTACCGTTTCTATAAGGATTTTAAACCAATCGCGTCACTGGTAGACCACGTGACTTTTCGTATACCGTGATCTACCAGTGACGCGATTGCTTTAAAAACAAAACGATTTGAAACGCTAGTTAGCATGGTGCATCTTGGCAGGGCCACCAGATGCGATTTTGCAGCTCCTTCACAGACAAAACTGCAATAGCTTAGTATTGACTCGCATAAAGTAAAGTATACCCGACCTAAGCAGTTCAGGATAAGCGACATATTGTAACACTTTTGCTCAATAGGACCCCAGCTAGTCGGTGGAGCAGGTGTTATATTATTTCTAACCTATTCTATTCCCATCTGACCATCTCACTTTCTATGCAGAACGAGCGCCATGTTTAAATGGGTGTAAAGAGGCAATATTATGGAGGAAATTAAAGAAAAAATTTACAGTGGACAAACAGCCTGGATACAGGATTTAAATAAGGCAAAATTATTAAATCTAGTGGAATTGGGGATATCAATAACTGCAAACCCTAGCGTAGAGGAGCTAAGGACAATTACTGCGTGAATACGTAAAATCAGCGAAAAAGAATATCACTATGGCAGCGAATTAACAAAGTGTATTACTATCACCCAGTTTGGAGAATTTTAGTGGCGGAAACTGGCGTAGTTACATGGAACAATTAGATTGCTATATGTTATTACATGACATTCCGGGAGGGGAAAAAGGTGCCACTACAGTTGACAAAATTAAGCGGGAATGTGTACGATAATTATGGGGTTATGTACGCCGGATTCGCCGATGAAATACACTTATGAAGAACTGTGTAAAAAGCTGTAAGATTTCTACCACCCTAAAGCTAACTTAGCGGTAGATAGAGCAAGGTTCATGGATAGGAAACAGGGAGAGACTGAAACTATCAAAGAGTATCTGTTGGTTTTACGCAAAATGGCAAGGGATTGTGATTTTAAAGATGTTGATGAACACTTAAAAGAAAGATTATTGAACGGTGTATTCAACGAAACAATTCGATATGAAGTGCTAAAAATAGCAGATAAATCCCTTGCACACTTATCAGCAGTTGCAGAGATAGCAGAAATAGCTTTCAATTTATCACAAGTAACAAAATCTGTAGAGATGTTGAAATTTTCCATGGATCCAAAGAAAGGAGGAGCAATCAAAAATAAAATCCGCAAGAAAAATGTTTTTGCCATGGTAAAATAGGACATATGCGGGACCAATGTACATTGAGGTATAAATACTGCTCAGAATGCGGGAAGAAAGGACAAATTTTTAGGACGTGTACAACAAAAAAAAGCAAATGTAAAAGCTATAAGTTGCGCTTCTGCTGAAAACCAGGAAGAGGATATAACTTGTAAAAACTATGAACAGGATTACATATATCACGTACTTAATATATAACGTAAGTCATTTAAAAAGGTAACATCCATGTTTTTAAAAGTACAAATTCAAGGAAAACCATTTGTTTTTGAAGTGGACGCTGGATCACATATAACCACAATAAATGAAACTGACAAAAATAAGTTTTTCCATAACTTAACCATGGTACAATCAAACATCCATGATAAATTTAAACAAAGCATTTCAAAACCAATTGGATTATGAAAAAAATTAAACGTAAAATATGGCAAAACAACATGTGACGATATGACTCTAATAGCAGTAGATGATGGGTTTACAAGAGTTTTAGGAAAAGACTGGTTGGTGCAATTAAAATTATGGCCGTTAAATTTTAAACAAAACATGAATTTACGAGTATGTGCCTCTGTAGTTTACAAACAACATAATGTGGAATAAGAAAAATAATTACCTATTCTGTTTGAGCCGGTTGGGGTAATTTTAAAAAAGCAAACATAACATTAAAACTAAAACCAAATACAAAGCCAAAATTTTTGTCTGCAAGAAGTGTGCCCGGTGCATTAAAGTCAAAAGTTGAAACAGAAATTAATAGGCTTTTAGAAAATGAGCGTATCACGGTCCCAGTCTTAAAGAGTGATGGCTCAGTGCGCCTCTGTGGGGATTACAAAGTAACTTTGAATCCAAACCTAGAAATTGACCATGTCCCCCTTATAACAATAAATGAAATATTATCAAATTTTGAGGGAAATAATTACTTTTTCATCACACTTGCTCGTAAATAGTGTCCTAACATGCTAGAAAAATCGACCGTAAATACAAAATAATACCCGCGGTCCTTTTTTTTACAACTACGCCCTGCGTGCGACATAGCTTTTTTTTTAAAATATTATACGTAGACTCAAACTATCATAATACGCCAGGACCCCAATTCTTGTGCCATTCGATATGAAGTTTCATTCGAGATGAAATGTCAGTTGCATACAATTTTCTAAAAATTTCGCATATAAACTATTGATCTCGACTGTCACTAGAATCGGACTCCTGAACACGTTTGACATTATCTGTGGTAAGTCATAGATAATGATGTAGTCTGCCGCAAATTTATTAATACTGATTATAAACTGTGTGATTCCAAAATAATAATTAAAAGGGTGTCTTTATGCAAATATTAAAATTTATATATCAATAAAAACATTTCGTCATCAGAAGAAATGGATAATGCGACTCCACCGGACATCGCCAACGCGGCTAAAACTATTAGTGAGAATCGCAAGTTAAAAATAATTATGATCTTTTGTCTGATTTTATTTCATTTCCTCGCAATTGTGATGAAAAATATTGTATGTTACACAGGTGGTAAAGGAAATACAAAGCTCGAGTCATTAAAGCCCTCAGCCTTCGGCTTCGGGCTTCTAACAGACTCTCGTTTGTAATTCTGTCTTTACTTTAAATGTACTATTGTGAGTTAGATTTAAAAGCAGCCTATTTACAATAGTTGCCGGTGTTCGCTTCATTATACGGCGATTTGTGATTAAGAGATTTCCTTTAGCTTAGTTGGTCCTTGCGACTCAAAAATGGATTTAAGAAGGGGAGCCATCAATATTTCAGATGTACATTTTGGAGGGGGCTTACCTCGAATTACCTGACTATAATTTATTAAGCTATAAGGGCAAGTTTGGTATCATTTTCGTATAAACCAAGGACGACGAATTCATTTTTACCCGACTGCGAGAAGGAGGGTTATATTTTTCGAGTGTATGTATGTATGTATGTAGGTATGTATGTATATATGTATGTATGTATGTATGTATGTATGTCTATTTCCGGGCACGCTCTGCAGCCTAAACGGCTTGACGGATTTTAACATACGAGGTGTCATTCGATTCGTCTTAATTGCCGAAGTGACATAGGGTATATAATATTTCAATATGGCGTCCGCGGAAAAAAATATGGACGGGGAATAAAAAAAATATTTTTTATTATAACAATATGGGTATCAAATTAAAGCTATTAACGAGCCCATCCCAAATATATATATATATATATATATATTAATAAATTTTCGACGTTTTGTTCTTTTAAAAACGCAATTGTCTGCCGGGCGGTGTGCGAGCTAGCATTATCGTGGTGCAGTACTATACGACGTCTTGGGTTATTTTTTCGGAACTCGCCGATAACTTCTGGTAAACAAACAGTGGTATACCAGTCAGCATTAACTGTTTTACGATCTTCGAGCACGATGGTCGCAACGTGGTCACTTTTCGCTACAAACGTGGCGACCATTTTTTTCGAAGTGCTCCGTGAGCGTATTACTTTGATCGGTTTTGGCTCATCTTGAAACACCCAAACAGTCGACTGCTGTTTAGAATCCGGATCGTAGGCATATATCCAAGATTCGTCACCACTGATAATGTCATAAACGTGTTTAGAGTCTCCTCGGTTGAATTGCCGCTGAGTTTTGCGGCACCATCTAACGCGAGCCGTTTTTTGGTCTTCACTAAGTAAATGTGGTATCCAGCGTGAGATCAATTTTTTTACACCTAAGTGATCATGCAATATATTTTGAACACTGGTCCCTGAAATGCTTAATGATGCTTCTATCTCGCGGTATTCGACGATCAGTTGCCATACAGCATCAATGTTTTCCTGGGTTACAGCTGTTTTTGGTCGGCCTTCACGATGCCTATCACTAAGACAACCACGTTGAAATTCCAAATACCAACGTTCCACAGTTCGGATGCATGGTGCTTCATTTTTAAAAACCGCAGTCAGCTCTTCAAAGCACTGAAGACGCGTTAAACCCCTTTTAAAGTTGTAAAATATTATCGCACGTAAATTTTCCTTCGAAATTTCCATTTTCACAACCGACTTGTCAACTTTGAACCGACGCTGTACTAAAACGAATCAGCCGATCTCGAGACATTTTTTGAATTCTAAATTCAAATATTTTAAGATGATACTAGTTTTTTTTTTAATAATCACGGGAGTTTTGCAAACGACAGAACTTAAAAGGCAGCCCTCGTATTAGTGCCCCGCTGTCTATAACACTGTAACAAAGGAAAGAAGTGTCAAAGACAATAATAAATAACAGGTTCGTACATTGGGAAAAGTTATGAGAGCACAAACAAAAGTACCTGGAATTGTCGCAGTTCCCTCTGCAGTTACACAGCAGTGTGCATGGCAGGCCAGATTTTTTGCAGGAGCACCGACTTCTGCAAACCTTCTTGCTGCCACATTTCGTCAAATGACTGACTGATTTCCAGATATAAGGCTGCATGGTCCAGACCGGCTGCCATGAATCTTCGGACTCAGCCCATCCCCAGTCTGCCGGGCAGACTACAGGTGACGATTCAAGGGCTTGTCCCCACACATGACCTGCCTGATAGGATGCTCTCAGTGTGCATCTTGAGCGCGAACTACCAGTTATTTTGACCTACGATGCTTCGGATTGTGGGGTTGCGGCTGTGCTCTTGTCTCTGCTGTGTCTCTTAAGGTTTGGCCTGCGTAAGCTATGTAAGCGCCCGAAAATCGATTTTTTGACGACTTGGTAAGAAAACATTGAGTTTACTCAATTATTTTAAAACTTAATTAGAATAAAATATACATATAAACCATTCGGAATAAATTTTCTAAATGACAGTAAAAACCGTATCAAAATCCTTTGCGTGGTTTAGGAGGAGTTAGCGGAAATACAGACAGATAAAACGCGGAGGGCGACTTCATTTTATTATACTATTTTATTTATTTATTTATGTATGTATTGATGATGATTGATGTACTGATTATATTTTTACGGGGTATGTTGTATCACGTTGTATATTACTAAACACTCATCATTATTTAAGAAATAGGACGGATGCGGATCATATTAAAGGCGGACTTAAATACGGAAACCTCGCTTCGGTGCGCGAGCCTGACTTGACAAAGTGAGGGCAGATTGCTGGTACCTATAGTATTGTTATGCCGCCGGATTAAGGCGTCTAATTTTAAATAATCATTTTTGGTGCTTTGGAAGTGTTTTCAGCAGGCTGATAAATCTTCTCAGTCCGTTTCAGAGGTAGGTCTATCACATACCACACATACTCGTACATTCAATATACATTAAATAGACCAGAGGGGTAGGCAGAAAATGAAAATTTCGACCAACTTGACGTTGTTTTCAGTCCATGTCAGGCCACCCTCTATCAGATTACGCCATAACGAAAAAAACCCATTTTCATGCTCTTTCAAAATTGAAAGATTATACAAATGATTATAATAATTGGTGCTTAAGCTTACTCATACACTTTTCATTGGCATGCCATTCAAGATCGTGTCTTGGCTAAGAACAATAAAAACTTAGAGCACCCGATCGGATATAGCGCGAATTTCCAATCCTCAGGCATTGTAGATATCCCGCCCGTCTTATCTGAAGCATGATGGATCGAAAAGAAACGGATAAATCAAGTTTTTTGTTCCGAAAATCACCGCCGCGTGATTTAAACCAGAAGAGTAAACGGTTAGCGTAAGCGGAAGTAAAAATAATCTTATTCTAGTCGCTTACTTAGTCCTTCAGTTAGTACATACTTACTTGCGAAAGAACAAATTAGTATTCTATTAGCCACTTTAATAGTATTCGATGGAAACAATGTAAGTTTTTTTATTATATAGTTATTTTTCCCGTCGATAATCGATTTCCACATTTATTTGTTTTTATAATAATAATAATAATAATAGTTTATTTCAGATAAAAGAATCCATAATTTGTTAGTTAATATAAAGCTATGTTAGTAGGTACCTAAAATTATTTTAATTAATACTAAAGATCGGTGTGGAGCTGCATCCATCTCCGCAGGAGTGGAGAGTCCCACCGGTCCGCGAACACGCGAAGGACACTGTTGGCGGTGCCGCGCAGGCGCCGCAGCGCGGACGCGCCCCGCTTGCGCATGACGGCCGCAAAGCCGTCGACGCCCGCGGCCGCAAACATGCCCGATGCGCTGCAGCGCCACGGCATCCCCAGCAGCGCCCTCAGCGCGTTATTATATTGGACGCGAAGGTCGCTGTATATCCGCTGCGTAAACGAGACCCACAGACTGCACACATATCACAATTTTTTATAATGTATACACAGTATAAAATGAAGTCGCATTCGCTGTCTGTTCGCTTAGATCTTTTAAACTACTCAACGGATGCAGTTCTCAGAAATAGATAGAGTGATTCAATTAAAGTTTTTTTGTATAAATAAGCACTGGGTTTAATACGGGTTTTACAGAAAACTCACACTAGTTATTTATAAAGTTATTATTGCCTGCGCGGCGTCAGGGACGAGTAGGGATCGTCTTTTCGTTAACATCGAAACCGGGAAAAGGCGTTTTCTTCATGCCCAGTTCACGTTTGTGTGTTCCATTATCATACGTCAATCCTTTCAATTATTTTGTGCGCCTGGCGGATATCAAAGATGAAGTGTTTAATACGTTTTATAAGTTCTGAAGAAGTGTTTTTATTACTTTCTTCCCGGGATTTGCAGCACATCGCTTGCCCGGCATCGAAGGTTTCCTGGCTTATGAAGCGTGAAACCCATCACAGTAAAACGCCGTCTTAAGCCGGGGGGCTTGCTTGGCAAGTTTAACTACAAGTTCGTTGCCGACTGTGCCGAAATGAGATCAAACCGATCATAAATTTACGCTTTCGCTATCTGCAGCGGTTCGTAATATCTCCATAACTATCACAAAAGATGGTTTTTTTTCGCTATGATTCATAATAGAGTATCTATTACTTATGACATAAGAATCAATAAAGCGGTTATTAGTACAGTATTTAAGTTACGCCTACCTACATATAGGTAATTACAAAGCGGTTGATTGATGTGCGTATTTTGTGATAGAGGAGTATACGTACGCGCAATACGAAATTTCAAGATGAAATATAGTATCCAGTGCGAGCCTCTTCGTGTACCCTGGTTTCAAAACATTGATTTTAATCGTAAATTTATTGTAATAGGGCATAGACTGCGGACCGGGCACATTCCAATAAATAAGTTTTGGTTTTCTTATGAAAAAAAAATAACTCTCCAAATTGCGACACATGTGGCACTATAGTAGAGGATGTGCAGCACTTGCTGATGGAGTGTAGCTGGAATCGCGTCCAAAGGGAGTCGTTGATAGCTACAGGCAATGTCAGCCTATATGATACTGGTGCTTTTATAGGCATTCTCTCTAACCCCACGTCAGATTTGGCATTTACGGTCTATAGATTAGCTGACGTTCTTAGAAACCCATACGTGTGTTTTGTATTTTGCTAGGTTTTATCAATTATTTTATAAAACAAATGGTGTTCGACTTAACAGGGCTGATATACTTAAAGGCCCTATAATTTTTTTTTTTAAACTGGAGTAAATTAGGCAATATAGCGGCAAGAAATCAGGAATAAATCAAATAAAGTAACTAAATTATTTCCTTTCATTAGTGATACTTTTTAGTGTTCCATTACGAAAGGGTAAAAACCGGACCCTATTACTAAGACTCCACTGTCCGCCTGTCTGTCTGTTTGTCACCAGGTTGTATCTCATGAACCATGATAGCTAGACAGTTAACATTTCCATAGGTGATATATTTCTGGTGCCGTTATAACGAAAAATACTAAAAACAGAATAAAATAAATATTGAAGTGGGGCTCCCATACAACAAAAGTGATTTTTTTGGGATTTTTTGTTCGATATTAATAACGACAACCGTTAGACGCTTGAAATATTCACAGAATATTTAGTTGTATATTCACTTTAAATAGAAATAATTAAATTAAAATAAAATAAATATTTAAGGGGGCCCACATACAACAAACGTGATTTTTTATAAATAATAGTAAGGAACCCTTCGTGCGTGAGTTCGACTCGCGCTTGGCTGGTTTTTATTTTTACTTATCATGTTTGCTCGAACAACCTTTCGCTTTTAAATGGTTGAACTTCAGTGCTCATATCAACTTTTCGCCACGTTTTCGTTTTGCACTGGGAATGACATCAAATACTGGCATTTAAGTCAATACAAACCAAGACTGTGGTAAAGAAAAAATTTCGACAAATAGTTATTATTTTAAAGTATTTTTACCCATCCCTAAAACAGTCAAGCTACCAAATTGCACCTCCGATAACGGGGTCTAGTAATAACGCTAGCAATTCGCTTTTGGCACTCGCAGGCCGCTGCCGCGACATGCTCCCTCCGCTCGCTCGGCTCATGCGTTGTTGGTCGCAATTCTACCTAACACTCCTCTTCGTTAACGCTCGTCGTCGCACACCGTGCCCGGGCGTACCCGTTCCTGAGATAATTTTGATTTAAAAATGTCGTATAAAGTAAGCTCGATTCGGTCTCGTTTTTGAGATAATATCCCTTTATGTGAAAAATACCAGTTACAAAACCTTAGGTGCATCAGACCCTTATAATTGCGATGTTGCCACTTTTAAGGCGAGTAAAATCATCTGTATACAGCTGTGTATACATATCACAAATTGACTAAATCAAATGAAACTCGCACGCAAAAACATCCATAACTTCTACAGATATGGTTTATATTCGTCTGAAAAGTGCCCTGAACTTGTTGCCTATAATATGACACTCAGAAGAAGGAATGAAAATGACAAGTAAGAGTATGCTAGTGTCATTGTCATTGTTTACATGTCCGTTGACATTGACAGTGCAGTGCGATGCGTGCTTGTAAGCGGACGTGTTTCATTGCTCAGTAAGAATTCCTATGCGTATTCGCGAACCGCGCGGCTTTTAGCCGCTGCCTGTCACTTTCGCTTTGGGTTCTCAGCAACTCGTAGCCAACAAGCTGTTGGCGTTCATACAGAACGCGATCAACGATGGCATGGATGAGGTCAGCATCCTGCAGATCTGCAAAACCAATTTCAAGGAGGAGGAAATTTGCTTCGGCAAGGCGCTACTGTTCCAGTCGCTGGGCAAGACTGACCTGATGCCAACCCGCCGGAGGGATGGAGGAGCCAAGAGTCTGCAGGACATCATCGATATGTTCCGAAAGATTGATTTGGAGGACGAGGCTCTACCTGCCTTCGTGGCTAAGTAGCTGAACAGGCTGCCACCCGTCTCGTTTGACTACGTCGACGTTACTAGGCTGCTAAAGGACATTACGTTCCTGAAGGGCAGTCTGGCTGAGATGCAGTCAAATTAGAGGCATCAAATAACACCGTGAGTGAATTACGTGCCGAAGTAGTGTTATTACGGAATGCTATTTCGGAAAGTAGGTCACCCGATGCCTCTATTGTGAGTGCATGTCACGGGCCGCAATATGCACCCGTAGACAAGTTTGAGTCGGTGAAATTGGATGCGTTTCCGGACGGCGCTGTACACAGCGCCGCCCCGCGCCCCGCCGCCCACTCTTCTGTCCCGGCTGTGGTGACACCATGCGCGCAGTCGGCGACCCCAAATCGCGCGTATGCTGCTGCTGCCAGGCGACCAATCGCTAGGCAACCAGCACAGCTCCCTACTGAGGTGAAGCAGAACCGCAGTAAGCCCGTTCGCGGGGTGCTGCCTCCTACGTGTCCTAAGCAGGACAAGGATGGTTTTACCCAGGTGGAGAGGAAGAAGAAACCTGCCCCGAGGAACCTGTGCGTCACCGCACCGACCGGACCGAACCACTTGCTGTGTCCTGCTACGCCGCAACGCAGTTGTACGTGTCCCGATTACATTACTCTACGGAGGCAAAAGAACTCGTAGAGTATGTACGAGTTAAGACCGGATTTACTCTTAGGGTCGCGTGGTTAGAACCTCGCCACAAGGTTAATTTTAAGTTATTTGTGGTGAGGGTACCTGTAAGGTATTTGTAAATATGGGCCTTGTAGTCTGAAATAAATTTATTCTTTTCTATTCTATTCTATTCTATTGTGAAATATGTTCTGCAAAACACATAAAAGAGGAGTTTTATGGAGAATCAAAAGCATCTGCTCATCATTTGCACCACATCAGTAACCTTTAGTTGTACTATTACTATAACTTATTCTGTGTCCTAAGTCAACAATAGTTTTAGTTACGGACATATGTGTACCTACAAATGGGTAGAATCCGGCATCGAGAGCAGAACAGATAAGAATGTATCCGGGATGAACTTGATAGGTACCTTTGTTTAAGATTGGGGGCATTCCACGTGAAGCGGACTGGTAAAAAATGTTGATGTTTTCGATTTTAGTAATATTTGACTTTATTATACCTATACACGGTGGAATTTAATCGGTGAACAGGAACCCATTTTTCTAATTCAGTAATCGATGGCGGTCACGTTTATGTAGTACTTAAGTGGAGCCAAGTTTTTTTTTATCATAACTAATTTTTAAGTTGAAATTAAATTTTAATTAAAATTTATTGTCACCCTACTAATGGTTTAGTCTGAAAAGTTTAATACCTCTTTTCAAACTATCAGCCATAGAAACTTAAAACATAAATGAGCAATAAGCTGTCAATTTGTCATTGTCAAATTCATAACAAATTGCTTCAAATACAGATATTGGTAAAAAAATCTACGTAAACTGTATCGGAAAAATAACAAAGAGCATGGCTCCGCCTTATCCATATACGAATATTGAGCGTTACAATATGTTACGTTTTTCTATTCAAACAAACAGCTCGCGACGTACTCAAGTTTTATTCCACGAGATGTATCCAAACTTGCCGATTCCGACGCATGGTTTAATAAACCGCATGCAGCAAAACCTTCAGGACTTCGGCCAGTTCTCAGTGCCAAGGCACGCAGGTATTTTGCTCGCGATCCCCGAAGGAGCTCTAGACAGACAGCGAGAAGATTTAACGTCAGTCACTTTTTCGTTTTGCGGCTACTTCACTCATCAGAATTACATCCTTTTCACTTTCGACCTGTACAACACATTTTACCAAGAGATTTAGAAGGAAGAAGACTATTCTGTGAGTGGTTTCTGCGAAATAACGAAACTAATATCTTGTGGACGGATGAATCTACGTTTATGCGTGTCGGTATGTTTAATGTTCACAATGAACACTTTTGGGCTGCAGAAAACCCGTTTGTCACAAGAAGAAATGCGTTCCAAGTACGATTCTCGTTAAATGTGTGGTCGGGGATGATTAACGGCACTATTATCGGACCTCTTTTCATTGAAGACACGTTAAGAGGTGAAAATTACTTAAAACTGATACGGCATGTGGTCGTAGAACTGTTGGAAGACGTACCATTGCAGCGTTTACGCGATTTTCATTTCCAACATGATGGTGCCCCTGCACATTACGCTCGCAGGGTCCGCGAGTACATGAATGAAGAGTTTCCACGGCGATGGAGCGGTCGCGGCGGGCCTATTGCATGGCCCCCACGCAGTCCGGATCTCACTCCATTGGATTTTTACCTTTGAAGTGATGTCAAACGAATTGTCTATCAACAAGAGTCCAACACGGTAGAAGAACTCCGCCAAAAGATTATTCGTCCTTTTGACCAAATAAAGGCAAACAATAATGTTTTGAACAGAATCCCGAATAATCACAGGCGTCGAGCCGAACTGTGTCTACAGCAAGGGGGTGGACATTTTGAGCAGTTGTTGACTTATGTTTAGATTTATTTTTTGCTTAGTATACCAATTTTAAATGATTTTTGCTGTTTTATTTATGAATTGCATGTCAACTAGTCAGCAGACAATAAAGATAAAATGCATTTCAAGTTAATAAGGTAGGTACAATCATTGTTGTAAGGTACGGGTAAGTACCTATTATCTATCACATAATAACAAATCGTAACGTAGATAACAAATGGCGGCAATCATTTATTGACGTCTGATCTGTCTAGTTTCCCGCCAAAGCCAGCAAGCACTTGACGTATGTACACTTACGAGTAACTTCCCTTCAATAAAAGTAGGGTGTCCATTTATTCAGTCAGTGTACATTTTACCGATGTTAATTAAGTGTGATTAATTAGATTGTGCGCTATATTGCACGAGATCTCACGTATTGGTTTCTATGTAGATTGATAATTAAGATTTTTGGATTCCTGATCACCGATTAAATTCCACCGTGTATATGTTCTCGACTCAGATATACAATATTTATGCTGTACAATATATGGTTAACGAGTTAAAGGGACTTGAAGCTTTTACTAACTAACAAGTATGCGCTACTTCAAACCAAAGTACCAAGTGATAAACAGTTATAATCAAATAAACAAAGCAGTGAAATGCATACTTGATTTAATGAGCTTTCTAATTGCATTTTTGGGAACAAAAAATAAATATAGTTAAAAAAAACGTATTTTTTTGTTTCAATATCTTTTTTTTTTTCAAGTTGGACCTGTTTTTTATTTTTTTTCTCAAAATACGTACAGATAATCCTTGCCAAGTTTCATAATGGGCCCGGAAGTCGTTTAGGAGCTAGACCAGTCACAATGCCGGAGCGCGGCGGCCGAATCCGCCGCCAGCGACAGCTTAGGTCCTGTTTTTTGATCAGTAGTTAAACTAAAAAGAAATGGAAAATTTGACACATTTCCTTAAGATTTTAACCAATTAGTATCGTTTTTTGACCATTTAGTTAGTTAGTAGTTTAACTACCGATTAAACAACAGGTCAGACATAGAAACTTTTGATCAAACAACGTAGTAACGGTTGGAAAGCGTTATGTCCCGCGTGACTTTAATGATATTGTATATAAAGATTTGTAGATAATATTTGACATAGATATTCCTATCAAACAAAAAACAAGAAAAGATGTTTACGTTATTAAATCATTCCAAAAAAATAAAATTACGTAACTAAATGTGTACAGTAAACATATTCAATACAACTTAAGTTGCAGTTGTGCCATCTGTGATAACCAAGCAGAAATTTTTCATTCTTCTTTGTAGCTACGTAAGTTACGTTAATCGTGTAAAAGAGACAGAGCGATGACGCTCTGCATTTAAACGCGGCCGTTATTAAGTGGCTTAGCAACTGTTTATTCAACGGACGCGTGACGAGTTATTTTAATATTTTTCCGTGGGATTGTTAGGCTTTTCAAAATATTTCAATATAAAAATAATGGGGCCTTATAATGATCGTTGTTTTAATCCTTTTAAATTACCCGTACATCGAAAATCTAAAGACTTGAGAAAATTGTCAGAAGTGTTAGCAGATAAGTGGTCATTCACAAGTAAAACTTTATATGCTTGAAAACAGTGCAGAACACGTCTTGCTAGTGAAGTGCCGCGAATTATCAATGACGAAGTAGTCCACAGTAACCAATCAACTGAATCATCAATCCAATTTTCACAGCAATCCCAAGGTTCATGTTATATTCCGGAAGAAAATACACTTACAAAATCGACACAACTGGACGATATAAAATCAAACAACAACCAAATACTTTAACAGTTAAGAGAGAAATTCAATGATCCGTCCACATCTCGCTCATTGAATGCAAAAGGGCCACAAATCAAAAATATCAGAAAATCGTTTTATTCCAAAATAGTGATTTAATCGATAATAATTTTAAGCTTACCTGAAGACACCAGTCATTTTCGTGTGATTTCCGGCTGAACGGATCAACCGCCGTTTTTGAATTTTAACGATTAGCGGCACATCTTCGGTGCAAAGCTGCCATTTTGTCAGTTGTGTCGCAAAAATCGAAGTGAATGCACGTCAGTTTCGTGGAAAACGGCCACAATCCAAAAAAGTACCTGATACTGAGTGAATTGTTCTGTACAAAAGTGCCATATTTTGGAATGCGGAAGTTTTGCATTCCAATGTCAAGTAAGTATTTTTACAATTTATACTACAAAAGTGCCATATTTAAAAATACGTCCATTTTGCATTCCAATATCAAGCAAGCATGATAAAATTTGTAAAACAATAGTGCCATATTTTAAAATACGTCCGTTTTGTATTCCAATATCAACCAAGCATGATCAAAATTGTGATACAAATTATGCCATATTTTATAATATGTCCGTTTTGGTCGGAATTGTGAAATTATTTTGTGCCATATTTGAAAAAACTTCCGTTTTGTATAGAATTATATGCAGGATAGTAGAAAATTATTTCACATTAAAATGATGTTTTTGTTAATGTGTTCGTTTTGTAGGAATGTTATTGCGTTGAATGTTTAATTATTTTAAAACAATATGGACGTGTTGGCGTTTAACACTTACGGTAAAGGTAATTCAAGGTAATAACAGCGAAGAAATAAAAATCTAACTAGCTTGAGACGTTCGAGTGTTATCATTCTGTGTTAATGTGTATGTTGCGTATACTGCGTGGGCGTGTGTGTGTGTTTGTGTAAGTGTGTAAGGTATTTAAATTAATGTGTGTCTATGTAACAGTTCTTATATTTCATGAGTTAAATTACAAATAAGGATTTTATTTACAGAATGAATAACCGAGCAAGAAAGATTTTGAACATGGCAGTCGGTACTACAAATAAAAAAACAGACAAAAATGAAACCTGCTCCACTCACAATTCTGAACTGGACAAGAAATCCAACATTCCATCACTACAATAAATTTATGTTGTTAATGTACCTATATGCTGTACACAAATTGCCGAAATTGAGAAGTGTCACTCATAAGTTTCTTATTAAAGGACACACTCAAAATGAAGGGGACGCCGCTCATTCATTAATTCAATGAAACATTGCAAGTGCATTAAAATCATCGCCAATTTATGTGGCTGACCAGTACATTACTCTTATAAAGACCGCTAAGAAGAAAGGCAACATCAGACACCTTTCGCAGTTCACGAGCTGATGCATGATAGTTTCTTGGACCTAAAATGTCTAGCTGTCGGCAATTTTGTTACAACGCAAGATGGGGATAAAGTAAAATGGTCGGATATAAAAGTTATTAAAGTCCATCGAGAACATAAAAACAAATTTTTGTTCAAGACTTCTTACGAAAACGAAGAGTTTACTTCAGTATCTACGCTGATTTTTTTTTTATCATCGATTGAGACTGATATAATAGTGCCAAAAAAACTATTCAATAATAAACTTAAAACAGCTGAATCAAAACTAAAGGGTATACTTAAACTAATCGATAAAAATATAATACAAAAAGTAAAGTAAGTAAGTAAGTATTACGAATCTTTTTATAAAAAATTGTAATGTTTTGTGCCTTAAATATTAAATTAGGTAAAGAAAGAGTCTGTGATTTCAATAAGGATGTTATTAATTAGAAAATGAATATGATTGTTTAAGTTGTCGTCATTGAATTTAATAGGTACTTAGTAAGTTGCTACAAATTTATTCAATATAAAAGAGAGAATGCTTTAAAATTAAACTTTGATACGGTTAACTAACTTTTTTTATATAAGTAATGAGAATTTTTATTTTTGTTACTGTGAGTCATTTTATACGCCATTTAACTTGTGATTTAGCTGTAGCAAACAACTCGTGTATTTTTCAATACCTGACACTGATTATTGCCTTATGGCTTATGTACCAACATAAAGATTTTACTTGTTTGTTCTTTTTTTAGAACTTTTATTTTGCTAGAGGTGTAAGTTCCTTTAATTAAGTTTAACTTAAACATTTTGATAATTCTTAAGAATTTGTTTTAGATCTCTTGTTACACCTGAATTAAAATAGTATAGTGATAAGAATACCTATTTTTTGTTTATTTCGATTTTTATTGTATTTTTATTATGCTATCGGTAAAACCCTACGTTTAGCTTTAAAAAAAAAATTAGTATTTTATGAGAAAAGTCTATTAAATTGAATTTATTTTTAAAATGAGTTTTATTTTTGGAATAATTTTTGAAAATTTTGTTAATATTTTGAATGCAAAAGGGGCATGTGTGTGTTTTTTTTGATGTGGGTTAATGGTACAACAATGTCATTATTTTAAAAATATAGCTCATTAATTGACGAACATAGTGGTATATTAACATTATAAAAATAAGACATAAAAACATTAAATATAACCAAAAAACCTGTTTTAGAATTTGTAATGGCTGTCCTGTAAAATTATGCCATTTTGATTTGTGGCCCTTTTGCATTCAATGAGCGATCTGTTTCTGTGAAAACAATGATTCTCACTTTGGCGCCTAAGTCGTGGAGCGAAAATAGGCTTGCTGAAGAGTTTCTTACGTCTCGAAGACAGGCGAGAAAAGCAAAGGAACTGGTTGAGAAGAATGCTACATTACATTTAACATCGTAAGTGATAGATTTAGTAAATGCATTTTATCTCAGAGAAGATAACTCTCGGATAATGCCCGGAAAAAACGCTTTGTGTCTGTTAAATTAGATGATGGGAAAAGAGTTCATTTACAGAAGCAACTCTTAATGTGTAACATTGATGAATAACTCATCAATTTAAATTAGAATACCCTACGGTTAAAGTAGGCCTTTCAAAGTTCTCCACATTGCGGCCTAAGCAGTGCATTGTTGCTGGAGACTCGGGTACACATGTAGTTTGCGTGTGTATTTATCACCAAAATATTGAACTGATGCTGGGATGTGGGGGAGATATTTCATCTCTTACTCATGAAACGGCGATTCCTCTAACATCTTATAAGGATTGCCTGCAAAAGATGATGTGTATAAATCCAACACAAACTTGCCATTTAATGACACAAAAATCACCAGCAAGCGAACGCTGTAGCGAATATCCCGGTCTAGAAGAAATTCGAGAACACCTGAAAAAAACATTCGACGACAATCAAATAACTAGTGTGCAGTTTAACACATGGATTGGTACAGATCGCTTCACCATCGCCACTCAAGCCCTTCTATCTGATGACTTTGTCGACAGCTTTTGCTCAGCCTTGGATCTCTTAAAACCGCATGCATACATAGCAGAACAGCAAGCTCGGTATTTTAGATTATTAAAAGACTCAGTTGAAGAAGGTAACATTCTTACTCAATGCGATTTTGCCGGAAACTACAGCTTTATAGTTCAAGATGCTACCCAATCGTTCCATTGGAACAACGACCAAGCCACTCTCTTGACATCAGTATATTGTTATAGAAAAGAGCAAGATTTAAAACACGGAAGTATCGTGCTGATATCAGACGACACACACACCTTTCAAAAAGTTTTGCACCGACATCTTAAGGAAAACAACATAACTACAAAACAAAAAATATGTTACTGATGGGGCTTCACAACATTTCAAAAACAGGTTCAATTTTATTAACCTTCTCCATTTCAAACAAGATTTTGGTGCAGTTAAGACTTCATTTTCATGCCACTTCACATGGCAAAGGGCCGTGTGACGGTCTTGGTGGCAATTTAAAACGCCTGGTGGCACGGGCTAGTTTACAGTCGGCGTCAAATAAAGCCATCGCGACTCCCGAGCGGCTGTACGAATGGGCTAAAACATAAATGCCGCTAACTAATGTCTATTATGTTCGAAAATAAGACATTGAAGAAAACAGATGTTTTTTAGAAAGCAGATTTGCAACTGCAGTGACAATACCGGGCCCAAAAAAATACCATGCCTTCTTTCCGACTGCTGAGGGTATCCTAATAAAGCGCACCAGTGCTAGTGACGCATGTAAAATAGTAAAAAATTGTAAATAAACCTAATGACATATTATAATCTTGTTAAATTCGAATTTAACAGAAAAATAAGGTAAGATAGTTTATCTTTTGATCGAAAGTTTCTGTAAACGGTCGCTAGCGGCAGATGCATTGTGAATGGTCTAGCTCCTAAACGACTTCCGGGCCCATTATGAAACTTGGCAAGAATTAACTGTACAATAATACAAAATTTTGAAAAAAAAAATAAACTGGTCCAACTTTGAAAAAAAAACGATTTTGAAACAAAAAAATACGTTTTCTTTTAAACTATATTTTTTTTTATTTTCAATATTGCAATTCGAAAGCTCATTAAGTCAAGTATGCATTTCACTGCTTTGTTTATTTGATTATAACATTTCATCACTTGGTACTTTGGGTTGAAGTAGCGCATACTTGTTAGTTAGTAAAAACTTCAAGTCCCTTTAAGTCGTTAACCATATATTGTACTGCATAAATATTGTATATCTGAGTCGCGGACATATATAGGTATAACATAGTCAAATATTACTAAAATCGGGAACATCAACATTTTTTACCAGTCCGCTTCACGTGGAATGCCCCTGGAGAAAATGACTAAGATAACTATGGACAGAAATAGAAACAGTAGGAGGCTTAATTATGCCTAGCAGTGACACAACAACAACACTTAGTTAATTCTAGTATGTACTATGAACAAAAAGCTTTCTTTGAGACAAATATTAACACTAATATAAATAATCCTAAAGTCCTATGGAAAAAAATTAAACAAAACATAATCCCTAATTTTAAAAATGATTCTGAGCTGCCCTGCTGCTTTAATGACCCCGAAGCCATTAACGGACACTTCTTGAATGTTCCTGGAAATAATGGTATCGATCTTCCCACTATGAATTATTTTGAAAATCAACAGTTCGGTGTTTCGTCCTTTGAACTTAGTCCTGTTGACGAAGGTGTGATTGCTAAGCTTCTGTTGCGCACGAAGTCTAACGCTCTGGGTTATGATGACATAACATTACTGACTCTGCCCCGGACTTTGACAGTTATCACCGATATCATTAATACCTCGCTAGTAACCTCTATGGTTCCATCGTTATGGAAAATGGCAGTTGTGCGCCCTATTCCTAAAAATGGGGATCCAGTTGATTTAAAATATTTGAGACCGATTAGTATTCTTCCTTACCTATCAAACATATTCAAAAAAGTTGTGTATGACCAGGTCGCAAATTATTTGGAATCGAACAACATCTTGCCGGAACTGCAGTCGGGTTTTAGGAAGGGTCGTGGGACATGTACTGCGCTACATGATGTCATTGACGAAGTACTTGCAGCTCAAGATACTGGTCAGGGTACCATCATGGTTTTGCTCGATTACTCAAGGGCTTTTGATTGTATTAATATTCCGCTTCTTTTGTCAAAATTAAAACACTATGGCTTTAAACATAACACTATTCGTTGGTTTGATAGTTATTTTAAAGATCGCAAACAACTGGTTAAGATTACACAAGACGACGGTAAATGTCTGCTGTCGGATCCATGTTTGGTTTCAAGAGGAGTACCGCAAGGATCTATTCTGGGTCCTTTACTATTTATTCTTTATACTTCTGATATTACTAATTGTATTAGGCATTGTAAATTTCATCTTTATGCTGATGATCTGCAACTATATCATGCTTTTTCTCCCCGTGATGTGGGTTCTGCTTCTCAATTAATTAATGCAGATCTGGTGCGCATTTTTGAATGGTCTAGTGCTAACTCTTTGGTACTAAATCCATCTAAATCCAAATATATGGTTCTTGGGTCGTGTAAGCAAGTGGAAAAAATTGTAGCAGGTGTACCAAACATTGTATTAAATAATGTAGAGATTGACTGTGTTAGCGAAGCGCGCAACCTTGGACTCTTAGTAGACAACAATTTACGTTTTGAACATCACGTCATTAACACGGTACGAAATTGCTTTTATAGGCTAAAAGTTCTATACAACGTGAGGGATTTCTTGAGTATTGACGTGCGTGTGAGACTATGTGAAGCTCTAATTCTTTCAAAATTAAATTACTGTTATACAGCTTTCGGCCCTTGTCTCTTGGTGCGATCTCAGCGTCTCATACAGAAAGTCCAAAACGCTTGCACTAGGTTTTGTTTTAAAGTACCACCACGAGCTCATGTTACCCCTTTTATTAATGGTGCGAAAAGTTTGAAAATGTCAAATAGGCTGGAGCTCTACTTTGCGTGTCTACTTTTCGACACTATTAAAAATCAAGCTCCTAGCTATCTTTTAAAAAAGTTAAGGTGGTCTGACGAAAATAGGCATTTCAAAGCTAGAGCATCGCGTGCTGTCGTATTCAGGGTGCCTCTGCATAGAACAGCGGCTTTTAGGGGCAGTTTTAGATATCAAGCTACAAAGTGCTGGAACAACATTCCCCCACCCATCCGTGACCTTAGGTATAAGTCTTCGTTTAGAATTAAGTATAGAATTCATTTGTTAATAAACAAATAGCTTACTAAGCTTGATGTCGTAGAATAATTTCCCTGTGTAATTATTGCTAGTTATAATTTAGTTTCTCCGTTTTGTTTATGCTGTGTAAATGTTTAGTTTCGCTTTACTTCTAGAAATTATATTAAAAACTGAAGGCTAGAGTAATATAACATATAGTATGCAAAAACTAATACAGAGTAGATAACTTAATGTTAATATTCATATTATCATGGTCGTTTGGCACATCTTTCGGCTTCTTTCGGGCGCCACAGACCTGATTCCAATGGTTCTGGCAGAATACCAGCGCTGCAGTTTCTGCAGCATTATGCTGAGTCAGCGCCAATTCACAGCACAACACATGGCTCTCTCACCGTATATAAGTCAATGTATATTTTAAGTCTCGTGTTTGTTGTCTATATTTTTAATGATTTATGTTTAATTTAAGAGCCTGCGTTTGTGTTTATGTTGAATAAAGTTTTTATCTATCTATCTATCTATCTAACAACATTGTGGACGAGAAATATGCAGGACTCCTTTAACCATGAATATTCGACATGCTAGATTTTTGCCAACGTGAGTAATACAGCAGGACGATTAAAATTAGAACCTGCAATGAGATTTAAAGTTACAGTGAAATATTATATTGGAACATGAGAGACACAATACGATTGGTTTTGTGGAAAAAACGTTTTAGAACTTTAATCGGTGATTGCATTAGTGATTTGGTTTCAGCCTACCAATTTTCATCGGTTTAAAATGATACTAATCTTCTTTTCTAATTTTTTTCATTACTTATTGCCTAAGGGCAATGATTTTAATAAAGTTTCACCCATGAATCTCATTTTTCATTCAACTTGGGCATAGCTCAGAAGAAGAAATATGTAACAGGACCACATTTTCTCGTAGAAATCAGTACAATCAGTTAGACCAAAGTCTCAATAACTTTGTATTATTCGTATTACAATTGTTTCTTTAATATGTGCTCTTCGGGAGTAACAAAAATGGTTAAGATTAATGAGATTTAAGACGGTAAGAAATAGCGTTTGCCCTAAGGGTTTTGTAAGAGCTCTGAAGGGGTCATAGAGAAAATAGGAAGTAATCGATTGACAGAAAGAGACCTATCTTACAAAAATAATCAGGTTTAATGCGAAGGGCTAAAATATTAGACCTAAAACGAGATAATCTGTGTGATTTTTACCACATATTATTTATGTTATGTAAAACGGAGTTAATACTAAGTTGCTATAATGTAGGCAGTTATGAGTGGAAGCAGAAGACAAGCTGCGATGACCCTAGATTGGGTTGGGTAAAACACCGATCAATTACGTCTAGTGGCTCTTGCAGGATTCAACTAAGTTTCCGTTCATATTATAAGTGCTGTTTTGGTTTCGGAGGACAAAACACCATCCCTCCGGGCGACCTTGTCCACTTCCTAGCTTGACCACTTCCAAAGTTGTCCACTTCCTAAGTTGTCCACTCCTACATTGCCCTTTTCCCGAATTGTCATTTCCTCAAATCCTAATTCGTCCACTTCCTAGACCGTCCATTCCTCACTCCTCATTTCCTATTTAGTCTCTTCCTAGCATAACTAACATAACCTAAACCTACCTACTTATTTCGGCCTGAATAAATTACAATGGGAAAAGGAAAAAGAAGAAGAATAAATGCGTGTGGTAATAAAGGGGAAAAACGCGATTAGAAAAAACGCTTCAGGAAATAAATTATTTTGAGGAAATGATCAAACCAGCCCTTAATAAGTAGGGAACCTGGCAACAAAAAAAAACACACTTAAAAGATTTTAAACTTAACTTTATTAGTAGAAAAAAATAAAAACAACTTCTAATAACCCGCCGGGCGATCTTGTCTACTCCCTAACTTAGCACCCCTGCAGTCTTAAGTACACAATCCTTTTCAGAAAGGTAACTGACGATATTCTTCCATTCTTTAGCTTCTTCATAGCCGTGTATATTTTTTGTCAAAATGAATGTCCATGATAATCCTGTTTTTCGTAGGTTTATTGTAAATGCTCTTCATAATTTTGATGTCAAAATGCCGAATCTCATTTTTTAAAAGGTTGAAGATAAAGAAAATGTTCGCTTGGCCTCTCAATTTGGAGTTAAGGCATCGATGATATCCTTCAGCTGCATTTATCCTTCTGTGCTTGTTTCGGGCACAACTCAGTATAGCATAAGAGCATATCATGCTCTTTGCGAAACCATTGCTCAGTGAAATATTTTTTGAAGTTTTGCCATTCCACAGTGTTTGGAGCCAGAGTAACAATGGCTTTCCATGCTTCAGTCATATATTCGGCAGAAAGTAATGCGAAATGAGAACAAAGTCTCGCAATATTTCTACCTTCTTTTGTGCATGTCAGTTTACACAGCTTTGCCCTTTTCCAAATGGCATTGTTGTAGTGGTGGTAACATCCAGTTACTTCAGCTTCCGGAAAGATGCTCTTTACCGCAGTTATCTGAGCTGTTTCATAATCACATTTGAAATAATTAATTTTAACTCCCAACTGTTCCTTTACTATTTGGAAGAGGCGTTTATACGTTCGTTCAGTCTTATTCGGTAGCATGGCGAAAATGACGGGAAATATTTGTACACAGTTGTCGTCAGAGTATTAGTCCAAATGCAGTATGTTCAACTGGTAAAATAGTTTAGGAGCCGATCTAAAGGTACCGTCACCACTATATGACGTATATAAATCTTGTTTGATTATATCTTTTGCTATGTAAGAACAGAAAATTATGATTTTATCTTTATCATCATCTTCAATAATGAGTAAAGTTTCCGAAATACCCTCTGGAACAGTTACATCTTCTACCTTTTTGAAAATCAATCGGTCAACACCTAAATAATCCTTTCTTGCCTTAATAAAGTGCTCTTGACCGACGAAAACGATGGAATATGTGATTCGACGTAGTCTTCATATACTTGCTGGACAGGAATTAAATTTTTACAAACCTCTTGTTTGGTCTCGTTTATAATCTGTCGCAATTTTAACTTCAAAGTATTGGGTGTACACGAATGCTTATTTTCACGTAAAATTTTGGTTTGACTCCCGTCTATAGTTACGGTTGCAGAACAGTTATTCCGTTCTGTACATCTCCACCGCGTAGTTCCATTGTCGTTTTTCTTGCTGAACGTATACGTATATTTACTTTTAACGGTTAAAAAATTAATACTCCTTTGGTTTTTACTTATTTTAAATGGATTCATTTTTTATTTGCAATCAAAAAGCCTTGTACGAAGAGAATATAATCAGTACGTTTCACTACTTCGGCCTTGTGATTGTGAAATGATTGTGAATTCATAATTTGTTACTCATTGACGTTCCGTCATAATTATTTGAAAATAGAATCTCTAGTACCTTCATAACATAAGTGGCCTGTAATCTATGTAAAGTATGAATAATACCTCACTTTATTATTCAATATCAATATTAATTCCTCCGATTTAACAGATTGCGATCTCTTTTTTAAACGACTTCAAAAAAGGAGGAGGTTCTCAATTCGTCTGTACTTTTTTTTTAATGTTTGTTACTTCAGAACTTTCGACTGGATGAACCGATTTTGATGGTTCTTTTTTTATTTGAAAGCTGGTGCTTCCCGTTTGGTCCCATTTTTATCAAAATGAAGATCTGATGATGGAATCTATGAGGAATCGAGGGAATTCTTCAAAATTTACAGGCGCACCTATAGCGATTTTGGTATTTTTCATTATAACTCGTGTATTTATATTATTTGTGACGGTATAAATTATGCTTTTTAGGGTTCCGTACCTAAAAAGGAAAAAACCTTATACGATCACTTTGTTGTCCGTCTGTCTGTCTGTCTGTCTGTCAAGACCCTTTATCTCGGAACGCGTAAAGGTATCGAGTTGAAATTAAAACCACATACTCTTATCTACAGTCTCTTGAAGCTGTGAAATAATCAATTTTCTACATTAACGTAAAAAAAAGATACGGCCGTTTATGCCGCAAAAAACGTGTATTTCAACACTCGAGGGAATCAAAATGTATAGTGTATTATTTCCCTTTAACCTAGAACTATGAAATTTGTCAAGTAACAAAGTCTTTTATTACACGTATAGAGAAAAATCTGAAATCTGTACATTTTAAATTAAATCACAAAAAACAGGGTATTTATGCAAGGAACGGCGGTCCAAATTTTGATTGTAAAACATTGTTGTACAATCCTACTAATATTATAAATGTGAAAGTTTGTGTGTGTGTTTGTTACTTCTTCACGCTGCACGGACGGATTTGGATGAAATTTGGAATGGAGATAGCTTATACCTTGGATTAACACATATTCCGGAAAATTAAAAATCCCGAGGGAATAACTATAATCAAAATCTAAGCGGACGAAGACGCGTTCAAATGCTATTATCCACTAACCCTACTAATTAATACGAGTATCCTACTAATCCTACTAAAGATAAAGATAAAAGATGTTTATTCAGTAAGCATGCCGCACGGGCACTTTTACACGTCAAAAATCCACCACCGCTTCCCAAGTAGGGTTTGCAATCCGGATCCATTTTGTATGGCAAGATCCGGATCAGGATCCGAATATCCGGATCTTTCCATATAAAATGGATCCGGATTGCAAACCCTATTCCCAAGAGACCACTGCTGAGAAGAAATGCCGCAAGAAACAGTCAGTCGTTTTTTAAATATTGCATAATTAATATGATAATATACAATTGTAAATATTAACCTAGCATTATATAAAACAAAATGAATCTAACACAAAATATAAACTTTCAGCGATTTTGGAAAAACTACCCCTAAGGGACAAAAGAGGGAGTGTAGAATTTTACATGAGAGTTTCGTCGTTGTTGTAGTTAGAAACGTTAAAATTGTTATTACCTACTAGCTGTTACTCATAAATAAAAAATATTACTCTTGGCGATTTTGAAAAGAAATATTCCTAAGGGCCCAACTAACATTTTGGTGTCAGTTACAGGGTTTTTTAGAACTTTAAGCGTTATTACAGAGTTACAATTATCTCAGTTCTAACTTAAGTCGATATAGAGGGGTTAGCAAACAAATTAAACTCCAACAGTGGCACTAGAAGTTTTATGGACGATGTAGTACAGCTTTGAGAGTTAAAGTAGTGATAATTACAGCAAGTATACTTAAGTTGTTATAGCTTTAACCTGTCTGTGACCACCAAATACTTTTTTTTTTAATACTATTTCAAGCGTTCCATGAAGTCCACTTAATTGTACATGCCACTGCTCAGGAAGCAGGAATAAATATTATTATTAGTTTCAGGCGTCTATTATTTTGTAAGTTATGACAACATTCTTCATTCTTTTAAATGTTTCATAAATCCTAGGCGCGTTAAAATTGAGATGATAAACATGGTATACATGACCGTAAAATCACAGGGGCAGTATTTTTTTCACTTCATAAACAAAAATAACTTGAATACTTACAGATGTCGCTTTATCTCTTTTCCTGACAATTATTTGTCACCATATTCTGTGACAACGATCTAATTTTATTTACTTATAGGCTTTCAAACTAGTCGTAATAAGCTAAAAATTAAACAGTTGATTACTAATGCACTCACAAAACGGTAACAAACTTACCTGAGTCCATTTTGAATAACTAATATGAGTCAAAGTGTCAACCAACTATTCTTAATAGGTTTTATAAAGTTTCAAGTGGCAAATCATTCTTATACGAAGCTTTTCTACCTTCCGTAGTGTTCACCAACCCGACTATACAACAGTACTACCGGTTTTTTAAAGTAGTAGCTGATACTGAATAGACCCTCTCTCGCAGGTGCTTTAATACCTGTATATCACCGTACTATAGGCTTTCTATAACTCTTACCTGTAAAATTGGTTTCGTGGGTATAAGTGAGTTAGAGCATGCTATAACTCTGTTGTACAGGTATGTGTTAACACTTTTATACTCGAATGGAACTGATATACGGATCATATACAGGTTATTTTAACGCTAGTGTGCTAGTTGGGGGGTTGAAATGGGGGGTAAAAGTATGCATCGAAGTTAAATAAACTAATAGATATGTGCTATCATAATAGCTGTAATGTATTGGTGGTAAGTACAGTTGGTTAGGTTTTTTTTTATCACCTTGGTATGACCGGGTTCAAAATTCAAATTCAAAATTCAAAATATTTATTCAGTAAATTGGCCACATGAGGGCTCTTTTACACGTCGGTAACATGGAGTGAATCTACTAGCGCTTCGGACAAGACCATCATTGCGGAGAAGAAGCGCCGCAAGAAACTCCAGCAGAAGGTCATTTTTTCCAATCATAAAATACAATAATACTTAAAAGTAACATTACAAGGTAATACAGTAATAAATCATTATTTTAAAACTAACACAAATAAAATCATTACAAATGTAAGCTACATTACTTAAATTAAAAATAGTGACTAGGAGAACAACATGACGAGGTCTCTACGTCAGGAACGATAATTAAAATAACTAACTGGAAAACACGTCCTTGCAAGCGTGAACAGACCGGACCCCACAGACAGCACCCGTTCACGAGTATGACGCGTATCTCAGCCATCGCCTCCCTCAACCATCTGTTCGGGAAGGTGGCGACCCGATCAACGACGCCGCCGTAAGCAAAGACCTTTAAGTGAGCATGACATGCTCATGCTGCCGGACAAAATATATCAATAAAATGTAGTTGTCCGGCGAGAAACATCACAATGTGTTCTCACTTCTAAAGTGACTTGTGCACAAGAACCAATACGATTAAAAATTAAAAAAAACATTAGGTATACTTAAATTTAAAGTGTCTGCATTATTGGCTTAAAGGCATTTTGCAATAAGCGCTGCTCAGCGCTCAGCTATTATAACTATTCAAAAAAAAAGTTTTTTAAAAACAACCGTAATATCAGTAATAGCTCACACTACTTAAAAACGTCTTTATCATCTAGGAAGTCATTTACAGTATAATATGCCTTACCCAGCAAGCAGCACTTAATGCGTGACTTAAATTTATTGGACGGGGTACTCCGAATGCAGATGGTTAGGGTAAAGTAAATTTTTTTTGACCGTCCGGAATACCAATTGCCTTGGTTAGGTTAAGTTATTTTTTGACCACCCAGTACCGAAAATTGAACGTGTAAAAAATTACATACACTGATTTTTTTTAATTTTATTTTTTTATTGCCGTCGACGGGCAAACAGGCGGACAACCCACCTGATGGAAAGTGGTCACCGCCGCCTATGGACATTTTTAACGCCGGAGGCGTCACCATGCGTTGCCGGTCTCGAAGAAATTTAATGATACCCTTTTTAAAAGCCCCATATTGTAGCGCATTGGGAAAGTCTCAGCAGGAAGCTCATTCCAAATTCCTATCGTACGCGCTAGAAACGTTCTAGAAAACCGGCGCGTACGAGTACTAAAAGAAGGACAAATTACTGACTTTCATAACTTTCAAGGGAATTTCCCAAAAACAAGTGCTTATTACAAGAAAAACATTACCAGCTCGTCCTTAGGCTGTGTTTCCTGGAGAAAATATTCTATTTAAGTTGTATGAAAAAAAAGAAAATTAAAAAAGCCGAATTCGACCAATGTTTACATAATATTTTTAACTACATTTAACCTCATGAACAAGCTGTTAAAATCCTTCGGGTACATCCTGGCCCTCCGGCGTTTAAAGTCAAAGTCTTGAAATGTCAAGCTGCCTAGATGGTAGAATGTCAGATTAGTTATATGTCAAAGTCTCAGAATGACCTGGACCCTATTTAATAAACGTTACAATCCGAGGGTTACTATCGAATTGTCTTTATCGCCAAACGACCATTTCACCTAGATGACAAAAAAGTAAAATACACAGTCAGCAAAGAGTCAATTCAGCTGGACGACATGAAAGTAGAATACTCAGTCAGCAAAGTATCAATTAAGCAGGACGGCTCAGAATTAAAATGAGCAAGTAGCCAAACGTTTGGAAATATAAATAGTCCGTGTGATTAGAATACCTAATTAACCGAAAGTAAAATTAGTTGATTGACATGAACATAGAAGGAGTTACTAGCAAAACGTCTGGAAATTAAAATACTCCGTATAATTAGAAGTTTGAATTATCGAGTGTCATATCAACGCTTGCCATTTTAAGATCCAGACGTTTTGCTAACGGGCTATTTGGCGTTCATGTCTATTTAGTAATTAAGACATTTTGAGATACAAACGATTCGCTAGCGGGCCATTTAGCTTTTATGTCTATTAAGTTTATAAAGACATTCTAAGATAAAGACGTTTGGCTACTAGTGTATTTTAAATTGTAGCATTCTAAGATCCAGAAGTTTTGCTAAAGATACATTCAGCGTTCATGTCTATATAGCAACAAAGACATTACACAATCCAGACGTTTGAGCTATATTGTCATTTGGCGCAAAGGCAATTTTGATAGTAACCCCAATCCGAAAAAATTGTAAAAAAGTGACATATTTGTAGAATTGTACGGTAAAAACCCGTTTAATAAAGATACAAAATTGTAAAAGTAACACAGCACTGAAAAAAATAATTGGTCGCTTGTAACAAGATTGTGATTGTTGTGCATAAGCGTCTTGATCCCATACGAGCCTAACATGCCGATAGATACACCAGCTGGGGCGTTAGATACATCAACTAAGATGTTAGTTGAATAACTATCAGCTTTGGTTGATATAACTAATATCATAACTATTGTATTCATTTTTTGCCAACTAAGTGAAAGCCTCTCTTTGTTGGCTCTCATTTTTTTTAGTGTTCTAAATATTTGCAAATTGTAAGACTTAAACTCTGACTAACCTGTTTAATAAAACTTTAAAATTGCAAATAAACGCCAGTATTTTTTGACTACAATTTTGTTTTACTAATAAGTCATGGTAAGATACAATGTACAAGTAATTGTATTTTTTTGTTAAAGAATAATAACAAGGGTAGAAAATAATTTAGTCACTGTCTAGTCTATTTTATTACTTTAATTCAACGTTTCTTTAGGAAATCGAGAACAAGAACAAAATTTCTATTCTAACGCTCACATACGGAAGTAAAGATGTGCTATTTGGCAAATTTAACGATATAGTCATGAAATTAAAATAAATAAGTAGTAAACAAATAAAGAAATTGTTAAGAGCTTCGGTCTGGCGAGGCGCTTCAATTTAAATTAGAAACCCATCTACAATACCAGCTTGTCTCAGCGTCAACCTAAAATGTATTAATAATATCACCGAGTAATAAAGGGTGTTTTCGATCATACACATATTACTTTCTCCTTCATTGCCAAGCAGCTCTTATTATTACACACCAAATCCGTCACACTCGGCGCGCATACGGCCACTTCTCTGGCGGCGCGCGCTCGACTGAGCCCCCCGGCCCCGCGTTACCCCATTAGTATAAATTTATGCACAAATATTACATTCTATATGTGTAGAATTGATTATAATTGATGATGATGTTTTAGATTTATAAGATAATTAGAAATTTTATTTTTAGGAATATATGTGCAATACTCAAAGAAAATGTTAGTTTGTTTTTTATTGTCCATCTTCTTCCCTCCATATCTCATTCAATATTGATCCCAGCAAAAAATTGCATTTCATTTTTTTCGTAGATTATTTTACGTAAATTATTTACGTACTAAAGATTTTTGATATGGGCCACCGTTTACAAGTTATTTACGAGAAACTAAAAAAGGTCCTATACACAGTTAGCTTCACCCCACCCATCAGTACTTTTAGTAAATGTGTGGTTTTAAACACCATTCCCTACAACTATACCAAAATTCGCTTTTACACGAGTTTTTTCCGCTGATTTTCCTTCGTTGGGTAGGCTATATGACGGGAGAAATTCTCCATAGGTACCTAGCTAACTAATCACTGTCTATCTTACTTTCCTTAACACTATTCTAATATAAATATACTTTATCACAAAAATCAGTCTACCTAGTCTTAAATAAAAAACACAGTTATTTCAAATACCTACATTTCATTACTTTTGCTGGGCTTCTATTCTACTGGGTAAAACCAAATTGCCTTGGACGTGTTATCATATTTTTTTATGCCCGGCCACCATTACCGTCAATTAAATAAAAGCTATCGTAACGTTGACAATACGATAAAATGTCACAGACAATACGGTTTTACCCAATAGAATATAGGTCCTGGTCCTACTACTACACGGTTGAAATAAATCTATACAACCTGGATGGCTAGTATAAGTTGTCCGCCACTGCGTTGTCTCTCGAATCTTCCATTCTATCTAGTCTGTAACGATAGAGAAGCACTGAGAGATATTCGAGAAAATATAACATGTGATAGCTTTCCTGGTAACTTATATAAGCACTATAACAAAACTTCGGACGCCCCATTCCATTCACTCATCACTCGCGACTTAACGGAGAAAAAGTGACAGAGCTACAGTAACTTGGAACTTAAAATTTAAAAGTTAACATATCGAGTAGTTGAACATGGGTGGATATCCGAAGGTATCCAATAAAGTTAAACTTTGACTTAAACACATTACTGAGTAAATTTCTCAATTTTAACTTCGGCTCACTTCACTTACAATGTAATATTTTTCTTCTTTGTATTATTATATTTTATATTTCTTTTTTGAGCATGATTTTGCTAGTGTCTGTATGATTACGAGTATTTGGTAAATTGATAGAGATTGCCATTAGGCATTAATCCCACTAGGTATTTGTTCTCTTTTTGTGCAAAAAAGATTTAAAAAAAATGATATGTACCTTACCTCAGCAGGTGTCCGCGACGCTGTGGCCCGATACCCAGTACTGGTGTTTGTGCACGGTGAAAGCTATGAATGGAGCTCGGGCAACGCCTACGATGGGTCCGTGTTGGCATCACACGCGGGCCTCGTCGTAGTCACGATCAATTACCGGCTTGGAATACTAGGTGAGACCTTTTCTAACTTATCATTAACCAAACATAATACTAAAAAATGAATGAATGAATGAATGATGTTGAATGTCCAAGTAATCTTGCGCGAAAATTGGTTCTTTTACTTAGTAACGTAACGATAGCCGTAACCAACCTAGTGGCCGTGGCCCTAGACAAGATGCAATTGTTACGTACGATATCGTAAGGAACGCTTATCGAAAATTTATAAGATTGACGTACGCTGCCGGCTCCCAGACGGTAGCGTCGAGCACTTATGAAAATTCCACACATTTTGACAGGTTTCGAAAATATTAATAATATTGACCACTACTGCATCAGAACTGTAAAAGGAGCCAGCAGCGAATTGACTTCTTAATGAAGTTTGTATATGGGCGTAAGCACCACAAATTACTAGTTTCTGCATTACTTAATTTAATACGATATTTAACATAAACTGTGAAGTACTTACTAGTAAAATAATCCGTAGTGTGATTTTTCATTATGACCTATTTGTTAGCACTTAAAACAATGTCAATATTGTTGACGTGAGACGTTAACGGGCAAAGTAGGACATAATTATTTTTATTTAAAGTATTTAATGCAAGCAAATATTTACTGCAATAATTGGTTTGAGAAATAACAGTTTGCAATAACAGTTTTAACCCTCAAGCGGTGAGACGAATTTCAATGGAACGACAGCTAAAAATTCAAGTTGCTATGCAATTGCAATACATAGAGCAGATGAATATTAATCCTGGCGAGTACGGTGAGGCGTCGAGTCTGTATTAATTGTGATAGAATGCTAAATCGAGAATTGGAATACCTAGTAGATGAATCTGATTGTATCCAACTTAATGTTTTGCGGTTTTATTTTAGTCATGCTTGCATGATTTGTCAATCCCTAAATCGGCCCCGGTTACCAGTAAAAGCTGCAACAAGACTTTTTAATGATAAAAATACTTATATTAATTCCATCTTCAGCTCGACGCTTTGCTGACCGTTTAGATTCGGCAGGATTATTACGTGTAGAATTTTGCCTCAACTTACAAACAATCAAACGACCATACAGACTTAAGAGAATGGAATTAGATAGATTTCTTCAGACGTTACGTGAACAAGCAAAATCCAATTTAAGAAATTTCGTGGTAATTCAGACGAAGAATTTAAGATCATAAGCCCTATAAACAAAAAGCAAAATGAAGAAATGTTTCTAACATATGTTGCAGTGCCTGGCGGAACGGTGTTTTAAAACCGGGCAAAAGAATTTCTGACCATGCTCAGTGTAGGGTTCCGAAGCCGTTAATACACAAAAACTATCTCAAAAAACCATAAGTATGAAGTAATTCTCTATTTAAGTTATTTGGTGCAGCCTTAGATCATTTTCGAATTTTTAGATTTTGCCGTAGAGAAAAAAAATTGGCAATGATCAATAGTAGTGTCACTCGCAAAACACATAATAAGTAGAGCCAGGTACAAGAATAAACAATATATCATGCTCAAAGAAGAAAGAAGAAGAAATATCGTTATATAAGGAGTGTCTGGAAAATCATCTACCTGCTCTACATGATAAAAACCAGAAAATGAAATTTCAAGCTTGTTACGACACTTTGATAACACCTATCCATAATAGCTTATAGTCTGCACGTAAATTGGATGGTACAAATAAAGTCAGGAGTATACTAACAGAACGCAAATCAAACCTTATAAAAAGAAGACAAGAACTTCAAAAATTAAAGTAACTAAACTACATCAAAGAAAAATGAACTCAAAGCACTGTACAAACTAACAAGTAAATACATAAAAAATAACTACAAGACACATAGAACGTTAATCATTAAGAAACACCTAGAACAAAAACGAATCATGAAAAAGGTTTTAAAGGAGTTACGTACACATAAAAAATGGATTGAAGGCTTAAAAGAGTCAGACGGAACAAGGTAAAACCGCAACGACATCATAAATATTGCAACAGACGTCTATAAAACATTATACAGCGCTCCAAATAAGTATCACAGCGCTGAAACAGACCCAAACGAACCAATTGTTGGTGCAAGACGTGAAAATGGTATAGAGCCAATAGATAGTGAAGAAGTTTTAGAGAAAATACGGAAACTAAAACCGGAAAAAAGCCCTGGGCCAGACAAAATAACAAATGATGCCATAAAGATAGCATGCGCAGTATTGACAACACCATTAGTACATCTATTTAACTTGATTATTAAAACTTCTGAAACCCCTTCCCAATGGTCTGAATCCAATATTATCTTGCTTTACAAAAAAGTAAACCGTATACAAACTGTTTTCTATGATTATAAATCAAAGAATAAGCGCATCACTAGAAATTAAACAACCTATTGAACAAGCTGGTTGTAGAAAGGGCGTCCTCTACTATCGATCATATACTCGTACATGCCTTGGGGCTTATAATCGAAAAATACCAGGAATATCATAGACCGCTACATATCGCATTCATTGACTACCAAAAAGTCTTTGACACTATATCACACGAAAGCATAATTATGGGAAATTCTTAAAGCTCAAAACGTAGCTAGAGAAAATATACATTTCACAACACTGCTCGGAAATATGGCCATAGATGGTCTTGTTAGGGGTCACAAAACGTCACTTATAAGGACAGACCAATAATGTTTTTGTCGGCGTGTTTGCTGATTGGTCGAGAACATTGTTATCCAACTTTAAGAACCAATGAAAATCTTTGTGTCATAGCTCCTTAAAATGAAAAATTGAAATCGACCAATCAGAACACGCCATTTTGTGTCGTAAAATATTAGGTGTATTTTTGCTAAAAGATACACAGACTAAAAACTATATCACTCCTTTTTTTTTAAATGTAATTCAAACTTGGCCCCTAATCTCGAACCACTAGAGATGAAATTACATGGGAGATATGGCGAAACAACTACAATTTTATATGGAGTTGACATCTTCATCTCGCATGTTAGTTTATTAATCTCGAGTGCCACGAGAATAGGGGTCCAGATTAAAAAAGTTATTTATGGTAAAATTGGCGGTGATGTCATATTAACATGAATTAAAATTTGAGTTTTGAATATGAAATTTTATTTTATTTCTTCTCAGTAGTTGTGAGAAGGACTATGTCTTCCTTTGTAGAAAGTGCAATTTATGGACTCGTACACTAGAGGGCCTTAACTACGTTTCGGCCCTCTATATGACTCGTCCAAAAATCGCGTACTTTCTATCCTCTGCAGCAATGTACTATAGATATTTTAAGAAATATATATGACAAGTTCACTAGCAGAATCAAGCTTGAGAAGATAGGTCCAGGCTTCCCAGTGAATAGAGGAGTAAGGCAAGGCGACCCTCTATCCCCTACATTATTCATTGCGGTTCTAGAAGCTATCATTAGCAAATTAAACTGGTAAAAAAGGGCTTATATATCCAGGGCAGGTATTTGAGCCATCTGAGGTTTGCGGAGGACCTAGTACTGTTATCAGAGTCGATCTCTCAATTAAAACACATGATCGAAACTCTTCATAAGGCTAACAAGCAAGTAGGTCTAGAGATGAACATAATCGTAACTAAAACAAAAACGATGTCCAACTCCTCATAGACCAACATTACAATAGATGGCAAAACATTAGAATGTGTCGAATACTATATTTATCTGGGAAAACAGATCGACTTTAACAGAAACAGCAATGAAGTAGAAGTAGAGAGAAGAGTCAAAAATACATGGAATAGATACTGGAGCTGCGAAGAGATATTTAAAAATGAAATGCCCGTAAATATAAAAAAGAAAGTTATGGATTCGTATCTTATCCCATGCCTGACATATGCCAAACCTGGAAATTTACAAATGAAACTAAGAATACTCACATGCCAGAGAACCATGGAACGCAGCATGTTAAATATAAAAATTACAAGAAAAAATAAGATCTACGTATAACCAAATCAACTGGTGCTTTAATCCACGCCCAAAAATTTAAATGGAAATGGGCAGGACATGTAGCTCGTCTTAAAGATCGCAGATGGACCAAAACTGTCACAGAATGGAAAGGCCCACTGGGCAAGCGCAACAAAGGGAGACCGTACACACGATGGGAAGATGACATTAAAAAAATTGCTGGACCGAAACGGCGACACATAGCCGAAGACCGAGAAAAATGGCAATCGTTGGAAGAGGCCTTCACCTGAGAGGGGTTCCTGATAAAAAAGGAAAAAAATAAAAAATTAATAATTACACGACTGTCGTTAAAAAAATCTAATAAGTAAAAAATAAGTTTTATTTTTCGAATAGGACGGAAAAAGCTTTTGTTCGGGGGACTTTAAGGACTTTAAGTACATCGTCGCAGTAGAAAACATTCCCTCGACTGCATTAAAAAAATATACTAACAAAAGCTTTTTCCGTCCTATTTGAAAAATAAAAATTATTTTTCACTTGAGTTCATTTTTTTTAACGTCACTCGTTTTTAATTTTTTAATTATTTAATTTTATTTCAAGCATTTTTAGTGCGTTGTAAAGCCTAATTTTAATAAAAATCTGTTATTAAACAACCAAACTTCATTTTTCATGTGATTGAATATGTGCTTGAAGTAGGTACCTCATCAATTTATTTTCTAGTATTTATTACGTTTACAAGTTATTTCGTTTATTAATGCTACTATATTTGTATATATTTGAAATGGTCACATTAAGACCTTTCAAATGATACCTATATTGTAATAATTAGAAAACTTTTAATTTTATGCCATTGTTCTTATTTAAATTTTAACAGTTTAAGTACCCTATGTCACCCGGGAAGATGAAAGGATTCTAACGATACCACACACATCGAAATCAGCTGAGGCGTTTAGAAGTTATGGTGGAATAAAGAATCATACATACATCCCATATAGCCATTTTTGATCGCAGACTTTTCAAAGCAGTAACAAGTCACAATAGTTTCGTAACTGCGTCGGCACATTGCGACTGTGTAAGGGTTTGGTTTCTAAGCGTAGTAAC
This sequence comes from Acleris literana, assembly GCA_946894065.1. Classification (NCBI taxonomy): domain Eukaryota; kingdom Metazoa; phylum Arthropoda; class Insecta; order Lepidoptera; family Tortricidae; genus Acleris; species Acleris literana. Next base: position 49,909,050 of record OX335668.1, read on the forward strand.
AGTTGATACACAATGCTAACACTAAATCACTAGTAACTATGTTTAGTCGCTGCGTCCACACATAACAGAAACATTTGTGTCACACATTTTTATACACTTTGCGTTTAGTTTGTGACTAGTGTACAGACTAAAAGATAAAAGATAAAAAGATAAAAGAAATTTATTTAGTAAGTAGGCCGCACGGGCACTTTTACACGTCAAGAATCTACCAGCGCTTCCCAAGTGAAGACCACTGCCGAGAAGAAACGCCGCAAGAAACTCAGCAGTCAGTCATTTTTTTAACATATTTCTTATTACAATGGTACTACTTAGTCTAGCATTATATAAAGCTATAAATATTAAATTAAATATAGTATCAAATAACTTGCGTAGTTCAGCAGGAAAACGTGCCAATTAAGAATCGTACGGGAGAGATAGAGAAAAAAAAACCAATACTTATGTGTATATAAGATGGTGCGAGACGACCACATAAAAGTTTCGATATGTTTTCCTATATCAACGGTGTCCCCTAGACAAGATAAAGATTTTGCATTTGAATAAATTATTATTGACTAAGTTTCGGATTTAGGCCATGCATTTTTGTCTGTTAGATAGTCCTCGATCCTATAATACGCTTTAGACATTAACGACCTTTTCAAGTATTTTTTAAGTGCTGGAAAGGGTAACTTTAAAACTTCGTCAGGTAATTTATTATAGAAATGAATGCATTGACCAACAAATGATTTATATACTTTACGGACGCGGAATTTTCGGATAGCGATTTTATTTTTATTTCTGGTATTTAAATTATGTATATCAGAATTTTTGGTGAAAGAATCTAAATTTCTAATAACGTAAATAATATTCTCATAAATAAATTGAGACGCTACAGTCAAGATATTAATTTCTTTAAAAAGTTCTCTTAAAGAGTCACGGGAGTTTAAGTTGTAAATAGAACGAATGGCCCTTTTTTGTAACACAAATATAGTTTGTATGTCAGCTGCCTTACCCCAAAGCAGAATACCGTACGACATGACACTATGGAAATAACTATAATAGACTAAGCGAGCTGTCTCAACATTGGTTAGTTGTCTAATTTTCCTAACGGCGTAAGCTGCCGAACTTAGTTTACCTGCCAGTACAGCTATATGGGGACTCCATTGCAAATATTTATCTAATGTTATGCCTAAGAAAATTGCCTTATCTACCATTTGCAAACACTCGTCATTTAGAAAAATACTAGAATGTACCGGTTTAACATTAGGCAAAGCGAACCTAACACATTTCGTTTTCTTAGCATTTAGTAGCAAATTGTTGCTAGTAAACCAATTAAGTACTGTAACTAGTGTGGTGGTAGTAGGATTAACTACTGTAGTCTACGGATTTTCTATCTACCTTGAAAATTAGTGAAGTATCATCAGCAAAAAGTACAATATCACAAAGTTTATCTACTGTTGGTGACAAGTCATTTATGTAAACCAAAAATAAAAAAGGACCTAAAATAGAGCCTTGAGGCACACCTATTTTCACTGTAGCTCCAACAGATTGCGTTTTGTTTACAATAACTGTTTGAGTTCTATCACTAAGATAAGAAGACATAAGGCTTAAAGCTTTATTGGACAATCCATAATGTTCTAATTTTAAAATAAGGGTCGTATGATCCACGCAATCAAAAGCTTTAGAAAGATCACAAAATATGCCTACTGCATCGCAAGATTTCTCCCAACTGTTATATATATGTTTAATGAGTACAGATGCCGCATCAATTGTTGATCGACCTCTGGTAAAGCCAAACTGGTTATTGTTAAGTAGTTTATTTCTGTTAAAGTGACCTAACATATCCTTTAGCATTACTTTCTCAAAGACTTTACTTAAAACTGGTAGTATGGAAATGGGACGGAAGTTCGTTATATCACTCATCTCGCCCGATTTAAAAAGAGGTGTTACTTTACTATATTTCATGAGATCTGGAAAGACCCCCTCTGATATGCAATTATTGTAGATTAATGCTAGATGGGGTGCAATTACATCTATGATATGAAAGAGTACCTTAACTGATGTGCCCCACAAATCTTCAGTCTTTTTTAAACTAAGTGATTTAAATATCTTGAATATTGAATCTGAATTTACAGGGCTGAAATCAAAGTTTATATTACATTTACTGACATTAGTGCTAAGTAATGATTGAGCTTCAACCGCGGATGATTTAAGATGTTTCGTAGTATTAATGGCTATGTTAGAAAAATAATCTTCGAATGCTAAGGCAACGTCTTTATTTGACGTGATTTGTTGGTCACCTGTGTTCAGAGTGACTTGATAATCACGAGTTTTTGATTTTCCCGTTTCTCTATTTATAATATTCCATACATACTAGGAACGAATGTGTAGTAACCGTGTGGTAACTCTGTAACCACGTTATAAACAATAAACGCGTAGTGTAGTAATGTTACGTCAAATTTTCGGAACTTTGTAACGGTAAATGACAACAGAAAGGCTTCATTAAATCCAAAGCTTCTCAACATACTGTCACCATTTAAACGATCAATTTATGCCGTTTTTCGTGTATTTGACCATAACAGAAAATTATCTGTAATCCAGATACTAAGAACCAATGAAATTAGTTTTCGAGAGTTCTCTTCCGTCAAAACTACGAAAAACGGTATGATTTACGGTGTCCGTGAATCTTTGAGAATCTCTGTAAACAAAAAAGTACACGGAACCATTTTGTGAATTCAGTAACTTTGTTACTACTTTAAGTTTCACGTCGACACATGTGTTTCGCTAAATTGGCTAAATTATGATTTTATGACGGCGCGTTGATGAATTTCAACTAGTATAATCAAATGACACGATGAAATTATTTTCCCATTGAGATTTGAACACAACCATAATGAATTAATACTATTAAACCAAATACCTACGTCGTCAAACTTTTTTGTGGTGGCGTCTCATCTTATTTTTTTTTAATCACTATGAAAACGACACCAGACTCTCCAACGAATTCAATTAAATGAGTGAATGAACGAATGATTTTTGCCAGCCGTTTTTGGTAGCCGTTACGAAAATTGTCGAAACTTATGTGTAGACACTGACTGATTCTAGTAACAAGTTTGGTCGGTGCTTCATAATTGTTACGTCGCCACGACTAAAATTGGGGAAGAATCGACACAGTAACTTTTGGTTTCACTGTTCCGTCGCTGTGTGGTAACAATGTTCCCAGTTTGAAACCAGTTCGTTAGAAATCATTCGTTCATTCACTCTTTTAAATGAAATTCGTTGGAGTGTCTGATGTCGTTTTCACAGTGATTTAAAAATATATATAATAAGAGACGCCATCATAAAAAAGTTTGACAACGTAAATATTTCGTTTTAGTGTTAATTCATAATGATTGTGTTCAAATTTCAATGGGAAAATAATTTCATCGTGTCATTTGATCATATTGGTTGAAATTCATCAACGCGCCATCATAAAATCATAATTTAGCCAATTTAGCGAAACACATAACTGTACTGCTTATTATTGCATTATTGAATAAGTCTATAATTTAAAGATCTCTGAAGCTTTCATAGACAAAATAATATATTTGAGCAATAACAATAAATATAAAAGCAAGAATAAACCATAAAACTTACTAATTATGATATAAATATGTTATTATGACGGAGAAACATTGTAGTCACAAGTGGTCACACAGTTACTACTTTGTGTCGACATGTGTCGACGTGAAACTTAAAGTAGTAACACAGTTACTGAAATCACAAAATGGTTCCATGTATTTTTATTTACAGAGACTCTCATAGTCTTACGGACACCGACATTTACCGTTACAAAGTTCCGAAACATTGACGTAACATTACTACACTTCGCGTTTATCCATACTAATATTATAAAAGTGTGCATGTTTGTCCGTCTTTCACGCTTCAACCACTGAACGGATCAAGATGAAACTTGGCACACATGTTGAGTAGGTCCTAGAATAGGATATAGGATAGTTTTTATCCCGGAAAATTGGACAGTTCCTGAGGGAGCAGCGATAAACGAGTTCTACGCGGACGGAGTCGCGGGCGAAAGCTAGTTGCTTGTAACTTAGTTACAGAGTTACCACACGATTACTACACATTATTTCCTAGTTTGTACACTAGTCACAAACTAAACGCAAAGTGTGTAAAAATGTTAGACACAAATGTTTCCGTTATTTGTGGACGCAGCGACTAAACATTGTTACTAGTTATTTAGTGGTAGCATTGTGTATCAACTGTTACTACACTTAGAAACCAAACCCTTACACAGTCGCAATGTGCCAAAACAGTTACGAAACGATTGTGACTTGTTACTGCTTTGAAAAGTCTGCGACCAAAAATGGCTATATGGGCTATATCTCAGGAACCAATCAAGTCTACTTAATGGTCATAGTTTTCCTTTAACATTTGTTATAATTATGTGCTTTCATTTAAGGTATTGTTCAGATTTTTAGTATTTGTAATTTGGGCTGTAGGGGGAGGGACACTTAACTCTAACAAAAATTAGCGCTTTAAAGCTTAATATTTCATAAAAGGATCCCTTAATCAAAAAAATGTATAAACAAACCAGCAATCTTTTTGAAAGACCTATCCAACGACATCCAACACTATGGGGTAGACGAGAAAAAAAACACGGACGGCCATGGCGAAACTAAAAGGGTTCCTAATTTGTCTACAGAACCCTAAAAAGGTTTATTGATGTTTCTGATGACAATTCGTCAGGGCCTCTCGGATGATTTTCTCAGGATTATGTTTAAATATAATACAAGACAGGCTAAGACAGACAAGCTGTGAGTCTTGTGATAGCTTCAGTTAGAGAAGTGTTAATGCAGAGATTTGTTCCTGATTCCAATGGTTTTGCCAGCATTACTCGTGAAGATTTTATTAATAGACATGCCACTCCTTTTGCGCATGCTCTTTACAATTCCAATGAAAATGATCCTATATCAATAGTTTTGTAGATACTACATACATCTATATCGAAAAGCTAAGAATTTTAAATCCTTTTTAACCGACTTAAAAAAAGGAGGAGGTTCTCAATTCGTCGGGTTTTTTTTTTTTTTTATGTATGTTCCCCGATTACTCGAAGACCACAGGACCGATTTGAAAAATTTTTTCGTTGTTCGAATGGGTATACTTTCTAGTTGGTCCCATTGTCACCACGTCAGGATCTGATGATGGGATCATGGAGAAATCAAGAGAACTAAATAAATAAATTCGTTGTTAGTTATTTACACATGAAGTTAATTTAAGTGCGGTAAAAAAAGCGGTGAGGGTTAAATCTTTACATCAGAATTCGAGAAATCATGGACAAAATAATTTTACACGCAATACTTCTTGGGTATAGACCAATCTAACAATAGCTTGCATTGTAAAAGAGCTCACAATTTTTTTTTTCTACTCGCGTACTAGTAAACCGCTAATATTGATATCGTTAATAGCGTAACCGAAGCAGTAAAACAATTCTATAATAAGCGTTGCCATGGTAATAACAGTTCTATAATAATTATTATAGCATTGTTATTACCATGGTTACGGTCATTCCGGATATCAGTCTTGGCGTTTAGTGAACACTTGACATATTAATTTGTATAATAAACCGTTTAAAATATTTTAATACCAACTGAAATTACGTGTTTTAAAACAAAATTAATTTTTATACTAGGTATGTGTTTCAAATTACATTTTTATTAAATTACTAAAAATAGATGATTAGTATACACCGATTTGTTATTTGGTTACCATGGTTACGTTCAATATGGATGTCAACAAAATGGCGTTTCGTTTGGCATTCCAACTTGTATGATAAATTGACAGAACTGTTTTAGTATGTGTTAAAATTTGCATGCAATTTGTAAATATTTAACAATAAGATTCACGCACTATTAACGCCAATCGGAATAATGAAAATTACTTTGCCGACAAGTAATTTGTTAGCAGAAAAATCGAGGAAAGTATACAAGAAAAGTTAGCGATTTTTTATTTTTGTCATTATCATTTTAAGCTTGTAGAAAAAGTTATGTATGCAACGGCACATAACTAGTGTAGCGCTCCATAAAAATAAAAGGTACGGAACACTACACGGGATGGTTGTGATAAAACCATCAGCACGTAAATTTGGACCTGTATAAGTAAAATAAAACCGAAAGAAATTCAACAAGGTTATATAATAAGGAGAACTCACAATGATAAAATTAAAACAAACTACATACAATGTAACTATAAAAACAAGATCACTAGACTGTTACGGAACTTAGTTTACGTATCAAAACAATTTAACACAAAACGTTCTGCGGATTGTCACATAAAAAAAGATTTCCTAGTTTAAAACACATTGCCTAATAAAGGGTGAAAGACCACATTAGAACACGGTCAGGCCAAAACTTGTATTCAATTTAAAGGTAATTCTGATTCGAACTAAAACAACAAGAATCTGTTAAAATTCAAGAAGCGCTTCATGATTAAAACTGATATGTTCGAAGTATTATAAAACTGGGATAACAAATTATGGTTTTGATCGGTAGAAAAGGTCTAGGGATTCTATAACATTTATAGCCAAAAATGAAACCGAATGATGATTAGAATTTAGAAAAGTAAAAATCAACGAAATAGTAACTGTCCTGAGAATATCCGCCGTTGCTTGTCGCCGTGTGAAGATGTAACCACCCTGCGTTCGTCGCAACTGTCGCAGCGGGTAAAACCTGCGGGCGCTGCCGCAGACGACGACCCGTTGCCAGCGAACTTGACGGCGAACCACACGCTGAATCCAGTCGTCCAAATCTTCAGTCGGGGCGTTGAGTCGGAAGATATGGGGTAAGCGGAGGTGCTGCAAAGGACACCTTTACTCACAAAATTGAACGAGAAGGACGGAAGAAAGGCTTCCTTAGATTGGAGGACTGTGAAGACTTGTTCGGCAACAAAAACCAACTCACCCGCTATCCGGACACACAGAAGACAACAGCACTAAAACGTTCGGCCCACCATTGAGACTACGGCGTAACAGCTAAGGTCACGTAACTTAATGGCCGGACGCGGCCCTCGAAGCTGGCTTCAGTTATAGAGAAACTTGGGATGACTAGAAATTATCCAATTTTTCTGTTGTATCAAGGCAAGAGTACGAGAATGAATGACATTCCCAAAACAAGGAACGGATCTAACAAAAACGAATTCAAAATTCAAAACTGTCAGTAGAAATTACAAACTCTAACCGGTCAATGAACAAGTCCGCAATACCAAAAAGGCTGAGAAACGAAAAAGGCGAAATAAATAAACAATAAATAACGCGAACCAACGCGATTTGTAGCGGTAATGCTACAATTATCCCCTCACTAGAACAAAAAAAACAAAAAAATTGACAACCCTAAAATAATATTGAAGTAACATCCCTAAAATTTCCAAAAGTGACAACCCTAAAATAATATCGAAGTGACATCCCTAAAATTTCCAAAAGTGACAACCCTAAAATAATATCGAAGTGACAACGAATCAGAACGACCAACCAAAAACATAAAGGCAAAACGAATAGTCCGAAAAAGTATTACGATCGGGATAAGTACTCTAACCGAAAATTCCAAGACACTAGCTCCTAAACTAAGGCATACCAGTGCACGAAGTTTACATACCAACCAAACCGCTATGATACCAAAATCACAGATTAGCTAGTTCGCGCAAACTAGCTAACCGTTAACCCAGTAAGATAGCCCAACGAAACAATTCCGTCTTGGAAATTAGCGCGAGAAAAACCCACAAGTATCAAGACCTGTTATTGCACTATAGTTGATACGATGGCAAACAAATGCCTAACGTGAACAAAGTGATAGGTGATTAACAAACTTCGAACTTTGAATAACAATATGTATAGTCAGACCGAAAAAAATAAACACGGCAAGGTAAATTCTCACAACAAAAGTCGACGCAGAAGAAATTGGGGATAAAGATGTACGAACATCGTACGTCAAATATTATGAAAATAAATGTGAAATAGAACACCGAAACAAAAAAACCAAAAGGGGGAAGACGTTGATCACAATGGAACCTTTAGAATTTTGGGAGTTTTGAGAGAAGAGGGAGAAAAAGGAGGAGGAAAGAGGAAAAAAATAAAATATACGAAAATGACAAAACAATTACTTAAGGATATCCTTAACGTGATAGTTACCACTGTGAGGTGAATTCACATCCTTAAGTACCAACACCTGTGGGGAAATAATACGTTCGACAGTACACTTAATAAAACGCGGTGCGAATTTTCCTCCGAGGAATTCGTCCTGACCGGCCCGGGCAAAATTTCGTCTCCAGACGACATCGCCGACGTTATATCGAACCGTAACTCTGTTGCGATTGTACCTAACAGCGTTACGTTGAAAGGCCAGAGACATTGCGTCCGAAACCTTGGCATAGACCTCCTGAAGAGTTTCCAGCGATGTAGCGCGTTCGTTCCGACTGTGTTCCTCACCTGGGTCCACAGTCTGAACATTATAACGCTCATGCGTGGATAGTACTTCACGGCCATACATAAGGAAGTTGGGCGTATAAGAAGTAGCAAGATTCATACACGAGTTTAAGTATAGCGCAACCTTAGGAAGTAACTTCGCCCAGTTACGATCGTCATCGACCAACAGGATACTCAGAGTAGTAATTACACTTTGGTTGTATCTCTCTACCACATTAGCCTGGGGTGAATAATACGGGGTAAAGATTGGGCCAGGAATTCGATAACCAGACAGAAAACGCGAAAATTCCGTGCTGCGGAAAACAGTTGCGTTATCGCAAAGGATATTTTGGGGTGTACCATATCGAAGAAAAACTTCCGACTCCAGAGCTTTCGATACATTCAGAGCACTGACGGTTTTGAGGGGAACTAGCCAAACAAACTTTGTGAAAACATCGACCATAGTTAGAATATAACGGAAACCATAATATGCAGGGGGTAAGGGACCAATAAGATCGATAGAGAGCAAGTCCAGTGGTGCGTTAACTGACCTAGGATATAACCTGAGACCATGTGGTGTGCCATTAGCAATTTTAAACGCCTTACAAACTTGACAATCAGAAAGTACAGTCGCAACCGTACGATACATCGACGGCCAATAATAAACCTCCCTGAGTTTACAATAGGTTTTCATCACCCCTGGATGTACATTAGGGAAGTTGTTATGAATCTCGAGGATAGCTTCCCTAGTCTTCTCAGCTGGAAGAACAATACGCCAAGCGTTATCTCTTAACGGAACGTCTAATGCCATTTTCCGAAGAAGCATGCCATCACGTATACAATACGCGGGAAAGATCTGGGGGGACGTTTGAACACCATTATAGATACGTTCATACCAAGGATCGGTGGTCGGATTACCACCACGGCTAAAAGAAATAACGCCAACCTGCGCTCTGGAAAGTGCGTCGGGAACAACATTAAGAACACCACGTCTATGAACAATTTTGAAATTGAACTGGGAAATGATTGTCGCCCATCGAGCTAACCTGCCACTTGGATTATCTAACGTCATTAACCACTTTAAGGCGATATGATCTGTGACAATAGTAAAATCAACCCCGTCAAGATAACCGCGAAAGTGTTTAATAGAATCGAGCACAGCGAGAAGTTCTCGCTCAGTGGTGCTATAGTTTCTTTCTGCCTTGGAAAACAGACGTGAATAATATGCTATAGGATGCTCTACACCATCGATCGCCTGGACAAGCACAGACCCTAAAGCCATCGAACTTGCGTCACACTGAAGAATAAAAGGACGCGTGAAATCAGGACATGACATGACAGGTGACTTCATCAGAGCCGACTTCAGCTGAAGAAATGCCGAGTTGGCGGCATCATTCCACTCGATAGGATCTCTACCCTTCTTTTTACCAATGAGGGCAGTCAATGGAGCGATGATAGCTGAAAAATTATCCACAAATCGACGGTAATAAGACGCCATTCCGATAAAGCCTCGGAGAGTTTTTGCTGTTGTCGGTACAGGAAATTCGTTAATAGCATCGAGTTTCTTCGGATCGGTTTGCAGACCGCGTTCGTTTACGATATAACCCAGATATTTTAGTTCAGGTTTACAGAACTCGCATTTTTTCAAGCTGACTGTCAGACCGGCATCTTTAAGACGATCGTGAACCTTAATAATGAGACGTAGGTGACTCTCAAAGTCCTTGGAAACGAGGATCAGATCATCGACATACCCGAAGACAAAGTCATCAGAATCTGACGTATATTCGAAATTAACGATTAGATCGGTAAGACGTTGCATCTCAGAAGCAGCGTTGGTAAGTCCGAACGGCATCCGAGTAAATTCAAAAAGTCCGCGTTGAGGAACAATAAATGCTGTCTTCTGACAACTAGCGTTATCGGCTAAAGGTATCTGCCAAAAGGCACTCCGAAAGTCGAGGGTCGTGATAAATCTCGCTCCGCGTAGGTTATCAAGGATATCCTGTATACGAGGTAACGGATACGAATCGCGAATGGTAACGCTATTAAGTTTGCGACTATCAACGCAAAACCGAACGGAGCCATCTTTCTTGGTAACCATAACAACAGGGCTCGCCCATGGTGACTTGGAAGGACGAATAACACCCATCTCTAGCATCTTGTCAATCTCCTCATTAAGTATCTTCAACTTCACGGGTGATAGCGGATAATATCTCTGCCTTATTGGTGAGCCTTCAGTTACGATTTTATGGGACAACCATGAGGTACAACCTAGACCTTTTTGATCTGACGAGATATCGCTGAACTGTTCGATGACCGACTGCAACCTAGTTTCCTGATCAGGTGACAATGTCCAACGAGGATGAACGTAACGTGTCTCATTAGAAGCAACCTCGGGTATAACGTTATTCTGAACCGAAGGTACAAAAAGATTGTCAGAATATTTGCCATGAAAAGCGTCCGTAATTAAAGCAGTAAGGCCGTATTGGTTCCAAAATTGAATACCTAAAATCAATTGAGTAGGCAAATTCCTACTAACTAAACAAGGATGTTGAACCCAGCCGCCTCTAAAAAAAATAGGCAGGTCAACACCACCAAGTATCTCAATAGGAGAACTATCTGCAGAAATAACTGTCGGGCGTAAATCGGTACTAAAAGGGATTTCCAACTTATTTAACAAAAAAACATCTACCAAAGAAACTTGAGCACCGCTATCTAAAAGGGCCTTTATACGGGACTTTGCCAAAGTAATCTCTAAGAATAATCGACTGTCTGGCGAATTAGTAACAATAACTGGTGACACATTGGGTGTGCGTGCGTCACCATTTACGCGTTTTTTGGAGGATTACAATTCGCACAATCGCGTGTGATGACACCTGGACGCTTGCAACTAAAACATAAAGGACCAGGCACAACAGGACAAGCGCGATATTGATGACCTGACGTGTTGCACTTCAAACATAATGGGGGTGAACTTTGGGCGATATCGACATTAGTAGAGGAACAGACTGCACAAACCCTATGCTGGGGCTGGAAAGCCTCGAAATTAGCAGTAATATGTAATAGCGCGTCAAGATCAGTCAATAAATTCGTTGCTAAGCAAGGATGATAGCGTGGATGTAAGCCGTACTTCACGATGGTGAACAAATCCGCTTCGGGAACCGGAACACGTAGTTTGGAGTTCAGGTCGCGGGCAGAGATTATAAAATCCCTCGCCGTCTTGGTTGGTTTCTGACGCAATTGACGCAATTCTCGTTCGATTTTGAAGTCATAATCAATGACATCAAAAGTGCGAAGGAACGCCCCCTTGACCTGATGATACGTCAAGCCGGGACACCTTATTGATCTAAAATATTTAAGTGCACTGTCCGAAAGAAGTTCATGAAACCGACGCACAACGTAGTCTAGCGGAACGTCTCGGGCCTCTTGTTCCTCTTCAACGCGTTGGACTCCCTACACAGGCTTCACCATCAAACTTAATGTTCCACTTGAGGAGGGACTCCTGTTTGGAACAACGTCGACTCATCGGACATGTCAAAGGCGTGGGCTCAATGGCATCTTGTGAATCATAAAACTCATCAGGGTTCTTAACAGGAAGAGCTGGTGGGGTCAAACGCTGCGGCGTCACCATAGCTGAATCTGACAACTCCATTCTAAAGATTACACGGAGGGAGAAAAACAACAAACACAAAACGATCAAAAGATTAGAACTCTAACACGATCGGAAGCCCCTGTGAACAAACAACGTAAGGTATGGTAGAAGAAAATCAAAGCGACTTACCTTGTTTGTGCCCTACGTCTTACAAGCTAACATCAGAAAGGGAAGGGAATAAAAACACCAAGTATCTTTATTAGCAACCAATAAAACACAGTTTTTAAAATGGGATGGTTTAACACTATTTTTTTAAAAAAATTCAATATAAATTACAGATCAGAACAAGAAACAGACTCCCAGGGATTAAGTTCGAATCCTCGGTGAAAAGATGCAAGGCGCAGCCAAAGCCTCACAACAGCAAAAAGGTCGACGGGTGTGTAGATCTAAAACACAACATAACGGATTAGTAGTTAAGGAAAAAATTATTGGACAGAATGACCAATTCTTCCACTGACGACACAAAAAAAAATTAATGTTATCACCAAAACAAGTAAATATAGAAAAAATCACTTACCTTCGGGCGCCATTTTGTAGCGCTCCATAAAAATAAAAGGTACGGAACACTACACGGGATGGTTGTGATAAAACCATCAGCACGTAAATTTGGACCTGTATAAGTAAAATAAAACCGAAAGAAATTCAACAAGGTTATATAATAAGGAGAACTCACAATGATAAAATTAAAACAAACTACATACAATGTAACTATAAAAACAAGATCACTAGACTGTTACGGAACTTAGTTTACGTATCAAAACAATTTAACACAAAACGGTCTGCGGATTGTCACATAAAAAAAGATTTCCTAGTTTAAAACACATTGCCTAATAAAGGGTGAAAGACCACATTAGAACACGGTCAGGCCAAAACTTGTATTCAATTTAAAGGTAATTCTGATTCGAACTAAAACAACAAGAATCTGTTAAAATGCAAGAAGCGCTTCATGATTAAAACTGATATGTTCGAAGTATTATAAAACTGGGATAACAAATTATGGTTTTGATCGGTAGAAAAGGTCTAGGGATTCTATAACATTTATAGCCAAAAATGAAACCGAATGATGATTAGAATTTAGAAAAGTAAAAATCAACGAAATAGTAACTGTCCTGAGAATATCCGCCGTTGCTTGTCGCCGTGTGAAGATGTAACCACCCTGCGTTCGTCGCAACTGTCGCAGCGGGTAAAACCTGCGGGCGCTGCCGCAGACGACGACCCGTTGCCAGCGAACTTGACGGCGAACCACACGCTGAATCCAGTCGTCCAAATCTTCAGTCGGGGCGTTGAGTCGGAAGATATGGGGTAAGCGGAGGTGCTGCAAAGGACACCTTTACTCACAAAATTGAACGAGAAGGACGGAAGAAAGGCTTCCTTAGATTGGAGGACTGTGAAGACTTGTTCGGCAACAAAAACCAACTCACCCGCTATCCGGACACACAGAAGACAACAGCACTAAAACGTTCGGCCCACCATTGAGACTACGGCGTAACAGCTAAGGTCACGTAACTTAATGGCCGGACGCGGCCCTCGAAGCTGGCTTCAGTTATAGAGAAACTTGGGATGACTAGAAATTATCCAATTTTTCTGTTGTATCAAGGCAAGAGTACGAGAATGAATGACATTCCCAAAACAAGGAACGGATCTAACAAAAACGAATTCAAAATTCAAAACTGTCAGTAGAAATTACAAACTCTAACCGGTCAATGAACAAGTCCGCAATACCAAAAAGGCTGAGAAACGAAAAAGGCGAAATAAATAAACAATAAATAACGCGAACCAACGCGATTTGTAGCGGTAATGCTACACTAGCTCTTAAGGTACTCGTGCCTGTAATTAGAGCGCTCGCAAGCTCGCGCTCTAACCTCGGCGCTCGTACCTTAAGAACCTTCATTATGTACCAGTTACATAAATAACTAATATATATATATATACAAACATACACAAATAGGAATAGGGAAATTACATTTCAAATCAACGTGGCATCTTATGTTTTACATTTTCTTTGATTTCGTTAGTCGTTAAAGTTCGCAACTTGTCTACTGCCCACTGAATATTACATAAATCGTTGTGTAAAAAATGTATCAATATATTATTCGGTGTAATATAAGGCGTAAACGCACCGGTTTACACTGGAGACGGTTCTAATGAAAATAAAACCGGACAAGAGTTTACCGGAGGTATCCATGTTGATGGGGGTGAGAGAGTAACCACTTTGTCAGTCAGTTTCAATCTAATTTAATTACAACTAGACATGCTAACTAATGCGCGCTAGATACACGTACAGATAATGTTTAATCTAAATGCATCATCATCAATACTTGAATTGTTAACAATTACGAAACGTGCCTACCGGCACAGCACTCCCCCATGTGAAAATAAATAAATAAATCAAATTCTCCAGTACAGTAAGTTCCTACTTAAATATTTACGATGGTATGACTGTGTCAACTTTACACTGTAAAGTTTGTCGCTATGGGCAATATGTTTCATTAAAATAATAATTTACCCCATAAATTCATCGACTCTTTATCGGTAATTGGCGTGGGGTAGCAAGTATTTCCTCAGTTAGCGGATTTCGTGGCTGTCTGATAACTTAAGAAATCAATTCGCATTAGTTAGAGGTACACGTACTTCTTCATTACTTTTGCATGAAGGCACAAAACTTCTTTTCAATTTCTACGAAATTCTTGGCTCCTTGAACGATAACCTAAGAATTAATCCGTATTGGAGATAGTAAACATCTTCATGGCTCTTGCATGAAGGCACAGAACTTTTCTCAGTTGGCGACATTCTTGGCTCATTGACCGATAACCTAAGAATTAATTCGCATTTGAGAATTAAACATCTTCATGGCATTGCATGAAGGTAAAACAAAAAGCTTCTGATATCGAAACTATTACACTGTCAACCAAATGAATATTTACAAAATAAAATAATAAATACCATACTATGTTCTAATTGCTTGTTTCCTCTCGAACTTGACCTTGATTTTACGAAGAACGCCTACTGGTCACATTCTGCATACCGCTACGCTGGCTCGCTCGTGCTGTAGCTCATTTATGTCAAATTGCATTCTTGCGAGTTGTGACACGACGCTAGCTAAGCAGTTTGCAAAATCAACTGTTTTGTTTCTTGAATGTTTACAACCGATATCTCTGTTCATCTGGAATTTTCACAAATTTTATCGGCCATTTGACACATGTTGTTGATTGATAGCGAATCCGTTACAGCCAAAACTGCGCTAACAGATGACGGAAGAAGTCTCAACCACATAAACCGAACAGTTTCATCGTTTACTGTTTTTCCGGCTAAATTCCGCATCCTGTGCCATAATTGCGATGGCTTCTGGTCACCTAATTTCACAGTCGACAGCAGCTTCTCGAACTTGACTTGATCAGACTCCTCGTAGCATCCAATCAGCCGAACTTTAATAGCATCGTGTTTCCCGGTTTCGGGTGGTTTCGCAATGACGTCGCTAATTTGCTGAATTTCTTCTTTGACCAACTTTGATATTACCAAATTAAACTTATAGTCGTCACCCTGTTTCTGCGGCGCGACTATCGCCTCGAAGTGGGAGAACCATAAGCCTGGAAGATCCCTCCAGAATTCAAGAATACGGGATATCATCGTGGTTGACGCAATCTACAACAAACCTGCACTCGTACCTGCAACAGTCTTCGGGGGTGACATTGCAGTAAATTAATAATTTGCGCTTCTTGATACCTCCTATTTTACTAGCTTAATTTTCCTCCTGCTTCTTTTGTATTGATTACTTCTTGTTGCGGCAGGACAACGGCGTTAATGTTGCCTGTCGGGATTGTGTTCTTTGTCGGGGTCACCACTGCACCGGTGGTCACCCCATATTGGCGGGACGTCGGGCAGGGTAGCGACTATCATTGATCAGTCGGCATGGTAGCTACGATGGTGTCCTATGTCGGGGTCACCACTTTACCAGTGGTTATCCCATATTGGTGGGTCGTCGGGCAGGGTAGCGGCGATCATTGTTCAAACGGGATAGTGTTCTTTCTCGGGGTCACCACTTAACCGGAGGTATCCATGTTGATGGGGGTGAGAGAGTAACCACTTTGTCAGTCAGTTTCAATCTAATTTAATTACAACTACATATGCGTATATGTACAATGTTAACTTAATACAGTACTAAATAATGCGCGCTAGATAGACGTCCAGATAATGTTTAATCTGCATATGTTCAAATGCACCATCATCAATACGTGAATTGATAACAGTTACGAAACGTGCCTACCGGCACAGTATATAGTCCGGCAAGTATGTTAATGGCTGACGATAATATACTTTATTTCAACATTTTCTTTGTACTTAATGATTTAACTGTTCAATAGGTCTTCTAAATTAATAAATAAACAAAAAACTACCCTTTACCAAATTCCACGCCCATCAGTAAAGTATTTTTTCTCAAACATGCTCGGCAAGTACGGTGTTCCGATTGAAACACAAGGACGGAAAATGCCAACCTTTTACTCCTAGGAGTAAAAAAAACCATATGAAAACACTTTCCGTCCATGTCATTATTGTTTTTTAAAAGTGCTCTCTATTGCGTATAAAATCGAGAGGACCATGAAAAAAATCCCGTACACCCAACTTGTGGGTGGGGGCGCAGTGAGGAGCGGCGCGCGGCGGCGGGGCTCTGCGGAGCGGCGGCGGCGGGTGGCGGCTCGTTGTGCGTGAAACTAACTTAACTAATACTCATATTTTGCAAACAAACATTATCTCCGAATATTTTAAAGGTTTTTAAAAATACTTATAATCATTTATTTGTATAATTTCCTCGCATTGTTTGAGAAAAGCATTATGTATGCTTCGTCGGAAAAGAGGATTTCCTAACTCGTATTTTAGCAGGCATCGCTATTGCTCGGCCTGCTAACCACCTAGTTTCCTACTACTTTCCGCGCCTAGGCAACAATGTACTATTTTTCAAATTTGGCGCCAAAAACTTGTTTTTTTTATAGGACCCCATACCTTAACAACATATATCCACACCGCAAATTTTTTACCTTTTTTAAAGCAAAGACTATAATATTTTTCTACAGACTGGACTACTTACTGGTTTTGATGATAATAATTACTACACAGCGTATTTTCCTTTACCGACGCGATCTCATATGCGCAACAAAAACAAAGTTGACGAACTTCGTCAAGAATCCTTTTATACACAGGAGATTGCTGTGCCTCAACTTCAAGACATTGTTTTTAAACTTCCACAAATTCTCACATAACTTTGTAACAGCATACACCTTACGCTTATATACGTCGCAAAGTTTGGTAAGTTATGTGTTCTAATGGTGACGATACTGACAGTAAGAAACAATCGTCTTCAAAAACCGATTAAAAAGAGTAAAATGATGGCATATCCTTTTCGGTTGGTAGGTATTTAATTGAACCTGCTTGTAATGTTCTATCTTAAATACGGAACCCTAACTGCGCAAGTCCCACTCGTAATTTACCTTTGAAACTATGATTTAGTCATCGTTTATCAACCATTGATTTTGTAAGTCACTAGGGTACTTAGTAAAACACTGCTAATAGTCTAAATGTGAAAATCTCTGACTGTTTGTTTTCGATATGAATACCTATTGATTTATTTCCTAAATAATTACAAATGAAATGCGATTAAAAACTTCAATGTAAATGTAATTGCATTTTTCTAGAACTCCCTTGCAAGAACCCATTTAATATTTCATGAATATATGAACCATTACTAAAAACCCTAAAAGGAATACACAAAATTAAAAAAATCTAATGTTACACCAAACAATAAATTGTATAGGTACACGAATACATCACTGGCCTTTTTAGGGTTCCGTGCCCGAAGAGAGCCCAACGGGACCCTATTAAATATGCCTCCGCTCTCCGTCCGTCCTAACTTTAAATAGCTTTATCTTTTGAACCGTAATAGATAGCGGGTTGTTTTTTTTTTCTTCAAATTATGTGTTATAATAAGGGAGCGACCACACCGGAGCTTAACTATGCGTAAATCATGGTCCATCAAAATTGAAGCCACTTAATTACAGTTACCCATTCTTTTGTACGGTGTTTTTTTTAAGAATTTGAAATATAATAGTTTTTTTTTTTCTAAGTACATATTTTTATTTTTGTTGTATGGTAAAAAGGGTAAAACATACAAGCGTAAAATTTGGTATAGTACAAACCCTGAAGAAAAACCACAAATACTAATAAATTTGTCAAGTGAGTTGGGCTCGCGCTGGTTCGATTATATTTCAGTAGGTAGCTACGTAATAGGGATTATTCATGACTTTTTTCACGGCTTAATTAAAAGCTGATTCATGTAACAAACAGTTGAGAAAAAACATTTCCTGATTAGCTATAAAAATAACCTAGATGTAAGCCAATTATTATTATTATTATTATTATCATCCGTATTTCTTGGCCGATTTTAATTTTAATTTCACTTTTGGTGATTCCTTTTATGGTATTTTTATATTTTGTTGAAAATGCTATTTCATAACTCCATGCATATTCTCTATTCTAGTACATCTATCTTCTATAATAATATAATAATTATAAATAAATAAATAGTATACATTAAAGTCGCATCCGCGTCTGTCTGTCTGTTTTTCCGCTAACTCCTTCTAAACCAAGCAACGAATTTCGATACGGTTTTCACTGTCATTTGGAGAATTTAGTCCGATTGGTTTATATGCACATTTCAGTCTAACTAAGTTTTTATATAGTTCAGAAAATTCAATGTTTTCTTATCAAGTCGTCAAAAAATCGATTTTCGGGCGCCCACATAGCTTACGCTGCCTAAACCTTTAGAGATATATCAAAAGAATGTACTGAAGAATAGTAGTTATTCATAAAACCTAGAGAAAAGTCCACGATGGCATATATCTATCTCCTAAGGTTAACCCACAGTTACCGTTTTTATCTTTAAAATTTTATTAAAATATATTAGCTTATTTGCGGAGCTATTTTCTCCGATTCAGTATTTATCCTTATAAACACGTTAATGTAGATAAAATGAAATCCTTTGAAGAAATAGTCGACAATGTATAACCCAAAATTAATAACATTAATTCTAAGACTGTACATTGGTTCAAGGAGTGCGCTATTTTACCACCAACTAATAATCAAGTAAATAGGTAGGTATAGTAAATGACTTAATTCTATCGAAGATCAATGCACCGATACAAACACTACTCTGTAGACACTTTAATAATAATAATAATGACCTCATAGACATGACCATTTGCCAACAAGTCAGGCGAAGCAAGGCGGCCCTTTCGGCTGCTTGGATTGACTACAAGAAGGCTTATGGCTCGCTCATTCATGGCTCGAAAGGATCATAGAGTTGTATAAAGTTGATGCAACTTTGAGGTCCTTTTTAGGTGCGTGTATGAGGCAGTTGGTCACAGTCCTTCGTCAACCAGGAGGTCGAGATGTCCCCTCTGATTTGACTAACTTGATAAGGTTTGAAAGAGGCATCTTCCAGGGTGACAGTCTGAGTCCTTTGTGGTTTTGCCTAGCTTTGAATCCTCTCAGCTCTTTGCTGACGGATTCCGGGCTTGGGTATCGACTTCCTAGAGAAGCTGAAATCATTTCTCACTCATTGTTCATGGATGACCTCAAACTGTTTGACCCGAGGCGCCGAGATCTTATTGCATTATTGAAAATCACACAAGAGTGAAGTAATGCGATCAATATGGAATTCGGTGTAGGTAAATTTGCGATCATGCATGTTCAACGAGGGAAAGTTGTAAATTCATATGTTATCGTTACGCTAGAGGGCGCTGCGCGTATCGGCCACTTTAAAACAGCTGCGTGATTATTTATTATTTATTAAAGTTAAAATAAACACAAGTGACAGAAAATTAGTAAATATTGACATCTTAAGAAATCCGTACACAGTGGAATAAATTCATCGAATTACAATGGCACCATCAAAGGCGAAATCAACTACAACAAATGCGGCAGCGGTTACCAGGTTGGTGGACATCATTTCGAATTTAAAAACTGAGATATCGGAGACGAGGGATGATATAAAATGCTGTCGTGATGTTATATGAGATCAAAAGAGGCTACTTACGCATCAAAATAGGTGCATAGACACAATCCTTGGTATTCTCACGAACCAAAACCTAGCAACACTTAAACCGCAAAACTTGTCACTCAACGAGTCCGGCCCTCACGGTAAGGTCTTCGTAAGTGACGTGCAGGGAGCGTCCTTGCCGGCATGCAGCACTGCCGTACCGTTGTCGACTCCTGCGCCGCCGGTACCGGCAGAGACGGAGAATTGTGCGGCACCCAGAAGGCATCCATCTCGTTCGCGCTGTGTGGAGACAGCCGGGGCCACCAGGGATGGGTACCATGGAGGAGACAACACTACGACGGTCGTGTCTACAGCTGTCAACAATGCCGCGGCACCGTCGCCGCCGGCTCTTCAAGGGACATCTCAGCCACGAGCCCCCGGCCTCGTGGGACTCCGCGCAGCTGCTCCACGAGTCATTAACCCGCACGTCTTCAACCTGAGCGCTGACAACACTGCTGAGGACATTGTTCATCACGTGCAGACTCAGATGGGCGTCGCGGCGCCTGTGTGCGAGCAGCTGGTGGTCACGCGAGGCAATTACTCTTCGTTTCGCCTGGACGTCCCGGCCGCAAAGTTGAAGAGTATAAGAAATATTCAGAACTGGCCAGAAGGAGTGTGTATACGTCCATTCAATGTTGTGCAGGCAAAAAACTTCAAAGCGAAACGAGTAACATCAAAACCGAGGCAAACACAAAATTTATAGTTATTCACCAAAATGTAAGATCACTATGCTGTAAAACATCACTGTTAGAGATAATATGTAGCACAGAAAAACCGGATGTAAACGCCAAACAGGGCTTTTGAGAACTGTTCCTCGTCGCATGGCACTTGCAGGAAAGAACCCGCGCGTCATCGGTCCCACCTACTACGAGCGTCTACCCGCCGAACTCAAACGCGAACCATCGGACGAAATGTTTAGGCGCCCCGGCTTAGGAATCTTTTGTTGGATAACCCAGTCTATTCTGTGAATGAGTATATGGATCTTGACTTATAAATAATATTGACTTTTAAATTCTTAATGTACTCTGTATTTGTGTTGACCTAATTTTAATTTTAATTTTACTTTTTTACTATTAATATTTAAGTATATTTCCGACGACCTCAATGTAACTGCATATAATTTGACATGTCATGTAATTTATACTGTGTTATATTGAGTAATAAAATCTGAATCTGAATCTGAATCATAGAATTTGCAGCTTTCTGAGACAATGACTCTCAGATCTCTCTCCGAAGTTGAAACCTACAAATAACCTGGTATGTCACAGTCTTTGGGTATTATGCACAGCGATGTCAAGCAGTCAGTGAAGGAGCGCTTCTTCTGCCGCTTGACCAAAGTTCTTTAAGTCTTTTGTCGGGTGGCAATAAGGTGCGCGCCTTCAATGGCTGGGTGATACCGCTGCTCATATACTCCTTTGGCATACTAAGGTGGACTCAGACTGAACTGGACGCCTTGGATAGGAGGATCCGTCTAATGCTTAAATCACATCGCATGTTGCACTCACGCTCATCTGTTATGAGATTGTAAATCACGAGGAAATGTGGAGGTCGAGGCATTTTAAATGCTAAGAATCTCCACAACCGCGAAGTGTGCAATATCAGGAATTATTTCCATAGCAATGAGTGTGGGAAGCATCGTGATGTGGTTGCAGTAGACAAGAGCCTCACGCCTCTCTCCTTGGCAAACGAGAACTAACGCAGACCAACGGTATTGAGCACTGAATACCGCAAGAACGTATGAAGAGCAAGGAGCTCTTCCATACGTTCCTTCCATACGTGCAAGGAGCAAGGAGCTACACGGACGCTTCTACCGGGCCTTAACAAGGCCCGACGTAGACTTTTTAGCGTCCGTGAACTGGCTGCCATTTGGTGACCTCTTTGGGGAAACCGAAGGTTTTGTCTATGCAATTGCTGACGAGGTGGCGAATGACGAACAATTAACGGAAATATATTCTGAGCGATGGCACGGTCGACATTTGTCGAGCATGCCGTTGCCCCCGCGAGTCCCTCAGACATATAATTTCCGGTTGTTCGCATTTGACCAACGGCAAGTACTTGCACAGACATAACCTCGTGGCCAGGATCATCCAACAGCAACTTGCTCTTCAATATGGTCTTGTTGAGTCTGAAGTGCCTTACTATGAGTAAATATCGGAGCCAGTTCTCGAAAATGGTTGTGCTAAGCTCTATTGGGATCGATCTGTCGTCACGGACAGGACTATTGTTGCCAATAAGTCTGATATCGTGTTGACAGATCGATCTCAACGCCGAGCAGTGCTCGTCGACGTCACCATCCCGTATGACGAGAACCTCGTGAAGGCCGAGAAGGACAAGCTCAGCAAGTACCATGACTTGGCTCACGAGGTGACCGCCATGTGGGATGTTGACTCGACGATCATTGTCCCGATAGTTGTTTCGGCAAACGGTCTTATAGCGAAGAGTCTCGACCAACACTTCAAGATACAGAAAGCAATAGGTACTCCTCGACACGGCACGTATTGTGAGGAGGTTCCTCTCTCTGCAGCCCTAATCACCGGTAGCTTGAGCCCTGCCTCGCTGCCGGCGGCACTCGTAGGTTAGGTTTTTTATAATGTTTATTTTTTGTATCAGTATTGTATATGTTATTTTACTTTTTAACCGACTTCAAAAAAAGGAGGAGGTTCTCAACTCGTCGGGTTTTTTTTTTTTTATGTATGTTCCCCGATTACTCGAAGACCACTGGACCGATTTGAGAAACTTTTTCGTTGATCGAATGGGTATACTTTCTAGTTGGTCCCATTGTCACCACGTCAGGATCTGATGATGGAATCATGGAGAAATCAAGAGAACTCTTCAAATATTATAGGCACACCTATAGCGATTTTGGTATTTTTCACTGTAACTCATGCATTTGCTTTTGAAAAGTACTATATGGTGAAGTGGAACTGATGATGAAGACCACAGATGGCCACCGGAACTCCTTAACGGTACCTATTTCAAGGGTGGCGAAAAGATATTTCGATAAAGGAAGTTGAGCGACTATGACGAAGCACATTTAGGTTTAAATATGACTATGACATTCCCGTGGCGTTGTCTGCGGCGAGCTTGAAATGTTCTATAGTTTCTTATTAATATTTAGAAGTGGAGCTACGTAACAGCATAAATAGGATCACTAAAAAGTATAAAATAAAATAAATGTTTAAAAAAACAAAAAACCGCCTTCAAAAAGCAAAAAATAACTTCTTTAAAATGGTAGGTAAATAGGTCAGTCCAACTGAAGTCGGCGTCCAACAATATTTTAACCAAAAGCAGACTTCAGTTGGACTGACCTATTTACCTACCATTTTAAAGAAGTTATTTTTTGCTTTTTGAAGGCGGTTTTTTGTTTTTATATTCGAATATTTGTTACAAAAACCTAATTTACAGAAAATTAAATAAATATCTGAAATAATAATAATAAATCATTTGTTTCAGACAACTTGGATCCATATATTTGTTAGTAACAATTATGCTTACGTAACTAGTTAGTTCTTAACTACTTAGGATTACTAAATATATACAGGGCAGTGGAGATCAGCCCAGCGGCAAACAAAATGGTTGCCGGTTCCATCCCCGATAGCAGCTAAGAAACTGTTGGCGCTGCCCCGTACGCGAAACATCAGGGATGCGGCCCTCTTCTTCATGATGGCGTGGAAATCATGCAAGCGAGCATCTGAAAACATCCCCGATGGAAAAATCGGGGCAGCCCCATCAACATTCTGTACGAGTTTTTAAACTGGACACGCAGCGCCCTGACAGCCCGCGTTGTGAAATTAATCCACAAATCCCACGTGGAGAACAACGTACAGTATGAATTAAAAAGCATTCACTTGACCTCTGCTGAACAACGTGAGAACCTGCGGATCAGCATATTCGCCCATACTGCCAGCGCCCTACGTTCCCTCTCAATATCTGCATCATCCTGCACGTCTTCTGTGACAATATGTCCCAGATACCTACTTAAAGTGAGTCACTCTGTTCAGAGTGACTCCACAAAGCGTCACTGGAGGATCATAATAAGGGCCCTTAAGACGAGCGGAATATCAACAACTCACTTTTTTTAAATATTATAGGAAAGCCCATGTGATTCCGCGTATAGCTCGCACACTTCGAGCAGCATGTTCAGCGCATTCGCAGGGGCTCAGTAGCACCATATCATCAGCATAACTAATGTCGATGACTATCTGACCACCAGAAGAGCATCCTAATTTGGTGCCACTGGCCTCGACAATCAGCTGGTTAATAAAAACGATGAACAGAGTGGGCGAGTTTAATCCACCTTGTCGCACTCCGCATTTCAACCTGTAACCATCCGAGTACAAAGTTGCCCATTTAAAAAATAACCTGTTTATTGTACCTATGTCTAAATACATTAATTAAATGTCCAGGCAGCCCTGCATCACTTAACTTACTCCATAATTTCTCATATGGCACTAAATCAAAAGCCTTGGACAGGTCAAGAAAGGCAGCGTATACTAGTGTTTTTCTATCTGTTTAGTACCGGACGGTGTGTTTGAAGACCAAAATTGCGCTTTCGGTAGACAACCCCGGTCTAAAGCCAAATTGTCCATCATGTAAGCTTACATATTTACCAAGGTGGTGCTCGAGTACCCCGTCAAGCACTTAGGCCACAATAGTAGCCAGAGAGATCGGCCTGTAGTTGCTCACATCTGACATATCTCCCGTTTTGTTTTTAATGATCGGAACCACAATAGTTTTTATAAGCTCTTCAGGAAGATAGGAATGTCTTATACAAAGAGTGAGAAGTAGAGCTACTTTAGAGAGACTGTAGAGTAACTTTGAAGAATTTCTCAATTCCTTGTAACCTTCTAGATTGCCCTCACATAAATTGGTTTTGAAAGTAGGGTGTTCTATTATTTTACTTCGGAACCTTAATCCACCCAAATTATGCAATGGTATGGTACACGTTTGCAAGTAACATCTTTAAAAACGTTCATAATAGAGTGCACAATACTGAGCGGATGTGCGGCTGGAGAAGTCGTTTTAATTCCCCGGATTCCATTAATACCTACGAACGGATCTACGTTTCCAGTTTAAACGACTGCAATTTCCCGTAAAATTATCGTTTTCAATGATAAAAAACAAGTCACAAGGTCAAACATTCAAAGTTGCGGGCTTAGACCTGAGTGTTGAGTGTTTTTTCCATTGACAGCTGTATGTAGCTCTTTCGCGCATTACTTACAGGCAAAATTAGTTTGTATTGTGCAATGAAAAGTCAGCTGTAAACATTGTATATCATAGGGAGATTCTGTAATAACTGGCAGTAATGATTTGAATTTAATTTTGAATCTAACGGCATGAAAAACTCAATTTCGCAAAAAGTGTCAGATAGGAAGTCTTTTAAATCGTCGTAAAATTAAACCTCTATGCAAATGCACCTATCTATAAATTCTTTCACCATTTGAAAAATAAATTATTCCAAATGAACTTGGGTTATTTTAAATTATATTAACCGAAGCGAAGCGAGGGCGGGTCGCTAGTAATATTAATATATTTGTTTGAAACTTGCTTATATTTATGATATTACCAACTTATTTGAAATAATTATGAAAATACTTCTAATAACAGATTATGATTAAATACCTTTATGCAAAAATCTTGTTTTTGACTTAACACTTAAAATCATAGGCAGATTTTTTTGTGTTTTTAAAAATTCTTCCAAGCGAACTGATTACGGTATTTCGCACCAATTCCAAAATATTCGGAGTAATAAGACAGTTCTGATCGATGTAAATAGACGCTTTTTGATGCAATTTGACCAACACACGT
Source organism: Acleris literana (assembly GCA_946894065.1). Lineage (NCBI taxonomy): Eukaryota > Metazoa > Arthropoda > Insecta > Lepidoptera > Tortricidae > Acleris > Acleris literana. Next base: position 49,935,024 of record OX335668.1, read on the forward strand.
GAAACGGAGAACTCAGTATTATTTAATTCATATTCCTCAGAAGATGTGTAATTTGTCGATCTTACATTTGAGGGTTTCTTTCATTTGTTTAATTTGGTTGCATCGTCCAAATTAAAAGAGCAAATAGGCACGTAGGCCGTGAACCGGCGTATGTCAAACGCTTTTCATAACAACATTTATCGATCGTTGACGTGACGTTGTCTTTTACTACCGCAAGATCACGCAGTTTACAATAACGGTATGCGGCGACTCGGTTCAGTCTTAGAAGGCTCAGCTAATAGGATAGGCCATTTACGGAACATAAATAAAAACTGGTACACCCTAATTTTGACATTTTGACGCTATGGATATTTTACAAGGAACGCATCGCTAAAAGCTTAAAACAAGTTCATTACCATCTCTCCATCTACCAGGAGCACGTTTTATAAAGCTACAAGTTACAATTTTACTGGTCTAAACTGGCAACACTGCTCAAATATCTGGTCGTCATTGGTCGAGGTTATGTCAAATGGAAACTTGTAACCTGTAAATAGTAATTTGTAGCTTAATAAAATAGGCCCCAGGGGCACGTTTTATAAAGCTACAAGTTAAAATTTTACAGGTCTAAACCGGCAACACTGCTCAAATCGCTGATCGTCATTGGCCGAGGTTGTGTCAAATGGAAACTTGTAATGTAACCTGTGAATTGTAATTTGTAGCTTTATAAAACAGGCCCAGGTATAAAAAACATCGGTTGTCTGTAAAGCCGGTTTACGGACGATAATTTTACGTGATAACGTTCGGCTTAGGCGGAACGTGACGCTTTTTCAGCCATGCTGTTTCGTGCGTGCAGCCGGCGTTCATCGATTTATAAGACGTTATCACGTCAATAGGATTTTGGTTGTCCAAATATTGTCTTAAATAGGTATGAATTCGAACTTTATCTCTCGATATACTATGCATTAAAACAACGTTTCCAAGCATCAACGTGACAATGTTAGTTTCAATCACAACGTCGCTTCTATAACGTTAATCTATGATCGCGTGCTTTTTGTCTTGATCTCTCTAGTTATGAGAGGGATATTATGGTTGTCCTGTTCTTTGATGCACGTCATCATGGCGTGTCATGGCGCCTTATTTGTTACAACAACGTATTGGAATATTTTATTTTGTCTATTTATAACATTTTGTACATTGAATTTTTAAAAATCCTTGAATATAGTTACTATTTAATAAACGGAGAATAAAAATTTGATATTTGTTATCACGTAAAGTGATCGACGGCCCTCGAATAGGGTTTTAAAGAAATACATGTAATTGGCCTAATTTGATAATTTCTTAGTTGTTTTAAGTTTAATCGAGAAATCCTGAAATAGGTATAGTTTAATTTGTTACGAAGAGTAATTATACAAAGTTTCAAGTAACCAGCTCAATCCGGTAACTTTTTTCCTTACTAACTTTGACCCCTCTTTTCCCCCCTTTAATTGTCATATCTTATTTTTTTATTATATTTATTTATTTGTCATGTCAATTTCATACACAAGCTTACAGCATAGGAGCCAAGACGCTCACTGTAACGCGTGTAAATACCCGCTATACAATTATATATGTATAAATATAATACTAATTTTATATAATGTAAGATATTACTTAAAACTTATTTTGTTGTATTTTTCGAAATCTTAGAATTATCTATAACAATAAAACGTTACAAACAAAGAAGCCGCTTTTTGGGATCACAATTCGCAGCTGCAAGTCATTAGACAAACTTCTTTTATCTATAATTTTTTTTGTTAGATTGTTAAAACAGACGTAGTGTTAACTTTATTGCAAGGGCTTTCACAGTTCTTCGAAAGGTCTTCTTACTCGCAACATGTGCAAGAACCCATTGTCAAGTGGATTCTCGGCGTTAGATTTGTAGATAAAAATAATAATAAAGGACTAACGTCTTGGAATGCAACAGAATTGGACCTTAATACCACAGAGCTTGGGGGCGGTGACATACTGTTTCCCGCGTTACTTTGATTGGTTAAAAATTAGGAGAGTAAAGTTAGAAAGTGGGTGAAGAGAGTGGGTAACGAACCTAGGGACAAGACGGTCAGGACGTGGAGAAGCCAGGAAAAAGGAGTTGATCAAGGATTTAAGTACGGACGCGTTCGCTGATACGAGTAGCTAGGCAGTGATCGTTTGAGTTTAGAGATCGTATTAGTTTAATTGAGTGTTATTAGTACAAATAGTTATTCGTGTATTGAAGATGTGTGTGTGAACTGAAGTTGAAAGTGTGTGTTAAATAACTAATGATCAGACAAAGCATTCATTGTACGACTGGATTACCGCGTTATCATTTTTCAATATTATTTCATATGTGTAAATGAGGGTGGTTGAGAAACAAGGCTAACTGCTGAAGGGACTTCTACTTTTATTTACACTCTTATTTCAAGTGAGACTGGTGGAAGGCGCGATGTAGTGTTCTGCAGCTTCTTACATTAACGAGGACCACTTAATTGGCGGAAGGCGAATGTAAAGGGCTGTATGATTCCTACATCAACGAGGATCATTTCTCTTACTTACACTCTTATTTCAAGTGAGACTGGCGGAAGGCGCGATGTAATGTTCTGCAGTTTATTACATTAACGAGGACCACTTAATTTGCGGAAGGCGAATGTAAAAACAAAGGACTGTATGATTACTACATCAACGAGGATCGCCTTCTCAACTCGGACTTAAAAATCCAGACGTATACTGATGATTGTATGGTCATAAGTTGAGAGAATGAATGCAAGATAACAGGGTAGCTAGGTTTAGTGAGGTCATTCCCCATCCAAGTAAGGACCAATTTGATTTTAACTTCTTGTTCATGTACTCATTTAAATCTAAGGTCAAATAGGTTCTTGCTGTAACCGACCTCGTTCTCCGGTAGGGGTTAGGTAGGGAACATTACTCTATATCATTTCCTAATTACCTACTCTATCTTATAAGTATTTATATATCTGATCTATACGCACTCCGGTACACGGAGGCCTCACGAGCAGGCAGTCAAGGGGTTATTGATACTCCAGCTATATTCCGATTGAGCAGGTACCTGAGAAGATCCTCGGTGAGTCGTGCCCATTTAACAAGTCTCCTTTCTTATTCTTTTGTGACTATCATGATTGTGGTATTTTTGTATGTTTATGATTTCTAGTTTGTCTATTAATTTAAATAGGTTTATAGTTATCTTGTTCCCAATATTATTTTACACAACGTAGAGGGTCCTAACTTAGACATATTTAAAAACTGACGATCACACGTTTTAATTCAAGGCCAAATTAATTTAATTACACAACGTAGGATATTTTATCATTTCTATGTAGCCCGGGGGTAGGAGTGGTACATCACATGGTAATATATAAAAATCAAGTTAACTTACTTACACATAATTAAAACTAAAATTCTTAATATGATACATTATATTAAATCATCTAGGAAGCTATTATTATTAAAAAACAATATGACCTTATTAATAAATTGGCTAGGCGAGTCAAAAAATATATCCACGTCAGAGCTCTTCAGCACCATGTTATTCAAGAGTGAGTGTTCCCGGTGAGTAGAAGTTAATATATAAACCTGGTCACCGTTTATTGAAACGTTTTAGTGAAAACCGCGTTAACATTGGTTCAGTGGTTTTCAATTGATGCGAGGAGAAATAAAATTAAACTGACAAAAAGAAAACAACTCTAAAAATTGTAGAAATGTGTTCTGCTGCACATTCAGAGGGTCCCTGTAGTATTTTTGGGTAAATATCTCGAATATACAGATTTAATTCCTTCTACAACTTTATTATAGGTAGGTATAGATCATTACGCAGAATTTTACTTTTATTGAAAGGCATTATCACCTCATTAGTTAATTTCAGGCGGAACGTAACAATGAGTCACGCTTTTTCATGCGTGCAGCCGGGCTCAAGCGGAACGTTACAATGAGGCGGAACGTGACGAGACCTCGCAAATCCCCAGATATCGATTTTCGAAACAATCAGTCGAATAACTAAAAAGTTCAAGATGGCGGCTACTTTTCCTCACTCTGTCCGCGGATTCGTTGTCGGAGACCACACGGGTCCCCAGATATTGGTTTTGGAAGCAATCACTATAATAAATAAAAAGTTTAAGATGGCGGCTACTTTTTCCCAATCTGTCAACGGATTAGTTGTCGGAGACCACACAGATCCCGAGATATCGATTATGGAAGTAATCAGTCGAATAACAAAAAAGTTCAAGATGGCGGCTACTTTTCCTCAATCTGTCAACAGATTCGTTTTCGGAGACCACACATATCCCCAGATATCGATTTTGGAAGCAATCAGTCGAATAACTAAAAAGTTCAAGATGGCGGCTCCTTTTTCTCACTCTGTCCACGGATTTGTTGTCGGAGACCACTCAGATCTTCAGATATCAATTTTGGAAGCAATCAGTCGAATAACTAAAAAGTTAAAGATGGCGGCTACTTTTCCTCAATCAGTCATCGGATTAGTTGTCGGAGACCACACAGATCCCCAGATATCGATTTTGGAAACAATCAGTCGAGTAACTAAAAAGTTCAAGATGGCGGCTACTTTTTCCCAATCTGTCAACGGATTAGTTGTCGGAGACCACACAGATACCCAGATATCGATTTTGGAAGCAATCAGTCGAATAACTAAAAAGTTAAAGATGGCGGCTACGCGTGCGTGTTCCAATTTTTAATCGAGATTTAATATTGGAATTTAGTCGATTAAATCGCGATTAAATCAATCGAGATTAATTCTGGACGATTGATTTTTTAATCGATTGTTTGTTTAAAAAATTAATCGATTAATACCTATCTCTGCCCGACACGCTTAGTTATAAAACTCTCATTAGGTACGGTAGGTATAAATACTTAGGTACGTTGTAAAGCTCTTCTGATATGCACTTTGATTTCTTCATCATTTTTAGCTTGGTCCAATTCCATAGTAAAGCGATGATCGAAATAAAGAAAATCAATTGAAATAAGTAGGTACGTAAGTGGATAAATATTACAGTTAAATAGGTACTTTTAGCCGGGGTAAAGGAAATGTGAATATTGTGCAAGTAAAACATTACCATAATTATCACAACAAGAATCTATCCCGAACTAAAATACAATAGGTATTCCAACCAACGCAACCTCAGTGAGGCCAACCAATCACATGAATCTGCGTAACAGAGTTAACGGAGAGGGAGAATCGATAGGGTAACAGAAAGTAATACTAAGTACTTAAATCCGAAACTCTTACGAAACTGGTAACCTCAATGGTAGTAGTTAACTAGTTCGAAGCAGTTTCCATATTGTTAGGGTAAGCCTATCGATAGAGTCACCCTAACGAAGGGTGAGCAAATGATGTAGTTACCCGATCGATAGACTTAATCAAATAAAGGGGTTTTCCGGTCCCTGGTTACTACTTAGCTGCCCGCCCCGGCGGCTTCGCCCCGCTGCAAATTTCCGACTTCTGAATTGTATACATCTCAACAGGGTTGGTAATTTGTATACATCTCTAAAATCCTAATAATACAAATATATTTGATTATGATTGTATTTGATACATTTATTACAACACTTGCAGCTATAGCGATGAAGAACAACTGAAATAAAACCGGTTACATCTGACCCAAGTCTGAATGAACCATAAATACTTAAGTTTGAAACCACGTTTTCTTTCTACCTAGTATCTAGATTTACTAAACAATAACATAACTTTATTTTGAATTAATTAACATTAAATAAGGTACTTATTTTACAATTCAAATATGCATTGGCTTTATAATTCAATCTGGATACATCTTTAAAAATAAATAAACTTGACTATGGGCCACATATGCCCCTACAAACATGCATAATAACTGGCCATCTGCCTCAAAACTAAACGGGTACGCCTGCCCTTGCAAACTCGCAAACTCTTGCTATCCGGCTATCTGCCTTGAAACTAAAGCATGGGCTACGTCTGCCCTAACTTGTACAGTTACTGGCTATCTACTTTAAAACTGAGCTGGGCCACGTCTGCCCTTGTTAGTATGCACTGTAGCTGGCTATCTGCCTTAAAACCGAGCTCTGGGTCACGTCTGCCCTTGTTAGTTTGCACGATAGCTGGCTATCTGCCATAAAACTGAGCTCTGGGCCACGTCTGCCCTTGTAACTTGTACAACTGGCTATCTGCCTTAAAACTGAGCTATGGGCCACGTCTGCCCCTGCAAATGGTTATGGTAGCTGGCTATCTGCCGAAAAACTGTGCTATGGGCTACGTCTGCCCTCACACACTATAACTTATAGTACGACACCTGGATATCTGCCTTAATAACAATTACAGTACAAGCTAAAATCTGGCTAATCTGCCTCGTTAGCTAAACTGATTATAATTTATTATCTGGGCCTTAATCTGACCGTGTACAAGTGCTGGACTTCAAGAATAAGCCTTGCCATAACAACTGCTGTTCATGACAATGATTACTCTGTCGAGCAATAAAATCAAGTTTTAAACCTATCTCATTCAAACTTACATCTGCTTGGCAAACTACTCACAATCTGATTGCTCATCGGTACTAGACGCGGAGTCCACGTCAGCTCTCGTAAAATTCAACCATGGCTTCGTGTATTTTTATTTACACTAAACACAAAAATGTCCTACAATATTTTGATACTTTGCAATGCATCGATATCACAGGCACTAAAATTTGAGTCTATAACAAGCCCAGTCTATAACAAGAAAAAAAGGCAAACATCGCAAACCCGCATGTAACTACGATTATTTTATTTTTTGTTAGGTTCGTTGAGAGTATTTTAACATCCTGGTTTGTAACCCCGAAAACCCTGTGCTACCCCAATGGTGCTCGAAAAACTGAAATTTTTTGGCACTTGTTTCAGTTTTTTCGAAAAAGCTTATAAAGGAATTATTTTTCAAATATCTTTGTTTATACTTTAATAAATTCGCTACAATTTGAGCGCAATTGGAGCACATTATGTTTATTGATTGCGGAGAAACAGCAAGTCAAAGATGGGCAATTTTCTTCAAAAAGGGAAAAACTGTTGGTAGGGTTATTTCGAAGATACATACCGGTTGAACTAATGCTCCTAGGTAAAACTCATGGCAAAATAATTTGTAGAAAATTGAATTAGCCTCAATTTAATACAAAAATGGTGCCTCTAGGCCTCATAGTTTCATCCAAAGTAAAAAAATAGTAGAATATCGGATTTTGGCTAAATAATAAAAACATTGTACTGAATAATTTTGGGACGATTTTCTTTAAAACAAATGTGCAAAAATGTGAATTTACCATTTTAGATGTATAATTATGGCTTCAAATAAATATACACTATAGAAATGAATATACTTCCACGTTGTTTCGTTAACTGCGAAAATTTAAGGCACTTGTTTCAGTTGTTTCGAAATAATTATATAAAGGAAACGTTTACCGAGTATCTTTTTTTATAGTTTAATAAAGCTTACTAAATTGGCTACAATTTAAGCTTTATTTTTTTTGAGTACCGTAAGACTATTAGTTGCAGAGATACAGCTAGTCAAAGACTGACATTTTTTTACAACTAAATGAAAATTTCGTGTTATGGGCATTATCCAAGTTACGTACTGGCTAAACTAATGGTTCTGGAATAAAAGTGGACATAAGAATTAATGTACAATTTAACTAGCTTCAATTTAATACCAAAGTAGTGCCTCTATCTTTCATAGTTTCTCAAAAATCAAAAACTATTACAATTCTGATTTTGGTTAAATGATACAAACATTGTTCTGAATAATGTATGAATGTATTTCTTAAACAAAAGCAAAAAGAGCAAATTTGACATTTTAGATGTAACATATGGTTTCAAAACAAATAAACGTTAACATAAAAAACATAGCAAACATATATATTAACTATAAAATAATACCATTTACTCGGTCAAGCAAACACAGTTTAGACTTTCGTCCTTTTGGAAGGACCAGGTCTCATCCAGTCTAGATCAGTGGGGAGGAGTGGGAGAAGAGGGATAATGTTTTCTGGAGTGGAGGCGAGCCGGCTAATGGTGTTGGGTCGTCCACATCCTCGTCCTCCTCATTCAGGACGATAGGGATGGCGTCATTGCAATTTCACCTGTGGCAAAAGGAACATAGGATACAGCACCTAAGCCCAGCTTGTCTGCAAGTGCACGACCCTAAGCAACTTCTTTTTGCATTTTGCAAGTCACCATTTTAAGCAGGGTCTGAGGAGCGGGCTCTGCGCACATTGCCCATCTTCGACTTGCTGTATCTCCGCAAACAATGGACATAGTGAGCTTAAGTTACGCTCAAATTGTAGCAAATTTAGTTATCTTTAATAAAGTAGCACCAAAGATTCTTGAAAAACGCTTCCTTAGAGTAATTTTTTCGAAAAAACTGAAACAAGAGCCAAGATTTCGCAGTTTTTCGAGCACCATGGGGGTAGCTCAGGGTTTTCAGGGTTGCAAACTTGGGTGTTAACTACTCTCAAGAGACCTAACAACATATAAAAAAAATCGTAGTTACATGCGCGTTAGCGATTTATGATGTCGTTATAGACTGGGCTAAACGGTCATTATCTATAATGCTTGTTGAATATTAAAATTATAATCTCGAAACTTATAACCTTAAAATCAAATTCTACAACATTTATCTGCTCTTATGTCCTTTTTTTTTTTTAGGGTAAATTGAAAAGTTTTGAGCCTGTTATTGATAATGAAATTAAAATGAAAAAATAATACTAGCACGTAAGACTTACATATTTTTCTTCTGTCACAATTGCAAATTTTGTAATTGTATTACTAAGGCCTATTCACGAAATAAAGTAGCCACATAATTAAATAGATACTTTTTGCTATGCTAATACGTCATATTTCAACATAGATATTGTCTAGTTAAAGAAAAATATGCATTAGATATCATTGACTTGATAGAAACAACATGCCGAGGATATAAATGAAAATATTCGTAAATTAGTTAGTGTCTTATTGTACAGAAAAAGGCATCTCCATGTGTCAACTCGTAAAAAGACATAAAACATCGAAACATGGCGTGCTAAAAATTATACCAAAGTTTCTGGAGTTTATTATATGGAGTTGACAGATCACCTAGTATACTAGGTGATCTGTCAGGTCGAAGTCGTAGAAAAGGCTGCGTTAAACCGAGATTGGACGAGGCAATAGTTGTGTCGTCGTCAACGCGAGATTTAGCCTAAAATTTTAAAATACTTCGGTCGTGAACGTGCATAACGCCAAAAAATCTAATCATTTACAGACTAAGAAGAAACAGAAAATCTCAAAAAGAACTGCTGCCCAGCTTGAAAGAGCGAAATCTCGAGCTTATAATATTAAACAAGTTATCAATTGCATACATGCGGATGATGAAACATGGGAACGGTACCAGGACCGCAGTTTTATACGTGTGAGGCTGGCAAGGATGTTCCAGAAGAGCATAAATGCGTGACTTTTGAAAAATTCATTCAAAAACTCCTTTTATGGCAAGCCATTTGCTCATGTGGGCTTAAAAGTTCCAGCTTTTTGACTACGGGTACAATCAACGGTGATATCTACCGAAATTAGTGCTTTAAGAAGCGAATTCTGCCCTCAATCTGAAACATGCACGTCCCCCAATATTGGGACCAGATTTAGCTTCGCATAATAATGCTCAGGACACTTTAAGTTCCTTGAAAAGTAAAATATCAATTATGTTCCAAAAAGCATAAACAAGCATAAACAAATTCGCCCAGAACTTCGCCCGATTGAAAGATATTGGGCAAACATTAAGAGAAATATGCTCAAGAAGGGTTCAGTAGCTGACAGTGAAGCCGAATTCAAAAAAATATGGAGCGCTGCATAATATAATTCGTACGCTGATGGCAGATGTTTGAAAATAGTCAAGCAGGTTGCTCAATCTTAGGGATTCAAGGGTTAATTCTATAATGCATTTTATTTTTTAAATATTTGCGTACAGATAATTTTGTTTGATTGAAATACTGTGAGAAACAAACGATTTATTTAAATGAATCTATAGCTACTTTATTCCGTGAACAGGCCTTAAACGACGTTCGCGGTTTCCTTTAGAATGGATAAATTTAGCACCGTTCTGTCATAAAGTACTTACAAAAAAAAGCTTAACGCCAAAGCATTTTTTTTAAGATTTGTGCCAGACTTTAGGAGATTAGTATGCATCTTGCACAAGTGCCTTTATTATTTGGATTACATTTAGAAAATATTCTGCTGTCATGATGACTATTCAAGATTAACTAACTACCCGCCCCGGCACTACTTGGGTTGTATATATTTAATAATTAATTTAAATTGTATACCACGTGTCCCAAAACTCAACGATAAGCCGGCACCAGAGGATGGAGCTGCTTATGATTAGTCGAGAAAAAATAAGGAAAAAAATATATCTTTTCCTTATTGGTATTGGTATTGGTAGTATCTTGACGTGTAAAAGTGCCCGAGCGGCCTACTTACTAAATAAATTTCTTTTATCTTTTTTATCTTTTTTATTTTTTCTCGACTAATCATAAGCAGCTCCATCCTCTGGTGCCGGCTTATCGTTGAGTTTTGGGACACGTTGTATAGTCTACACAGTTTTTGTTATATAATGATGTAGTTTGGTAATGTTACAACTACAAGACATTGACCTACTACTTGTTCAATCCGATATGGCCGTTCCTTCCCGTACCACGACCCACACCGCACCCCGTTCACGTGTCACGCTTAACTCTATTAACTCTAACCAGGGTGACAGAAGAGGCAAATATGTCACGAGCGAGCGGCAATCACAATGACAATGCTCCTGTCCATACTGCAGCGAAATCTATCGCACAAATACATAACTGTGGGTATGAATTGTTACCGCATCCACCCTATTCGCCGAACTTGGCCCCCTCTGAATATCATCTTTTCCCGAAACTAAAAAAACACTTGGCAGGACGGAAATTTTCGACGGATATTTAGGTACAAGAAGCTGTGACTGAATATTTCGATCACCTTAAAGATTCATTTTTTACAAGGAATAATAAAGTTAGAAGGAAGGTGACAAAAGTGTATAGATCGTTTTGGAGACTAATATGTAGAGAAATAAAATTGTTATACAAACTCAAATCTTTATTTTAAAGGTTAGAATCAAAACTTTACAATTCACCCTCTTAATTACAACTAAAAATTATGTAGGCCTTAGGTTAGTTTTAAAGCAGCCCCGGAGAGCCAAAACACCAGAAAAGAGCTCCGCTTCACAGAACTCCGTTGACTCCGTTGAAAATATGATTTTGTAACACCGTTACTCTGGCTATGAAGTTTTGTAGCTTTATTAATTCGCTCTTCATAGGTTTTTATATTTTTAATTTTAAGGTAAGATTTTATTTCAGTATTTCTAAAATACATATAGCTGAGGGCTCTGCCAAGATGCATTGCGCTAACTAACGTTTCTATTCGTTTCGTTTTTAAACCAATCGCGTCACTGGTAGATCACGTGAATTTTCGTATCACGTCATCCTACCAGTGACGCGATTAGTTTAAAAACAAATCGAATAGAAACGCTAGTTGGCGTAATGCATCTTGGCAGGGCCCTCTGGCGATTTTGAAATGAGACGTAAATTATTTTAGGCCAAACAATATACAGGGTGACTGGTAACTCGACCTATTCCTTGAAAGAGGTTATACTAGAGCTAATTTTCAATAATTTGGTCCCAGTTAACTGGGAGACTAATGTCACTGGTTTCCGAGTTATTTTAATTTTTAGATATTTCTAAATTTTTCAGTCTTTGGATCTAAAACGGTCGATTGTGAAAGAAATATGTCACTCTGGGAACTAAAACTAGGTAGAAATTAGTGTTTTTTGGTGCATAGAGGCAACAGTGTACAAATTAGCAACATGCTACGGCAATAAACATACAAATTTATTCTCCGGCTCGGGTTACACTTGGTTCAAAGGTACTGGCAGCATTCTCACGCTATTTCCAACAAACGAACCGTACCGGGCATCACAGCCCCTATTCCTCAATCGCTGTCCCAAGTTTTTGCCCCTATGTACCCTAATCTAAAGGAACACTAATCTCTACCGCTACCAGAACAAACTCATACACCCTTGAGCTCTGACTATTTGGAGTGTTTGAGCCTTGCATCAACTTCAGCAGCGGCACTTGTTGTAAATTATTATTTAATTGTTGTAATTTATTAGAAAATGCCAACCCAAATTTAAAATAATCATGTCATCCATAAAACGTCTGCTAAATAAATAAAAATATTAAAACAAAACTATTGGGTCAAATACAAAATTAATGAAATAGGTATCTTATAATTACCTATTCTTTCGAATTAGAATGTAAAACCCGTGAGATTATTTTTTTGGTCTATCCCAATTAAATTCACATCGCGCCTTCCTGCTCGTTTAATCAGCCTAATTTTTAAAACCGGTACAAAAGTGGACAATATTTGGAAAGCTTGTACGCCAAGTGTCATACATTTTTTTGGAGTAATACTCTTCCACAGAAACGAAATGGTTCAAAAAAAATTACTGATTTGTGATTTAAGAACCTTTTATTTCTGAGGTTTTTGGAATTTTCGCGAAGTTTTTTTAAGCATTTGCTTATTCATCAGCTTTTAGAAAAATGCAGTTTTAGTTCTCAGAGTGACATATTTCTTTAACAATCGAGAATTTTAGATCCAAAGACGGATTTTTTTTGAAATATCTAAAAATTTTATTAACTCTGAAACCAGTTGCATTAGACCCCCAGTAACTGGGGCCCAGTTAACTGGGACCAAATTATTGCAAATAAGCTCTAGTATTACCCCTTTCAAGGAATAGGTCGAGTAACCAGTCACCCTGTAGAGTCATAAAAACTACGAGTCCTGGCAGTGTTTGTTCAGTCTACTCGCCGTTAGACAAGCGATACCTGATTTAATACCAACGTAATTTTTAAAGCAAAAAGCAACACGAGTAACACTGTGAAAGCCTTGTTTAAATTAATTGAAGGTTATCTTTCTAGCCACAACCAACGCCAATTTCGTTAACAACTATATTCCTTTACAGGATTCCTCAACCCTCGGTCCGACGAGTTTCCACGGTCTCCAGCTAATTACGGATTGATGGACCAAATAGCAGCCCTGCATTGGATAAAAGAGAACGTGGCCGTTTTTGGCGGCGATCCGACCAACGTGACGCTTATGGGCCACGGAACGGGCGCAGCATGCGTACATTTTTTACTTACCTCATTAGCTGTTCCAGAAGGTAAGAACTCTGTCGTTAACTTTGGTAGGATGAATCTTGTCTAGCACTGTTATTACCTAAATTTTAAAACGCGATATTTAGGTACTTCAACGCCAATTCATGGCTAACCTACACAATATTTTTTTCCTTTTCCCAATTTTCAATACCTGTTAAACCTAAAACATATACTATTGAGTCGTTTACTAATAATGAGTGTAGATATACGTGTCAAAAGGAAGTATTACGCAAAAAATTCAATTTTTACGAATATAAAAGTTTCTTAAATAAACCTCTGTGACAGCCAAACAGGGAAATAAGGGTTCCTTTTTATCTTTTCTTACGGTGCGGAACCCTAATAAGAAAAAATGGCCAATTGTGACTTGGACTCGCACACGAAGAGTTCTGTTCCATTATCTATTCAACATTAGACACTATACCAGTTGCCGTTATTAATAAAGCAAAAAAAGGGCAAAAAAATCACGTTTGTTGTATGGGAGCCCCACTTAAATATTTATTTTATTCAGTTTTTAGTACATACATACATACATTAAATCACGCCTGTTTCCCAGAGGGGTAGGCAGAGACCACTTCTTTCCACCTGCTATGATCCTGACAAATCTCTTTCGCTTCTTCCACATTCATACATCGAGTCATGCATGCACGTCGGTTTCGGGTACTTAAGATCCGGCCCTTTTCCAGTATTTCTCCGATTTTATTCGAAAAAGTACGCCTAAGGCGGCCCCTTCCGACCCTCCCACTCACTTTTGCTCTGTATATCTCTTTCGTCAATCTTCTTTCATCCATCCTTTCCAAATGACGGAACCATTGAAGCATGCCCTTTTCAATCTTAGTCACTACATCTTCTTTTAGTCCACATTTCTCTCTGATCTTTTCATTCCTTACTCTATCAATCAGTTTCACACCACACATACTACGCAAAGAGCGCATTTCAACTGCGTTTATACGACTTTCATGCTTGTCCTGCCACACCCAACATTCACTACCATACATCAGAGTAGGGATCAACACTCCATTGTGAACAGCCAGTCGCGCTTTTTGTGAAACGCCCCTACTGCTCACAAAGGAGTACAGGGCCCCATTAATTTGGTTTCCCGCATTCACCCTCCTCTCGACATCCTTCTCACACTTACCATCTCTTGTAAACATACTTCCCAGGTACACAAATTCATTCACTTGCTCTACTAATTCACCATTTATATTTATTATTTTGTTGTTATAGCGGCAACAGAAATACGTCATCTTCAACAGTCTAGCTATCACGGTTCATGAGATACAGCCTGGTGACAGACAGACGGATAGTGGAGTCTAATTTATAGGGTCCCGTTTTTACCCATTTTTACACGACTGCCCCAAAAAAGGAGTGTAATGTTTTCAGGGTTCATGTTTGTATGTATGTGAGTTTCTTTATTCCACTATAACTTCTAAATCCCTTGACCGATTTAGATTTGTGAGGTATCGTTAGAATCCTTACGTCATCCCAAGCAACATAGGCTATGTGACGTTAAAATAAAAACAAAATGGCGGACTATATACTCCATATTGTGGGGCCGAAAGAAAAATAATAATTACAAACCTATCAAGCGGGGTATCAAAATAAAGGGTTTTAAAAGACGATTACAAAAATCTATACAACTTATGTGTTTAAAGCTTATTTTATTAAATTAAAACGCACATAAAAAAACGGCATCCGTACCTATTGAGTGTGGTATCAAAATAAAGTACTTTGAAAGGCAATCATAGAAAAATATGATACGAGTACTCATATGTTTAATTATACCTTTTGAGAGGAAACACGAAATGTTCTACATCGCGCTATTGTAGTTTTTCCTGGCAGCTATATAAGACGTGACTGCGCACGCGGCGCTTACGATATGTTTCAACTGAGCAGTGTAGATAATATTATAACAAGTATATGACTCAAATGACTTCTGGCTATGTTAATTCTTAAGTTCGTATTGTCTGTCACTAAAAGGTATAAAATAAAAAATAATAATTATAAAATTAAAAAACACGACTGCTGTTTAAAATCAAACTGAAAAAAGTTAGAAATAAATTTTAGATATGGTAGTTAATTTAATAAATGTAAACTAGAATATAAGTGTACAGTCACCGTCATAAACATGTTTACACATTTTTTTCTATTTTTCAATGACATAAGGCGAAAAAGTCCACATATATATATTTATTTTGATTGCAGTCGGGGGACCTTTATGCGCTCAAATTCACTTCACTCGCCTTGAAGCGAAAGGTCCCCCGAATGCCGAAAAAATAGTCCGCCATTTTGTTTTTATTTTAACGTCACATAGCCTATGTTACTTGGGATGACGTAAGGATTCTAACGATACCTCACAAAACTAAATCGGTCAAGGGATTTAGAAGTTATAGTGGAATAAAGAAACTC
Source organism: Acleris literana (assembly GCA_946894065.1). Classification (NCBI taxonomy): domain Eukaryota; kingdom Metazoa; phylum Arthropoda; class Insecta; order Lepidoptera; family Tortricidae; genus Acleris; species Acleris literana. The sequence continues at coordinate 49,950,647 of OX335668.1, forward strand.
ACATACATACAAACATGAACCCAGAAAATGTGTAAACATGTTTATGACGGTGACTGTACACTTATATTCTAGTTTACATTTATTAAATTAACTACCATATCTAAAATTTATTTCTAACTTTTTTCAGTTTGATTTTAAACAGCAGTCGTGTTTTTTAATTTTTCTAATTTTTTAATAAAATTATTGGCCAAAATTTGATCATTTCAAGTGGTAGAAATCTATGTGACAGTTTTAGTACCCGAATTACCCGATTTAACAATAAAATATAAGGAAATAACACTAAAAATAGAACGAATGATAAAATCCCTAATTATATTAAGTCGGTTAATTCGGCTAACTCGCCTCGTATCTAAAATAATCTAAGGTACTAAAACTGTCAATTTCTACCACTTGAGACGATCACACTTTGACCAATAATTTTGTTTAAAAACGGAACAAAACATAGCAAAGTTTTTTATTATAGGAGATAGGACATAGTAAGATAGACTACCTGTTTTTAAAATATTTATGCGCTGAATGACTCGTTACATAAACATAAAGAAAGGAATTTGGAAAAAATTAATGTTTAAGAACTATTTTTTATTTTTTTTGTATAAGAGCAAAGAAGTTGACTTGGTATTCGATGCTCTTCTAGCGTGGCACTACCGGCTTTCCTGTCCTCCGCCTATGGTTCGTTGCCTCTCGTCAGTATTATCTTAAATCACCCACAGATACTTGACGTTGAGATTGCGAACCTGGTGGAGGCTAGGGATGCTTGGTGTGAGTCGTGTCCGGGAGTGGATATGCCAGTCAAGAGGCATATCCACAGAGCATGGGATACGACTCGCCTCATATCAATTCATGCATCTCTCATAGAAAATAGTCCGGACGATTCAGATCGCACCCGTCTCCTCGCTGTCTCAGCAGGCAAATCAAGTCACTGGCTCCAAGCTCTTCCTTCCCGCAATATAGGCACAGTCTTGGACCCAAGCACCTTGCACATAGCAATAAATTTGCGGCTTGGGGCTAGACTCTGTGAACCTCATACTTGCGCGTGCGGGAAGGAAGTGAGTGAGCTGGGACGACATGGCCTTTCATGCTTCAGAAGTGCCGGCCGTTTGTACCGTCACGGCACAATTAATGATCTGATCCATCGTTCGCTTGCCACTGCCTCTGTACCAGCTGTCCTGGAACCAGCACGATTGCATAGAGACAATGGCAAGCGACCAGACAGAGCTACATTGGTGCCGTGGAAACTAGGTAGGGCACTGGTGTGGGACGCGACGTGCTTTGACACATTCGCCCTTTCCCGCGTCCAGTCAACCCGTAATCGGGCCGGTGCAGCAGCTGATCACGCCCAAACACTCAAGCGCCGCAAATATTCGTCATTATTAAATAATTACGAATTTGTGGCGCTTGCAGTGGAAACCATGGGACCTTGGTCAGCTGATATGAAAAGCTGTATTAAGGCCCTGTCCTCTCGGCTCATAGAATCCTCCGCAGATCCTAGAGCTGGTGCTTACCTCTCCCAAAGGATTGGGCTAGCTATCCAGAGAGGTAATGCAGAGTGTCATGGGGACCATGCCGCAAGCGGACCTGCTAGAGGGGGTGTTCTTTTTATAGTGAAGATTATTATTTATTAATTTTTAATTGTATTAATGTTGAAATCTGTACTTAGTTGGATGTAAATAAAGAAGTTCTTTATTTGGTGTATATTTAAGAAAATTTTATTAAGCTGTGTCCTTCCAGGAAGAGCCCAAAGTTGACGTATTTTAAAAGCGCTTCGCTTCGGTTAATATAAGTTAAACTAACCCAAGTTCATCTCGAATAATATACTTTTTAAATGGTGAAAGAATTTTTAGATAAGTGTATTTGCATAGGGTTTTTTACGGCGATTCTCGACGACGTCCTATCTGACACTTTTAGCGAAATTGAGTTTTTCATGCCGTTAGATTTAAAATTCTATTCAAATTATTACTGCCAGTTATCACAGAATCTCTCTATGCATAAACAATGTTTACAGCTAACTTTTCATTGTACAATACAAGCACATTTTGCCTGGAATGGACGCGCGAAAGGGCTACATACAGCTGTCCATGGGAAAAGCACTCATAGCTCAGGTTTAAGCCCAGAACTTTGAATGTTTGACCCTGTGACTTGTTAATTGTCATTGAATACGATAATATTAAGGGAAATAGCAGTCGTTTTAACTGGAAAGGTAAATCCGTTGGCACTTCTCCTGAACGTTTTTAAAGATTTGACTTGGAAACGTGTACCATTGCCCAATTTGGGTGGATTATGGTTCCGTAGTAAAATAATAGGACACCCTACTTTCAAAACCAATTTATGTGGGCAATCCAGAAGGTTGCAATGAATTGGAAAATTCTGTTGGGAAATGGACAGCCTCTTCCAGGTCGAGCACAGTATTCCAAAAACCTGAAAAACAACATAAAAATTACTTTTAATCAGAACCTAAACTCAATCTAACTACCTACCCATTTCCTGAATATAATAATCTGAAAAAAAACAGGAGAGCTCCGGTGCACGTCTGATCGCTTCAAAATTTTTGTTACTATAGGGCGAAGCGCGGCTCGCGACGCGTATAAAGGCAGGCGGGGCAGGCCTGGCAGCGGCCCGGCGGCGGCTTACTGTGTCAAAAATCTTTTAAATTATTTATTTAAATAATATAGTGTAAAGGACAATTTTTATTTGCATTAAATGCCCAAGGTAACTAACGTATTTATCTGGACAAGGATAAATACTGAATTGGATAAAATAGCTTCGCAAATAACCGCATATTTTTTAATAAAATTTTAAGAGATAAAATGTTTACTGTGAGTTTACCTTAGGAGATATTGCCATCGCGGACTTTTCTCAAGGTTTTTTGAAGAACTACAATTTTTCAATACATTATTTTGTTATATCTCTTAAGGTTTATCCAGTGTAAGCTATGTAAGCGCCCAAAAACCGATTTTTTGAAGACTTGGTAAGAAAACATTGAGTTTTCTGAACTATATTAACTTAATTAGAATGAAATGTACATATAAACTATCCGGAATGAATTATCTAAATGACTTTGAAAACAATATCAAAATCCGTTACGTAGTTTTAAAGATCTAAACATGCATAGGGACAGACAGATAGTGGGAAGCGAGTTTGTTTTTAACCGACTTAAAAAAAAGGAGGAGGTTCTCAATTTGTCGGGTTTTTTTTTTATGTATGTTCCCCGATTACTCGAAGACCACTGGACCGATTTGAAAAAATTTTCGTTGTTCGAATGGGTATACTTTCTAGTTGGTCCCATTGTCACCACGTCAGGATCTGATGATGGGATCATGGAGAAATCAAGAGAACTCTTCAAATATTATAGGCACACCTATAGCGATTTTGGTATTTTTCACTGTAACTCATGCATTTGCTTTTGAAAAGTACTATATGGTGAAGTGAAACTGATGATGAAGACCACAGATGGCCACCGGAACTCCTTAACGGTACCTATTTCAAGGGTGGCGAAAAGATATTTCGATAAAGGTAGTTGAGCGACTATGACGAAGCACATTTAGGTTTAAATATGACTATGACATTCCCGCGGCGTTGTCTGCGGCGAGCTTGAAATGTTCTATAGTTTCTCATTCATATTTAGAAGTGGAGCTACGTAACAGCATAAATAGGATCACTAAAAAGTATAAAATAAAATAAATGTTTAAAAAAACAAAAAACCGCCTTCAAAAATGCAAAAAATAACTTCTTTTAAAATGGTAGGTCAGTCCAACTAAAGTCGGCGTCCCACAATATTTTAAACCAAAAGCCGAATGCAGTTGGACTGACCTACCATTTTAAAAGAAGTTATTTATTGCATTTTTGAAGGCGGTTTTTTGTTTTTTTAAACATTTATTTTATAGTATGTAGTGATCAACGAAAAAAAAGCAGGTTCTTAAGTCAACACGTATATATATTTTATGTATGAACACGCATAACTTATGACTATGACTTTCCCGCGGCGTTTTATGCGGCAACCTTAAAAATGATATTTAGTTTCTTATTAATTGAGAAGTTGGACAACAAAACAGCGTAATGAGGATCACTAAAGAATATATTAAAATAACTGTTTAAAAAACAAAATCCGCCTTCAAATATGTAATCGGTCTGCCCAAGTTAAGTCAGCGTCCGGGATTTATGTTTTTTTAAACAGTTATTTTATAATCTAATTGACGTGTCCGTAATCTGCATCTTTTCCGGCTTGTAATGTATTATTAAATCCCAGTCTATGTCGCTTTGAAATGAAATGAAATGAAATGAATGTTTATTTGCTAGAATGCGATACACAAGTAACTATCAGATTATTAGCTAGAACAGGTATTCAGCCACATTCAGCCGATAAAACGACCTGTAAATTTTGGTTAGGTACATAAAGTCAACTTAAAATCTACCCAATTATTGATGTCCAGATAACCATTTATAAATTTAAATACCAGGCTACAATTATTAATTTAATATCAAAATATAATACATAATGAAATACATATTGGAGGTCATAAGTCATAAAATAGTTAATTACGATTTATATATTCATTCACGTTGTAGAAACAATAGTCAAGGAGCCATCTCAGTATGTCGTGATCCGTAACTTCGCCTAGGATTTAACACCTTTTTCAAAAAATCATCCAGATTTCAATTTATTTTGGATACTCATCATTATAACTTTTTAAAATATCTTGGGCTATTGTTACAGGCAATTAACTCTTTAAATTTCATAGCTTAACTGTCTAAAAATTCCATTAAAGTAGAAGGCGAAGTTAGAGTATTAATCCCTAATTTCGCCTAGACTATGCCGTAGCATCAAACATTTACAAATTTTTGGCATACCTACGTATAGTCTAATGAATTTAGAATGTAACAGAGGAGTATGAACCAAACATGTAAGAAAATGGTCACATTTCAAAAAAACATGCGGTAGGCGAAGTTAGGTTACAGTTTGAAGCAGTCTGTAGTTGGTTTCATACATTTCGACCGTCGATACGAGTAAAATCGTAACTAAATTTAAGTGTTTTTAGACTTTTAAAGGGAGAGTCAGTGAAAGAAGATCTACAAAACTGTATTTTTACATTTTTAATATATTGAGAAATAAAAAAAATACACAATTTCATAACATTGTATGTCGAGCTTCATCAATAGTAATCCACTGTTACATTAAGACAAAATCATCGTACATAGACTTTGGAATATTTTTTTACTCGAAATCGCTTCCAATTGTTGCCATCGCCGGCCAGTATCATCGCAAAAATAGTTACGATTTTAATGTGCCAACGTTTAATCAAGTACAGAGCACGTAAATGAGGTTAATATATTACTCCACCTTAAGGGCTCGTACTATGGGTGTTTCGGTCTCTCGCCTAAATTGATTTACAATGATTTTACGGGCCCGTTCCTTCCATTTCCATTTTTTGCCTCGAAAAAAACATTTTGAAGACGGTTTTTACTTGCACCGTGTGATGTGGATGTGGGACCACGTCTATTTACGTGTATTGGAAATAAATTATAAATTTTAAGAGTGAGTGTTAATTAAATTATTATATAAAAAAAAAGAAACGTGGAAAAGTTCCAGTGAATCTGGTTATGAATGAAGAGAAAAGTAGTGTCCGAAAGAACAAAACTATTTACCTATTACGATTGCATAATAAACCTTTCATTATTAATAATTGAATAAAGGTTAATTCGACCAAACAATTAAAACTTTTACTCTGTGTAAATCGCCTACTAAGTAATACCAAATGTTTTTTTTGAAATAAATGGTATTTTGGTCTTGTTAGTGAATCCCTAGTTTCTTTATAGTATGAAATATGATTAAAAAATGACTGACTGCTAAGTTTCTTGCGGCGTTTCGTCTCTGCAGTGGTCGGCTTTGGGAAGCACTGGTAGATTTATGACGTGTATAAGTGCCCGTGCGGCCTACTTAATGAATAAATGTCTTTTATTTTTTATATTTTATCTTTAGTTAGGTAAAAAGTGGCCAGAGGACTTCAACAGAAACAATTAGAAAATTATATCTGACAGGTATATCGTTATTGTTACCTACTTAAAATGACCATTTTTACTGTAAAAAGGCCCCGATATGTATAGCGTATTTAACGTTTATTAGAGCGTGATTTGAAATATTTCAACGGATTGAATTCTATTGATAGTATTAAATTTGTATCTAGCGAGTAATAAATGACTTCAAAAAAGGGAGGTTCTGTGTTTAAACCGTATATTTGTTAATTTATACTTTTACAATTATCTCAAAAACTAATTCACTGATAATGCGAAATTCTTATGAAAATATAATTCTCATACTTCTGAGATGGTGGGTTATTAAATACACACTATGACTTTCACACGGCGTGAATTGCGGACAATTTTAAACTTGTGCTTAGTATTTGACAAATATTAGGTAGGAATGTATTAAATAAACATAATCAAAATTAATATAATATTATCATTAAAAAGGGTAAAATCAAAATTAAAATATATAAGAAAACGACTTCAAATGGAAACATTTGTTACGTGCATCGTGGGTCAAACAAATTGAAGCCTACAATAAAATATTTTTTGAAAACCCAAAAGCCGACTTCAGTTCGTCTAACTTAAATAGGATGCTTTGAATGATTTTTTTTGTTAGTAGTCGCTTCATTGTTTTTTTTTAATGAAATGAAATACCTATTTTCATTTAAGTTTTCTGCGTGTCAGTGGAGCGATAACTGAACAATATAAAGACATTCTCAGAAACTTGCCTGACTCGAATGAAACAGAACAAAATACTTTTGAAGATTAAGAGTCGCTAGTAAACTCATCCTCCCATATGTAATGTATATTAGTTATGTAATATTTAATGATATATTTACTGCCAATTGGAAATAAAAACGTAAAGACCGTAGGACCTTTGTCAGCCGATATTTAAAGCTTTATTAAGGCCCTGCCATCCCGGCTCATAGACACCCCCGGAGATCTTAGAGCTGGTGCTTGCCTCTCCCAAAGGATTGGGCTAGCTATCGAGAGAGGTAATGCAGCCAGTGTCATAGGGACCATACCGCGGGCGGACCTGCTAGAGGTGGTGTTTTTTTTATAGTAGTGATTATTATTTATATATTTTAATATTTGAGTAGCTTAGTTTTTTTTAAACTAAATAAATACACTTAGTTTTAATTTTTAATTGTATTTATGTCAAATTCTTTAAATATGATGTCGATTAAATAAAGTTACTACAACAGTATTAATGATATTGATCATTGATTAACATATTAACATAATTGAACTGTCATAAACCTATGCGTACCTATTATTTTATCATTTTATCTCTTTGAAGAAGAAAGGTAATTAAAAAAATCCGTATCCCATTTGTTACTCGAATAATCAAAAGAAAACATTTCTTTGGCTTAGTCAAGTTCTAGATGTTTATTTCTTAATTACTATTTACTTGGCCACCAGATAGGTCCTGAAATATATATATTTAAGTACTTACCTACTTATTGAAAAATTCTGAAATTCTGAAATTATTTATTTGCATAGATACAGTATAGGGACGTTACAGTGCATTCTATTTCATGTATCAATCTTGCATGCAAGCGTGAAAATATTGAAACATGTCTTGATTATTTTGATATCATTTTTTTTCCTTTAATATTCAGTAACAATATTTTTATAATGAAGAATAACGATAATAGCCTATTATCTACTTGAAATTAATACAATTCATTGTATATTTATAATTTATTTATATTTTCTAACCGGAGTTACTATATTTTAAGTCATAAAATACAATAAAATAGCCGCGAATCTGTAGTAAGACGATCACGTCGGGGTCACCAATGTAGGATGACGATCACGTCGGGGTCACCAATGTGGGAAGAGAGGACAATAGAGAGATCTCTCTCCAGGCGGGTGTTTATGCCTGGGGACCGAAGTCCATTGGAATGAAGTTGAAAGTTGTATATATGTCATCTGACTGGAGAAACTTCGTTAGCGCGTTGTAGAACACTTAAGTTGCACTGTCTGACGCTGGTGGCGCTAGCGAGGTAGCGAGTTGGTTGATACAAGTTGCCGTTAGATGTCGCTAGGTCGCCACACCAGCCCCCCTTTGAGACCGGAGGTTGATGGTGATGACGTGCAGTCTGTGCGTTGAATTGCCGTTTGCAAGTGCCAGTAGGGATGTCTCCAGTAGTGCTCAGAGCCGCGTTGGCGAGCGTAGCAGGAGAAGAGGAGTGAGTGGAGTACACAGTGAGTCGTGTACCTGCTCGTGAAGTACTCTTAGTAGGACGCAGTGAGTCGCGTTGTTAAGTGAGAGTAGTGTGCACACTGTAGACACCAGGCATGGAGATATATCAGAATGCTAGTGGTGCACAGTGCGGGTTGTCTGGCTTGCTGTGAAACTGCGTCATAGTTGCTTGAAGGTCGTCAGGTTGCGTAATTGTTCATTGTCGAGGGTCACCAATGTAGTAAGGTGAATACTTGTTTTTTCTTTTAAGTGTTTTATTAAGGGATAATTACACCAGATCGGATACTTGTTTTTAACGTTTCTGTTAAGTGGAATATGCATACATAGCGATAACTTCGTTAAAGGCTTGGTAAAACTTTTTTATACATTCCTCCAAAGAGACTGCACAGAGAAAACAAGGCTAATCTTCTTTAAATAATTATTAATAGCTATATAGTCACCCCTACGAAACATACATTTTGTCTTTTCCAATTCTTTGAGCGGTATTGAGAGTAAATCAAGGCCAGTAATCTGACACATCCACAGTGACAATCTGTAAATGTTGTTAACACCGTTGCATATGAAACAGGTACCTATGCGAAGTCATTTGCCGTAAAATATTTTCATAAATTATCCATTATGCGTTTAAAACCCGTTAGCAATGACCTGTGGTAGTAGGTTACAGCAATGACAGCTGTAGCGTAATTTTGAAATTACGTTATCAAATATTATCAAATAGTATTAGTTTCAAATTTAATTCAATAAAATTTGCTGAAAATTTGGCAAAATTAATGGAGAACTTTTATCCATCAGGATATGTAGGTTATAGAGAAAAGTTAAATATTCATCATGTAACAAATTCAAAAATATCTGTAACTCATTTCTCTTCAGTATAAACTCTGTTGATATTCCTCAGATCCACTAAAAGACCTTCGGACAAAAAACCTCTTTCATCTAAGTGTGCATTGCAGCACACGTACCTAATCGACACATAGATGTTTCTTTTCTCAAAAATATGAACCCGGGCCTCCGTTGACAATCACGGCAATTATTTAGGCGTATTATTTCGACCTCCCATATTCCGAATTTGAACATATTTCTTCAAATAGCTCGAGCTATATATATAAATAAATATTATGGATCTATTACAATGACAGATTATAGTGTCCAGTTAAATAGCTAATCTAATGCCTCAACGGGTTGGAGACGTTAATGTTCTACTGGCACTAGTAGAAGCTGAAAATCTTAACCGAAGAAGAGCACGATAGACTCCACTAACAGGTGCACAAATAGTACCATTGTTTCGATGGTTAGATCGGCAGTAGGTATTTGCACTCATTAACATTTGAAACATATCAAGAAAAACTGTCTCCCGGATATATCCAAGACATTGCGTCATAGTATAGACTTAGCAGCGGAAAACCAGGACGAGCGAGCCTCAAGGAGTCAGGTTTCATTGAAATAAGGGCTACATCAAGATTCCGAAATGCAATATAGTTTATTATTTGTGGATTGCATTGGATGAAGTATATGAGAAGGAAAGTGGTGAAGATCCAATCTTAGGCTATTATTGCACGTGTAAAAGTGGAACAAGAACCCTCGGTACATGCGGTCACGTGACAGCAATCTTATGGTTTTTGGGTTTTGCCCAATACGAAGATATATGAAGTACCCATCATTAAAAACGCTTCATACTATACTTAGTGCGGCAGTCTAATACAGTTTAAAGTCGCAATGTACAGTCGAGTTCATAAATATGTGTACACTTTAGTACTTTGTTATTTTAATCGCTGTGACAATTCATATACGGTTTAAACATGACATTAAATAGATAAGGTACTAAAGTGTACGCATATTTATGAATTCGTCTGTACCTTGAACTTTCAAATGATGATTTTTGTCCCGATATTGCCACGGAAACATCAACTAGCAAAGTTACAACCGGGGGCGCTAACTAATAAGAACTATACCATTAACATATACCATTAAGACTTAATATTAAAAAAACTAGTCATTAATTGGAGTTGCAACTTTACACATTTGATCACAGTATTAGAGGCTATATTTTCTCAAAATGTTAACCAAATCGATCAAACGGCTTTTACCGAACTTTTTGTGCGAGGTTTTTACGGCAAGTCGGTCGAAATTAAAAAAAACTGGTTTGTGATAGAGCAACCTCTGAAACTGAAATTGTATTTCACAGCCTTCCAAAAATGCTTTCAAAGCACTAAAAATTACGATTGAAAATTAGACACCCCAATCCACCGGCGTACGTAACAATTTGCTGGTAACTACCACTAGGATACCCAATTATACACTTTATTACCTGTAACTGAATATTATTATGTATTGTAAATCATGCCATCAGAATCAAACCTTGCAAAAAAACTAAAAACATAAAAATCACTATTAAATAGATAAAGTTGTGCATCTATTCACAATCGCGACTCTAACTTATAGAGCTGATTTCTCTGACCATCTTCAGCGCCAACAACCCGTTCGTCGAGTTCTTTGTTCATTGGCAAAGCAAAACCGCTGGGTTTAGTTACGAGCGTAGCGCGTAGCGTTTTGTGGCAGCAAATATGTTAAGTGGCCAAACAGATTTTCATGAAACCTAGCTAAAACTATCCCGATAGAACTAGCTTTCTTCAATGAAAGCCGCCTGAATTCAGTCTATCCGTTTGGAAAGTAAGGTGCCACAGCCAGACCCACAGTATATCGTTGGTAAATCGATTGTGACTATCAACTAAAAATACTTTTGGTGTTAATGTTCATTAAATCGGGTATAACGTCGGGTATCCAAGAAATAACGCCGTAAGGATTAAGGAACATTAACCTATAGCAAACCTTCGTTTTTGCTCCTTTATAGATGCGAAAAAACCTTGAGAAGGTTTCCTGCTAAGTCAAAATAAATGCGAGAAGATTTTCTTAACGACGTAGGGTGAACCGCGTGTAGGCTTTTCTCCGAGGAATGTGGTCGACTTAAAAAACCGAGTATTTCTGAGATTTTATATAGTTCATAACATAAGTAGTTCAGATAGTTTTTGCTGCTTTGACATCACAGTGGTTATACTCAATAATATTTTCAATGCCAAAGTGTGTTTGTATGTTCGTACTTTACGAATCGATTAGAAATTTGGTACAGAGATAGTTTTAGCCGGGCAACCCGAGCCTCCGTTTTGGCAGATCGTTGAACTAAGACATATTGTTAAGCAAACGACTTCATTTACAGTTTTTCACGTTTGCTCTTTTTATAGACAGTGGAAAGCATAAGTAAAACGCTTTTGACTGCCCGCATCGACAAGCCGTCCAGTAAAAAGTTGCAAAAAAAAATTGTAACAGTTTATTTCGCACACGGAGAGCTAAAGTTAGGGGGATGTTAGGGGGTCCGAAAAACATCTATTGGACCCAAGCCTGCCCTGCCTGTTCAACGAACGAGGCTCTGGCGTACCCCCGCCAACACGCTCTGGATCATCGTGGCGGGGTATGGTCCATATCAACAACGCATCGCTCAATAAATCCCTGGCCCCTATTTCCTGGTAGCTCCACTATTCTTGGTCAAGGTGGCGGTCATGGTAACAGCGGGGCAGGGGGGTGCTAAGACTATCCGGGCTGAGATAGGCCACCAAACCAAACTGATGGCACCGCACAACACAACGGACGCACGTTACAGCTCGACTCTCATGTGGACCAATTGGAGGAGAGATGAAGAACATAGCATGGCACGTTCTGGGGTTGTCTGAAGTCCGAAGAGAGGGCGAGGACACTCTAACTCTAGAATCGGGCCATCTTATGTACTACTTCAGACAGGCAGATCAATGCTGTGCTGTAACAGTATCGGGTTTCTGGTCAACAAGGTTCTCTCTAACAACTTTATACAGCATATCTTATAATTAAGCTTACCGATAGGTAGGTACAGCTTGACTTGATATAAACGACCTGCCCCAGAACATTAAAGAACCTATTGTACTCTTTGCTAACTTGCTATAGTTTTGCCGTAACATTTGTAGCAAAGGACTCGAGTACTAATGAGGCAAATATAAAAACATCATTAGAATTCGTTATTAAATGGCTAAACAGAAATAACCTACGCATTAATTTTGAAAAAAAACAAAAATTATGACCCATAGGCAAATAATTGTTAAAATTAAGAACTTAAATGTAACTTATAAGGAAAATAATATTGACGAAACCGACGTAACAATTTTTTTTAGGATTAAGCTTAGATAATAAATTTAATTGGAAAACTCTAATTGACATCATATGTAAAAAACTTAACAAGTTTTCATACGCCTTATACCAGCTTAGCAAAGTAGTCAACCAATCTGCAGTCCTTACTACTTACAATGCCTATATCACGTTTACATTAAGATACGGGATAATATTCTGGGGTAACTCTACTGACAGAGACTTAGTTTTTAAAGGTCAGAAAAAATGCATTCATACAATATGTGGTTTGGGGGCCATCGGACTCATGTAAACCTTCTTTTATTAAATTTAATATTCTTAATTTTCCGTCCCTTTATATATACGAAACCGCAATTTATGTGAGAAGCAACATAAGCCAGTTCCCTAAGTTTAATAGTAGTGGCATGCAGGGAAAAATAAACAATGGACCATAAAAAAACCGCACTTCTATCGAAAAGTATATTTGGAATGGCGTCAAAGATCTTTAATAAATTAACGAAAACTGTCTTAAGGCCTGTTGTTTGATCAGTAGTTAAACTAACTAATCGTTAAAAATTGTTACTAATGGTTAAATCTCAAAGAAATGTGTCAGATTTTCAATTCCTTTTTCGAATTTTAACAATTAGTTGAGTTAACTACTGATCAAACAACAGGGCCTTAAAACTACAAGATATGTCACTATTTAAAAAGGAATTGTATATGTTTTTAGTGAATAAGGCTTTTTATTCCATACAAGAATATCTTAAATGATTAAGATGTCAAAAAAGTATTAAATTTATAAATAAGAACCTCGAAATGTATACTCAGTCTGTAAGAATGCATGCTGCACGGTAATTGTAGCTATTTGTACGCCTAACGGCAAAACATAGTGTTCCTGATAAAGCCGATGTTACATCTATCTTTACACCAATGTTTTACAAATATATTATTTTTTAATTTGAATTTGAATTTGACTTTGAATTTGAATTTGAAGGTTATACAATTGTATGCACCAACGTCGATTTACTCGGACGAGAATGTCAAAATTATGTACGAGGGTTGCTACGAAAATTTTTAGTTAAGTAAAAACTATTCTTTTTTTTCTAAATGATTTTAATATTTTTCAAAATATACTCTTCCAAGCTCAATACATCATTTTAAAATACTAATCCTCAAAATATTTAAAAAATCGTTCAAATTCTAGTACTGCCTCGTTAGAGTCCATTTTGCAGCTAAATTACCCTTAATTTGCCATACACTTTGAAAAGTAAATGTTGTTAGTTTTTATAAAGCTAAAGCTTCGTAGCAGCCATGAAGACATAACAGAGCTTTATCTACACAACACCACTAAGATTCATTTCAACATTGTCATGGAGGCCTTTAACGCTATAGTGGGAGTACAGACTTGCAGCGAATCGGTAACAGGAAAGCATGGATTTGGTAGCAGGAATCATAGGAGGCAAATGCTCGTAAACTTTCTGGAGCAAAAAGGGACTTTTCTTAATTAGCTCCTTCTTTACGAAACAGCGCCTGCGAAAATGGACGTGGCAAAGTCCTGACACCACGACCAAAAATGAGATCGACTTTATCGGAACGGACAAAAAGCGCTTATTTAGTGATATCTTATTGATCGAAGATCTACCGGAGATCAGCCTCGACTAAATCAAGACGGCTTTCAGGCAGTTTAAAAATGGAAAAGCCTCGGGCGGAAGAAGACGAAGTTACCACTTAGCTACTGAAAGCTGGCGGGATACCGTTGCTGAAGGAGCTCCAGTGTATTTTTTAATTCTGTATCTTTTCTTCGGGAGAACTCCAAGGGCATGGCACAGGAGCTAGGTCATGCCCTGTTTTCAAAAAAGGTGATATAACCTTATTGAACATTCCTTAACCGTGGTACCATCAGATTGTACCATCAATGGTACTGCGGCAATTTAATGTTTGCCGTGGTTCCATTATGTCAATGGGGCTATGGCTAATATTATTCTTTGTTACCCGTGGTACTGGATATGGAATTTGGTATTTACCTGACATTCATGTAGGTAATGGTTACATTGAATTTTAAGATCTTATTTTAACAACTACATAAAACAGAACATATATCTAGCCAAATCGAGCAATACAAAATCACCGCTATTACCATCCGTTTCTCGAAGCCATCCAGGACATGTTCCCCTTATTCCCACTAGTTATGTTGAGTAGTTCTGTGTACTGAATTAGTGGGAATGAAAAAGTCTCACTAGTTCTGTTGGGAAAAACAAGATCCTGTTTACCGAACTAGTGAGACTGCCCTTATTCCCACTGGTTCTGTTCTGTTGGCTGTCAGACTAAACGAGAGGTTTTGACAAGGTTTTCGTTCTGGATGAAAACCTGCCCATATAATACATATATATATATATATATTATGTTTATTTTATTTTTCATTGTGCAAGGAGTATGCCTATGTAATTGTTTATCTTTAAGATAATTAAATTAAATGCTGTATTGTTGTAGCCGAATAAGTGTTTTATTAATGTTTATGGATTGGCGAATAAATTAAAGTATAAGTTATAGATGCTAATTAGGAGTAAAGGTTTCTACCCACTACACCGTATCATACCATGACCGTGCTATGAACGTATCAGACACGACAAGCAACACTATACGGTCTACTATGCCCAATGAACGGATCGACGGCGTTCCGTACCCGTATGCAACCCATACGATGCCCGCATACAACGTCTATTAAAATCGATAGAAATCCGTTTCATTCTCGCATGCATACTCGTATCAGTGTTGCGTCGACGTCTTGAAATGCTTTCAAGTCTTTAAATGCCTAATAAAATAGGTATGGCTATTAGAAAATCTGCTAGAGAACTGGGAATGATTGCTATAATATTGGATGAGGAAGAAGAAAACCAAAAAAAACTCGATGCTACTGGATTCACGATTCTATAAAAGAAAGAAAAACCAAAGGAGAATGTTGGACATTATTCATGCATTTAATTGACTATTAAGAAAAGTTTTTTCAGTATTTTCGAATGCACAGAGCGTGTCAACACCGGCAAAATATTCTTGCCGACAAATAGTTGCCACTCCGTGCATCGCACGCGAAGGTGTTGGTCGCTGACGGAATGGTCTAGTCGGCATAGTCTCATGTATTTCAATACAAAGAATATTTTTTTGCCTGACAAGCTCCTATTACAGTCATGATATGATACGGTGTAGTGGGAGAGATCTTTACTCCTAATTAGCATCTATAACTTTTATTTTAATTTTCTCGCCAATCCGTAAAATTTAATAAAACACTTATGCCATATGCCATTAAAACTTCACCGTCTGTTCAATTGGTTGGTGAACTCGGCCCTAAGTATTTTTTTCATTTCCTACTAAAGACTTGTTTCAACTAAGAGTATACTTACTATACACACAAACCTCCATGGTTTTGTACGGGGAACAAGCACAACAATAAATAAAGTACAAAGGTACAAACATAATTTTATTGTATTTATTTATTTATAATAAAAACATACACAACTGAATTGATAACATCCTTATTTGGAATTAAAAAGATGCATGGATTTAACTTAGTTTTTCCAAGTAATGTCCCACCGTGATCTCTCAGTGGATCAGTTGCAATTGGTAATTCATTATTATGTCATCCTGTCTGATAAATGCCTTTCGTCTTTAAAACAGGGAGTTAGAGCTATCTCATATGTAGGCACCAAATGTGTTATAGTCTAGGACCATTTTTGAAGAATTAGAATGCTAGCGGCAAATCATGTAACAGTTGGGGTGACAACGTTATCAGAGGGTTTTGACCCTGCAGAATACGGATCTGCCTGTCGCCATTCCGAAATTTGAGCCGGAAGTATGCTATACCGGAAAAGATGCAGCCCATACAAAAAAATTCGTCGTACATTTTGTAAATCGTTATTCCAGTACCCTAAAAAAGGTCCGATTGTTATGGTTTTTTAATCTATATAAAAAAAAAGGCAAACCAGACTGACTGACTTAGATATCAACGCACAGCTGAAACTACTGTACCTAGAAACTTGAAAGGAAACTTGGTGAAGTTAACCCCCCCTGTCGTACACCACACTCCAGTTTGTACGGATCTGATAGTGTATCTGCCAATCTAAAGCTTTTGACCTGGTTTCTTATGAGATCTTGTGGAGTAAGCTTAAAGCTATTAATCTCCCTCCGGAAACAATAAGCATTTTCAGGTATTGGTATGGAAACCAGGTCAATAGCGTTAGATGGGCAGATACACTATCAGATCCGTACAAACTGGAGTGTGGTGTACGACAGGGAGGGTTAACTTCACCAACACTATTTAACTTGTATATCGACGGCCTGCTCGACGCGCTCAGCAGAATGCATGTTGACTGTCATGTGGACGATATTTGTGTCAACAATATTAGCTATGCCGACGACATGGTTCTGCTGAGTGCGTCGGTGTGCGGTGTGAGGAGATTGTTGCTGGTGTGCGAGGCATATGTTGCTAGTCATGGGCTGAAATATAATGTATTAAAAAGCCAGTACATGGTCTTTGAAGTCGGACGTAGGCGGACTGTCGATGTTCCACGTATCAGTCTTAACGGTGTTCCCCTTAACAAAGCTGATACATTTAAATATTTAGGCCATTTGGTTACGTGGGATCTAAAAGACGATACCGATATTGAGCGGGAACGGAGGGCTCTGTCGGTCAGGACTAACATGATTGCGCGCAAGTTTGCACGGTGTTTGAAGGAGGTTAGGATAGCTTTGTTTAGAGCTTACTGCACCTCTCTTTATACGTGCAGCTTGTGGCAACGTTACACGCAACGGGCCTATAGGGCTCTCCGGGTCCAATTTAATAACGCGTTCCGGGTTTTGGTGGAGCTGCCCCGTTTTTGTAGCGCATCAGGGATGTTTGCAGAAGCAAAAATAGATTGCTTTTATGCAACTATGCGCAAAAGAGCCGCATCCCTGGTGCGCCGGGTGCGTGGCAGTCCCAATAACATACTGAGAATGATAGGGGACAGGTACGACTGCCCCTACATCCGTCAGTGTTGTGGGCTACATGCCCCAGTCAATTATTAATAATTTATAATAATTCATAGTAACACTTAGATCTAAGATACTAACAACGCTTAACTAGAGATGAATGTATGGACTTATGTTGTCTGAAATAAATGATTTATCATTATTATTATTATATTATAGGAGTGCGGGGAATAAAAACATTTTCTCCTTTAGCAATTCCAGACATAATTATTGCCCTTAGGATATTCAAGGAGTACCGGAGTACAGGGACACCAAATTTAAGCATGAACTTATGAGAGGGCACTCCCGACGTGACTTGCTTGGTGTCTATGACATTGTCTACCGAGAGATACTCCACAATATCGTGAGACATATTTTTTTCTTCGCTTTCGTGGTTTAATGTAATCATACCGTTACTATCTCTTGCCATACGATTTTCGGCAATTTTTAGTAGAGCTGCTGGCCCGACTATGTATCATTGTGTAGTTGTTGGCATATTTGTAGTCAGATAGATATATTTTTTTACATATAGGAATTGTACCGTCCCCAAGGGGTAGGCCTTATAAAATATAAAAAAAATATTTTTATTTTTAATTTGTTTGGCGGGCCGGAAGACAAAAGAGATTTGTCAATCGAAAAAGTGGAACCTACATTGTGATAATTTTTTCAATGTTTTAGTAATTCCTGGTTCCTAAGGTGAGAATGAGGGATAACAGATTCTTCTGATTAAAGAGATATTCAAGAATAAGGGAATTCAAATAATTGTATTAGTTGAGATAAAGAAGCGATTAGGGAACTTCAGTTAATGGATAGTCGACAAGATTATGATTTCTGGTAAACGCAGAGCCCCTCCCCGCTCTTACTCATGTGCTCGACTCCAGACTGGTCACACTCTGCCAGCCTGCCTCAAACTTGTCTGGGGAGCGTTTCCATTACGTCGCCAAGTCAGTCTAGGTAGGTTCTCGTAACCAAAAGAGCAGAGGACCCAACAAATTATAGTCACTCCAAGAGGCAGGATTTATCTTATCTCCTAATAATTTAGATGGAGAGACTATTGACCTAAACTACCCCACTTGTATTCTCGGATATTTAGGACGACGGAATGTGTGTGTTTTCTGCAATCCAGTGTGACAGGTATCAAAGCAAACCCAGAATATTGGAGGTCTCCTCCCCCTTGAATCCGTCAAGGCACTCGATACCACGCGCTCAGCTTTCTCTTCGCTTAGTCGAATCCCCACGAACCGACATGGTAGCCGGGAGTAGAAAGCAGTTGCCGAGCTAAACTCGCAGGCATCCTTGCCGACATGAGATCATAAAAACCAAGCCAGCAAGTCACCTCAACTAACTAACGTCTTTCGACCAGAGGTGAGATCGACTCTTGACGCAACTCAAATCTGACCCCCGGTTCCCCAAGATAAATTTAGAAGCTATTAACTTTGAACCTTCAACACACCGAAGCAGTCTGTGGAGTCTGTATGGATACTGAGCGTACCCTGTACAGTGTATCTGCTTGCTATTTTAGTCCAAGATGTTTAGTGACGGTAAGATGTCATCGACGACTGTGACCCGCTGATAACTTTCACCAAGACACTAAACCCTCTTCGACTCGAATAGAAAAGGTTGGGAAAATATCCGATGCTTAAAAAAGAAAAGATAGAAATAAATTGTAATTTAGATTGCCAGGACACAAGTAAAACTGTAATCCCCGTTATAAGAGCCGAAAGAAATAAAATAATCTTAACCAAACAGCATGGGAAAATTTAGAAAAGGTTCATCAAATAAACTGAAGATTAGACATGGAGTCCTAAAAGGTACACAAAATCCAAACGAAATAGATCAGTCTTGAAATATTAATAATCCTTTGAATCCCCTTGATTAAAAACATTTATAAAAGGATATCAAATGAACAATAAAATTATTTACCTTTTAATAATTATAAGATTCGCAATAGAATTAAAATCCTGTGAAATAATTCAAAGAAATTTATCACTGGATTGGTTTTCCGACGACCAGCGTATATCACTAATGAGCTCAATATGATTTGCTTCTAAGAATTTATTTTTTAAAAAATTGATCTGTTTTTTAAATAAATTGTTCCTTTCAAAAAATAAAATTTCGAAACTCAAAAACATTTTGAAAATATTCGTAAATAAAAAAAATCAAAATCAAAGAAAAATATTCAAATAAACATGTTCTAACAAGGACAGCTTTGCTACGAATGATCTTATAACCTTGTTGTCAAAATTGCAATGACACCTTCTATAATTCAAAATATTTTGAATGTGACGACATCAAATGTCATTCGTAACTAACTGCACTACTACCATGAGTGCAACGATGCACCTATCGAATAACCACTAAAAGACAACACTTAGCTTCGGATCCCGACGAGGTGTCAAGGGCGCGCAGTCGCAAACCGAACTCTCACGACAGATACTCCAGACAGTTTGGAAGCTCTCGTAGCAGGCGACGGAGCTCACAGGATCATGCACCCGCGTGAAATGCATTAAAATAAATAAAGGATAAGTTTACAACTAAGATTTCCCTGTACTACGAAAGTTTTCCTACTCTGTTATTATACCCTGAAACACAACAAACATTCAACTATAAATTTATCACCATACGGAACCCCTTCTAAGCAATGACTATCACCCTTCCATTCGTCTTTCTGATCCTCAACCAGAACACTCATCCTCAGGCTTCCCTATTCTAAATGATAAGACATGTACGAATGATTAAAATACCTATGAGAAATCACTAGTTCGATTTTCTTGTTCTCAAACCATTAACCAAATTACTCATGAACATGATTTCTTATAGATAAGTGTTTCCAACAACGGGAGGACTACAATATTTACCTTTTTTAAGCAGGCTTTGTCTACATGAAAAACTTACGAGAACCTTCTAACGTCTCCTTGCAATATTCCTATAGATCACATGTTTATAACATACACTACTTTGTATACCACTCTTCTTTTAACTATTTCAAGGAAAATTATTGTGCTAAAATCATTATTATTATAAAGGAAAACGCAATAAAAATATTAACAGATTCATTTTTCAAAGCCCATCGGTAACCCCCGTCAACAATCCCCTAGCAACCCCACACTGTCTAGCCCGTTTTCTAACCAGTCAAATACCAAAGACAATTTAATTCTTGTTTAAAGGTTTGACTCGAGATGAGGTCAGTACAGTACCTATATTGTAGATGCCGACATGCATTTATTTTATCCGCCGGTGTGCCCGTAGTTATCACTGGTAGATGAGAATCTGTCTAAATTCGCGATAAAATAAATTAATTTTCAATTGTCAACCTAAACCCCAAATTTGAAGATTCTAACTTCAAAATCGACGGTTAAGACTTTCATACAAACGTTCATCCCCTTTTTTACCCCCTTATAACCAAAAATCCTTCATTAGTGGATCTCTTCACTGTATAAGGTATCAATGTTGAAAATTTCAAGTTTCTAGGTCTAGCGGTTTGGGCTGTGCATTGATTTATCAACAATCAGTTTAGCATTTTATATATGTATAGATAGATGGAAGATTGCACTGTACATAATATTTTGTAAATTAGGTAAAGATAAATAATGACTGTTAAATTAAGATCTTGTTAAACAGTATTTCAAGCAATAAAGGGAACGGATAATCACACAAAAATTACGCTCCCTTAATATTATTGATTTTATTATGCACAACCAGATAACTAATAAAATCTTTAAGTTAGGTACTGCATACTTTTTAGCAAATTTATTTCACACATCATCATATCCATTTAATTTCCACATTTTAGTTGTATATTTTGTATGAAAATGCCCCTCCCCAATTGAAGTCGCCAACTTCGCCATACGAATCATTTTAAATTGTGTCCAGTCATATTTTTAAGTCCAGAAATAACTCTCCCCTCTTAAGTAGAAAGCTACTTCTTCTTTCTTTATCTTTGCCTACGCAGAACATAATTATTATTTGTAATCAGGATATACCATTTTTCATACTGCTAAGTCCAGAAATTACCCCCCCCCCCCATTTTACCCCTTTATGGGGGAATTTTGTCCATTTCACCTACACAGATAATTTTTAATTGTAATCGAGAACTTATATACATATTATCATACTCCTAAGTCCAGAAATGAGAAAGTTCCATATGAACTTCACCCACCTATTTCACCCCCTTAGGGGTTGAATTTCTAAAAATCCTTTCTTAGTGCTCACTTACATCATAAAAGGAACGTCTGTACCAAATTTCAAGTTTCTAGGTACAGTGGAAGTCATAAGTGCATGGACACCTTAACGTCTATAATGCTGTGAAACAACCTAGATGGCGTTGTTAACTGAGGCAGTTCGATTATTGTTTGCTACAACTATTTGACTTTTTAGTATTAGAATCGATAATTTCGCTAGTTCACCAGAAGGGCCGCTGGCTTAGTTAGTTGACACCCTGGCTAAAGCCTTAATCACAGGGTCAGACCGTGGGTCGGGAGATCGATTATGTCTATTATATATTTTAAACTAATGTTATTTCACGAAATAAATGAATGTATTCTTTTTTTAATCATTATCGTTTTCAAAAATTGATACTTTTGTTATTCAAAATAAGAAATCTTTATTTCTTATAAGTATAATATTTATTTCTTAAAAAAATCAATTAAGTAAACTGTAAACTTGGATTGTTTATAATATTACATTTGTAACAATAAAACGACTACCTATTACCTACCATATTGAGGTAATAGCTTAAGTATTCGATTCCGAAATTGGAAAGAGATTGAAGCTTAACCACAATAAACTAGTAATTATTAACAAATATATTGTTAAACTAGAGACCGGGTTACCTTAACAGTCAAACGCATTATATTTCACTATGTTATACAGTTTTGACCACTTATATTATATTATATAATAATAATAACTGAAAAGTCGTGTATAAATTAATGGTGTGATTTGTTTGACCTTATATTTAAAATAAGATCATTATTTACTGTCACAAAATAATATAAACACGTAAAAAAGGCGAAAACAATGTTTAATTTTGCATTCATTACTTACGTTAACCCGATCTCCAGTTATCCACTCGCATCACTTATATAATAAATTTCAACACCTAGTGTAAGTCCCACTCTGTTCGATTACACCTTGCATTCGGGAACGGAATGAATCGATAGGATTCTTACAGAGATTGGAACCACGAATACTACCCCAAGAGCATTTCTAAAAAAGTTTGTACATTTCATTCACGACTTCAATTTGCAAAAAAAATTGCAGGTTGGTAGAGTGAATGAAGCTGAGCCTAAATAACATAGTCTCCCAAAATGTCCTCATACATTTGTATGAAACTTTCCTTTTTTGTTACCATGGACCAAAGAAAGTTAGTAACAAAAAAGGAAAGTTTCATACAAATGTATGAGGACATTTTGGAAGACTATGTTATTTAGGCTCAGCTTCATTCACTCTACCAAACTGCAATTTTTTTTGCAAATTGAAGTCGTGAATGAAATGTACAAACTTTTTTAGAAATGCTCCCAAATGGTTGAACACTGATCTTCTAAGGCTTTCGGAGTTCGCTGATTCTGGTGATTATGTTGGACAATAATACCCCATACATTTTCAATTGAATTTAAATCCGGTGACCTAGCCAGGCCAAGGAATAACCCTAATTATAAGCTCTTTTATGGGTTTGGCAGCATGCCTACGATGATGCAGACCCTCACTGTAGAACACGACGAATAGTATCCAGACTTGTACTAAATAATCCACCGTAGTGAGTTGTTGGTTTAAATCCATTCCTCATAATCCCTCACCGTGGCTTGACACGGGGTGTGCTGTTGCTGTGCTTATGAGTTGTCGTCTACAGACCCGTTCTTTGCCGGGGTAGCAAAGATCCCTCCTCTTCAAAGCGCCGTACCCATAAAAGAACAGTTTCATCTGTAAAAAAATAGAATAACAATTAAAGATATAATTAAAATAAAATAAATAAATACAAAAAGAAATTATTTTTTATAAAAAGATGAGTAAAAAAATACTACTTACATTCACACCGGTTTCTCTAGCAATATCCGACAAATTTCTGCCTTGACTGTGCAACCAATTATTTGCTCTATTTTGACCAGGTCAATATTGCAACAAGAAGTCATATTTTCAACAAAAGTAAAATTTTAACATAAGGCAATCGATTAAGCAGCTAGCGAACGAACGAGCGTAAGTCTTTGTAATAATCAGTCTGCTATTTATAAATCTTTATTAGTCTACCCGCTAGTAGTGATCTTACTAAACGTGTTTCTGTTTCTTGTAAAAATATGCAAATCATAATAAAATACTAATGAATTTCGTCTTGTCAGTTAATGGCTCGATGGTCCAATGGCACAAATGGCCGCCTACATTCACGGCCCCGAGTGAGTCCCGGGTTCGATTCCACTTCGTGGATGAAAAGTATTTTTGATAATTGAACCTCTTAATTTGGAATTTACTAATACTTAAAACTACTTCAATCATCTATATACTAATAGTAGTTTATGCAACAGTTGTATAAGAGAGGTCAAAAAAGACAAGTGGTGTGGTTACGATGTGAGCCGCAGGCGAACATCGTAAAGCAAGACGCCACGAGTATTTTTTGACTTAGTTATACACCGTTGCATACAATACTTTTTCTACGACTAGGTTTCAAATAAAATGCAAAATTAAATTAACAAAATTTTATTAATATACCTAGGTTAGAATACGAACGAACGAAGCACAGAACAACAAACGAGCGAGAAACATTCGAAAACAATAAAATATGACTGTGTCTATGGTTAACTTTGTTTTTAAATTGATGTGCACTTGCCAGGTTTCATATTTTTAAAAAAAGTTGCACAATCGATTTAACTTGTGAAATAGGGACTAAAAAACACCTAATGATTTGAGAAATGAATTCTTTTACCTGATTGGTCGATTTTAATATAGCTGCGTTCTGGTTGGTTGATACCAAATAAAATGTTTTTTTTAAAGAGTTAAATTAGTAAAAGAGTTTACATACCAAAAAGAACCTAACGTTCCGATTGACAGTCAATGTGTATTGTGATTGGTGGTTTAATTTGGTGAAGTATTTTGATTGGTCAAATTAACCTAGGTGTAAGCTTTGGCAGCTAGGCATATCGTTTTGGCTCAAAAAAGCACAAGTGCTGTTAAGGGGAATAGACTAGATAGACTTTTCTACGGAATGTTCTGCGGACATATTATCTATATTCTTATATTAGTGTTCGTGACTATATAAATGACAGATAAAAGTACAGGAGTAGGAAAAATATAAAACTTACAAAAATAGAAAAAAAAATTGGTTGTAGTACGCGGATAAAAATATTTTTAACATATTTTTAGAGATTACCTGCAACAACGCCATCTATTAAGATCCTGTTGAACCACTACGAGCAGATAGATGGCGTCAGTTTGCCTCAGAGCATTATCTTTCAGAGTTGTCCATGCACTTATGAAGCCCACTGTACAGTAATTTCGGCTGTGCGTTGATATTTAAGTCAGTGAGTCAGGTTTGCCTTTTATATATATAGATAGATTTCTACAACATTATTCACTACCATTATAAATAGATTACATTTATACATTCATTACATTACATGCACAGAAATTAGTTAAGTTAGTACGGAAATTAATAGTTTAGGTCTAGACTCGCAATTTCTCCAACGCATGACCAACTTCAATCTCACCATTAATCAATTCCATCTGTACATAATGTTATGTAATCGTCTTTTAAAATAATCCCTTTTTTACGCTTATTTAGTTTACTTTCCTTTTTTTTAGACGAAGTAATGTGACATGGTTTTTGTTGATTTCTCTGTTCAAACCTGCATGCCTTCTACTGGGTTATTCGTAGGATGGCGTTCACCGAAGACACTGATTTTATCACAATGTTTATTATTTAACCAGAACTTTGAGCCAAATATTTGGCCATTTTATATTCCGCTCTGCATTCCACTTTAATATACTCCCATCCGTCTAGCAATTTGGATGGTGGCAGCAAAGGTAAACTGGCACACAAAGCAACGGTTCGTCTTTCTGCTTTGCTGTTTGTATGTTTAAGTGATTTGGCATGTTTCCATATGTTTTTCGTCCAGTGATAGAAGCATAATACTATATTCACTTTTGGGAAAATTGTCAGTAACGCATTTATGGCCGCCAATTCCATGTCACAATGTACTTTGACTGGGTTAAACTGTCGCAATCGCGAATTTCGAATTTCAAAAACGATATTGTAAGATTGCTCTTTTTTGTTGCATGAATATTAAATATAAATTAAAGGTATTACAAGAGTAGTGCTTGTTGAACTATTGAACTCGCCATGTGTACATTATAATTGACTAAACGGCACAGGACAACTCTTGAATGTCCCATCCATGAAAAACTCTTTTATGTTACTTATTTATATTATATTATTTTTACATATAATTATTTTTTCTCGCATCATACAAACCGTGAAATATATAAGGTAGGCAACTTCGTGATTAAATCATATCCATTGTTTTTCATCTTTGATATGATCTCGTTGTATATTTTGGGGATCGGTTAATCGGTATTTACAGCTTCCTTTTTCATATCATCGACTTTGAGGCTATTTAATTTTTTAAGAAATCTGGGCTACAAGTATGCGGCTTTAATTTAGATAACGAGTTGTCCTGTAAAATAAACAAAGATACGAATGAATCGTCGTCATAACGATTATTTTTATTAATCTGAGTCTAGAATTCAGGTTGGTCTACAAGCTATATTTAGTAAAAAAAACTTTTTATTCCAAATTAAATTTAAACCCATGACTTGTATATATTTTTGTATTCTCCTTTTAAATCTCTTCATTTTGATACACTACTCGATAGGTTTGAATAAAAATATTTTTTTTCTCCAAAATGACCGGAAATCTTGACATTCCTATCTACACATTGAGACGCGAAGTACATAGTTTACTGACAGTTCTCAAATTAAAAAAAAAAACATTGCGTGCTCGCTACACAAGCCCGCAATGTTGCATACAAATTCCATTACTATCTACCTTGTAACTTTTTAAAAAGTGAAAAGGGCCATAATAAAATGAGGGCACAAGTCTTATACATCCAAATTTTACTCGAAACATAACTTTTTTATTTTTGCCTGGAATAGCTTATGTTTTTTTTAAACTAGAATTGCGTTTCTCCTTGTCATAAACAAAAAGGCGGTAGGAGTGATGGTTTTTTCACATGAAGTTGCTGTTTGTATGCAATTCAAAAAATTTGTTCAAGCGATGAAGATTTGACTCCAACACAAATTTTTTCTTGCGATTTTTGAGAAAAGCACTATATTTGCCTCGGCAGGAACAGCAATTGCGGGCTTCGTATTTTTAAACGGACTCGCAAGCTCGTCCGTTTAAACCAATACTCGGCCCGCAATTGCCTACTTCCATGCCTAGGCAATAATGTACTATTGAAGACTCACTATTTCATTGTTCAAGAATTTCATTTACCCAGTGTCACTCGCCTCCTCAAGACAAACCCAATTACGTATCGTTTATCAAAATCGGTTCCGCTGTTGAGTAGTTACGAGAGGACATAGGACATACATAATATATATTCATACATACGGGTCAAACACATAACCCTTCCTTCTTCACAGTCGGGTAAAAAGGGAGATTAATAGGTTACTACCTCAAAAATAGTGCTCCCAGTACACTTTTAAAGAACTTTTTTGTACATTGAACGTCTCCAGATTGAAGATTTATCTTCATAGGTCTGATGCCTACAATACTGAAAACCAGCATTGAGAAGCACTGTTCCACCTTTCCTTTGAATTATAAATATTTCATTAGAATCGCACATAGCTGTATTTTTGATCTTTATAAATAACATCAACTATGTATTTATCAAAAAACAATAATTATTATATAAAGAACTAATTCCAAACTGCCAGCGTAACACATATACAAATGAGGTATTAATCAAAGAAAAGCATACATTGTGATGCGATTTGTGCATCATTAAATTACTAACACGTTACTAATTGTTGCCTAACCTGTTGTTTGATCAGTAGTTAAACTAACTAATTGTTAAAAATCGTGACTAATGGTTAAATCTCAAGGAAATGTGTCAAATTTTCGATTCCTTTTTCGAATTTTAACAATTAGTTGAGTTAACTACTTATCAAACAAGGCCATTACACTTATGCTAGGTTTACACGGGCTTAGTAGCTAATGCTTAGTACTTGTCACTTACACTTGTCAGATGTGTGTAATGCTTAATACTAAGCACTTATACAACATGTTTACACACATGTGACAAGTGTAAGTGACAAGTACTAAGCATTAGCTACTAAGCCCCGTGTAAACCTAGCATTATACTAGAAGTAAAGATGAACTAATAACCTCTTGAAATATTTCCCGTATTGAGATAATTGCATTTCAATAGGCACCTATGCAACGCAATGGTACTAGTAAATATTTATTTTGCCATGGTACCATCAATGGTACCACGGCAATAAAATACTTCGGTTGTACCATTAATGGTACCATGGCAAAAAAAAACGCCATAGAACCATCAATGGTACTATCTGATGGTACTACGGTTAAGGAATGTTATTGAAGAACTCCGACTGCACTTAAGGATATGCTCCGGACGCTAGACTGGGAAGGATGTGGCATAAATTTAAACGGCGAGTACCTCTCACAACTGACATTTGCAGACGATATCGTCATCATGGCTGAAACCCTGCAGTACCCACAACAGATGATGAACAGTCTGGCTGTATCTTCCAAACAGCGACAAAACCTAGATCATGTTTAATTGAGAATGTTGATCCGGGACCGATAGCTATTGATTGTGTATCTTCTCGAGGTTGTCCAAGTATATGTTCATTTAGGGCGAAAGTTCCATTTAGGGAGAAACTACTTCAAGAGAGTGGGCCATACAAAGAATTCAGTTAGGCTGGGTGGCATTTGGGAAGCTTTGCCGAGTCTTCACATTACCTATTCCTCGAAATTTCTA
This sequence comes from Acleris literana, assembly GCA_946894065.1. NCBI lineage: Eukaryota > Metazoa > Arthropoda > Insecta > Lepidoptera > Tortricidae > Acleris > Acleris literana. Next base: position 49,979,021 of record OX335668.1, read on the forward strand.
GTCGGATGTTTTCGACCAGAGCGTTACCGGTAATCACCTACGGGAACGAAAGGTGAATGGACTCATGGCTCGACTGGTTCACCAATGATGTGATCCGACAAAGAGCCAAAGTAACCGACATAGCCCGCCGAATTAGCAAGCTGAGGTGGCAGTGGGCTGATCATGTTTGCCGCTGAACTGACGATCGTTGAAGCCGTTGATTTCTTGAGTGGAGACCGCGTCTCGGCAAATATCGTGTGAGATGCCCTAGGGCCAGATGGAGCGATGATATGCGCAAATTGGCCGGTATAGGTTGGATAAGAGAAGCTGAACATGGCGGGCAGTGGCGTGCATTGGGAGAGGTTTTTGCCCTATTACGGGCTGATAATAATGATGATGGTGATGACCTAGGTTTAGGTATGATCCATCCGTTTATTTACAGGATGTCTAAATCGCTCATTTCCAATACGAGTATAACTGATTTAAAATCTTGGACCATGGTACAATAATAACGTTATTTACTAGCCCTTAACTTGGCAGCACAAAAAGTGCTCGTTTTTTTTTCTTTATTAGTTTATTAAAAATTCAAATTCATAATTCAAATTCAAATTAAAAAAAAAGTCATATTGTGAGTAGATTACAATGGATGATAGGCAAAAAAATAGTGCGTCACAGTCTTCCGATGGCCGGCGTACAAGTTTTGGTAACTTAGGTCTAACAAAATATTTAATATTTAAAACTAAAAATCTTTGTATTAAAGGATAACATATCAATTTACACTCATTGTGGTTAAGCATGCCCTAATTGTACAATTAATTGTATAAAATATTTTTATATTGCAGTAATACATTTTATTAATACTTATTCTATTATTTTCTTCTTAACCCTGATTACCAGAATGTTCGGATACATTATAATATGCTTTATCCCGGCACCATTTGAACAATATATGTTGAAATTTAGGAAAGTCAGTTTTTTTAGGGCTTTAGGTAGTTTATATATTATATATATTTTTATATTATATATGTATATTAAAAATCTTAACGGACATGTGAAAAATACTTTTTTTTTAATGTGTTGTCTTATAGTTCTTGGGATAACTCAGATTAAATCCGTGGAACTGAGACGCTTTCCTAGGATTTGAGGGTTGAACTTGGTACAAATTCAGGTTACTCTTCACAAAAAGGCAAGTCTTGTATACATAGAGTGAAGGTATAGGTCTACCAGAATCTCATGAAAAAGAACAATGGGCATTTTGGTACCCGCTCCAATAGCAATAATGGTAGTGTCATTGAATAGGTCATACCAATAGGAACAACGTTTACTATGGTGGTTTGTCTCAAATCCCTGTCCATTCGGAGATATTCATATACGAATATGACACCTTATGCGAAATAAAATCTGCTCCCGGCATCTTTATTTCCTTAAAAATACAACTTAAGCAAAAGTAAATAGGCTGCTACTGCACCAGAGAGCCCCATCTTCAGCCTCATGGAGAGTTAGGTATTTGTAAAAAAAACGAATGTAACAAAGATCACCACATGTTGTCACTTTTCAAATGAGAAAAAAATCCATTTTATTTATGAAGCGTAAACACTGAAGGCACCTAATAGTAAGTAGTATAAATATAGTGCCCGGCCGACAAGAAGTTAGATATTTCTCGTTATGTAGTACATGTTTTCTTTTCTTTCATAATGGTATCCCTAAAGGAAATTGATTGATAACAACGTATATTCAAAATACAATAACTCAGTTCCGACAGGAATTAGAGATAAGCGATATGGTTATCTTTGCCCAATATAAAAATACCTTTCCAATGATATATACATTATGTCCATTGGCGCGGGTACCACGTTCCATACATTTTTGCCCATTGTCCTTTAAAAGTAAAAAGAAATCGATTTTTATATGGCAATGTTGCCTTACGCCTGTCAATTCAAATTTCACCGCTTGTCAGGGTTTGTTATTGTTTCTTATTTTTACACAAATATAACGTTAGTTATCAGGCAAATGTCCTAAAAGCCCTTCGATCTCAAGCGAAAAATATCATTAATCATGTGTACTATTTGTAAGGAAGAAGATGTGAATCAAACACAATCTTTGATTTAGTGTCGTGTTTATAAAAGACTAGTAAATGAAGCCAAATAATATTGATACTTTAAGGTCCGTTGTACATTTGCAGGAACTTTACTTATACGCTATTTAGCACGCTTAATAATTAAGTGCCATTAAATTCCAGGATTACCCATTGCCAACATATGGCGAATCGTGGCTGTGCGGCATGGTTTTCATGATATTTTTATAAGGAATAAAAAAAAATCTCGAACCTCCTCAGAATACAACATTGATTTAAGTTAAAATTGCATAATATTGTCGCTTAGCTAACAATACAGCGTATGTCAATGATTAAATGCGAATTAAGAGTTAATTTAATATAATACAAACTTCAATTTTGACCTGTACGTTATTGTTAGCTAAGCGACGATACGTCATCGAATTTTTGAAGTAATTTTGAACTAAATCCTAATAAACATAATTACATATTATTCGCACACGATTATTTTAATTTAACCTACTTGTTATTTATTAGGAAATATAAGTCCAAAGTTGATTTAGGCTGGGTTTTATAAAGATCCGTTAGATCAAATGTCGGTCAGGAATGTCAAAACTTGTATGAAGTTACTAAAATTTAATCTGACATATTTACTAACTGACCTTTACAAAACCGGGCCAAAGGGTTACGTAGGTAAATAATCGTTACTAATATTATAAATCTTAGTGGCACAAACGTGATATTTTTATCTTATTTATTTTTATCCTAGAAAATTTAATAATTCCCAAAGAAGTAAAGACTTCTACGCGGACTGAGTCCGCCACACCGTGCTTTTAATGAACGCGGAAAATAAAGTATCAAGACCTTTAAATCCTATTACCCCAGAGTTGCAAGCCCTTAATTTAAATTTCCCTTTTTTTCATGAGATTCTGATAGATCTATAACGTTAATATATATTTTTTAATAATGGTTTACACCACTCTGATATCCTTGCACCGCAGATGGATCTTAGGCACTTATTCTGAAATTTAAAGATCCTATAGATGTTTTTTGCGTTTTTCTCATAAAATAATGCCGCACCTCAAAGGGGTTTGGGTAAAAGTGTTGTCATTTGTAAAATTCATACATTTTCAAGGTGAGCGGCCATTCGTAAAAGTGGTAAATTATGATAGAATTATTAAATACAAACATATTTTGTTATGTAATGGAATACTCTAAAGTGCATCGGAGCCGAGATATTTAAATATTCATACTTGGGCTTACTTTTGTACTAAAAACTGAATACCTACTTAAATCTTTAAAATCTCCGCTCCGATATTATTTACCGCCATAAATTATATATATCTATGTTTATTTAGAGGTTCTCTAAATAACTATGTAAAAATCCTCAGAGCCCGCCGAAAAAAAATATGACAATATTCTTCAAACAAATTTACCCAATGCCCTTTGATATTACATACGCATGAAAGGCAAGCAGTGCCGTTTCTTGTGACGTGATTTGTGACAATTTACGAAGAACAAATACGAATCTATTCATTTAATTTAAGAGTTTATATATATGATCGTCCCATTTATTATGATAATCTAATGTGACGCCCAAAAACCGAATTGAATTAACGTGTTCTATTTGAATGCCCTGGTAGCAAATATCTACACCTTTCGGTTTTCGTTGAGCTGAGCAAAACTCCATAAAATAGGTCTTGCTTAGGTTTGCATTCAAGTCGTTGTTAATCAACCAGTCAATAATATTCTTAAATTTTTTATTAGCTTCAGCTTCATAGGTCTTCATATCATCTCCGCGCACTACCACTGAGCAGTCATCCGCAAAAAGCACAATTTTTTGACATGAAATACTTGGTAGATCGTTTATATGTATTCAGGGTGATTCCACAGGCGTTTCAACTGCCTTCAGTCCGCTGTCGTAAGTATTTAAGAAATAGGCGATAATATACTTAAAATTCGATCAATTGTTGCAAGAAGTACGATAACAGTATAGCTCTGTGTGAATGTTAGCTGCTTGGTGTAGCTCATTCTTTCAATATTACGCACGTGGAATCACCCATCAGCGAGAAATAGTAAGAGCCCCAAAATACTCCCTAGTGGCACTCCTCGAAGTACTGGTTCCAGGCGTGACTCAAATTTTTCCATTGTTTTGGATTGGGCGCAGTATTTGGTTATTTCAGTTTTTTGCTGTCTGTTCAGTAAATATGTTGAGATCCAATTATGACAATTGCCTCTAATTCCCAAGTTGAAAAGCTTTGCCAACAAGATTTCGTGATTAACACAATCGAAAGCTCTAGACGTGTCTAAAAATATAGCCATCACCGGTACTTTTTTATCTCTGCATTCAGAAATTTCTTTAAGTAATTCATAAATAGCCAAAGTCGTCGATTTATTTTTCCTGAAGCCGAACTGGCTTAAGACAGTATGCTAAATCCATCAAAGAAACTTAAAAATCTAGAGAGTTGCAAAGTGACCGTCGCTTTCAAAATGTCCTTCCGACATTTATTAAATTGTCGATCATAATAATCATTTTACGTGAGAAAAATGCACAGTTAAAGACACTAACGACATTTATAAATTATGGCTGCAATCAGACATATTTAATAAATAAGAATGCCATAAATAAATCTTTTTCCATTTCTGAAAAAACGACATTTTCGCAGAGACTATCTTCACGTGATGCTTCAAGCTTTAAAAATATATTTGGTACATCAGAGGCTCTTGCTTCGTCTGATTCTGCTTGTATGACAGCAGTTGCAATTGGTTTTAAAACTGGTAGTATCCCATTTACTTTATTCCACATTTCGTCATCTAACATTGTAAGTACTAGGCTTCTATCCAAATCCGTATCATCCATTATAGCCAAGGATTTTAATGCATCCTTATTTTTAGAATATGATTCTAGTGTCGTATATAGTGTATTCCATCTAGTTTTATAAGTCAATTAGAAAACCTGTTTAAACTGTACATAAGTGCTGATTTGTATTGTTACGTACGTGGGGGTAGGTAACTGATAGAAATGCACAAATACACCGATAATCAAAAGTAGACTTTAATAACGCACTCACTTAAACCGTTACAAAACAATTATCGCACAAAATCTTCGAATACTAAGAGCCCGTTCCCACTATGTCGTATGTCGGTCCGGATTTTAATAGGTCGTTCCAGTGGCAGAACGTTTTATATGAAGCTATTCACACTCGTCCGACAACGATTTTGTGTCGGATCCGACAAGAAATATCGTGTGTTTTGCCAGCCCTCTCGCCCGGATAAAAATCGTGTCGGTACTCGCTCGCCTTTGAGTAAGTATGACGCTGTTCACATTGGTCGGATGTCGGGGCCGACCCCGCCCCGCTCGCACCCCTTTATCCGCCCGCGGGTGGCTGCCATAGTGGCCGACAGCCGACTAGTGTGAACAGAGGCGCCGATACCCGATTAAAATCGGAATCCGACATCGGACATAATGGGAACAGAGGCGCCGACAGCCGATTAAAATCGGAATCCGACATACGACATAGTGGGAACGAGCTCTAAGGTTGATTGCTCGGGTCGCTTCCATTGTTCTCTTTCCAAGTAAAGACTGATCTATCCGCAATCGCGGTCCACCTTTTATAGTTCCCGTGTTCGAATATTCCAGAACGCGTTCCGGAATGTTCGATGTACTTCGCCCTGCCGAGGACGATCGAAGACTATTCATTGCTGGAATGTTCTACGCCTTGCTACCTTGTTCTGTTTACAATCGCGATGTCCTTGACTCGCGGGTCTGGATGACTCTAGAATGTTCCGCGTATTGCTGTCTCATTTCGTGTTATCTCTTTCACACGCTTCTGGAAGGTTCTCAGTATCGCTGTCTCTTTCTAATCATGCTATCTCTTTGACACTTCGTAGAAAATTGCCATATACTGAAATGTACTTCAAGGCCGATAAGGGGTCCTGAAAATGCCTGAAAATGGGTTTTCAGGTTATGGCGTAATCTGATAGAGGGTGGCCTGAAACAAAATGAAATCATTTTTCAGGCACCTGAAAACAACGGCAAGTTGGTCGAAATTTTGCGAAACTGGTATTTGATAGAGCTACCTCTGAAACGGACTGGAACGATATTTCAGCCTGCTGAAAACGCTTCTAAAGCACCAAAATCCACGATTGAAAATGAAACGCCTTATCCCATCCGCTTAACAGTATGTTTTCAAAACATTCCAGTAAACGATGCCTATTTTTGATGGTTTTGTTAATAGAAGTTACCGTATCTACAGCATCCTTTAATGGCTTGATATGTATATAAGGTTAAGTGCGTGAGCCGCACACCCAAAGCAAGTTATATTGGGGTGAACATTTTCTATAAGTTTCCATGCTGCTTTCATATTTTTAGCATTATCCGTAATAATGGCTACAACTTTTGTGGCTGAAATCTCGTCTAATAGTTTTAGTATTTCAGTTTTTAAGTATTCCGCTGTTTGGCGTTGGCGTCCTGGATAGATTTTATAAAAATTGGTTCAGGTGTGGTTACGATAAAATTCAGCACACCTTTCCTGTTGACATCACTCCATCCATCTGTGATAAGACCTAGGGCTACTAAACGATTTATTTTGTCATTAATATCGGTTTTGACACATTTGTACTCTGCTTCATATGTTAGACGGATATACAAATTATGTATATCTAATATTTTATAAATTTACTGATAGACCATAAAGGGCCATGAAAACGGCCATAGCCTGTTTTAAAATTTACCTTATACAATTAAAAATAAACGTCCAATGAGTCAATAGATGTCGAAAATATCCGGAAATTTATCAAAAGTGTCGGTCACATATTGAAAGTGACGGTCACTTAGCAATTCGTGTACATATATGATCTTCTCCAATATCTTTGAAAATAGCGGTATTAACGCTACAGGCCTATAGTTTTCAGAGCTAAGTTTCTCACCCTTTGTGAAAATTGGTTTTATAATACCAATTTTCAAGCTGTTAGGGAACTGACCTTCAGGTATTTAGAGGTTGATAATGTGACTTAATGGATGGGCGATCACTGATACATTTTCTTTAATGATACTGGTATTGAGATTATCGTAATTTAGTTTAGTTTAGTTTGTTTATTCATCAATGTAATATTACAATATAAATTGCATTGCATGTCAAAAAATACGAAATTACATTGATATTGTCAAAATTAATACAGAATAATAATATAATAATACAAAAATAACACTCAAATAATCAAAGTCAAAATAACAAACAACTAATAAATGGTCAGTTTCCGATGTCAATATGCAAAAAGTAATAAAGTCAAATAAACAATAATAATTTTACAATTTAAGTTGCATATATTCGTCGACGGAGTATAATGGATTATCCAACTCTCACGGAGGAAGAGATACACTTCGGCCTGAGAAAACCATGGTATTGGATTTCGACAAGTTTAAGATCAAACCATTTTCCGAAAACCACGTTTGCAACTGTTGGCACGCGTCATGAATTTTCTCCCCGAGCTGTTCATACATGCGCGCACTAACCACGACAGTCGTGTCATCCGCAAAGAGCACAGAAAGGTCCGCTGTAATGGCTGTCGGAAGGTAATTCACATAAATTAAGAACGGTGGCTGACATCACTGATACCGTAGTGATGCAACTTGTCCAGAAGCATTCCGTGATTGATCACATCAAAGGCCTTGGACAAGTCACATAAAATACCCGTTACCTTGTACCTCTCATCCAGACCAGTAACAATGCAGTCAAGTATTTTACACGCTGCCGCGGTCGTTGAGGTCTTCTGCTGATACGCAAATTGCCGGTCCGTCAAAAGCTCATTGTTGTCAAGGTGGCTCATGATGTGCGACAGGATTGACTCCACTATTTTAGAAAACGTAGGGACTATTGTTATCGGCCTGTAGTTGTTTACGTCACACTTGTCTCCTTTTCCCTTGAACACAGGACACACTCTGGTACTTTTAAGGACATCAGGGTATACGCCAGTAGCAAAAATATAATTAACTAATCTAATTAAAATATCACCAATAATCGGCCAAATAAATAATAAAATATCAAGTGAAATTTCATAAGTATCAGTAGTTTTACGCGTTTTTAACATAGACTGTAGCACCTGGTCCAGCATGCCCCTTGTGACGACGGGCAGGACGACCGCGGGCACGTCCGCGTCGCGCAGGTGTCTGCGGAGGTAACGCTGGCTCAGGGACTGATCAATGTCGATGACATATTTTGAGGCTATGTTCATAAAGTGAGAGTTAAAAATGTCAGGAATATCATTATCGGGAATAATCATTCGCGTTGTTGGGTCTCTGAGGTTTATATTCATGGAGCGGGTTTTTGTGCCTATTTCTTCATTAACTATCCTCCAAATTTCCTGGCATGGGTTTTTGCTACCTGCTAGCCTTTGCTCAATGTGGGTTTGTCGAGCTCGCAACGTTTCAGTCTTAATTAAATTATAATATTTATCTATACATTCCGTTATTATTACATTATTAGGGTACTGACGATGTATTTCATGCAGGTTCCTGTGTTTCTGGGTATACTCCAACAGTTTGTCGGATAACCATGGGACAGCACTACGTTTTTTGTTTAATTTCAACGTTTTAATCGGAAAATGAATATTTATGTAATGAATATTTATGTAATTAGAATGAATTTATCTAATTTTGTGTTTATGTCAATGTTTTCGTCATCAATAAAATAAAAATCGTAATTGTAAATATCATAACAGAAAAAGTAGATAGATTCATTATTGAATAATCGACGTTCGACTGTGTCATTTGATTGACTTTTATGCTGCATGGCGAACTCATACCGCTGTGCGTTGTGATCACTTATAGCAGTATCCACTGGTGATACAGTTAAATCATTGCGGTCGAGGATCGCAATGCCGCAATCAATGGATGACGCACAGTCGGCCGTCACGCGAGTCGGAAACGTAACAGTATTGGCGCACCCATAACAACTCAATATGTCGTCTACCCGCCATCTCAAACAATTATCAGATAAATCGTCAACAATCTTAGTCAATAATAATTCTATTTTTTCTAAGTAAATGTCAAAGTCACCCATAACATTTCTATATAAAACAATAATTATTAATTTATGACAACAAATTTCAATCTCGCTTTTTTTACACCATAGCCAGAAGATTTGAAATTGTTCAGTGACTTGATTATTTTAGTAACTTCTAATGGGTCGGTAGGACTGAGGTAAATAGTTGAGGAGTTGGACTTTATATTTTGAGCATTGGTTCCGCTTTTTACTGTACAATTGGGTGCATTCAGGAATTGTTTATTGAAAGCATCAGTAATTTCCGAAATATCCTCAATTAAATTTCCGTTAAAGTTGATATTTTCCATTTGTTGATGCAGCCTGCCAAGATGATTGTTTATTAAGTTCCAAGTCGACCGGACTACGTTTCCTGATCCAGAGATAAGCTTGTGGTTATTAATCCTCTGCGATTGCCGGATGCACCTCTTTAATACTGTTATGTAGTTTTTAAGATGGATTTTAAGCTTATGCCCGACTTCCACTACGAGCGAAGCGGGCTCCCTAGGAGTCGTTTTAGCTTACAACGTTGACTTTCAAGTGTTTCCACCGCGAGCTAACCTCTTGAAGTCACCATTGTATGCTATACGGAGTCCGTACGGAGCCCGCTCCGCTCGCTGTGGAAGACGGGCAGTATTTCTTAGTTCCTTATTTTTTTTGTTTAAATATTAACAAAATAATTGCCGTTATGATTTACAAGCTCGTCTTAAACCGCTAGTAAGCCATCTAATCTTTCTATTGGTTTTCTATTAGTTTTTATTTTTACGAGCGGAAAGCAAAGTCCATGATACATAATCAAATCTTGGTGGAAAATGTCAAACGCTTGGTTATTATTATCACACGCATACACCTCGCTATATGCCAAACTCTTTAAGCACTCTGAGAATTTACTTCGGTTATATTGTGAATAATTTAGTTCCTTAGTAATAATTATACATAAAAAAATACAAAAGAAAAATATTTTATTTATATTTTTGGATCTATTGCATGTATCTTCCAAGATACATACATTGCCAAGTGTTCCATATTTTAGGTAAAAATATTTGTGTATCTTTAAGAATACATTTCCTGTAGGTTAGAGAGAATAAAACAGTGTTTTGGTAAAGGAAATGTTCAATTATTCATCATAAATCACAGCCATTAGTGAAATTTACTTATTATACTAACGCTTCATATTATTAAATCACACATTCATCTTTTATTAAAGTAATTGCGAATCCAATGTTTTGGAGTCAGTAAAAAAAATAACAAAACATAACATCAAACATAAATAATGTGGCTTTTAACATTGCACTTAGCACAAAGTTATGTAAAATTACATTTAAAAATAAACGTGTGTCTTCTAAAGCACTTATAAATTCCCAAAAAAAAACACTTAACTAATTAACAAATATGTCTAAGAATGAAAAAAATTCAGAAATTCAATACTTGAAATAGACGTACAATTAATTAAAACATACACACGCACACACACAAGCACACACACATACACACACACACACACACACACACATACGTATATCTATAATCACACTCTTAAGTTCTGAAGTTATTTATATACATATATATATATATATATAAATAACTTCAGAACTTAATCTTCTGCTCTTAATGTAGCTCTTAGTGTACCTAACTAATTGTATAACTTGTGGTAACCTATAATTCGCCCTATGATTAAATCTTATGTTATGAGTATAATCAATGTAATAAGATAAGGCTGGTTGGTTTCCTAAATAAATAAATAAATAAAATAAATAACTACTATGACAGGAGTAAAAGCAGTTGCGACCATCAGTCAAGCACAGTGTTACATTGCATTTACTGCATAAAAAATTAGTCTGCCCTTTTATGCATTTTTTGTAGCGGCCTTTTGTTGTAAAAATCGCGAAATGGCCAATATTATCGTAACGACTGTCTACTTAACATTAAGGGGTCTGAGGGCCCTGCCAAGATGCATTGCTTTAACTAACGTTTCTATTCGATTTGTTTTTAAACCAATCGCGTCACTGGTAGATCACGTGACTTTTTGTATCGCGTCATCTACCAGTGACCCGATTGGTTTAAAAACGAATCGAATAGAAACGATAGTTAGCGCAATGCATCTTGATAGGGCCCTCAGGGATCTTTTTATCGCCCTTAGCAAAGTAACAAGACTTTTACATATGGCATATCTGAATTCCTTCAGTCTCATTGCCTTAGATTCTCTAGTCTCTCTTCCGTAAACCTGCTATACGTTGTTAACACAGATATCGAGGAGCTGGGAAAAGAGTAGTATGTACCATCTGTATGACTTCATTTCCGTGCGGTACAAAGTTGACACCTTCCATGCCGAATCATATTAGGACGAACTGCTTGTTCTCGGGTTTTGGTCATCTTATAACGCAAAATCGTATGAGTCGGATATGCTTCCACGTAGGAACTCGCTCCGGTGACACACTTGCTGTCGAACCATGTGACAATTGCAATTTTGCTTTCATTCGAGACAACTTAAGTTAAAGCACCACGGCCTCGCTTTTTCAAGTTTTTGACACTGGGTAGTTTTATGTTCGCTTCACGTAGGCGATTCGACCTTATAGTGCCCAAAGCAAAAATCCCGTACTCATTCCGCATGTGATGGAGCAATCCTAGCGACGTGAAGAAGTTGTCAAAGTAAAGTACTTAACAGGCAGGTTGCTGAATTGTCCGTGATAGTGCTATAACAACTTTTGCTCCTAAACCCATGCAGTCTTCATCGTCACTAAATGCATGGTAACGAAAAGTGTCTTCCCCTTCATAAATCAAAAAATCATATACGTATCCGGTAATTCCTGCTCGCACAAATATTTTATACGCCTACGTCCAAGGTTTATTTTTAATACATTGTCTCCGTGAGCTGGCTCTGGTGGGACCATAATTTTCATCAATACTGTAATGGTTTTCCTCCTCGAATTTCAAACAATTAAGCCGAATTCTTTCCAGGAATGATCGGATTTTGTAGTATCGATCATCATTCTCCCTTAAATTATCTGCAAAATGCAGAAATTTTCTGATTTGTTGGAACCGTTTTAGGCTCATTAAATCTGCTACTTTGTTGAACCTTAGAAAAGTTGTAAGCTGGCATATCAACGACACCCATAAAAATATTGATGGCGATGAAATCTTTTATTACACCGGTACATGGTACAAATTCGTTTGTTCCGCCGTCAATCCTATTATATCGTCAGATAAGCACATGTGAAAGTATTGTACAGCTGACTTGGTATTGGAGGGCTTTCTAAATGTTTTCTCTGCGATATCTAATATATCTAATATCATGAAAATATTGGATCGTCCATTTCAAGTGAAGATTTTTTGTTTGACTGTTTTTTTTTGTAGCAACTGTAGTTTTGTTCTTCTTAAGTAGACCGAGTTGCATTGGAGCTGGACAAGCAAACGGGGTGAATGGAGCAAGGTGAGTATGGATTTAAGACAGAAGTTGCTGAATTACGTTGCATTTGTAGATATTGTGGAGTGGCGTTGGACTGAATTAACGGAGTCAGGGGTGAGTATATCGAAGCCAATGGACTATCATTTGGACAAGGGCTGATACATGCAAGTTGGACGGCTGATTGGTTTTATCTTTGTTTTCGACATTGTCGCTATCACTGTCTGAAGTTAGGTGCAAGTTTTCTAAAGATGACGCTATAGATGGTGCAGGTTAGCTACCGGAGTCATTTATACGCCTAGGCGGATTCAATTCATCTTCAGAGGATTCACTCTTTTCTAGGTCTGAGTCTGCTCCTGGTTTTGGTACCTACTAATGCCAAAATTCGTTGAGATCTTGTGATTGGCTGCAAACCGCGAAATCGTTGCATATTAAAATAACGAAATAAAACAATTCTTAATCAAATACGCTGTTAATTTTATGTTTTGACAGAAAAACTATTTTGAATAGTTTGTTGAGTTATTGGCAATGTTGACATTAATGTACATGACATACAAAACCTGGTAACGTATCTCAAAGTGCACACAACCACATTAATGCAACTACATATATGCATACCCTGGCAATGTATCTCACAATGCACACGATTAAATGAATGTAACTCTAGGCATAACCTGGTAATGTGCATTTGAAGACACACCAAGAAAGATTACGCTTGACTAATAAAATATGTATTTCGCAGTCAAATATGAATTAAAATAGGAAGATTAAGTATTCAGTTATAAAACGAAGTTACTAGCTTAGCGATAAACAAGTTAACGAATTATTCAAAATACCTTGAATGTCGTAGCCGCACGCGCACGGTCCGCCATCTTGCGAGCTACTGTCAAATAGTGTTGCAAAAATACACAAATTTATTTTTTGGTACAAAGATTGGACGTTATACTACAATTTTACACTAAACATTAAGTTGAGGGCGAGCGATTTTTCTTACAATATTTTTTGAAATAAAATGTAAATTATTAGATACGCTGCCAAGTTAAGGGCTAGACCATGTTTTGGGTAAACAAATATTAACAACAATTTAATTTGAATATTAAGATAGAAAATGTTTATACTGGTATTTTTATAAAGAGCGGTATATAATTGATTTAGGTATATAATCCAAATAAAATCGTATCTCTTAAAACGTTGTCAAATACATTTGTAATCCTATTAATTGCCAATCTATTGACACAAGTATTTTATGACTTTCACACAGATTTACCTCTTTGTTTCAGGTTTGCTCTTTCATAGAGCGGTGCTTATGTCAGGGTCTGGCCTAAGCCCTTGGTCGCTTGTGGCTGATCCCAACAAATACGCCGCTATAGTTGCTACGCATGCCAACTGTTCTCCAGGTAAAGGACAATTTCAAGTAAGTAGGTAGTTTCAAAGAAGTACTGGGTAATGTAAACCACCATTTTAGATTGAAACCATATTTTGCCGAAAAACTGAACGTGATTCTAGACATGTGGTATACCGTAAGAATATTCAGGAGCTGAAGAAGTTTTTATGATGTCGGAAGATCTGAGGAGCTTCTATTTTTTTTTATTGTGCCGTAAAGTTATCCGTGACGATTTTTATTTTCTGTCCTTCACACTTCGTCGGCTAATTTTTATTTTATTTGTTACTACATGAATAAATGTAACATTTCATTAGAAAACGCATACATTAGAGATAAAAAAAATATAAATACTTTTGTGCTATCACATTTAAAAAAAAAGATATGTAAGTAAACAAAATGGTTAACTTTTGGAAGATACCGAGATTTTTTTCATAAAAAATATTTTGAAAACTCCGTGGGTAGGATGAATGTTAATTGGTTCAAAATGTGTTGAAGTGACCCTAGCTACCTACCCTATTTATTTGGCACACGACTTGCAATACACGCTGTATATTAAATAGTAAGTACAAAAATAATGTCAGCGTCAAATTCTAAATACTTTTTACAATGCACTAAAATATACGTCTTATTTTATTGTATTCTCGCAATTTCAGAATTTTTTTGAGTAGGCACGTAGGACTGTAAATTACACAGTTTGCAAAAATTATGGCAGATAGTAGCAGTAACTTTGGTCCGATTGCGAGTCAAAGTAAACAAATAATTTAACTGTCATAAATACTTTGGGCAAGTTATTTTTCATCAAATGTATCATTTGGTCAAACGCTTTTATTTCCAAAACTGTAAATATTTCAGGATTTTTATAAAACTAACCTAACCTAACCTATAGGGTTCTTCACGATGGTTCTGAAATAAATCCTGAAATATCTACAGTTTTGGATAAAAAAGCGTTTGACCAAATAATACATTTGACGAAATTTGGCCAAACGGTAGAACCCGGGAAAAAATTAATTCACCTTACACCGCTGCCCAGTTAGTTGAAAAAGCTACAGGTGTTTCTCTCTCGAATATTTATAAAATTATGAGTGAGAGTAAGAGTGACAAATATAAAGAAACGAAAAAATTCCCCTCTCCGAGTAAGAAAAAGTTACGTACCTACTCGTCCGTCGGCAGTAGATGATTTTGATCAAGAAGTCATCAGGGGAACTATATTTATATGTATAACTTTCATCTGTCCCATACCTAAGCAAATTCGAACCTTAAAGATGAAAATTTAAATAAATGAGAGCGACTAAAAGCAAAAAAAAGGACATACTTATTCCAGTCGTTTAGGGTAATCTCATTAAAATCTAGAAAAAATCTTAAATGGTTTTCCTTTTCATGCGAACGGTACAACCACTACACATGCAATTCCACGCTCTCGCTACTTCATCTATATAGGGCATAAAATGACTAAATCGATTTTTTTATATAATTTTATATTAATTGTAAATAGACATAAGAAATATATTCTTCAGGTTAAAATATGGGTGACTTTAAGCTAAATAGCTCCTGAAAATGGACGTGTTACCAAACAAACAGTTCACACTACCCTGGGATGTTTTTCACTAAAAGATGTTATTTATTGTATATTTTTGTTTAGGGCTCACTCCTCCGGCCCTCCTGAGGTGTTTGCGCGAGCGTCCTCTAGAGGCGCTTATGTTGGCGCCGGCTCAAGCACCGGATTTTTCTTATGCATTTGGACCAAGTGTTGACGGCGTCGTCATCGGTGAGTTATGCGTGTTTTTAATTTACGGAAGTAACTGTACGTAATAAAGAGTATACGTTTACATAAAAAAATATTACAAAAACGTGGGAGAAAATAACTCGTCTTAAACATCAAGAAGTTTAACTAACTATGGATGACTTTGCTCGTGTCGGCAGACCTCAGGCACAGAGAATTCTCATTTTATTTTATTTAAAACTAGCTTTTTGCCCGCAATTCATCTGCGGGGAGTCAAAACATCCGTTATAATTAGGTACACTTTAGAACGAAATTGCCATACAAAATATATTCACTGCCGAAGTATGTTTTTTTTAAATCAAGGTCCGATTAAAAATCGTTCTAAGCTTTTTTTCTAATAAGTCATCTTTTTACCAAATTTCTATACAAACATCCACTTCTGAGTTAACCAACCTAGGAGTAGATTTTCGAAAAATAACAACTGGTTCTTTTCTTTATGTAACTTTAGGTAGTCTCAATTCAATTCAATTCTTCCATGGAGTCCGCAACATTTTGGCACCCAACCGTGGATATTCCAGCGAGACCCTGCTCTAATTCACAGGGCCCGAAGTGTGCAGCAGACAATCTTTTCGGACTTATAAGCTCAAAAGAGTTTCCACACTGTTTACCTAAACTAAATCCACTGGATTATAGTTTGTGGTCGATCTTACATACAACAAACTGTGTCACTAAACACAACATATAGATGCCCTGAGAGCAAGCTTTGCCAAAAAGTGGGCAATAAAAACCCCAGAGGAGCTGCGGCATGGCATTAATGATTTGAACAAACGTTTGAAACTGTGTATAAAACCCCAAGGTATATAAGATATTTTAAAGATGATTATTATTTCTGACGTAATTATGTCTTAAAAATCGATGAACGCCGGCTGCACGCTCAATGCACGCACGAAAAAAGCGCTGACTTTACAGCTAGCGAATGCCGAGTTGGGACCGTTTCGTAACAATTTCTCTGTGTCTCTAAGCCCGGCTTCACGCACGAAAAAGCGTGACTCATAGTAACGTTCCGCCTGAAATTAACTAAAGAGGTGATAATGCCTTTCAATTAAAGTATAATTCTGCATAATGATTTATACATAATTATAGTAAAGTTGTAGAAGGGAAAAAATCTAAAATACTATAGGGACCCTCAGAATGAGCAGCAGGGCACGTTTCTACAATTTTAGAGTTGGTGTCTGTTTGTCTGTTTATCTGTTTATCTGTTTGCCTGTGTGTCTGTTGGTCAGTTTGTCTGTTTAATTTTGCTTCTCCTCGCATCAATTGAAACCCACTGAACCAATGTTAATGTGGTTTTCACTAAAACGTTTCAATAAACGGTGACCAGGTTTATATATAATAAACAAATAAGATATGAAAATTAAAGGGGGGAAAGAGTGGTCAAAGTTAGTACGGAAAAATGTTACCGGATTGAGCTGATTACTTGAAACATTGAATAATACTCTTCATAACAAATTTAACTATACTTGTTTCAGGATTTCTCGATTAAAGTTAAAACAACTAAGAAATTATCAAATTAGGCCAATTACATGTATTTCTTTAAAACCCTATTCAGGGGCCGTCGATCACTTTACGTGATTACAAATATCAACATTTTATCCTCCGTTTATTAAATAGAAATTATATTCAAGGATTTTTAAAAATTCAATGTACAAAATGTTATAAACAGACAAAATAAATTACTCCAATATGTTGTTGCAACAAATGAGATGCCATGATGACGTGCATCAAAGAACAGGACAACCATATCCCTCTCGTAACTGGAGAGATCAAGACAAAAAGCACGCGATCATAGATTAACGTTATAGAAACGACGATGTGATTGAAAGTAACATTGTCACGTTGATGTTTGGATTCATTTTTTTAATGCATAATTTATCGAGAGATAAATTTCGAATACATACCTATTTAAGACAATATTTGGTCAACCAAACTCCTATTGAAGTGATAACGTCTTATAAATCGATGAACGCCGGCTGCACGCACGAAAAAGCGCGTAACGTTCTGCCTCATTGTCACGTTCCGCCTGAGCCAAGCGTTATCACGTAAAATTATCGTCCGTAAACCGAATTTACAAACAACCGATTTTTTATCATAAATGATTGTTATTTTGAATTTTTATCATATCATATTTTAAAAGCCGTATAAGTTATAATAGCCGTGTCCAATAAGTTCGAAAACACTTTTACTAACACTGGTTTGAAAAACATAAACAACTTTCAGACAGATTTGTAATGATAATTTGAAGTGTATATTTTCCTGAATAAATAACAATATTTTAAAAATATATAACTAACGTCGTTCACTTTTAATCCATGATGAAACATTTCCGAGAACCTATTATCTCAAAATTTGTTAAGGGCAATAGCCCCAGTGCAATTTTTGCGGCATTGAAACCTTTTGGAATTAAGCGTAACCTAGTTTACACCTACTACAATTAAAAGATACAGGGAGACCTCCTCGTTAGAAGACCGCAAGAGATCTGATCACCCGCGTTCAGCAAGAACGCATAGGGCCGTGAGAGAGCGTCTCCGCTGGAAAAAACACCTTTCGGCCTGAAAATTTGCTGCAAACTTAAAGATTTCAAGAGGATCAGGACACAACATCTTAAGAGCAGACCACGGGTGTCACGCTTACAAGAAATGAAAAATACACGGCTTTTCCGAACCTATAAAGAAAAAAGATTAGATCGATCACATACTACTTATACTTTGCTGGAACGCGCGGGATGAATTCGTTTTTTCTGACGAAAAACTTTTAGTATTAGAGCAATCTCACAATGCTCAAAATGATCGTATGTGGGCAGCAAACATCCAAGATATTCCAGAAAATCAGAAGAATGTGCCAAGATTCCAAAATGCACATTCAGTGATGGTTTGGGGATCAGTTTGCAAGCGGGGTAAACTTCCTTTGGTATTTATCGACAAAGGGGTAAAAATCAATGCCGAATACTATAAAACAGAAGCCTTGGAAAAAATGTTGCTCAAAATTTAAAAATGAATGGCCCCCAAGTTCTCCGGATTTAAATGTACTGAACTTTTTTGTATGTTCGTACATTGCTCTTAAAACTTAATAACTATAAAATTAAGAATTTTGGGCATTTCAAAAAAGTTATCGTACAATTTTGGGACGAAATGCCGATGGAGCCAGTGCGTGCCGCGTGCGACGGATTCGAAAAGCGTTTGAAGCTGGTGATGAAAGTTAAAGGTGGAGTTATCCCAAAATATTTGTTATGAATATTGTATATAACAATACCTTTCATGAAATATAATTTTTATTGCATTTGTTATTAGTACTTTGTTTTAGTGATAGTTCGAAACTGTATGCGAAATTATTGGACACGGTGTAGATTGTACAACAAGGGCATAAAACAAAACATTTTTATCCTTGGATAAAAATGTTTTGTTTTAAGTCTTGTCTTATGGTATGCGTCCGAGCCGGCAAGCGAGGTTGAATAATTAAGTCGAGGATAAAATGGGTTTTCAGACCGAGTTATACACTCTGCTTCTCACTTCGATTACGAGGAAATAAAACAGTGATAATGTAAAAAAACTTACATGAATTAAAATGTATAGTAATTTCAGTCTGGGACTTGTTTGCCGCTTCTCCAGACTTTGAAATTTTCATACGTTTTAAAATAAATTTTCTTGGATTTAGGCGGCAATGTCAAACACGATTTTACAACATGGCAATGACAAATTTACCAATTTCTTCAATAAATCTGACCACTACCCGTGGCATGTACCATAATCGGAAATACCGGGACGTAAACTTTTAAGCGTTTGATTTTGTCAAAAAAATCATTTTTTATCAATTTTTGACCATTTTTGCGTGCGGATTCGAGGTAATAACCTAATAACCCCATCGCCACACCGAATATAATTATAAATATCTCTCTAATAAAGGTATTGAATTGCATTTTATTAACGTAATTAAATAAAAACTGGTGAATAGCAATTTTTTTCTACAAAAAAGCGGGGTTTTCGGTATTAATTATGTAAGTTTTTTTTTTAATTCTTTTTTTTCATTTTCTTTCGATTGGCACCCCAATTATCGAAATCAGTGCAGCCGTTTAGCTTGTAGATTCTTTTGAAAAATGAATAATGGAAGTGGCGCCATCTGTGATCATAAAGGGTGGAAATTTTGCTGCTGTGGGTAAAATCACTTATTGTGATCTCTACTAAGTAAAACTGTGCAAAGCGGCTTGTTTCCATCACAAAATGCAGCTTTTGACCGAAAATTCGCCACAACACCTAAGACAAATATTACAAATATTTGTCAACGTATTTTCGAACCGCCCTGAATACAATAATAAAAAAAAGAAAAAAGCTTCAAGGCCAGAAGCTGGCGAGTTATATCGTGGCGATAGCTGGGTTTTTGTTTTCACTTCGGCACCGTCCTTCCGGTTACGAAACGAACCGAGTCCGGGGCGCGTTATTAAATTGTCCCCGAGAAGTTTTCTCATCTCGTTCGCCCGCCAAGCGTGTACGCTATCAGTTAATTCGGCATGTTGTTTTGCAACGACTTTTTGATCCGTGGCCAAATCCACGTTTATTACAATAGACAACATAACTTTTACTCTTGTTAAACCGAGGTCTCTTAAAATTATGATAAAAATGTCACATATCATTAAGTGTATAAAGCTATAACCTTAGTTATAAGTTACATACAAACCTTGGCCATTATTAACAGACTTCAAAAAAGGAGGAGGTATGTACGATCCTCTGTATGTATTATATTTTTATATGTTAGTTTACCGATTTCTCCGTCAATTGACAACATTTAAAAAAAAAAAGGATTTTTGTTTTTTCGCGTTTATAATAGCTGGTTAAAAATTAGAGTACCTGTGTTTCTCGGTTTTTCTTTATTTAACTTAAATTCGTCGTTAATAATTTATTAAAGAAATAGTCATTAAAAAGACCGTATATACAAAGTTAGGAATACTGACGTCGTGATCTTAGCATGATATAAAATAAAAAAGTAACTTTAAACAGAAACAGAACTGACTGTCATGTCATGTCACTTGTCAACAATAACAACTGTAACAACATAAATTCGTCGAATTTGGGCAGATTGCGACTATCCGCTTTTACAAATCTGTTAGTCACATTCATTTTAAATAGCGTATATCAAAACAATAGTATTACGAGAATCGAAAGCGTGTCGTTAGAATCAAGTAATCCGTCAGACAGATAAAAAATTGACATGACTGTTGTATTTTTTTTCAATTCCTATGCTAATTAATGGACTAAGGGCACTATAAGTGTATTCCTAACATTCACAATCCAACATTTGTTACTGTTTTTCGTAAATATAAAAAAAAACTACTGCATAAAAAAAAGCAAAAATATTTTTATTGGAATCAGCAGTGTAAAATCTAGAAACGGTATTTTAATTTACTACCTTAGCATATAAGAATTGTTGTCAATTATGGCCCGATTTCAAAAATTCTTTTTTTGTTTGATTGAGTATACTTCTGCGGTGGTCCCATTGTCACCAAATTGTGACAATGGGACCCGAAGTGACAGAATACGAACCGGAAGTACGCTAAACCGGAAAAATTGCAGCCCGAACAAAAAAAATCGTCCTAAATTTAGTAAATTGTTGAAGTACCCTAAAAAAGGTCCGATTGTTATGATTTTTTGATAGTTGTAAAGCACAATATAGTCATGGTAACCCAAATTTTTGTCCCTCCAATTTTGTTCTTTATGTCTTTCTCCGCCATCTTGGAAAACTGTCACTTCTTTCTGGTTTTTGCCTATACTGTCGTTAAAGTTCATTTTAGTGCTAATTGTAGCACGACCCCTAGGGACGAAGATATGGATTCTGTGGGGAGCTAGCGTTAAAAATTGCTAGTTTTTTCCAGTTTTCCGTCCATATTTACGTTTTT
The DNA here is from genome assembly GCA_946894065.1 of Acleris literana. NCBI lineage: Eukaryota > Metazoa > Arthropoda > Insecta > Lepidoptera > Tortricidae > Acleris > Acleris literana. The sequence goes on from OX335668.1 coordinate 50,000,544, forward strand.
GTGCATTTTAGCGCAAACTGTACTTCGGCAATATTGTATATCACAAAATTTACTTTAACGTTTGGCTTGAAACATTTTTTCCACGACATCAGGGAAAAAAGATATGGAATCATCTATGGATTGCTAGTGTAAAATCAATTGCTTTTGCGGTACTGCATATTTATTTAAAATCTTTCAGGTGAATGTTTGCGGTACTGAATATTTATTTAAAATCTTTCAGGTGAACGTATGGGAAAATGCTCAACATGCTCGACCTTTGGTGATGGAAAATAAGTTATATGGGTGGAGACTTCATCAAAACCAATATATTCCCATTCTAATGACCCTCGAGCCCGTCCTCAAAGCCTGCAATGGATATTGTATATTTCAATTGTTCATTCCAGTACCTGACTACTATGTGCTCGTGCATGAAGAACGGATTGACATGCACCAATTTGTGCCACCGTTTTCGTCAATGTTTGTATTTTATCTCCATTTTCTAAGATGTGAGGGTTTGAAAGAGTCACAATTTTTACAAGGTTTACGAGCTGTTCCATATCTTCTTGATCCCAAAAGTTTTAGCAAAGGGGAATGCCCATCTGCCCTACAAAAAAATACCTGGCGTGTACAAGAACTAGTTAAACATCAAAATATGCTAAGTTATTGTATGTTCCAAAAACACTTTCAGTAATTGCTCAATAAGTTGGGACTTCTGTTATTCTTATACAAATAGACATAAACAATTTCATGTCTAACTAAGTATTTAGGACGTTTATTATAAGTCTGCAAACATTAAAACAGTGATATCATGACTGGCTTAGAGTGAAGGTGATGAAGGCGTAAGAGGTGACATAAATAAACAAAGTCATTTTCCATTTCTTATCTATTTCTCCTCTTCTCTCTTTCTTCTTTCTCCTCTTCTTTCTTTTCGCCTCGTGTGGTTGCCGAGTTAGAACAGTGCCACTCCATGTCTTCCGTGGATGTCGTAAGTGACGACTAAGGGAATAAAGGCTTGTAGTACTGTTAGGCGATGGGCTTGCAACCTGTCACTAATACGCTGGTAAACATCTTAGCCTAATTGTGCAAATTGTGGTTATAGAATTATCAACAAGTTTTTAGAGATGTTTGTAATTCTGTAGCTCTGCCTACCCCACTCTGGGAACGAAGGCGTGAGATTATGTATGTATGTATCTATTTCTATAGTAACAAGTACATCATCCAAAAACTGTGCAGGAGGATGGATACTAGTTTAGTACTTAGCCCAACTTAAATACCATATTTTTGATAATAATATGGGCACACGTGACGTGCCTAGGGTGACTGCTATAGTAACTGGCGACTTAAGCTGAAAGGTATCTTAAAATCTCGATGTACAAAAAGTTAATTATGATACGTACACATCTGAGATTTAAATTAAAAGCAAATTTAATGAGCTTTTAGGAAATTAAACAGATTATAAATCATATCCCATATTTATTTCAAAGAGGAAAAAAACAAAGTCAAACCTCCCTAAAATTAGTAATTGGCCATCAAATTAGAGTAATTAGCCTTTTAAGACACAGTAATTAGCCACGCAATTTAAATGAAAAATGTCATGGAATAAAATCATAATTTGACATAGCCCAGACCTAATACTGTCTCGCTGCCATATTTATATTTAAAAAAATCATCATCTTCTTCGACACTTTCTCCGCTTTCTGTTTTAGAATCACTACGGTCATCATTTTCCTTGCAAAACAGTTGTGGCATAAGAAACCGTCACCTTCTTCCTGTAGTATATGTACGAGGGTTGATCCGTACGCACCACCCCTAACCTCTTTGCTGTTACTTGGTTATTAAAACCTTTTTGCTGTAGGTTCATAGACATTTAGAGGTTATTATAAAAAAAATAAAAAAATAAAATGTCAAACTATTATCGAGCTACAGCTTACTGAAATTGTTGAATTGCGATTTTTTATGAAAATGGATCCTGTTGAGCAGAGGGCGGTAATAAAATATCTACAAAAAAAGGGTATGACACCAACTCAAATCCATCGAGATATTGTGGCAACTGTAGGGGAGTGTGCAGTATCCTATGACATAGTCAAACGTTTTTGTCGAGAGTTTAAGTGCGGAAGATCAAGTTGTGAAAACCAACATGGCGGTGGACCACCTGTAACGGTCACTACAGACGAAAACATTAAAAAAGTTCACGATATTGTGTTACAAGACCGGCGAATACGTATCAGGCAAATTGTTGAAGAGACTGGCTTGTCATATCATGTAGTGCAACAGATACTTACTAAAGAATTGGGCATGAATAAGATCAGTGCAAGATGGGTGCCACGAATGTTAACCATTGATCAGAAAAGGCATAGAGTATTGATTTGCGAGCGTCTGTTGGACATGTATCAATCAAATAAAGATAATTTTCTCCATAGATACATAACCATGGACGAGTCTTGGGTACATCACTATGATCCCGAAACTAAAGTTCAAAGTAAACAGTGGAAAAACAGTGGTTCTCCGCCACCACGTAAATTTAAAGTGGCATCGTCTGCTGGAAAGGTTATGTTGTCTGTATTCTGGGATGCTCAAGGGATAATCCTGACTGACTATTTAAAAAAGGGAGAGACTATTACAGGGGCCTATTATGCAAACCTTATTCTAAAATTGCGAGAGGCTATTAAAGAGAAACGCCGGGGTAAGTTAACAAGTGGCGTACTCTACCACCAAGACAATGCTCCCAGCCATACCTCCTGTGTTGCTAAGGCTGCCATACACCAAGCAGGCTTTGAATTGGTTGAGCACCCACCGTATTCGCCGGACTTGGCCCCCAGCGACTACAGGCTATTCCCAAAATTAAAGGAATTTTTAAGAGGAAAAAAATTTTTGGACAATCAAGAGGTGATATCTGTTGTGGAGGAGTGGTTTTCAGAGGTCGGACAAAAATTTTTTCAGGAGGCTATTGAAATGCTGGAGCACAGATGGAATAAGTGTATTAGTGTACAGGGAGACTACGTAGAAAAATAAAATATAAATCTTGAATGTAGTTTCATTGTAAGTTGGTTAGGGGTGGAGTATAGGGATCAACCCTCGTATATGGTGGGATTTTGGAATGCATGTCTTGTGAAAAACTTTTTGGCATTCACCACATTTCAATTTTATCTTCCTTACCACTTTTTTACATACACCGCAGCAAGTAATATCATTTTTGTTTTTCTTTACCATTTTCCTTTTCTTAATTTCCTCTAGCTTTCTCTTCCTTTCTTCTTTCTTCTTTTCCCTCCCGATTCTCTTTGCTTGCTTCTCTTCCTCTAATCTTCTCTTTTTATTGGCTTTATTTTCTAGAGTCTTTTGGTACTGTTGTCCTGATATGTGGTAAGGCAGTCTCTCGATATTGCGTTTTCCCTTTGGATTTGGTTCTGGCGGTATAAATAAGCTCTAAGATCAGTATTTGAACATGAAGGTGTGTTGCAGCTTGGGTTGCCTGTATCTGCTACTCCTACGTTTTCTAAAGTAATAGGATCTCCGTCGTTTGTCGAGTTGTTGTTATCATTTTCACAAGTGCGTTAACGTTTTTGTCTAAAAATGTTTCGTTTCCATATTCTTGTTCAGTATCTTGGATTCTGTCTATAGATAAATTTGGCTGTTTTATGTGTTTTTCGATGTGATTTAAAGTGGCACTCGTAAAAACAGCATTTATAACCGTCGCAGAATTATTTTCTCCTTGTCTACTAGCATCTGTTGCTTCTCATACACTATCATTGTTTGTAGTGTCTCCTTCCCCATTTTCATTAAAGCTCTTAGTAGTGTTGTTTTCAATGCCATTTTTGATCGAATTGAAGTGATCCCACAATCGATACAGAGTGAAAAATGATTAATTGTTTTGCACATCCCGTACCACGTTTTTGATGTCTTGGAATTGATCTCTGTTCCGACAATCTCTTTAAACTCAGTAAATAATAACGTTTTTTCAGGTTCATCTTTATGTGCTGTAGACCCATCAGCACTAATTATACCAGAACTGGATGTAAGCTTTGCTAGGCACTTAGAATAATCCACAGCATCAGGATTGAAAAGATAGAGGCCACAAGCTCGAAAGCCATTGAATATGCAGGCCTGACTGATTTTGTCAGTAACTTTTTTCAAAACAAATGCAAAATTTTCTTTAGGTACTACTTTGCCTGTGTTTTCTAGAAGCCATTCTCTCACAGCTGTTTTCCAAAAGTGCTTCACAGGCCGAAATAGTGATACATCAGCTGGCTGAAGAATTCTGGTGGCGTTTGGATACAGAGCAAATATTTATATTTGAAGAGAGTGAGCTAATACACTTAGCTCGTAGGTTAAATGAGATTTGTGACCATCTACAAACAACAAGACCGGTAACTCAATATCGTTTTTCACCAGAAAAGGGTAAAAAATATACTCGATGATATATTTAAACATATCGGCCGTCATCCAACCTGAACTACTAATAGCTACGCCCCAATCATCAGGTACAGTTTACCTGATTCTATCAGGTAAACGTTTATAAGGAAAGACAATTGTAGGCAATACCATGTGTCCATTAGCCGATACTGCAAAAAGTACCGTTATATTTTCTTTAGCTCTTCCTTTATCGACAATATTTACATTTTTCTCTCCCTTTTCAGCAAAAACTTTTCCAGTAGATGGGCAGGTTTGAAACCCACTTTCATCAGCATTAAATATTCTTGATGGGTCATCTAAAATATGCGTTAGATCAGAGTTGCTTAATTGATCTCTGACTTGGCCAAACCATTTTCTGATATCAGATTCTCAAACACATGCACTCGCCTGCGTGACAGCTTCACCTGTTCTTTGAGTTATCCTCGGATGGCGTTTGAGGAAGCCTTTTAACCATCCTTTGCCGGGTCGGTTTTCGTGAAATGGAGTCTCTCTTGGGTTTTTATTCAGAAAGGTTTGAACAGAATCTAAAATATCATCTGCATTTCTAAGAAATCCTCTATAGCCCATTTTGCACAACCATTTTTCTAAATTTGTTTCTTCTTCTTTTTTCAAGTAGGGATGTGGTCCAAATTCATTTTTACTGGTTGGGTGTTTTAATTTGAATTGTAACGTTGCTCTAGGAACGCCATACTTTTTGGCTGTCGCCTGAACTGGTGCACCTTGACTTATCTCTTCTAGAGATAAGTCAAGGTGCACCTTTGTCCACTTGTTCTACGGTATATTGTGGTATTTTAGGCATGATAAATGACTCTGAAATATATTTTAACATGCAATATGTCAAAACTTGCTAAATTCAATTTAATGTCAAATTGACAAAGTGTTAAAAACTTATTTAAGGCCTATGTTTTTGACCTATGAGGTCAAACAATCAGAAACATTAAGTATATTAAGGTCTATGGCCATGGCGAATAGCTAAAATCACTCTGGCTCATTACAGTGAGTAATTGCCCGCCTTATTTTTTAGCTATTGGCCACCCCCGGTTAATAACTGATCCACTATATTTATGACTGTAGATTTTTTCTACAGATTTTATTACACCATTGTAGTTTTGAAACTGCTTTGAAAACACATTTAATGGAAAATGAATAATTGGCCCGCATTGGCTAATAACTAAATCCCACATAAATTCAGATTCAGTTATTAGCCGTTGAAATATTTTAGGGATTTTGGTGCTTTGTGATCATTAAAATAACAAAGAATTAATATTTACTTAATCCGGCAACAAAATATTAGAACACGCAAGCATTAGCTACGTAACTTTTATGTAAAATTAATTTCTTCTCAAACTCTTACCTTATTTTTTTCTTAACGAACGACCCACAATAGTCAACATTTTTAGTAACTGAGATTCTACCGCGTTATCACATCCTCTAGACAAAATCTTATAAACTAAAAAGAAACCTGGAGAAACACAGGTATTTTTTTTGTCCCATTCATTCGAGTTCATGCTTCCATTGCCTTGTTTCTTTTTGATTTGTTAATAGTGGCCAATTACTATGGAGGGGCCAATAACTATAGCAGTCACCCTACTATTCGACGCCCCACAATACAATTACATTATCGGTGCTGTATGGCTTCTCATCCTGATAAGGAATTATTTACTATGATGTAAACAAAGTATACTAGCCGTGAAATATGTCTACTTTGTATTTTCCCCCTGAGAAGCCAACAACTATAAACTATTGTTTTATTGCATAAATAGTTACGCAACAAGTATAAATCGTAGGCTGCAACTTCAACATCAACTCCTGTATTAGTTGACGCACTTCATTATTTTGCAACGATAAATGATAAGCGATAATCGCGTAAGTAACATTAAGATTGCAATTAATGCAATGCTGGACACTGCTCATTATTGAAACAAAACAGAAACCGTATAGCTTCTCTATCAACACCTAACATCATAGTGTTATACTAGAAGTGACATCTCACGGTTCTTATACATACCTATATTACGAGTAAACATGAGGGTAGGTCGAAATAAAGTCGTGTGAGCGACGGATGTTCATGTAAAAGTAGAAATAGAAATAGAAATAATTTATTCAACGCATACACACATTTGGAAAAAATAGATGACTAAAATCACAAAACATTTAACATGGCGTGAAAAGGACCCCTCAGCTTAGTGCCGCGGCGCTGGTTTTCAGGAGGACCCCGACTTAAAAACTAACTTAAAGTCTAACAATAATATGCATAATTGTTCCCGTCTTTATCAGACATCAAATGAATCAGTATAGTTATGTTTAATTATAACTTTTTTTTAAATTATTGATTATCTCTGTACATGCACTGTATAGATATAAAGCAGTAAAGAAGCTACAAACAAACGTTCGAAACGACGCACTCACACAGATGCACGCCTCTACGGGACAGCTAAGCGGACATGGCGGTGCTGTTAGACGCGAGTGTCGTCGCGTCGAGACGAACGGTTTCCTTTGCATTTTATATTATTTCTTCTGCTTTCCTTAGTAATTCGGCTGATTGTTTAAAAAATCGATATCTGGGGATCTGTGCGGTCTCCGACAGCGAATCCGTTGACAGATTGTGAAAAAGTAGCCGCGATTTTGAACTTTTTAGTTATTCGACTAATTGCTTCGAAATTCGATATCTGGGAATCGGTGTGGTCTACGACAATAAATCTGTGGACAGAATGAGAAAAAGTAGCCGCCATCTTGAACTTTTTAGTTATTCGACTGATTGCTTCCAAAATCGATATCTAGGGAACTTTGTGTTCTCTGACAACAAATCCGTGGACAGATTGGAGAAACGTAGTAGCCATCTTGAACTTTTTGGTTATTTGACTGATTACTTTCAAAATCGATATCTCGGGATTTGTGTGGTCTCCGACAGCAAATCCGTTGACAGGTGACTCAATTTCAAGAGTTGTAGGATACCACACAGATCCCCAAATATCGACTTTCAAAGAATTCGGCCCAAAAACTGGAAAGTTAAAGATGGCGGCTACTTTTTCCCATTCTGTCAATGGATTCGTTGTCGGAGACCACACCGATCCCAGATATCGATTTTCGAAGCAATCAGTCGAATAACTAAACAGTTAAAGATAGCGGCTACTTTTTTCATTCTGTCAAGGGATTCGTTGTCGGAGACCACACAGCTCCCCAGATATCGATTTTCAAAGCAATCAGTCGAATAACTAAAAAGTTAAACATGGCGGCTACTTTTTCTCAATCTGTCAACGGATTCGCTGTCGCAGACCACCCGTATCGACTTTGCACTAACTAGCTGAGATACAATAAAAAAAACTTTTTTCAATTTTACAAAATGTTAGTTGACAACCCTTAGGCTCAATTGGAGAGTAGGTATTTATCTTGAAAAGTAGGCCTAGTTTCTTTACTGCTTTATTTGTATACTGTGGTACATGCCTGGTCTAAATTGGAATCCATAATGTTTTTTGTCCTATATTTGAATTCCCTAATACCGTTAGTCATAATGATTGTTAGCCCTACTGCGATTGTCCTAACATTGTTTGGTCGAATATTGTTTGCCCTAACACTGATATATACTAATATTGTATGTACTAATATACGAAAAGCATAATATTCAATAGCCTGGTGAATTTTTGAGCATTTATTATTTTGTTAGAAACGGTTGTCTTTGTAATAAATTTCGTGCTATTGCTACTCAATTGGTCTTATTCTCTAGTTTAGACGATACTAAAACTCGTTCCATATGAGGCACGGCTTACTGAAGCATAGTTTCGGAGCAATCATTTTTGTTTTTGTTTTTGTGTGTCGACCATAATGACGCCAATATACGGTTAATGACGTTTGTTGAGATTATAATGAAGCTTTGATACGGATAATGACGTTTTTTAATTCTCTCTATGAGCATTGATAAGGAAAACTCAAAATTACATGTGTATCAGATTGGCTGTGACTGACGGACGGAAAGACAGATTGACAGGCAGACAGAGAAACATACGAGTGATCCTATAAATTTTCCTTTTGAGGTAAGAATCCTTAAAAATAAATTATGTATGGCTGAACACTGCACGTCCTCCGCGCACTATCTCAAAAATTGTTAAGCATGTTAACATCTTTTTTCGAAAAAACTTTAAAAAAATATGTCCTACAATTTTGGTATAGATGCCAATCGTCAAAAACTTTTGAAGCGAGGCTTTACTTAAAACCGAATCTTGTGACCTTTGACCTTGAATATATTAAGAGGTTTCCACGAGATTATACGTGACTTTTCAGACACCTTTAGAATGCAAAAATATAGGTTTAAATAAAAGTTTACAGCTTAGTTTCTGCTATGCCGAGGTCAAACCCTAACGTTACTGGACTAATATCTACATTACTATAAGGAAAGATTCTTAAATCGTCTGTCCAAAATGCCCTATTCGAAGAAATTCTTAATAAAGTGATTGTGCATTTCCGAAAAAAGGACAGTATTCGTAAAAGAGTGCCCTCACGACAATTCTCACAAAATAGTGGCCTGATCCCCTTCTTTTGATTTTTGAATTCTATTAAAAAAACATTATTGTCTACAAGAATCATTATGGATAACACTAAGACGTCATTATTGTCGACGAGCGTCATTATGAAAACCATAGTTGTTTACAAAAATGATGTCGACAACAATGACTATTAGGAAAAAACATACCGTAACTCGCTCAAATACTTGCCAAATGACACTTACCTCAAATTTAAGTAAATCGTACTAAATTTGTCACAAAATTAAACACATTGTAATTCTAATATTACTATTTTTGTTACCCCTTTTAAGCTTACTTGTTTGTGTATGATCTGGACTGTACCTTGATTTTTTAATGTTATTGCTTAATTTAATAATTTCTGAAATCCAAACGTAGGTTGTGTGGGGACACGAAAAATTATTGCGTTCATCACAATATAAGGCGTATATTTTTTTTATAACGACAGAATGATAATTTTATGTGACTGCGCCGCTCACAACAGTTAACAAGAAATCTAAAGGCATCAAATACTCAAGTGATTTCATCTTTATATAAACATACATGACGCGGACACTATAATGTTATTGACCTAACCTTACTTGATTTACTAATTCGCCATTTTGGCGACTTTTCTAAAGCTTCGCTCTTCAAGCCCCCCCTGTGGGGGCTCCAGCCCCCGTCCCACCTTTCCTGCTCTTACTATTTATTTATTAATTATATTAAGTTAACGTGCATTATGAAATTCATAATTAGGACAAACAAGATCAGGTATTTAGATGCTTAGGTAATATAAAATTATGGTTAATGATGTTTAGGTCAAATTAACGTTATGCCAAAACAGTCATTATGGCAAATGTATGTTATGCCAAACATTACTTAGGGCAAACGTGCTATGCGGTATGACTTTAGGACAAACGATATTATGGATCGTGAAGGCCACACATTTTATGGGCATTCTCCTTTGTACTCTACCTAAAATATTGCCCAACCATGATTAGCACTAGAATGAACTTCAACGACAGTATAGGCAAAAGACAGAATAAAGTTTTTGCAAGATTGCGGAGAAAGACAGAGCTGTAGGGACGATTTGTTTTATCAAAACTATAGGTCCTTTACATCATATTAAAAAACCATAACAATCGGACCGTTTTTAGGGTACTGGAACAACGATTTACAAAATGTACGACGAAACATTGTGTATGGGCTGCACCTTTTCCGGTATAGCATACTTCCGCTTCAAATGTCGGAATGGCGACAGGCAGATATGGTATTGTGCAGGGTCAAAACCCTCGGATAACGTTGTCACCCCAACTGTTACATCATTTGCCGCTTGCATCGGTTTAGAGAGGCCTTCTTATCCATTAACTCTCTGCCAAGCAGTAGTGTTCGCATTGCTGTGTTCCGGTATGGGGATAAGACAACCGGTGAAATTACTAGCATAGAGGCATTCCATCTTAGTCCTCAGGGTCGGCAACGCATTTGAGTCTAAGGATTGCAGTATTGAGATTGTAGTCTTGAGATATCAAATGTCTATAGGTCTCAGATCCCACGTACCATCAGGTTGTCCATGCCTTAAAAAAAAAACTTTTTCCCGTTTTTAGCCTAGTCTACTACTCGTCTCGTGGAATGTTAAAAATTTGGCTGTAAAAATGAATAAAATTAGTAGTTGCACTAAGGGTATTTCATTGGACAACGCTTTGAATTTAAAGAAAAGCTAACAACCATTCTGTGTCAGTAAACTGTCATATGGTATCCTATCAATTTATCGACAGTCAATTGGCAAATTTTCATTTCACAACCAGCGATCGGTAAAAGTGTGATATGATATGGCATATCAACGTTATGCAAATACATGTTTAACAAATGGTTCATAATTTAAACGATTTATTTGGCATATTTTTGAATTCTGTACTTAGTTGGATGTAAATAAAAAATATCTTTTACAACATTTCAATTCCCAAATATATTATTAATAAAAGATGTGAATTAACAATTGTTTATTTCATATCGCATTATTTGTCAAAATTAGGTGCTTACATTTTCCCAAAGTGAAGCACAAATAAAAACAAAATTGGCTGAGATAAGGGGGCAGGTTAGGTTAGTTTTTATATAAGTCCGAAGGGCAAACCGCCTGAAAATAGGGGCCCCGCGTAGCGTATGTTACATTGTGTAATAACAGTATGTAAAGTAAAACGTTGCTTAACGATGAGTTTACAAAAGCTATGTTTTTAACCAAAACGTTTTTAAAGTGCACTATTTGCTATATGATTGGTTGTTAAACGGCGTGTTTTAATCTGATACATTTGTGAAACAATATATTTGTGTATTTAATAGTAAATGAAACGTTTGTTAAGAAATTAACATTTGTAAAACCATTTTCGGTAAAACATTAGTGAAGCCTGTAATATACCTACCTACCCTGATTCACTCTGACACTTTCTCACAGGTATAGATAAATTATCGAGAGCGCGGAATTGCAATTGTAATGGTTGTACCGTCCTAATGAAAAGTAAAATAATATAAGATTTTTTCTTAATTTAATGAGATTACATACCCTAAACAAGTGGAATAAGTGTATGTCCGTTTTTTGCTTTTAGTCGCTATCATTTAAATTTTCATCTTAAGGTTTGGAAATTGCTTATATATAATTCGCCTGATGACTTTTTGATCAAAATGATCTACTGTCTATGGACAAGTACGTAACTTGTTCTTACTCGGAGGGAAATTTTTTCGTTGCTTCGAATTTTTCACTCTTACTCTCAGACATAATTTTATAAATAGTCGAGAGAGAAACACCTGTAACTTTTTCAACTACCTAATTGTGCAGTTGTCTAAGGTGAATTACAATTTTTCATTAGTTCGAGTTCAAAATATTGATGACAATTAAAAATTATTTGTTTACGTTGACTTTCAATCGGACCAAAATAACTGCTACTTTCTGCCATCATTTTTGCAAACTATGTAACTTACAGTCGTACCGGCCTAGTCTAAATTATTCAGAAATTTGCGAGAATACAATAAAATAAGCCGTATATTTTAGTGCAACGTAAAAAGTATTTAGAATTTGACACTGACATTATTCTTAACATATACCAAACCTCTTTTTTTGCTGATGGTATGAGAAGTAGAGGAAATTTAAATATAGAATGCCTGTAAACACACATTACCACTACATAATTATGCAATTCCACGCTCTCGATAATTTATATCTATATCCAAGTGTTACGTTAGATTTATTTTTGCCAAATATTTCTATTTAATATTTTTCGAGTTTATGTCTTATTTTAATTTAAAAACAAGACGCACGTAAAGTTATAACTTTGATATCATAGTGTTCAAGTCAAATTTGTTTCTGGCTCAAGAATTCCATCTTCCGTCCGTCTGTCTTACTTATAACTTATACCAATATTATTGGTATATCAGGATTTAGATCAATTTTTTTTATCTGATTCCAAATATTCAATAATCTTCACTACTGAGGCTCGTGACTCAGATTTTTCCTGATCGTTTAGAGGACCACTGGCTTCAAGTATATTTTTTTCAGTCTAGGATTCAATTGACGGACTTTCTTTTCTGTTATCGCCTTTAAAATTATTCGAGAATAAATATGCACACAGCCAATTGGGATGCACATCTTTTTAACAATGTCATGCACTTTTAAAAACTATTTCGAGCTACTTGCTCTGCTGACTAGCCGGTATGGCAGCCACCGGATGCATGCGGACTACGCCCACAGCATCCCTGGAAGCCCTGCTCGACCTCCCGCCACTGCATCTCTTCATCCAGCAGGAAGCGGCAGCGACAGCGGTACGTCTTAGGAACTTGCACCTGTGGAGACCCGCCAGGGTACCACATACCGAAATTCTCTACGAAGCGGTCAATGAGGAGCCGCTCATAGAGGCAGCCACCGACAGAATACCAAAACAGTTCATCTTCGACAAGAAGTACAAAATACAACTGCACGAGGATCCGTGGGAAGGCCTCAACCCCAGGGAAGTAAGGATCTTCACAGATGGATCCAAGACAAAGTCGGGATCCGGAGCAGGTACTTTTTCGGAAGATCTAAACATACATATCTCAACGCCATTAGGAGCCCACAGCACAGTTTTCCAGGCTGAATGCGTGGGCATCATCATGGCTATAACAGCGATCGAGCAAAGGAAGGTAAAAGATCTCCCTATCCGAATACTCTCCGACAGCCGATTCTCCAAGCCCTACAGTGCTACACAGCAACGTCAGGGCTAATATACGAATGTCACAACGCCCTTTCTATGGTATGTAACATCAACCCCATCACCCTACAGTGGATTAAGGGACACAGTAACTCTCGAGGTAATGACGCGGCGGACGTACTCGCGAGAAGGGGCTCAGAAACGGAACTGATAGGTCCTGAACCATTTCTGCCCCTGCCGACCAGCTGGCTGCGGAACAAGCTGCGCCAAGTCACTAAGGAAAAGCACCAACACTATTGGAGCAACCTAAACACCTGCAGGCAAAGTAAGGAAGCCCTTCCGATAATCAATCCCGGATTATCGCGTAAGCTACGACGTCTCAAAAGGGCCCAACTCCGATTACTAACTGGAGCCATAACTGGCCATGCCTTGTTTAACAAACACTTGTTCACATTAGGTGTTACAGACAGCCCCCTGTGCAGAGCCTGTATGACGGCGGAGGAAACCGCGGCCCACGTCATCATGGAATGCCCTGAGGTGGCAACATACCGGGCACGTCACCTCGGAACACCGAGGTCGCTACCGGAAGCCGTCGGCAACATCAAGGGTTTGCTAGGCTTCCTAGTAGAACTGGGTTGGCAAGAGTAGTGCCAAAACCCAGCACGCAAAAAAGGCGCATACATTAAGTCGTCGAGTTGCGGAAACCAGCCCGCTCTAACCTATAACCTATAACCTATACTTGCTCTGCTGCTTTTCGACTCAAACACTGTAGTAAGATTTAAAAAATCTATACATATAAAGAGGCTTGTACTGACTGATTCATCATCGCCCAGCCAAAACTACAAATGCTAGAAATATGAAACTTCGATAGTACTTTTTTTTTGTTACGTAGAGATCCACTAGGAAGGGATTTTTCGAAATTCAACCCCTAAAGGGATGAAAAGGGGTTGCACAGTTTGTATAGGAAAAAATGTTTTTATGGTCCAATTTACTTGAAACTTGGTAGAAATGCTCTTCAATGCAAATAATGATACACGTATTTCAGCGATTACTAAAATTTTACCCCTAGAGGGATGAAAGGGGGTTTCAAAGTTTGTATGGGAAAAAAAAAATTCATGGTCGAATTTACTTGAAACTTGAGAGAAATGCTCTTCAATGAAAATAATGAGACACGTATTTAAGCGATAACTAAAATTCAACCCTTAGAGGGATGAAAGGGGGTTGCAAAGTATGTATAGAAAAAATATTCTTATGATCAAATTTACTTAAAAATTGGTGGAAATGCTCTTCAATAAAAATAATGATCCACGTATTTCAGCGATTACTAAAATTCAACCACTTGGGGGATGGAAAAGGGGTTGCAAAGTTTGTGTGGGGATTCTTTTTATGGTCAATTTTACTTAAAACTTGAAATAAATGCTCTGCAATACAAATAATGAGAAACGTATTTCAGCAAATATACTAAAATTTCACTGCTAGAGGGATGAAAGGGGGTTTGTGTGGGTATTTTTTTAAGGTCAATTTTACTTGAAACTTGAAAGAAATGCTCTGAAATGCAAATAATGGGACACGTATTTTAGCAAATATTACAATTCAACTCTTATAGTGATGAAAGGGGGTTGCAAAACTTGTATGGGAAAAATATTTGTATGGTCAAATTTACTTGAAACTTGGTAGAAATGCTTTTCAATGAAAATAATGAGACACGTATTTCAGCGATTACTAAAATTCAACCCCTTGGGGGATGCAAACGGGTTGCAAAGTTTGTGCGGGTATTTCTTTATGGTCAATTTTACTTGAAACTTGAAAAAAATGCTCTGCAATAAAAATAATAAGACACGTATTTTCGCGATAACTAGAATTCAAGCCAAAATTTGTATAGAAAAAATATTTTTATGATCAAATTCACTAAAAACTTGGTAGAAATGCTTTTCAATAAAAACAATGAGACACAATGTTCCAGCGATTACAAAAACTCAACCCCTTTGGGGATGGGATGGGGTTGCAAAGTTTGTGTGGGTATTTTTTTTCGACAATTTTACTTGAAACTTGGAAGAAATGCTCTGCAATACAAATAATGAGACACGTGTTTTAGCAAATATTAAAATACAACCCCTAGAGGAATGAAAGGGGGTTGCAAAATTTGTATGGGAAAAAATATTTTTGTGGCCGAATTTACTTGAAATTTGGTAGACATGCTTTTCAATGAAAATAATGAGATAGGTGCGCCAAAGTTCATATAAAATTGCAACTCAGATTATTGGAACAATGAAAATTTTTCTCATACCATTTTACATCATAATGATCACTCTTCATACTCTTCATAATATTTCTTAATACTAATAATCGGAACTTATACTCATCTGAACTTATAACGCCAATATTCATGGTACGTAAACTTTTCAGAATTTCTTAAATATCTTACGTGTAGATAAAATTAGGTTAGGTTGGGTTAGATTTATAACAATCCTCAAAATGTAACAGGTTCTTAAAAAAATGCATTATGAGTTGCGATAGTTATGTTATGACTTAAAAAAGTATGAACAAAAAAGTATAAGCAAAGTTTTTCGAAGAAATTATGAGTATAGACATAAATCGTTATTTGTATAAAAAATCTAAAGACCAAATTTTATATGAGCCAATATGGACTCTAATGAGACACTTATTTCAGCGATAACTAAAATTCAACCCCTAGAAGAATGGAAAAGGGCTGTAAAGTTTGTATAAAAAAAAGATGTATGAGAAAAAATTTCATGGTCAAATTTACTTGAAGCTTGGTAGAAATGCTGTAAAATAAAAATAATGAGACACTTATTTCAGCGACTACTAAAATTAAACCCCTGGGGGGATGGAAAGGAGTTGCATATACATATAAAAAATATTACTTCCGGCGATTCAGTAAAAACTACCTCTGAGGTGGTAAAATGGGGGTTTAGAAAATTGTGTGTTTGGTATATATGTTTGAAGTGAGAAACGTGGAAAATTTGTGTGGAAAATGTATGTGTAAATTAAATATATGGCTTTAAGCGATTTTAGAAAAACTTAGGGGTAAATTGGCGGTAGAAGTTTGTATCAGATTTTTGAAGGGAGAAACGTGAAAGGGAGAAAGAAAAAAATGTTACTTTCGGCGATTTAGGAAAAACTACCCCAAAGTTGGTAAAATGGGCGGTAGAAGTTTCGGACTTCGGTCATTTGTGAAGTAAGAAATGTGAAAATTAGTATTAGGATACTGTTTATTAATAGAAAATAAAACTGCTTGCGATTTTAGCGTCTAACCAATTTAGTAAATAAGCGAGTACGGTTATTTTTTAAGTAAGAAACGTATAAATAGGTGTAAGGGCTACTTAATTGCTTTCGGAGATTATGGAAAAACTATCCCTGTAAATGGCGGTGGTAATTTGGCGGTAGAAGAGTTTTTTTTTTAAAAGAACTGTCGTAATATGTTGCGCACGGTGATTAATGGCGATTTTTTTTTCATCTACTTTCACATGTTGTAAGGAGTGACCAACCTAGAAATATTTGTTTTTGTTATTTCACTACCAAACTAAGTAGCGGCTTCTACAAGACACCTATTCCTACTCCAAATTTCATCAATGTCCCTCTGTAGATTTCGAGTAAAATGCGTGTGACATACGGACTGACGGACGGATATGACGAAACTATAAGAGAGTTTTTGCCATTTTTGCTACGGAACCCTAAAAAGGCGTTGGGCGGTTTTGAAAAACTACCCCAAAGGTGGTAAAATTACAGAGAGTCTGGCCATTTTTAAAGTGAGAATAGTGAACGTCGTAGTTTACGATATAAATGAAAAAAAAACGACAATTTCGGAAAAGGGGGTAAAATGGGGGTAGAAGTTTGTGTGGGAATTTGGTTATTTTTGATGTGAGAAATGTGGACATTATTGGTATTAAGGTGTTTACCTATAAATAAGAATTATGACTGAACAAGTTAGATACACGAAAGTCGGTATCAACACCATTATTAATGAAATAAAAAAACAGGTTTTAAAATAGGTACTTAAGCCCTTAACAGTGTGAAGAGCGGGGTGAAAGTTTGTATTTGAGTTGTTTTTTTTCCAGGTAGGTACATGAATGTAAACATCTAAAAAAGTGAAAGCTTCAGTGTTATTAAAACACTTGCCCCTTAATGAAACAAATAGTCTAGAAAAAACCCATCACCAATGAAAAAACTATAGTGGAAATCTTGGGATCTTAGACTACTGATACTGACTGAACTTTACAAAGTTTGTGTGGAAATAAAGTTACTTTCAAACGTATATACCTACAAGATATGAAAACGGGTATTGCGACTAAACTAAATACTGTAACATAAAGAAAATATCCAGATTTGGTGTTTTTCGAAAATCTTCTGCTAACTGGGTTAATTGTTTGTATAGAAATTTAGTAAATAGATGAGATGACTAAATTATCAATCTATTGAATCTAGGGTCGATTAAAGAAAATGTAATGGTGAAAGAGGGGCAGTGAATTTATTTTGTATGGCAATTTTATTGTTTAAGAGTCATAAAATGAAAGGTGTTTGTGGACCGCTTACTTAAAATTCACGTTCTGGACTTTTTTCATAAAAAAAAATCTTTGAAGGTGATATAAACTATGTCTACTTTATCATAAGTTCTGACTCTCCGCAGACGAAGTCGCGGGCGGAAAGCTAGTATGTTATAATTAATTAATTATCATAAAATTAAGAAACGACCTTCATTTGACCGCTATATCAACACCTCTTTTGTGGTTTTAAATAAAACATAGAAAAACTCTCTAATACGAATATTTTACCTACATTACATTACATTATAGTACAATTAAGATATCTAATTGACACCTACGTTCGAAGACGGCTGTTGTCGTGTTAAATTAATTTGTAATTTCCAAATGTGTCGTATACCGGCATAGTTTATTTTAAGTTGACTTTGATTGATGAAAACTGATGTCTTTTTAAGAAAAACCAAACATACAGTTGCTAATCGTGAGGTTGGGAAATAAAACGAAATCTTTTGATAAGTAAGACACATTATCATTCGGCGAAATGAAATTTTGCGAATAAGTGGTTGCCGATTATCACTTCGCAACCAATTATTCCCAACCTCACAATTAGCAACTTTATGTTTGGTTTTTCTTTTATAAAGCCACTTTTTAAAATGCCATCTTTCGAGTAATAGAATGGTTTACTTAGAATATACATTTCGTATTTTATTTATAAAGACACTTTTTAAAACACCGTCTTTCAAGTAATAGAATGGTTTACAAAGATGCCATTTTTTTTTCGGACAAATCATAATACAGGCATTTTTTTAATAGAATATTTTTTCACTGGGATTGTTTTAGAATCTCTTTTACAAATATTAAAAAAGTCGATTCTGGCACTCGCCGGCCGCTGCCGCGGCACGATGGCTTCGCTCGCTCGGCTTCGTGCGCTGTTTGGTCACTGTTAACCTAACATGCTCCACCTCGCTTGGCTCGTTGTCGCACCTAACTGGACCCGATCATACCATTTGGCATACCATACCAACTAACATGACCAAACCTAACCTTTTGGGTTCTACAAGATGGTTGGGAAATGAATCAGTTCGGCGAAATGATATTCAGAGAAAAGGCTGGAAGGGGACTGTTGCACTGACGAAATATTATTCGGTAAATAGTTTTTTGGCCTAGTGAAAGATTTGCCAAATAATAGATATTCCAAAAGTTTTAAGTCATAATAATAATCGACTTTAAAATAATTCGACCAAATGAAAGGTTGTCATACAAAAAGTTGGCAATAGTTAGTTGTCAAAGTCAATCATCGGCGAAAAGTTTGTTGGTAAGTGAAATTCGGACAATAAAAGTTCGGCGAAAAGGCCGGACAAACCAGAGGATTTTAATGAAATCTGTTCTGAAACTTTTTTCGGGGCTATTCCGACTATATTCTAGTAATCAGAAGTGTCGAACCTTTTTTTATTAAGGTTGTAAAATAATGTTTTTTTTTCATGTATGAGTGTATATTGTACGATGTATTATCAGAGTGCGGTTAATTATAAAATATATTAATTTGAAGTATAAGCACTGTTGATAAATATTACCTAATAAAATCCTGTAAAATTAATTAATAAAAATCATGTTTTTATTATGTTTATATATTAATCAAACTCAAAAAATTAAATAAACGAATAGGAAACATTACCAATAGTTATATATCTATGTCACATAGAAACCATAAAATTCCAAAACCGATAATAAATTGTAAACCATTTTCGATGCATAATTTGTACTGAAAGACGCATAATTACTCTTTAAGGGTAAAATTTAAAAAAGTAAAAAATATTTTAGAACTTTACAAAAACTTTCAAAACTTAAATAAATATCACGGGACAATGTCACATAAATTGAGCTAGTCCGAAACTATAAAGCTCTAGGCTTGTGCTATGGATACTAGACAACGATATAAATACGTATATAGATAAATATATACTTAAAATGCATAGAAAACCATCTATGACTCAGGAACAAATATTCGCGCTCATCACACAAATATCTGCCCTTACCGGGATTTGAACCGAGGACCGCTAGCATCGTATGCAGGGCCACTACCAACAAGGCCAGCGCGTCGTCACTTAAAAAATCAAGAACCTACTCTTGCTATACCTGTTTATAATCAGCAGATAATAACGAAGATAAACTCAACACTAACATCGTGCTAACTAAGTTAACAGCTGATCAAAAAGGTTGACTATAATCATGAATCGGGAAATACCTGCATATGACGATATATGACGGTGTTGCCCCTTTAATTTTAGACGGTTTTTCCCACTTGACAATGTTGACGTTACAAATTTTACATAGCAAATAGTTCTAAAACACCTGTCATTCATGCCAAAATAGAAAGAAGAAGCCGTTGGCGCACATCTTACAACACGTTAAGCACACTCACAAAGTCGTAACTTGTACGATTTAACATTTGAAAAAACACCATCATAAATACAATACTCGCGTTTCGAGTTGGGAGTACAACTAAACTTCAAACACGGTTGTTTTCAAACGTAGACAACATAGCGCCATCTCTTTACAAAAAATTGAACCAAAAAGTTCCCCTGCTTAATCGTACAGAGGTAATAACGGCTAACCGTTCTTAGATTGGGCATAAATGCATGTGTATGGTATTGCCCCGTAGACGGAATTAGACACATTGACCCTACTTGAAGCCGGTGGGCATGTAAACGATCAGGTAAAACCCGAGTAACGAGCCTCAGTAGCGAAGATATATAATGTTTCTTTTGTATTTTTTTATCCATACATCAACTTTTCTAAATACTAAAAAATAAATTACGAGTTAGTAGTAGTAGTAGCAGTATTCTGCCATAATGTATGATTTTGTCACTGCTCCTAGCGACAATATCAAAATCAAAATCTTTATTCAGAATATTGGCCTCACGACGGCTCCTTTACACGTTGGTAATATAGAGTGACTGTACTAGCGTATCGGACAAGGCCATCATTGCGGAGAAGAAGCGCCATTTTTCCCATCATAAAATACAATAATATATAATAAAATGTTACATCACAAGGTAATACAAAAATAAAAAAGTAATGATAAAAACTAGCACAGAATAAAATAATTCGAACCAAAAGGTTTCAAAAATGTAATTTACTTTGTTTTGTCTGAACTTTCCTGTAAGCTGTCATATCGTTACAAATGTATTTTTGTTCCACTTAACCCTAAAATGATCTCTCTACGTTTCAGTGGTGGTTTTTTTTTAACTATAACTACAGTAAGAAATTAAGGTTAGAAAAGGAAAATATCATGTAAATTTTCAAGTGATTAAAATGTTTTTTTTTAATTTGCTCGCGTCTTGTTCTCGTCTTGTCCATAGTCGTTCTTAATGCATAAGTGGGAAAGAGATAAACTAATTAATGTCACTTGGTATTGAATCTATGCGACAGATCATTGAAATTAGAAGGGTGAGCATTTAATTGATGTGTCCTTTAAAACGGACAAAATCCGTTTAAGGGTTAAACAATATTTCGTTTAAAGATTTTTACGTTTAATTTTTCAAGCATATGTAATTATCAGAAACTCAATACATTATGTTACTTATACCTCCTTTTAAAATTAAACCCATCTACTGCAAAGTTATTTGCCTATAACATGATGTTTGTTTTGACGCAGATACTGGAGATCTTATAAACCTAGAAAATGGGTATGACTGGGGAGGACAGCCGCGCTTGCCCGTTGGAAAACAAACCCAGAACGCTATAAACATCATCAACGCTGTTCTGATGCGCAAGAGTGCCGTTGCGCAACTTACAAAGTACGTCTTTACTTAGGCATACAAATTAATTTTAAATAAAACTTACTAATTTTTATTTAATATTTATATGAGTGGCGAATTTTAAAGACTAGGCGTAACCGAAAGTTTGAATGACAAGCACGAGAATTTCAAGAACTATTTATGTATTTGCATGTTTCGAGTAATGATTATAACACTGTAGTGGTGTGGGTGTGGTTTTCTTGTATCTGTTTACAAATTACTCGCCTGCAGCCATTTTCATTATTTTGAGTGGCCCTTTGGTAACATTTGATAACTTCATTGCAAAATTCAAAGATTTTTTAGAATGTGTGCGATAAAAGAAAAATCTGATTAATTAATAGCATTTCTTTGAATTTATGGCAACCTCATAGTAGACCCACGCGTACAGGCCATAAATATATAATGCTTTATCTACATCTATAATTATCATAACGTCACTTTAATATGTTCTGAAAAGATAAGCAAATGGCCTATAATTAAGAAACCTGTATCTGTGGTTGTACTTTAATGTTAAGATTAAAGTATCGATTATCGATGTGGTTGCCTCTTAATGTTCACTTTAAAGTATTGGTAACCGATACTTTGATGTAAACATTAAGATAGAGGTAAATTAAGATACTAGTGGCAGTTGTAGCAGATCAAATACGGCGTTTCGTGAACCAAAGATTTCCTTTGGCAGGATTGGTCATTAGGACCCAAGGATGGATTTTTGAAGTGGAGCCACCGAGATTTTTGATTTAAATGTTTGAGGAGGGGGAGTTTCAACATTATCTTTATATCTACATCGGCTACTACGCCAAGTTTGGTATCGTTTTCGTATAAATTGGGGATGCCGAATTCATTTGTGGTATCATATTGATACCGTTCCTAAGTAAAAATATATAAAATAAAAGAAAACGTGTTTTGTCAGTTCCCTATTTCACAAGGAAAAATTCCATAACTTATAAACAATTACGAATGTTAAAAAAAACAGAGATGCTTTGAGAGCTCTATTATTCGTTTACTAAAAAGAAATATGTAATGTCAAATTAAAATGGTTCGTACGGGTCGGGCGCGCGCCGGCGCTGACGTTGGAATGGGGAAATGTAATTAAAATGTTGTGTTGCGATCCTAGACTGATAGCGATGGGTTCGCGAACATGATAAAGATGTAAAAAAAAAGTAATGGTTAAACATTCCATTTTAGGCCAATTCGTGCCAAATATCAAAGGAAATTTAACTTAATAATATCAAGTGAATTAACTACGCCAAAGCTTGTTTACAAAGGTATTTATTACATAAAAACGTTTAAAGTGGTCCAGGTGTTCCATCATTTACTTCGCCGAATGCCTCTGGATCCAATTCAGCCTCATTTGAAACTTGTTTTAGTACATTAACTTAAACAGTTATTTACCTTAGACATCGCCGGGGCGGAAAATCTACCCCCCCCCCCCCCACTTGCATGAAAAATCTGCGTGGCTCCACTTCTTATAATCATTTTAGGAACCCAAAGATTAATCCTGGCAAAGGAAATCTGAAAAATCCGGAATGAGATGATCCGGCATAAAACTAGGGTCACTGACGTAGTTCAGAAGTGTAGCAGACTGAAGTGGCAGTGGGCTGGTCACATCTGTCGCAGAACCGATGATCGGTGGAGTAGACGGGTTCTCGAGTGGAGACCACGGTTCGGCAAGCGTAGCGTAGGACGCCCTCCAGCCAGATGGACCGACGACCTGAAAAAAGTGGCTGGTGGTGACTGGATGGCGAAAACGGGTGATCGGGCCTTGTGGCGAACCCTGGGGGAGGCTTACGTCCAGCAGTCGACTGCAATAGGCTGAAATGATGATGATGATGATGAAGGAAATCTTTGGTTCAGAAAAAGCAGTATTTGACCTTTTTATGTCGTGTAGAACCGCAACTATACAGGGCAACTTCACATATTGTAATAAACTTATGATATGCATGTAGATAAAGTTATGTATGCGACTGTACACATAATTAGGCATTAAAATACTTGTGTGATCTTATTGTGAAAACCACACTCGTGTATTAATGCCTCTCATTATGCGCCAGTCACATAAACTAATATTATAGTTCTCTGTTACAATCTTATATAAATATTTAACGTATTTCAATATTTAATGCTATGATATTATTAATATTCGTAATGATGGTAACCATGGTAATAATTATGCTATAATTATTATTACAGAACTGTTATTTGTATGTCAAAACTATAGTTACACTATGGATGGAATTTTAACACCGTTAACAATAAAAAAATGTGATTAAAAAGTACGCGAGTAAAAAATTTTTTCATAAACAAAGTTACTCATCGCAACCCATCTGAGTTTTATTTCGCTTAGATTAACAAATTATTGCTAAATTTCCAAAATTAATAATTCTAGAAATGTATTTATTACTAATAGCGTGTTGTTTTACAAGGTACGATGTCATGTTGGGCGTGACTAAAGCTGAAGCTTACTTTGCGTTCAGTGGCGATGATGTCCAGTATGGAATTGAAGCGGACAGAAGATCAAAAATATTAAAATCTTTTGTAAGAAATACATATAGTTACCATTTATCCGAGATTTTAGCTACAATTATTAATGAATATACGGATTGGGAGAGACCAGTTCAACATCCAATTAATATAAGGTAAGTACTTGGATTTTTTTACCAATGTCATTAAGCGCAAAAAAGATCTCCTTCGTTTATTATAATTGTATTTTCAGGGACGAAACTTTAGAGGCACTAAGTGATGCCCAGGTAGTGGCTCCAATCGTTTTGACGGCTGACACTCACTCTGCACTGCGTCGCAACTCCTATCTCTATGTATTCGACTACCAAACCAAATATGGAGATTATCCACAGGTAAGTTTAATTCGATATGATTTTCAAAGTTTCAATCCTTATTAAGGGAGTAGGTAATTTTTAACGGACTTTAAAAAAGAGGACGGTCTACGTTCAGCTGTTTGTAGATTTTTTAATGTATGGTCACCGATTTCCCCGTCAATTTTGGACCGATAAGTTTTTTTATTTGATAGTCAGTATAAAGAGGGGATCCGTGAGGAATTGAGGCAACTCGTCAAAGTTTATGGGCATTCACATAGCGATTTAAATATTTTAAGTAAAAACTCGGCATTTGCATACAAAAAGTATCATTTGGTGAAGTGAAACTGATGATAAAGACCATAGACGGGCACCGGAACTCCTCAATGGTAGGTCCTTACCTATTTCAAGGCTGGGGATTTAGATGCGTCTGTGCTCGACAAAAATGTGCAATTTGCGGTTTCTGATGAATAAGATTTCTTTTGCACAGCTCATCACAATCCATAGGTTAATTTAAGAAGGGGAGCCATCAAGATTTTTGATGTTTTTTAAGGGCGGGGAGAGATTCTACTCCAATTAAATAGTACATTGTGCATCAAGGGCGGTAAGAAGGGGATTGCTAACGAGAGACTATTATAAGACCGACGCCGAAGGCGAAGGGCTTTTAATGACTCGAGTTTGTAATCCCCTGACTGCCCGTTATACACACAATGTTTTTCATCAGCTTTGCGAGGAAATAAAAAAAATAGAAAAAAAACAAAGCTAAAAAAAATTGACAACTTTTTTCAATATAGTCTTCCACAGATAATGCTTAGAACTGCATTACTTTTTAACCTTGACAGGCCATACTGCCAGATGGTACCGTTTTTCGAAATGAAATTTTATTAAATAATTGAAAATGTCGCTGAAACAATGGTAAAATATAAATATAATGCAGATAAATGTACCGTATAAGTTTAATTATACAGTAAAATTGGTTTGTAGCCAAATTTTGAATATAGACTTTGGCTGATTTTACACCTCTTTATTCTGAAATGATGTGCGAGTGGATTCTATATTTTAAAACTGAACTCATAACTCCCTAGGAAGTTATAAAAATCCATAACTCCCGCGGGGACTAAATCGACTTTAACTGCCCTATACGCCTGCGTGTTATAACACCCTTTCCGAGCAAGTGTGATGAAAAATACTGTAACGTTATCTGTATTGGTATAAGGTCATATTTGTATCATTTTCGTGTAAAACCAACACGCCGTGTGAATTTTTGATATTTGATTTACATAATAATAAATTTGTTTTCAATTTATTATTATGTAAATAAAATATCAAAAATTCTTAGCTTAGCTTTTTATTTAATTACCTTAAAACCGGTCAAGTACTTGTCGTTTTTATTCATGGTTTGTACTATAATCATACCAAAGACACTTATGTTTAACCCTTTTTCGATACAACAATAAAAAAATACGTTGAATAAAAACATTGCATGTATGAAGACCCCCTTTATTATTTAATATTCTGCAAAAATATCAACTATAACAAAAATATATTACCATTCAAAAGATACAGCTATTTAAAGTTACGACGGACAGACGGCCGGATGCACGGACGGAGAGACAGCGTAGGCATATTAGGGTCGCGTTGGGCTACCCTTCGGGTACGCAACCCTGAAAATGAATCACATACTATTTAGAAAGCCCTTTCGTTTTACATTTGACATTTTGAAAATTAAGCACATGACATATTGGTTTGATTAATTATAATTAGTTTAAAAAAACATAATTACCTGTCACTGAAACAGCATTGCAATAAAACCGTAATCCTGCCTTGAACCACAATCTCACTTGTGATTGATGTAGTTCAGGACCGAGCTTCTTTCCTAGAAAATCCCTGTTATACTCGTAATAACTACTATGGTTAGCAGTAATAGTCATAGGGCTTAGCAAAATGAAAGTGCATTTTTTGCATAAAGAAAGCCGCTTTGCCCAGTGATACTAGGGACCAATATGAATGATTTCATCCGAGGAAACACAAATTTTATTCACTGGGAATCAAGATGCCGGGCATTTTTTTAAATGGCGGCTGCATAATTTAAAAAAATTATAGACTCATAACGGCTGCACCGATTTTGGTGATTGAGGTGGCTATCGATTCGCATTGACACTTTTTATCAACAATAAAAATAAAAGTTCTGAAATTTTCTTATAGTGTTTTTCGTTCTATTGAAAATAACCACTACATATCCTAAGATATGGTCACGTTTTTTGTTAATTTAATAAAACCTCATAATACCTATAATCTACAAAATAAAATAAAAGTCTTGACAATCCGTTGAGTAATTTTTGAACTATACAAATTAGAAAACAATCGCGTGGTTTTGAAAGCCGTCACTGCACGTGATGTGATGCACCATACGATCGAAATGGCTGCCCCGATTTTAGTGATTGGCGTGTCAATCAATTTCTATTGACATCATTATTTGAAAGAAAAAGAAACCATTAATGGAATTAAAGATGACGGCGAATTATTAAAAAAAATGTATATTTTCCAATCGTTTATTCGTTTTCATGATAACAACTAAATACCCTTGAATATGGTAACATACTGTATAATTTCAGTAAATTCTGATATTGAAAACAACAAAAAAAAATCTTGACAATCCGTCGAGTAGTTTTTGAACAATCCAAATTACAAAAGAAGCGCGTGGTTTTGAAAGTCGTCACTGCACGTGATGTATGTAATGCATCGTACGATCAAAACGAATGCACCGATTTCAGTTATTAAGAGTTTTCTTACGACTACACACGATTTGTTTTTGTCATAACTAGACCCCGGATTTTTGTGGCATTGACGTCACAATAGGGGAGTAAATGGAACGGTGTTAATTAATACGAAAAACTAACGGTTATTAACCAAATAAATTCTAATAAAGAGTCTTATTAGAGTGTATTCGGTTATTCGGTAGGCATTCACGATAAAAATTACCTAGTCAATCAACATTATCTTTCGGTATATTACTGCAAAACATACATTGTAAATTAAACTGGCTTTGGTGTTTTCGGCCGCTCACTTTTTGTTCGTTAAAAGCCAGTTTAACGTATAAATGTATGGTTTGAAGTAATATACCGAAAGATAATGTTGTTCAATTGACTAGGTAATTTTTATCGAGAATGCCTACCGAATAACCGAATAAATTCTAATAAAACTCTTTATTAGAATTTATTCGGTTAATAATCGTTAGTTTTTCGTATTAATTAACACCGTTCCATTTACTCCCCAAACTATGCTATTGAGACGTTAATGCCACAAAAATCCGGGGTCTATTCATAACTTACTAATTTCTTTGTAAATCAACGTTTTCAATATTTGATGTAAACATTATGTGATTTATATTATATGGAAAGAAATCTCAAATTCCCACCGAGTTTAGTTTTTTAAATAGAGCCGTATCAAAAAATGATAAAAAACTGCCAACTTTGATGACTCTTCATTTTTAAACGTAAAAAAGAACAGAAAATATAATTAACTTTTTTGAAATCCAAATATAGGTAATACCTACAAAAAAATCTTCCGTCTTATTTTTATCTTACTCCTCGTTATCTTCAGCATCCAATATGGTTGAACTGAAAAAAGAGAAAATTAATATGAAATCAGAACAAAAGTACCCAGTACAATTTACAAACAGTACTTAAAAAAAGAAACCTTTCGTTTTTGCAGCTGCCTTCGCATGTGCTGGGTAGACCCATTTCCGACACGAGTAACGCATTTTTTAGCAGCCTTTTTTACAGCCGTAGTGGCCCAAGTATGTTAACGCACACCATATCTCCCTGGCTTCAGACCATTCGGTACCCAACCACGCGCTTCTTTTGTAATTTGGATAGTTCAAAAACTACTCGAAGCATTATTAAGTTATTTTTTGTAGGTATTATTATCAGGTTTTACTGAAATTATACAGTATATCCATATTCAAGGGTGTTTAGTTGTTATTTTCGTTAGAACAAAAAAACGGTTGGAAAATTTAGGTACAATTTTCTTAATAATTGGCCGCCATCTTTAATTTCAATAATGATTTCTTTTTTCTTTTAATTAATGGTGTTAATACAAATTGATTGACACGCCAATCACTAAAATCGGGGCAGCCATTTCGATCGTATGATGCATCACATCACTTTCAGTGACGGCATCAAAATCACGCGCTTGATTTGTAATTCGTATAGTTCAAAAACTTCTCGACGGATTGTCAAGTTTTTATTTTATTGTGTAGATTATATTATGAGGTTTTATTAAATTAACAAAAAATGTGACCCTATTTTAGGATATTTAGTGGTAATTTTCAGTAGAACGAAAAAAAAATTAAGAAAATTTGAGAATTTTCTTAATGTCTGGCCGCCATCTTTAATTTCTTAAATCATTATATTTTTTCTTGATAAAAGGTGCCAATACGAATCGATGGACATCTCAATCACCAAAATCGGTGGAGCCGTTTTAAGTCTTTTTTTTTTTAAATTATGCAGCCGCACTTTTGGAAAATGACCGCCATCTTGAATTCCAGTGAATAAAATTTGTGTTTCCTCGGATGAAATCCTTCATATTGGTCCCTAGTAACACTGGGCAAAGCGGCTTGCTTTCTGCATAAAATTCAGCTTCCGATGAAAATATCGCCGTAAGCCCTAGGACTAAAGTACAGTACGAGTATTCCCAGCTTATTAATAGCTTGCGGCTGGCTATCGCTATCACGCTTGCACTCGCTACTGACAGTATATTTATCACTCGTGTGTCATAGAAAAACGAAGACTGCCGATCGCTATTAGGAAAATGGTTGCACTGTACCTTTGCTGACATAATCGTCAGTTTTGAAATTTATCAATGAAGTAGGAATAACCCTCAAGATGCATATTTAGTGACCATCGAGTAATACTGTGTGATAGAATGAAAACTTCTAGGTCATTTACATTATTTATTATTTTGATACTTATTTAATTTTCTGTAGATAAGTTTTTTTAAGATAAATATTCCGATTTAATAGTAAAATAATAATACTAAATAATAAAAAAAATAAGCATTATAAAAAACCTAACCTGCGGGTGCCGCCGTGAGTAAAGCAGAGCTCAAGCTACTGGTGGTTAGGGCTGCAGAGAAAAGAACCTCCTCACAATACGTGCCTGTCGAGGAGTACTGCTTTCTGTACATGGACATTGATCCAGCCACTCAACAGTCTCTTAAAGTGTTGATCGAGACTCTTCGCTATGAGAACCTTTGCCGAAACAACCATCTGGACAATTATCGTCGAGTCAGCATCCCTCATGGCCATCAGCCCGTGAGCCAAGTCAAGGTACTTGTTGAGCTTGTCCTTCTCAGCCTTCACGAGGTTCTCTTCATGCGGGATGGTGACATTATTTTGTATGGTACTTTAATTTTTTTTTGATGGAATTTATTACAATTCGTATTATTTTTACCAAATAATTTAGAAAATTGCACGTTTTACTGAAAGTAACTAATTAAGTGAATCATTTATTCACAACAATAACACACAGACATTAAAAAGTAACAAAAATAAAGCACCTACACACGCTAGTGTTTACTTTTTATTACTAGTCTCTAGGATCTTTTACATACATTAAATCACGCCTGTTTCCCAGAGGGGTAGGCAGAGATCACTTCTTTCCACCTGCTACGATCTTTTACTATTAGACAATTTTAGGCAAGCATGTTCGAATTCAGCAACTCTTAGGCAAGTCTCATCAGAGACACACTTGTCACTGCATTTTAACGAGAGATTGTAGTAGGTTCCACTTCAATTTAGTAATTAAGTTATTTTCGTACAATTTACTTACTCTCAAATCAATATAATGTAAGTGAACTTCTTAAAACGAAGTCCCTTCCGCTGTTTGTTCGCTGCAGTTTTCAGCAATAGATAGAGTGCTTCAAGAGGAAGGTTTTTATGTATAATTCTGGATTATGTACGGGGGTTACAGAAAACTCTCATAAACCAAAGCGAAGCGAGGGCGGGTCGCCAGTTTACAATAAAAAAGAGACGAGGTTATTATCAAAACAATTAAGAAATCAATTTTGCGTTTTGTTTAAATTTTATTTTTGTGCGAGAATGTATAAAATGAAATATCATAAATGAATCCAGCACTATTGTTTTACGCAAATATAATACTGTTACGTACTTAGGGGTAGGTAACTGATAGAACTGCATGAATACACCGATAATCAAAAGTAAACTTTAATAACGCACTCACTTAAACCGTTACAACAATTATCGCACAATAAACTTCGAATACTCAGATGATCGCTCGGGTTGCTCTTGTTCGCACTGTTCGCTTTCCAATTTAAGAAAGACTGAATCCACCCGCAATCGCGGTCCACCTTTTATAGTTCCCGTGTCCGATCATTCCAGAACGCCTTCCGGAATGTTCGATGTACTTCGCCCCGCCAAGGACGATCGAGACTATTCGTTGCTGGAATGATCTACGCCTTGCTGCCTTGTTTTTGTTTACAATCGCGACGTTCTTGACTCACGGGTCTGGAATGTTCTGCGTATTGCTGTCTCATTTCCAATCATGTTATCTCTTTCACACGCTTCTCGAAGGGTCTCAGAATCGCTGTCTCTTTCTAATCGTGTCATCTCTTTCACACGCTACTCGAAAGTTCTCAGTACCTATCGCAGTCTCTTTCTAATCGTGTTATCTCTTTCACACGATTCTCGAAGGTTCTCAGTATCGCTGTCTCTTTCTAATCATGCTGTCTCCTTCACTCTTAGTGGAAAATTGACATATACTGAAATGTACTTCATATCTCCATAAGGGGTCCTGAAAACGCCTGAAAATGGGTTTTCAGGTTATGGTGTAATCTGATAGAGGGTGGCCTGAAAAGGACTGGAAACGTGTTTCAGGCGCCTGAAAACAACGGCAAGTGAGGCAAAATTTTGATAACTTGGTATGTGATAAAGCTACCTCCGAAACGGACTGAAACGATATTTCAGCTTGCTGAAAATGCTTCTAAAGCACCAAAATCGACGATTGAAGATAAGACAACTTCCAAAACAGGAGGGATAGTTTAATTAATGCTGAATCCGGATAGCACATTAAAAAATTAAAAACCTTAGCAGCTCAGAGAAATAGCATTTTCAATTTTTCCCATTATTTCACTTAATTGTGGTTACCATGCGCCGTGTTTACCGAAGACATTAATGATGTCATCACCGTGTACAATGTTTTGATTCATCTTTCCCTTAATACTTGTTACGGGCTTAGGACCATCAAAGATTACAAACACGGTTTAGGTTAAAAAAATGTAGATTAGGTTTGGTATTGTTGTTAAAAATCGTTCTGAAATGGCATTTAACTACAGAGTAACGGTATGCATTACAAAACCGCAAGAGTTTTCTTTGTCGTATTTAAAAAAGGTGAATCAGCTTATTTTAGTACAACGATTGAGAACGAAAGAGCCCGTATGTGGCCAATTTACTGAATAAATATTTTGATTTAATTTGATTAGATTCTGATTGTTAAAAACTTACAAACCTTTAGCATGGCGTGGCGTTTCAAAAGTGCCCCACTCGTAAAGATTGCTAGCGATAGACCTACAGTGTAGCGCGTAATGGCCTGCCGATTAGGAAATCGTTCAGTCCAAATTCTAAAGGTTTCAGCAGTGTTTTGACCACTCACAAAGTAAACGTCAAACATTTCCCGATTGTTCAGAAGTTAATGTTTTTGCCGAGACATTTTTTTTATAAATTAAATGATTTAACACTTCACTTAACAAGCACTCGCTTGGAAACTAACACGGAACTGACGTCTCTTGCGCATAGTTTTGTGAGGGTAGTATCAAACAGTAACATAGACTGATCGTGACCATAAGCGGCCTACCCCCTTCGTAGCTACAGAAACGAGAGACCATGATTTATAAAATAGCGAGGATATTTTTTAGACCTTTCATGAAAAAAAGTTAAATTTTTTTTTAGCTCAGAATCATGAATATAGTAACCCCTATTGTGGAAGACGCTGACCAAAAAAACACCCCGTATACCATACATAACCATTAGTAATTTTCACCATTCTGCGAGCATCCCATTGCATGCATTGCTCGATGAATATGTACGTATATATATATTTTCAACATCATTTTATGCAAGCATTGGAGTTTGCATATAGATAAAGTATGTAATAAAATAAGTTGTTTTATATGTGAACTACGGCGTCTAAGAAAAGTAGCACCAGAGGATACTAGTCTCACGGCATACCACGGTTATGTAGCTTCACTGCTTCAATATGGACTGTTGTTGTGGGGAAAATCGGTGCAGGTCAATAAGGTGTTCATTCTACAAAAAAAGTGTGAGAGAGCCATTTGTGGTGCTTTTATAACGGACTCATGCAAGCCCCTGTTTGTAAGATTAAAATTACTTACTCTGCCGTGCCTATATACAGGGTGGTACTCGATAAACTGTACATATTGAAAGGGATGAAATTTTAGGTTAATTTATAGGTAAAACAATTATTTTTTATTTTTTTAGCCACTGGTTAGTTGGTGGTTACAAATTGTCAAACTTTTTAATAAAGTTTGGGTAGTACACTTACTTGTGACGGTGTAACTTGTGATCTAATAGCCCAAAAAAGATAAAACAAAATGCATAGTATTAACATTAGATAGGTTTATAATAATTGATAACAATATTAGACCAATTAAAAAAATAACTGAGTAACTGCTTTTTTTGTGGAAAATTACTGCAAAAATATCATTTTGTTTTCATAAAAACACGATTTTCTCAAAATTTTGCAGATGTTTTACAATTTTTTTTAACGTTTTTATATCTTAAATTAAACGAGGAATAATAATAAGCAAAATAAAAATAGTGGAATATCTACAAAATTTTGAGAAAATCGTGTTTTTATGAAAACTAAATGAAATTTTTGCTGTAATTTATTAAAAAAAATTAAAAAAAAGAGGCCAATTTTTTTTTTTTTTTCTTTTACCGATAAATTAATCTAAAATTTCATCCCTTTCAATATGTACAGTTTATCGAGTACCACCCTGTATTAAGCAACTAGGTATATTTGTAAAGCAATATCCAGATTTGTGTAAAAAAAAAGATGTAAGTAGTAGAACACAAAGGAAATGTAATGTTGGTAAATTATTCCTTCCAAAACTGAAGTTGCGAATGTATAAGAAAAATGGCTATATTATGGCCATCAGAGTATTTAATAAGCTTCCCAGAGATCTATGTGACCTGCCTTTGAATAAATTTAAGACGGATGCAGATGCATGGTTGTTGCACCTACCCTTTTACTCTATAAATGAGTTCTTTAGTAATTAAGTTTTCTTGTACCTACTTGCAAAATATTCGCTCACCAGCAATGGTATAATATGCAGTTTTACCCTTAATTTTGGAAGATCCCTGTAACCATATTACGGCGAATAAACGATTTTGATTTGATTTTGATGTGAAGCATCTTAAGGGTTAGGTACTCTTAGGCCTACTTCATGGATAAATGAAAAAAAATACGATTATTTTATCAGAGGTACTGCTAAACTTCAGGCATTATAACAAGCATTTTTCGCGAAAGATGTTTCATCTTGAACGACGTCATCACTTCCAGTCAAGTAAGATTGTGGTCCACAGAAGGTCTATGGTTTTATTGCAATCCTGGTACCTAACCTGTAACCTGGTATGTTTTTTAACCTAAGTACTTCAACCAATATACCAAGTGTGTACTTTTTAAAATATAGTAAGAAGGGGCTTTCGGAATACGTGATACATTTTTTAAAACCATATTACAGTAAAAAACTTATAAGGTAAGGTCAGTTGGGACAAGTGCGTCTACGGGGAAAGTGCATCAAACCCTCCATATCTCTTTTAAAATAAATGGTTTGTCACATTTGCCCCGTTGACACACTTAGCCATCTCAACTAATTGAAAAACAAACAGCATTTTTTCTTTTTTTATATGAAAATGTGTAATGTGTGCGTGTGTTCAGTGTTGTATTTTACACGAAAATGATAACAAACATGACCTTGTATACATTAGATTAGGGTAATGTGTATGATGCCCTCCAGAATTAAAAAAATACAATATTTTTTTGATATATAAATAGGTTAAGATACTTGAGCTACTATGACGAAGCACATTAAATTAGTAAAGTTAATGGTCTATTTTATTTTTGGCATGGAGTAAGCCAACGAGCACACAGGCCGTCAGATGGCAAGTGGGATGTGTGACCCATTTTTATTTGCAGTCTCAAGACTACAATCTTAAGACTGCAACCCTAAGACTGCAGAATCGTTACCAACAAAGTTTAAAAAAACAATGAACCGCCTTCAAAATCGCAAAAAATAACGTATCTTTATACCATTCCCCCTATTAAAAGCTTATTTTATTTTTATAATAAAAAGTACCTTTAATCACTATTTTGGTGTTTGAATTTAGAACACACCAATATATTCGACATCCATCTCAATGCTATACAACCTCCTTGCGCAAAAAATACGCGATACAAACTCCTGTGCAAAGAATACTCGACATACAAACTCCTTGTGCAAATAACTCCTCGAGATTTCATTGGTCGACATAAACGACAAGGATTTTAGCATAAAAAAAAAGTTTTGTGTTATTTTCTGTCATTAGTAGGTAAATTGGCGCCATTTTGAATAATGTAAGTTGTACAAAAACAAAATTTAGTGTTACTTAATTAAAAAAAATGTTACAATTTTAATAAGCATTTTACTTTATACTACCTTCCATTTTTCGTCATTAAACGTCTATTTTCGCTTAAATCTTTCTTTTTCTCGTAGTCATGGTATAAAGTATAATATGCAACTCTTGAATAAAAAGGATTTATATCGAGGGCCATGAATCACTCGCGTCGCTCAGGATTCTAACACTTGAATCACGTGCTACGCTCGTGATTCAATCATCGTGAATCACTCCCTGCGGTCGTGATTCAGTTGTTAGTATCCTTCTCTTGCTCGTGAGTCATCTATCATATGGCCCTCGTTTTAAATCCGTCCTTTATTCACTAAATAATTGCATAATATACTATTATTTCATATGGTAATAAAGTAAACATCAGTCAAACTGAACTCGGCGTCCCTCAATATTTCAACAAAAAGTCAAAACATTTATGTTAACTAAAAATCATCTACGTTTTAAGATTTACCGAAAATTGCTTCGTAAAAGGTTGTAATTAAGATGACTATTATTATTCGGCGCCGTAGCGTCCCTAGGGACTCCTTGTTTAAATGCGACACAGATCCCACTAAGCCGTTAATTACGTCACACACATTTGCACTTAACCAACGCAATTTCCGCACCCGTTCAATTTCCATCCCGATCAGCTAACTTAATTTTGCGAGAACTAATTATCCTTCGCCACGTAACTAATACCCGCTGAGTATTAACGTTTACTAGGAACCAGCGCTCTAGTTTTACTGGTTAGGATGTAGTTAGTAAAGCCTGGTTCCTTATTAATACACGATGTAAACTCTGAAGTGGCCTCATTTGTCTTGAGGATGTCGAGACTAACGAGATTGTACCTATGTACGGAGTATCTGGGAAGGGGTACCAAACATATTAAAAGTAATTATTTTTCTTTTACATTTAATGTTGCATTTTTGTTGAATACTCGTATTAAATAGTATCACATTATAATCAGCCTTTATACTCGTACGTTCCACTGCTCTTCAGTATAAGATCAATATGAAAGGTTTTACCCGCGACTCGAGTTTTAAAAAGTTCACATACTTTATAATGATCTGAGAGTAAGTAAATTGTACGAAAAACATAATTATTTGAAACCGGTTGTGTGGAACCTACTACAATCTCTCGTTAAAGGGCAGTGACAAGTGTGTCTCTGATGAGACTTGCCTAAGAGATGCTGAGATCAAACATGCTTGCCTAAAATTGTCTAATAGTAAAAGATCCTAGAGACTAGTAATAAAAAGTTAACAATAGCACTACACGTCATCTCTTTTCCTTTATTATTATTATTGTTACTTTTTTTGTCTGTGTCAAAATGAAAATCAAAATCAAAATATTTATTCAGTAAATTGGCCACATACGGCCTCTTTTACACGTCGGTAATATACAGGGTGGAAAGTTCGAATGCCACATGGAAGGCAACTACCTTAAATATTAGAAATAGCACATTCTGTGTAAAGGAGACTTTCCTTTATTTTTAAAAACTATATACTCTGCATTTATG
The DNA here is from genome assembly GCA_946894065.1 of Acleris literana. NCBI lineage: Eukaryota > Metazoa > Arthropoda > Insecta > Lepidoptera > Tortricidae > Acleris > Acleris literana. The sequence continues at coordinate 50,036,916 of OX335668.1, forward strand.
GATTTTTGAAAAATCGTCTGTTTCAACCGGGACTCGAACCGGTCGGTCGAATGCGGTAAAATAACATGCCGTATTTTATGATGCAGATCGAAAGGGTTACCGATATGGTTCATTTATCTCTAAATAACAAACACTATCAAAATAATCGAAGTCCATGAATACTAGCAATTATCATCAGTGTTTCTCGATGGTCGCTTAATATGCATCTTGAGGGTTATTCCTACTTCATGGATAAATATCAAAATTGATGATTATGTCAGCAGAGGTACTTACTGGTAACCATAGTTGGCAGTAGCGAAGCGTCCATATAACCCGATTCCTAGCGGCTTCCCTAGAAATTCCTATGCATAGAGTAGGTATACAAACAAAACGTAAAACCGAAAGTAACCCCTTTACCTTGCGTTATCATCTTCATAATACGATGCATGAACGAAACGCCAAAATCTATCGCAGCACTCGCTCGCACAAATTCACTTACCTATATTACTAGAAAGAAACAATACCAATATATTCGTACACACGCACACACGCTCAGTTACATTTCACTGCGCGCTCACGTACAACTTAAGTCTCCGCAGGACCGTGCACTAACACGTTCAAACATTTTCCTAGCGCTTTAAACTCGCACACATAGACACAGCGGCAGAAGACACTATAAAATTATAGTAAAAATAAGAGCGAGAAAGCTCGCAAAAAAGACGGTTGAGCTCCGGCTTATTTCATCCAATTTTAAACTTTAAATGCATGCATTAAGTTTCTTTTCTTGGGAACGGCGCTTGGGAGTGTCCCCAAGGACACTCCAAAATAGCGCTGTCGCAATCGCACACGACCTCTAAAATAACTATAGTGCATCCCTTTTTCACATTACGCGGATTACGCCATGTCGCCAAACTGCTTTCGCGGTGTTTGTAAATATACGGTGTTTGATTTAATGTTTTGTTAATAATTTGTGTTATTATTGTATTTTATGAGACCCAACTAGTCAAAATTAGCACGCTTAGTGTTCTTTGATTGATGTACTTTTTGGATTATGTTATTTGGCGTTTCGTGGCGACGACGGAGGTTTGTTTGGTTTTGCTTGCTTCTGCTTCCTATCTATTTAGGTTATATTCGTGGTTTTAATATTTTTGTCTGTACTCAAAGTACAAATGGCAGCATATTGGTTCGAATTGAGTGTTGTCTTACAGATTACCTACTTAATGACCTAACATGTCATTGTGTTCAAAGTTATCCTTTTAAAATAAAATAAAACATGTAATTAAGTTAGGACGCGCTCGCCCAGACATTGATTATAGGCGTAGGGATGGATTCTTTAAACCCTTCTACAATGAATTAGAATTATTTATATGATAAATACAATTGGCTGACTGGCAGCTGCAAATTAAACAAATGTTTTTGCTTTCCATGTTTGTAGTTACCCGATTCTAGCAGTGTTAGGTATCGAACCGGTTTTGCAGATATCAATAATTTATATAATTCAGCCAGGAAATATGCTCAAGGCGAGAAACATAATTGAGAAACAAAACATGAGTTTGATAACAGTAGAATAAAAACTATTTTTTCGTAATAATTTTGTGACCACCAATTGTAAAGGGGAACGTAATCGAATTTTAATGAAACGTTTTGATACGGTCGGATTGCACGTAGAAACAGTTACCGCACGCCACACTTCAGCACTGCTTTTTGGGAAGTAAAAAGACGACATCTATTTTATAAGGTATGTTTTTTTATGTCACGGAGCACACACGCCGTACACGTTTTGTTTGCTCCGGCTTGTCCATTTATTTACTTGACGCGACGCTACTGATAGTTGTTATTACGAGGGGTGATCCATAAGTTTTGATAATCGGTATTAAAAATGGGAAATATGTAAATAATTATATTTTAATTGGAATATGCACACTTTCTATATTTGCAAACACTTATTAACGTCATTCAATTGTTTTATTTTACAACTTTAAAAATAATTTTACTTTTGGAGGTAAAACTTTGTACCTTCACTAAGTTATGTATGTATATATGTAAACTCTTTATTGTACAAAAACACGGAAATTCAAATACAATTTTTACCGAAAAGGAATGTACAAAGGCGAATTTATCCCGTGAAGGGATCTCTTCCAGCTAACATTTGGGTGATTGAACAAAATAAGAAAAGTAGTATGTGGCAACGAGTAGACACAAGTACCTACAAAAATAAAGTTTACAAAAACCGCGTGAACTAAATGTTAGACCTTTTTTAAGAATAAATAATAACAAAGACATTATATAAAGATAATAATAATAATTATCAAAATAAGTACTTACTTACATAAACATACATAATATACACATATAAATACATACATGATACAAAAAATCACGAGCTGGTGATTTATAAATAATTATGTATTTATCGTCAATCATCAATATCATCAATGAATACATAGTATAAGTAAAATGAAGTCGCCCTCCGCGTCTGTCTGTATTTCCGCTAACTCCTCCTAAACCACGCAACGGATTTTGATATGGTTTTCACTGGCATTTAGAGACTTTACTCCGGATGGTTTATACTCGTATGTATATTTTATTCTAATTAAGTTTTAATAAAGTTGAGAAAATTGAATGTTGTCTTACCAAGTGGTCAAGAAATCGATTTTCGGGCGCTTACATAGCTTACGCTGGCTAAACCTTTAGAGATAGGTATATCATAAAAAAAGCTCATTTCAAGCTCGCCGCAGACAACGCCGCGGGAATGTCATAGTCATATTTAAACCTAAATGTGCTTCGTCATAGTCGCTCAACTTCCTTTATCGAAATATCTTATCGCCACCCTTGAAATAGGTACCGTTAAGGAGTTCCGGTGGCCATCTGTGGTCTTCATCATCAGTTCCACTTCACCATATAGTACTTTTCAAAAGAAAATGCATGAGTTACAGTGAAAAATACCAAAATCGCTATAGGTCTGCCTATAATATTTGAGGAGTTCTCATGATTTCTCCATGATCCCATCATCAGATCCTGACGTGGTGACAATGGGACCAACTAGAAAGTATATCTATTCGAACAACGAAAAAAATTTTCAAATCGGTCCAGTGGTCTTCGAGTAATCGGGGAACATACATAAAAAAAAAAAAAAAAAAAAAAAACATCCCGACGAATTGAGAACCTCCTCCTTTTTTTGAAGTCGGTTAATAAAAAAAAGTTTAAAAAAACAAAAACCCGCCTTCAAAAAGCAAAAAATAACTTCTTTAAATGGTAGGTAAATAGGTCAGTCCAACTGAAATCTGCTTTTGGTTAAAATATTGTTGGACGCCGACTTCAGTTGGACTGACCTATTTACCTACCATTTTAAAGAAGTTATTTTTTGCTTTTTGTAGGCGGGTTTTTGTTTTTTTAAACTTTTTTTTATTTTATACTTTTTAGTGATCATACTTATGCTGTTATTCTCCCACTTCGCAATTAATAAGAAACAATAGAACATTTCAATCTCCCCGCAAGCAACGCCGTGGGAAAGTCATAGTCATATATTTAAACCTAAATATGCTTCGTCATAGTCGCTCAACTATCTTAATCGAAATATCTTGTCGCCACCCTGGAAATATATACCGTTTAAGAGTTCCGTTGGCCATCTGTGGTCTTCATCATCAGTTCCACTTCACCAAATAGTGCTTTCCAAGACCAAATACACGAGTTACAATGAAAAATACCAAAATCGCTATAGGTGTGCCTATAAATTTTGAAGAGTTCCGTCCATTCCTCATGGATTCCACCATCAGATCTTCATTTTGATAAAAATGGGACCAATCGGAAAGCACCAGCTTTCAAATAAAAAAAGAATCATCAAAATCGGTTCACCCAGTCGACAGTTCTCCTTTTTTTGAACTCGGTTAAAAATAATGAACTGAAGAATTGTAGATCTTCAGAAAACCTAGAGAAAAGTCCGCGATGGCATATATCTATCTCCTAAGTTTGAATCACAATAACTATTTTTAACTTTCAAATGTTATTAAAAAATATTAGGTTATTTGCGAAGCTATTTTCCCGAATTAAAAAATATTAGGTTATTTGCGAAGCTATTTTCCCGATTTAGTATTTATCCTTATTCAGATAAATACTTAACTTACCTTGGGCATTTAATGTAGATTGTCCTTTACACTATATTATTTAAATAAATACTTCAGAAGATATGGCAGATTCAAAATTACGCGCAACCTAAATCTGTGTTATCGAAACGGTTGGTCGGGCCTATAGCCGCGCTTCGCCCTATAGTACAGTAAAGGCCTTTAATTGTTGAACCACTATGGAACCCTGTCATAATGACAGCGTCAAGCCACATGAAAGAAATTACGCTAAAATTAATGATTAACGTTAAGCGACAGGGTTCCATCGTGGCTCAACAATTAGATTCCTTGACTGTACCTATAATAACAAACATTTTGAAATTATCAGACGTGTATCGGAGCTGATCTCCTGTTGCCCTACTTACTTTTATGAAGAAATACAAGATTTTCCGATTATTAAATTCGGGAAATGTTTGGGTTAGTTAAATTGAGTTTAGGTTTTGATTAAAAGTTATTTTTATGTTGTATTTCATATTTTTTGAGTACATAGTATAGGTAAATAAATTAATTTAGGTAATAGGTAAACAAATTAAGTTTTATGCTTTTGGCATAGCCTGGCTGGAGTAAGTTTTTTCCTTGTGTTTTTTTTAAATACATATTAGGTTATCAGCAAGAGGTAGTGTTTATTATTTAATTTGTGGATTTAAGGGATAAAACTCATTTTTTCTTATTTTAAGGTTAGCCTTTAGGTGTTAGTTTAGTAGCAATTGGTTTTTGGTTGTGTAATTTTGTGGATTTGGGTTAGTAATTTTTTTTAAAGGAGAAAACTCAAAATGAAATATGCCTCTAAGAAGTTGTTCTAATATAGGTCGTCGAACTAGGGATAATAATAGAAACAATTTACGTCTTAACCTTTAATAAGGCCCCATTAAAGTAAAAATACTAGACCAAAATGAAATACAGTAGGTAATGTAATCGCAAGTCTCCAAAGAGTAATAATCAGAGATCGGAATAGGTAGAGCTAATTTGCCTAATCTTGACGCATATTCATTCATGCGTGAGAGAGATGGGAATACATTATTGAATGAACATGCATCAAGTTTAGGCAAATTAGCTCTACCTATTCCAATCTCTGGTAATAATAGATGATGTTATAATTCAGGAAAATACAATTAACATTGTATCATAAAATGTAGGTAGTAAAGTTCAATTTCAACTTATTTTTATGTGGTAAATATATAGCCTCTGCCTTATTAAGGGTAAGCATGAAATCGAAGAAGAAAGAGAAATCAGGCTGTGAAATAGAAGAGAAAGTAATTCTTTGTGAAGAAATACAGAATCATCTATTGAACGTGACGTTCGTCTTAGAGTTGATAGGGATAGACAGATCTCAGCGAGCCACAGAATCTTCTACTGAGCGTGACTTTCGGCTTATAGGCGACAGGCATAAACAGATCTCAGAGAGCCGGAGAATGTTCTACTGAACATGAAAGTAAGCCGAACGTAAGTCCACAAAAACTTCTAATTTGTGGCCAAATAAAGTGAATTCTGCATCCCTCTGCAAACCTCTATGCAAATGCACCTATCTAAAAATTCTTTCACCGTTTGAAAAGTATATTATTACAGATGAACTTGGGTTATTTTTACTTATATTACCCGAAGCGAAGCGAGGGCGGGTCGCTAGTTTATGTATATTATATAATAATATACATAAATCAATACATATTTATATATCACCAGCTCGTGATTTTTATGTAGTTGTTTTTGAATACTATCATAAGTTAGGGTTAAAGAACGGGGAGAGGTTATCTTATCAGTTCTGATCTTTGGTCGAAGAGCAGCACCCTCGTCATTTAGAAAGGCTCTGAAGCATAATTCCTGCCGCACATTCGTTAATTTTTTTCTTCATTTTATTTTTAATGTTTTGCCATAACTATGATAGAGAGTTTTATAACACTCTCCTAGATTATTTGAACTCAATTGCTAAAAGCTAATGTCACATTATTTATTTGTAGGCCTCAATAATCGTGGAAATGGCCGAATAAACCGCCCTACATTCTGGTGACAGAGCTTGAAATAAAAAAAAACACTGCAAAGATAACTTATTTATCCTTTAAATCAAAAAATAATAACCATGACTCTAGGATCAACAGTTTTCTAGAATGATCGATTTTTTTTTGGTGTTCTCCTGAGGGGCCTAAGGCAAAAGTCCTTGGTTTTGTTTGCTTTTGACTTGAATTACTTTAAGAAAAAGGGGCAGAGGTGAAAATCCCTTCGGGAGACCTGGGAATGGAGGGCCCAGGTACTGCCGGCCTCGCACCGGCTAAAAACACCAATGCTCCTATTACCAACTAGAATTTAGACTCCCGCGGATACTACCCCAGCCAGTGCTGAAAGGCCGGAGGAGAAAGTCCTTCCTCCGTTTACTTATCCGCGGGCTTTTCCAAAATGGGGGGATAGGAATGGGGGTTGGGATGGGGGGGGGGGGAGACTTATAGCTATGTGAGTCGCGGAGAGGGAATCCTGACGCATGCATGCTTACTACGGGCTTCCGTTCTTTTGCCCGACAATGGAAGGGTTGGGTCGGAGATCTTTTTTGGACCGCTTGTGTAGCTGTGGATACCATCTTTATGGGTGGGGCTACCCTTTTTGAGGCTTTCTCTTTTGCCTGGAGATACTATTTTTTGCGCGTATCTCCTTGCGCTGCCCTCTTTTGTGACCTCTTCCTTTGTAACTTAGCCTATACAACTGCTATAATTTAATGAGGGGCAGGTGTCAATTTGACGAGGGACCAGTGAATCAAGCGTGGAGCCTTACCCCAGCCAGTGCTGAAGGGCCCGGAGAGGAATCATTCTCCCGTTTAGAAGGCCGCCGAATTCCCCATCCCCCGTTCTACCGACACCCGTTAGGTGTTCGGGAGGTGCGTGCGTCAGGAGGTTACTTATAATATAGCTAACTCCAACCTTAAGTGTATGTTAAACACTGAAGTTTAGAGTTAGCTCTGGGTTTAACATAAAGAGGTCATTAAGTTAAAAGAATGATCGATTATTTGTCCGAAATTGTAGTTTATTAAAAAAGTACAAAAATGCATTTATCTCCTAAACTATAAATAATCGCTAGATATACATAGGGATGTTTTGGGTAGTCCTCAAGATGACCTACCTATTTAAATTTTTCATTTGAACCACAAGAAACCCAACACCCTGTACAAAGTTCTAAAAAATCGTGTATATTATTTTATTTATTTGGGAATTTAAAATAGTTAAGTCATACTAAGTTATCTAGTTATTTTTGTTTCCCGCAGCGGCAAGGTTGCATTCACGGCGAAGAACTGCCATATATTTTTGGCGCTCCTTTAGTCGGTGGGTTGGCGCACTTCCCTCGGAACTACACTAAGGCCGAAATGTCATTATCTGAATCAGTAATGCTGTATTGGGGAAATTTTGCCAAAACTGGGTAAGTTTTCTTTCAGGTAAAAAGGTATTGAGATAACCATATATATATAAATATAATTTATGTAATAAACTCGAGTGCCAGAGTTAAGACGTGAGGCGTGTTTAAAATGTTCTGATAACAGGCACGAGTACCTTAAGACGTAAAGATGTACCGTTGCCATACCGTTGCGAACATTAGTTGAAATAGAAGTTAATTTGAAAACTTTCTTCGTGACTTTAGACTTATGTAGTGACTAGGGATGAACATTGCGAAAGGTACATTTTGTTTTTTACGAAACTTTGTATATTTCCTATAAAATACGTGTAATTTTCGAAAAAAACAAAATAGAGGGTCGTCTACCCACCACGTATCAAGTTAATTAATGCGTTTTGTACTAGTGAGTAAATACCGCATATTTTTACACATACTTACGAATGGTTCTGACAATATACTTGGATTTGTATTTAAACAGGACTTAATTGTTTAAAAAAATGACCATTAATTGTTAAATCGTCTTTTTGATCATATCGCAACGACCGTGGTCACGAGAAGACTAAAACGGCGGGCATCAATGTCTGCGGGTAGAGTATGGGGTAGAGTGAGTTTTCCGAACGTCGTTTACTTGGTCTAGTTTTTGTTCATTGTAATAAGTTACTTAGCGCACAACACTAACAAATTCCGGCGATTTGTCTGAAGATTTATCCCGAGGCTTACATTTGTTGCTCACTGGATTCTACGATGAGCTTTAATCCGTTTCCTGGTTGTTTCATCGACAATTCTTGAATAGTAGTTCCGTGGAGATTTAAGGGCTATTAGGTTAGTTCCGTTTAATTACAAATACTTACGTGTGAATATCGTAAAACATTAAAAAAAAACCTATCCCTTATTGTTGTTTGAACTAGATATTACGTCATAGTGATAACAGGTCTGCGATGATCGTTACTATGGTAATTACTGTTTGTTCTATATTTTTTTTTTATTAAATGAAATATATTATCAAATAAAATACAATCTAGTCTTATGACTAATAAGTATTTTAAATATTACCTAAACTTCTAATACAGATTAAGCTAAGAATGTGTCCATTAACACTTATCCTATTGTCAGTCAATTTTTCTGAAACCTATCGTGTGTGGTATGTAATGAAAAGGCTTCCTAAGCCGATTCTAAAAATATATCACATCATTATATTTCAGTCACTTGTTTTAAATTAAAATAAAAATCATTTTCAAAACATACCAAGTTTGGGCTCTTCCAGATATGATACCGTTGAATCATTATTTTTAATACAGTTGCTCAAAAAGCGGTACTTTTCGTAGCTGTATATCGTGCGGAAAGTTGGGTTTTTTCGCACTAGTACTTTTCACTTTTCCTATTTCGCACTAGTGCGTTTTACTTTTCCATTTTTTTTAATATACTAAGCCGTGCATCCAACCAAAGAGTTTGCGCGTTTTCATAAAGTACCAGGAGTCCAGAGGTAATTAGGAGGTGCGTAGCGCAACTTAGATCGCAGGCGATGACGTCACGGGGCGGCGCAGCTGGGGCGGCGCAGCGGGCGCGGCGGGCGGGCGGGCGCACCCGACACAGCGCGGATGACTTAGGTAGATACTTCTTATGTTTATGCACTCCTGGTATCTGGCGTTATAATTTTTGTTTTAATAATTTTATTTTTTTAAGTAATTTCGGACAGAGTGTGTTCACACGTCGTTATCTCAGTTCAGAGGTCCGGGGGAAGAGGACAGACACAGATACCCACATACACACATACAAAAATACTCATTTTTTCGCAAATGTATTAAAAAACGTCGTTCGATACACGTGCGGAAATGACATTCTTCACTCGTCCCGAGTCTTATAGATATCTCGGTACTCGTGAAGTAATGACATACTTTCCGCACTAGCATCGAAATGTACTATTGTAAAATATACGTGCGATGGCTACGGCGGCTCTCCCTGGCACAACCAGAGGCAGAGCCTGCCGGCCTCGCCATTCCCGGCACCGGCGCCGCGCCCCGCGCGCCCCGGCCGGGCCCCGGGCAGCGCCAGGCGCGGGGCCGCCGCATGCTCCGACGGTAGCGGCTGCAGCGCAGCAAGGAGAGACTCCAAGCTGAGCGCCCGCGCCGCCCGGACCGCGCGCGCTATGCGTGCCACGTACTAGGCGAGTCTCGCTTAGTACTTTGCCGACCCCGGTGTGCATGCGTCATGTACACGGATGAAGTATGTATTGGGTTGGGGTCTAAAATGGTTAAGCACCTTGGTCATAACATCATAAACAACTGTTTACCAGGAATGTCTATGGACCACCTGATCTCACGAACCTCCACAGACACTTCGATCGCGATACAACTCTAGTAGGGTTACTAGCAAACAGTTTAACGTTTAGTAAACATGACCTACTTCAATTTTCTGTGACCCTCACAGAAATTAGCAAAGGTGATATAGGTAAAATAATAATTTGTGCTTGTCTGTTTTCCCATAAATTAACAAATAAATGTAATAAAAATATTGATTATCTGAACTCAATATTATATAAAATGGCATTATATAATTCTAAAATGTTGTATTTTGATACGAATAAATTTGTAAACAAATTCGATTTGACGCGTAACTCTTGTTATTTACCAAGTAGGTACTTAGATGAGTATGCTAAGTTGTTAGCATATAATATTTTAGACCCCGTTATGACTAGCATAGCGAGCAATAACTGTAGGGCACAGCCTGCGCTGAGTTTTATTAGCGCCGGTTCTGCGCCGGAGCTGCCGGTGGATTTAAAATTACAGCTTCGACAACGACCGCGGCTGTCTTCGTTCGCGGCGACAGTCGCGGTGGCCCCGTGCCTGCCCACAGGCCGACGAGCATTACAAATAAATTGGATGAGCGTAAAGATATTGTTATGAAGTCCATTTTACGTCACATTGCGTGTATTGAAATGAAGCAATTTATAATTGTTTGCTTCAGCGGATTACAAACTATTTGAGAGCTTTTTAGAGAATGTTCTTAGTTGTGTTTTTAATAGTAAGAAGTGTATAATTGTGTGTGGAGATTTTAATGTTAATTTACTCGACAAATCGCTCATGTCAATTAACTTACTAAGCGTTTTTAAATCCTTTAATTTAGTAAATCTGTTCATGAGCCTACCAGCATCACAGCAACTAGTGCAACGTGTATTGATAATGTATTTAGTAATTTTGACCCTATTCGGAAATCTATAATTAATATCTTAAGTTCGGACCACTGCGGTCAGCAAGCTTCTTTTAAGGGAAAAACTGATGTTCTCAAGATTTTATATTCAGGCCAATTTCTAAAAATCGATTAGACTTGTTTAATTCTAAATTCTCCAAACAATTGCATTATATGGCGTGTACTCGGGATGATCCGGATAGCTTGTGTTCTTCATTATTTAATTGTATTATCAAGGAATTTGATGCCTGCTTCAGTTTAAGAAAGGTAAAAGGTCAGCAAGGTACGTAGTTTAGTGACTGGGCTACACCAGACATTCACGCAAAAAGGTATAAATTATATGAGACATACGCTGCAAGAGCTGTCGATCATAGGCCGGAGTTTCTAGATTACGTCAAAAACAAATCTAAAGAATTCAAACAGATCTGTGCCGTCGCGAAGTCAGAATGTTTTTCTAACAAAATCCGTAACGCAGATATCAAAGTTAAAACTGTTTGGAATTTAATTAATACTAAAACTGATAGAATTAGAATTAGAGAACCGCGTTACAGCCTGCAAGTTGAAGATACTCTAGTGACCTCGGACCTTGATGTAGCTAAAGAGTTTGAGCGGTTCTTTACAAATATACCTTTAGATACCACTAAATCATTACAATCACGCTGAAATATTATTAAGATCAAATGTGAAGGAATGCACAGTTGTGTTTAACTTTTATCATGTCACTCCATAAATTATTATTAATACTTTTAGGTCACTTAATCTAAAAAAGACTAAAGATCTCTGGGGTCTCTCTGTCATAGTACTACAGTCCATCTTAGAGTTAACAGAGTTAACTGCACCTTATTTAGCTGCTTTATTTAAAAAGTGTGTCTATATTGGAGTTTTTCCCGATCTGATGAAACACAGTAAGATTATACCCTTGTTTATGTCAGGGACAAAAACAGACCCCACAAATTTTAGACCATTTTCGATACTGCCAGCATTAAGTAGTTTTTGAAAAAATAATTCTAATCCAAATATCCTCACATTTTAATGAGAATAAGTTGCTTCACAGTAGTCAATTTGGGTTTACCAAGGGACGGTCTACTACAGATGCCGGTTCAACCTTAATTAAACATGTATTTGATGCCTGGGAAGAATCGCTAGATGTGATTGGAGTTTTTTGTGATTTATCCAAGGCGTTTGACTGTGTTGATCACGCGACGTTAGTGCGAAAGCTAGACTATTATGATATCCAAAACGGTGGCCTTGATCTTATTAAATCTTACCTTGCTCACCGAACTCAGCGGGTGGACATAAACAGAACGCAATCCCCTGGATCAGCTGTTGCTATGGGAGTGCCTCAAGGCCCAATTCTGGACCCATTCTGGTTTTTGATTTAAATCAACGATCTCCCTTATCTTCTGCGCGATAAACATGATATAGTCCTGTTTGCCGATGACACTTCACTTTTATTTAAAGTAGATAGGATAGTGCGTTCTGTTAGGGGAAACATAGTTCACTTTGAGATACCAGCACCAAATTTTAGTATGTTGTTTACAATGTTATTCTATGTTAAAAACCGTCGGGGCCCACCTGTAAAGTACCTGGACCCGCGGTATTTTGAAAATTGCAGATAATTCTGATCTCATGGACCCTATATTAATGTGTGGGGTATCAAATGAACAATAATTAAATATTCTATAATGATATCATACACAACATCAGCTGAGTAGTGCAGTTACGGAAATATTTTATATTATATAAAATTTTAAATTATGAAAACTCACTATTTTCGTTGACAGCCTCGGAAGTATAAACTATATACTAAAATCATGTATGGCAGACATAACGAGAAATTTATCAGCTATCTAATAAAAGAAACCGAAACTCGATCGGATGACAAATGACATAGTAACGCCGTTATTAGTAAGGCACGCCCTCTGGTGCACACGGGTGTAGGGTGTTAGTTTCAACTAGCTTCAAGCGAGAAAGGAGAAGGGTGAGTCATAAAATTGTAACTTTATAAAACGGACAAATAACTGCAATAGCGAGAGTTTTAGGATGTATATAAATAAAAATAAAAAATAACAATAATCGATTGGAAAAACAGAAAATAAGAGAGTGTTTGCTCAATACCTCCAATAACAAGCACCTATATTTGAAAATTATAATTTAAACTTTGCTATGGATTAGTGAATGTGAATTTGTCGATATATATTGTGTCTAGGACGTACTATAAATGTAATTATTTGAAGTTATTACAAAAGGGAGTCTATGTTTTTTTAGTAAATTCACACTAGACATCTAGGTTTATCTTCTTCTTGGTCGTTTCCTCATGGCTGAGGGTGGTGACCAACGTTAGTTGCTCTCTTTGACAGAACACTCCAACTTACTCTTTGTTGAGCCGAATGACGTGCTGCCTGGGTGTTGCAGGTAAGGGATTCCAGTAAGGGATCAGTCCAGTCGGGTTGGTGCCCCTTCCGTGTCTTGTTCCCTGCACGCGGCCAACTAGTATGTTTCTCCAAGTTCTTGGGCTCCTAATGCGCCACGTGGCCGAAGAAGGAAATAACTCTCCATATTACCGAGAGTTGGGTCCGAACATTCAGTTGGCTTAGGATCGACTCGTTTGTGTGCCGTTCAATCCCCGAGATCCCTAGCATTTAGGTCTTGCTCCGGTTAATCCTTACTCCGTACTCCACGCTGACGGCCTACATTTTTTGCAGCAGATCTACTATTTCACTCTTATTTCCGCCAATGATAGTAGTGTCATCAACATACCGCAGATTGCTAATTCGGCGACCTTCCATTCGAATACCATTCGCCCAGATTTCCAGTGCTCCGCGCATGTTATGCTTGCATATGAGGTTGAAAAGTTGTGAAGAGAGTATGCATCCTTGCCTCACACCTCGTTATGTTTTGAACGGATAAGCTAGCGCGTCTTCGGGCTTCAAATTTCAGACTAAATACCCGCGTGTTCTGCACAAGAAAATCTAGGTGATCAGGTATACCTATCTCTCTCATAAGTCGAAACATTGTGGGCCAGTTAATACAATCGAATGCTCTGGCGTAATGGACGAAACATAGGATCATTGGCTTGTTGTATTCACGGGTTTTTCATATTAGCTGCCTCATATTCAATATCTGCTCACGGGTGCCCCTCCCCTCCCCAAAAGCAGCCTGTTCTATAGCTATTTAACCGCTTAGCTATATAATAATCAAGCCACTTGTTAATAATGTGTAGAAGGACTTTACTCGCGTGTGATATGAGACAAATGGTCCGAATTTCTCACGTTCACGCTTGGAACCTTTTGCGCAAGGGAACAATGATGGATGGCGTCCAGTCATCGGGCCCCTGGCCAGTCCTCCAAACTTTGGCACATATAACGTGGAGAACTTTGTTGCCTTCTGGGTCTGGACTCTTCATGAGTTACGCTGTAACACCGTCAACGCCTACAGCAAACTCCACCTCATGGAGACGGATATCAGGCTCACCCTCAGGAATATTTAGACTATCATCCGTTTTTGTGTCTTCGTTGGCAATGAACAGCTGCTGGCGGTACGTTCTCCATCGCGCTAAGACTTACTGTTAGTCTAGTAGTAAGGGTCGTCCCTTTTTCGTTGTCAATCGTCCACGATATTAGTTTGTCCTCCTTTGTAAGTTTGACTCTTTGAAACAGGTCCTTTGAGTGAGCCGTCTTAGCTTTCTTCTCGTTGTCATCGCAGATTGCATCAAAACGTGCATTCCTGTCTCTCCTGCAGTACCGTTTTCGCTCCAAGACTATGGCTTTACCATGTAGCGCCCCTAGCATACTAAGAGTGTTACAGAAACGATGTATCAATAGGCGCTAAATTGCTTTATCTTATACCCATATGCACCCAAATCATGCGCGTACAGCAGTATAGTGATCAGTCTTTTGTGGGATTGGAAAGAAAAGTGCATGGCAAACGTGGTTGCTGTTGACAGATTTAGACGCAGCTTTTGAAAGTTATTCTCATGGAGAAGAACCGTTTCAAACTAGCGAAGAATTCGGAATGATCGAAAAGTTTGTAGTTCACATGTACAGTCAAGGACTCTAATTGTTGAGCCAATATGGAACCCTGTCGCAAAACGTTAATCATTAATTTTGGAGTCATTTATTTCATGTGGCTTGACGCTGTCGAACGAAGACGCTGTCGCTGTCGGTTGTGAAAGTAAAAGGAACGCGGACGGGCTGTGCACTGCTGATATATAACTATTCCTGATCCCAGCAACAGTTGCAAGCTAAGAAATGTAAAGAATGTAAAGAATTGTGCGCGAGAAACTATCATATTTTAGAATAATGTAATCAGGAAAACTGGACTATTGTTGCAGGCTAGGACCATAGTTATTATGATTTTACAGTACTTATTGTACGTCCTAAACTCAATGTCGCACCTTCGGTACGGCAAGGACAAAATTGCTGTTGTTGTCATATAGTATATTATGCCCTTGTTCTACCGAATAATAGCGAACCATAGCAAAGTTTAAATTATACTCGTAAATCTCAAAACTAAGCGCTGGTCATAGGTGGTATTGAGCCACCCTTGTTTTTCCAATCCATTATTGTATTTTTTTTTATTTATATCCACTAAAATACTCTCGTTCCTGCAGTTCTTTATTAGTTTTATAAAACGGCGTAATTATGACAATTCTCATCCGATCGAGTTCCGGTTACTTTTATTAAATAGTTTATATATTTTTCGTTATGTCTGCCATACATCATTTTAGTATATAGTATATACTTTCGAGGCTGTAAACAAAAATAGTGAAATTTCATAGTTACAAATTTTATATAATTTAATATATTTCCGTACCTGCACTACTCAGCTGATAGTGTGTATTATAGCATTATAGAACATTTAATTATTGTTTATTTGATACCCCACACATGTATATAGGGTTCATAGAATCAGAATTATTTGCAATGTACAGCGGCCGCCATTTTGATGACGTCATATCTCCGGATCCAGGTACTTTACAGGTGGGGTCCCGACGGTTTTTAATAAAGAATAACATGTTTAACAACATACTAAAATTTTGTGCTGGTATTTCAAAGTGAGCCTTCACTTTTTTGACCCTAACAGAACGCACTAGGAAACGGGAAAATTTCAATGACTTTAATGATACGTTGTCTACAACTGTTGATTGGTTTACAGCCTGCAACTTTTTTTTTTGGTACCTAATCGCCTGAGGGGCCTAAGACCAAAGTCCTTGCTTTTGTTTGCTTTTACTTGAATTACTTTAAGAAAAATGGGGCAGAGGTGAAAATCCCTTCCGGAGACCAAGGAATGGAGGGACCAGGTACTGCCGGGCTCGCACCGGCTAAAAACACCAATGCCCTTTATTACCAACTAGAATTTAATTTAGACTCCCGCGTTAAAGTCCTGCCTCCGTTTACTTATCCGCGGGGTATTTCCAAAGAGGGGGGATAGGAATGGGGGTGGGGATGGGGGGGGAGACTTATAGCTATGTGAGACGCGGAGTGGGAATCCTGACGCATGCATGCTTACAGAATTGAGAGCCAACAACTTACTTTTAAATGCCAAGAAAACCAAGTGCATGAAATTTTCTCTGTCAAATGTGAAAGGAGTGAATGGGGCTAGTATAAGACTAAAGGATGAAACAATGGCATTTGAAGATAAAATAGTATTTTTAGGTATTACTTTTGACGTCGAGACGGCGAGACTGGTGTATTATAGTTATTTTCATAGTGTTATGAGTTATGGGATTTTGTTATAGGGAAAAGTGGCTGAAATTCAGGCCGTCTTTGTACTACTAAAGCGGGCTATACGTTTTATTTATCAACTGGGTTCTCGGGTCTCACTCAGAGACAAATTAAAAAAAAAAACTTACTGACGTGTCGCACTATATTTTTGAAAATATCTTGTATGCACGCAAACACATACACGACTTGAGGCATAACCGTGACGTTCACAAGTTCAACTCGCGACATAAAGATAAACTCGTAGTCCAAGGTCACCGTCTTCGTAAAATAAGCACATCGTTCGCGGGGAACTGTATACGCTTCTACAATAAGATACCTACTGATATTGTCAATATGCCGTTTAACAATTTAAGTCTCGCATTAAGTGCTGCTTGCTGGGTAAGGCATATTATACTGTTAATGCCTTCCTTAATAATAAAGACGTTTTTAAGTAAGAAATTAGGGTTATTTTTTATTTATTTTTGTATAAATAATAGCTGAGCACTGGGCAGCGCTTATTGCAAAATGCCTTTAAGCCAATAATGTAGGTACAATTTTTCAATTTAAATTTACATATTGTTGTTTCTTTTTTGTAATTTTTATTGATTCTTGTGTGCACAAGACAAGTTAGAAATGAGAACACATTATGATGTGCCTCGCCGGACAGATACTTTTTTAATGTTATCTTTGTCCGGCAGCTTGAGCATGTCATGCTCACTTAAAGGTTTTTGCTTACGGCGGCGTCGTTGATCGGGTCGCCACCTTCCCGAACACATGGTTGAGGGAGGCGATGGCTGTGATACGCTTCATACTCTTGAACGGGTTCTGTCTGTGGGGTCCGGTCTGTTCACGCTTGCAAGGACCTGTTTTCCAATTTAGTTATTTTAATTATCGTTCCTGACGTAGAGACCCCGTCATGTTGTTCTCCTAGTCATTATTTTTAATTTATTTTTATTGACCTTACATTTTTTTAATGATTTTATTTGGGTTAGTTTTAAAATATTTTTTAATTACTTTATTACCTTGTAATGTAACTTAATTTTAAGTTATTATTGTATTTAATAATTGAAAAAATGACCTTCTGCTGGAGTTTCTTGCGGCGCTTCTTCTCCGCAATGATAGTCTTGTTGTTGTTACCGCCGTGTAAAAAAGCCCTGATGTGGCCAATTTACTGAATAAATATTTAGAATTTTGAATTTTGAATTTTGAATACCTAAAATGATATGTAATAGCCTCATATCCAACTTTAAGAAAGCAATTTTGAAAATATTTACATTAAGGTATTTTTTTATTACTTTTTAACATTACAAAATGTGATAAAATCACAATTAGTTGAAACTTGTATAAAAAGTTTAATTTTAGACACTGAGGTTGATAAATACTAATGCGAGAGGAGTTTTCAATTATATTTATATTATTATTATTAGTTTGCTTTTGATTCAAATGTTTGTCGTGAGCATATACCCCGCTGCCGCTCCCTGCCTGCTAATATTAATAAATAATATGTTAATATTAATAAATAATATAAATATGATTGAAAACTTTTCTCGCATTAGTATTTATCATCCTCGGTGTCTAAAATTGAACTTTTTATGCATGTTTCAACTAATTGTGATTTTATTACATTTTATAATATAAAAAAATAATAAAGAGATACTATATTTAAATATTTTCAAAATTGCTTTCTTGGGGTTGGATATGAGACTATTACATATCATTTTAGGTATATTTTAGAAATAATGATCCAACCGTATCATATCTGGAGGAGCCCAAACTTGGTATGTTTTGAAAATGATTTTTATTTTAATTTAAAACAAGTGACTGAAATATAATGATGCGAGATATTTTTAGAATCGGCTTAGTAAGCCCTTTCATTAGATACCACACACGATAGGTTTCAGTTTTTTTTTTCGTACAAAAAAAAGATGACTTTGTAACTCCTCTCCTTTTTGTTTATTTTTCGTGCTACGGGTCAAATTGATCCATATGGCCTAAAGATCAATCGTTCGGATTTTCATGCTTTTAACACCATTTGCAGCTTTTTTTGGCGTACCCCTAGCACTATTGTTAGTAAAATCTAAATGAGTTGACTTCAACTCATTGAGTTTTATTCGATATTTCTTTGTCCAAGCATAGGGAACGTTCATAGCAACTTGTACATTTTCCACTGCTTCTTCGTGGGCGATCCCTACAGTCATGATAGCCGTGTCATCTGCAAAAGTTGCAATGGTGTTGTTTTCTAACACTGGAATATCACATGTGTATAACAGGTACAAGACCGGACCTAATACACTTCCTTGCGGTACTCCAGCTTTTATTTGCTTAATTTTCGAGTATGAGTCATCTTGTCTGATTCGAAACATTCTGTCTGATAGATAAGATTTTAAGATAAATTATCTGTGAACTGTTTTGGAAGTACCTATTTTCTTCAGCTTGTATATCAGGCCGTCATGCCATACTTTGACGCATGCTTGAGTTACATCAAGGAAGTCCGTATTGCAAACGTTTTTCTCTTCTAGAGTTGTTTCAATAATGTTGGTTATTCTGTGAACCTGGTCTATAGTAGAATGCTTTTCTCTAAAGCCAAACAGGTAGTCAGTGATTAACTTTTTGTTTTCTAAAATAGGTTTTATTCTTTTTATGAAGAGTTTTTCAAATAACTTAGATATTATTGGTAACAGGGATATTGGTCTGTATGATGTTACCTCATGCGCTGGGTTTCCTGGTTTGGGAATCATAATGACTTCGGCGAATTTCCACAAGCGGGGTATATGTTTTAGTCTAAATGTAGCGTTGATAAGTGTGGTGAGTTTCACTATTGCTTTACGCGGCAGGTTACGTAGGACTTCCCCAGTGATGAGATCATAACCCGGAGATTTCTTTTGTCTTAGGCGATTAATTCCTGTACAGACTTATTTTGGCGTAACCAATTTTATTTGAAGTTCATCTTGTAATATCTCTTCATTTAGGTTAATTACAAACGTATTATCCTCGTGCGGTTGAAACATTTGTTCAAGATGTTGTGCAAATCTCGCAGCTTTCTGATCGCTACTTAGAGCCTAAGTACCGTTTTCTAGTTTAATGGGAGGAACTTGAATAATAGGTCTTTTTAAATTTTTTGTGACTTTCCACAGTGAAAAATCTGTTTAACGATCACCTGTTATAGCCCACCAAACGAAGCAAAATCGAAGTTAAGATAGTTAGGAATTTTATTTTTAGGAATATAATGTGCCATAGTTAAAGAAATGTGTTTATTTCTTTATTGTCCATCTTCTTCCCTCCATATCTCATGAAATATTGATCCCAGAGAAAAATTGTAACTACCTTTTTTGTAGAAAATTTTATGTAGATTACTTGTGCTTCAGAGCATTTTTTGCTATAGGCCACAGTTTACGAATTATTTACGAAAAACTAAAAAAGAGCCCTTTACACCCCCCTCCACCCGTTAGCTCCACCCCCACCCATCAGTACTTTTAGTATGTCGTTTAAAACACCATTCCCTACCACTAAGCCAAAATTCGCTTATACACGAGTTTTTTCTCCTGATAGGCAGCTCTTGGTTTTCGTTGGGTGGGCTATTAGTTGACGAAGGCGAGTAGTCATCGACTCATAGTGGAAACTTTTTAATTTTACAATTCAGTTGCTTCAGATTATTTAAGTCAGTCTTGTCTTGTGGTAATCTCGATTGTTGCCATTTTCTTGTCGGTTTTCATTTTTCAGTAATCAGATTTCTGATTTCCAGAGGATATTGTCTAACTAAGACCCTTTTCTTGGGGATAGGTGTGTTATTCCAGGCGCATTATTGTACATCTGGTATGAATTTCTTAACCTCCAGTTCGAGCTGTTCAGTAGTTTTAACAGGAACCTTGATATTTATAATGCTATCTAGATCTAACTTAAAGTTTTCCCCGTCTGTGTTTTTACTCACCAGAGTCGGGTTGCATTCTTTTAACATAATATGTTCACTTAGAGTTAAGATTAAAGGTGAATGGTCCGAACTCATATCGTATCCTCTATCGATGTATATGTATTTATTGGCTAAGTTTTTGTATATGAAGAAATCGATAAGACCTGGTACTTTATTGATATCGGTAGGCCAGTAGATTGGCTTCCCTGTTGATACAAAGTCACATTTGATTTCTTTGATGGCACATAGCAATTATTTGCCTTTGGTAGTTGTAAGTCTGGATCCCCAATAGGCATTGAAGTCGCCTCCTAGGATAAAACTGTTTCCAAGTTCCTCCAGAAAGCTCCTGTACTGCGTTGTTTTCAGTGCATACTTTGGAGGGCAATATATTGCTGATATGGTAACAGGATATCGTTTTGTTTTCACACAAACGGCTACGATTTGTTTGTCTCGTTCTTCGATCTTGAATTCTTCATAATGGCTAATGTTGTCCTTTATTATAACTGTACTACCTCCTCTAGCTGTATTGTCTGGATGGAGAGCGTGGTACACTTTAAACCTTTAATTTAAATGAAAGATTATTTAATCAAGTGTGACTCAGGTATGAGGCACACATCATTTTTTTCTGTGGATAGGACAGCCTTCAATTCGTTTTGACGACGAAGCAATCCGTTAGCGTTCCATGCCATGATTTTGAGTGATTTAAACATTATTTCAGATTTTGAGTGGATGTCCGTGTGTGAACTTTGAAAGAAGACATAAGGTTGAGAATTTTATTTATTTTATCATCCAGGCTACTGTTTGGCAGGACGAGGCTTTGCCTGTACTTGAACTTGTGCTCCTTTAGTGATTTGAGCATACATAGGACACATTCTTTTTGAGGGCACTTTCATGAATACTACCCTTTTTATCTGTTTGAGCAGTTTGTGACTTTGCTGTTGTTTTTTTTTTTATTGCTTGTAGTTCCTTGGCTACTACACGAGCCCTGTAATTAGCGGGGTGGCATTGGCCACAATGGTAACATTTCGGCTTTTTGTCTGCTGGCTTTAGTTTTTTTTCAGATCCTTGCCTGCACAGTTAAAGCACCTGGGTTATTTAGAGCAGTATTCATGTGTGTGGCCGTACGACTGGCAACGCTTGCACTGCAGCATAAGTTTCGATGTTCTCATCGGCTGGATGTCAACTTTGCATCCTAATATCAATTTGATGTTGTATATATTGGTTATGTTTTCATCTTTTTGGAACGAAACCATAAACACATTCAATGGCCTTTTTGTCCTCCAACTCAGTTTGTTGACGGCCTCTTGTATAATAAATCCTTTGGATTTGAGGTTTTCAATAATTATGGCTGGTGTACACGAGAAGTGAAAGTTTTTTGCCATCACTCTAAAGAGTCGGTCCTGCTTATTTTCATAAGTGTATGAGCAACAACTGTTATTTTAGCAATACTTCTATACGCGTCTTCATTTGTAGAGTTTATTTTGACTCTATCGTCTTTCATCATTTTAGTTGTAAATGAATCTTCGGGCAGGGTTGATGGATGACAGAAGATCGTAAAACTTCTGATAATCCTGTATGTTTTCCACCATAATAGGTGGAGGTAGAAGTGTCTTCTTAACCTTATCATTCTCAGTGGATGTTCTTTACTGGGGTGGTGAGAGAGTCGCATTACGCTTCCTTTTCTTTCTGGTCTGTTGACGAATCCACCCGGTCTCTTTCGCTAGTTCTTCCTCGTCAGTTTCATATTCTATGGTTTCAGGAGGATTTTCTGTAGCAGCTGTTTTTATTTCAGGATTTTTCAGCTGTTCCTGAGTGTTTTTCAACAGTTGTTGTAGTTCATCTATTTGATCCTTAAGGTCTTTAACCAAGATGACCAATTGTTTACTTTTGACGATAATAATGTTTTTTGAACCCATTATTACTTATAAGCAATTAGCTTCGCCTTAACGAACTAACACAAATAGTCATGATTCACTTAATCGGTGAAACTACGTCATCGCGGCGAGCGTGAAGGCACGTTCGATGTACGGTTCCCATAGGATTCGACGGATTGCACTGCTGCGTTGCCACTCTACCCGAGCACTATTCAGGGCGCAAGCAAGAGCGACGCACGCAACCGTTTTTCGTGGAAGCCTAAAACGAACTGGATATATACATAAATATATCAATATGACTACGCTTAGAATACACTATGAGTGGTATTCTAATACCGTGTGCGACAGTACCACACAGACATTTATATCTGTGAACATTACAGTAAGCGGTAACACACAAGTGATAAACCGCGAGTCGCAGTTCCGAGTCCGTACCGCCGCACCAGTGTTGGCAAAAAGTTAATCCCGATTACGATTAAAAATTAACGATTAAGAAGTTAATCGCGATTATTGATTAAAGGTTATACTTTCAATCGTTAATCGTAGAGCAACGATTAATTTAATCTAATCTTCAATCGTTATTCCAGAATACGATTAACTTCCTGTGGCCCACCGTACTACAAACAATTGGCAACTGCAACATGTTTTTAAAATTTTCTGAAAAAAATCATGCTCATAGAGGTTTGTCTCAAAAGCATATTTTTTTAAATATTTTTTTCGTTCAATGTTTACTGAGAAGATAAATAAAACTGCTAATGGCTAAAGAGCTTAAACGTCACATGGTCTTTTCTACGACACACTTAGTGCTAGACTAGACTTAAAAAACAAAACACGGTTACAAACCAAATGACGTCATTCTGACCACTAGTCCAAAGCGGGCGCAGCAAACTGATAATATCCTATTTTTCTCAGTAAATAATGATTTAAAAAATGGAGAAAAAAAATTGTTCGCTTTTGAGACATACATACATTAACTCACGTCTTCATTCCTATAGTGGGGTAGCAGATTACCTAAAACTCTAAAAACTTGTAAACAAATTCTGTTACCATATTTTGCACAATTAGGCTATGATGTTTACCAGCGTACTGTCCTGCTAAGTTTAATGGTGATATCTAAAAACAAACACCTGTAGAAATTGCTACCTATTGTTAGTTAAAAACAGAACAGAGTTGAATCTGCTTTGGCTATTGAATTTAGATATTGCAATTTTGCTTAGGAGGGCGGTATTGGTGTTAGGCTTGAGACAAACCTCTATAAGCACGATTTTTTTCAAAACATCTTGAAAAACATTGCAGCTGTCAATTTTGAAACAGAAAAATAAACTTTATACATACAAAAAATAACATAATCGAATTTAGAACCTCGTCCTGTATGATTTCCTTTACAGTTGACGATTACCTACTTAAATTAAGCCATTGCGATTACTATCTTAATCAAGAACGCAAGTGTATGAAAGAGACAGAATGCTTGATATGCTGATGAGTGAATGAGAAGAAAAGAAGTGTTTATGAAAGAGATGGATGCGTAGTATTATTAGGATGTTAGAATAAGAAAGAAAATAAATATCCTTGGCGATAATCCTTGTTTCAATCTTACAATCATACCATGGTATAGTTTACCGTTTTTAAGATAGAACATATATATAAAAAGGTTGTAAAAAAACGAACCCCATTTATTATTTCACTTTCCTATTCAAATAAAAATTCGTTAGTAAATCCGCCGTAATAACAATTATTCTTAAAAAACACAACCCATTATCTATTACTGTTCAAAAGGTAAGAGCTCTTTGTAGTTAGGATGGATGGACGGAAAGAGTACGCATATTAAAACGGTCATGACTGGCTCCCTTTGAGTACGCAACTCTAAAAATGATTTGTGCTACTGCTTATTGTGACCATCATTTTGAGCAAGTATCATGAAAAAAAACATGATGACTTTTATAAGCAGACACCATTATCTTGGGACACTAACGTCGCTTTTGTGTAGGGATTTAATGTTTATTTTATCGACTATCTAAATGTCGATGGTACTGTACTTAGAGTTCAATTTTATGTCACTAACAATGAGTCAAAGACAATCGCTACTAAAAAAGAACGGGATAATTAAAAGTCGCGGGTGTTCGTTAGTTAACCTTGTTTATCATAGTTTTTCCACAATAATTACATCAGGTTATGGCACCTCGTAATTCTAATGAAGTTAAGAATCTACTAAATTTTTTTCGAGAAATTTTATTACCCGCGCTATATTGAAATTGAGCAGAGATTTAAAAGGCAAAAATTTAATCGCATGGTTGCATAATATGAACTACAAACATCGAAATAGAGACGGTGGATAAAATCCTATTTGATCACAATGCCTACGCCGCAAAACGACTTTGAAGGATTACTCCTAAACCTAAGCTACAAGACTAAGTGGCAAAATTACTAACATTTAAAACGCCTACAAAGCAAAATGCCTCAAATCAATATCTCTAAAGCGGTTTGCCTAAATTGCAGTACGTCTGCATTCTTTCTTGTCTAGGCAGCATAACGTCTCAAAAACTAAAATGACTTTAAAGGATAATACATAACATGCCATACGACTAAGAAGCATAATTAATCGCTATCAGAACGGCTATAAATCAAACTGGGTAATACCCATAATATCCAACTAATATTATAAATGTGAAAGGAAGTGACAGAAAACTCTATGCGAATTTCCTATTTTCAGATTAGATACTGGCCACTTTAAGTTGAATTGGTTGATATCTATAAAAACTTAATTGCCTATAATGTCAATCGTTTGAATTCATTAATTACGTTTGCATTGAAAATGGCCGAACGGCCTGAAGAATTGGTTTTCGTCATAAATCAAAAAGGCGGGCAATCTTTGATGTGGTCCGGTTACAGATTTACAAAAAATCATGACAACGCTAGTGACGGAACTACCTTATGGAGGTGTGTTGATAGAGACTGTAATTCATCACTGAAACATAATGCAGACAAAAATTAAATTTTGAAAAAATACGTATGTACATTCTTGCGGGCCTAATTTTACAAAAAATTAAATATCTTCTATGGTCGAAAAATGCAAGACAGAAGTTTGCAAAACTTTTAAACCAGTACAACAAGTTTTTGAGAATGTTTACACAAAAAGCAACATTACATCGGATGACGAAGATATGCTGCCTATATTTAAGTCAAAAAAAGACACTCTTCTACGGGCCAGAAGACGTTTTCTAAAAACTCCAAAGTTAGTTTTTAAGAATTTAAATGACGTAATAGTACCAGAAATGTTCCATGATTTTCTCGTGTGTGATCAAGGGAAAGAAATGATAAAATTTTAATTTTTGCAACACCGTTTTTCAAATTACCCTTCAGAATGTGGCAGGTAAAACACCCCAGCTGTTCGCAGAAGGAACGTTTAAGCGAACACCAACTTCGTTTTACCAGCTCTATACCATACATTTGGATATAGCCAGCGGCGAGGAAATGACTAACATCGTGCCATTGATCTATGCCTTACTTCCCAACAAGACACAGGAAACGTATGTAAGATTATTTCTTCTCATAAAAGAACACCTTAATATCGAATTTCATAAAATGAAATGTGACTACGAATTGGCACAAGTAAACACTTTGCAGAAAGTGTTCCCTAAAATTGATATAAGTGGGTGATATTATCACTATAATAAGGCTATATGGAAGCAAGCGGACAAACTAAGATGTTGGAATCAAAAAAAGGTAGGCATACAACCGCTCTGATAGCAAATTTGCAATTTGAAGGCAAATTATCACACTGAATGTAGCGATGCTATGAAAAACTTCACGGCATATTTTGAGAGACAGTGGCTGAAATTATTACAGTTTGAAAAGAATAATAGAAAAAAACCGACGTTCAATTAATAAAGAACTCAATAGGGAACTGAAAAAACTGGTTGAGTGCATCATAACACCGCTCACATTTTTGAAAAATATTGTTAAGATAAAAAGACAAATTTTTAAGGAGCATTAGTGTATACCACGTGTCCCAAAACTCAACGATAAGCCGGCACCAGAGGATGGAGCTGCTTATGATTAGTCGAGAAAAAATAAGGAAAAAAATATATCTTTTCCTTATTGGTATTGGTATTGGTAGTATCTTGACGTGTAAAAGTGCCCGAGCGGCCTACTTACTAAATAAATTTCTTTTATCTTTTTTATCTTTTTTATTTTTTCTCGACTAATCATAAGCAGCTCCATCCTCTGGTGCCGGCTTATCGTTGAGTTTTGGGACACGTTGTATAAGGATCTAATAATACTAAAAATAGAATTAATAAATGTATGAATAAAATATATTACAGAATGTTCGTTTATTTTAGATGTGGAGTTGCAATTATTTTAGTTTGTGAATTGAAGATGAAATAAAATAATACTATAAATAATACTCGTTGTTTATTTCATAAAGCAGGCTAGAAACAAGTTTTTTTAGTTACATTTTATGAGGTAACCTCCATGTTCGTAATTTGAACTGCAACCCAACTGTAAAATGGCAGTTCGGGTGCAGTTACGAGGCAATTAAAGAAACTAAAATGCCATTTTGCAGCTGAGTTTCAGTTCAAATTCTGTCCTTCTGTACCTGCCCTAGATGACCTGTTTTACAAAACACCAATTTCATAGTAATACTAAACAATTCGTGACAGACTATGCTTGTACCTCGTTTTTGTTTGATTTTTTGTAATATGGAGCATTTTGGTGTTCAGGTCATAAAACTACTGAGTTGTTTTGCATTTGAGGTATTTTGCATCTCTAGGCGTCTTTATATCCAGGCATTTTACAACAGAGATGTTTTGCATTTGAGTCTTATTAAGTTCATAGTCATTCAAATGTTTAGAAATTTTACTACAAAGTCCTTTTGCATTAGAGGTAAAGTAATGATAAGTTGTTTTATTTTGAGGCATTTTGCTTTATAGCCGTTTTGCATGTTAGTTATTTTGCTTCGTAGTCATATATCTGTTTAGAAGTAATCCTTCAAAGTCGTTTTGCGGCGTAGGGATTGTGATCAAAAAGGGATAAAATAAACATTCGATCTCTACAAAAAAGCGACGTCAGTGCCCCAACATAACGGTGTCTAATTAAAAGTTACTTACTAGCTTCTGCCAGTGACTTCGTCCATGTAGAATTCGTAGTTTTGTCATCCCATGGGAACCGTACATTTTTCTGGGATTCCAGACTATAATCTATCTCTGTGCCAAAATTCTTTTTTAATAAAAAATAGGCAAGAAATTTCAAATAGTTATAATTCACGAAATAAAATATTCAAATAAGCTGGTAATTTAAGAGCATTAAAACCTTTCTCGTTGTAAAATATTGCAGGAATCCGAACGAAGCTCAAGAAAGTGATCCGATCCGAGCGGGTAGACAGGAAAGAGCTAGAATGAAAAATATAGACTGGACGGCGTACGAGGCAGTCCACAAAAAATATCTAAATATAGATACAAAGTCCAAATTGAAGAATCACTACCGAGCACACAGGTGAGCAATGAGGAAAAAATAATGTAAAATTTCGTTTAGTTTCTGTTTTTAACGCATTTACCCATTTTGTCTTTAGGCTGTCATTCTGGCTGAATCTAGTGCCAGATCTGCATCGACCTGGCGGCGACGACGTCCCATCGTCTCATCATCAGCTGGATAGTGATGAATCAACTCAGCAACTTACGACCAAAACATATAGTCCACTTCTTAAGAAAACAACAGATTTAGTTTTAATTGACGCTGGAATTGCAACTCAGAACCCTGTTATAAGTGTTATTAACATAACGTCGCCTTTAAACTTTAATGTAATTGGAATAAATAATGCGGCAACACAAAGTACGATCGGAGGGGCTGAAGTTCATAAGTCTGAAACGGCAACTAATTCTCCACCAGAAGATGGGTTTGCAGCATATTCCACTGCCTTAAGCGTGACAATAGCTATCGGCTGCTCTTTACTGATACTAAATGTACTTATATTTGCCGGTGTATACTATCAAAGAGACAAAACAAGGATGAACGGTCAAGATGGTCACACAAATGGCTCACATCTGAAGAAGCGAGTTGAAAATGGTCAAATGCCTAACAATATTTGCGGAGATCTTGAAGGCACTATGCCTTACCAAACAAGTCTCAAAAACGACCCAGCAACTATATTAGGCCACCATCATACCCATTCTCACCGTCAGCTGCCACCACCTGAGTTTGCAGATTTGCCAAGTAACAACGTTTCAGGTATGGCTACATTGCCTCGCGCACCGCCTCCACCTAAATTGGGCAAAAGCAATATTAACACTTTAGCAAGTGGCCAGTTGCCTGAAAATCAGCCTTTGTTGTCAGCGCATCAAATGCAAATGATAAACACTAGTACATTGACAAAGAAAAATACGCAACTAAACGCAAAATCCAATGTGACTATGGAAGAACTACGTGTGTGACGCCAGCGCGCCTGACTGCAACGAGCCGGGAGTTGCAGTGACATGGAGCATCACGACGAGATCGTGTGACTTAAGCCGGACCTTCTCAAGTGTACTACAGATTACATATAGTGAATCGTCTTTTATCGGTACCACTTGAACTTCGAAGGTTTATTAAATACCTACTGAGGAAAGGAGCATTACTTCAACGTCTTTGATAAAAATAATCATATCTTTGTTTGATAAACATTTAGCCGGCAGTGAACATAAGTACGAGTATAATTAATAATATACCTAGTAATAACAAAAGTGTACTAATGCAGGAGAACGTATGTAAAATAAATAAGTTTATGTAAATACATGTAAATATTGACCCCACGATGTATATTATTAGAAGTCAGCTTAGTAGCATATCCATACTAATAACAACAATTTTAATTGCAATAAATATTAAGGTAAATAATAGTCTAAGACACGATAAAATAAGAATAACAGTGTATAGAACTAAAAACTTATTACTTATAAAAAAAATGACTTTGGGATAGCAAAATATTGAACTCAAAATTAAATACATAGTTGACTGAAATAGAATTTTAATAAATATAATATTAGTCTAAATATTTTGATGTATATCAAAACACCAACTTATTGCTGCTATTAATGTTAAGTAGAACTTGTAATCGATAATTGGATCTTTTTTTCGGTCGTGGAACATTTTTCTTATGTGTAGTTAATTAGGTAAGTATCAGATGATCTGGAAACATAAACTAATCGCATTAGTAAAATGTATTTTTACAATACATCTTTTGGTACGTAATAGAAATTATAATCTATACGCGTGAGGTAAATGTGCTACACAAAGTAGAATTGAAAATCTGTTTAGCCATAATTCCGCTCTGTATGCACTTTTTGCCGACAACTGCCACAGAAATTGTATTGGCCCCACTTTGTAATTCTTCACACAATTATATTGGATAGGAACTACGAAATAAACAACATGATCTTATTTATGAATGATGAACATAGTTTTAACCCTAGGTATTTATTTGTAATTTGCTTTGTGCTTTATTTGCATCATCATCATCCACTGAATAGGACTAGGTGTGATGAGCCGCATAAAGTCCACCACGCTCAAATTATACGTGCGGAATGGAATACATTCTACTTAAAACTCTTACGATCTGTGTATATTTTTTGTAGTTAATTTAATTGTGTACAAACCGTACTTAATTGTAATTTGTTTGTAACAGCTCTGTCGGTGGATAAACGTACATATTATAATAACTGATACAAACCTCAAATTAAAATGTAAAATACGTGTCATTTCCGGGCATCTGGGACCACGTTGCCGTATGAAATTTTGGACCAGCATATAGTCAAAAGCGTACTCTTTTGGATACAAAAATAATCAAGTCTACTCGTATATCACAAGTAGTTACTTTTTTATGATTATCTTACGTTTCAAAACCGAGGTTTTGAGATAATAAACTTCAAAGTTTGAGACTCTACAGGGTGTTAGGCAGAAGGTTGGACAAACTTCAGGGACTAACTCTGTAGGTCATACTCATCAACTTTTATTATGGGACCAACAAACAAATCGCGAAAAAAAACAGCTGTCCCATACATTTCAGCAGTTTAGCTCTCAAAGCTTGTATGGAACAGCTGTTTTTTTTTCGCGATTTGTATGTTGCTCCTGAGTGAGTATGACCTACAGAGTTAGTCCCTGAAGTTTGTCCAACCTTCTGCCTAACACCCTGTATAAAACATAGTTCTAAATTGAAGTTTTGAAGATAATAGTTTCAAGTCCTTCTACACACATTAAAATATACAATAAAAAAATATTTTTTCTTTAAACCTACGCAGGTCCTTGAATAATTGTAATTAGAGATTAAAATTATAAATGAAATATTATTTAACCAGAATCGATGAGGCCTTATTTTCCGGTTGATTTATATATAAACCACACTGATTTTAGGATATATTAAATATAATTACTTTAACATAACACATAAATCTTCATTATAGTGTCCGTCAGTGTTATAATATTTTATTTAATATATAATTAACAATCAAAAGAAAAAACCTCCATAGTTCATGGCGTTAGATGATAACGCTTAAGATGACGTTATATGGTACCACTTTTTCAAAGTCCAGTTTCATCGAAATATTGATGACAATACTTAACAATTTTGACTCAGAAATTGTTCTCAAGTCGTACAATAAAATGATACTGTTTTACTTTTGTAAGAAATAAGTATTAATCTTCATTAGTAAAATACAGCTCGTTTGTCGCTATTTATCCAGCTTACTTTTAATTTAAAACCGACTAGGGTAAGAACCGCTTTGTCAGCCTTATTTTTACGAGATCAAACAACTGTTATAAATGCCCGATCATTTGCATTTAACGTACATGACAAAATATTACAAGTTAGTCAACAACTTATACGTTACAAATGCACGATAGTGTTACTGCCGAGCCAATTTTATTCATCTATTGATCTTAGAAGACTAGAAGTTACGTTACTCGTGACCAAAATAGATGACCACCAGTTTTCATACTTTGAAGCATTTCTTTTGCATTTTTTTACTACCACGGGGTCTTCTTTAGTATCATGCGCCACTTTTAACACGTATTCCTTTAGAAGACGAGGAATACGCATATCAATTTCTTCATCTAGATACCCATTTAGATATGCAGAATTAATATCCAGTTCCACGTTTCAGAGACTTCGAGATCTGTCTGTTGAGCTGCCGATAGCGACAAGCGTCACCAGAGGACTGCAGAATCATTTCACGCCTCACCTCCATGAGCCTAAGGGTGGAGTCCGAGAGCTTCTTGGTTTTTGTACGGCGGATCTTGAAGAACTTAGACCCGACCGTTTGGACAACTTCCACGAACCCGTCGTTGTAATCGTCAACGTCGCTACCTAGGCACTCGAAACGGTTTTGAAGTTCGAGCTGAAAGCTCTCGGGGTTTTGGAGCTGAGCGGGTGCCGGGCGGAGCGTAGACTTCATCAGTCTAGACCTTTCAAGCTTGAACTGGATATTCAATGAGCCTCGTACCATACGGTGATCACTCCCGGTTTTAACCGCACTGATCACGGAGACATCATTGAATATGTGCTTTTTCGTCGACATGATAAAGTCTATCTCATTCCTCGTTACACCATCAGGACTCATCCAGGTCCACTTCCTATGCTCACGTTTCCTGAAAAAGGAGTTCATCATATAGAGTCCCTCCTTCTCCATAAAACTGGCCAGTAGGTGGCCCCGGTGATTCCTATGCCCCACTCCAAAAGTCCCCACTCTCTGCTCTTCACCGTCTCGTTTACCCAGCTTTGCGTTGAAGTCCCCCATTACAACCGTGAAGTGAGTTTTGGAGCTATGCATGGCTCTGGAAACATCCTCATACATAGCCTCCACCTCATCGTCGGAGTGTGTCGAGGTCGGCGCATATACCTGTATGACCTTCAACGAATATCGTTGGGTCATTCTGAGTACAAGGCACGCTACCCTGCTCGACACGCTCTCGATCTTCACCACGTTGTTCACGAGGGACTTGTGGACG
Source organism: Acleris literana (assembly GCA_946894065.1). Taxonomy (NCBI): domain Eukaryota; kingdom Metazoa; phylum Arthropoda; class Insecta; order Lepidoptera; family Tortricidae; genus Acleris; species Acleris literana. The sequence continues at coordinate 50,069,032 of OX335668.1, forward strand.
ATAAACCCGACACCTCCCTGGGACTGGTGGTCGCCCTCCCAGAAATAGAGCAAGTTACCGGACTTCAGGGTTATCATGTCCTCCCCCTCTCTACGGACTTCTGACAACCCTATGATTCCCCATCGTAACCTGCTCAATTCCTCCTCCAGTTCCAGCAACTTTTCGTCGGTCCGCAATGTTCGGCAGTTGTATGTTACCAGGGCCAAAGGTCGTCGTTTCTGGTAGCCGGGTCTCTGCCGGAGATTACCTAAAGCACCCCCTGCCCCGCCGTTACCATAGCCGCTACCGGAGCCAGGAATAGCGGGGCCGCCGGGGACTAGGGGTCTGGGCTGATAAGTTTAGTGATAAGTAAGTATCTAAATCCAACTACATTCTTATTTGAGATAGTCTTGCGTCCTCCCATTGAGAGCGTTTATCGCTACGTAAGGCGTCATCCAACGTTGTCTCCGTAGCTATACCTGAAAAATCAATGCAATCCCTGTAATTACCGTTTAGTCTTCATCTGATTCTCTAGGGTTTGGTTCAGGAGGACTTAGTTGCATTTTGCCTTGATGACCAAAACGTCTTAGGAGTATTATTTTCTAGATAGTAAGATGTCTTGATGTGCAAAACGCCCGCATTGCAATAATCCAAAGTAGATGAAAGGGCTTGGTTGTAAAACGTCTTAATGTCATTAAGACTTAATAAGCAAAAGGTCCAAATGATCATAAACACCCAATCTGACAGGATTTCTTAGTAGAATAAGTAAAAACTATATAGTCAAATTGTAAAATATAAAATAGGCTAAGTAGCAATTCATCTAGATTGTAGATTGTCATACATCACATTAATATCACCTGCATGGTACGTATCTTCCGCGATGTCCAGGATCCCCTACGTACATAATTAATAGGTAGGGGATCCTACCAGGTGATGTTACTGGACATCGCGGTATCTTCAAAGGCAATCACTAGCCCCTTACATTGTCGATTCGGTATTGACTAGTAAGCTTCCTTTTCAGTTGAATACTGTTTTAAAACTGAGACATTTTGCTTAGGTACCAAGGCAAAATACTAGTACAACTCAGTCCCCTGAATCGAACCCATTCTCTATTACATTTTTGCACATTATTAGTACATTGTGTATTAAGGGTGGTAATGACAGAATTACAAACGAGAGTCTGTTAGAATCGTTTTCTTTAATGAATTTAGCTTTCTTTTACCACCCGTGTAACATACAATGTTTTTCATCACAATTGCGAGGAAATGAAATAAAATCAGACAATAGATCATATTTTTAACTTACGATTCTCACTAATAATTTTAACCGCGTTGGCGATGTCAGGCGGAGTCGCATTATCCATTTCTTTTGATGACACATCATGTTTTTTTATGGATTTATAAATTTTAAGAGGCCGTATAGGCAATTTTGCCGGCGTTGCTTATTTTTGTGATTTTACAGTTAAAATACTGCTTTTCTATAAGTTTTAATGCTCAACATTAAATGTCATTTTAGTTATGATCGTATAAATGAGCTACGAATATTTACTCGTACTTGATGAGCCACTTTTTTATTTTTGTCGAGTATTATAATGCGAGATTTAGGTTGTTTTAAAACATTTATTGCCAATTTTTTTGAACTTTTTGTATATTTTTTTAGGTAATCGATTGATTTTGAACTAAAGTTTATTTCTGTTGTTTTAATTTTATGAACGAGAGTTCTGAGTAGTCGAAATCAAAAATAATTTTTGCCCGTTTTCTATAAAAATTTACAAAATTTATTATTTTTTTGCTCGAAAAATTTATATGGAAGTGGTAAAAAGTATTTCATACATTTTTTAGACGACTTTCACAGCAATACATTGAAAATTTATCATACCGTTAAGACGTCAAAACTATTCATGAATATGTGACATTCTAAACCTCTTCCAGCAAAATTCACATAACAGTCGCCGGTAAAAGTAGCTCATACATTCGTTAAAATTAGAAATTATCTTTCGTGTTGTGCATTAAAACTTGTAGAAATATTTCAACTGTAAAATTACGTAAATCAGAGAAATCGGCAAAATTTCGTATACGGCCTCTTAATATGTGCACAAGACACCCTTTCAATTATTAGTTTGGAAACACAGTTTATAATCAGTATTTATAAATTTGCGGTAGACTACATCATTGTCTATGACTTACCAAAGATAATGTCAAACGTGTTCAGGAGTCCGATTCTAGTGACAGTCGAGATCAATAGTTTATAAGCGAGATTTTCAGAAAATTGTATGCAACTGACATTTCATCTCGAATGAAACTTCATATCCAATGGCACAAGAATTGGGGTCCTGACGTATTATGATAGTTTGAGTCCACGTATTATATATTACCACGTATATTTAAAAAAAAGCTATTACGCACGATAGGGCGTAGTGGTAAAAAAAGGGATTTACGGTCGATTTTTCTAGCATATTAGGACACTATTTACGAGCAAGTGTGATGAAAATATCCTTACACTCTTTTTTTAGTCGTTCTGGTCGACCAGTGCGCAGTACTTTAGGTCTACCAGGTCCTCTCTAGGATACAATATCAGGTGCTTGATCTGTAACTAGGACCACTAACTCTTGAGCCAAGTGTTCAAAATTTCGTTCATATCCTAAGTTTTCCGTAGTATTGATATTAACTGGTGACTTCATAGTATCGTCCTTTGACTGTTCAGGATTTCGTTTATACTTTAAAAAAAATATCAATATATTCTGGTATTTCCATAGTATTATCGTTTCCAATGATATAATCCCTTAGTTGTTTGTTTTTTTAAATGAAATAATTAATGTTGAATTTTGACCATCCGTTTGATCATCATAACTTTTAATGAGACTTCCAGTTGAACTAATCTCTATAAAACCTTTTCTTCTTACTGTATTTTTGACAAAATTTCTGTGGATATGTTTTGTAGCCCAGTTTATAAAAACAAAAAAAAGGCAAACATCGCAAACCCACATGTAACTACGATTTGCTTATATGTTTTTAGGTCCGTTGTGAGTATTTAACATCCAAGTTTGCAACCTCGAAAACCCTGTGCTACCCCCATGGTGCTCGAAAAACTGCGAATTTTTGGCACTTGTTTCAGTTTTTTCGAAAATACTTCTCTAAGGAAATATTTATATGACTTTAATAAAGATAACTAAATTTGCTATAATTTGAGTTTTGCGTATTTTGAGCACATTATGTTTATTGGTTGCGGAGAAACAGCAAGTCAAAGATGGGCAATTTTCTTCAAAAAGTGAAAACGTGTTGGTAGGGTTATTTCGAAGATAAATACCGGCTGAAATAATGCCCCTAGGTAAAAGTCACGTTAAAAGAATTTGTAGAGAATTGAATTAGCCTGAATTTAATACCAAAATGGTGCCTCTAGGCCTCATAGTTTCATCCAAAATAAAAGATAGTAAAATATCGGATTTTGGCAAAATAATAAAAACATTGTACTGAATAATTTTGGGACGATTTTCTTTAAAAAAAATGTGGAAAAATGTGAATTTACCATTTTAGATGTATAATTATGGCTTCAAATAAAGATACACTAAAGAAATGAACATACTTCCACGTTGTTTTGTTAACTGCGAAAATTCAAGGCAGTTGTTTCAGTTTCTTCGAAATAATTATATAAAGGAAGCGTTTTTTGATGATCTTTGTTTATATTTTATTGGCTACAATTTAGGCCTAATTTGAGTACTGTAAAACTATTAGTTGCGGAGATACAGCCAGTCAAAGACCGACATTGTTTTTCAAAAAAATGAAAATTTCGAGTTATGGTCATTTTCCAAGTTACATACTGGCTAAACTAATAGACCTAGAATAAAAGTTGAGATAAGAACTAGTGTACAATTTGAATAGCTTCAATTTAATACCAAAGTAGTGCCTCTAGCTTTCATAGTTTTCTCAAAAATATAAAAACTATTAAAATATCTGATTTTGGCTAAATGATAAAAACATATGTATGAATGTATTTCTTAAAGAAAACCAAAAAGTGTAAATTTGACATTTTAGATGTAACACATGGTTTCAAAACAAATAAACGTAAACATAAAAAAACACAGCAAACATATATTTAAAGTATAAAATAATACTATTTACACGGTCAAGCAAAAACAGTTAAGACTTTCGTCCTTTTGGAAGGAGCAGTCTCATCCAGTCTAGATCAGTGGGGAGGAGTGGGGGAAGAGGGATAATGTTTTCTGGAGTGGAAGCGGGCCGGTTCATGGTGTTGGGTCGTCCACATCCTCGTCTTTCTCGTCCAGGACGATAGGGATGGCGTTGTTGCAATTTCACCCGTGGCAAAACGAACATAGGTTAGAGCACCTGAGCCCAGCCTGTCTGCATGTGCACGACCCTAAGGAACCTCTTTTTGCATTTGCAAGTCACCATTTTAAGCAGGGTCTGAGGAGCGGGCTCTGCGCACATTACCTATCTTCGACTTGCTGTATCTCCGCAACCAATAGACATAGTGAGCTCAGGTTACGCTCAAATTGTAGAAAATTTAGTTATCTTTATTAAAGTAGAACCAAAGATTCTTGAAAAACGCTTCCTTGGAGTAATTTTTTCGTAAAAACTGAAACAAGTGCCAAAATTTCGCGGCTTTTCCAGCACCATGGGGGTAGCACAGGGTTTTCAAGGTTGCAAACTTGGGTATTAACTACTCTCAAGGGACCTAACAACATATAAAAAAATCGTAGTTACATGCGCGTTTGCGATCTATGATGTCGTTATAGACGGCTAAATTTCCCTAGAGATCATAAATCTTCTTTTTTTCAGGTATCCACACCATAAGTAGATTAGTAACTTAATTTAGTTTTTATTAGTAGGTATAACACAAAAATGGTTTAAATTGACTGTGAGCGCACGCTTCGCCAACAAACTGTCCCCAGTTTGACGATTTTTTTTGTATACCTACCACCTAAGTTCTTTTTGAAATAAATAAATAATAAATCCGTTGGATATCCGGTAAACACTTCGGCTATTCCACGAGCATCAATTTTGCCTATGTTTGGGTTTTATCCATATACTTTTTCTCCAAACTTACAAAAACATAATAAGGGGTCGATGCGTATTGTACACATTCAAAAATGTTATCTTTTATTAACGACATTCTTAGTATAACTAGTCGAGTCATAAGTTCTGTTACTAAGGTTGAGTCAAATAAAACTAACTATCTTAAGTTTATTTTTTACTTTCAATACATTTTGAAAAACAAATAATCATTCTATATATTGGCCGTAATTTCCAAGACTATCATTTAACATTCACAGCCGGTATCGACAAAATTACGCATGACTTTTTTGCAAATTTCACTTTTTGAAAACGTTTAAATAGTTGTTTATATAACTGGTATATAATGAAGCTGAAGCTTCTTAAGGTACGAGCGCCGAGGTTAGAGCGCGAGCTTGCGAGCGCTCTAACTCTAATTACAGGCACGAGTATCTTAAGAGCTAATTATGAACATTTGCATACATAACTTTTTCTACAAGCTTAAAAAGATAATGACAAAAATAAACAATCGCTAACTTTTCTCGTATACTTAACTCGATTTTTCTGCTAGAATAAATTACTTGTCAGCAACGTCATTTTCATTATTCCGATTGGCGTTAATAGTTTGTGAATTTTATCATTAAGTAAATGCTAACTAATTTCATGAAAATTTTAATAGTTAAGTACTAAAAAAAGTTCTGACAATTTATCACAAAAGTTGGAATGCCAAACGAAACGCCATTTTGTTGATATCCATATTAAACGTAACCATGGTAACCAAATAACAAATCGATGTATATTAACCATCTATTTTTAGTAATTTAATAAAAATGTAATTCTATACATATAGATAGTCGCAAAAATATGATTTCAATATCATAATTTTAATTTCACTTTTGGTGATCTCTTTTACGGTATTTTCATATTTCGTTGAGCTATAGGTGGTATTTTGATACCGTTAACGATATCAATATAAGCGGTTTATAGTTCGCGAGTAGAAAAAGTTATTTTTTGTTTACCAAGGAACTGCTTTTGTTTAATATTATAAAACTTCCTAGTTGTGTGTTTGTTTAGAGACCAACATTATATTTACAACAAGACTCAATTCCAGCTTATGAAGCAAGAGATTTGATGTGTTTTCGTATTGCTGCAAATTGATGTGACATCATAAAGCCGATTTAATGAGACATCAAGATTGACCGGTGTACAAGCGGATCTTTAGTTGCTTGAAATACATTTGTAACCACTGATTTATATATAAGTCAATGTTTGTAACAGAATTAAAAGCTAAAAGTCTATTCAATATGTCACGCAAATTTGAACTGTCTACAAGATTTCTTACAAAAGTTGTGGCCGTTATCAGTATCATCATCGTGCGTGATTTGAACTATGATTTTCTATTCCCAAATGGGAATATCTACTTCAAGCTCGTACCATAAGAATAAAAAATAACTACACGTAGAAGCGAATCTCCTTTACTCTCCTTTACCCAGGCCCCAAATGCCGCGCTTCAAATACCTACTTCACCCTTCACCCTGCTACGCCCCTCTGTCTTCCGCGCCCAAAGTCAGGGCGGTCACTTGTGAAATATTTTAATCAGTCTATGGATGTTTTATACAAGTTTAGTCACGAAATGTTATTTATGTTTTTCTTGAACGTGGAAACATTGTTGCAAAATGAGTTTTTTGCATTTACGTTAAATTAGGTAATAATATTTTTGATGATATTAAGATTATGTCCAAAAAAAGTAATGAGTTATGTGGTTATTAATCATCTATAAAACACACAAACGAGTCTATAAATAAACAACCTTAACACTATCTTAGTTTAACTAATAACACTAAAATCAACACAAATACGAAAACCAATTCAAGACACAATAACAATATCTTGGTTAATACGTATATATACCGTCTGTGACGGCCCTGACTGACTAGACACCTCAGGTGTCGCCAGGCGGTAGGTATTTAACGCGCCGAGCGCGCGTCCGGAGCCGGGAGTTTCGCTTCTACGTGTAGTTATTGTTTATTCTTATGCTCGTGCATCAAATAATTGCAATAGGTTAGTTAGAACACATTATTTTTATTTTATATAAATGAAAGTTTCGATTAATATAGAAATTTATGAAAAACTCTGTTTTTTTTAAATTGTAATAAATTTTAGTAACAGAACTTATGAACAGACTAGGTATTTAATTACAGACGAGTCCATTAATCTGTATACACTTTAGTACCTTGTCTATTTAATTTCTGTTTATAGTGATAAGGTACTAAAGTGTACACATATTTCTGGGCCCATAGCCCTTGTTAGAGCGGCAGATATAGTGGCGCTGTAGAATTAGCGATATACTACAAATAGTGACTCATTTTTTTAATACATAAATATGTAAATTATATTTTTAGTACAAACTTCAATCAAAAACAAATTTTATAGAATCAACACGATTGAGTAGAACATGTCAATTTAAATTACCGTTTAAACATAAAAACATAAAGCAGGCAGCAAAAACCTGTTGCTTTTGATACGAACCTCGACATAAGCATGCATCTTTGTCGAAATACATGTAGAAAGCTCAAAAACACAACACTAAAAATCTATATAAATAACCGAGAGTCATTCAGATGTCTAGAATAAGAATATCCCGTACATCGCCACTTTTCACCCACCGTGAAAATGGTACCCTGATCATGTACCATCAGGTGGCCTGAGTGCTCGCGTGCCTTTTCCTTGCCATAAAAAAAAACTAAACTTTGAACGGGTTATGTTCTGTTATTGTTATGAATTTAAGATTCATAATTTTTTTCAAGTATTTTTAGGGCTCCGTACCAAAATGTTAAAAAAGTAACCCTTATGGTGAGACTTTGTTGTCTATCTGTCTGTCTGTCTGTCTGTTTGTCTGTATGTCCCTGTATGTAATAGGGATCCCTCAAGGTTCCGCCTTGGGGAACACCCTATTTTTGGCTTACTCCAATGATGTTCCGACCAGCATCACAGCCAGCGTTTCTGTGCAGTTCACACAACGTTCATAGTTCTGGGGTCCTGCGAAAAAGAGTATAAGTCTTCTGAAGATCAAGTGGAAAAGGGTTTAAGTCTAGTATAGGTACTCTGTTCATCTACCTCTATATACCCTTTTTTATTACGAGTTAAGTCGACTTGTACCCTTTTTCACTAGGACCCCAGAGTTGGCGCGCACACTTTCGATCAACAAAACCAACTAGATAACCAGTCCCATACAAAATCAAAGCTAAATTCTGTCCGCGTGTATCTATAATATGTCAGTTGCAATCAATGATATAATATAAAAAAGAGGTAAATATGTTATCTATACGGTATTCCGCGTGTAAAAATGGCCCGGCTTACGTACACATAATCAGTAAATATTGCGATTACGCACTAATTAATAAATGACAAGTGAAAGCAGGATGGTATGTTAATTCCCGGGAGCGAAACAGAGACGAGTGTATGTTGCTCTGCAGACTAGTTCACGGTTCCGTTGACGGCGCAAGACTAAGTAAAGGTATAACAATTGGCTTGGTTTTAGGGTCCCACTATCGAAGTGCGTATAAAATATTTACCTCTTTTTACTATATTATATCATTGGTTGCAATTGTTTACTAACGAACCGAGACAAACGTTTTAAAACAGTTTTAAATATTAAACCTAATAACAACCATAGTACTTAGTAATAAAAATACAAATTCGTCTCATAACATGATAAATGACATCTGTTACTTACGTTAAATAAAATCTATTGTACAATCAATCTTATCGTGCAAAAATTTAAATACTTTTCCCGGTGTTGCCCTGCGAATTACATCGTTTTTTAACTAGGTATTCACTTTGCTTCTTCGAATTTGACTAACAGAGGTATGGAGTCGCATTAAATTTTAAATTAATGTAAATAGGTACTTAAAAGTTTTGTTGTTTAGTTAAGATTACTTATGTTCAACTATAGCTAAGAATCATCCAGGTGACAAGTACTTATACAAAAAAAATAACATCAAAATCAGTCAAGCCGTTTTGGAGAAGAACAACGCGAACAAAAAGAATTACCTATACTATATACATTTTTAAAGTAAAATTCCGGTAGATAATTCTCGAATACGACACGAAACCGGGCAAAAGCCTGTCAGATCATGTGCAGTGTAGGGTTCCGTCGCCGTTACTACTTACACAAATAACTATTTCGCTGAACAACAAGTGACATCACAGTGTTGTTCAGTAAAAAAAATACTTATACCCTTGCTTTACATATACGGGAGGACCATTTTTAGGGTTCCGTAGTCAAACTAGGAACCCTTATAGTTTCGCCAAGTCCGTCCGTCCGTCCATCCGTCTGCCGTCCGCAGCCTAGCTCAGAGTCTCTTGGTACTAGAAAGCTGTAATTTGGCATGAATATACATGTTAGTCATGCCAACAAAGTGGTGAAATAAAATTGTGAAATAAAATAAAATATGTACCTCCCCTACACGTAAAGTGTATTTATTTTCCAGTCTACCCCATAGTGTGGGGTGTCGTTAAATAGGTCTTTCAGGATTGTGACAACAATTTTTCAATTAAGGGATCTGTTTATAAAATATTAAGCTTTAAAGCGCAAATTTTTGTTGCAGCCAAAAATAAAATGCAAAAAATCTGAAAAATGTATTTAATGAAAGAGCCTATAAAGAATATAAAAGAAAAACTATCACGACTAAGTAGACTTTATTAGTTCCTGAGATACAACCGACTTAAGAGTATATACCAACTAAAATTATCTAATACAGCACCAAATAACTTTAAATAGAGAATTATTTCATATTTGTTATTTTTTGAGTTAGTTTTTGTAAATAACGGCTTCGGAACCCTACACTGAGCATGGTCAGACATGCTCTTGCCCGGTTTTTTATATTTATTCCATAATTGATCTAAATCCGCGGTATAAATATCCATATGTACACAGAATTTCGATTTTGTAACTTTGATAGTTTCTGAGGAAAAGTAAGTGTGACTTACAAACAGACAGACAAACGGACATGGCGGAACTATAAGGGTTCCTAGTTTAACTTCAGAACTCTAAAAAGGCCCCTGTCGGTAAACGCTCGCTGTTCCGGTAACGAATATTGACGTATTGTCAACGTTTTGATAGCTCTTATTTACTTGACAGTAATGGCGGCCGAGTTGAAAACTATACCATAACAGGTCAAATACGATTTGGATTTTACTGCCTAGAATAGAGGCGTAGTAGTGGTACAATAATAAAAAAACACTCTATGCATTTAATGTTCCGTTAAACAAATGTTTGCGCGTATATTGGCCGACCTTGGCCCAACATTCTTAGCTGAGGTTTCAATATTGTTATTTTGTTGGAATTATGACATTAATTGTTAGTGGAAAGTTTGAAAATAATAGTACATTGTTGCAGAGGATAGAAAGAACGCGATTTTTGGACGAGTCATGAGGCCCTCTAGTGTACGAGTTCATAAATTGCACTTTCTACAGAGGCCGACATAGTGCTTTTCACAACTTCTGAGAGGAAATAAAATAAAAATTCATATTCAAAACTCAAATTTTAATTCATGTTAATGTGGCATCACCGCCAATTTTGCCCCACAACTTTTTTTTAAATCTGGACCCCTATTCTCGTGACACTCGAGATTAATAAACTAACATGCGAGCACGGACCTAAAAAAAATACGGACGTAACCTAGTCTAATCATGAGTGAAGCACACAAAATGGCCGCCCGTTTACGAGTGTTCGTGCTTTGAGGATTGCCATATAAATCGTCAATTTGCCCATTTTAAGGCCTCTTACCCACTGCAACTTTTTTGCAGCGATACAAATGCGCATTTGACAGCCGCGCCACTGTATCGCGACTAAACGTTGAAGATTTGTGACTGTATCGATACTGCATCGAGACTGAATCGCGATTGTGTCGCTGCAAAAACTTCGTACAATTAAATCATATAATCATTTATTTACTATATACATATATTTCTGGGTTCCAATTGCTATCTCCTCTGCAGTTTCGTATAATTGAAACAACTACTAATGTAATTTTTACACGTTTTTACAACACAATGCGGCATTTTCTTCGATGTAAAATTAAATGTCACTCCTGCTGTGGCTAGACGCGTAATGGCGGCGGGTTAACAGACCTAGTGCATTTGTGAGACGGTAGATCGTGTAAGACGGAACGAAATAACAGACCTTGCATACTTCACACCTTTTTTGTGTAACGTTACGTCCGTATTTTTTTTAGGTCCGTGCATGCGAGATGAAGATGTCAACTCCATATAAAATTGTATTTGATTCGCCATATCTCCCATGTTATTTCATCTATAGTGGTTCGAGATCAGGGGCCAAGTTTGAATTACATTTAAAAAAAAGCAGTGACATAGTTTTTAGTCTGTGTATCTTTTAGCAAAAATACACCTAATATTTTACGACACAAAATGGTGTTTTGATTGGTCGATTTCAATTTTTCATTTTGAGGAGCTATGACACAAAAATTGATTGATTGATTTTCATTGATTCTTAAAGTTAGACAACAATATTCTCGACCAATCAGCAAACACGCCGACAGAAACATTCTTGGTCCGTCGTTATAAGTGAAGTTTTGTGACCCCAAACAAGACCATCTATGGCCATATTTCCGAGCAGTGTTGTGAAAAGAAGTATTTTTTGCGCTGACCCGTTATGTAGTTGGTAATTGTTGATCGAAGGCGCGCACGTATGACCAGCTCGCTGGGAAAATTCATGACGCATGTGATCAACTGCATAAGTGGTTTTCGTGTAACGGCTTGCTCCTGAATATAGCAAAATCATACGTCATTGATTTTCTCGGGGCGTAGTGTTCCTGTTCCTCCGTGCGTTGGAAACAGTCCGATGCCTGTATGCGATCAGTGTAGGTTTCTCGGCTTCACCCTGGACTCGAATCTTAATTGGAAGTGCCATATGACCTGTTCTGTTATGTACAGAACACTCTTATGGGGAAACTCGACGGATGCTAACAGGGTAAATGCTGATGCAGGAACGTGCTGTGCGTACGTTGGTTGGGGCGAAGCCAAGACATATTTGTCAGGGCATTTTCACAGCGCACCGCATAATGACGCACTATTCACTTTACATATTCGAAATTATTATGTTTGTCTGATCAAATATTTCTTCGTTTGCAACAGTAAACGTCGTCGGCAAACAACTCCGCCAAACAGGGCGTTTGAGAATTGTTCCTCGTCGCATGGCACTTGCAGGTAAGAAGCCGCGAGTCATCGGTCCCACGTACTACGAGCGTCTACCCGCCGAACTCAAACGCGAACCATCTGACGACGGAATGTTTATGCGCCGGCTTAGGAATCTTTTTTTGGATAACCCAGTCTATTCGGTAGGTAAATGAGTATAAGGAACTTGACTTGTAAATAAGATTGCCTTTTAAATTTTTTAATGTACTTTTTATTTGTGTTGACTTTTACTATTATTATTTAATTCTATTTCTGACGACCTCAATGTAACTAACTGCATATAATTTGACATTTCGATCGAGTAATAAAATCTGAATCTGTCACAGCAAGTTTTTGTCAGCAACTAATATTTGTATTAAAAAAAATGAGATGCATTTTTTGATTTATAGCCATAAATTTACAAAAAATGACCGTTCCCTCCCCCTTATCTCCGAAGTTAATTAATCATAAAATGTGTGATCCTACACATATATTACAATACAGATCTCCAGGCCCCCACCCCGGAAACAAGAAGAGTTAATAGCTAGTCTTAGGTTTACGGTACAGTCTTATTGGAGGTAAGTAAAACATATGTAACATAAAAAAATTATAAAATATAAAAGGACAAAAAGAAATTCGAAAACTATGCGCGCGCTATGCGTGCTTGTGTGTGGGTGTGTGTGTGTGTGTGTGTGTGGGTGTGTGTGTGTGTGTGTGTGTGTGTGTGTGTGTGTGTGTGTGTGTGTGTGTGTGTGTGTGTGTGTGTGTGTGTGTCTGTGTCTGTGTCTGTGTCTGTGTCTGTGTGTGGGTGTGTCTGTGTCTGTGTCTGTGTCTGTGTGTTGGTGTGTGTGTTATGTGTGTGTGTGTATACATTTCATTTTAGAGTTATAAAAGTAAATTTTCTAACTCATCATACGATAGCGTGAGTAGCCATTTTGTGATTTTTTTCTTTACACTCACGAAGAGTTAACTTGTAGATATTTAGGTTTTTGTTGACTCTATTGTATAAGCAGTACGAAAACCTTCAACACCACATACCGCCTATTCATAATTAGGTTTTCATTAAAAGTAAGTGTTTTGTGCTTCCTTAAGATAACCTGTCGGATAAACAAGAATCTGACAGTCAGGACGCTGCACTCCTGATAAAGTTGGGTGGTAGGGTGTCTAAATGGTTTCCCAGTCATTACCTTTAGTACTGCGCGTTGAGCTCTTTCAACACGAAGTAGCAAAGTTTTTGCGGCACCACCCCATGCACCCACACAATACGACAAAAGCGACTGCGTCAGTGCAAAATAAACAGTCTTTAAAGTTACAGGACTAACTGCAGCTCTGAGGTTCTTAAATACATATAATAATTTTCTTACTTTAGCCGAAAGATTTTGAATTTGTGTCTGCGTTAAAAATGCACATGAGCAAACAGCTGTAGGTCCTTTGCAAAAATGCACTGTCTCCATTTTCTGACTGAGCCTGAAATCTTGACGTATTGATAATTACTTTTATTTTATAGGAAAAATGAAGTGTTAATTATTTACAGTTTTTGAAAAATAGTCAAAATGGACCTTATGACATAGAAAATAAAGTTCATAACAAAATACGTATTTTCTTTTGCGGTTACCAAGCATATTATTTTAAATACAGGACCTTCGGTGCGCGAGTCCGACTCGCACTTGACCGGTTTTTTTCTACATAATTAAATTTTATGATTCTGAACTTATCTTACACTAGCTGCTGCCCGCGACTCCGTCCGCGCAGAAAAATAAAAAATAGCCTATGTTCATCAGGGATAATGGAGGATTCAAACGGTGAAAGAATTATACCAAATCGGTCCAGTAGTTTCGGAGCCTATTCAATTCAAACAAACAAACAAACGAACAAAAAATCAAATCTTTCCTCTTTATAATATTAGTGTAGAAAAACGGCTGTATCTCAGGAACTAAGATCGACAAAGTGGTCCCTTTTGCCTAGGAACAACACATGTAATTTTATGTTTCAAATGTTTTTATCAATTTCAACATTTGAAATTGCAAAAATACTCAAGTTTCTGATATAGACGGACCAATAGAGTGTGTATATATGTAAATAATTTAAGAGAATTCTGTCCCAGTTAATGTAATTATTTTAATTTTAAATTACAATTCATGGCTGAATAACAATAACAATAACACTAACTGCCGCACTTAGAGACGTCAATTAAATATTATGGTTGATTTTGCTGCTGTCACTTTCTTTGCTATTGCAATAGAATAAGACAACACGCCACTTAACAAGCATTAAATTTAATTGACGTCTCTGAGTGCGGCAGTAATAATAATCATTTACCTTATGGTAATTTAAAATTGTTCGGGGTGGTGATGTATACACCAGGCCGCGCGCTGCATAGGGACATGCGACGCCGCTCGTCCCTGCCCTGGCTCCGCGTCGGCGTCGCCTGCATATTTACAACTCTTTGCGCGCATATAATTTATGGTTAAATGACTCAAAATAAAGTTCTACTATAAGTTTAGAGAGATTTCATGTACGCCATGTATTTAGTCCATTTTGTGACCTACAATATCGTCAAACAATTTAAGATACAAAAATAAAATAAAATAAACAGTCACTCGGTGATGCTTGTTCCCCGGATCCCGCTTCATTTGTTTCAGAGTAGTCATGGCTTTTTTCTGCAACCAGGGGTTCCTTTTCAGTACCCAGCGCTGCTACGTCCTGTCTTACCAGGGCTTGGGAGGGACGTCAAGTCTCTCAGATGCAACATCTCACAAAATTTTAGTAGAACATCACTTAAGGTAAGTTTGTTTAACCTGAGACACTTCAAAATAAATACACCATGTGAGATGTTCAGCGTTTTAGTTGCAAAATAAAACACAATAATATTATCATTACCATAGAAACAGGTATATTGGGAAATAGTGACTAGATGTCTTTCTGAAGGCTCCAATGTATCTTTTTAAAATGTTGTTACATCTGTCTTGCAATAAGTCGCGGATTAGTATTATGTCCTGTAAAACGCAACTGGTCTACGGCAGTTAGTGGTCTAAAAAGCAACTCGTCTAAACAAGTATTATCAAGTCGTCCAAATTGCAAATGGTCTAATTAGCAAGTGGTCTAAATCGCCACTAGTCTAAGTAGCAAGTGGTCGAAACTAAGCTTATCTATGTAGAATTAAGTCTAAAATAATTACAATAGGCACGATGTGCAGTTCAAAACACATACACACACAACGTAGGTAGATTAGGTTCGTTAGGTAGCTTTAGACGCCCGAAGGGCAAACCGCTCAGAAATAGGACTTCAACTTCAACTTCTTGCATAAGAGAGGAATTTTGAAAATACATAGGGCAGTTTGCGAACTTAGACCATGTGCTACATAAGACAAGCTGCGTTTTAAACCACTTGCGACTTAGACCAGGTGCGTTTTAGACCACTTGCTGCTTAGACCAGCTGCGTTTTAGACGAGATGATACTAACGCGGAATATAACCGATGCAATACAAACCTGAGTGATATGTCCCACGCGCTTTACCATGTATGTTGTTATGCGTTTGCATTATTCGTTTTGTTCCTTCTTGCTGTTGACTGCCGTTTTTCCATTGCCTCCTTCTCTCCTTCCATAACGGCTTCATGTTGTTGTTTTGTCTCAGCGACTAATTATTAACGTAATAAATGTACCGTTTTGTGATGTTATTGTGCGCTCAGGCATAGCTACAAATTAGATTTAAATAAGACGTTGCACAGATACTAGTGCCATGCCAAGTCTGAATAATATTTTTAATTGTAATAACAATGCGGGAGTGTTAAGTGTGAATATCTAAGACATTAATTAATGATAACTTCTACATACGTTGTCCACGTTGTCCTGTAGACAACTTGGGGAGAGAAATCATCTTTTTTGACAAAACATTTATTGAATCATAGGGGTAAAACCCTGAACAATATTCTAAGACTAAATTGGGAACCTATATTTTGAGAAGTACTTCGGGAAACAAAAGTTTACATTTAAAAACTCCTTTAAAGAATCTTACAAGACAGTTATCATTGCAACGGTTTTTTCCATGATCACAGGCAGGCTAACTAGACCGGTAAGAATTTAATGTCCCATAACTTGCATTTTCATTAAATTTATCCGTAAGGAAATGTAATATTATCTGCTACTTATCTATTAAATAAATCTACATGATTAATCTGTCAGAAATTAAACCATTGTTTTAGCGCTACATTATACCGATTAAGCGTACCTGTCGATAATGATTTTAACATAATATCTATTGAATCATTTCGTGTGCCGGACTTTAGGTAGGTAGGCTTGCTCGGTTGCGTTCCCTAGAGGGGGATAGTAAAAGATTTTTGTAATGTTTAATATAAATCATCTTAGAATTAAGTAGCGACTGAATAAGGAGAATCACTTCTGTGAAGGCCAATATGGGCAAACAATGATACCGGTTGCTTCCTCTTCGACTATATCACTGAGGCACTTGAGAACCAGTGAAAATGGAGGAAAAGCGTAGAAAAAATGGTCTTACCAAATATTATTATGCTAATGGCTTCAGTTTCATAAGCATCTACACTGGCCCGCAAAACTAAGTATCATACTTTTTATGTAGTATTAAAAGTGTCATACTTAGTTTTGCGGGGTTAAGCGACTAATGTCTATATTGAAAAATTACGAGGTATACAAATGTCGACACCTTATATAATGTCGAAAAATAACAAAGACTAGAATTATTTTTGTCGATGTATAAAAATGTCGACATATAACAATGACCATCTGTTTTTTGTCAATGTATAAAAATGACGACAGGTAGATTTAGGTTATGTTAGTTTTGCAGCAGGCCCGGAGGGCCAAACCACCCAGCAATAGGAGCTCCGCGGTAGCGGAGCCCCGTCGACACTCTTATTTCAAATCAATTAGACAGTGTCAACGGAGCTCCTACTTCTGGATGGTTTGGCCCTCCGGGCCTGCTGCAAAACTAACATAACCTAAACCTACCTAGCCCCTGTTCCACCTATCCCTTATTATACCTCCTGGTCTTAATTCCATTTCGTCATTTTTTTATTTCGTCGTTATTATTACTCGTCATTTTTATACTTTGACTTTTTTATGTTTGGAAAATCGGCATTATTATGCCTCGTAATTTTTCAATATAGACTTAAGTCGCCTAAGTGATCGTGGTTGCATTTACAAAATTATTTTAAACCTTCTAAAGCAGCAAATAATTCGGGGTTATTTATATGACGTCGACTTTCATCCACTGAAAAGGAGCGGGAGCCGGGGAGTGAATGAAAGTCACCGATTGAGTGAATGAACATATCCCTTTTCAGTTTTTAATAACTCAAATCGTGTGACATTGCTGTAGGTTAAAAAACTGACTACATGGTGTGTTTATTATGACGTCTCTCAGATGCAAAATCAAAACAGAATTGCGAAGTAAATCTTTCAGTTCATCCAGTAATCACTGGATTGGCGCTACTTCACCGAAAATTGGAGGTTATGATGGGGTGGTTTTAAGTCTTTTTAAACTACTTCAACCACAAGCCAAGTTATTTTGGATAGGCAACAAATATTATAATGACCACCAAAATTATGTTTGAGACCCAAATTCAGAAAACCACCATCAAATTAAAATGCGTCGGTAGATTCAATTGACGAGTAGTAAATGACTACCAAATCTTAAGCTGGGTCCACATTTGTTTCATTATGGCGATCGTATTGAACACGCGTATCCTAAGTATAGACGCTCATTTTGAGCATACCGTTGCATCGATGCGTGAAAAAATGCGGCCGTAGCGTAGCAGCGTATCGTATCATAACGCCGTATCCCTTTTGATGATCTGAGAAAAACCTACTCGAGGTGGATCGTATTGTATCAAGTATCAAATCCTAACCGCATATCATAATACCTACGAAAATATGAAAATACATCCATACTAACCGATTTTGATTTTTAAGTGTATCCGACCGTAAGCGTGTGGGTATTAAATAAATGCGTAGCATGATCTCGATCTTTTTGCGTCCACAATAACGATCATGATACGCATCGGTGCTACGCAACTGGGATATGACACGGCAAAATGATACAAATGTGGACACAGCTTTAGGGAGAAAAATTATAAATTATTTAAGCGATGTCTGTACTTTTTGCGGTATAACCATCGAAATGGTGTAGCTAAAACCACAGACCGGGGACGGGCAGCAGCGTCACCGGTACGAAGAGCTATACCCTGCGATCGCCAACCCCAGCGTGGCGATTAGGGCATACCCTCCAATGGCTGCACACCACGAACCACGGCCCCCAGTTCCCGGCCGCCCTGCTATTCCTGATCACGGCGGCGGTCACGGTAACGGCAGGGTAGGGGGTGCGAAGAATCCCCGGGTTACGGATGGCCGCCAAAAACAACTGACCTTGGCGACGTATAACGGACGGACGTTACGACTCGACGAACACCTGGCACAACACGAGTAAGAACTCGGAAGGTGGCACATTCTTGGGTTATACGAAGTCCGAAGAGAGGGGGAGCACACCGTAAACCTTGAATCGGGCCACCTTATGTACTTTCGAGAGAGCTATCCCAGGGTGGCGTAGGGTTCTTGGTCAATAAAGCCCTTTCTGACAACGTTGTGGAAATTTCGAGTGTGTCGAGCAGGGTTGCATACCTCATAATAAAGCTCACCGAGAAGTATAGCCTCAAGGTTGGTGCAGGTTTATGCACCGCCCAAGTAGCACATGGAGCCTAAGGCTAAATTTTATATGCTTTAAAAATGTCTAAAGTAGGTTTCCACTGAGACATGAACATTTAAGTCGGTTTTCATAAAATCCAGTTAGCATTTAATTCAAAGTAGACTTAAAATACTTTAGTCTATTTGTCACTTTCAAATCCAATTAGAATTAATTCAGCCTAACTTCATACAAAACGTCTCATTGTCAAAACACCTAAAATATTTGAAATTGTGTCGTATTTTACAGTTTTTACGAATTCTCAAATTATTCATCCGTCTCTGCGTCACTCCGTTACATATTAGCGGCCTTTACTCGTAATGAACCGCGGGAAACGCCACGCGCCAGTCCGAACCGTACATTTTTTTACTATTTTACTATGACAGTTGCATTTACACGTATGGTTCGGAGCGAAGATTGGAATGGCGGCTGGCGTTTCCCGCGGTCCGAACTTTACGTGTGCACCAAATTTCAAGTCAATCGGTCTAGTAGTTTCGAAACAAATTGGGTGGAAACGAGGTTCGAACAGTCATACAAACGCACGAGTGATCCTATAAGGGTTCCTTTTTTCCTTTCGAGGTACGGAACTCTAGAATTTTTGACTCACTCATACGGAGAGTTTTTGTTGGATCCCTTACAAAAGCATAGTAGTCATAAATTGCTAAACCAACTCTGATAAAGTGTAGTATTTGTTTACATTTATAAGGGCCCAGTTCACCAACAATTAAACAGACGATTAACGGTGTAACGGGTGTCAAATGTATTGACTAACAGCTGATTAAGACTTAACCGTCTGTTAAATTGGTTGTTGAACTGGGCCCTAAATACGTTACACATTGCGTGGTTAAAATTTTAGGTATTATGTGACAGTGTCATTTTGATCTTTGGACCTGTCAACAAAAGGCATTTTTGAATTTTGGTAATTATGAAACTAATGCATTTTCACCTTCAGTCTTAATAATAATTCGGTATTTGAAGTTATTGTTCATTTTACCAACTATACATTTTGGATATCGGATGTAATGTGTAAATGTTATTATGACATTTTATTGTATTGAAAATAAGTCAATTTGGGAATTTAGGCATTTTGGAACTGAGACAAAATGCGATTTAGTCAAATATGTAAAAGGGCATTATGATATTTGATTGTAGCGAACCGGAATCGAAAAATGAGATTGACTTCATCATAGCGGACACGAGGCACATATTCAGAGACGTCTCAGTGATCAACAGGTTCAATACCGGAAGTGATCACTGACTTGTCCGAGGCTCTCTGAATATTAACTTTAAGCTTGAACGTGTCCGTTTGATGTAACTAGGCTCCGACCAAACATGCTCCAAACTATAGTGGGATCTAAAACATTCCAGTTAAATCTGGAGAATCGATTTGCTGCCGTGGAAACCACAAATGTCGTTGACATTGATCAGGCCCTCGAAAATGTGGTGGGAGTCCTCAGGGAGGAAGGTATTAAATTTTGCACGTTGCAGCGTAAGGGCAGGAAGTCCAAATTTTCGACTGAAGCTCTCGAACTTATGAAGGAACGACGAGAAAACCCAACCGTAGCTCCGTCAGAATGTCGGGCTCTCAACAAGAAGATTGGCAACCTGGTGCGACACGACCTCTGATGCTTCAATACATGTTCTATTGAACGAGCGATTGAGCAAAACCGGGGTCGAAAGTGTTTGTCCAGTCTCTTGGGAGGAGCCATCTGACCAAGTTGAACACAGCTAGTGGAGTAATCGTTACTTCTAAGTCGGAAGTTCTTTCGGAAATTGAGGACTTGCCGTTTATACGCCTCGCACGCATGATCCCGAAAATGAGGACTCTAGAGCCCCATTAACCCGTCACTTTACTGAGGACTTACCAGAGATAAGCCTGCACGAAATCAAGATGGCTTTTAAACAGCTAAAAAATGGAAAAGCTTCCGGGGAGGACGGTGTTACAACTGAGCTCCTAAAAGCAGGAGGCACGCCTGTATTGAAGGAGCTCCAGAACTTCTTTAACACCGTTCTCTTCCAAGGAAGAACTCCAGAGGAGTGGAGTAGGAGCATTGTCGTATTTTTAAAAAGGGTAATAAAACCCTTATTAAGAACTACCGACCCATATCACTCCTAAGCCACGTCTACAAGCTGTTTTCAAGAGTCATCATGAACCGCCTTGCACAAAGACTCGACGAATTTCAACCCCCTGAGCAGGCCGGGTTTCGAGGAGGACATGGTACCATAGACCACATTCATACAAACGCAATAATTAACTTCTTTTAAAATGGCAGGTCAGTCCAACTGAAGTCTGCTTTTGGTTATCGACTTCAGTGGGACTGACCTATTTACCTGCCATTTAAAAGAAGTTAATTATTGCGTTTTTGTAGGCGGTTTTTTTTTAACATTTATTTTAATTTGAGTCCACCTTAGTATGCCAAAGGAGTATGTGAACAGCGGCATCACCTGGCCATGAAGAGGATTGTGAACTTAGGCTTAAATCGCATAGCTGTCAAATTTTCCCATACAAATTTTGCTCCGGGCGATAACGTTTATCACTCCCTAAATCAAGTTTCCGTTTTTTAACATTTTTGAATATGTAACAGTTGTTATCCAAAAATAGGTCTGTACGTTTCCAAGAAATATTTTCTTAGAAATGAAAACTTACAAACCTAGTTTATCATAATATTTATAACATATTCAAAAATCGTATGAATCAGACTAGGTTTAAGGGAACAAAAAACGTTATCGCATTTTGTATGATTTTTTTTAGCTTCACAATCCTCTTAAATGTGTGCACCTTATTGCCACCCGACAAAAGACTGTTAAGAACTTCTGTCAAGCGGCAAAAGAAGCGCTCCGTCACTGGCACCGTCACTGACATCGCCAACCACAATATTATTATTATTTGGTAATATGCATACATAGCATTAACCGCCAGGCCCGGTTATTAAAAGTACATCATCATCATCATCATCAGCCTATATTAGTCCACTGCTGGACATAGGCCTCTCCCATTGCACTCCAACGAGCACGATTAGTGGGAACTCTCATCCAGCTCTTGCCAAGATCGTCGCTCCACATAGTCTGAGGGCGTCCTACACTACGTTTGCCGATTCGCGGTCTCCACTCAAGAATACGATAACTCCAGCGATTATCGGTTCTGCGGTACAAATGACCGGCCCGCTGCCACTTCAAGCTGCTAATTCGATAGGCTATGTCGATAACCTTAGTTCTCTGTCGGATCACCTCATTCCGGATCCGATCCTTCAGAGAAACTCCCAACATAGCCCTCTCCATAGCTCGCTGAGCGACTTTAAATTTGTGAACCAGCCCTATCGTAAGTGTCCACGTTTCGGCTCCGTATGTCATGACAGGTAGGACGCACTGATTGAAGACTTTTGTCTTCAGGCTCTGTGGAATAGTCGACGTGAAGACTCGAGGCAATTTCCCATATGCTGCCCAACCCAGCTCTATTCTTCTGTTGGCCTCTTTCTCGAAGTTGTTTTTCCCTAACTGCAGAGTTTGCCCCAGGCAAACATATTCCCGAACGACTTCAAGAGCACTACCCTGTACTAAATACAATCGGTCCCCGCATGACATGTTCATTGAACATAATCTTGGTTTTGTCTAAGTTCATGTGGAGACCGATACGTTGAGAAGAATCAGCTAGATCGTTCAACATATGTTGTAGATCCTGCAACGTTTGGGCCATAATGACGATGTCGTCTGCAAATCGCAAGTGTGTCAAATATTATGATAAACAGGTTTGTACGTTTTCATTTCTAAGAAAATATTTCTTAGAAAGAAACAATAAAGCAAATAAAAATCGGAAGCGTACAGACCTATTTTTTGGATAACAACTGTTACAATATTCAAAAATTTTAAACATCGGACTTGATTTAGGGAGTGAGAAACGTTATCGCCCGGAGCAAAATTTGTATGGTAAAATTTGACAGCTACGCGATTTAAGCGTAAGTTCACAATCCTCTTCATGGCTAGGTGATGCCGCTGTTCACATACTCCTTTGGCATACAAAGGTGACTCAAATTAAAATAAATGTTTAAAAAAAAACCGTCTACAAAAACGCAATAATTAACTTCTTTTAAAATGGCAGGTCAGTCCAACTGAAATCTGCTTTTGGTTACCGACTTCAGTTGGACTGACCTTTTACCTGCCATTTAAAAGAAGTTATTTTTTGCGTTTTTGTAGGTGGTTTTTTGTTTTTTAAAACATCTATTTTATTTTATACTTTTTAGTGATCATAATGAACTGTTATGTAGTTCCACTTCTTAGTTGATATGAAACTTTAACACATTTCAAGCTCGCCGCAAGCAATGCCGCGGGAAAGTGGTAGTCATATTTAAAAAATTAAATGTTTTTCATTATAGGTAATCTTAATCGAGATATCTTATCGCAACCCATGAAATGGGTACCGTTGAGGAGTTTCCGTAGCCATCTGTGGTGTTCATCATCAGTTCCACTTCACGAAATGTATACCAATATTTGTTGTATACCAAAACCTTATCCAGAATGTAACAAATACTTTTCTGAAAATAGTATCAAAATCGATACAGCCAAACGCGAGATCGCGGATAAACATATATACATACAAACATACGGCTCAAACTGAGAACCTCCTTTTTTGAATTCGGTTATTGAGCCGGACGCCCTACGGTCGGTTATGAGATTTTACAACCCAAGGAAGGGTTGTGGCATTTTAAATGCTAAGAATCTCCACAACCGCAAAGAGTGCATCTAAGGGAACATGCATCGTGATATGAGCGTGATGTAGTTACAGTAGATAGGAGCCTTACGCCTCTTTCCTTATCGAGCGTGCCGTTGCCCCGGCGAGTCCCTCAAACATATAATTTCGTACTTGCACAGACAGTACCTCGTGGCCAAGATCATTCATGATCAAGCAACTTACTCTTCAATATGGTCTTGTTGAGTCCGAATTACCGAACTATAAGAACACACCGGCGTCAGTTCTCGAAAACGGTTGTGCTACGCTGTATTGGGATCTATTTGTCATCACGGACAGGACTATTGTCGCCAATAACAGGACTAATGTTGACAGATTGATTTCAACGCCAGGCAATGCTCATCGACAGCACTATCCCATATGACGAGAATCTAGTGAAGGCTAAAAAAGACAAGCTCAGCAAGTACCTTGACTTGGGTCACGAGGTGACCGCCATGTATTGCAAGGAGGTTCCTCTCTCTGCAGCCCTAACCACCGGTAGCTTGAGCCCTGCCCCGCTGCCGGCGCCATCCGTAGGTTAGGTTTTTTTAATGTTTCTTTTTTGTATTAGTATTGTTACTTTACTTTTATATTTGAAATTTGATGGTAAAAAACCAAATTTACAGAAAGTAAATATCATAATAATAATAAATCAGGGGACAATACTATGGGCCTGTTTCACAATCGACGAGTAAATTTATCTGCCATTTAAAGTTGGCTCTCTCCTTGTCTATTTTTATGTGTAGGAAAGAGAAAGGGCTAAATTTATCTGTCAAATATGCTTTGTCGATTGTGAAACAGGCGGTTATAATAATATTATATAATCTCACATCTAGGTCTAGTAAACTAATCTTTAGGCCTGTACTATGGGTACTAGAAAACGAAATAAATACTTAAATAGAAAACATCCCAGACTCAGAAACAAATACTTGCGCTCATCATACAAATATATTTACCGGGAATCGATCCTGGGACCTCTAGTTTCGTAGGCAGGGTCACTACCAACTAGGCTAAATCATAAAGTGTAATAGCGCTAAATTTTGTTAGGCTTAATAACAGCTTCACTCCTTTACACAACTTGTGCTAGTACTTGCGTCGGATGCATGTTTATTTAAGTGGTAAAATGTACCAAAACCAAATTAGAGCACCCCACTTCCACGTGGTCTTGTCTGTGCTACCCTTAGAGTGTTTATGCAAAGCGCGGAACCAGAAGCTCATGAGTAAGCCCTGAGCACGAGAGCCCTTGAGATAGCGAGCAAAGCGAGCCAGCTATCTCCTGTCCAAAGCGAGAGTCAGTCGTGCGAAGGAGCGACGAATGAGAGTTCGGGCAGGAGCCCACTTAATTTAGTGGTCATTTACTAATTTTGGTGGTCATTTACTGGGTTCATATAATTTAATAGGAAAATGTGATGGTCAGTATTTGGACCACATTTTTTATTTAAATGGGATTAATATTGGGGTTTATTTACTTTACGATATAACGAGATATTGTAAATTTTGGTGGTAATTTACTATTTTTGGTAATGAAAGTATTTTTTCGAATGTTATTTATTACTTAATCTGGTGATACATTAAACATACCTATGCCTTTTGGATACATCATTAAAAATATTTGAAAAATTCATTTAATGGGTAAAGGTGTGTTAATTATTTTATTACAATAATGTGAAAACATAGATTTAATAAACGTGACCATAATCTTTTTAACGTACTTGTCGTATCAGATTTATTGCAAATGTAGGTAGGTACTCGTACAGAGACTTCATTATAATAAAACCAAGAACTTACTGGAATACAGACTTAAAACTTAATAAAATGTAAATAAAATATTTTTCGTTTTATTTGTCTCAGTCTTTATAAATACCTACCAAAAAAGCTTGCATAGGTACCTACTACTGTGAGAGGTGCGTATAAAAGTAACACTTTAACACATTGTCATGGACATAGAACAATTCCCAAAATTGCAAGATCCGACACAAATAAATCTCATAAAACATTTTCGACGACCATGGAAGAACCTGTCACATTTACATTTCGTTAGACATTGTGCCAACCGATCAATGGCTGACACCCGTTGTTTTAAAAAGTAATAATCAAATTCATTGATTAATTGAAAATTTATGGCAAAATCAATTGCGATGAGGGGGTGAGAATGTTTGAAAATCACTAAGTACATCATTTGACGTTATCTTGTTTGCAATTCACTTTTCGTTAAGGTCACATTTACCTAGTGTTTTTCAAACGTCACCGTCTCATTAACGCCTAGCCTTCTGCTCGTTTAATAAGCTTAATTTTTCAAATCTGTAATAAAGAGGACAACATTTGCACCGTTTTGGTAAGCTTATGAATTGAGGAAGTTATTTCCGCCTAGTGTCATACATTTTTTTGGAGTAGTTCCCATCGAAAAAACGAAATTTTCTAAAAAATAACTAATTTTTGATTCAAAAACATTTTAATTCTGAGTTTTTGAAATTTTAGCCAAGTGTTTTCGTTTGAAGTATTTGCTTGCTTAGTATTAGAAAAATGCATTTTTAGTTCCTAGAATGAAGTAGTTTTTGGCTCTAGTATAACCCCTTTCAAGGAATAGGTCGAGTTATCTGTCACTCTGTATAATGTATAGTCAATTGTGTTTCGTTTTATTTAATAATACTGATGGCTGACTAGTGCTGTCCGCAGAATCTTACACAAAATTAAATATGTATTTAATCTTCTTCTTTATCTTTACATAGTATAATGAAGTCGCTTCCGCTGTCTGTTCGCTTAGATCTTTTAAAACACTCAACGAATTTTACAGCAATAGATAGAGTGATTCAAGAGGAAGGTTTATATGTATAATAAGTATATGTACGGGTGATACAGAAAACTTGCATAAACCGAATCGAAGCGAGGGCGAGTCGCTAGTTTCACATTAAATAATTGCTTGTAAACGTTGTGCTTAAGTATCAAACATTTTTATGTGAATGGTGATAAGTTCTTTGCAAATAACAGTTTCAGAGTATTTATTTGAAAACGAATTATTTTATACTTAATTATGATTAAAGTTCCTAAACTACTTAGTTACCTATCAGTAGTACCTAAATACATCTAAAGGGCGGTTTCAGACAAGCGTTTTTTCAGCGCGTATAGGCTCGTTTTTGTACGCTTGTAAACGCGCAAATTAACCACACGCGCATCTCGTACGAGCGTAGGCGCGCTTTTAAGGCTGGAATTGCGTACGCATCTTGATACAAAGTAACTATTTTATATAGACAAAATGCAAATTGGTTCTGATAGATGTGACTCCACCCTAAGACCGTTGAGGTGCGAGCCACGAAAATTAGACACACTAATTCAAGCGAACACGCTGGATGAGCGCGTATACGCGCGTTCAGCTTATTGAAGCGCGCGCTTAACCGCGCATGTGTAATTACACTCGTCCGGCCTTAGCCTACAAAAATATTGGTTAAGGCAATCTTTGTTTCATTATTAATTCATGGTAATATTTTCAGCACGACGTGGTTTTGCGGTTCTTTCCAAACAAAATTGCCTGCGGAAGATTTATTTTTAGGTAAACTCTCAACGTTTGCGTAATGCCGATTCTAAACCGCAGCTGAGTAAAATAGGGCCTTAAAATACAAAAAAAACTATAGATCTAGGGCTCTATCCTACTCGGTAAAAGTTTATTCGTTGTTAATTGTAATGAATATATAATTTGTAATTTATTGTCAATATATGTACGTGTATCGGAAAAAGGTTTACACATTAAAAAAATTGTATACAGGCTAAAGAGCTATCGATTTAACCCCTATGTATGTTCAGCGATTTTTATTAGTTTCGGAGATATTGATCATTTTAATCTTAATTTTTAGGGTTTCGTACCTCAAAAGGAAAAAAGGAACCCTTATAGGATCACTCGTGCGTCTGTCTGTCTGTCCGTCTGTCATCGAGTTGAAATTTGGTACACAACAGTAAGTCGGTGACTCAAAAAAAAATGAAAAAAGGAGTAGGCGGTAGCGTAATGCCATACTTCTCCGGTGTGGCTTACAGCCCGCCATACCGACGAAAACACGTTATTAAAAAAAAACAATCCAACCATTTGTACCAGGCTAATTTTTGCACAGCTCATCATCGTCGAGTAGCCGTTCACGAAAATCACCATGCCATACTTTTCCGACGGTTCCAAATGGCCGCCATACCGCCCTCCGCAAAGAAGTAAATTTTATTTTTGTTGTTTAGCGATTTGTACCATCCTATGACTTTTTTTGCCATTTCTTTGTACGATCATAAATAGAAAGAAGTTTGATAATGCCATACCTGTGGGAGGTGGCAAATGTGTACAATTTTGTACCAGATTTGTATCAGTATGGCAGCACTTTTTCCCCCTACTAGAAGTATGGCAAATATAATAACGGTCACATTGTATCATATACTTACCAAAAATCCAAATGCCATACTGGTACAAATGGTTAAGCAAAAAAAAAAAAAATTACTTCTATGGCGGCCATTTAATTTTGGGATCGTCTGAAAAGTATGGCATGGTGACTTTCGTGAACGGCTACTCGACGATGATGAGCTGTACAAAAATGAGCCTCGTACAAATGGTTGCATTGTTTTTTTTTAATTAACGTGTTTTCGTCGGTATCGCGGGCTGTAAGCCACACCGGAGAAGTATGGCATTACGCTACCGCCTACTTCTTTTTAACCGACTTCAAAAAAGGAGGAGGTTATACGTTCCACTGTATGTATTTTTTTTTTATGTATGTTCACCGATTACTCCGTCAATTGTCGACCGATTTCAATTATTTTTTTTGGTTTTATATAACGTACTTTCGAGGTGGTCCCATTGTCACCAAATCTGAATCTGATGAGAGGATCCGTGAGGAATTGAGGGAACTCCTCAAATATTGTAGGCAAACATATAGCTATTTTAGTATTTTTAGTAACAAGTCCAGCATTTGCATTCAGAAAGTATCATTTGGTGAAGTGGAACTGATG
Source organism: Acleris literana (assembly GCA_946894065.1). Taxonomy (NCBI): domain Eukaryota; kingdom Metazoa; phylum Arthropoda; class Insecta; order Lepidoptera; family Tortricidae; genus Acleris; species Acleris literana. The sequence continues at coordinate 50,097,620 of OX335668.1, forward strand.
ATGAAGACCACAGATGGCCACCGGAACTCCTTAACGGTACCGATTTCAAGTGTGGCGATAAGATATCTCGATTAAGATAGTTGAGCGAATACAACGAAGAATATTTACTTGTTAACCGACTTCAAAAAAGGAGGTTATTGAAATATGACTATGACTTTCCCGCGGCGTTGCTTGCGGCGACCTTGAAATAACTTAAAGTTTGATATCAACTAAGAAGTGGGACTACGTAACAGCGTATTATGATCACTAAAAAGTATAAAATAAAATAACTGTTTTAAAAAACAAAAAATCGCCTTCAAAAACGCAAAAAATAACTTCATTATAATTGTAGGCACCTAATAGGTTAGTCCAACTGAAGTCGGCGACAACAACATTTTCAACAAAAAGCCGACATCAGTTGGACTAACCTATTAGGTGCCTACAACTTTAAAGAAGTTATTTTTTGCGTTTTTGAAGCCGGTTTTTTGTTTTTTAAAACATTTATTTCATCGACTATCGGAAAATACAAGAATTTTAGTGGTACAAATCGTTCGACTTTCGTAATTTATCCGACACGTTCGATTAACGCCCATGCGTTTGGGCCGCCGGTACCAGCGCTATGACCATCATTTTCCTTTTTAACCGACTTCAAAAAAGGAGGAGGTTATACATTCCACTGTATGTTTTTTTTTTTATATATGTTCACCGATTACTCCGTCAATTGTCGACCGATTTCAAATTATTTTTTTTGGTTTGATAGAGTATACTTCCGAGGTGGTCCCATTGTCACCAAATCTGTATCTGATGAGGGGATTAGTGAGGAATTGAGGGAACTCCTCAAATATTGTAGGCAAACATATAGCGATATTAGTATTTTTAGTAACAAGTCTAGCATTTGCATTCAGAAAGTATCATTTGGTGTAGTGGAACTGATGATGAAGACCACAGATGGCCACCGGAACTGGTACCGATTTCAAGGGTGGGGATAAGATATCTCGATTAAGATAGTTGAGCGACTACCTACAACGAATAATATTTACTTGTTGGAATATGACTATGACTTTCCCGCGGCGTTGCTTGCGGCGCGCTTGATATAAGTTAAAGTTTCATTTCAACTAAGAAGTGGGACTACGTAACAGCGTATTATGATCACTAAAAAGTATAAAATAAAATAAATGTTTTAAAAAACAAAAAACCGCCTTCAAAAACGCAAAAAATAACTTCTTTAAAATTATAGGCAATAATAATTGTGGTCGCGACCACAACATTTTCAACAAAAAGCCGACATCAGTTGGACTAATGCCTATAATTTTAAAGAAGTTATTTTTTGCGTTTTTGAAGGCGGTTTTTTGTTTTTTAAAACATTTATTTTATCATCATTACGTAATTAGACCCTTGAAGGGTCGCCATACTGGTACAAATGACCGGAAATTTTGTGTCAGTATCTCCCGGTCGACATGATTTGGAACATGAAAAATATGAAATTAGTTGAAAAGGCGGTTTCCATACTTCCAATCATGAGTTTCTACAATATATGTTAATGCCGGCATTTTGAACCTCTTAGAAAACCTCACCACACAAATCATTAACACTCATGATACATAACTCAAAAGAGAAATGGTCCTGTTAGTAAGGTCTGTTCATCCTTACTTGTATTATCGTGTAAACAAACGTGACGTCATAGGTGATAATTGACAATGACTAGTGATTGGAAATGTCGATAAAATATATTGATTGATTTTGTTATAAACACTTAAGTTTACCAATAATTTCAACACAATTGAATGTTTTCTTCACATTTCTAACTGAAATGCTGTGGTAAATGCTATTTCATTATCCAATCCTATAGTAGTACTTTAGTACTGTTACGTACGTGGGGGTAGGTAACTGATACAAATGCACGAATACACCGATAATCAAAAGTAGACTTTAATAACGCACTCACTTAAACCGTTACAATACAATTATCGCACAATAAATTTCGAATACTCATATGATCGCTCGGGTCGCTCTTGTTCGCACGTTCGCTTCCCAAGTAAAGACTGAATCCATCCGCAATCGCGGTCCACCTTTTATAGTTCCCGTGTCCGAATATTCCAGAACGCCTTCCAGAATGTTCGATGTACTTCGCCCCGCCGAGGACGATCGAGACTATTCGTTGCTGGAATGTTCTACGCCTTGCTAGCTTGTTTTGTTTACAATCGCGACGTCCTTGGCTCACGGGTCTGGAATGTTCTGCGTAATGCTGTCTCATTTCCAATCGTGTTATCTCTTTCACATGCTTCTCGAAGGTTCTCAGTATTGTTGTCTCTTTCTAATCGTGTTTAACTCTTTCACAAGCTTCTCGAAGGTTCTCAGTATCGCTGTCTCTTTCTAATCATGCTATCTCTTTCACTCTTAGTGGAAAATTGCCATATACTGAAGTGTACTTCAATGGCCCATAAGAGGTCCTGAAAACGACTGAAAATGGGTTTTCAGGCTATGGCATAATCTGATAGAAACACGCATGAAATGGACTGAAAACATGTTTCAGGCGCCTGAAAACAACTGCAAGTCGGACGAAATTTTGTCTGGTATGTGATAATCTGAAACGGACTGAAATGATATTTCAGCCTGCTGAAAACGCTTCTAAAGCACCAAAATCCACGATTGATAATTAGATGATTACTTTTACACAGAGGGCTATCTGACGTCTAGACGGCAGTACCGGGAACGCGAGAGCCGATCGTAGGCTTACAGCTGCTGCGATAGCAAATCGCAGGCGATCGGGCGTCTCTGAGGCCGTACCGAGGGTGAGACTGCTGAACGTAGGTTTACAACCGCTAAGACGGCCGATCGGCTAAATGCGAATAGTGTAGTGTAAAACACTCAGCGAAAGCCGATTCCGCGTCGATAGGTATAGGGAGTCCCTAAGGTAAGAAGTGTGCTTAAACCGTCATTGAGCACAGTTGTACCGTCCCGCGTTTTGCGTGCTGGTGCAAAGTCGTTCTGTATAGAAGGTCATTGGTTTCGCTAAAACTTAACTATTTCTGTTTTATTATAAAACATAAAAAGATGTATTGGGAAATGTACCTAGTAACAACACAAACGCAAAAAAATCCGATCGTATGCAAATCGAAGTCCTTGAAGAGTAGCCAATAGTTGTTAGTTCAGAGAATATCACCGTCCAAATCACAAAAGGTATCACAAATCCGTAAGCAAGCCAAGTCGTCAGAAATATCACAAAAAGAGCACCCGTAACGTACGGCATCAAGCGAAGTAGCGAAACGAATGACATTTCTAGAATAAATTCATTTTTTATTTATTTATAATCCTTTCCTCTAGGGGAAAGGAAAAGGTTAAACACCATACAGGTATTAATTGCCACATTTATCCATATCGACAAGTTGTCGTTTCCCAGCAATACGATGCATAGACAATCTAGACATTGCAATGTCAGATACTTTTCAGGTTTTTCATTCGTTCCTTCGATTATTGAAGATAATCTTATTAGAAATTATATTTTTCAGTGGTTACTTGGTTGATTTCAATACTTCGTGAGTTCCTTTAAGTATATGTAAGCTCCTCCTCATCTTTAGGTAAAGGGAGCGTCACGATGGTCGAACTTAGGTGTAGGCGAGGAAAGTCGGGCAAGGAGAACCAAAAGCCTTTTCTAGATGTTTCACATATTTCTTGTTTAATTATCAAAATACAGTCATTTAATAAGAAATCCGCCTGACGACGTTCCAGGGGCACAGGGTGCCAAGGTCAGATGCAAAACTATCACGCTCGCGGCGTACCATGTTTCACGACCCAGTTTTACCAGCGAAGTCTAGAACAAGAGTGTCAAACATGGCGACGCACGTCCTGGGTCCTACTCCCAACACCACAGTAGTGCTAATGGATACTCCGTTCCTTTCACTCGCCCATCGTACTGAAGTCGAGGGAAAGTGACGGAGCAAGCGTAACGTTCGAACTATGAAAGTTGAGGCCCAGTGCCCGAGTTACGTCAGAGTGAGCAGGACCATAACTAAACAGTATGTCTACTCGCTCTCAAACCGCACGCGCCGTCACGGCCGTTCTGACATTTCGCGCGTCCCTGCGCGAACTCTTCTCTCCAAACTCTCTATGCATGTAGTTGACGCCTAAGATTTGATCCGTGAAAAGCATACACAAATAATAGCAACTCCTCTTATGCGCTCGTCCTTTCCTGACATAATTATCATCTTTTTCATCATTATGTGAAAGGTCACCAATAAGTTGTGTTCAATGAGCTCCAAAAAGAAGATCAATCCGAAGCAAACGGCAGATAGGCTAACAACCACTCTTTGGTCGCCACCTGACAGCCCAATCAACAACACACCTGTCGGGCCGGACAGCCATTCATTGGCCGCCGCCTGACGAACCACTCACAGTACCCGGATTCGACAGCCACTGTCAACCGGCGTACCACTCACTGACAATCACTCAATTTCACTCTGGATTTGGCGAAACTCTCAATGGAACCAAACCAGCAGCCCGCATTGACCGACCACTCCCTGGCCACCAACCAGCTGATCCCGAATCGGACAACCACTTAATGTCCTTGGTTTGGATAAGCACTCAATGGCTCCAAACCAACAACCCGGATTGGGCAACCATTCCTTGGCTCCCAACCGGCTGAGCTCGAATTGGGCAGCCATTCCTTGGCTCCCAACCAGCTAAACAATTATAGTGCAGCAGCCTGGATCAGACAACCGCTCATTGGCTTCCTCTCCAGCCACACACTACAACTCCACTACTCATTGGCGCATAAAGACCACCTCTCATTGGTGTACTTCCACTCATTACCATGACACAAATATATATAGTCACAAACATTAGCATAAATGATGAGAGTTCGACAGAGCCGGCGTTCAAAGTGCGAGGACCATTAGCGTATCACTGTCATCAGCAGCTGACACATCGGCATCACCCGACAATGAACCGCCGTCTCGGCCTCCGACTCATAAAATTACTGTAACAGCTACATCAACTAAATCTAGCAATCATCTGGAAAAAGCGCATAAACTCTCATTACCGTATTTATAGAAGTCTACTTGAATAATTCCTTTTTGCAAGTCATAATTATAACTCTCCAAATTAAATTGACCACGTAGGTTTCATTAGTTACGCTCGATACTATGTCTGACCGCGATCAAAACGCGCCTCATTATTTACTCAAAAGCCACAACCTTTTTGAGACATTAAAATACTGGCTGGAAAAATGTAATATATGGCTGTCATAAAGTCACATTGATTGGTTGAAATGACATCATATTATAAGTCAATGGAAGTAGCTAAAAATTAAATCAACAAATAATTTAACTTAATCGATCACGATATTCACAATTCATTCCTCTGGTGATAGTGTAATTGTGACGAATTCGGGTCATTTACAATTTAAAGTGTACAATTTAACGACAAAGTGGAGCAACAAAGTCACATCATTGTTGTGACAGCTCGCAAAAAATATATCTGATAGCTGTTGTTGGACTGCGTTCCAACGTCCTTTGGCTAGTAAAAATATAAGCACTGATACAATACAAAACATTCGGATAGCTCCTGGGCGACTGCCTCTCCCGCCGCGCCGCGGTCGCACCACAATGCCTAAACGATGTGATTCAACAGTCTCTGTCTTCAATCGAAGTGCCCGTTGATGACATGAGAACTGAAAGAACAACACTACAATGTAGCATACACTGGGATATCGTTTCCTTTCAGCAGGTAGACCGCAAGATCTCTTTCTGATACATTTTATGAATAAAGAAATATGTTTTACTTTTCTCAGTATTTCTTTGTAATTTTAAGATTGTGACAAACGAATTTCTGTCTGTTATTTACAACTCCATTAAGTCCGTATTTATTTATAAATTTGGGGTGGATGGATTTACAAATGGAGACTGAAATTTGTATTTTAAGAACAAACATTCTTTAAGAACAGACTGGTTTTCTAATTATTCCTTGGATAGGAAATAAGCTTAAAATCTGTAAGAAAGGTTCTACGCCGCCTTTTACTTTGTATTCAATGGGACTAAAGCTTAATAGGTACACAGTATCCGGAAACATGTCTACCTCTACTGGTCAAGCTGACCCACTAAGAACGGCAATAGAACGGTCTCACCCGGAAATGTGCACTCCTTCAAGCTCGCAGGTGTGTACAACGCCACCGTCAGCGCTTCGATCACCATTTCTGACAGCGCTAACGCTGCAGGCTTATTCTTCGTGTAGTTGTTATGTTTCGTGGTAGTTAATAAAGCAAGTTACACTCGAATTCTGGTGAGATCCTTTTGAGTCTTGTAAAGTGTCTTCAGCGGGGTGACGGGCTGCTCGCGTCGCTTCCAGTAGTGTATTATCTTAAGGCAAGTAATACTGTATGTAGCCATGACGAGCTCTATTATGTTATCTATTTAGCAACTTTCAAGTGTCATAGGGTGCTCGGCTCGTTTTCTTTTGACTAAAACAATGAGCTACACGAACTAATGTGTTATGGTCACGGGTTGTCCAACAAAATGAGTGTGACACTTGAGTATCCTTATATAGTATGAGTAGTGGCGTCAACACTAAAAGCTTCCTGAGATCATTGCTGTTTGCTTCGCACTCTTATCGTTCAAGGATTGTCATCGCTGCCGTGATTGCATCGTTTTAGTGAGAAACTGCTTGAAATACGTCATAACTGAGATTTAAATGTAACTCTCTTCGACCAAATTGTATTTCCGGTACATCACGTGCAATACGAGTACTGAAGTAAGGCTTGTCGCGAATCTCATCAGCATACCTAATCTTCAGGTTCAATTCGTTGTTATATGACCACTGACGATGGAAAAATTCGCTCAAGGTAGAAGGCTCGTGTAAACTGGTAAAAACGATTGGTAGGGGAAAAAAATATTGCACTGTCGCTAGGCTTTGTCTTTGGACATGTCTGCACATACTACCGCGTCTTCAAATAATAGGAAACTTATTTGCGGCATACGAGACCCAAGAAACGCATGACAAGTCGTCTGTCAAAAAAAAAGTCTTGAATCTTCCGTGTCTGCTTTGGCATAATCGTGGTTAAATTTTATGACGATGTCAAGCCATTCTGCTATTTCGCTCGATATCATGGGTGTGTCGCCAGCAACTCTGACTGCGACACAGAGCACCCACTCTATAGACCCCGCTTCGGACAATTTTGTCTAGTATTTCAATAAGCCAAAATGGCGGGGCGCGGGGGGCGGCAAGTGCACCGTGATTGGCTAGTTCAAAGTCAACGAATAATCACGTGTGCGCGTCGTGGTGCGCGCCATTAGGGACAGTGATGGGACACGCTCGAAGGAAAGATACCAAATAATGTAAGTGTTCATGTTTTTAATTAGAACCAATAAAAATACGAGAAATGGTTTTTTATTCAAAAACAAATACCTATTAAAAGTAAGTCTACTTGTCGGATCACATTATGTTTAGGGCCCGTTTCACAATCGACAAGTAAATTTATCTGCCATTTAAAGTTGGCTTTTCCTTGTTTATTTTTAGGTTTAAGAAAGAGAAAGGGCTAAATTTATCTGTCAAATAAGCTTTACTTGTCGATTGTGAAACAGGCGGTTAAATAAACTTATTTCTCAATGAAATTGTACATTACACTTTAAGAGAATATATATATACAAGAACAAAATTAAAATCAGTGAGTGTCGCACAAACGTATCACGAAATTAACTATTAAAAAAAATAAAAAAGAAGAGGAGACATGTAGGTATGTTATACGCTGTTAACATCTAAGATAAGTGGGTACTATCAATATTTACAAATATAGATATATAAGTATTTACAAATAAGCAAAGCATATTACAAGTTTAAATAATCCTCCCATAATTATATTAACAATGCGAAAGTAACTTAAAGTAAGGGTATAGGGTACTTTTTCGCGTCGCGGGCAACAGTTAGTAATCAATAAACTATACATTTCGAAACTTAATTAGCTGTTAGTACCTACGGAAAAGGCTGTTTGCGGGACAAGTAGTTATAAGTATGAGATGAGCGCTATATACGATTCCAGAGGGCCCTGCCAAGATGCACTGCGCTAACTAGCGTTTCAATTCGTTTCGTTTTTAAACCAATCGCGATACTGGTAGATCACGTGACTTTTCGTATCACGTAACAGTCATAAGTTAGGCTATTTGTTATACAGTAACCAAATGAAACATTATTACTTTTTGAGGCTCATATTCGTAGAGTCACCAGAAATAATATATTATCCAACATTGGGCGCAATAATATCTGACACGCTCTTATACCTCTAAGGATAAAGACGTGTCAGATAATTTTGCGCCTAATTTTGAATAATATATTATTGCTGGTGACTGTACATACCACATTTGGTAGGTACAGAGCTGGCACAGCGGATTCGAACAACAAACGTCTGTTGTTTTTTGTATATTTACGAGTAAAACACTGTTTTGAAGTGCCGCGAACATATTACAGTGGTTGTAGCGGGAATCCATTTTTCTGGCTGTTTTGTTGCGTCTACCCAAATTTGTTTTTGTTTAGGACACTTGGAAACCTGAAAAAAAACTTGTTTAGTTTGAGGCCTAATTGGAGGAGTCATCTTCTTTTGTAAATCTCGTGTGCGTTTTGTTCAAAGCGACTAGTCCAAATTACACGTGTTGAAGACAGCGATGCAGAATTGCAGACGCCCGACTGAAGTCTCGCGTAATTTGACGTAACGAAAACACACTCCACCCGCACCGCTCTACTACCGCAGGAACCGCAGTTGAGCGCTAGAGATATATTTTAGCGCGCACGAGAAATTTTGTTACACGGCAATTTATTTATCTTTGTCGCCGTCTCCTCGCCGCGATTAAAAAGATGCGCACAGGAGAGCGACAGGAACACAACTATTTCTTTTAAAATTTACGCAGTCATCTACATGGATTTCAAAGGGACGGTTGTGGTCTGTGCACTTGTCTTTAGAAACCGAAGACGACAGTGAAAAAAAGCAGTATTGGGAGCATCCGTTATGACTCTAGGAACATTTCCTACCCAAATTATGAAACCACGCTATCGACGGGGCGGTTGGTTGGCAACTGGCCGACCGGCAACTTATTTATCACCGTGCGCGTAATACCGATGAACCTAACAGCACAATACTTCTCTATTGGTTTCATCAATAGAGAAGGCGATAGTTGCGTCGCTTTCATACTAACCCGTAGATTTGATGTGAGAGACAAAATACTTGCGGAAACAAAAGTTGCTAGTGCGCGCTAGCCCTTGTTGTGAATCCACCTTTAAACATTATTGATACCATAGAATATTTTTCTTATCCGTGACCAATGACTGCAGACTGGCAATTGTTTCATTTTAATTTAAGAAAGAAAGAATAACACATTCTGGTAATTTTCATGCAATAGTTGGATTTTATTTATCGAGATTACGCGATAATACATATTTTGCCGCTATAATAATTTAAGGCACATTTGAATTGGGTCTACCAAAGCTCCTATAGAAATTATTAATACATATACCAAATTAGAAATAAATTTACATTATTGGTTTGGTTTCATAATTTTACATAAGTAATATACATTACAGTACCTACATGACATAATTTATTTGAAAAATGAAATTAATTTATTCTGTACGCAACGTTTTATACTATAAGCTCATCATAGTTTTACGGATATCGAAACCTAAAAAATCAGTACTTCACATCACTTCAGTGGTTAGAAAAAGACGGAATTAGCCAAATCAGTATGCGAAAGAAAGTGACAGAACACCTGTTGAAAGACATCAAGCGACGCCATTTTTGCAATAAAGGTTTCACTTTTTAATTATTAAATTATTGTTGTTTTAAGTAATTACAGCTTACCTGTGAAATGAAATTCCATCGTTTTGTAGGCTAGATGACTGTCTTGCTACATTTTCCACACAATTTAACCACACAATACGGCATATTTTGTCACTTTATTTGCAAATTAAATAGCCGAATATTACATGTTGCTATGTCAAAAGGAGGCCGCGTACTAAAAGACTGTTTGAGGGCATAGCAACCGCTTAGTGCTTTGTGAGCATAACGTTGGCTTACGGGGTCGCCTTTGTATGCGGAGTCTATAGGTGGGTGGTCTGTGGACTGCGAGATCCGAGCATCCATGATTGTTTCAAATTTCACTTCCTGGCTTTTCTCGGTTCTCCTTAAGAGGAAGCCCTTCGTAACCACTTCTGATGTAAGCTCCTCCTCATCTTTAGGTAAAGGGAGCGTCACGATGGTCGAACTTAGGTGTAGGCGAGGATAGTCGGGCGAGGAGAAGCAAAAGCCTTTTCTAGATGTTTCACATATTTCTTGTTTAATTATCAAAATACAGTCATTTAATAAGAAATCCGCCTGACGACGTTCCAGGGCCACAGGGTGCCCAGGTGAGATGCAAAACTATCATGCTCGCCGCGTACCATCTTTCACGACCCAGTTTTACCAGCGAAGTCTAGAACAAGAGTGTCAAACATGGCGACGCACGTCCGGGATCCTACTCCCAACACCACAGTAGTGCTAATGGATACTCCGTTCCTTTCACTCGCCCATCGTACCGAAGTCGAGTGAAAGTGACGGAGCAAGCGTAACATTCGAACTATGAAAGTAGAGGCCCAGTGCCCGAGTTACGTCAGAGTGAGCAGGAACATAACTAAACAGTATGTCTACTCGCTCTCAAACCACACGCGCCGTCATATACAACAACATTTTAAGTGATGATTATTGTGTGATCCGAGAGAAAAGTGTGACAGCGTCTTCGAGAAGTGTTTGTTTACATGATAAGACAAGTAAGGATGAACAGACCTTATTAAATAAAATATTGGAGAGGTTTTATATGTTTTATGTATAACCACAAAAGAGCTTGATATAGCGCAATTCGGAACGGCATTTAGGGGTCAAATGAAGATCATTTCTTAATTTTATTAAAATTAATTCATTGTAACATACTTTTAGGGTTCCGTAGTCAAACTAGGAACCCAATATACATGTTAGTCACGCCAACAAAGTGGTAAAATAAAACCTTGTTTTTTTTAAGTGTTCCTCCCCTACACGTAACGTGGGGATGTATTTTTTTTTCTCGTATACCCCATAATGTGGGGTGTCGTTGGACAGGTCTTTCAAAAACATTGCGGGTCTGTGCCAACAATTTTTTAATTAAGGGATCTGTTTATGAAATATTAAGCTTGGTAGTAAGCGCTAAGTTTAGTTAGAGTCAAGTGTCCCCTCCCCCTACAGCCAAAACTACTAATACTAAAAATACTGAAAAATATCTTCAATGAAAGCGCATATAACGAATAAAAAAAAAAACTATCACGACTAAGTAGTTAGAATTGATTGGTTCCTAAGATACAGGCGACTAAAGTGTTTATACCTACTAAAGATCATCTAAGATAGCACCAAATAACTTAAAATAGAAAATTAGTTCATACTTTTTTTTGAGTTTATAGTAACGGCTTCGGAACTCTACTCTGACCATGGTCCGACATGCTCTTGCCCGGTTTTTTTTAAACTACAGGGATCGATTCAAGACGCCTATTCGTCGAAATGGTTTTGAAAATTTCATACATTGTTAGAAATGGGTGTATCCCAATTGACGTAAGGGTCGAAATGCGATTTTTAAGAAGAGCAAGAAAAGATTTAGTTTTATTTTTTCATTTTCGAACCTTTGTTGTACAGTAGATATTAAACGTATTAGATAAACATACTGTACGTACTTATTACACTGTTATCGTAACAGATTCCACCCCTCCTTAAAACCATATAAAAAAAAAATTACCTTTTTTGTATTTAATTTTTGTATATCGTCTGTTTTTGTAATTTTTATCAAATCGATGAAATTTTTAAATCCATTGTCTTATTTACTGAAAAACACAATCATCAATTGAACAGCGCAAGCCCAATAAAATTGTTTACTAAATGTTTATTCGTTGTTAATTCATTTATTTAAATAAATAATTAAATGAACGAATAAATAATGTGTAATTTATTGTATTGAAGATTTTTTTGTAAGATTTTACAAACTGTCTAACAAACTTAAAAGTAGAGATACACGAATCAGATATACAGGCACTTAGAAGACTAGGAAAAAAGGAGACCAAACCAAAATTAAACCTATTCCCGTGACATTCACTACACTTGGAATAAAAATCTTAATTATGAAAAACAAGAAAAATTTGGACGACACGGGCATTTATATTAAGCAAGAATTTCCGTAAAAAGTTTTAAAAATAAGAGAAAAACTTAAACTTCAACAACAGAAAGAATTGGAAAAAGGCAATACCACATATAAAAAATACGATAGATTAATAGTATCGAAAAACTTAGAAACACCCACCAACAAGAGACAACTTTCTGTATCTCCACCTCAAGCGCCACAAAATACCTCAGCTGAAACCCAGATGCAAGCACAGATAAGTAACAAAGAAGCACAAACAAATAAAAAATACAAAATAAACAAGAACACTATGTTATCCTTTTTTAACCGAAATGAAAACATCTGACTAGATGAAGGCCCCTCGCTCAACCACACTAAACATACGAACAACAGAAACAACAAAACAAAACAAAAGCTTCCAACACGGGTGGTCTCCGCGGAAGTTAAAGACCAAAACCCCTCAGTAAATAATAAAACATCACTTAATATTGCCACTTTGAACGTGCGATCCTTGTCATCGGTGGAACGACTGTTAGAGCTTACTTATGCTCTACAACGGATACGGTTCGATATTATAGGCCTAGCTGAAGTAAGGAAAATGGGAAACAAAATAGAAGAACATAAAGACTTCATATTGTGCTACATTGGAGAGACACAGGGGCAGTATGGAGTCGGGTTTATAATAAAAAAGAAATATAAAGATAATATTACAAATTTTATTGGACTATCAGAAATAATAACCATACTACAATTAAAATTTGAAAACTCTACATTATGCATTATACAGGTGTATGCACCTACATCTAGCGCCACAGATGAACAAATTAATCTATTTTACGAAACCTTAGACGAAGCATTAAAAATCGCTAGTGAACATAAGAACATGCTCATCATCGGAGATTTTAACGCACAAATCGGGCAACCTAAGGCTAATGAAAACCTTATTATGGGTGTTTATGGATATGGAAAGAGAAACCAAAAAGGTGAGACACTAATACAATACGCATATGGACACCGCCTCGCCATTATAAACACATACTTCAAGAAGAAGCCCGACCGGAAGTGGACATGGATTTCACCTGATCAGAACACAAAAAACGAGATCGATTTTATATTAACAAACCAACCTCAACAAATAACAAATATACTCGTAGAAGTGTTAAACAGAGTAGAATTTTCGACTGATCACCAGAGCTCGGAATAGGTAGTGCCTATTTACCTAAACTTTGCGGGAGGACATAACTAAGAGTGGTTAAAACCACTAAAAATAATTATTTCTTATTATTGAATGCGGGATTTCCCGGGATTGACTGTATTACTCTAAAGGCTTAATACATTTAACTTCACTTCTAAATCAGGTCGCAAACTGCAGGTAGTAAGTACACAGCTGAAGTGTCGGTACATCTGTTTTTGTTGAATACATTCTATATGATATTATAATTCTATTTAAATCAACAAAATATCAAATTTAAGGCTCCCTTTGATTCAATTTGATCTATATTATATTGTTTTATGACTGATTGTTATTTCAAGATAAATAAATAAATAATATGCAATGTAGCAAGATTTATAATTAAAGCTAAATGTATTAAGCCTTTAGAGTAATACAGTCAATCCCGGGAAATTCCGCATTCAATAATAAGAAATAATTATTTTTGGTGGTTTTAACCACTCTTAGTTACGTCCTCCCGCGAAGTTTAGGTAAATAGGCACTACCTATTCCGAGCTCTGATGATCACAGAATGGTTAGAGCGACATATAACATGGACAACGTCAAAAAATCCACAAAATCTTTTAGCACTCTTCCAAGACCACCATCCACAGGAAAAGACATAAAAGTCTTTACAAACAACCTTGAGAAAGCAATCATTGAAATACACACGCTACTAAATTTCGAAGACCCTCAAACTTACTACGATAAACTGGAATCTATTATTAAAATAAGCCTTCCAGCTACAAAATCACAGAAAAGCGACGAACATCAAAAGTGTATCTTAAAAGACCACACAAAATACCTTATGAAAAAACGGGCAGATCTCCAACTAATCAAAAAAAAGTCAAAAGAAACGAAACAGGAACTAAGTAATCTAATCAAAGAAACTAACAAAGCAATAAGTACAGATTAGCACACCCACAGAAACAACATCATTGAAAAAAAAAAGTAAGTCACAAAAGTACTAAAAGAGCATATAAAGAACTAAATTCTCATAAATACCGGATACTAAGCCTAGAAAATAATGATAAAAAAGAACTTACCAACAGAAAAGTCATCATAGAATGCGCTACGTCTTTTTATAAAAACCTGTACGCGAAGCAGCAAAACCAACACTACCAGGATACGTCTCAAAACGATACAGTATCGTCTGACATCAAACCTATAGAGACACATGAAATCATCGACCACATCAAACAATTTAAACCTGAGAAAAGCCCCGGCCCAGACGGCATACACAACGATGTACTAAAAATGGGTAAACATCTATTAGCTGCACCACTGGCTCACCTGTTCAATATGGCACTTAGTACTGGTCGCGCTCCCAAACAATGGAAAAGCTCTGACATAATCCTGCTGTATAAAAAAGGTAACCCTAAAGATATCGCCATCTACCGCTGGATCAGCTTGCTTTCAAGTATTTATAAACTATTTACCTCAATAATGCTAACTCGAATGAGCCCTTCAATAGATAAATTACAGCCCATAGAGCAGGCGGGTTTCAGGAAAGATTTCTCTATTGTCGACCATCTTCAAACTGTTGAACAAGTAATAGAGAAGTACAAGGAATTCAATAGGCCATTGTATCTAGCATTCATTGATTACACAAAGAAGTTCGACCGCATATCGCATGATTCCATATGGAGAACACTATATCAGTGTAATGTCAACCACACATACATAAGAGTCTTGAAAAACATTTATGAGGAAAGTTATAGTAGGGTGAAATTAGAGAGAAGAGGTCAAGCAATTGACAACATTTCAAAAAAAAAAGTATTTCTGTTTTTTCGCGTTTATAATAGCTCGTTAAAAATTAGACTACCCGTATTTCTCGTTTTTTTTTTTATTTAACTTAAATTCGTCGTTAATAATTTATTAAAGATATAGTCATTAAAAAGATTAAAAGTGGGACTACATAGGCTTATTATGATTAGGTACAAAAAGAGTAAAAAAATAAATAAAAAAAAACATAAAATCGCCTTCAAACACGCAAAAAATAACTTCAATTAAAATGATAGGTGATAAATAGGTGAGTCCAACTGAATTCCGTGACTCACAATATTTTCAACCAAAAGCCGACTTCTGTTGGACTAACATTTTAATTTTAATTTTAACATTTTATTACCTATCATTTTAATAGAAGTTATTTTTTGCGTTCTTGAAGGCGATTTTTTGTTTTTTAAAACATTTATTTTATTCAACTTGTTTTGTTAGTATGTAGCATGTAGGTACGTTATAATGTGGGAGTCTAATTTTGGAAGTTTATTTTAAACCAGTTCCCGTTATAGAATTTAGCTGAAATTTGGTACACAATATAAACCCACTGACAATGCAATAATAAAGTATAGCTAGAAAAAAAGGTTGTCAGAAAAGTGAAATGTTTAACAAAAACTTATTGTTTAAATACCCACGGTGAAGACTGAAAACGATCTAATACGAAGTGTAGATTTTAGTTGTTCCTTTCTGAGATAATCGGATTTGAATGGAAATGTTAATGCTTTGTTATGGAATAAATGTTTGAACATAACACTCGCTTCTCTTTAGCTGCAGTCGTGAAAAACGGATAAATAAATTGATTGCTTTGAAACAACGGGAATCCCGTACAAATTTTCAACCCCTTTTTATTCCCTTAAGGGTTGAATTTCCATAAGCGGTAACATTATATTTCTTTAATTCGTACCAGGAGCCTACATGTTAAATTTGATGTAATTTACTTCAAAAATGACGTATCTCCGATACAAACTTTAATGCACTCTTTTGACCCTTTAGGGTTGAATTTCCATAAACGGTAAAATTATGTTTCTTTAATTCGTACCCGCAGCCTAAATTTTAAATTTGATGTAATTTACTCCAAAAATGACGTATCTCCCATACAAACTTTAATCCACTATTTCGACCCTTTAGAAATGAAATTATAAAAAATGAATATGGTACATTTACAGCCTTATATTTATAAGCCTTAACACTAAATATCATGTTCGTAGCTTTAAAAATGACGAACTTCCATACAATGGTTTATCCCCTATTTCACCCCTTTAAGGGTTGAATTTCGAAAAATCCCTTCTTATTACTTGCTTACGTCAAAAAACATACGTACTGTTAAAGTTGCATGTTTCCAGCTTCAGTAGTTTCGGCTGGGCGTTGATGAGTGACGCGCATTCCGGTTTTCTCTTTATTAATAGTATAGATAGGACCAAAATAATAGATGCGCTCAGATTTGCTCTCAGACAAACATGGAACTGGGCGGGACACCTTGCTCGCTACACCGATGAGCGTTGGACTAAAGCATGCACGTCATGGAAGGGACCTCTTGGTAAAAAAAGAGTGGGTAGACCAAGAAAAAAATGGGCAGATGACATAGTGTCTACAGCGGGAAGTCTCTGGCCCAACAAAGCACAGGACCGAAAAGGATGGACGAAACTGGGGGAGGCCTTTACCCAAAAAGGGGTCTTTATCCAAAACAAAGAACAAAACTAAATTAACATACCCATTAGCATGTAAACAAAAAATACTAACACATTTGAAATGTAAATAATTAAGGGATACAGAAATAAAAGGCTATAATAATTATAATAATTTATTGTCAATATTCGACTTATTAAAAGGTTTTCACATTAAAAAATAAATAAAATGATGTTGCATGTTTAGTTACGGAAATCGACTTGCCATGTTGACATCTTTATAAAAACTTGTTTTCAACCCAAGCGACACTAAGGCCTGGGAGGTTCGTTAGTTTTATAAAGAGATTAGTCATAGTTTCATTTTTAAAATAAAGCTTGTCACAAGTCTAGCTCTTACAACAGGACACAGAATTCAGACTTCGTCATTAATAATGTTGGACAATGTTAACTGTTCTGATATTGGGATTTCTGTTAACATCTAAGACATAATTAGGACTTATAGACTATCCCCCTTACTAATAAACGTTATGTAATGGTGGTACACTTTCATTGTGTCATTTGAATTTGACAGATAAGGACAAAACATTGTATAGCTATACCACCGGTTAATCAAAGTTTATTAGTAAGGTGCTAGTCTATATGTCTTAACCTCCAGTACTAAGCTTCCTTTTACCATTAAAAACCCGAAATCCGTCCTGTGATAACTCTAATTTCATACATAAAATGTACAGAGCATTAAGTATAGGAAATACAAGAGACCTGATTATACTTATAAGAAGCCTTTCACAACAACTTTTACTCAAATAATTGGTTATTGCTTGTTAAGAGGTTACCCTACAAATCCCAGTGCTACGGCTTTCGGTTTAAAGTTCATTTTCTATCTGTAAAAGTTTTTCCCCTCTGTGCCGGCGACTATTATTACATAATCATAAACTACAACTCTTTCGTCCCTTCAAGTCCCAGCGCTATCGGTTTAAAGTTCATTTTCTACCTGTAAAAGTTTTTCTCGTTTGACCGTTGTTTGAAGATAGGTACTTATAATCTTAGGAACATTAAGTATTATTATTTGATTATTTAGTTTGTGTCAACGAAGGAAGTAAAATGATTTGTTTGGATTGGATCTATTTATTTTAAAAGAAGGTTATTGTATTTTTTATTTTTAATAAATAAATGATTCTTAAGTTAACCTGCCGGTTTCTTTAATTAATACACTCTCAACCCTTCCCTAGTTTTAAACAACTGCTTAGTGTTCCATGACGGTGAAAGATTAAAATTGATAATTTATTATTAATTGAATTTGTTATTATTATTATTAACATTTATGAGTTCATCTGAACATTCTGAGTTTTTACACATTTTCCAGCTCAACTACACATAATATATATATATATATATATATATATATATATATATATATATTTATGTTAAATTCATTGTTTTATATAACGCTAGGTTAAGTTTTATAATTGTACTAGCTTTTGCCCGCGACTTCGTCCGCGTAGAACTCGTTTACCGTATCGTTTAAGTAATTTTATAGTTCAACTTCCTCCATAGCCAGAACCTTTAAATCACATGTTATAATCAGCTCAAAATTTAAAAAGAAGTTGAATTGGATAACGTCATTTAGGTTAATAAATTTTATTAAGTATACAATACTTTTTGTTATGCCATCTTTCGCTAAAACATGAAGATTTCGTGGGCTGGACACTCTTGAGAATGCTACATACAGTTGCCTGTGGGAAAGACAGTTTGCTTCTAAATGTACACCGGCTAGTTCTAGTGTTTGTCCTTGCGCTTTGTGTTCATGGCAAAAGCTGTTTTTAAAGGGAATTGCACTTTTTTAAAGTTAAATGGTAAATCTTTCGGAATTACTTATAGGAATGCGCATTAAAAGCAATTAATTAGCAATTCCAGACATAATTATTGCCCTTACGATATTGATGGAGAACCGGAGTACGGGGATACCCAATTTAAACATGAACTTATGAGAGGGCTCTCCCGATAGCTCCAAAGAGTTCCGGAACTCTAAGGGTAGGACGTGACTTGCTTGGTTTGCTGATAAGTAATCTTTAAGTTAGGTACTGCATACTTATTAGCAAATTTATTTCACACATTTTAAATATAAATTTAATTTCCATATTTTAGTTGTACATTTTGTATGAAAAACCCCCTCCCCAATTGAAGTCGCTAACTTCGCCATACGAATCATTTTAAATAGCGACCACTCATATTTTTAAGTCCAGAAATAAGGAAATCCCATAGAAACTCGCCCCTAATAAGTAGAAAGCTACTTCTTCTTTCTTTATCTTTGCCTACGCAGATCATATTTATTTGCAATCAGGACCCCATATACCAATTTTCATACTACTAAGTCTAGAAATTAGAAAAATTCCATACAAACGTTGACCCCCCATTTTACCCTTTTAGGGGGTAAATTTGTCCATTTCACCAACACAGATCATTTTTAATTGTATTCACATGTAATTATTTATTCAAGCAACTAAAATTCAAATTCAATAATGATCTTAAATACTTATACTCTCGAAAACTTATATACATATTTTCATACTTCTAAGTCCAGAAATGAAAAAGTTCCATATAAACTTCACCCCCTGTTTCATCTCCTTATGGGTTGAATTTCTAAAAATCCTTTCTTAGTGCTCACTTACATCATGAAAGCAACCCCTGTGCCAAATTTCAAGTTTCTAGGTACAGTAGTTTCGGCTGTGCGTTGATATCTAAGTCAGTCAGTCAGTTTTGCCTTTTATATATATAGATAACAATGATATTACAGAGTATAGATATGTTACGTTCCTAGTAAATCGCGTTTGAAAATGGTCGCAGTTGCGTATAGATAGCTATACAAACTACAATATGTTCACTTCTTTCACTAATGAACGATAGACAGATACAGAAAACACTAGAGTAAGAGAGATAGCTATACGTAAGCAGTTGCGCTTCAAGTGTCACCGGGAGGATAGAGATTATGATTTTAAATCGAACAGAACGGACATTGGTAAGGAGAAAAGTAGGTAGGTAACAAATATAAATAAAACGGGTTTTACAATAGTATAAAGGTATTTATTGATGTAAAATTTTACAAATATTCGTATACTTGAGTACATTCTCCCCTTAATAT